>CM049427.1:260622735-263022735 GCA_026929855.1 Poa annua | reverse complement strand
TCCAGAACCCAACCCCCTGGAGGGCACAGCGGAGCCCCTTCAGGCAGAAGACGCCAAGGCTACACCGACCACCCTTGTCGAGCATCCAGTCTACTTCGTCAGCACAGTACTGCGTGATGCTCGCGAGCGGTATACAATGCAGCAGAAGCTCCTCGTCGCACTCCTCATCGCCTAGAGAAAGCTGCGGCACTATTTCCAGGGGCACCCCATCACGGTGGTTACCTCTTTTCCCCTGGAGCAGATACTGCGCAACCCTAATGCCACAGATCGTGTCGCAGGATGGAATATAGAGCTACATCCATTCAATTTGCACTTCAATACCACAAGGGTAATCAAAGGAAGAGCGCTTGCAGACTTCGTCGCCGAATGGACTGACCCAACCCCTGAAGAACCTTTGGGAGAAGAACAAGAGCCCTCTGGAGACAAAATGCCCAGCCACTGGACCATGAAGTTCGATGGAGCTTTCGCTTGTCGCCACGGTGGGGCTGGCGTGGTCCTGATCTCACCAAAAGGCGACAAGCTATATTACGCGTTCCAGCTGTGCTTCGGAATCGACAAGATCTCCAACAATATCGCTGAGTACGAAGGCCTGCTTGCTGGCCTACGCGCCACAATCGCCCTAGGCATCAAGCACCTACTCATCAAGGGCGACTCCCAGCTGCTCGTCAACTTCTCCAACAAAAGCTATAAGCCTAAGGACGACCACATGGCTGCATACCTTGAAGAGGTCCATAGGCTTGAGAAGCACTTCAGGGGAATGGAGCTCATGCACATACCAAGAAAGGAGAACCAAGAGGCTGATGACATTGCCAATCGCGCATCAAAGAGTCAAGCTCAGCTGCTAGGCGTATTTGAAGAAAGACTCGTCAAGGAATCCATAAAGCAGCCTCAAGAGGCCATGCCCGCAAGCACAGACGAAGCGCTCCCGCCACCACCTGCGAACGGGGCTCCAGATTGTGGGGCCCTACAGGGGAGCGTCTGTTGCTCACAACGGTGCATCAAGAAGCAGGATGGATTGACGAGATCAAAGGCTACCTCGACAAAGGGATCCTTCCCGAGGAAGATGTTGAAGCAGAGAGAATCGCCCGCCAAGCAAAATCTTACCAAATCCTCGGAGGGAATCTCTACCGCAAGCGACCAAACGGCACCGCGCTCAAATGCGTCCCTCCTGAAAAAGGCAAAATGCTGATCAAGGACATCCACAGCGGGGAATGCGGCCACCATTCGTGCGGCCGCACCCTAGCATGCAAAGTCTTCAGGAGCGGCTTCTACTGGCCTCAAGCACTTCAGGATGCAGTTGACATCGTCCAAGAATGTGGAGCCTGCCAATTCCACGCCAAGCAAATCCAGCAACCTGCGCTGGGGCTACAGACCATTCCGCTCTCCTGTTCGTTCGCGGTCTGGGGGCTGGACATCGTGGGGCATTTCCCGACAGCGCAAGGGGGGTATCGCTACCTCTTCGTGGCCATCGACAAGTTCACTAAGTGGCCCGAAGTGGAGGCGACGCGCACAATCACAGCAGGCGCGACGGTAAAATTCATCAGAGGCTTCGTCTGCCGCTTCGGAGTGCCTAACCGCATCATCACCGACAATGGCTCGCAATTCACCAGTGGCATCTTCAGAGCTTACTGCAAAAGAATGGGCATCAAGCTCTGCTTCGCCTCAGTCGCGCATCCGCAGAGCAACGAACAGGCTGAGCGAGCAAACGCAGAAGTCCTTAAGGGCCTAAAGACCAGAACCTTCGACATCCTCAAAGGCCACGGCAAGGGCTGGATCAACGAGCTCCCTTCGGTGCTCTGGTCCATCCGCACAACGCCACCCAAGCCTACGGGGGAAACACCGTTCGCCCTCGTCTATGGAGCCGAAGCAGTCCTCCCCACAGAGATAAAGCATGTATCCCCGTGGGTCCTTGCCTTTGACGAGGACCAGCAAGTGGACCTCCACAACGATGACCTGCTACTTCTCGAGGGACTACGACGCCGCGCCGCCCTCCGGGCGGCCAAATACCATCAGGACCTGAGACGCTACCACAGCCGCAACGTGTGCTCGCGTACCCTGGAGGCAGGCGATCTCGTCCTCAGGCGAATCCTCACCAGGGAAGGCCTCCACAAGCTGTCCCCGATGTGGGAAGGTCCCTACAGGGTCACCCACATCGTCACGCCTGGAGCGGCTCACCTCAAAACTCAAGACGGCATCCCCGTCAAGAATCCATGGAACATCATGCACCTACGCAAGTTCTACCCGTGATCATCGTCACGCCTGTGATCATTGTCACGTCAAGGCATCTGGCGGAAGAGGAACAAACGCAACTGTGATCATCGTTGTTGGGGGGATCATAACCCGGTAGGCCCACCGACATAGAAGATAAGCCGGCCTGGCATGAGCCTGGGCCGGATCAAGCATAAAGACATGGGCCGGGTGATACGTAAGCCGGTGCGCAATGTATACCTTGGCCCACAAGCAAGAAGGATGCAGAAGGCTGGAGACCAAGTACAAGATGGAGTCCTGCTAAGGAAAAAAAGAGGCTTAGAGGACTTAGAGTAGAGTCCGGGTATGATAGGAACCCGGACCCGGCTTTGTACCTCCAGCGAGACCCGCCGCCTATATAAGGGTCTCTCCTTGTAAGTTCCAGAGAGAGACACAATCGATAGCCGAAGTAGAGACACCTTGTAATCTCGAGACCCGGAAGCTAAGGCGCCGAGTCCCGAAACCCCGATCAGTAAAGCCGAAGCAGGAAGTTGGTCTTTACCTCACGACGAGGGGCCAAACCTGGGTAAACCCTTGTTTCCCCACGCCACGCTAGACAAGCTCCTGATGTCGGAAGCCGCCATGACCCTCATCTGAAGTTACCTCCGGGTAACATCTGCCGTGACAATCCCACGACAGTTGGCGCCCACCGTGGGGACTGCGGCCAAGAGCATCACTTTTTCAGGAGAAGCGTGGCGAGGTATGGAAAACCTGGCTATCGGCCAGATCCACATGCTTCCAGGAGGGGAACGGATCGTGGACAACTTCGGCTGGACAGAAGAGGCGGATTTCTTGGAAACCGGATCTATGTTCATCTTCGGACAGATCGATGTCTTCGTTGGTGTGATCCGATCTAATGGAGCCGACAGAGAGCAGTACGAGCCGGAGTTCGAGTCGGAGTCCGGGTCAACTAAGATGGCCCAGACGGACGGAGAGGAATTAGTTGGATCACCAGAAGAGGAAGAATCGGCGATCCGGGTCACGGAGGACTCCATCGTCACCCCCGTTAATATATCAGATCTGGATACAGACACAGAATCAATCTTACCCTTGTTCGACGATCGTTATGGAGATGGGTTTGTGGATGAAGATTACCCAGCAGCATTAGGACCCGTGCGTGACATGACGGTTCACGTGGTAACCCGGGCACCCCCAGCTGATGGAGGATCGGCTTCCGTAAGTGATGAGACGAGCGCCGAAGCATTGGCGAGGCATAATAGAGATAACTGGGATCAACGTCAAGCTCCACCTACAGCAAACTATGCACCCCCCAATCCCATAGCCGGAGGAATCTTACCGACTTTCAGTTCTTTGGCTCATATGCAGACACCAGCTGCGGAAATCCCCCTCGGAAACCCGATACTTGCGCCAACCCCTGTGCCGGCACCAAACCCGACCAACTTAGTCAGACCTCTGTCGCAGCAGCAGGCGCTCGCGGGAACTTCAGCAAGCCCGGCACAGCAACAAGGTGAAGTAACAAATAATAGCACGGCTATGATGAGAGAGCTAGAAGAATTAAGACAGGCGGCGGCAAGGGCAAGTCAAGGGCGTGCGGTGGAGAACCGGCGTATCCAAGATAGGGAACAACTTGTGATCCAGCAAGAGCAAAACCTACTGGAAGAAAGAAGCACCCTCCAGAGGACAAGGGACGAGTTAACTGCTGTCCAGAACAGGAGGCGCGGAAGCCGGCTCCACCTTCCAACCGGGACAAATACTATAGCACCTTTGGCCTTGGAGTTCCAGACAACACCAAATCCGGCGCCTGCGGCGGCACCGGTAGAGATAGTTCACCCGGCGCCAGCGCCTGTCGCGCCCCTGACTGGATTACCAAGAGCACCAGCAAGAAACTTGGCAGAAGCCGGAGCAGCAATCATCGAGCAACAACCACCACCACTACCCAGGTTTGATCCTCCCCCGGGTCATTACAATAACCCAGTTGACAATATTTTTGCAGCGACGCACGCCCTAGAGCGGATACCATTCGATAACTCACTGGCTGACTTAGAGGCAAGGAGAGCCGTCGACCTACTAAGGACGGCTGTAGTTCAACAAAACAACAACCCACGAGGCTCACAAGCTTTCAACTCAGAGCCGGCAAGAACCCAACCCTGCCGCCTCCAGAGGCTGGGGCTGCCCTCCGCGGCCCGCCTGCAACCTCCACCAGCAGTTCCTCCTTGGCGGCGCGCGATCGGACGGTTTCATTGGTCGTAGCCTCAGCCGATGGAAAAGAAGTGCTGGTTGCGCGGCCCGCAGAGGAGGCACTTGGCGGCGGGCTAGAAGCCGGAACCAGGGGCTGGCGGCGAGCATCGCTCATAAAGCCGCCGACCCAGGGCTGAGGAGTTGGCGGCACGGTAGCTGGCGAGCTACCCTGGAGCCGTTTTCCCCTGGGCAGAAGGGACTTGGACGGCAACTTGGAAGTCCCCACCCGCTCCCTGGCAACAAAGCAAAGTCAGCCACATGAACACCAGTAATAGAGAAGACCGATAACTAATTAAGGCAGAAATGGGTACCTTCGGGGGATGTTAATCCCCACGTTCTCGTCGAGGTCGACGAGCACCAGCTCTGTAGCCGTTGCGGTCCGTTTCTTCCTCTCGGCATTAGCAATAGAGGAAGCAACGCCGGACGTCTTGCGCTTCTTGGCCTTCCCGGCTTCCGGCTCGAAAAAGTCGGGAGCCAGGTCGTTCTCCCCTAGAGCAGAGATCTGCCACCCGAGAAAAACGCAAGTGTTAAGAGGACTCCATTAAACCGGCAGAGCCGTCAAAGAAGGGCAAAAAGCGAAATATCTACCTCGAGGGGAGGGTTGTCGTGGGTGTGCATGGGCACGCCCTCCACCGCCTTCACCAGCCCTGATTTGACAAGGCTGCGAAGTCGGGCCGCCAATTCGGCAGCTGGTAACCCCTCTTCACTCAAGCGAAGAGAAGCTGTGGCAGTAGGCGAATACTGGCACATTTTGTGCGGGCTATACCGCAGCGGCAGTATTTGCCGGCTAAGCCAGCAAATGACTGTGTCCACCCCATCCAGCAGGGGGGGAGCCATCGTGCGAGTGAGGAACTCAATCCGCCTCTGGATTAGGCGGAGCTCCTCCGTCAACTTGGGGACCACCTCGTCCCAGCATGGCCTGGGCATAGGCGGCGCGTTGACAAAGTCCGGGACGCCAAATTGGTGCCCCGGTGCTGCCATATCTTGGCAGTAGAAGAAGGTGGACGTCCAGCCCTTGACGGACTCGATGTATGGTATCTTGGGATACCATTGGCGTCCTTGGCGGCAATTGAAAGTAATACTGCCACAGGTTGCCAGTCTGCCGTCTGGCACAGTCTGGCGTCGGCAACGGAAGCAATATCTGAACAAGTACAAACTAGAATTAATACCTAGATAGCCCTCAAACAGAGTTGTGAAGCCGGCTAGGACTAATATGCTATTGGGCGCTATATTATGACGCTGGAGCCCATAGTGATCTAACACCTCGCTAAAAAGGCGGAAGGCGGCAAGGCCATTCCCCTGATAAGATGGGAGGTGAGGATTACCCGCTCGCCGGCTTTCGGAGCCGGAACGACATCCCAGAAGGCGGGCCGCCAGCTGCAGTCCTCCCGAGTCGGAAGGTAGTCGGCCGCCTCCAGGTCCTTGAGCACGTCTTCGTCCACAATGGAGGGGTACCAGTAGCGCGACCCGAGGTCGGCGGGCTCCTCCTCCTCGTCAATGGGCGCGCCGCCGGTCGCCGCCGGCGCGGTAGAAGATGAGGGCGCCGAGGCCGCCGCTGCGCGGGCGTGCGCGGTCGGAGTGAACGACGGAGCAGCGGCGGGAGTGCTCGCGTGTGCCACCGCGGAGCGAGACACCACGCCGCCCGTCGTCGTGGGCGCGGTTGTCTCCGTGGCGAGCTCGCTGGACGCCGCCGGAGTAATGTTCCGATCGGTGGACCTCGCCGTGCGTAGAGGTCGCCGGAGGAAAGCGCTCACCGGAGTTCGCTCGGTGGGGTGTTGGAGAGCAAGAGCGCGGGAGAGCAAAGGACGGAGGAGAGCCAGAGTGGGGAAGGAAAATGAACTGCTCGGCTCCCTATTTATAGGTCCGGGCGTTGCTCCCTGTGCAACGTCACAGTTAGTCGGACACGTGTCGGACATCAGTTGACGTAGAGCAACGCACGATCGCACGATCTCCGTGACTCCTCTTTTCCTGCGATATGCAATCATGGCGTGATCTTCGCTCCGTTTCGTTTCAAACTGTAGTGAACCAACTGGCGTCATCCGTCAAAGATATGTTTGGCTTGCCGCCAAGGATCAGGTTTTCTTGTGAAGCTATCCGGCAAGTTTCATTAAGCCGTCTTTCCCATGTTGGATAAAGGCGGCCGTGTGCCAACACTGAGGTACACGTTCCCCCATTATTTTCAGAATGGTTCAAGGCCTGCAGCCGCCAACAATGAAGAATGAAGGATCAAGAAGAAGTCGGCACCTGGAGAACTTCAACCTTTCTGGGGGCTAATGTTGGGGATATACCAACTAGGGGTATCTCTAACATCGATCAATCCGGCTAGTCCAGGGTGGCCCAAGGGTGGTAAGGCTGAAGCCTGTCGGGCGGCCAAGATAGCTGACGTACAAGGAAGTAGGCGGACGGTCCAAGGAAGGCGGGAGGCCGAAGCCCATCAAGCCACCAAGCCCAAGACAGAAGGCGGCAACTAAGCCGGCTAGGTATAGGACTCTGTTTACTTGCGGACAAGTACATACCTTGTATCCTGGGGTCTGGCCGCCTATATATGCCGGCCACCAGGAAGCCTTTAGGGCACGCTTCAATACACATCATACACATTGTAACCTGTTCACGGCTATTGCCTCATAGTGAATTATAGCAACACGTAGGATCTCGCCACCGCTGCGGGATCCGAAGCTGGGTAAACTTGCCGTGTTCACTCCCGTACTCGATGACTCCAACCTTCTTCCCCACAATCCATACACGGGCTAGAGGACCCCCGTCTCCTATCAATTATGTCGATACCACGACAGGACGCGTGGGAGGCAGCCCTCTGCGTCGCTACCGGTGCAGGCCCTGGTGGAGGCGGTGGCGCGTCAGGCGCAACCATGCCCACGAGGAAAGGGTGCACATCGGACTGTGACAGAGCGGGGCGAGTCGTAGCGATGACGACGAGGTGGTTGAGGCGCTCCAGCCACTGCTCATGGGCCTCAGCGGTGGGCTAATAGCGGAGAAGCTCTTGCGCCATGAGCAGGGCGGTGTGCGGCGCAGGGTTCGTCCTGCCTGGACCGGAGCCGCTCGGACGCTGCGTCGGGTGCGACGACTGTGCATCCTCCTCGTGTTCGGAGTTGTGCTCGGGCTCCTCCGCATGAGGTCCTGAGTTGGCGTGCTCTTCACGGCGGGGTCGTCCTCGTCGTCTGCACGTCGCCGTAGCGCCGGGCGTGGCACATGCTCCTTCAGGCGCGCGCCTGTTGGCGCGGGCGGCGCGGGTAGCGCGGGTGTTCGCCATGGCGCGGAGGCGGCTCGAAGGTTGTTGACGCGCCTCAGTCCCCTACCTGGCTCACCAAATGTCGGGTTGTGACTCCCACGAAACAGGGGTGGTCACTTCCTGAAGAGTTGTTCGTAAAGGGGATTGAACGCGGAGGTCAAGACCCTCGAGAGGCACGACAGAGATAGACACCAGCCCGTACCCAGGTTCACGGCGCTCAGGAAGAGGTAAGACCGCTACTCCTGCTTGTCTGTATTGCGCTGTGGAGGATTACAGTACAACTGAGCTTGCCGAAGGCTCTCTTGAGGCAATCCGTGCCTGGGGAGGGAAGTAATGGTCTTCTTCCTCCTCAAGCCGAAGGTGATTCTACTTGGCTGAGCTAGGGTTTACAAGTGTTCTCCAAGCAATTGGCCGACCTCCTCTACGGTGGAGGTCTTGCTCCTTTTATAGGCGCCGCAGGCGTCTTCCTTGCGCTTGGCGTCCCAGGTGGGCTCCCACACGGCAGTGGCGGGGAGGAGTTGGAGTCCACCGCGGCTGAATCCTCCATGGAGGCGGTCCATCGGCGATAAAGTAGGGCGCGGTGGCCGACAAGCTGCAAACCGCAGTGAACGGCTCGCAGGGACTGCAGTCTTCGGAGTGGAGCCCACGATGACGATCTCCTTGGAGTGTTGCACCGCCCAGCTGCTTTATCATCGGAGAGGAAGGTACCAGCTGTTCTGGCCCACGCGGCGCAACTTTATTGACTCCTTTATCACCAAAACGGCAGAGGCCATGTGCGCCCTGCCGTACTTCCTTGGCCGCGAAGCTTCCCCACAGGCCCGAGGCGGCCTGTGGTGGGGTTTCTGTTGACTTCCCTCCAGGCGCATGATGCCTCGGGAGGTTCCCTTGTAGCGGGGGTCCTCTTCAGGCCCTCGCTTCCTCTTCAGACCCTCGAGGAGATTTGCCTCTCGAGGGTCTCTCCAAGCGGTGGCTTGGTCCTTAGTCGTTTCGTCTGATCAGCCCCCGTGCAAGGCCTAGGGAGAATGGGCTCTTCATACCCCAGTCTCCACTGGGCCGACAGCGCCCAGAGCACGCCGGGCACGCTCTGAGCGCGTCTAGAGTGCGCACTTAAGGTGTTCGACAGAAGTACAATAACACAAATTGCTGGTGATGCTCATGTTGAAAAACGACTCCAGCACGCCTCGCTTTCGGCTGCGCAAGTGGTGTTTAGTTTTAGCCTTCTTACTTGTCTTTTTCGTGGCATCACGTGTCCCGTTCCCCCGGCGGGCGCAGACCGAAGCGACGGGTGCTGCAGTCGGCGCCCGGCAGACGGAAGCAAGCGTGCTCGAGTCGCAACGGCTGGAGTCGCAATAACGCCGCGCCGCTTCCAATGGCGCAGACAGAAGCGACGCGTGCTGGCAGTCACAGCGTCTGGTCGCGTCGGCGTCAATGCGCGGCCAGGCGAAGCGGTGGCCGCGTTAATGCAGGCCACCCAACCCCGCTCCTCCGGCCGCCTTTAAAACCCGACGCAGCGCAGCCCTCCTCTCCTCACACCAACACTTCCTCCTCTCTCTTCTTCTCCCCAAGGAAACGGAAACATAGGCCACCATGGCGGGCAGCCCTGGCGGGCAGCAACGCCACTTGCAGCTGGAGGAACTCCGGCGTCGCAACGAGGACGCGGAGATGGCCAAGGCGTTCGAGCGAGTCCTGTGGGGTGAGGAGGCAGAGACCTCTCGTCCCTACGTGCTCTCGCTGGATACCGCGCGGCTGAGTAGCCGCCTCCAGCTGCCGGTAAACGACGACGCCATCCTTCCGGATAGGTGGGTGAGGAGCATTGTGTTCATTCCGGTGGCGCCGCGGCACAGCGGGCAGGCCAGCGTCGAGTTCATCAAGGGCAAGTGGGCGGAGATGCCGTGCGAGCAAAGGCTCGACCCCAAGTACTCCATCTCCGCGCCCTTTTGGCACGCCATGGTGGACAAGGAGTACGAGGCACGTCTTGGCGGTCGACAAAAGCCGACGCCGGAGTTGTCCTCAACGGACGACGACTGTGACGGCGAGGACGGCGACGCCAGCGACGACGACCCCGAGCTGCATGATCTGCCTCTACAATCGTCTGCATCTTGGTCAGCAGCGTCGCTTTCACCGAAGAAAGCGGCAGCGCAAGACGAAGAGGCTTACCTTAAACCCCCCCTCCCCCGCATGTCATGGCGGTGAATCGAAAACGGCGCCGGCGAAGCCAGAAGCCTCAGCCGCCACGGTGGTGGCTACGGACCAGGTGAAGGCTGACTTTGTTCGCATCTTCTCCCCCTCACCGAGATGGGGCGGTATCTCTTCGCCGACGGTGGTATTGAGGGATGGCCATGCATATGCCTCTCTCTCATCCCTAAACGCTAAACCCTTTGTTTAGGTTTGCTTTATTTATAAAGCGGGGCGAAAGCCTATTTTTTTTAGGTTTAAGTTTGTTAAATCTCGTTTAGATTTGTAATTGTAAGTTTGTTAAATCTCGTTTAAATGTTTGAATCAATTTGTGTTCACCGTTTATGTTGTTCATCGGCGGCGGTTCGTGTGCCCACAAGGTGTTTAACAGTATGCATTCATGTTGAATTCGTTTCCGAACCACCTCAATCATGTTCATTGGAGGCGTTTCGTGTGGCCCGCAATGTGTTCGACATGTTAAATTCGTTTCCGAACCACCTCAATCCTGCAGTAGGATGAAATTGTCCATAGTTGACCAGCGGAACGGGCGGAACGGCGAGGCCTGGATCTGTCGACATGGATGCGTCTTCCAAGCGGAGGTGCAATGCGACGCTAACCCCACTCGCACCCCATGTGTCGTCCCCACCAGTCAGACTAGTGCCACAGCCCCACCAGTCAGACTAGTGCCACAGCCCCACCAGTTATACTAGTGTCCGACCCCATGCGCCGCCCCCAGGAAATCCCAACCGAGCCGACAAACGAGCCGAGCCGCGCCAGGCAGACCCCACCAGTCAGGACAAGTGCGGGTCAAAGTAGGTTGACCAGAGGGAAACGAGCGTTTGAGCGATATGCGAGCAAACCAATTAAAACTCAGCTAGGTATGACACAGAACCAATTAACTCAATAAGAAAAGTAATGCAAGTAACTATTTTCTTTTGTAATTTTGATATTAAGAAAACAAAACAGTAATAAAAAAAACTAAGCAAGACAATAACAAAATAAAAATATTGGAAGTGTGAAAACTCCCCTCGTGAAGGAATGCTCAACTCCCCGGCAACGGCGCCAGAAAAATGCTTGATGCACACGGTGGTTGTGTTGTTGGGAGATCCCAAGAAGAAGGTGTGAAGTAGTGCAGCAGTAAGTTTCCCTCAGTATGAAACCAAGATTATCGAACCAGTAGAAGATGAAGGATTCCCTTGAGGTGTCAAGGCGCAAGAAAAATGCTGGTGCTAAGTTCACGTGGAGCCTACACACAAACAATCAATATACTTTGCCCCAACTTAACAGTGAGGTTGTCAATCTCACCGGCTTGTTGTAACGAATGATTAAGCGTATATGTGGAAGAAAGAGTGATGTTTGCAGAAAGTAACAGGTTTGCAGTTGTGGTTTTATCAGATTAATGAGAAGGACCGGGGTCCACAGTTCACTAGTGGTGTCTCTCCATAAATAATAATAACATTCATCCATGCCTGGTAAACAAATTACAGCTAGGCAATTGATAGAATAATGATAAGCAACCCAATGCATATACTAATGATATGGCGTCTAGTGTGAGATTCATTCGGGGATTGCAACAATATACATAGACCGTTCCAACCGCATCTGTGACTAATAATCCACCTTCCGGTTAGCGTCCGCACCCCTTTCAGTATTAAGTTGCATGCAACAGATTATCGTCTTAAGCACTGTGTGTAAAGTAAGTAAATAACATCATCCTTAGATAAAGTACTACGGTTTTATCTCTAGTAGCAATAGTACATCTACAACCTTAGATCTTTCTGTCACTGCCCCAGATTAAATAGAGACATGAACCTACTATCGAGCATAAATACCCCCTCTTGGAGTTACAAGCATCTACTTGGCCAGAGCATACACAACTAACAGAGAGCATGCAAGATCATTAAATAGCACACACATGATATATTATGAAGCAATACCTTCAGTACTCAATATTCATTTGATCCCAGCAAACACAACATGGAGAATTACATTAAGATGATCTTGATCATGATAGGTAGCTCACAAGATCTAAACATGATAGTACAAGAGGAGAAGACAACCATCTAACTACTACTATGGACCTGTAGTCCAAGGTAGACTACTCACGCATCAGTCCGGAAGCGGTCATGGCGACGTAGAGGCCTCCGGGGACAATTCTCCCTCCCGGCAGGGTGCTGGGGAGCAGTTCTGATCTCTCCCGAAGTGGTGGCGGCAAAGGCGGAGGCTCGGGACCAGTGGAGGAAAAAAATGATTAACCCTATGGAGTATTTAGGTCAGGGGGGTTTATATGGGTGAAAGACTTAGGTCGGTGGGCGCCCGAGGGCGCCACACCACCTCCTGGCGCGGCTGGCATATGGCCCGTGCCATGAGGCGATGTGGGCCCCTCAGGGTCCCTCTTCGCCTCGTCTTCGGTTCTTCTGGTCGCAAATATTCTAAAAATAAATACTGGTTGGCTCGTTTCCAATTTGGCGGATATTTCCTTAATAGCGTTTCTGAAACCAAAAACAGCAGAAAACAAGGAACTGACACTGTGGCATCTTGTTAATAGGTTAGTCCTAGAAAATGCATAAAACTATATAAAATGCATATAAAACATGTGATAACATGATATAACATAGCATGGAACAAAATAAATTATGGATCCGTTGGAGATGTATCAATTCCCTAGAGGCCCCACCGCAAACGGGCTGGCAGGACAAAAGATGATGTGCTAGTTTCTCATTGCGAGCATGCACAACTAAATTGGAATACATTCTTATGATTAGTTAATACTTTGATGCTTTATATTATTTATCTGCAAATGCCTATGTTATGTTATTACATGAATTATCTTATCCATGCAACGCCCGTACATCCGTCCCTAGGCCTACAGTATTTTAATCATGTTGTCTACATTAATCGCAATCGCTGTCTTAATTCTCGTGCTACTGTTATTTCACTATTGTCTCTGCTATAAAACTGTTGCTACTGATAATCTTCCTTGAGCAAGTCTATTCACCTAGGTGCAGCTGATCTGACAAATCATCTGTTAAAGCTTATAAATATTTTTGGCTCCCCTTGTGTCGAATCAATAAATGTGGGTTTTACTTCCCTCGAAGAATGTTGCGATCCCCTATACTTGTGGGTTATCAAGACTATTTTGTGGCGCCGTTGCCGGGGAGCATAGCTTTATTTGTAAGCCCACGTGAGTGTGATATTGTTCGCTGGAATTTATTCATCATGTGAAGAAATGCTGATAGGAAGTTTCCCATCGTGCCATCCACTACAAGTAAAGGTACAACTCTGAACTCTGTTGCTGCGCTTGATTCTCCGTCTGTGTTGAGTAAGCTTGTTACACCATCACAACCTGCAAGTTCTATTACTACTGCGGAATCTGAAGTTACTTATGATGATGCTTCTACTGTTCTCGGTGAAATTGGTTCATTAGGTCCCCTTTTAGATGCTACTATTGCTAAATCTAAACAAATTGATAATGCTGAAATTCCTAATGAAAATGCTGAAACACCTGTTAATTCACCTAAATTTACTCGTGATACTTATGATGAGTCTGATGATATGTATGTGGATCTTGATGATGCTCTTATTGAAGAAATTAATGTTATGAAAGATGTTAGTGCTATGAAAAAACTTGTTGAAAAACGTGATGTTAAATATAAATTATGCCTTGATGCTAAATTTGCTACATCTCCTGTAAACATAAAAGATAAATATTATGATTTCTCCCTTCATTTGGTCCATATAGCTATAGTTGAATGAGAACCTTTCTGTGGAATTGAAAATGAAAGTGTTGTAGAACACATGAATGAATTGTCTGATTTGAGTGAATATTTGTTGAGGACATTAAAAGACGCACTTATTTTGTCGCTTAAGTATTTCCTTTCTCATTAAAAGGAGAAGCTAACACTTGGTATAATAATTTGTCTCCTGGTTCCATCACTAGTCCTAAGGGTTTGCTTGATGCTTTCTTTCAAAAAAAAATCCCTGCTAGTGCTCAACATGATGCTTTGTTAAAAATCTATAATTTCAATACAGATGAAGGTGAGAAATTGCCCAAAGCTTGGACACGCTTTTGTTGCATCTTGAGAGGGCAGCTGAACCATGACTTGGAGAAAAATGATCTAGTGGACTAACTATTGAATCTAGGACATACCTAGATAGTGTTGCTAGTTGTGTTTTCAGGAAAAAGACTCCAGAAGAAGCTGAACAATTATTGGCTATAATATGCAAGAATAATGATGATTGGGGCATTCCTGGACCTACTCCAACACCTCCACCAACACCGAAGAAGAGAGGTATGATTGAATTAAATGAAGAAATGATGAGGGAAGCTAAAAGATCTCTTCAAGAAAGTGGTATTAAATCTGAAGATGTGAAGTATTTACCTCCTATTGAAGAATTATGTAAGCCTATTCCCCCTCCAACCGTTATTGAGGTACACTCTCTCCAAAGGTTTGATGATGGAGATATCCCTTACTCTAAACCTCCTGCTCAATGCTTTGATGAATTTGATGATTTTATTGTTAAGCGATGCAATTTTAATTCAAGAATAGAGAATCATTTAATGAAAAATTCTCATGCTATTAGTGATTTACATGATATTGTTCATAGAATTGCTAATGATTTTAAAGTGCTAATTAAACACTTGCATATGATTCACACTCAAATAGATCAACTCACTAAAGTGCAAAAAGAATTGCTAGTAAACAACTCTATTGCTAAAGAAAAACTTGTTTGTGAAGTAACAACTAGAGGTGGTAAATCTACTCAAGATCCTCTGTATCCTGAAGGACATGATAAAAGAATTGAAAAAGATTCTCAACAAGTGAATGAACCTAGTATTCCTTCTAGGAAAAAGGAAAAGAAAAATAAAATGTTGTAGAATCCTCTGAACCTGTTATTGATCCTAATAGTATATATGTTTCTGATGCTGAAACTGAAAGTGGTAATGAACACAACAATGATAATGCTAATAACAATGATAAAGATAAAAATGCCAATTCGGATCAGGAAGAAATAGAAGAAGAACCTAAAAACATGCTTAAAAAGTCAGTAAAGAAGACTTTATTGCTAAGAAACATGGTAATGAAACAGAACCTTGGGTCCAAAAACCTTTGCCTTTTCCTGTTAAGAAACTTAAATCTCAAGAGGAAGATCATAATAATAGATTTTGTGATTGGATGAAACCATTGTTCTTGCAAATTCCTTTGACTGATGCTATTAAGTTGCCTTCTTATTCTAAATATATGAAAGATATTGTGACTAACAAAAGGAAAATTCCTAATGAGGAATTTTCTACTATGCTTACTAATCACTCTTTTAATGGTCAGGTTCCAAAGAAGCTTGGTGATCTAGGTATACCTACTATTCCTTGCTCTATCAAAAATAATTATGTTAAAACTGCTCTATGTGATTTGGGAGCTGGAGTTAGTGTTATGCTTTTTTCTCTTTACAAGAGACTTTATCTTGATAAGTTGATACCTACTGATATATCTTTGCAAATGGCTGATAAATCTATTGTTGTTCCTGTTGGAATTTGCGAGGATGTTACTCTACAAATAACTACCAATTGCTTAATTATGACTGACTTTGTTGTTCTTGAAATGCCTGAAGATGATGATATGTCTATTATTCTTGGAAGACCTTTTCTGTGACACCCCAAAATCGGTACTATGTAGATTTAAGCGCTTCCGCCGAAATCCGCATAATAACAATTTTAGGTCGCCCACCAGACATAATGTGCACACCGAAACATGTGCATTATGTGGGTAGAATTGTGATAACATTACAACTGTTCCGATACATACACAAATACAACAAAAGATATAATATACAACAACGACTCGAACGAGTCAAGATACAAATGATACATTTCAAAGATTCAAATGGCAGCGGCAGCAAAATAGTATCAGACTACGGATAAGATACAAATTGGACTAAGAGTCCTGAAGATAAGCAATGGCGCCATATCCCTGCCCAGCCAAGCCGGAGGGATTCCCAAGCTAACGTCGTCATACTTCAAACCTGTTAACTGCACATAAAGCACAACCCAAAAGAGGATCAGGGCACTCCCTAGCAAGCAAAACCGACTTCCCTACTTTCTACACCATCTCCCAAATTATAGGTAGGTGGATTTAGCGGCAGCAGCACTAGCAACCTAAAGATACACGCTACAACTTCCATCTAATTAGAGAAGGATAAGAGAGGGCATAAGTAACCAACTACTACTAACACCAATCATAACCCATTCTCGGATTAACCCCCTCAACCAAGTATGAGGAAGCAATTCGGGAAACTCACACGTTAACAGTTTTAGTTTCCAGTTATTGTGAAAGTAATTCTATATTACTAGTCAGATTAATTAACGATAATTAGGTGTAACTTGTCTAGATCTCACTAGTCGGCAACGCAACAAGTTGTCCATAACCGCGGACGCGCCTCATCGATAAGATTATACCCTGTAGGGGTGCACTACTGTACCCATACTCGCATGATCAACCCAGTCAAAAACATTAGGGCCTCTCAACACAACTATTTCCTACACCGCAACAAGTCCAAGGAGCCACGTGACCTATGTTGGTCCCGGCCAAAAGGGTGCGGATTCCCGCAGGCCACACCCCTTCGCACCAACAGGTCGTGCCCTATATGCATGTAACAAGGCACACCGCCAAAGTAAAATACTACACTAGTATCAATGTATATGAGATAAATGGAAAGACCGAACTAGGTGCAGCTCCTGGACAAGTTGAAGTTCCAGTCAAAGTCGAGGGGGGCTCCATAGGGCCTCCCACAAGTGGTTAGTGCGCTCAGTCTTGGATTAGGGGAGCAAGATCTCAGTTACTAGGTTGACACTTAGCAGAACAAAGCACCTCGCAAGGCCTTCCGCCGGTGCCTTATCTTTTAATTATAATACCCAACATATGACATCATTTTTATTAAGGTAGACCACTCTATCATACTAAGTATGTGAAATAAAAGACCAACAGACGACTCGCACAACCATCTCTAAACATGCGCTACGACTCGTAAGGCCAACAGGTAAACATGCAACGATAATAGGATGTGGGGATAGATAATAGGATGTGGGGATAAAGCTGTATAGGCTACAGGATAAACATGTGATGGGATCGCGATAAAAAATCGAATACTAGGGTAGCAGATATCAACGGCAGGGATGAAAGACAATGTATAGGTAAACAAGCAAACTTTGCTTGCCTGGAATCTTGCATGGAAGAAGATCTTACCGTTGCTCACACATATCAACCTCGTATCCGCGAAGAAGCAACAAACATTAGAAAGCGTAATAGATGCATCTTACAACTACGACAAAAGATCCAGCATGATCATATGAGAATGATGCATGACATGGAAGGATGCAAAACAAATGCAATTAATCCAAATTAAGCGGGAAAAGCAACCCCGACAATTAATATTAGGTGCAAGTTATTTGTCTACTCAACAATATTAAAGGTTGGTTAACATGGTAACACATGGCATGGGTGATCTAATTAAATTAAATGGAATAGGGCAATAATTAAATAAAGCCCAACACATTCCATATTTATTTATGTAGGTGCAACAAATAAATTACACTAAGCAAATAAAATAAAAGATGCAACATGGCATATAAATGGCATAATGGTGTTCATTACATTTTTCTGATAAATAAACATATAAAAATTATTTTATTTGGAGTTATAGAATAAAAGTTATTAGCATATTAAGTTTACGGGTGTTTCTGCAATTCACAGGGACATGTTTCTGATAGAAAAGTGCTGGTGGGGGTCTCTACGCAGAAAACAAAAACAACAGGGGCTTTGGCGCAAATATTCAGATCAAGATTGGATCTGAGCTTTTTGCACCGGACGTAAGGCTAGCCACAGCGACTGACGTGTGGGCCCCAGGCGCCACGCAGGTGTGTGTGAAGTGCAGGCTCCCGTGGTCACTCACCAGCGGGACCCGCATGTCAGTGTGCGCGAAAAATGGGAAAAAGGGGGTTTTATTCGGCCGAGTTGGGGATCAAAGTCGCGCGCGCGCTGAGGAGGTTGGTGCGGCTGCGCTAGCCACTCGGTCAGATGCGGGTCGTTGCTAGGTTTAGGTTAGTTTTAGGTTTATCAGTAATTTGCGCTGTTTTTTAACTGACAAAACTGACGGCCCAAAACAATAGTGGCGCGCGGCGGAGCTAAACGACGCCGGCGACGAGTGTCTCGGCGGCGCTGGACCCGCATGAGATGTGTGCCACTATGCAGATTGTGTGGGGATCTCGTTTTTGTGCTCAGAAGTCGCGGGGAGGCACGGGGTCCTCTGTTTCGTGCTCGACATCCAGGCGGTGTCACGGTGGCCGTGGCGGTGCGCTCCGGCGCCGGCTAATCGCAGCGAAACGAGGCAGAAATTGGAGGGGGAGAGAGGGTAGACGACGAGGCTCACTATGGGGAGCCCGACGGCGAGAGGACGTGGCTCGGGGAGGCCCGAGGGCGCCGAATTCCGTCGGTGGCTCTCCGCCAGCCGTGAGTAAGAAGGGACAAGGGCGACGGACATCGGGGCTCCTGGTCCGATTCCTTCGGGTAGGAGGTTGGCGACGGCGATGCGGAGCTCCGGTAGTGCTCCCCGATCCTTCGACGGCGGCGCTGCAACGGCTCGACGGCGAGGTGCCCTCGGTGTGTTGGTGGCGATGGAGGAAAAATGAGAGAGAAGGAGGGGAAAAAAGAAGGAGAGGAAAGCGTCGGCGCGAGGAGGGAGAGGAAATGGAGGCAGCTAGGGTTTCGGAGGAGGGGAGGGACGGCTAAAAGGAGAGGGGAGTGGGTGGAGGTGTGGGGCAGCTATTGCTGCCTCGCTGTAAAGCGAGGAAGACGACATGGGGAGGAGATGAGTGGGGCTAAAGGTGAGGGGAGATAGGCCAGAAGTGGGGTTTGGCCCAGGTAAGGTTTTTTCTCTGGGTTTTTTATTTCTTTTGTTTTAGGGTCATTTAATGGATTGCCCCTAGCAGCCTTCTCGGACTCAGTTTTGCCCCTAGTTGCGAATCGTTCTCAGTTTTGCCCCTAGTTCGTTCACATGTACTAAAGTTTGCCCTCAACGTCAAGTTTGAAGTCTGTTCCGTCTGATGGCGTTACTGACAGTTGGTCCGCAACATAGAGTTGAGACCGACTTGGTGCAGTTCTTTCAAATTCGAATTTCAAGTTTGAAAAAATTGAAAATGTGAAAAAAATTCCAGGTGTTGCTAATGATATAGGAAACAACTTTGCCAAAGATATTTTTCAAATTCTTGTGTCGTTTCGCCTGTGTAAAAAAACTAATTTCTAAATCTGACATCTATCGGAGATGAACGGTGCAGAATTTAAAAAAAAAATCAACTTTCGAATTTAACTGTGAAAAAAAACTCCGATGTTAATAATGATATAGGAAACAACTTTGCCAAAGCAATTTTCCAAATTCTTGTGTCGTTTGGCCTGTGTAAAAAAGTCGAATTTCTAAATCAGTATCTAGATCTACGACACTAGAATTCGAAAAAAGCCAACTTTAGAATTTCAATGTGAAAAAAAACTCCAATGTTGCCAATGATATAGTCAACAACTTTGCCAAAGAGATTTTCCAAATTCTTGTGTCGTTTGGCCTGTGTAAAAACGACAAATTTCTATATCGCACATCTAGATCTACAATCCTCCGGAATTCAAAAAAGTCAACTTTCAAATTTAAATATGAAAAAAATCTACGATGTTGCCAATGATATAGTAAACAACTTTGCAAAGAAATTTTCCAAATTCTTGTATCGTTTGGCCTGTATAAAAAGACAAATTTCTAGATCTGAAATCATCTAGATCTAAATCAGTGCATGATTCGATAAAAGTCAAATTTCGAATTTAAATATGAAAAAAATCTCCGATGTTTCCAATGATATAGTAAACACCTTTGCCAAAGCGATTTTCCTAATTCTTATGTCGTTTGGCCGGTGTAAAATGATCGTAAAATATTCTGCTATATGTGAGTTGGTGGGTCGCTGGCTAGCTCGTGTACGTGAACGCCGCAGTGCTCGATTTACCTTCGTCCGACCTCACTTTCCACTCTATCGTGCTCATGATGAACAGAGTGTCCTAATGGGCAAAGTGTTACGCGAGAGAGAGGGTTTCTCAGCGATCACAAGCGGGCGACGCCGTTGAACTATCGTCGAACAGCTTGAGTGCGCGATCTGAGCATGTTAATGTTGGCATCAGCATGATCCCACCGATTTCCAACTAATTGGGAAGCAATCTTTATATTTTTGTGTGCAGAGCTAGATTTCCACAACTTTCCAGTTTTACGTATTTGCTAGTTTTGAACTTGCTATATCGTGTTTTCGTGAAAAACTGATCTAGTCCGACCTCCCAGTCCACTTTATCGTGCTCAGTGTGAGCCGAGTGTCCTAATGGGTATGTTTTGACGCACGAGAGAGTGCTTCTTCGACTACCACGAGCGAGTGGAGCCGTCAAACTACTATCGAACACCTTGAGCGCGCGATCTTAACATGGTCATGTCGGCATCAGTATGGCCATTATCGTGTCATAGTTTGTGATAAAGTTATCATATTCAGCACATATGTGTGCCATAGTATAGGAAACAACGTCACCGAAGCGATTTTCAAAATTGTTTTTAGAAATATCATTTTTCATTTTTTAGGTGCTAAAAATGATATTTTTTGTGAAGCAAGTACATAAAATATGGTCCAAGATGACACCCATTTAAATTTCACAAAGAGTAGTACACATTTGTTGGATAATCCCAAAATATGAGAATTTTCCATACTTTCTATCTAAATTTCCCTCTTTAATTGACTTTATGTCAATTTTCCGAAAGTAATTCAAATTTGAACTACAACTATGTGATAGTTTGCTCTGAAATTGTTACAAAAATAATTTTAAGGTACACAAGTAGTGGTTACAACATAAAACCATCGATAGTTTTTGAAAATTTGACCACCTTAGATGAATAACCATGCTCTCTATTTTGACCATTTTTTGAAAGAAATGAAAAAAGTGAAAAAATACTCGAAAAAAGAAACCTTTTGGCCTGGAGTCCTTTTATGTGTCCAAGTTTGTAGGAAAAATGATAAATTTGAATTTTGACAAACTTTTCAAAATAATACTTCACAAAAGAGTCAATCATCTACAAACATATATAAGTTTCAAGCCAAATGACCAATGTATGGCCATTATCGTGTCATAGTTTGTAATAAAGTTCTCATATTCAGCACATATGTGTGCCATGGTATAGGAAACAACGTCACCGAAGCGATTTTCAAAATTGTTTTTGAAATATCATTTTTTGTTTTTTAGGTGCTTAAAATGACATTTTTTGTGAAGCAAGTACATAAAATATGGTCCAAAATGACACCCATTTAATATTCACAAAGGGTAGTACAAATTTGTTGTATAATCCCTAAATATGAGAATTTTTCTTACTTTCTATCTAAATTTCCCTCTTTAATTAACTTTATGTCAATTTTCTGAAAGTAATTCAAATTTGAACTACAACTACGTGATAGTTTGCTCTGAAATTGTTACAAAAATAATTTTAAGGTACACAAGTAGTGGTTACAACATAGAACCGTCGATAGTTTTTAAAAATTCGACCACTTTTGATGAATAGCCATGCTCTCTATTTTGACCATTTTTTGAAAGAAATGAAAAAAGTGAAAAAATACTCGAAAAAAGAAACCCTTGGGCACGGAGTCCTTTTATGTGTCCTAGTTTGTAGGAAAAATGATAAACTTGAATTTTGAAAAACTTTTCAAAATAATACTTCACAAAAATATCAATCATCTACAAACATATATAAGTCTCAAGCCAAATGACCAATGTATGGCCATTATCGTGTCATAGTTTGTGATAAAGTTCTCATATTCAGCACATATGTGTGCCGTGGTATAGGAAACAACGTCACCGAAGCGATTTTCAAAATTGTTTTTAGAAATATCATTTTTGGTTTTTTAGGTGCTAAAAATGACATTTTTTGTGAAGCAAGTACATAAAATATGATCCAAAATGACACCCATTTAATTTTCACAAAGAGTAGTACATATTTTTTTGGATAATCCCTAAATATGAGAATTTTCCTTACTTTGTATCTAAATTTCCCTCTTTAATTAACTTTATGTCAATTTTCCGAAAGTAATTCAAATTTGAACTACAACTACGTGATAGTTTGCTCTGAAATTGTTACAAAAATAATTTTAAAATACACAAGTAGTGGTTACAACATAGAACCGTCGATAGTTTTTTTAAAATTCGACCACTTTTGATGAATAGTCATGCTCTCCATTTTGACATAAAGCCAATTAAAAGGGGGAATTTAGATAGAAAGTAAGGAAAATTCTCATATTGAAGGATTATCCATCAAATATGTACTACTCTTTGTGAAAATTAAATGGGTGTCATTTTGAACCATATTTTATGTACTTGGTTAAAAAATGTCATTTTTAGCACTTAAAAAGTGGAAAGTGATACTTGTTTAAAGAATTTGGAAATTGTTCCGGCGACGTTATTTCCCATACCATGACACACATATGTGCTGAATATAAGAACTTTATCACAAACTAGGACACGATAATGGCCATACTGATGCCGACACGACCATGTCAAGATCACGCCCTTAAGGTGTTCGACAGTAGTTTGATGGCTCCACTCGCTCGTGGTAGTCGAAGAAGCCCTCTCTCGTGCGTCAAAACATACCCATTAGGACGCTCGGCTCACACTGAGCACGATAAAGTGGACTAGAAGGTCGAACTAGATCAGTTTTTCACGAAAACACGATAGAGCAAGTTCAAAACTAGCCAACACGTATAACTGTAAATTGTAGAAAATATAGTTCTATACACAAACATAAAAACATTTCTTCTCAATTAGTTGGGAATCGGCGGGAACATGCTAATGCCGACATTGGCATGCTCAGATCACGAACTCAACCTGTTCGACGATAATCCAACGGCGCTACCCGCTTGTGATCATGGAGAAACCATCTCTCGCGGAACACCTTGCACATTAGGACGCTCGTTTCATCCTGAGCACGATAGAGTGGAAAGTCATGTCCGACGCAGGTGAATCGAGCATTGCGGCGGTCATGTATACGAGCTAGCCAGCGACCTATCAACTCATGTATAGCATAATGTTTTACGATTTGTTTCATTTTACACCGGCCAAACGACATAATAATTTGAAAATTCGCTTAGGCAAAGTTGCTTACTATATCGTTGGCAACATCAGAGATTTTTTTTCATATTTAAATTCGAAATTTAACTTTTTTCGAATTATGCACTGATCTAGATCTAGTTTGATGTCAGATCTAGAAATTTGTCTTTTTATACAGACCAAACGATACAATAATTTGGAAAATCTATCTGCCAAAGTTGTTTACTATATCATTGGGAACATCGGAGATTTTTTTCACATTTAAATTCGAAAGTTGACTTTTTCGAATTATCCACCGTTGTAGATATAGATTTCTGATTTGAATGTCAGATCTTGAAATTTGTCTTTTTTATAAACGCCAAACGATACAATGATTTCGAAAATCTCTTTGCCAAAGTTGTTTCCTATATCATTGGCAACATCGTAGATTTTTTCACATTTAAATTTGAAAGTTGACTTTTTTCGAATTCTGCACCGTTCTAGATCTAGATTTCCGATCTGGATGTCAGATCTAGAAATTTGTCTTTTTTACATAGGCAAAACGACACAAGAATTTTGAAAATTGTTTTGGCAAAGTTGTTTCCTACTTCATTAGCAACACTTGGAATTTTTTTTCACATTTTTGAGTTTTTCAAATTTAAAATTTGAATTTGCACCGTTTGAATCTCTTCCGGGTCCCACAGCCAACGATTGTCTTCTGGGTCCCACATGTAAGGAAGGCTAACGGAGACGGCTGGAGTGACGGAATGAATCCTTGTGCACGGAGTAGGGGCAAAACTGAGCACGATTTGCGACTAGGGGCAAAACTGAGGTCTATGCCATAACTGAGGGCAGCCTGATAAATAACCCTTTGTCTTATTCTTTTCTGTTTTGTGTTTTTGAAGAAAAATAGAAAAGAAAAGATATGGAAACTTTGGGCAAAATATTTATAGTTTCAAAATAGGCAATTTGATTCACTAGAATGAATATTTGAAAAAGATTTGAAATAATACATTTGAATTTATTTGAATTACATTTGAATTTAAAAGTGTGTGATTTAAATTTAAATGCAAGAATTTAATTAAAAGAGGTGGCAATGCATGATGACATGATGATGCAAAAAAATAAAAACAAACAAACTAATTGCGGAAAATTCCGGTGCGTTACATTTTCTAAACACTGCAGGGGCTATTATTGATTGCAATAAAGGAAAGGTTACTTTTAATGTTCATGACAAGGAGCAAACTGTTTATTTTCCCAAGAAAGTTGGTAGAATGTCTGGAGTTAATACAATTACCAATTTGAGATCCATTAGAGTGGGAAGTATTGATTGCCCATATAAAGAAGAATTCAAAACATTCATGATTGGATCCATACCAATTCATTATAAGGTAACACGAGTGTCTCATATGGTTTAAAATCTTTCATGTCATATAAAATTCATTTGGTGGCAAGACTTGATCAACCTTGTTAACAAGTGCATTTTAAATGCATAAAGAGGCTAAACAATTTTCTTTCTCTCATCCTTGTTATACCTACTATAATATTACTTAGTTTGCAATGTTTAGTTGAATTTGTTGTTAGAAAATAATTTTTCAGTAATGAATTTAAAAATGTAAAATACCAGAAAATGGAAAAATAAAGTTTCTCAGAGAATTAAAAATTTATATGAGGAGGTACCTGGAAGTGCCAGAGAGCCACCAGGGGGACCCCAGATCTACCACATCACTTGGTGGCGCGGCTGGTAAGTGGCCGCGCCAGCTGGTGGTGTGGGGCCCACAGGCCCCCCACTTGCTCTCTCTCCTTCCCCTGCCTTCCTCTTCCTCAAAAAATCATTTTTGGATAGCTCAAACTCGTGTTCTTGCTGCTCATCTCCTGTGATTTCGATCTCCACATTCACTCAATTTCTGCTGCTGAAATTTGGTGCATCTCCTCTCCGGTATGTGACTCCTCCGAATATCCAAGTGGAATTTTGTTTAATGGTGTATATATGAAGTATTTTGCTGCTGTATATATCTTGTTTAGTGAGTTTGAATGCTTGTTCTAAGTTGAAAAAACTAGTTTTGATGCATGCTTAAGACTCTAGCAAGTCACTATAGTGGTTTCCCTTCATTTAGTTGGCTAAAAATCAATTTTTATGATGTTTGTTGAAAATTTCAGAACATGGAAAGGAATTCATATGCACTAAATTCTCATGAGATAGTGTTGGAAGGAAAATACAAAGTTCGTAGAGAGGAAGGAGTTTACCCTACCGTCTACCCGTGCTCGCAATTCATGGAATTTGCAGGGATTACACAAGATTTCCACTCTCTCTTATCCAATGCAGGATTGGATCGTTTTCTTGAGGATCTACCTTATCAATATGCTATTTTGTCTATGTCGGTGGTGCAGAATTTGCATTGCAAGTTCAACTCATCTAACCCCACCGTGCATTACACCATTTACAACAAATATGTGGACTTGCCTTTTGATGTTTTATGTTCAGTGGAGAAGCCGAAGGGTAACCCAAGGCTATTGATGGATGTGTATGAAGAAATATGCTATGGGAGAAGTTTCTCTAAGGAGGACGCTAAAATTAGGAGTATTCACCTCCCTTCCATTCGTTATTTTGCATACTTCATTGCTAAGTGTGTTCTAGCTAGGAGATCTGCTGGTAAATTAGGCTTGCCTGATTTAGCTTTTCTTGCTGCTGCATTGCGTCGTGATAGGACTTATAACTTGGGTGCTCTGATTGCTCACCGTTTCGCGGCTAACCGCGAGAAGGTAGGAATTTGTGGAGGACTAGTTGCTTCACGATTATTAGCTTTGCATTGTTTATACCCCTATCCTCAGGATTTGTTGTTTGATGACCACAAGTATATGGGATCGCAACAGTCTTCGAGGGAAGTAAAACCCAAATTTATTGACTCAACACAAGGGTAGCCAAAGAATATTTGTAAGATTTAACAAATGATTTGTCAGATCCGCTGCACCTGTGAATAGACTTGCTCAAGGAAGATTATCAGTAGCAACAGTTTTATAGCAGAGACAATAGTGAAATAACAGTAGCAGGAGAATTAAGAAAGCGATTGCGATTGATGTAGACAGCAGGATTAAAATACTGTAGGCACATAGACGGATGTACGGGCGTTGCATGGACGAGATAATTCATGTAATAACATAGCATGGGCATTTACAGATAAATAATATAAAGCATCCAAGTATAAAAATAATCATAAGCATGTATTCTAATTTAGTTGTGCGTGCTCGCAATGAGAAACGTGCACATCATCTTTTGTCCTACCAACCCGTTTGCAGCGGGGCCTCTAGGGAAACTACTGGCAATTAAGGTACTCCTTTTAATAAAGTACCGGGGCAAATCACTAACACTCCCTGAATAATGTGATCCTCACATCATAGCCATTCCCTCCGGTTATCCCAATTGTTGTCACTTTGAGGCCATCGGTTCCGGACAATAACGTGTGTATACAACTCATAGATATGATCCAAAACAATAATTATCATCATGATTCAATAGTGCCTAGCATCCGTTTTCGGTGTTTTACGTCATTGTCGCAACTTGTTATGCTTATTGCTTGACACTAGGGCCCGAGTGCCATGACTTAAGATCTGAACTTATTGAACCATGATGATAATTATTGTTTTGGATCATATCTACGAGTTGTATACACATATTATTGTCCGGAACCGATGGCCCCAAAGTGACAGCAATTGGGATAACAGGAGGGAATGGCTATGATGCGAGGATCACATGTATTCACGGGGTGTTAATGCTTTGCTCCGGTACTTTATTAAAAGGAGTACCTTAATTGTCAGTAGATTCCCTAGAGGCCCCGCTGTAAATGGACTGGCAAGACAAAAGATGATGTGCAAGTTTCTCATTGCGAGCTCGCACAAGTAAATTGGAATACATGCTCATGATTAGTTAATACCTAGATGCTTTATATTATGTATCTGCAAATGCCTATGCTATGTTGTTACATGAATTATCTTATCAATGCAACGCCCGTACATCCGTCCCTACGCCTACGGTATTTTAATCCTGCTGTCTACATTAATCACAATCGTTGTCTCAATTCTCCTGCTACTATTATTTCACTACTGTCTCTGCTATAAAACTGTTGATACTGATAATCTTCCTCGAGCAAGTCTATTCACAAGTGCAGCTGATCTGACAAATCATCTGTTAAAGCTTATAAATATTTTTTCGCTCACCTTGTGTCGAATACATAAATTTGGGTTTTACTTCCCTCGAAGATTGTTGCGATCCCCTATACTTGAGGGTCATCAATGCCCCGGTGGTTCACCCCAATATAATTCAAGAAGACTCAAGCGTCAAAGCTTGGGGATGCCCAAGGCATCCCCTTCTTCATCAACAAACTATCAGGTCCTTTCTAGTGAAACAATATTTTAATTCCGGCACATCTTATGTGCTTGCTTGAAGCGTCTATTTGTTTTTGTTATTTTCGTTCTCTGAATAAAATGGATCCAAGAATTCCTTTGTGTGGGAGAGAGACACGCTCCGCTTTTTCTTATGAATACTTGTATTCTTCACTTATATTCGTTGAGTATTCTTTTCATGTTATTGTTTGCTTTCTAGCTCTTGTTTTTCATGCATCTCTTCCTGGAGCTGTTAGCTTTATTATATTATACTCTCATATCTCATTGTTTAATTACTTGGAGAGTTTATCTTTTAAATAAGTTGATTGTTGTTTGGTTGAGAACGGAAAATGCTAAATGTGGTAGATGGTATAACTAAATGATACATAATCTTGTAGATCATTAAATTGTATCACTTGAATCATTGATGTTATTTTGAGATATTAATTTGCTTAATGGTAAACATGATGGTCTAGTAAAGTGGAACGATTAATGGTTGGTCTAGAAAAACTTGAAGTTGTGCCACACTTAAATTTCCAGTTGATTGCATAATGGCATATGACTTCTATTTGTCTTTATGTTACGCGCTATGGTCGGGGAAGCCAACGGTGACTTTGTCATTCGCCACGATCCATCTAGGAGTAATTTTCATTATTTCTTGTATGATCATATTTTTATTTGGAATCTTTTTACTTGTGAGTTCTAAAATTGCGGTTTTTATGGCACTTCCACCACCATATTGCTAGCCTCTTCGGTACTTTGCTTTGCCCTTTCTCACATTGAGAGTTGGTGCATTTTTCGCGGGTACTTCCAAACTCGTGGTAGATCTTCATCTTGTTCTCCTACACATAAGCCAAATATCTTCCTCAAAACATCCACCATACCTACCTAGTACAACATTTCCATAGTTGTTCCGAGATATATTGCCATGCAACATCCATCTTACATTACATGACTTGTTGTCATTCATTACTTACATATTCCTTTGTGTGATTCTATAAAGCTGATGTGTGGTTTTACCCATGTTACGCTAGATCATTGCATAACCTGCTACACTGGCAGAGGTACCATTGTCATATGCATTTTATGTCACATTCATATTAGTTACTTGTATCATCAGTATGTTGTCATATCATCATTAGTGTGTTGTCATATATCATATATCATATTAGGATGCTTGCCCATAAAAGTGGAAAGAAAAAAAAGATAAAGAAAAAAAGGTAGCATTACTATTTTTTATCACACACTTGTGCTCATGTTTAGCACTTGTACTCCATATGAGAGAGTTTTCATGTCTTAGTTGCATAACTATGTGGGGAACTTTTCACTATAGAACTTGGCTTATATATTCCAATGATGAGCCTTCTTAAAAGTGCTTTAGGTCTTCGTGAGCAAGCAAGTTGGATGCACCCCCACTAGTTCCATTTGAGAGCTTTCATATACTTATAGCTCTATGTGCATCCGTTGTATGGCAATCACTACTCCTTGCATAGCTTCGATTGTAAGACTTTCTCTTTTTTAATGATCACTTGCAGCTTTGTGAGCCTTTCTTCCGTTGGCCTTCCAAACCCTTGTTAACATTCTCTTAGCCATAACCTCCAGGTGCCAGGAACCAGCATTGAACACGTGCTTGTTTCTTTTGAACAAATAAAGTACTGATCTTCTACGTGCATATTGATATTGCTTGACTTGATCATTTCATTAAGTTGTCATGTTTGTTGGAAGCATTAGATGATTATATTGTTGTGCTTGAAGCTTAAATCATATTTAATATCTACTTTGCACATTTGATTGCTATCTAGTACTATATTATTGAAAGCTTTGCTTGCTTTACCTACTTATTTATTTATTACTCATTTGATATCCATATAAACTACAGCACTTATTCATTTGATCTCAGTTTACATGCCTTACATTATTTCGTGATCAAGATTGTGTTTACGCATGTCACTTCAGAAATTATTCTTCTTTTATCGTTCTTGCCTAATAGTGACGAGTAGAACTAAGTTTGGGGATGTTGATACGTGTCCAACGTATCTATAATTTCTTATGTTCCATGCTATGTTATATCATGTTATTACATGTTTTATATGCATTTTATATAGTTTTATGCATTTTCTCGGACTAACCAATTAACAAGATGTCAAAGTGCTAGTTCCCTGTTTTCTGCAGTTTTTTGTTTCAGAAAAGTACTTCAGGAAATATTCTCGGAATTCGAAAAGGAACATCCTGGAATTATTTTTGGAAAATGAAGGTTCCAGAAGACCGAAGACTTGACGAAGTGGACGACCGAGAGGCTGTCACCACCACGTGGCGCGGCCAGCCCTGGGCGCGCGCGAGCAGGTGGTGACGCCGCCTCGGCCGCCCACCGACCTCGCCCTTTCGCCTATAAGCACCCCCTAAAACCTAAAAAATCATACGGTGTTCATTATTTCCTCCACGGGTCCCGAGTCGCCGCGTTCGTCAACACCAATTCGAGAGAGATCAGAACTGCTCCCCGGCACCCTGCCGGGAGGGGGAATCGTCCCCAGAGGCCTATACGTCGCTATGACTGCCTCCGGACTGATGCGTGAGTAGTCTACCCTTGGACTACGGGTCCATAACATTAGCTAGATGGTTGTCTTCTCCTCTTGTGCTATCATGTTTAGATCTTGTGAGCTGCCTATCATGATCAAGATCACCGTTATGTAATTCTTCATGTTGTGTTTGTTGGGATCCGATGAATATTGAGTACTAAAGTTATTGCTTCATAATATATCATGTGTGTGCTATTTAATGATCTTGCATGCTCTACGTTATTTGTGTGTGCTTTGGCCAAGTAGATGCTTGTAACTCCAAGAGGGGGTATTTATGCTCGATAGTAGGTTCTTCTCTCTATTTAATCTGGGGCAGTGACAGAAAGCTCTAAGATTGTAGATGTACCGTTGCTAGTAGGGATAAAACAATAGTACTTTGTATAAGGATGATGTTATTTACTTTTTTTACACACAGTGCTTAAGACGATAATCTGTTGCATGCAACTTAATACTGAAAGGGGTGCGGACTCTAACCGGAAGGTAGATTATTAGTCATAGATGCGATTCATTAACGTTAGTAATTCCCGGATGAATCTCACACTAGACATGATAACGTTAGTATATGTATTGGTTTGCTCATCATTATTCTATCAATTGCCCAGCTGTAATTTGTTTACCACGCATGGATGAATATTATTATTAGTTCTGGAGAGACAACACTAGTGAACTGTGGACCCTGGTCCTTCTCTTTAATCTGATAAAACCACAACTGCAAACCTGTTACTTTCTGCAAACAAACATCTTTCTTCCACACATACGTTTAATCCTTTTCTAACAGCAAGCCGGTAGGATTGACACCCTCACCGTTGAGTTGGAACAAAATACTTTGATGTGTCATGTGCAGATTCCACGTCTCCTACGTCGCACCAAGAATTTCTGGCGCTGTTGACACCTCGGGGGAATTCTCATCTCCCACTGGTTCGATAACCTTGGTTTCATAACTGAGGGAAATCTTGCTGCTGCACTACTTCACACCTTCCTCTTAGGGTTCACCAACCACACGCACGTACAAAGCATCAGTTAGTTTTGATGATGCTATTGCCCATCTAAATAACTTTGTTGAATTATGTGAAATGCAAAAAATATAAAGACATAGATGGTCATAAAACTGAAATTATTTCCTTTCTCCTTGAGAGGAAGAGCCAAGGAATGGTTGCTTCCATTGCCTAGGAATAGTATTGATTCATGGATTAATGTAAAGATGTTTTTATTGGAAAATACTATCCTCCTGCTAAGATTATTTCTCTAAGAAGTAGCATAATGAATTTTAAACAACTAGATAATGAACATGTTGCTCAAACTTGGGAAAGAATGAAATTTTTAATAAAGAATTGTCCAACTCATGTACTGACTGCTTGTATGATCATCCAAACCTTTTATGCATGACTGAATTTTTCTTCAAGAAACTTATTGGATTCGGCTGCTGGAGGAACCTTTATGTCCATCACTTTGGGGGCTGTAACAAAACTCTTGGATGATATGATGTTGAACTATTATGAATGGCATACGGAGAGGACACCTCAAGGTAAGAAGGTAAATTATGTTGAAGAAACCTCCTCCTTGAGTGAAAATATTGATATTATTATGTCTACACTTGCAAGTGGTAAATCACATGTGGATCCAAATAATGTTCCTTTAACTTCTTTAGTTGCACAAGAAGAGCATGTTGATGTTGAACTTCATTAAAAGTAACAATTTCAACAACAATGCCTATAGGAACAATTATGGTAATAACAACTATAAGCCCTATCCTCCTAATAATGGTAATTCTTATGTTAAAATGCCTAGTGAGGAAAGGATTCTAGAAATTGAAAAAGCTACTAAAGTTTTTATGTAAAACCCATATGAGCCAAATAAAGTGTTCACTAAGACCATGGAATAACAATCTAATATGTTGAGAAACATTAGTCATCAAATGGAAAATTTAAATAGGGAGATTTAGGGTCTCAAAGGAAAAATGACTAATGCTGAAACTTGTATATCCTCTATGTCTGCATCACAATCTTCTTTAATTAATAAAATGGTTGCTAAACCTGAAAATATTTATTATAATCCTTTTTCCACTGCTAATGCCATCCAAGTTCGAATTGATGAAAATGTTAGGATGATAGCCAAATTTTGTGCTAGATGGGAAAGAGAGAAAGAACTAGATAAATAGGCTAATATTGTTAAAGTTTTTACTATTACTACCTCTGAAAATAATGGTGTTTCACATGCTAGTAAGCCTCCTACTATCAATGGTAACATAGTTGGTGTTAGAAATGTCTCCTCTACTTCCTCCAAAAATTTAAAATTGCCCAAAACTGTTGAAACTAGTGTTGATAAAAACACTGAAATTTTTAGGAACATGGGAGAATGTGGTTCAGTTTACTTTGATGATAATAATTTTGATTTTGATAATTGTAATATCTCTGAAGTTATTGAGTTCTTGCAAAAGTTGGCCACAAGCTCTAATTCTAGCTCTCTTAATTTGGCTTTTACTACTCATATTACAAATGCTCTCATTAAAGTTAGGGAAGATAAATTAAGACTTGAAGCCTCTATCCCTAAGAACTTAGAAGATGGTTGGGAGCCCATCATTAAAATGAAAGTAGATAAATTTGATAGCGATGCTTTGTGTGACCTTGGTGCAAGTATTTCTGTTATGCCTACAAATCTCTATGATATGTTTGATTTACCACCATTGGAACATTGCTATTTTGATGTTTTTCTTGTTGATAATACTTTGAAGAAACCTTTGGGGGGGATTAATGATGTTCCTATTATGGTTAATAATAACCTGGTCCCCGTTGATTTTATTATCTTGGATATTGAATGCAATCCATCTTGTCCAATTGTGTTGGGAAGGCCTTAACCGTGGGTGCTATTATTGATATGAAACAAGGTACCATTACCAATTCCCACTCAAGAAAGGTACGAAACACTTGCCTAGGAAAATAATGAAGCCATTGTTTGATTCTATTGTTCGTTCAAATTGTGGTGTTAATGCTTCATCTCTTGATAATACTTGAGTTTTACTCTTTGTGCCTAGCTCAAAGGCGTTAAACAAAAGCGCTTATGGGAGACAACCCACTTTTATTTCATGTTAATTTATTTTGTTAGCGTTAAGGACTTGTCCTACCTCTGTAGAATTCCATTGTATCTCAATTTTATTGCATTGTTGTGTAAATTTAAGCCTCTAGTTGAAAGTTGATGCTAAATTTGGATTCCTGCGCATAAACAGTTTTCTGTTGTTCACCGTTAAATTCATAACTCTTCACAGAAACGTCAGAAAAATCTGTCCTTTTTTGTGTGTAATTCTCAGACATATATGAAACTTTCAGATGTATTTATGGAGAGACACCACTAGTGAACTGTGGACCCGGGTACTTCTCTTTAATCTTATAAAACCACAACTGCAAACATGTTACTTTCTGCAAACAAACATCTTTCTTCCACACATACGTTCAATTCTTTGTTACAGCAAACCAGTGAGATTGACAACCTCACTGTTAAGTTGGGACAAAGTATTTTGATTGTTTGTGTGCAGGTTCCACGTCAACCACCAGGAAGCATTCTTCTGGCGCCGTTAATACCTCGGGTGAATTCCCATTTCCTACTAGTTCGATAACCTTGGTTTCACAACTAAGGGAAACTTGTTGCTGCACTACTTCATACCTTCCTCTTGGGGTCTCCCAACAACACACCCACCGTGTGCATCAACAGTAGTGAAGCAGCCTTTGACTCTCTCCTCAAAGAGGCTAACATAATCATCAGAGTCAGAGTCAACGTTAACGTGAACAGTAGATCTGGATCCAGCATCTGACATCGCATCATCTTGAAGTATAGGAAGGATCGATTCAGGATCGTTAATTGCCGGCTGGGAGTCGGATCCCCGTCTGACAACTCCGACAAAGTGGAAGGCAGATCTAGCTGACTTCTGAGAGAAGGTTGATTTGGATCCATCTTGTCGGTCGACTGCTTGGGCGAAGGGTTGGTGGGTGGGCGTGTAAAAACGCGGTAAGCCGTACGCCTCCGACGTGTACCTGATGAAGACGTCGATCCCTCCGATCGGCACGATAACGCACCTGATGAGGTAGTCGTCAGCCGAGAACCAGGACTCATCTGAGTTGACGTACATGTAGTTGCCGCAGCACGTGACGCTACCAACGGCGATCTGCTCGCCCACGCCGCCAAGTGTTCCCACCTGGAACGTGACGCCATGAACCTTATTCCCCACGGTGGGCGCCAACTGTCGTGGTATCGGCATTGTTGATAGGAGACGGGGTCCTCTACCCTATGGATGGATGTGGGGTAGAAGCTTGGAGTCGTCGAGATCGGGATTGAACATGGCGAGGTTTACCCAGATTCAGATCCCGCAGCGGTGACGAGACCCTACGTGCCGCTATAATTAACTATAAGGCAATAGTCGTGAACATGTTACAATGGTGTATGAGATTATATTGAGTGTGCCCTAAAGGCTTCCCGTTGGTCGGCTTATATAGGCTGCCAGACTCCGGGATACAAGGTAAGTACTCGTCCGGCAAGTAAACAGAGTCCTAGACCTAGCCGGCTTAATTGCCGCCTTCCGTCTTGGGCTTGGTGGCTTGATGGGATTCGGTCTTCCGGCTTCCTTATACCGTCTGCCTACTTCCTTATACATCAGCTATCTGGACCGTCTATCAGGCATCGGTCTTAACCACCCTTCTGCCACACTGGACTAGCTGGATTGATTCATGCCAGAGATACCCCTAGTTGGTATATATCAACACATGGTAGTTGTATTTCTCCCTCCCATATACGCTTTGTATTGTAGTTGTGTATTCAAATTATTTGTCTACTCAAATCCCGGTAGTCCCAACTCATTCTAATTTTCTCATAAATATTTGTGTTACATAATGCTATCAATACCAACGATTTGGTGGTGGAGTTAGAGAGTACACAATTCGCTATTAATTCATGGACGAACGCGGCAACATGGTTACGCTGTGGACATAGCCTCTATTGTGCTATCATTCATATTGTGTTGTTCAGGTGATGTTTGAGCACTTGATTCAGCATCGGTACTTTGCATGGCCACATTAGCTTATGTCAGCCACCAACAAAGCTTGTCCATTATGTTCAGTAGACACGTAGTTCATGCTATGGAAAAAGAGTTTTAAGTAATGGTTCAACTAATATATGGTAACTGTTAGTAAACTACATGGTAAGCAATGTCATGTATATTGGTAACTAGAACAAGTTTAACCTGTTTTTTTGTTGGACTCAGTTTGACCTGATAGCTAGAATAAATCAACATGACATTTGTAATCAATTAACCTCATAGCTAGCACTAGTTAATCTTGTAGCTATTTTTGTAAAAGAAACTGACTATTAATGATTTAACCTCATAGTTAGCCTTAATGAAACTGGTAGCTGGTTTGAATGAACATACGCATGAATTAACATTTTTTGAAAGCAAGCAACAAGGGGGCGAAAAGCCCACCTGAACGATTTTTTTATAGACACGGGGATGTACAAAGGGGCAGCAACGCCGCGCAACGAAAACAGGAGGCGCGGCACACATGTGGCGGCATACCACCCAAAAGGAAAACAATAAGGGAGAAAGAGAGGCAAGCCACAAGGGGCACTACATGTGATCAACCAACGAGGTCGTCACACCAGGCGTGGAGGTTGCCAAGGTCTACCCTGCGTGGGGAACGAACCACCCACAACCTCAGATGGTCCACGACCAGTCCAGGCACTCGAGCAAGAGAGAGCCTATCCGCGTCAAACACCATGTTGTTCCGTGACTTCCACACAGACCACATGATCGCTAACATGACAGTGTTCCAGGCGATGGGGTGCATCGGGGGGAGATGGGCGGCCACCCCGTGCACACGCGTCACTACACCATCTTCAGGGAATAGGCGCAGCCCAGGCGCGGCGCGCTCCCATAGCCCGGACAAGCGGGGGCAGCGGACGAACAAATGATCCATGTCTTCCACTTGACTGGGGCAGAAGTGGCAGTGTGGGGCGGGAACACACCCATGGTGAAACAAGCGGTCTCGCGTCCTTGTCTTGCCCAGGCGGAGAATCCAAAAGAACACTCGCACCTTGGGGGGGGGGGGGGGTGCGAAGTTAGACCAGTTGACCTCCTGGAGCAACCACGCCGGACGAGTGCAACGCGTGGTAGCGACATCTCCGGTGCACGGAAGCTATATTCAATTAATCTGATAGCTAGCATGTTTTAACCTGACATATGTTTTTTGGCTAAGGGAGACATGTTAATTAGTGTTGTTAACTCAAGCTTTTTAAATTTCTGCAACAGGTTAGGGTTGGATTCTTTTACCAGCAAAGAACCTATATCCCTAGAACTACAAGCTGCTACAATTGTTGTGTTGATTGACCAGGGACAACATTTATTATTCTCAGGCGATGCTATTACAATGCTTGCACAACTGCTCGATGAAAAGGAAGTAGTAAACTGAAATTAAACAACCATATTACATTATGACAACGAAATTGAAGCAAATCCTTAGATATCACAGACTTAATTTCGGCCGTGCGATCAAGCCGTGGGGTAGAAGGGCGAGGTGGCGAGGCCACAGGTGCCAGTGGACCAGGGCACGTCCTTGGCGAGGTAGACGTATCCCTGTTCACCCCAATCGTTGCTCCACGAGTTCTTTGCAATCCAGTACTTGTTTCCCTCACCAGGCCCCTCGCAGTAGCCGATAATGGTGACTGCATGGTTCACATTGGCGGTGCAGGGCCCCCGATAAATGCCGCCGGAGTAGAACTGGAACTGAGGCCCGCTGGCGTCGATGTACGCCGTCACGGGCTGCATCGCTACGGCCAGTGCCAACTGATGTTCGTCGTTGGTGGGCACGGCCTTGAAGCCCTTGACGGACGCCTGGTGGTCGAACATCAGTTTGTTCACGTCGCACGTGCCCTGGAATCCGCTGTATGGGTACCTTTCCTCCGACGTGATGCCGCCACGGGTGGCCACGAGGGCCATGGCCGTGTCAGAGCTTCCGCCGCTGCAGCCGAAGCTCATGGTGTCGCAGTCCAGGAGTACCTGCTCAGACAGCGACACGAGCTCCCCTGTCCTTATCTTGTTCATGCCTTCGATCGCCGCCACGGCCGCAAACGCCCAGCATGATCCTGCCATTTCAGTTCCATCCATCCATCATCCACATGACACGGTCGAAGTAATTGAGGAAACATGACATGACATGCATGCATGCACATATAACTATACCCGCAAGAAGGAATAGCTTGACAGCTTACCACAAGTGCCTTGATCCTTGACGCCAGTGACAGCGCCGCTGGAGCGCCAATCAACGCAACACGGTTTCCACGAGTGGTAGGGGAGGGGGCTGGGCGACGCGGCTTGGAAGCTGGTGTTGTTGAGCCCGGTGAACTGTTCCAGGACCTCCTTGGGGCTGAGGTCGCCGAACCTGTTCATCTTGACCGAGACTCTATTTTGGCTTCCTAACCCGCCACCGACAACGCCGGTGCCGGGGTTCTGGCTGGTGAATTGGCCGATGAAGTTGGTGTTGTTCTTGAAGACTTGGAACCGCATCTCCTCCTCCTCCTTGCACGAGTAGTGCTTTGAGTACTTGATCACCCACTTGGAGAACCTCTCCCTCACCTCGGACTCCGGCAGCTCAAAAGGCGGGGGCGGCGGCGGTGGGTCGTGTGGCGGGTAATTTGCAGCAGTAAGCGATGCCTGCAGAAAAGCTGCAAGGCACAAGAGTAGGGCAAGGTAAGGCGTCGAGGAAGCCATTTTGATTAGCTCTGCAGGCTGTATGCTTGTCTGGAATACATGCACCGGAGCTAATGCTTATATAGGCGCCTAGCTACGTCAACCACGCAGCATGTCGTTGTTGTGGCGTGGGTGGCGTGGGTGCATGCATGTATTACGATCCGGACAAAGACTAGTTCAAGCAGCCAGAATGATTGATTAGGTATAACTATATGTGTGTTCTTCTTTTGCAACATGGCACATTAGACCAAAGTATAGAGACCAAGCATATTCTGCTAGTGGGTCTAGCTATGTCCTTTTCGTATTGAACGACATGCACTAGATGTTAATGGTTTGTGACTTTATGTTATTATATAGTTGGTCGATCACCTAACATATAGCTGTTGTCCTAGTTATTTATTCGAGAGAAACGTTCCACCCATGGATAATACATTTTCAGAAATTTAATTTGAGCCTTAGACACACACCAAGTCGTACTACAACTTCTATCGATAAGAGGAAAACATGATTGGAGGTAAGCGAGCCCATCTCGTACATCCGTATCATTGCTAGCTAGTATTAGCAATGATCTTCGGTTATGAAATGCACATCACTGGCCTAATAATCATTAATTAACCCAAATAATTACATATAGATGAACTCATGCCTACCAAACATGATACATATATATACAATACCTAATCATTTCTTGAACAGCTCCATTTTTTAGCAATAGTTTTTTTTGGGTATAACCTTTTTTTTGCAACATTGCAAATTAAACTAAAGTAGAGAGCAAGCATTTTACTAGTGGTCTACGGTGGAAATAGTGGTGTCCTGTTCTCATAGCACAACTTGCACTAAATGTTATTGACAGCCGAGTTTATGCTACTAATTTATATGTTGGCCACCTTGCATAACTGTTGTGCTAGTCATTTGCACGAGAGAAGTTTTCCACGGAGCATGCATTTCAGAAAATTGACTTGGAGCCTGAGACACCAAGTCGTATGTCCATATCTCATTGCTAGCTGGTACTAGGACTTATCTTCGGTTATGAAGTGCACATCACTGGCTCAATAATCATACCGAACCTAATAAATTACATATATATAAGACAGTATCAATCCATCAAATTGATCAAGTCAGGCCTACCAAACATGCCTATGTATACCACACAATCATTTTCGAACCATTACAATTTTTAGCAACGGTTGCTGCAACTTGCCGGTCAACAAAACCGTGTGCGAAGGCGATTTCTTTCCACACAGTTGGATCAAAATACACGTGTGTGTGATAGCTCTGTCAATAAAAGCAAAGATAGCTTCTCAGTTCCCGTTTTGAATATCAATAAGAATGAGAAGTGGTCTGTCCGTCTGTATCAGCAACAGGATGTTGATGCCTCTCGTTTCAGCTGGACATACATGCATGCATGCTCTACTGGATGTATCAGTCGAGACCACACTGGGAGGGTTCTTTGGGCAAGCAACGCTGCTGGTATTACAAATTACATGCCAAGAAGTTCCAGAAGCTGAAGCTAATGCGTGCCTCCTTGAGTCCTTGGTATCCAGGGCGTTCAGGATGTTAAAAATGCCTCGATTATCCTGGAATCTGACAACGCCTCTGTCGTAGATGCTATTAAGCGCAGGAAACAGGGCATGTCTCGCCTCTAGAAGTTGTATGATGATATTAAAAAGATCCAAGAGAATTTTTTCCTCTTTGATATTGTGAAAATAGGAAGAGAGAGCAACAAAGCAGCTCATGTTCTGTCTGCTGTAGGTAGATTATCAGGTGAAAATAACTTCTGCATGGGGCATGTGCCTCCAGATATGTTACTGCTATAGTTGAGACTGAAATTGTGCTGATATATAAAGCTCTCTTTTCCCTACAAAAATAAGTGTGTGATGTTCTAAGCCCATTTTTTGTATTTTTTTCAAAAGTTTTCACTATTCTATAGGTTCAATATGCCTTCGATGCCATAGATCTGCCCCGTTCACCGTAAACCAGCGAGCTTGAGGCCATGAGAAGTAAATGACATGTCATCACTCTCAAAAATCCGACGGTGGGGAAGAGATGAAGAGCCAGTGGGGGGTCCTCTATGTGCAGTGGGTGAGGGTGCGTACAAAATGACCTCCACGGAAACCGCCTCCATTAGGTCACGGTGTCATCGGCCTAGCCTCCACAAAGCTGAGCACATCGTCCATCTGGCCTCCATAGAGTCGCGATTATCGTTTACCTCTCCTCCACCTGGTTGCGGTCATTGTCGGTATGACCTCAAGTCCTCAACCAACAAAGAACCCCTTGATGATGAAAAATGTGACTCATTTACGTGCCCTTTTGAGACTTTCCTCACCACACATACTGAGTGACAAACTAGAATTATGTATATGGATCAGTATGCAGCAAAAGGAGAAAGTTATAGGGAACAACCTCACGGAATCATATCATGGATTGTGAACCTTTCATATAATGCAAAATTATTGTCAAGCATTATCTCCATTGAAGGTTTAAGAAATGTATGAATGAAAATAACAAGATAAGTCTCATATTCTCACTGATTCTAGTGAATTTATGTATGGTTATGAGGAAAAAGTAGAATTTCAAAAAGCATTTGACAGTATGAGATATAAAGTGCATAAGAAAACTTGGTTAAATAGTATCTACAAGCCCAAAGAAAAATGGGATGAATGTTAGATGAGATTTGTGTCCTGCTTAGGAGTGAGAAGTACACACAACTTAGTGAGAGCTTCAACAGTTCACTGAAAAACCATTTGAACTTAGATTTTCATATTGTTTGGTTGTTATGTATTTTGACAGGACGACAAAAATAAAAAAGAACAAATGAATTGCAATCTGAATATATATGAGGCAAGGAAGAGGTAAGCAAGAATCAAGATGCACACACTTATTCGTGCTAGCAAGCGAGCATGAATATTTTGCAACTAGTTGTTGACGCAACCCATTATTTGATATCCTATTTCAGAGTTTTCGAAAACTGTAAATTAGATCATGGACATAGATGTGTTGTGTTTTGTGCACCTACAAAGTTTCATAAAAAAAAGATGGCCATAGGTGACCTGCACAAAAAGAGAAAGAGCTAAATGAATATTACAATGTGTTATTACTCTTGTATGTTTTCAGGTAAGAATTTGGTAGGCAGGCTGTCAGCTGACACCCAAACCCAGCAATCTCCGAGCCCTTGCTGGCCCGCTCGCATCTCGTTGGATTGGGCTTGGCTGACATGGCCTCGTCGCTCGCCCCGCGCCCCGCCTCCGCCGCACCATCCCCTCGTCGCTCCCGCCTCGCCGTAGGGGATCTCGCGGCTGGCGTGCGGTGCCGGCCGGCGCAGACCGGGGACATGGACGCGCACTACATGCGGCGGTGCGTCGAGCTGGCCCGGAAGGCGGCCGGCCACACCTGCCCTAACCCTATGGTGGGCTGCGTCCTCGTCCGCGACGGCCGAGTGGTCGGCGAGGGGTTCCACCCAAAAGCCGGCCAGCCCCACGCCGAGGTTCACACTTCTCACTCACTGTCTTTTTTCGAACGTTCGCTCTGTAAGACTGGGAGAGATTTGTTGGATGATTTTCATTTCTAGCGTAAGATTTGGACAAGTCTGACATTTTTGGAACCTTGGTATATTCAGCATTAACAGAGTATGGTAGGATTTCCCCTAAGCTTCATATGATGACTAGGCATCATAGTAGTTCCCCAATACTGACATGACCCCTAGCTAATATCTAGTAATCTCGTATTACTTGATACAGTTAAAAACAGCTCTGCATTGTTCACTACTGTTGCAATACTGCATTATGTCATAAATTGATCGGTTCTAGCGGTACATACAACACCCAACAATAATTTTTGGAGCATCAATTAGTCATTTTTGAAGAGTATGCAGTGTTTATCGGTCAAACACAACAATATGGTCTCAGCTTCTTCTGTTATGAAGAAATAGTAACAACTACCACTGTAGTAGAAGGATATTAGGTATAGGAGTAAGAACACATATCTTTTTTGCTTGATGTAAGACACTAAAGTATAATGGTGGATGGTGCTGATAATATCATAGGCCTGTACTAGCAAAGGATGATGTTGTTGCAATGTGGCTATGTGTAGGTATTTGCTCTTAGAGATGCAGGGGATCTAGCAGAAAACGCAACGGCTTATGTGAGTTTGGAGCCCTGCAACCACTATGGAAGGACCCCTCCCTGCACTGAAGCGCTAATCAAAGCCAAAGTTAAGGAGGTTGTGGTGGGGATGACTGACCCAAATCCTATCGTTGCGTCAAAAGGGATCGAAAAACTACAAAACGCCGGCATAGATGTGAGGGTTGGCGTCGAGGAAGCATTGTGCCTCAGACTAAATGAGGCTTACATCCATCGTATGCTTACTGGGAAGGCCTTTGCAACTTTGAGGTAAATATTGAACTCAGAGTATTTTGCTCGAATTCTAGATTGTTGTAATATCAGTACACACATTTATCCAATCCATAAATACTGTACAGTGGTGTGGGTATCATTTGAAGTATAAGGTGGATGGATTATTCAAATGTTCATGTGTTGTCTGGTAATATGTAGAATGCTCATTCATTCAGCTATTTTAGTGTACTAATGCTTCAGCTAATCTAGTGTAGTAGTGCTTATATTTTGCACCATTGTACATCATGTTCTCTGCTCCTTTTCGTTTTAATACAATGCGCAATGCTGGTGGTAATGTCTTATATGTTCCCTGAAACCAGAACTACACTATCGATGAATGGAATCGTCATCAACCAAATAGGGAGTGCAGCTGATCAACCAGGAGGATACTACTCGCAGCTAGCGAAAGAATACGACGGAGTTATAATTTCAAGCGAGATGGCCAAGACGACTGCCTTACCTATATCTCACGAAGCCGGTGCGAAGCAACCTCTCTATATCATCATAGCACGGGGCGAAAGTTCTGAACTACACATCCCATTTCTCGACGAAGAGTCCGCGTCTAACACCATAGTTCTGGCCAATACTCCCGTTAACGTGGAGCCTTCAGGCGTCAGTGTTTTGGTCCTCGATGAGATGAACTTAGAGTCCGTCCTACGACTTCTCGCGAACCGGGGGCTATGCAGCGTGCTGGTCGATTTCCGAGATGTCGGCCTGGTGCCGCTTCTGAACAAGTTTCAGGAGGACAAGCTGGTGCAGAAGGTCGTTGTGGAGCTCTCCCCTGTCTGGATGGTGAGCCCAGGGCCGAGCGACCTGGCGTTTGGTGGCAGTCAGTCGTTTCCGCTGAAGAATGTGGAGCACAAGGAGGTGAATGGGAATTTCCTGCTTGAGGGCTATTTGTAGCTTCATATTTCTTGTCTAGAGATTTTTTGCCACCTTTTGTAAAAACACTAAATCATTTAACTTGTAGCCTGAACCGGCACTCATGGAGAACTGAATCCGAATCCATGCTGAGTGTGACAAGTATCTTGTGAGGAAAACTGCAATCTTGCAGCGTGCACACATGGAGGCGCACGGGACGCGCCCTATGTCTGCAGCTACAGAGATGTCAGGGTGCCCGTCCTGTCAGTGGAAGAGGATGAAGAATGTGAAGACGATGCAAATGCCGGAGATGTGCTGATGCCGCCGCCGCCACCTGCAGCGCTGCTGCTGTGGAGGTGGATGCTACCGGAGCTGGTGAAGATTAGACCTGACCTTGGTGTTCTTCTGTCAGTGAACCCGTGCAATGAGCCATGTAGAGTGAGGTGCTATTGGTCACCCATTGTGACTCGCAACCGAAGATGAAAATCACAAATAGTTTTCTACGAAGCAATTATGTCCTGTTTCTTGGTTTCCTGGTTGGCTGTGCAACGGATGAAAATCACGAATAATTCTCCTGTGGTTTGTTTCTTTAGTCGGTGGAAAGGGGTTTTGAAGGTCAAATGGGAGTTTCTGGGTACAATCATTCTCCTGCTAGCTCCTCTCTCATTCTTCTGCTCTCCAAAGAAGAGAACTAGGACATGTTAGATTCACCGAACATTCATTTCTTGCACAAGATTGCAGACATGCAAAAACTGACAGATAAACAGAGCTTTCCAACAAGAGTTCAGAGAAAAAAGAACAGCTTCCGAAATTGGCATTTTTTCGTTATGCCAATAACTGAGCCTAGCAGGCTCATGGACTTAATCCGAGAAAGCCGAGGAGAATTCGGGACTGGTCCACACCAGGCGGTCGACTGGAGGTGAACCCGTCATCTATCTATTTCTACTTGTACTAGTAGTTACTATTAGTAGCAGTAGCCAAACACACTCGGTTTCATTGGCCGAAGCTATGGCTTTGAGAAATGGTCCGAAATTGGCTGAGGATTATGGATGTAATAGACTCATCGCCGAATCAGGTAGTCTGGACATGAGATCCAAGCACTCAAAGGAGAACAACGATGGTGGAGTGATGCGGCTGCTATCTGTGCTGACTGCATTGACATAGCCTCCCGGATTGGCGAGGTTTCCTTTAAACATTGCCTAAGAGAAACCAACCAAGTTGCTCATGTGTTAGCTCAACATAATTTCTCTCATAAAACCAATTATACTTCGGGCAAAGATCCTCCTAGCTTAATCCTTAACACTGTTATTGAGGATTGCATCGTATGTCACTAAATGTTTCAATTCAACGTTTGTCATAACAGGCTCTATAATATACTTTAATTTTTTTTATCAATTACCTAATTGCAATCTTCTAACCCGCATGTATACTTATCTTTTATCGTAGATGCACCACTAGCGAACTATGTCGTCCGGTCAATCTTTTATTATATTTTTTACATTGTTACTACTTGATTTGATAACCAATACCTTGATGTCCACTTTTCACGGACATCATAGTATTTTCACCATACATTTTGACAATTTACAATCTTCCTAGAAAGTTGTGGCAAAGTATTTTTTTTTTTGGTTGTGTGTAGGTCCATGTCATCCACGCATAATCGGAAACGGCGTTGTGCAAGGTTGACACCGCGCTGCAACTGACCACTCCTCCTGGACGATTCAATTATGGTTCTTTCTAGGGGATGATTCACCAATATATGCATCACCAACCGTTTGGGATTACCCAACGACTTTTTGTGCAACATCAAGTACTTTTTCTTGCGTCGTTGCCGGGGAGATAGGAAGTTGAAGCGAGGGTAGTTACACGCTTTCTTCTTTTTAAATCTGTATTTACGTTTAGTTGTAATTACTTGCTTGTGAAATTTAAAAACATAGAATTCGCAAATATTTGAAAATTTATTACTCTGAGGCCATGCTTATTACATGCATGATCTACTGATTGATCAAATTAAAGGGAAATACATACAATAGTAAAAAATTATTGTTCGTTATCACAACGAAATAATAGAAGCAATTTTGAAGAGATCACACATAGTGCCGACCGTGGTCAAGCTGTGGGGTAAAAGGGCGAGGTGGCAAGGCCACAGGTGCCGGTGGACCAGGGCACGTCCTTGGCGAGGTAGATATATCCCTGTTCACCCCAGTCGTTGCTCCAGGAGTTCTTAGCAATCCAAAATTTGTTTCCCTCGCCTTCCGCCTCGCAGTAACCGACGATGGTGACGGCGTGGTTCAGTTTCGCCGCATCAGCAGAGCAGGGGCCGCGGTAGATGCCGCCGGCATAGAATTGGAACTGAGGCCCGCTGGCGTCGATGTACACCGTCACGGGCTGCTTCGCCACGGCCAGCGCCAGCTGACGTTCGTTGTTGGGTGGCACGGCCTTGAAGCCCTTGACGGACGCCTGGTGGTCGAAGAGCAGCTTATCCACGTTGCACTTGCCCTGGAATCCGTTGTATGGGTACCTCTCCTCCGACGTGATACCGCCGCGGGCGGCGACGAGGTTGAGGGCCGTGTCTGAGAAGCCGCCGTTGCAGCCGAAGCTCTCGGTGTCGCAGTCGAGGAGTTCCTGCTCGGACAGCGACACCAGCTCCCCTGTCCTTATCTTGTTCATGCCTTCGATCGCAGCCACCGCCGCGAACGCCCAGCAGGATCCTGCCATTTCAGTTTGGTCCATCCACACGCCATATGAGTAATTGAGCAAACATGATCACCATGCGTGGACATAGCTAAGCCTGCAAAGAGGAATAGCCTGACAACTTACCGCAAGAGCCTTGAAACTTGACGCCCGTGACAGCGCCGCTGGAGCGCCAGTCAACGCAGCACGGCTTCCAGGAGTGGTAGGGGAGGTAGGTGGGCGGCGCGGGATGAAAGGTGATGTCGTCGTTCAACCCGGTGTACTGCTTCACGACCTCAGCGGAGGTGCGGTCGCCCAAAAAGTTTAGTTTGTAGATGACCTTGACTTTTTTCCCGTTGTTGCCATTGTCCCTTAGGTTTCTGCTCGGAGGCGCACTGGGCGGAGGCGGACTGCTGCCGACGAGGCCGCTGAGGTTGGTGTTGTTCTGGCTTTCGACGTTCTGGCTTTCGAGGCGGGCGATGGTGTTGGTGTTGTCCTTGAAGATTCGGAACCGCATCTCCTCCTCCTGCTTGCTGGAGTAGTGCTTTGAGTACTTGATCATCCACTTGGAGAACCTCTCCCTCACCTCGGACTCTGGCGGATCCTCGTGCGGCGGGTAATTTGCCGCAATAAGCGATGCCTGCAGGAAGCTGGTGAGGCACAAGAGTAGGACAAGGTAAGGCGTGGAGGAAGCCATCTTGATTAGCTCTACAGGTTGTATGCTTGTCTGGAATACATGCACCGGAGCTAATGTTTATATAGGCGCCATGGTCAACGCATCATTTCATTGCTGCTTCTTGCCTGGTTGCTCATGGGTTAATTGTCGTGGGTGCACGTATGATCCAGATCGAGAAAGAAATTAGTAACAGAATGAGCTGATTAACTAATCAACGAAATAATCAAAGACTAGTTGGGCAAATAAAATTCCAATAGTTTACTGTCATGTCAAGCACTCAGGATAACTGATTGGGTTTAACTGAATTTATTTTTATTTTACCAACATGGCAGTAGAGACCGAGCATTATGAAGTGGGGGTCTAAGCTAGCTGGAAAAGAGTTTTGTGTCCTTTTCGCATTGCACAACTGCCCCTAGATGTCATTTGTTTTGAGAACACGCAACCAAAGGTGTCCCTTTGTCATTCCATAAGATCAAGGAGGAGACTAATACTACACTATGTATTACTATGAGAAATGGATTTGCCACCTCTGACCCTGTCCGCCAAATAGGGAAAATGCCTATGGGCTACCACTCACGCCAGGTCTTCTGCTGCTTGATGAAGAACCCGTCAAAAGTCTTTGCATTATATTTCTTCCCTGCCCAATTGTCCACATACCTTAAATTATAAGGGCTGCGCGCTCCTTCTCTGATGTCGTACCTCTGGTTTTATTTACGTATCACCGTTCCCGAACAGTATCCTGGTCCGGACGCATCAAATTTGCTTGGCCAAACCGCCAGCTAGACCTCACGCTTAAATGGACATTCTATTGTGTCTTGAGGTCCTAGTCACAAAGGTGCAGGCAGATAGCCATCCGTTTTATATTTGATAGTTTCCATTCGGAACACGGCACATGGCAAAGATGGGCGCACGGCAAATACACTGGACACTTAGTAAAAATACACTCCACCGAGATGGTTTTTCCCGCGCGCCGCACGTAGCAAAAATTTACTCTTTATCGTGTGCAACACAAGGCCACGAGCTATATTTATTGATTTAAAAGTTCAATTTTACTTTATATGTTTCTATTATATCTAGTTTTTTTCTTTATCCATTTGTAATAAAATATAACTATCACATAGGTGTATTGACAATGGTGTCAAACTCAATTTTCAAATTATATTTAGAAACAACATTTTTCAATACCAATTTGTGAAAATGACTTATTTGTGAAGCGGGTCCAGATAATATGGTGCAAAATGGCGCCCATCCAATTTCCACACAAAGTAGTCCATATTTGATGGATAATCCCCAACTATTAGAATTTTTTCGTCGGTACTAATTTAGCATATTCAAAAGATTTTATGTTGATTTCTCGAAAGTACAAATGAGATATGGGTTGCTCTAACATTCTTATAAAATTCTTTAAAGGTACGCAAGTAGTGATTATATCACAAAATCATCAATTGTTTTGAAGAATTCGATCCCTTCCACTGAATTGTCATGCTGACACAACTACAAAACCGAGCATTGTAATCCGATTTTAAAAGTGGGCCTCATGCGGTTTTCTCATTCGGTTTGGAAGCAACATTTGGGGATAATCTAGCTCAAACAGAGCCGGTTCTGACATCCGACTGGCAAAGCATCCATCAAACGGTTTTAAAAACGACCCGACCATGTGGGTAGAGAGACGGACAAAGTAAAAGGGCCGGTGCATCCGTCGGAGGCGGGTAGGTTCCTCGACCGGCTCCACTAGGATTGAACATCGTACTTTACCAACCGCTCACCATAATAAAGATGCGGGTGTGAATAAAAAGTCGGTGATGATTTTAAAAGGTTGCATATGCTCGAAAAGTCCGTATATATCCGGAAGCACCATTTGTTCTCTATACCGGTGCTTGCTTGGAGACGCCGAAATTGTGCAGAACTTTTTATATTCCAAGAGGGTTAGGAATTATTTGGCGATTCAATCAAATATCCGGGGAATTCAGAATTATCTGTGATTCAGTCAAATATTTGGAGACTTCCAATTCAATAGCAAGTAACCTTCATTGCCGTACAGATACTACAGTGCATACACCGAAATGTACATGATTCAAATGGGACGATAAATCTACTACTACCATAAGGACTAGAAGAATTCGAAAATCATTCTTCTCCAACAACAAACGGCGACGTGTGTCAGTGTTGTACACGTGTTTGTTCTGCAGCACTGTATGTCGTAGTATCGGCATATTTGATAGGAGATGGGGGTCCTCTAGTCTACGTATGGATTGTGGGGAAAAAAGTTGGTGTCGTCGAGGACGGGATCGAACACGACGAGTTTACCCAGCTTCGGATCCCGCAGCGGTGGCGAGATCCTACGTACTGCTATAATTCAATATGAGGCAATAGCCGTGAACAAGTTACAATATGTATCATGCGTACTGAAGCGTCTGCCCTAAAGGCTTCCTGGTGGCCGGCTTATATAGACGGCCAGCCCCCAGTATACAAGACAAGTGCTTGTCCGGCAAGTAATAAGAGTGCTAGACCTAGCCGGTTTAGTTGCCGCCTTCCGTCTTGGGCTTGGTGGCTTGATGGGATTCGGTCTTCCACCTTCCGCCTACTTCCTTGTACGTCAGCTATCTGGGCCGCCCGGCAGGTTTCAGCCTTACCACCCTTGGTCCACCCTGGACTAGCCGGGTTGATCCATGCTAGAGATACCCCTGGTTGGTATATCCCCAACATTAGCCCCCAGAAAGGTTGAAGTTCTCCAGGCGCCGGCTTCTTCTTCTTGATTCTTCATTCTTCAATGTTGGCGGCTGCAGGACTTGAACCATTCTGAAAATAATGGGGGAACGTGTACCTCAACGTTGGCACACGGCCGCCTTTATTCAACATGGGAAAGACGGCTTAATGAAACTTGCCAGATGACTTCACAGGAAAGCGTGATCTTTGACGGCAAGTCAAACATATCTTTGACGGATATTGCCAGTCGGTTCACGACAGTTTGAAACCAACCGAAGCGAAAACCTCGTCATGACTGAAAATCGCGGGAAAAGAGTAGTCGTGGAGATCGTGCGATCGTGCGCTGCCTTGAGGCAACGGATGTTCGACACGTGTCCGACTAACTATGCCGTTGCACAGGGAGCAACGCCTGGACCTAAAAACAGAGGTGTTTATGTCTATATGAGTATACACATTCCTTACATTATGTACAGAACTTATTGCAATAAATTGTTATATCCAACTTACTATTCTTGGATGACATGGTGTATAGCAATTCTAAAGTGGATTATTAGTCATAGATGCAGTTGGATTGCATCGTATATACTTTGACTTAATGTCTAATACTAAATGTTTCAATTCAACGTTTGTCATAACAGGCTCTATAATATACTTTAATTTTTTTATCAATTACCTAATTGCAATCTTCTTACCCGCATGTATGCTTATCTTTTATCGTAAATGCACCACTAGCGAACTATGTCGTCTGGTCAATCTTTTATTATACTTTTTACATTGTTACTACTTGATTTGATAACCAATACCTTGATGTCCACTTTTCACGGACATCATAGTATTTTCACCATACATGTTGACAATTTACAATCTTCCTAGAAAGTTGCGGCAAAGTAATTTTTTTTTGGATGTGTGTAGGTCCATGTCATACACGCATAATCGGAAACGGCGTTGTGCAAGGTTGACACCGCGCTGCAACTGACCACTCCTCCTGGACGATTCAACTATGGTTCTTACTAGGGGATGATTCACCAATATAAGCATCACCAACCATTTGGGATTACCCAACGACTTTTTGTGCAACATCAAATACTTTTTCTTGCGTCGTTGCCGGGGAGATAGGAAGTTGAAGCGAGGGTAGTTACACGCTTCCTTCTTTTTAAATCTGTATTTACGTCAGGAGGATTCTCAAACTCTAGTTCAGGAGGATTCTCAAACTCTTCCCGACACCATGCCGGAGGGGAGATTAACACTGAAGGCTTATCCATCGCCATGCCTTTCTCCGAAGTGATGCATTAGTACTTCATTCTTGGACTATGATTTCATAGCAGTAGTTAGTTGGTGTTCATATCCATTTGTGCCACCGTGTTTAAATACTGAGAGCTGCCCTATATGATCAAGATCATTTATTGTAATGCTACATGATATGTTTGTTAGGATCCGATGATTCATTCAGTTAGGTTCAGATTGATTACCATTGCTTATTCATGTTATTTTATATTTTATGAACGAGTATATGCAATCCTTATATTATGCATGGAACTTATTGCAATTATCAGTTGTATGCAACTTAATATTTTTGGTGACATGATGGATAGTGATCCCAAAGTGGATTATTAGTTATAGAGTAATTTACCGCACTCAGCGGTGCCTGCCGAAGAGTAGGACAAGGTAAGGCGTGGATGAAGCCATCTTGATTATCTCTACAGGTTGTATGCTTGTCTGGAATACATGCACCGGGAGCTAATGTTTATATCGGCGCCATGGTCAACGCATCATGTCATTGTTGCCTCTTGCTTGGTTGCTCATGGGTTGTCGTGGTCGTGGGTGCACGTATGATCCAGATCTAGAAAGAAATTAGTGATAGAATAAGTTGATTAACAAATCAACGAAATAATCAAAGACTAGTTGGGAAAATAGAATTCCAATAATTTACTGTCATGCCAAGCACTCAGAATAATTGATTGGGTTCGGCTGAATTTATTTTCCATCATGGTAGTATAGACCAAGCATTATGCAATTGGTCTAAGTTGGAAAAGAGTTTTGTGTCCATTTGGCCTTGCACAACTGACACAGAACAGGCAACCAAAGGTCGCTTTTCATTCCATAAGAGTACTACTCCCTCCGTTTCTAAATGTAGGGTGTATAAATTTTCTGCACGAATATTAAGACAATCTATTTTATACATAATGTATTAAAATTATTTTTGGAAAAAATGACGAGAGATGAGTTCTTAATTAGTATAAAATGAATACAATCCGCTAAATCACTCTTTGAGACTAGATCTCAATTTTTGATGAGTTAAATTGTTCATAAATAACAAATACACCTTATATTTTAGATTTTTGTTTAAAAACTATACACCTTATATCAAGAAACGGAACGAGTACTATATACTAAGACAAATGGATTTGCCACCCTGACCTTGTCCGCTAAATAGGGAAAATGCCTATTGGCTACTCTCTCTGTTCCATATTGGATGACTTACTTTTGTCAAAATATGGATGTATCTAGATTTATAGCATATCTGAATACATCTAATTTTGTCCAAATAGAAGTCATCACGCTAGTTCTTCTCTGCCGCTTATGAAGAACCTGTCGATAGTCTTCGCACTTCTTCCCTGCACCCGCATGTTATAAAAGCGGAGCTTTTCAGCGGTCCCTGAAGGTGGCCACGTCATCTTACACTGTAGTTGTGCCCTTTAAATACGCGCTTCTACAGTGTGCGCCCTCCTTCAAAGTCCCCGCGCTTTTTCAGAAAAGTCTACACTTTTTTTTTAGATCTGACGGTCCACAAGCTTTTTTTTAGAAAAGTCTCCGCGTTTTCAAAAATTGTGAATCGGTCCGCTAACCCTAGAACTGAAATCGACCTCGTTCCCCCTGAGTCGGCCACCTCTTGCCGGCCCCTGCCACCGCTACCCATCCCGCCTCCGTCGCCGTCGCGCTCCGACCTCAGCCCTTCTTATGCGGCTTTTGGATGTGGTGGAGGTAGTGAACTCTCAGCCGCCGGTCGTTTCCCCTACCACGCCGCCGGCCATTGTCTGGCCTCTCGATGCCACTGCCTTATGCGGTCATCCGACGCTGACCACGAGTTCCTGTGTGGGCAGGTACATCCCTGGCCGTTCTTTCCTCGACCTCTTCTATCATCTTAAAGATGGTTCCTTCTTATGCAGAGTTTATTTGCTTGAGATTATTTTCTGTTCATCCATCTCTTTGGTGATTTTTGATGTGTACCTTCTTCCGGTTTTTCCTGGTGGTCCTACACGTGCGACTATGGCGCGTCCGTCTGGGCGTGGCGGCCATGCTCACGACGGTCATAATCGTGAGTGGTCTTCTTATGTTCGTGTCGGTCCTACAGGTGCGGCTATGGTGCCTTCGTTTGGGTGTGGCGGCCTCTTTGCGGTCGTCGTTGTCATGGGTTGTCTCGGGCGTCGGCTTCTTGAGGATCTCATGTTCGTGAATACCAGCGATTCGACCTCGTGATGAAGTTCTTATTTATCGTCGTGAACGCCAGCGATTCGGTCATGCCATCTAATGTGTTCTGATCCCATCGCAGGGTACTGAGGGCTGCAGCCTCGACATGCAGGTTTCTGTCCCGCTGCGACAACGGTCAACACGGCGAGGTCGATCGCGCACCGCGGGAGATCTTCGCCTCTTCACCCGTCCTGGAACAGTGGTGCTCGCTTGGGTCATTGGACGTCGTTTGGATCCCTGAAACTCAAAAATATGCAAGATAGGTTTTTTCTGATTTGCAGGGTTAATTTCAGATGTGTGAATTATCCCAAAAATCATTATAAAACATTAATATAACTCATATGTGATGCAAATATGTTGGAATATCAAGTGATAAAGCGTAAAGTTTATGTATGAATTTTGCATACATCATCATTCAATCTTTTTTATTTGATTTTCCTGGATATTGAAGCTTTATTTTAACAAAACAAAAAAAATCGTGTTATTTAAACATTCCAAAATTCGGAATTTTACAACTTAAAGTCTTCCTTGTGGGAAAATAATTCGTCAGAAATAAAAAAGAAGGAGAAAAAGGCGAAATAAAAATACAAAAAGTGTAACGACTCGCGGTATACGGCGATCGTAGCACTGTCAGACGAGCAGAACAGTCGGCTGAGTTGATGTACGGCATGCCAGCAGCGGGCGGTTAGGGTTAGGTATGTTATATTTGTATTCGCATTTATGCTTTTGCATGGGATTCCTCCTTGCTTAGGTGCCAACATGCATAGTGGCCCCATCTTGTATGATTCCTGTGATCGTGGAAGAACTCCGATAATGATTTGATATGATAAAACAACAATGTGAATCTAACCCTGCGGTCTTTAAGAGAGATTGGGGAATACAAGGTGGAATGTTTAAGCAATGTACGATCAATTTGTGTAGATCAACCGAGTTCTCAGTTCTCACATGGAAGACAGGAAGAGATGCTTCATGACTGAAATATTATTGAGATAATGCCAAAGCGCACACTAGAAATACTCGTCACCGAAAAACAAAACCACAATGATACACGAGAACGATTTGAAACTGGAAAACCACATCATAGTTTATAAACAGTCCATGTCAACACAGTTGAACAAATTAGAAAACTTCTCTAAGTTGGCGCACCAATAAGTCTCTGAGCATTTTCCTTTCACCGTCCAGAAAACATGCTAATTTCTGTCATCCCACCTGCATAACCAGACTGGAAGGAGCTCCCTGCATTGTCTACACTTAGGATTTCAGTATCCACAGATTTCTTAAATCGAGGAGTCCCAGAAGCATGTTTTTCCCCAGAAACCATCGACAACCACACTTTGAGTTTTGAAACAACCTCGGTCATGGTTGGCCTATCGATGGATGCGTTCTCAACGCAGTTCAGGGCAAGGTCTACGACACTCTCGAGGGAGCTGACATCATACTGATCCAACAACCTCTTATCTACAACATCGTGAATGCTTCCCTCAACTATCTTTTGGCGTACCCAGTTTGGTAGGTGGACAGTTTGAGGGTCCAAAAATACCGGGGGTTGGCCTGTGATGATCTCCAAGAGGACAATGCCAAAGCTGTATACGTCTGTCTTAACAGTGAGTTGGAAAGTTGCATGGTACTCAGGATCGAGGTAGCCAAGAGTTCCGGCAGCAGCAGTAGATATGTGTGTGTGAGCATCGTTAAAAGCCCGCGAGAGACCGAAATCAGATATTACCCCCGTCAGATTCTTATCTAGAAGGATGTTGGGGGTCTTCACATCTCTATGCACGATTGATGGGGTGCATAACTCATGTAGATATTCTAAACCTGTAGTTGATTAAAACTTACATTGTTAATAAGCACATACCTATATGACCCATTTAAAGACAATTACTAAAGAGTAATGCGAACCTTGTGCAGCATCAAGTGCAATATGAAGCCGTTGTTCCCAATTCAAACTATAGACATCTCCTGCATTAATTGATACCAAATTAATGGATGGTCTACTTGGCACGTTCATGGGAGAAAAAATGTTAGGTTTTCTAAACTCCGGCAATAATTAATCTAACAAATGATGGTTAGAAACAAACTTGACCATAGCAACAATTGGTATGCTAAGATCTAACACCTGCGACATCGCCCTAACTAGCTTGCTCCTCGGGAGGGCGTAGAGAAAGGAGCAAGCTAGTTGTCTCTTCCGCTTTCATCTGGTGACACGAGAGGCGATCCAATCTCCATCGCCACCACCTCCTCCCCTCCTTCCCCCACGTCTCGCCCCCGCCTGAGGTGCCTTCGGCAAAGTTTGGGCAGGTTCCGGTGATGGCGGCAGCGGGGCCATACCTCTTGGTCGTTGTCTCTTCCGCATTACATGGAGGTCCCATAGATTGGAGCAGGATCTCGGGCTCGATCTGGATCTATGGTGAAGGCGACCTGGGGCTGCGGTGATCCTCGTGCTTGGAGGGTCGTGGGTGATAGGCAAGAACGGCTCTTCCCTCTATTGCGTCCTCCCAAGATCCAGCGACTCGTGGTGATATGCTCTTTGGGGGCAGTGAAACGTGGAGATCGGCGAGGCGATCCTGGCTGCGGTCGGGGTGTGCTCGTGGCCCGGTTCCAGGGCTTCCTGGGACTTAGGACTGGTTCTCCGTGGCGGATGTCCATGGGTGAAGTGATCAGTGGACAAGCTGATCTTAATGAAAGTGGGAGTGTGATACCGCCAGTTAATACCGGGCTCCGACGGCGGTTGGAGCCATCGATGGCGGCGTCCATGGACGTCCTAACCTTGTGGAAGGCGTCGATGATGCAATTCACGCTCCCGCACATACCCTAGACCCGGTTTTCGGGTCCGACGTTGACGGCGCATATCGTTGTTCTCCCTCTTGGGGGCAACTGCGGGGAGTTGGATTTGGCTTGTGGGACCAGTGGCAGATGGTGGTGTTCTAGAAGATGAAGCGGCGTGCCATTTTCCGTGTCGACATTGGCTTGACTTGACAGCATGGTGAAATGAAGTCTCGGTGTGGATGTGTGCGATTGGACGAGGGCAGGGTGGTGGTGTTGTTCGGTGTAGTGGTGACGTCGCCGGCTGGCCTTAAAAGGCCATGGCGTTGATCTTTGCCTGAAAATGGGTTGGAGGAAGACGGCGGTAGCGACTTCTGTAGCGCGCGCATGCGGTGCGTGTTGATGGTCTGCTGGACTGGTACTCCGGTTGTAGATGATGCGTGTAGGTGGGGGGTCAAGGCATGCGGCTCTGATCATGGTCACCCCATCATTGTGGTAGCGACTTTTTTAGCCGAGCGGTTGACTTCGGTTTGATCAATGTTATAACTTGTAATCTTTGATGAATAATTGCGATGGTTGTGTGCATCATTTTAATGCAGAGGGGATCCGTACCCTCTTATCTAAAAAAAAGATCTAAGACCTGCATAAACATGCACTTGGACTTTCGAGAGATCCTTGTTTTTCCTACTCTTGACTGTGAATAATTATATACAAATTAAATTAACAGAAACCTGAGAAAATGTAGTATTATTTTAAATCCATGTCTCTCTAATTGGTTTATTTCTTGCTTCCTTTGAAAGATGTACAATCTTAGAATTTGTAACTATCTTGCTCTGAATTTATTAACCTAAGAAGGAAAATTCATGATTACTCCTAGTTGTAATTACACCCACATGTGGAAGTATGACGAAATACTTTTCTGGTTTTAGCATGTTTGTATGAATTATACAAAAATCTTAAGAAGGCCCATAGTTTGTACAGTATTTTCAAAATACCATGGTTTCTTTTTGTCAAAATACCATGGTTTGCACATTTAAAAAAGGAGTGTGTAAACTACTACGTACACAACGTAGTTACCCTGACATACACATTAGTACTTTAGGTACTACCTCTATACTTCTTATAAAGCAAAATCCCACTAATTTATAATTAATGATTCTATCTAAACATGCAACATGTCCACACTATTACCTCTTTTAGCCAACCAATTGTCCATATCATCCCACTAATATTCATTACTTATTGTTCTACATGCAAGTATCCATATCATCATATCTTTTGGACATTAAAATTTTCATGCACGGGGTATCATTCTAGTGTATGTAACTACAACCGGGAGTAGTATAAATTTGTCAACTACAAAAAATTAATGTAACAATGACATCCTTACTTTCTTAGGAAAATATTAATGACCGTGTGATGGTGAGTACGTTAAGAAGAAGTTCGGTCTAACAACTCAACCATATTGACTAGGAGCAATATAAGTTTAGGAAATCGACTAATTGTAGTTTAATGCCATATTTACTTTTTATGCCAAAGATAGAGTACGTTAAATTTCATGGTTTTGCTAGATTGTACAATATTTTGATAAAATTTGGAAAGAAGGTGATTCCCAAGTGTTTAGTAGATACTGCTGGCATATAGCTATCTTTGGAGTTATTTATTTTACACAAACTAGAACATTATTTTTCCAACTTTTTATTTTGAAATGATTATAGCTTTACTCAAATCATTCATTTATATGGATTTAAGAAAAAAATCTCTATAGCATCAGAGTACAAGTTAGCGAAGTATCTAACTACAATTGCATGTTGGCTTTGTTCTACATTAGTCAGCTATGCTTGACACAAAAAGAAATTAAGATAGAAACCTCCTCTTAGAAGTTGTTGAAGATTTCCTCCGGGCATGAACTCATAAATGAGTGCTAGGCACTTCTTGTTTTGGCAATATCCTTGCAATCTAACGAGATTCTTGTGATAGACCTTGGACAAGGTTTGCACCTGCGATAGCAGATATAGTTACCAACCATTCTAGACTTGAAGTTAGTTGCATATCATTTGTGGAACTAGCATCATGGCACTCCAAAATTCAATGTATGAACTTTATTGTGTTGAGTATGTTAGAAAAACAATAATGGCTTTTTAGATACTCATATTATTCGTATGGAGATAATTAAATCCTATGTTAGAATGCACATACATTGTATTAAATATAATACATATGGATTGAAAATATCTTCAATTATAGAAAAGTTATAAGAAGTTGAATATCACTAGCCTTTATGTTTATTATGTTCTTTATTTTGTATTTTGGTGTGTATATATATATATAGACACACACACACACATAAATCAGATATGGACAATAGAAATGGTTTATATGAGTTACAGACTTTATATTTGTCTTGAAGGAAATATTGATGTGACCTAGTTGGTTTCCTTTTGTACCTCGGGGATAAAGTCCGTCGACTCTGCTATTGATGTCTCTCTAAGTACTTTAACAGCTACTTCATCACCATTTTCCAGTATGCCATGATAAACAATACCGAAACCTCCTTTTCCAACGATTGACTGGAAGTTTTTTGTTATGAGCTTCAGCTCTGCGTATGTGAATTGTCTTATGTCAATATGTAGGGGAGTTTTCTCTTCATACATAGCATAATCCTCGTTGTCTGTTGACTTCTCTGCAAAGTGAAGAAGGTTTGTTTAACATGGAGAAGTTCAGGTTTTCAATTACTGTCAAATTTTCACCACATGTGCATTGATGGAAAGAAATTTAAGTGTATAGTTTTTCTTTACCTTTCCCGAATAACTTCCAGAGCATGCACATCCCTACTAGAAGCGATATCAGTACCACAGGAACTATTACTGCGATAAGCAAGATAGGCGTGGTGTTCTTCTTGTTTTTCTTATCTGAGCAGTAATTATAATTACTATTTGAGCATAGAGGATTTCCTTCTAATCTGATGGCACAATTAAAAAACATTTAGATCTCAAAATATCTTCTCTGCAAAGAAATGATTATAACATGACTCCATTTTCTGAGATGACTAACCCCATAACAGTTAAAGCTCTACCCTTCAAATCAACAAACTACATGATTTCTAAATCAAGTGCATTTACTAATTAACATGGCCTTACTTTCCTCCCATTTTAAAATCTTTAGATGATAAAGCATGCATACTTATTAGATACTAGTACATATAATTAAGGGAATGTTTTGTTTGATAAATGCTCGCGAAAATGCGTCTTGACACACCTTTGCTGCATCAAATCTACCCTTCAAATCAACAAACTACATGGTTTTCATATCACGTGCATTTACTAATTAGCATGACCTTACTTTCCTCCCATTTTAAAATATTTAGATGATAAAGCATGAATACTTATTAGATACTAGTACATGTAATTAAGGGTATGTTTCGTTTGATAAATGCACACGAAAATGTGTCTTGACACACCTTTGCTGCATCAAATTGGCCACACAACGTAGTGAAATTTTCCAAGAGTTTTGTATATGTACGCGCTCGCATACTCTCAAAAAAGTGTAATTTTTGTGGCCTTGTTCCAGAGAAGTGTGGCACACCAAGTACGCCTTTGGCCAATCAGTGGACCCGAGAAAGGCAAACTCACATGTGTTTTTACCAATACACTTAAGGTAATGTTTAATGTTTGTTGCTAAACCTTGAATATTTCTATAATAACCAACCTTTGGTTGAGCCTAATTCCTTCCTTGTGTATTTTTTTAATTCATTATAATTGTGCAACGAAGCATGCCTAACCTTAAGTTCAGTTGACCAGCCTGAGCTCGTTGAAGAATAGAATCAGGGATTGGTCCATCTAGCCTGTTATTTGACAAGTTACTAAAAAATAATAGTTAGATTCATTCATCTAATATTTATATCATCAGCAACGGATGTAACCAGCAAAGATACTTACAGAACTTTAAGTGACTTCAGTTGATAGTCTGGAATAGCTCCCGTTAGATTGTTGTGCGATAAATCCCTATATAGGTTTTGTTCTTAGGTTCATGAAATATGTCAACATATTCTCGTTAGCCTATCAATATAAGTGTGGTTGGAACCACTTACAAGTTTTCTAGTGACGTCATGTTCATGAAAGATATGGCGATTCCACCACCCAGTCCACTGCTAGACAAATTTCTACAAAACAATCACTCATGTTAATACAAGTAATATTAATTAAAGCGGACGATAGAGGTAAATTTATTTATTTATAGATTATATCAATATCTTCTAAGGTTCACGTTTATGCTAAGTTACATTCACTTTCAAGATTTCTACAATATTACATCAAAATGTTAGCTAGTAGCCACGAGGTGAGTTTTTCCATGGTGATATATGTATGAAAAGCAAGAACGAATCTCGAGCAACATGGAAACAAAAAGGGAAATTTGGGGGAAGGTTAAAGTGTTTGGGGTTGTTGCAATACACTTCTAGGTTTAAAAGATTGAGTTGGCATGTGTCTCCGTTTTTAAATATAAGATGTTTTAGCCCTTTTCTACATTCACATGTCCAAACTTGTATCAAGACATGTTTTAGTGTCCACATTCACATGTCCAAACTTGTATCTAAACAACATGTGTAATGGCCAAAACATCTTATATCAAAAAACGGAGGGAGTATGGCGTAAGTATTGGTTATGTTCTTACATGGTGACAATCCTCGGATTCTGGTTGCCCTTAGAGTGGTCACAAGTCAAACCCTTCCAGGAATACTCTCTTGGGGAGCATGGATCTCCATTCCAGCTTGTTCGTGCCAAATTGTAGTGTGTCTTGACTTCTTTAATGTACTTTACTACAACAGAAGAAGACAAGAAAAACGATTAGGGGCGGCATAAAATAGCTGTATAAGAATCATATAACTGAACAAAGTTTGCTGTATAAGAATCATATAACTGAATAAAGTAGTTGTATAAGAATCATGTGAATTTTCTACATACATGACAACACTGTACTAAAACACGTCCAGTATGTACATTAATCTTACCATCGTCGGAGTCAGTGGTGAGATTCTCCATCCGAACAAGTGAGTACACCTCGAACGCATTGATGAGGGGCGGAAGACTCGATTTGGCCGTCTTATTCAGGGCGAAGAATGCAAATGCGTTATGCAGGAACTCCCCGCCCTTGTACATGCTGTCTACCTGGAATCGCGACGGGGTGAAGTCTGGGAACAGCATATCTTCGTCGCTGTAGATGTCAAACCTCCTGTTCGGGTTGCTCCCGTTGATCTCGGCGAAGTGAAAGATCGGGAGAAGCTGTAGGCCCTCGGCATCTGTATTGGCAGTCGTTGACGCGGAAATGCCGATGTAGGAGTAGTTCCTCTCTATGGTCGTGGCTTGCTGCATGATGGCCAACGGAACGTTGAAAGCGTCGTTGCCAGGGAGGCTCCTCACTTTGTTGGTAGTGTTCAGGCTAATCAAGGGGTATGAGTAGTCGACAGTCCAAGAAAAGCTCTGCCAGTACCGGTCGTAGATATCCAACGGATATCTACATCACAATACAAAAGATCAACGAGAACAGGTTAATATATAGCAGTTTGCACAATATACACGCGCGGTTGCAGCTCTGTTAAGTTTGTTTGTGTGCATTATGTGAATGGCAGCCTCACCTTGTGATATAGTCGGTAATGTTGCCAAATCTGAGTCGAATAAAGTTGCTGACTGACACAGAATTGTTGACGAATGGGTACATCCTATCTTCTAGTGGCTTAAGCTCCAACGAAGATATGAAGGGAGTCCCTGAACCGAAGTTTATGAGGCAGACGGACACGGAGTTGCTGGGAGCAACTGTGAGCACCTCCTTCCATAGGAGCCACGATGGATCCCAGTTTGACAAGTTCACCGCCTCCCAGATATTGACGTCGATATGGAGCCCAAACAGAAACAGCGAGCCGTCCAAGGACTTGTTCAACCCATCATAGTTGCCGTAAGTAAATGTGGCCCTCAACAGATATTTCTTACCGATGGCGGATGGCAGTGTATAGCAATTCCTTAAACCGTCAGGGAAGCTCCTCAGGGTTTTCTGTTGCTCATCGTTTGCATCGGCCATGAACTCAGGTAAAATCTCGTGGTTCAGGCCGCCCTCAACAAATTCACCATCAGTACTGTACGTCATAAATAAGGCGTCGTCGACGTAGCCGCTACTGTTTCTCCACCCACAATCGATGTTTATGAATCCTGCAAAACGGAGTATATATATATATATATATACATGTATGTATCGGTTTAAACGTACGTGCAGGGTCAATACGGGAAAAGCTAAGAAGATACGTATAACATGTATTACCAGGAGGAGACTGGGATTGGACTTGAATCATCATGAGCAGAATTAGAAGCAACGGAAAGATCCATGTGGGCCTTCTTGTAGTTTCCGTACAACTGAAGCCGATCGCCATTTGGTGTCTATTTGTTTCTTGGGGATGGATGTCTGAAGCAAGATCCAAACGACTTGTGCTGTTATATAGCAGAGAAAGCAGATAATGCCACGGCTTGGTAGTGTGTGTGTGTATTTGATAGCATTTTGGTTGACTTCTGACTCGGCACGAGATTAACAATGCAGAGAAAACAAAACCATTCTGCTCATCAAGAGGTAAGCTTCTGGTGAAAGAAATGTATGCAACTTGCATTCATGCATCAAACATCCTCGTCAATTTGCAAGGCCAGTTCCATGACCGACCCCGGCCCTGGCTATATATGAAGGAGCGAGATGACGCCGGCCGGCCGGTTAATTTTAGTTTCAATCCTCAACGAGAGTTTTTTGCTTTTTGTACAGATTAATCAGAGACTATGCCGGGTGTGAAGTCGTCAACCTCGCCACAAACACGCCGTCCCATCCCAGCGTCGTCGAGCTGGAGCTAGCGCGCAACTGGGGCCAGTCCTGCGCTGCACGTTGAGCGCCGCCGCACTTATGATTTATGAATTATGATTGGTGTGGTTCGGACTACCTCCAAGGAAAGTGGCGGCGCACCCAGGCCGAAGATGCTGTCCGCAGAGCACTTGGCTGTTTCCTAGGACGCGTTCCAATGCCCAATCCGTGTGCTCATTCATGAATCCATATCCATACAACGGAAGATTAAAATCTGTTGCGAAGCACTTGTGCCTTGTTTCTTGGTTGCCTAGTCGCATGTCTCCTCCCTTGATAAAAATTTATTATCAAAGGATCAGCACGAGATATCGTCAGTTACAAGGAGATTAACATTACAAGCAAATATAGTCGATTACTACGTACTGTATTAATACGTTGTGTGATATGGGGATTGGATCTATATTTTGCGGGTCCAATGAAAAAGAACAAAACGGTATAAACTTACCCCTTCAAGCTTCATCACGGGGCGAAGCACAGAATTGCCATTTTTCCGCTGTGTCAATAATTGGGCCTAGCAGGCTCATGGGCCAACCACACCACTACACCAGGCGGCGCGTCACGCTCGACTGGAGTGGAACCCGTCACTCCAGCCACCGCAGCCAATCGTCCTGCTGCTCCGGGCGTCCGTGCTCGGAGATGGCAAACGTGGCGCTGCTCTCCGCCTCCTCCGCCGCCGCCACGCTCCTCCCTCTCCGCCGCACGTCTCGACGCTCCGCCTGCCTCCGAAGAGCAGCCACCGTCGGTCAGTACGTTCGCCTCGACCTCCTCGTGCCTGGCCTGCTTACCACTTCCAAAAGTTATGCCCCACTGTATCCCAGCATCTCTGCTCAACTTTAGCTTCGCTGTGTTTATGCTTCTCGGCTTCTGCCGTCTTTGGCGAGGACAACCCAACCTGAGATGTTGAGATGCGGGCCGCAGGAATTTGGATAGGATTGCTGTAGAGTTGTAATTTGGTGGCCGTGCAGTGGGCAGTAGCTGTGGATGCGATGTGCTGCACTGTGTATTATGTGTGCCGCTCTGACCTGCTCTGTGCAATTTCGGCAGTGGCGGCGATGGGCGATGACCCGATCAAGGAATGGATCCTCACCGAGGGGAAGGCCACCAAGATTACAGGGACAAGCTCCATCGGGGGTGGCTGCATCAACGCCGCCCAGCGCTACGAAACCGATGCTGGTTCCTTTTTTGTAAAGACCAACAGGTGTGCAAAACCAAGCTTATGATTGAAAGTTGAAAGTTTGAAACTTGTCATCTTCTCACACGATGCTAGTGGCAACTCATCATGTCGTCCGGTCCAATTTGCATACTATTCCTGTATTCCACCAATTGCCGACGATGGAATGGAAACATTTATATGCCAGGCGCATCGGTCCAGCTATGTTTGAAGGGGAGGCTCTGGGCTTGAAGGCAATGTATGACACCAAGTCAATTCGGGTTCCTTTGCCATACAAGGTGAGTAAAGACTCAGCTGTAAGAACCTTTTTTTTTTGCTATGGCTCAGATGCAAGAACTTGCTTAAGTTGCACGATGCATAAAACTGTACACGATTTTATAACGCGTGAGTATGAAATGTTGATGTACAGAATCCATACAAGTTATTTAAGGTTGTTGTTGCATTATTTAGCAACTTAGCATTTAGGTTGTGTACCATCTTCTGGTATTTTTCACTAGCTGATCCACTGCATTTCTTACTCTGTACAACCTTTCGTAATTCGTACAGGTTGGATCCTTACCAACTGGCGGCTCTTTTATCATCATGGAGTTTATTCAATTTGGTCGTTCTAGGGGTGACCAGGTAACCTTGTCCCGAAACCCCTTCCATTCAAAGAAAAAGGTAACCTTGTACCTTATAATACAAGCTCTCATTAAATCCTTAATCATAAACAAGTTGTTTGTTGCCAGTCAGCTCTGGGAAGGAAGCTTGCTGAAATGCATAAAGCTGCTAAATCTGACAAGGGCTATGGTTTTTATGTTGAAAACACCATTGGAAGGTACTTCTTTTTGTGGGTGTTGAATGGTACAGCTATGCGTTTGATATTTCAAAATTAGGCAACATATCCCTTTAACTTGAAAATCTCTCAATAGCATTTGCCCTTTTATCACGATAACATGGAAATCTCTTAATGACATTTGCCTGTGAATTCTACCACCAGATAGGTGGCTTGGAACTCATGTTTTCTCAGAAATATTATCTTCGTCTTTCTAATCCAACAATTTTTCTGATGTAGCACTCCCCAAATTAACACTTGGACTGCTGATTGGATTGAATTTTACTCAAAGCATAGACTGGGATACCAGTTGGAATTGATATCACAACGGTTTGGAGATTCAGCTATATATGAAAAGGGTACATAGGAGAAAGGAATACTGTACTCATCATTCCTCTCTTGAATTGATCATTCATCTTTACCAAGGTTTGGCGAGTTTGTAATAGTTCATACTTATTTTCATGTGAATTCCTCTTGTGCAGGTCAGAAGTTGATTGAGAATATACATCCACTTTTCGATGGTGCTATTATTGAGCCATGCCTGCTTCATGGAGATTTATGGAGTGGAAACATAAGCTCTGATACTAATGGCGATCCTGTAATATTGGATCCAGCATGCTATTGTACGTAAAAAACTAAAAATCTCTAATTCTAATATCCAACTCAAGAAACACAAATATTTCTTGTAGTCTATTGATTTTCCTTTAAAAGTATCTTTGAAGGCAAACCCAAACTCTGTGGTTGTTGATTTGGTTGGATTCCATGACTGTCTTCCACACACGTATTAGAACCCATGGAAAGTTGTTGTAGAATCTTATTCAATTCTTCTTTACCTTCAGATGGACACAATGAAGCAGAGTTTGGGATGTCATGGTGTGCTGGCTTCGGAGGGGCATTCTATAACTCCTATTTTGAGGTATCCACTTCTCTTGTTGTTCCATATCTGTTCTCAGCACCAGCACATGCAGGTGAAGAATGCTCTTGAGATCATCTGAAATTCTAAAACCGTATCACGACCTGGGTTACTCTTTCAAAATTGATTTCCTGTTATGCAATAAGATATGACATAACTTATGAATTCAGTTCATGCCCTCTGAGTGTTTGTTTTTCTCTCTTCTTGTTTAACTATCACATGTTGTGCCACGCGGGCTAATTTACTATTGAACTCTGATTCAGGTGATGCCGAAACAACCAGGCTTTGAGAAGAGGAGGGACCTGTATCTCCTCTACCACTACCTAAATCACTACAACCTTTTCGGCTCTGGGTACCGCTCATCAGCTCTGTCCATAATCGAAGACTATTTGAGGATGCTGAAGGCTTAGCCACTTCTGTGAGAACAAGGATTAGCCACCTCTGTTCCTCCTCAAATAGTGTGAAAACAGAACATGAGCAATTTCAGTATATATGACATGATGTTGGTATACCTCTTGATATCTTGCAAATCCATCGCGACGTCTTACACGCTCTGTTGTAAAATCTCTTCACCCTTTTCTTACAGCACTGTAATGACTGAAAGATGCTCCTGTATCTGTAAATATCTCGCTGATAATCCATTTCATATTTTCTTTTTCCTGATTCCTTCGCTTTCATCTTTCCAGTGGTGGACTATTATCATGATACTGTCGTCGGGGATCCGGAGAACGGGTCAACCTGATAGTGACCCTCTGACCTAAACTGTCCCCAGTCAACTAGGATAACACTGATGGGATACATGTCTGTTAGTATCTGGGTATTCTTAAGAGCCCTGTAAAGTCAGCATCCCGGCCTGCGCACTGAGGACATTCTTAACAACCTAGGACGGCCCGACGTGGCGGCTCGCCATTCGACCACCCTCGAAAAAGATGATCAAAACCTTTTATGCTCCCCAGCTAATCCCTAGCAAAGCAAGCAACCCAGACGCGTATGAGTTTTTTTTTCACCACCAATGCACCAACCTCCCTGTGTTTTAAACCCTCGCCGTGATCGTCTCACCCTGCACCAGCCACTGGCAGCATTGGTTGTCTGTACTCTGTACTCCCCTGATTTTAGCTTGTTTCTGAAGGTTCCTGGATGGACGAGCGAGCCGGCCAGGACGCGAGCGTGGCATTGACGGGGAGGCGGCCGCGCGCGGACACGCGGCACCCGGTGTACCGGGGCATCCGGCTCCGCGGCGGCAAGTGGGTGTCGGAGATCCGGGAGCCCGCCGGCAAGTCCGGCAGGATCTGGCTCGGAACGTACCGGACGCCCGAGATGGCCGCCGCCGCGTACGACGTCGCAGCATTGGCGCTGCGTGGCGCCGAGGCGGCCGGCCCCGCGCTCAACTTCCCCGGAGCGGCGACATCTCTCCCCGTGCCGGCCTCGCGCGCGCAGGACGACATACGGGCGGCCGCGGCTGCTGCGGCTGCAATGGTGGACGCTGCCGGGCTGACGGAGGCCAACGGCGGCTTCTCGGGGTCCGGCAAGGCGAACTGCGGGGTTGGTGATCAGGGGCGTGTTGTGGACGAGGACGACGTATTCGAGATGCCGCGGCTGCTGGCGAGCATGGCAGAGGGGCTGATGATGAGCCCGCCGAGGCTGGGCACGGCGGCGCCGGCCGAGGAGACGGAGGACGTGCATGGCATGAGCTTGTGGGAACACTCCTGACCGAGTTACGTACGTAGGTGGGGTATGCAGCTGTGTGCAAACAGCATATAACTGTTAACTTAATACACTCTACTTGAACAGAACATAGCGTACGTTGCAAGATGATCTCATAACAATGGACACCGTACGTCGAACATGCAAGAGTGTGTGCGAATAGTACTTATTATTAGGCAGTGTTTGGAGAAGCAGGACTCTGTTAAAAATGTTCAAGATCCTTCCGGGTCAAGCTGATTTTCCTTTTGACGGTGAAGGAACAATGATCATGTGCACGCGACCAACGGAGCAGGCATGCCACCAGTTCATCGTATTGGCTATTCTATTCTTTCTAACCTACGCCATCTCTTTCTAAGTCGCCGTCCCCCTCACCACAATCAACACTGAAATGGAGAGCGGCGTGCGTGGAAAGGAGATGACAACGTGAAATCAAAGATGAAATGAGGAAAAGCGACAAGGTTGAGGGGTGAAAAAATTGAGTCGATTAGTGTTTCTTTGTCGTGCAACGTATCAGGCCGTTTGTGACGCGAGACGTAGTCGAGAGTACAACTTGTTCAAAAGATATGAAAGGTGGCGCTCACGGCTGGCCAAAAGACAGGAAAAGACCGACTCGAACCCATGCCCCACACCCCCTTCAAATTGACTATATTTTAATATAAAATATCAAATAAAATACATTTTGAGCCAAAACTATAAATTTACAATGCACAAAATCACGACCCGAGCCTGATCTAGAACATTGGGCTCTGGACCAGCTTGTCGGGCCCGAGCTGCCCATACCCAAGTCTAACACAAGCTAACAAGAATATCATGCTAACAGTATAAATTGACTATTCGTATGACTTTCACACATCATCTAGGCCTTCTTTAGTTTTAGTGTATTTGAAGTGTATTTTAGGCGGCTATCTTGAATCCCCAAAATCCTCAATGGTCTGTTTGTAATCCGGTTTTGAAATCCGTTACCGACAACCACATTTTAGTTTAGATTGAAATTTTTACTAGTAGTTTACATTTTAAAATCAGTTGTATGTGGGTTTGTAGATTAGATGAAGTGCTCACCAAAATTCCTCAAATAGATAGGCTGGCGACATGAATGACCTGAATCCTCTGTGTCGGCTAGAGGTGCAGAGCAACTCTTTCCCGCCATTTCCCATTCCTCACCCCGTTCCCCTCCCCGCCTCGAGCTCCTCGCCAAACCCTATTCTTCTAGAAGCTTCCATCCAATCCAGTGCCCACGATGCGGCGGGAGCTCCACGTGGCCTCCCAGCGCCTTTCCTTCGCCAACACCGATCCGCGGATGATGATCGGGAACCGCAGGCTCTCCCAGGATGGCTGGACGGCCATGCAGATGGTCCTCGACTCCATCGAGGGCGACATCCCCGCCGTGAGGAGTAAGCTCCCCGCGCGCGCCGCCGGTTATCTGTCGGGTCTCGATGCTCTTGGATCTGATTTCATTCCTTTTGGGCGTACACGCAGAGGCCGCGCGGAAGCTGCGGAGGTCGGGGAACGGCGTGGAGGAGGTCCTGGCGGCGGTCAAGGACCGGCAGTACGCCGGCCGCGGCCCGCTCCACATGGCGGCATGGGCCGGGAGGCTCGAGATGTGCAGGTTTCTCGTCAAGGATCTCCGCCTCATCCTCGACGCACCTGCCGACGGTGGTAATTAGTTTGGTGCCTACCAGTACTGTTTTGAGTTACTTTATTTTGGTGTTGATGATGGCTGGGGTGCCTCTAGACTGAATCTTCTTGTGTGTTTACAGTTTCTACAATAAAACAGGGTTTTATCCCCCTGAGAAAGTGTTTCAGATACTAGGTTTCTTCTCTGAAATGCACACTGAATCACGCACCTATAAAATACAAACTTTTGTGGTGCCATCGGCATCAATTTCAGCATTGCGAGTGAATTTTCTCGCTCCTCCTAACCACCTGTCGCACCTGGCTGCATGATGTTCTACTACGCATTCTGGAACCGCAGCTGCTCTTGATTATCGATCACTTATATAGTTATATTTGTTCGAAGCAAGAACCGTTGATCGTTCTTATCAAATGTTTGCCATTCTTGTGCTCTGCTAGGTTTGACGCCTCTATTATATGCGATAATTGGTTGTGGATCTACATCAGTTGTAAGGTTTCTTCTTGATTGTGGTGCTGATCCAAACAAAGCAGATGCAAAAGGGTTTACTGCGCTACATTATGCTACAACGACAGGTTCTCTTAGCCCCTGCCTATGTTCGTTTCATTTTTTATCACCCGCAGTTTTATTCATCCTGATGTGTTCTATCTCATATTTAACCTGTAACTGATTGTTATGTCTGTCAAGTTTCATCTCTTCAGTTTTTCTTGTCTTGTACACTGTACTTTTGTAGTGGTGATTAACTAAAGGTCGTGACAGCAACATTTAATAAGCAATATATTTTTGTGGCCAATAGTACTGCTGCCACTTTATCGAAAAAGAAGCTACTGCTGCCAATCTAGAGGCACTATGAAGTATGAACCATCTCCATTCGATGTTTTATGTTCAGATAGCTAGTTCAACAGTTCCCCTCGAACAATACACATAGGTACAGTTGAACAAGACTCAAACTAATCTATTTTTGCCAGTCTGGTTGGATGCTGCCAGTTTTTTATAGTCTGTTTGCTCTGCTGCCGATGCTTAAAATTTGGTCTTGATCAGGTTTCTTTGGTCAGCTGCTGAAACCCCTTTTTAGGTCCTACCTGTGTTGTATTAGTTTCCCAGTCGGCTACTGCTGGTAAAACTCACTTAATATTATACATAGTTACTTTAGCTTACAGGTTTATAGAAATGCATACTGTTGCCAATCTAGCGGTAATAGCTAGCGGTAATAGGAACTAGCGTCATTTGATGTTTTTTTATTCAGATACCTAGTTGAACAGTGCATAAACTTTTTCCTTGAAAAATACACATAACTCTGGTTAAACATAACTCAAACTAAGGCTTATAAGTATATCCCTTTGCTGGGTACATGAGTTGTTGTCTTTTTTTGTTTTCTGTATTGCCTATGCTTAACATTGGCCTGGATCAGGTTTCGTTAGCAGTCCTATCCATATTTGCACATAATAATCAATTAAATCGTTCATCAGGTGCACATACCGACGAAGAACGGACACGGTTAGACACGAGGTGGGTGAGATGGGCAGCTAACAACCGCGGTAATAACCTATCTTCCATATTCTTTTAAATGTATCCTTGACGATAATGGGACATAAGCATTTTCATTATTTCATCCAGATACATGTGAAATAGCAGAGTTACTATTGTCCAGGGGAGCTTATGTTGACCCTACAAGCACAAGAGGAACACCACTACTTGTTGCTGCTCAAAGTGGAAATGTGAGAATGGTTGAATTGTTGTTGCGGCATCAGGCAAATGTAGTACATTTTTCCTATCTTTTGTTCTCTCTTTATAATCAATATTATGTGTGTTGTCCCAGCAAAATAAAAATACTATGTGTGTGGTGTACAGTACAGTACTGTATAGTATTCTCTTCAGTATAACTGAGAAGGTTGGGCCTAACAGTGTTCCTATATAGTTTCCCCTTCTCGCAGCCCTGCCCAATCCTATGATTTGATCATGTCAAGGTGGAACTAGTGTTTACTTCCGTGACCCGACTGAGCTAGGATTTTTAATTTTTCGAGAAAACGCAAAAGAGTTAGTGTTTCATTTCATTGAACAGATAGACAGCAGGGGTACAACCTCCAGAAGGGACTTCCATTTAATTAGCTGGCTCTAATCTTATGGCTTTTTCATCCTTTTATCATGTACTCCCTCCGTTCCATAATATAAGATGTTGTAAGTGTTGTCTAGATTCATACTAAAGTAAGTGTACACATACACTAAAATGTGTCTAGATACGAGTTTGGACATGTGAATGTGAAAAGGGTAAAACATCTTATATTGTGAAAGGGAGGGAGTATCTCTTCATTTATGTTTAGATCTTTACTTGCTTAGTTTGTAATATATGACTGTGTACTCATGCATTATTTATCCGGTTAAGGAGCTACTCCCTCTGGTCCGAAATTCTAGGCTGGAACATAATGGGGAAATGTAAAGAGACGAAAGAAGAACTGGAAGAACAGATATAACATGTTTTTAGGGTTTGATGTCATGCCACCCAACCTCCTACTCTCGGGCCTTATAAAGCGGACCACGAGCCACGACAATTCCAGTACCTTTATTACAATAAAGCACCATCAGTGCTAATCCTCTCTGAATTAACTATTACAGGGCATTAGGAGGGAAAGTTGCCTGAAAGGGTAACTTTCAACAGGAGCCGCAGGATCTTCATCCAACGGCTGGTAATCCATGCTCAGGAACAGAGATAGCATCTAGGTTCCTGACATATAGGTTCTGTACTGCGCTAGTTATGTTTCTATGACAGTTTTGTTGACTGGAGGGAGTAGTTAACATCAAGTAATCAGTGTTTCCTGTACAGTAATTCTGCCCCCAGTTACATTTCTTAAGCCACCAGTTTGTTTGGATTGAGAACAATCAGGCTGTGTCCTGATAGATAGCTTTTTTAATTACCTAAGTCGGTTGGAATTATTGAACATTCAGCCTTCTGGCTTTGTCTAGATGACGGAAGGAAAATTATATTTCCGTGAATCAGCTGAACTCAACATACTGCCTACGTTTACCCCAATTAGAGAGCTTAGTATGTGCTGATTATATCACGAAATCAAAATTCCAGATAATTTCTATGACCTAGCAGAATGTGGGAGAAAATTTCATTTATAAATCAATGTGGGAATTTATCACTGGGTTAGTGTACTGATTAATAGGAGCCTCTAGTTACTAATTAGTATATGTATATGTAATGTAATATTATACAATGAAAAAATAATCTAGGGTGATAGAGCATTGTTGTTTTCTTTTCCGGCTTTGGTATGCAAACTAGTTTGAGTAACTTTTTACATGTTCTGCTAAAAGTTGCATATCAAACTTTGTTTTTCGAAACATGTTTAGGAGAACTGCATATCAAACTTTTATAATTAAGTTTTCTCCAGTATCCTTTTTCACTGTTTGTCTGCAAGTAATCTTTTCATTGCCTTCTCTCCAGCCTAACAGATTTGTGTGCTTATACTATACACCACTGACAATGGCTATCTTCGCTTCTTCAGTGAAATGTGCGGAACTACTTATTAAGGTGCAGTAACTTGTCCCTTTAAAGCTCCTACCGTAGACATTTTTTAGTTCTAACACAAGCACAAGCTGTTACATATTTTAGAAATATTATCTTCAACGTGACAATATGTATTATATATTCCATGTTTTAGGCTGGTGCTGATGTAAATGCTGGTAGATCCGTTACACCATTAGTAATAGCTGCGGCCCATGGCTTCACTGACTGCGTCAAGTGTTTGTTGGATGCTGGCGCGGATGCAAATATTCCTGATCACGTAAGTTTTTCATATTGCAATTTAAGTTGTTACTTTTCTCTCTGTTTGCTACAAATGGCTTGATGTAGCTGCTAAAATCTGTAGATTTTTAGAATGTTACAGCTTACAAGGGTGTCTAATGACACAGATAAAATTCAGGCCATTTGAAAAAGGCCTTAAACGATGCCACATGTTGGTATTGGGTTTAAAAAGGCGTTGCTTGCTACTAGCATGTTTTATGTGTAGTTTCCATTTTCTAATGAACTTTGGCCCATGAAATGGCCGAAGGCTGTTACTTCAAAAGGAACAAAGTGACTAGTTTGCTAAGGACCGGTATTGATTTTTGACTCCACAAGCAAGTGAAGAAATAGTGTGCTGTACTATGGAATTGAGAGTTCTGGACAATTATGATTAGTCTGGAAAATATGATAGAAAATGGGAAGTTGTCCTTATCCGGTTTGAATACTATAATAAAAATGAATGTTTCACTTGCAAACTAAGGTATTGTGAAACTCTTTCACAATCAGTGGAGTTCTTTCATAACTCTGAACTTTTGGCTCCACAATGAAGACGTATGTCTGATGTCTCACAGTTTTTTTATCAGTCGGCACAGTCTCTGCTTACCAGATAAAAGAAAAGAGCAAAATGATTGAACGATGTTGTTTTAAGCATTCGTGCACCTGTTCACTCTGTAGACATGTCCAAGATATAATGGGAATCTGGCTATACATACACTTCCCTAGATATTCATACTCTTGTGTACATTACTACGGTAACACATGCCCTGCACAGTCCGCCTATAATTTTGTCATATTCTGAATCTCATTGTGATATCAGTAAAAATGTCTTCTCCACATTCTCATGTTATTGCGTGTTGGAGAACCTTTTTTTTCATTCCATAAGCTTTCTTTGCTTTTTTTGTGAGATTTACCATTTGATATCCTTCTTAACAGTTTGGTAGGACGCCAACAGAAATTGCTGCAGCCCGAGGATGGATGGATTGCGCTGAGATTCTTTCCCCTCTTACGTCTGCAGGCATTGATGTAAAAATTAAAATTGTGAACCATGTGAATTCAAGAGTAAATTTGCATTTTATATTATGTTTGACTTTTAATTGTTCATTTGATTTAGGAGGACGCATTTGAGTCCATGGTGTTGAAAATGCAAGGGGATGCTGCATTTGAGGAAAATGCTTATGCAGATGCGTCGGCTCTTTATACCATGGTATATTCTTGCATCATATAGTTCTTCATCAGTTCTGTCGTGCGCTTTACTTGCTGATCAACCCCTTTCTGGCCTAAAGTGCTCCTAATTATGGGAATTGCATCAAGTGTGTTCCTAGAATACCTCCATGTACAGACCGTTTATTCCTTGTACCCGACCGACTCTTGCGAATCAGAGGTCTATCCTATTTTTTCAATGCTTATATATATGCTTTTTGAAGACAAGAGAGGGCTTTAGTTTGCAGCTAATTTTTATGTTTGGTGTGAATGGGATGTCATTTGCAGGCAATGGAGGCTGACCCAGATGATTCAACCTTGTATGCACAGAGGAGCCTTTGCTGGGTGCATTTGAATGAGGAAGACAAGGCTTTGGACGATGCTAATACCTACAAAGCCATGGAGATGGATCTATCAAATTCCTGGTGTGAGCAAGCAGCAGCTCTGATACTGATGAAGGTGAGCTGTGGCATTTTGTTTTTGCATACTCTGTTGTACTCATTTTCCCTGGCCATGCGCCGATGTGTGCTTGTCTAGGAGTATGCCCAAGCATGCCAAGCACTCATGTCTGGATTGAAATTGGACTTGAGAAGCGACGACCTGGACTGAGATTGGACTTGAGAAGCGGCTCGAGCAGGTGGTGAAAGGACTCGGTAACCTCTTCTCTTTGCTCGAGTTCCATGTGCTTGCCTGGACTGCTACTGGCATGCTTCAGTTTTAGTTTGATGTTCGGATATGCTAAGACCGATTATATGTCTTTGGTCCGGGTCACCGCGATGGCAATGGTATAGTGTTAGTATTATCTATCTTTTGTGGGGCAGTGTCAGTATTAACTCATGGATTAAAACTTGCAGGTGCAGCTGCTGAGGTTTTGGGGGCCTGGCGGTATTTTTTTTGTCTCGATTTTTGGGGCGCGCATTATACATTGGAGGGGGTTTCCACGTGTTTGGCCAAGGAAGATGAAACCAAAGCAGCCTGAGATGTACTCCCTCCGTTCTGAATTAATTGACTCAGATTTGGTACAACTTGTATAGCTGGAGATGTACCTATTTTGCCTATATAACAAAGCATAGATGATGCCCAACTGAGAGAGGCCTGTTGTACTGCTAAACTTATGGATTTTGTCTGATGGAGCTCTACTCCATTCCATTCCATTCAGCAAAAACAGAGGAAACCAAAACCAAACAGCACACACAAAGTTGATGAGAGAGAAAGCACATCCATCCATGGTTAGCTCACTCACTCATAGATGACAAGTGTTTCACAAATAATAGATTGTTCTCCTTTCGTTTCCACTAATATACAAGAGTAAACTGCCCGCGGCCTTCACACCAACTTCATGGCCCAACCATTCAGCAAAAGCAGAGGACATGCACGCAACTGAACTTTGGCAGCGCCAACATGAATGCATCTGCATTGTCTATCTATCCATCATCTCTACGGGCTTGCGGGGCATGGAGGTGGTGATCCTGAGGACGAGCCCCGGGAAGACGTCGTCGGGGTCGTGGACGTGCGGGTTCCGCTCCAGGATGTAGGGGTCGCCGCACCGGTCGCTGATGCCGTGCAGCGTCTCCCCCTCCGCCACCACGTACACCTCCTCGCACGGCCGCCACCGCGACGACAACGGCGCGCCACGCGCCACCACCACCTCCCCTACCTCCTCGCCGACCGTGCACACCAGCAGCACCGCCGCGATCACCAACAGCGCGAGGCACCATGACGCCGCGTCCGCCGCCGCAGCCACCCTCGACCTCTCACGGTGCCGCCTCGCCATGGTGACCAGTGCTGCAGGTGAATCTGTGATGGTCTGCTACTTGTGCGCTCTACGCTCCGCTGAGTGCGCGTGCGAGACTGAGTGGCGAGCTGGTTGTTTCTTTCCGTTGGTGGGCACTGGGCACGGGTTTTTATAGGAGGAGGCCGGGAGTGCGTAGGGCCAGAGCGCGCAAGTATCCGTTGGAAGATAATAAAGTTCTGCTGACTGCTGTCTTGCAGAAACGGCATGCTTATTCTAACCCACGCATTCAGCAATGGTTTCTGATTACCTAGGCTTCTTTCAACGATAAATAAATAAATAGCTATGCTTAGTACAACGAGAATGGTATATCACCGAGTAAAAATATCTGATTTTCATTTCCTAGAGAATACATACGGTATTTGTTTTCGCCATTTGGGTGTCTACTCTGATGATTTGATACTGCGGATCATCTGACTCTGCATTGCCCTTTTTCAAAAGAGGTGCGCGAGAGTTTCGCAGACTCCAGGCCTGGCATGGTGCACAAGTTGGACACGGCGAACAATATTACGAGCTGGTGGCAATCCGTGCTGCCAGGGCCGAAGAGGAACACGGACGTTGCCGTGGCGGTTTACATCTTCTGGCACGTTTGGAAGGAAAGAGGAAGACGCATCTTCCAGGATGAGGCCTTGTCGGCCAGCGAGGTGGCCACTCTGATCCGCAATGATGTGGAGCTTGTGCTCTTGGCAAAGACCCCTGGATGAGTTAGAGCTGGGTTTGGAGTTTTTCTTCCCTTTAGTGTCTTTGGGGGTGCCTGATATGGTCAGGCAAAAGTGTTGCGGAGTTGTAATGTTGTAACTTGTTTTTTTCCCTCCTTTAATGCAAAAGCAGAGCGCCTGCTGTTAAGTTTCAAAAGATAGTGCAGGGGTACAGGTGAGTGGCCTTCGAACTTGGAAAGGGAGTTTCTTGGCGATTCGAGGAACACACTTGCGGTGGTTCTGTAGATCAAACGGTCACCGGCACTGGACACAATGGCACATCAGTGGATCCAATAATGCTCCAAGTGGAGTGGCGTCCCCTAGCCCCTGGAATGATGAAGATGCCCTCTCGCTGCCCAGTAGAGGTTGTCTCACTCTGCCAAAACAATGCACCATTCCACTAAGCCCCACAATTGCCAACAAAAAACACCCCAATGACACGAGCAAGCTTGTCAAAAGATTTTGTTCTGGCACTAAAAAATACAGAAAATCACGGGGGGGGGGGGGGGGGGGTCGAAAGTAGAGATGACCACGGTGATTTATTTCGATCTACACGCAGTAACATACCAGTTTGATCCGGAGAAGACGGCAATCCTAGGTACTCCCTCCATTCTGGATTAATTGACTCAGATTAAGTACAACTTGCACTAAATCTGAGTCAATTAATTTAGAACGGAGGGAGTAGGTTACAACTTGTACTACGTGATAAACGAAAAACATTGTATCAGTTCAGGAGACGTCGTTCCGTAGGCGAGACGCCGCCACGAACTCGTTCTCCGTGGTCGCCTCGGTGGAGCAGGAGAAGTCGTTGTCGCAGACTGAGGAGTCGCTTCCACCCATGCGTACCCGGTGCTCGTCAAGATCATCGGCGTGCTCGTCGCCACCGCCATGGCCACGATTCTTCCTCTTCAAGGCAGACCATACGAGTAGCACGAGCAAGACGACCGCCGCGACGACCACCACGGCGGTGAGCACTGGTCCTGCGTCCATGGACGCCCTGCCCTGCTGTCGTCGTGGTGTCACGGTAGATGCCTACGGGTAGGCTAATTTGTGGGGCCGATGGACGCTAGGGGATCTCGGGGAGGGATTGCGCGATGCACTCGCGCACAGGTAAACTCTACCGACACGGGGACACAAGGATTTACCCTGCTTCGGGGCTCTCGTGAGGAGATAAAACCCCTACTGCAACATCTAGCCTACTCGGTATATTTCCTCTCTTACTATCCGGGCTACAACACGCTCCATGAGCTGCTACACTTGCCTCCATGAGGTCTTGAGAGCAAAGGAGAAGGGGGGAAATGAAGTGGTGGGGTGGTGGTCTGTCTCTTCCCTCTCCCCCTGGTGCCCTTTATATAGGAGAGCCCAGGGGACAAGCCAGGGACAAGAAGACAGAAAACACTATTCAACGCGCACTGTAGCTGAGGTGACTACTGGGGTCTTGTCAGTACTGTTCACTGCGTCACGCGCAGTGTACTGTTGTCACATCCGGTACACTGTAGCGTCACTGTGTGGTGTACTGTTCACATCATGAGTACCGTAGACATATCGGACTAGACATGTCGGATGTGTCCTGGACAGTCACACCGTGCGTCCTTTTCCTTGTCCTCTAGCCATTGTCCATCGTGCCTCCTCTTATCCTCTTATTCTTCTTCTCTTCTTTTTATCCTCCACACGCCCCGGTTCACCCGAGTAATTATGACTTTCGTGGTTGTCCTGTTTTGGTGTTCATCGGCGGGCTGGACGTAGGTGCTCCGATCGGTGCGGCGATGGGAGGCGGGCGGGAGCAGTGGCGGCAATGGAAGGTGGAGGGGATCAGAGCAGAGTAAAGGAGCATAGGAGATCAACGCGAGCTAGCTGCCTCTCGCACATATTTTATTTGCCTGAGACGCGAACGAAAATGAAATATTGTAAAACTATGAGGGCCTTTATAGAAAACTCCCACCGACGGGCCCGTCCCTATTAGCATGGAAAAAGGTAGACATGTGTCGCGTTTTAATTTGTTTTGTATGGAATTGCACGGGATAGACAAGTTTCTATACCATTTCCTCACAATTTAAAAGTTTTTGTATGAAACTGCTCCCACCAGACAAGTTTATGTATGAGTGATGCAATTATCTCCTAAATATAAGATGTTTTGGTAGTTCCATTTAACTCATGTGACCTATTTTCGTGTTTTTATAGTGGTCACGAGAAATGCAGATTTTAAACTTGGCGTGCATGCACATAATGGCGAGATTTACGTTCCAAAAGTTTTTGTTGACCTAATGAAATATAAATAATGGTTTGAAGATGATCAGGCCCTAATCCACCAACAAAAGGTATGCAAAAACATGCATGTCTATGCTTACAAGTGCATGTTTTAGTTCTACCTATCCACGACCGAAGAAATGGGAATGCGTACGTCAAGGACTGAATTCTAACCACGTAACAAAAGGGTAAAGAAATATACCCTATAAACTATGAAGGAATAAGAACACATAAGCAATGTCGTGTAGGAGGAATATGAGAAGTGGACACCCTCTAATCCTTTCCATCCAATGTTAGAAAGAAATCATGTATATTAAGTACCAAAGTTGGCATGCTTTCTAACTCTATTCTCAAAGGATTGCATTTTAGGCGTGAGTCATACTTAAATTTTTAGGTGTAATGTATCAGAATGGTATACTTATCACAATTATTTATATGTATTTCCTTTTGTTTAAGTATACTTGATTAAATTGTTTGAACTATATTAAGTTATATCGTTCTTGCGGACTTGCAAAAAACATTATGTTCCCGTCCGATATTTTTTGTGATGTCCAGAATTGTGTTAACCTTTACATGTGATCAATTTTTATAATAGATATTCATGTGTGTGGTCCTGAATTATCTTCCTGCTCGAACTACTGTAGTAATTGACAATGCATGATTTAACATGTTGTGTTGGATTGGTCTAGCTGCAAATTGTATAAATGTCTTATAAGAAAATTATAACATGCATTTACACGGATATGAAAAAAATCTTTGAAAAATATGTAACATGTATTCTTTATAAAATAGACACAATGATCACTGAAGTATAATTGTTAGAGACACTTTTGAGGTATTAAAGATGATGCCCTCACATTTGCGAGGGCCACCTTGCTAGTCCTCTTATTCTTCTTCTCTTCTTTTTATCCTCCACACGCCCCGGTTCACCCGAGTTGCCTAACTCGATCCGCCCGAGTCTAGCCCACTTGGCCCTGTACGAGGTCGATGCTGGGGACGAATTCGGTGGTGCTGGGGACGAACTCGGGAGCGGGCGCTACCGCGGCTGTCGGCATCGGGGCCGGGAGAAGTACTCGCAGGCCCACCGTGAGGCGAGCGTGCGCGCCGGGCAAGTTGCGGCCGGAGCGGTTCTCGGATGGCCGAGGCCGACATGGCGCGGGCGGACGACGCGAGTCGGAGGGGAGGACGCCGGGGGCGGGATGCGGTCGAGGATGGGGATGCCGGAGGCGGCCGGGTGCGGATGCGGGTGAGGGCGTGCCGGGCGGCCGAGGCCGGGCCGGCGCCTCCGAGGTCGATGGCGAGGTTGGGTGTGGCGCTGCCGCGGCCGGGACGTGGGCGAGACGCTGCCGGTCGCAGCCGACGCGGTCGGGGGAGGAAGCCGGGCGGCGCGGAGCTGCCGGAGGTCGAGGGCGCGGTGGTCGTCGATGTCGGGGCGGGGCAGGGTGCAGGTGAGGATGGCGCGAGGTAGAGGTGGGTGTCCCGGCGCATCCGGGGCCGAGGTCGAGGACGTCGGGGTGGAGCTGGCCCGGGGTCGAGGGAATCCGGGGTTGGTGACGGGGTGGAAGCCGGGCTGAGGAGCTCCTCTGCGGTGTCGAGGACGAGGGCGAGGGGGCGTGCCGGAGTTGAGGTAGGAGAAGTCGGGGGCGAGCTCGGCGGCGTGGTGGAGGTCGGGGGCGCAGGCTGGTGCCGGCGGTAACTGACGCCGAGGCGTGATGGGAAGTTGAGGACGATGCCGATAAGGTCGTGGGCGAGGTGACGAGGATGTCGAGTTGACCGAGTGCTGCTCTTCCTGGGCCAGCAAATAGAGGTTCCGGCCCATCCGAGTTGACCTGCAAGTTGGCCCGGTAAAGGAGATCTCGGTCTTGCCGTACCGAATTTGGTCCAGACAACTTCTCTGCCTTTTTTCTTTATCTCCCTCTTATATGAATTCATTTATTCCTGCAACATTAACACAATAAACCCCGTACTCTCAGGGTACCGGCGAAGTACATCCCGACACTAGTCCCCGAGTCTACGGGGGATTTGTTAGAATCGCGTTTAGACTTAAAAGATAAACAACCACCAGGAAATCTGCATGCCGAATGTTACACTTTGTAGGAGTCCCGGGGTTTACATCCCGACACCTGCCTGCTCGATCCCAGAAGATGAGAGCGGAATCGGTCCTGGAACAATTCTTGTGGCTAGATTATCCTGCGGTGGTAGGAGATGATAGATGCTGGCGGCAGTCTCAGAGTTCGTCCTCGCGAGCCTCTTCCCCCAAATACAACAAGAGACAATCACGCCGTTGATTACAAGGAAGAAAATCCGGTGGATGCTCTGAGTAGTATGAGGAAATGGAAAGAAATCGCGCGGCAAATACGGTGATCTTGTTCCATTTCCATCTACGTTGACACCATCTGAACAGCAAAACCCTGCCATGTTTTTATGCGTTCTTTTCTCCGGATATTTGCATGAGCTGAAGCGGGTTGGACTAGGGAAATGGTGGTCTTCGTGAAGGTCTATTTCGTGGTCTCGCGCGTGAGCTGCTACCGCCACGTGGACACGCAAATTGAGGCGGTCCCGCGCATGGACAGATCCAGATTCAACTCCAGATCTAGATCTGGATCTATTATTAAATTTGTACAAAACACAAACTATTATAGTACATCAACGCAGAACGGGATGTACAGCAATGCAGACCGGGTTGTACAACAACACAGACCGGGTTGTACATCAACACAAATCAGTTTGTACGTACAACAACCCCGACCGGATTGTACAGCAACGGAGACCGCGTTGTACAGCAGCGAAGATCGCGTTGTACATCAACAAGAACCGGGTTTTACAGCAACACACAGACCAGGTTGTACAACAACATAGACCGGGTTGTACAGCAACACAGGACATGTTGTACGTAGAAATACATTCGGGTTGTACAAACAACTACACGTAGCAAGTTGTACGTACAATTACAAAATTCAGTTTGTACGTACGACTACACTTAGGGTGTACAAAACATACACATTCTGATGTACAAAAAAAAAGTTTGTCAAAACCGATCAATATGGGATCTAGTTTTAAAGATCTCGACGCGAGGAGTTCAAAAGTGAAAACGGTTTGTAAATCGGATAAACGGTTCTCAAGATATATCGTTTTTAAAACGAATATCAAAATAAATGCACGTACAACCCTCTGCCCACCACCAGGGAGCTGCCACTTATCACTGCGTGGAGAAAAAGTGGGAGGAGAAACGGATGAAATTGTGACACTTGTCAGCACCGAACCGCACGCGCGTGGACCTTTATGAAGGAACCTTTTTCTAAGGATTTCCAGCTGAAGCAGGTATACTGGATTGCTGGGTAGGCCCGTTATTTGTATTTTTTGGGCCTGCTATAGACGGGACGCCAGTCTCTGGTCGTCTCGGCCCAATTATCAGGTAAACAAGGCCTCACTCAGAAGAAAACTCAAGTTAACCGGATTACCTGCCTTTTTTGAGAAAGGATGCATCGATCGAGGTAGACGAAGAAGAGTCTCTCCCTCCCTCCAGAGACGTCAGCGTCAACAGGGTAACAATAATTTCTAAATTAGAAAAATTATGAACGGGTCAAAAGATCCACGTACGCGTCCAGAAAACAGTAAAGCTGATCCCTAACCATCGACAACGACATGGAAAGCTGTGTCCGGTTTGTGACAAGAAGAAAACAGTTAGACCGCCAGCCATGATCTTCATTGGTTCATACGTAGTGATCTTAGTGACCTCCCTAACCAAACATCGACAAGGAGATGCCAAGGTGGTCCTTTCGGTCGTCTATGAGAGAGTACGTAAGATAACAGTTAGATTAATTTAGACCACCATAGTCGCCATTGGTCCGTGCTCAAGCTTCGTCAACACGGCGACCGGCCGTGAGCCTACCCGTCGTGGTTCCCCAAATTAAAGACACCAATCAGTGCAGAATGTTGTATTATTAGTATTAGCTGCATGTAAGCTAGGTCCACGGCCGCGATCGGACGGCGCGGCGCGGCTCGCCGGCCGGTGCGCTCGTCGGATGCCAAGGCCAAGCGGGAAGAAGACGGTGGTGGGCTCTCAGCTCTCCCCACGTCGTCGTGCGTGCACGCGGATGGGCGAATTAGAAAAAAACCGGAATAATCGCCGAAAGTCTTTTGGTCTGCTGTTCTCAGCTGTCTTTGCATACGAAGGCACAATTTTCTCCGATATAACACATCGGCCCTTCTCGTCTTGGATGAATATATCTTGTCCTTTTTTGATAGAGAGTTTTATTACTCAAAAAAGTTTTAAGCAGGTTTCATTTTGAGTGAACATCTGGCCGAATATGTGTCCGATTCCCCTATTTCACTCACTCTCTAGGGGTGCTGCGGGATACATTATTGACACTGTCGATGATGGATACCTCCTACTCCAACATTTATGTATTGAAATATGTGTTACTTCAACGCCACCGGGTGACATTTCGCCGAAATTGTGTCCGACACATTTTCAACGTTGCGGGTGAATATCTCTTACTTCAACGCCACCGGTTTCACATTATTGAGTGGTGCTCGGGTGCCTCGAGGACGTCTTCTAGCTAGTAGATCCTTGACCGATGTAATATCTACCCAATACAAACGCATCTCCTCAAGTCCCATATGAACACACAATTTACTTGCATGTTTACATTATAGAAAGAGGTTCCCCCGTATTTATCCAAATGCTAGTATACTAGAAAGAAAGTACCAATCTCAGTTCCATTTAATGATGGATATCTTCCTCACCGGTTAAGTGTTGTGAGCTCAACACCATAAGAACCGGTTCTGTTCCAAATCGACTGATGTCTAGAGAGAAAAAAAATCCATACATATGTCATATGGTTATTATTGTGTCTACATTGTTAGGGGGTGGTTGTACCCCCTAACCAACAGAGTTTAAACCCCAATGACGTTTTTCATTTAGACGGAATATTTTTCAATGGGAGACGACGTTCCTGTTGACAGCGATCCTCATGCGGTGATCTCAAAACCTGGCCCACCGGGTCAGTTTTTAGGAGGTACGGGCGTGCTTTTCATAGGGGGTGCGCGCACTGTGAGAAGGAAAAGTTGTACAAAGATTTGTACGTGTACGGGAATACAAGAAAGCTCGAGGTGCTCCGTGCATGTCCCGATGAGTCCCGGTCCGTGACGCCCAAGTGGGGCCTTATTTTACCCCCTCCTCGCCGGACTCGTGGCACCACCAACCAACCACAACGCCGGAGTCCTGAATCCCGACGACGAACCAACGCGAGCGAGCGTTCCATCCGTCCGTCCTCCCTCCCTCCCTGTCGATCTGCTCCCCCCAAACACGCGGAGCAACGCAACAGAAAACAACACAATCACCCCCACCCCACCCCACCCCACCCCACCCCCGTCAATCAATCACCCGCACCTCCTTCCTCCTCCTCCCTCCCCTCAGCGTCGAGCCTATGTACGGATCTCCGCCTCGCCCCGCTCCATCGCTACGCTAGCCGCTGCGCACTCCACCCGCTCGCCCAACTCGGAGCTGCGGGGATGATGGGGCTCGGCGGGAAGGGGTCGCTGCTGCTGCCGCTGCTGCTTCTTGGTCTGCTGGCCGCGGCGTCGGCTGCCGCGGCAGCGGACGAGGGAGACGCCGATCCGCTATACAGGTGACTGCTACTACCAGTAGTTCCTCCCCTCCAAATACCAGATTCCTACCGCCGCTATTTCCTCGCTGGTAGTTGGGACGGTTTCTTTCTTTCTTGAGGGCTAGTTGTACGGCCGTCCACGCACTACGAGATGCTGATTGTTTGGCATTGGTACAGCGATTTTCTGGGGGACTGCAGCTCCGCTCCCTCCAGCTAGTTTGGAGTACTATTGTGTACTAGGAGGAGTAGTAATTGGGATTCGCCAGTGTGCGTTCAACCACGTGGACTGTCCGAGAGGGAGGATGATAAACCGTACGCAGCCGTGCAAGCAAGATCTCGTGCTAAGATTTCCGAGTGGGAACACTAAGGATGAATCTGGATTGGCTGCTTTGAATCCGTCTCCTATTTGGATGAACATCGGATGGATTGCAGCTGCGCGATTTTTTAGATTTCAGATTCAAGAATGTCTGCAAATATGTAGGAGCCGATGATGAGTCTGGGCCCATATGGGGGTTCAACTCGCTGCCTGTCTTCACTAGCCTTGCAAAAACATGTCCATTTGATTTGTCCTGCACTAGTTTGGGCTTACTATGTCTTACCAGGTACCAGCAACCAGCCGGCATGCTAATTCCCCGTGTTTCCGTCTCCCTTACCAGATCTTGCGTGGAGGAATGCCAAAGAACCGGCGCCCTCAAAGAGGGTTACGTCAAACACTGCATCGTTTCGACCGATGACGTTCAGCCCACCGACAGATCGTGGTACGCGCATGAGCCGCTCTACTTGCAGTGGAAGGAGTGGAACTGCAACAGCGAGTGCCGGTACCACTGTATGATGGAGAGAGAAGAGGAGAGGGGGGAGCTTAACCTAGGGCCGGTCAAGTATCATGGCAAATGGCCTCTGAAACGCGCGTCCGTGTTTCAGGTACCTCTACTTCCATTTTATTTGGTTGGAGCAAATTTCAGTTTTGGTGTCCTGTTTTTTTTTCACTTACATAATAACTTGCTCTTGTGTCGTTCCCAGGAACCCTTGTCGGCTGCTCTATCTGCTCTGACTCTCCTTGTGCAATTCAATGGATGGCTATCTTTCTTCCTCTTGCTTTCGTACAAGCTGCCTCTTAGACCCGAAACTCAGGCGACATACTATGAGTATACTGGACTATGGCACATTTACGGGCTCTTGGCCATGAATTCGTGGTTTTGGAGTGCCATATATCACAGCTGGTAGGTTCAGTCCACTGAATGAAATCGTTGTTTTAGATAGGTTTTGGGTTCGAAGTTGGTTAATCCAGTTCATCTACCTTTCTATTACAGTGATACTGCTTGGACAGAGAAGCTATATTTTTCATCGACTGCTGCCTTTCTGGGTTACTCCCTCATTTTGGCCATACTGCGAACTTCAAGTTTAAGGGATGAAGCTTCACGAGTGATGGTTGCAGCTCCAATTCTGGCTTTTGTGACAACCCACATTTTGTACTTAAACTTCTACGACCTTAACAAAGGTAACCTTGACTTGGAGGATAGTTTGTCACAGTTCTCAATCAACGTATTTTACTTATTCATCCTGGTGCTAGTGCTGGAAATTAAACACTTAGCTGTACTAACATTATAAGCTATATATGCAGGCCTGAATTCGAAGGTCTGTACTGCAATTAGCATTGCTCAGCTCCTCGTGTGGGCATTGTGGGCTGCCCTCACAAGGCATCCTTCACGGCTGAAGATCGTGTTTGTTGCTCTTGGCGGTATCCTCTCGGTATTCCTGGAAGCCCAAGACATCCCTCCACGATGGGGATATGTTGATGGTCATGCGGTCTGCCTTGCCATGGCTATCCCCATGTCATACCTTTGGTGGAGCTTCGCCAAGGAAGACGCTGAGATGCGCACATCGGCAATCATGAAGAAGAGACGATAACGAGCTTTGGTAGGGGGAACACCAACAAGGGGGTGGTTAATCTGTGAAAACTTGTCTGCACTCAGCTTTATGTAAAGATGAGTTTTTTCATGTAAATTTAGGTCTGTGAATTACTGTTTTTTCCATGCTACTTTTTGCCTCAGTCCAGGAGGTTTACATGGTTTCAAACTTCTGATAGCCTATTGTATTCTCTCATTTGTAAACCAATGAAATATTTGATAGTTTTGTTTAGATGCACACGCTGTTTTGAATCTAACGACTATATTGTAACATGCTACTTTTTGCCTCAGTCGTGAGGTTTAGAGATGTTAAAGAAGGCTTGGTGGACTCATTACATGGGCTATTCTTCATATTTTTGCCTAACAAGACTTGCTTTGCTTTGTACATGATATACGTAACACCGTGACATCCTCTAAAATATGAGAGAACAGTGAAACGCTGAACGCTCAATGAACACAAACATATTTACTTTGAACAGATAGAGACCAAGATGGTAATCTATTTAGCATTCCTGAGTACACCTCGAGCACACCAGATCCGAAATATCCATCTGAATGACAAAAATGCCAGTAGAAAGGCACAGCGTTCACAAAACGAATGAAATGAGCAACTCAGCTCATAGATATGCCAACCAGTGCAACATTAAATACATAGCCAGCTCACTGTACCACCTCGATGTCCTTGAAGTACTCGTGCTCAAGGGCCTGCCTAGCGGTGATCCTTTTGCTCGGCTCGAACCGGAGCATTTTCTGCCAGTGAAAAGAAACAGATGATTTTTATACAGTTACAGTACGTAGTGCTGTGTTCATCATCGTAGATGGGGTTCTCTATGACTTACGGAGAGAAGGTCCAAGCCAATAGGTCCAAGATTGGGGACAACAGTTGCAAGGTCCTGGAGACAAGTAAAGATTCCAGTCATAACCAGTGACATGATATATATGGCACTATGAATGAATACTTGCCACAGACACGCCTAATGAAAAGTTTTAAGCTGCGGTCTCGCACCTCTGCCTGCCACTTGGGGAAAGCAGACTTGTAGTCAGGAAAGGAGCTCACTCCTGGCCAAGTTTGTTCGGTCGGAGTGCCGAGGATCCTTCATTGAATGACCGAACGAAACACATAAATCAGATAGGGAAGGCAAGAAGTGCATTCAGAAGATAGAAATTTAATCTGGCCGAGAATCAAACCTGAATATCTTAAATAATTCATCAATCTCTGAATCGCCGGGGAACAGTGGCTTCTGGTTCACCATTTCTGCAAAGATACAGCCCACTGACCACACATCAACTGGTGTGGAATACTGCCTAGCTCCAAGAAGAATTTCTGGAGCTCTGTACCATAATGTTACCACCTGAAAAATACTTCCCATAGACATTCCTTATGAGTTGATGTACCATGGTGTTAGATAGATTAAAGAACAATGCGCTTGTTTAGATGCAAAATCACACGTACATACTAGGATGCAAACACATACTAAGATCTGGCCAAAGGCGACATGTTACCGGAACAGTTTCCGAGGCCCTTGTAAAAAAACAAGTAAAATCAGAAAAGTACCTCGTGAGTAAATGTACGGACAGGGATTCCAAATGCCCTGGCTAAACCAAAGTCTGCAAGCTTCAGTGCATTAGTACGCCGATCTATCAATAAATTCTGAGGTTTCAAATCTCGATGAAGAACTCTATGAGAATGACAATAAGCAACGCCGCGGAGTATCTGATAGAGATATGACTGTAAAAAGAAGAAAAAGGTCACATACTCACATACCAAGATGCAACCAGAAGATGCTAATGCATTTTTGGTCAGGCACAGATATGCTAGGAACGAAGGAATATAACCAGTAAAATAGGATGTAACACATTTGCGCTATCTTTATTACTCTATGTCTAACAGGAAAAACCACCCAATAAAGTAATGTTTCACGTCGGTTGATCTAAAATGTGTTGCCACAATATACCGAGGAACAGGTAGTAATACTTATGAAAAATAACATGTCAGGAAATGAACTAACTACTTTGAGCAGAAGACCAAAAATCATGGCTGTCAGAAGAAGTAGTTGAAGGAAATAAAGCCAGTTCTGTGTGCAGTAATAGTTACACTTATACAAAGGTGACAAATATGACAGAAACAGTGCCCACATGGAAATCATACAGCACTGGGGTGATGGTGGTGGTGCCATACTGCCAATCATTTAGAGCAACAAAGCTACCACTAACAGTGAAGCCACGTTTTGTTCACAGGTTACAGGAGTTACTGTAGAGCAAAAGAGTGTTGTACAGTGCATCTAATTTGAGGAGGTCTGTTGGCCAGCTACCGTGCTTGGAACTAGAACCCAAGGGCCAAGGCAATCTTAAAAGACAATACTGGTTAACTGTTACTATAGTGTATCTATGTAACTGAGAATTGTCTACTACTATTATTAAAAAAGGTTTAAAAATAACTCAGACGTTCGGTTTGAGATGTCTGAAATTCCCACATCGAAAAGATAAAATAGAGAAAGACAACACCGTCCATTCCTGTGGGCCTAGTTTCTAACAGAGAAGATTAAAAAAATACATTGAAACATTTGCATCTATGTCCAAAGTAAACAAACATGTATGTCTAAACCTCAGATGTACATATATCATACATACAAATATCAGTGACATTCAGTGCAACAGGTTCAACAATGAATAAGGGCACAGGGCAAGACAGACATGGGTACTTTTCCCCAACTGTTCATGCTGGTTTACGCTAAGTGTGGCCCTAGTGAACAACAAAATGGGCACTGTCCTACCGTAAAAAAAACAGTGACAGAAGAAGACAGGTAATACTCCATATATGGAGGGCACAGCACAAGAAGCAACGTGGGTTCCGCATGTCTTGTCTTTAATCAATCAATCATTGTACAACATATGAGAGCTAGAAGAACTTCTTTTACACGAAAATGAGAAGGCACTAGACTATCCATGAACTTGTACGGCACATACGGAATCACTGATCAAGACAAGCTCAAGCAAGAGCTTTCCAAGGTGTAGCCATATAAGGAAAGCAGTAGAAGCAAGCGACGGTCACACGCAGTACGGTTCCACATTGCTCACCTTGATCAATGCAGGGTTCTTGGCAAACTCCGGACAGGAATCCATGAACTTCTTGAGGTCCAGATCCAGGTACTCAAAGACGAGCCATATGCGCTTCTCGCTGTGGACGACATCGTGTAGCCTGCAAAGCAAAGAGGTTGAGCTTCTCAGCATAGCAAACCATCTCATTTATGCAGATAAATGTAAGAACGTTGCTGGTACATTAGCATAACGCAATCATCAACCAGTTCTAAATCCGGCATGGTTACTGTTGCATAAAAGCAGAGCCCATCCATACATCTCGATTTAATAATGCCCACTTCAATGAGTCAGTCAATCAATCGGCCGATCCAAGCTACTACACTAGTTGACACTACTAAATCCGGAGCAGGTAGTAGGTAAAGGTAATAAGCAGCAAAGTCAATGCGCGCAGATAAACGGGGGGAAGTGGGCTCACTTGACGATGTTTCCGTGCTGCATCTCCTTGAGGAGCGAGATCTCGCGGATGGCGGTGGAGGGGACGCCCTCGTCCTCCTGCTCGAGCCGGATCTTCTTGAGCGCGATGGTCTCGTTGGTGGACCTGTCCCGGGCCTTGTACACCACCCCGTACGTGCCCTCCCCGATCTTCTCCACCTTCTCGTACTGCGCAAACACATGGAGTACATACAATACGCGCTCGAGTTGAGAAGAAGAAGAAGAAGAGGCAACAGCGAAACAAAATCCGAATCGAAGTCGTGTGCGAACAACGGGGCCAGATCGCTGCTGGCGCCGCGGCGGTTACCTGATCCATTTCGCGTCCAATGCGGCGGCGGCGGGCGGAGGGTGGCGGCGGCGGAAATGGATGAGCAGGTGGTGAGGGGGGGAGGAGGAGAGGGGATCAATCAGGAGTGGGGGAGAGCGGCGGGCGAAGCTGCTGCGGCTGCCGCCATTGATTTCTCTCCGCGCGGTTTGGTGCTGCTCTGGTCCTCCTCGCTTGGTCTTTTGATGCGGGCAGGCTCTGGCCTTTATCTGCCGTTTCTTTGACTGTAGCTTTTCTCTCCCAGACAGCCGGTCCACCCTACTCCTTTCTTGCTTGGTTTTTCTCTTCTTATCACCTTGGTTTTTTGTGTGTTTTTTTTATTGTTGTGGTTTTTGTTGGTGGTGAGTCTATTTTGTTCTTAAAAAATAAAATAGTGAGCGAATTTTGATCGAGTGGAATCGAATTCTGAAAACGTGGAGGAGATTGAGTCGTGTGTCGGTACTCAGTACCCTCTTTCTGGTTCGTCAGTTGAGTCACGAATTGTTGACGGATCTACCACATTTGTGCCCAACTCGATCGGGTAGGAATCATAATTCAGATGGCTTAGGTGGCCATTTTGGAGGGTAATGATCATCGTGTTATATTGATGACCATTGGGGATGTCGTATATAGATTTTCATATCTTCTCAACAGATATCTACATTTTTTTCATCATGTGTTCTGAGGGGAATTTTTTGTCTTCTTCGATGAATGTCATATTATTAGAGTGGTGAAGAAAACTATGTTTTCGATAGCAACATCAAAAGGAAGTCACTCAAGTAAAAGTCAAAAAGATACAATGTATAGTATTACTCAATGGAAAAGTTATACAACATTACAGATTTCATTGTTTCGTCGAGACAAGGTCAAGTTTTTCTTCGGAAAAGCAGGAGATTACTCTTGGTCCCGTTTAAGAAACCTACGATCAGGTCGAGTGTGACGAGTGTGACGAGGCGCTACTACTAGACTAGTTACAAGAATTTTCTAAACTACCCAGCATCGGCTAAGCAAGTGGTTGGGTTGCGAACACCTCGCGAGGTGTCGCCGCTTGTTATTGAACTGGCCTTGAGGGACTTGGTGTCTCGAAGGGAATACCATCCAAGATCAAGGAGGGGTTGCGAAGGGGAGCTCCTAGTTGGTGAGAATGGATTGAATTATGTTGGCAAACCAACACAGATTAAATAAAAAAGAGTTCAGGTAATGGTTTTATTGTAAAGCATCCAGAAGTCAAGCAACTTTCAAGTAATATATGCATTGTAAAATTATAAAACACTGCAAAACTCTATTTTATGCCCACATCATTTGTTGATATGTGCATTGCACGTGCACGTTACCTAGTGTCTGTAAACAATGGAAAGCAAAAACAGAGAAGAAAAAAAAGGCAGGGGGAGGAGCGGTTTGTGGGCCGGCCCACGTAGCCTAAATAGCTCCACTTCATCTTCCCCCTCAAAGCCACGAACTCCGGCGACTCCACCCCCGTCCCCCGAGCACCCAACCCGCTCCGACCACCGCCATGTCGAGGCGCGGCGACTGGGTCTACGAGAACAACGGCGGGTTGGCGCTTTCTCCCCTCCTTCACCTTCCGTCGTCCCCGCGTTCGTCTCTGCGCATCTCTAACCGGGCCCCGGTTTCGGTGTTTGTGCAGGACCTGCGTGGCCATCGCCGGAGCGGACTACTGCGTCGTCGCCGCCGACACCCGCCTCTCCGTCGGATACAACATCCTCACCCGCGACCACTCCAAGATCTGCGAGCTGTGAGTCCCCCACCCAAATCTCGCGCCTCGATCGTGCTTGTGTTAGGGAATCGAATTCCTTCGAGAGGTCCCGATTTTACAGCACGACTTGGCTGATGTACCTAGGGTTCGGTGTTTAGAGTTCTGGGGTTGAGTTTGCGAGAACACCTTACCTTTCATAACAGTTGCCGCGGCCATTTCTATTTAAGTACTTGATTAAGTCTAGTCGATGATGTACGACGCATGTATTTTCTTTTGCATGATTACTGTATGATCGTAAGCAATCATATCTTCTGTGCTGTGACCACACACAGACACACTTGCAGTCTATTTATTATCATGTACAGTAATTGAATTTCTTCCGTTTACAGGGAAGTTAGTAGTTACTCATTTCTTTCGCGTGAGCGGGTATTCAGTGTTCTTTGATCCCTTCTGTAACAATGCTAGAAATTTTGTAGCTCATGTTTTGTTGTTGTTAACCATTTTATTAATACATGTTCCATTATATTAGTATAAAGTACTGAAACATTTCCTTTTCATTTGTTCAGGGCGGATAAATGCGTAATAGCATCTTCCGGTTTTCAAGGTGATATCAAAGCTCTGCAGAAGAACTTATCTGCCAAAGAACTGGTAAAAGTTTGCAAAGCCTCATTCATCCAAGTTTCCATACATGTTTCTATTTGGTTATTCCGTCTTGATATCAAATGATTCTTTGATGGTTGCACTCAAATCAAATTTATAATAATATCTGATTTGGACTCCTTTGGGTGCTATCATCTATTTAGTCTGTTGATAATTGAAGTTGGATGAACTTACCAAAATTTCATAGATATAGTGACGCACATAAGCTTAAAGAATAGAGTGGACTGATAGAATAGAGTGGACTGTCTTGTCTCAGTTCCAGACCAAAATGTAGAAGAACTGGTTCACCATTAGTTACATCATATTTATTTGTTGCTATGTCTGGAAATTTGGTTAAGAGTCTAAGCTGTATCATTTTACAACATCACTCCTCATCATATATTTGTAGGACATTTAGTTGTAAACCACCTGGTTTCAAACACACCCTTCCTCGGTGTTGATACTACTGTTTGTCTGTCATTGTCATATTTTTTAGAAGATTTTAGCAATTTAGTTTTGTGCCTTGTGTGTATGAGTAATTCATTTAATTTCTTTGTGTTCTTATCTATTGCCGCACCAACAAGTTCTTGGTACATAACACTAACAGTCTAACACTGCCCGCCAATGCAGCAAGTGTGTTGTCTTATTTACAAGAAATGTTTGTTAACTGTTTGCTACACTTGGAATGCACTGCAATACCAGTGCTGCATTTATTTAGTGTGAAAGCTATTGTAATTCTGTTGTTATTATACTGAAATATTGCTGGCTAAATTGTTGATATCCTTTTAGCTTTATTGTATGTAGCTATACCAGCACCAGCACAACAAAAGAATGAGCTGTCCTGCAATGGCACAATTGCTTTCCAATACCCTTTACTACAAGCGATTTTTTCCATACTATGCTTTCAATGTGCTTGGTGGGCTTGACAGCGAAGGTGCGTCTTCCGTACTACTCAGTTTCCCAGCTTAGCCTTTCCTGTTTAGCGTGTTGTGAACATGTTTTATACCTGTACAGGGAAAGGATGTGTTTACTCCTACGATGCTGTTGGTTCCTATGAGAGGACTGGTTACAGTGCTCAGGGAACAGGATCTACTTTGATCATGCCAGTGTTGGACAACCAACTAAAATCACCTAGTCCACTATTAGTCCCTGCAAGAGTAAGCCCTCACATTTTTATTTTTCTTGTCTGCTATTAAATTGCGGACTTGCCTCTTGCTGACTAAAGCAAGGAAGTTCATGTTAGACACGTGATATAGCGCCCCAGAAATTCCTAAGAATCTTCTTTTTCCTTATAACGTGTGCAGGATGCTGTCACCCCTTTGTCTGAGTCAGAGGCTGTTGACCTTGTTAAGGATGTGTTTGCGTCCGCAACTGAGAGGGACATTTACACTGTATGTTTCCTGGAGTTGATCGTTTGTTTCTCTTTTATCGTATTTGCTGCTGTACTCATCTGCTACACACTTACAAATAATGCAGGGTGACAAGGTGGAGATTGTAGTCATCAATAAAGCCGGGACGAGGCGCGAGTACATCGAGCTGAGGAAGGATTAGTGCTGCAGCTGTCGACATTTGCTTCCCTAGATATAGGGAATTATTATGACCAAAGCTGTTGCTTGATAGAAACTCTCGTGCTTGCTTTGCTTCTGTGCCGTTCCAGGATTCATCACCTATCTTTGCCTTGTCAAACTAAATTGCTGCTTCATGCCGATGAGATTGTGATTTATATTTATTGGCAAGAGTCCTAATCGTTGAACAATATCTCACTTGCTAATAATAAAATTATGGTAGTAACTCACTTCTGATTTTGTAAGATTGCGGAATATGTTGTATTGTATTGATACTAGATTGATTACAATGAGTCACGGTGGGCTGTATATAAAGTGGTATAAGACTTGGAGACTACGAAACCTAATGGAGATAGATTTGGATTACAATCCTAATACTACCAAATATATCTAAACCGGATTGTACTCTAACATCCTCCGCGGTCGGATCGGTAGTGACGCGAACAGCTGGAGCGTTGCGGACGGTTTGACTGGAGCACAATCCGAAGTCGCGAACTGAAAAGGAGCCGAGTTGATAGCCATTGATGCCGATGTCGATGTAGCCGAGTTGTGGGCGATGCAGTTGTGGTCGATGTTGTTGTTTGTTCAGTAAGTTGAGGTACACTTTTGGATGGAGTCGATGTAGTTGAGGTAGGCGGCACGCCTTGCCGAGTTTGCCAGACTCGGGAGCGCGTCGGGGACGAAGGCACGCGCCGATGTTGCCAGTACCGGGCATGCGAAGAAAGGGACCACCATTAACCATGCGAGCCGGAGCTGGATGAAGAAGCAGAGGAGATCTCCGTGGTCGGCGGCGCATAGCGCAGATTTTCCGCCGTTTGTTGCCGGAGTAGACGAAAAAGAAAGTTGCAACTAGTAAATTGTGCAAAATAAAAATAGACTGCAACTCTGGCGGCAAGGTTATGGTGGACTAAGATGGCATTGTGGTTGTTGAAGACGTTTGTTGATGTAGATCGTTGTCGGCGATGTAGAGGTAGAAGATGTCGAGGTGGTGTTGGGGTAGAACTTGTCGGCGATGATGACCATGAGCGTTGTTTGGTGCAGCCCTGTGTTGACGGTGAGACGATGAAGACGATTTGGTGCCGTAGATTGACCGGGGAAGATCCAGTTAGTTTCAATGGGATATGCTGTCTTTTTCACCGGGACTAGATATATTTTGGTGGCTAAAAAGAAATTGATCTAATTGTAAAACGAAATTGGCTAAACCTATGAAATAATTTATTGAAATTGGAAGAAAAACTAGCTACGAGATGCGATGCACCCGGCGATCATGGAGATCGATTTCGCCGGGGGCGGCGCGGCGGAAGCGGTGGTGGCTAAACCCTAGATAGCGGAGCAAACCGCTCTGATACCATGTAAGATTGAGGAATATGTTGTATTGTATTGATACTAGATTGATTATAATGAGTCACATTGGGTTATATATAAAGGGGTACAAGACTTGAAGACTACGAAACCTAAATCAAATATATCTAAACCGTATTGTACTCTAACACTGATAACCTTTCGATAACAATCACTGTCGTATTAGTGAGGCTATTTTGTTCTAAAAAAAATGTGAGCTACTTTTGATCGAGTGGAATCGCATTCTGAAAACATGGAGGAGATTGAGCTTTGTGTCATTACCCTCTTTCATGTTTGTCAGTTGCGGTCTCGGTAATACGCCATATCATTAGTCATTAGGTGGCCATTTTGGAGGGTAATGATCATCATGTTTTATTAATGACCATTCAAATGGCTAAGAAAAATAAACATTTCTAAGAATAGTGTACAACTCTGAAGTTCGTTGATCGCGGCCTCGTGGGATAATATTTCCTACATATGCTGTGATACTCATCGATGCCTCACGAGGCACGACACCATCACCACATCGGCACCGTGCGAGCGAGCTTTTATAAGCGCGTGGACCGAAAGGTGGCGTGGAGCATGCTGGGGACGAGTGCGATCGCGCGCACGTACCGAGGGAGGACGGAGCACGCATCGGCATCGGCATCGGCATGCCACGGCACGGCGCGCTTCTCCACGTACGCACGCGATCGGCGCGGGAGTTTATCCGCAAGGATGACAGTGTTCGTTTCCTCGCTCGTCGCCGCCGCGGCGCGCTGGGCAAGGAGCGCCGGCACCGGCGTGGTGGCGGGCAGCAAGTCGATCGGCTAGATGAGACCGCGCCACCCCGCTGCATCATGTCGCGGCAGCGATGTCCCATGTGACCTGTAACGCCCCAGCGTTTAGGAAACCACGGAGGGTAGAAATAGAAATTGTGCATTCGCATTCATGCATCAGAAAGTCCGAATAAATTTTTCGCAACTTAAAAACCTGAGGTGAGCAAAGTTTTTTTCATCTCGTTGTGCTAGGGCTTAGCTCAATGTAGGTGATTGTGATAAATTTTGACATGACCTTTAGGTATTGACTCTTTTTGAGGGGATTTAAGCAAATTCTAATAATTAAATAATTTGAGTAAAAAAGAATAAACAAAAATAAATAATAAGTATTTAATAAATAAAGAGGAAATTCACAAACTAATAATTACAAATACAAGTTATAAAGAATAAAGTACAAAAATACTTACTTTATTAATAAACAATAATGTTACATTGTATTTACAAACATTTAATCAAAAATTGAAATAAATAAGAGATTACATATGGAAACACAATCCTAAGAAAAACTATTCTTGCATCTCAATCTTCTCCACCCCAACAATCATCTGCTTCATCTGCACACCACCTATCTTTCCTGTAAGACAAAAGGAAGCAATACAAAAACAATAGGAGATAAACTAAAAACACTTCATAAAGGGGAAGTATTGATAAACTAATACTCTCAGATTAACAGTGGAATGCACTGTTAGTCTCATCATCGAGTTAAGGACCTTAATCAAGGTTAGCATCTGTTCTTATCAAATAATTTAGTCTCAGCACCACATCAAGGTCTGGATCAAGGAAAAGCCAATTGGCAGCACAAAATAACTCCCACAACCAGGATAATCTCAAAGAGAGCCGAAGGGATCAGCTCCAAGCACAGGACATGGGCAAGCTAGTATGCAGGCAGCTCTATCACACATGCAAGAGTCACTGCTGTCACCAGCACAGCTGCAGCAACAGGGATAAGTGAACACTGCCGTGGCTTGCAAGTGAGGCAAATGCACTTGCTCACTTCAGCTCACAACGTAGCACAACCAACACAGCGTCTGTACATCTCTGTTCAGCACCCAAACCATCTCACCAAATCACTTCTACCACCTAGCACCACTACACCAAAACCCCATCTCAGCTGAAAGCAAGACAAGATGATGGTAAGCAGCACCAAGGAGGAGAAGGGCTGAGCAGCACCAAGGAGGAGAAGGGCTGTGCATAAACAAGGAGGAGAAGGGCTGAGTACATACAAGGAAGTGAACAAGTGATCAAGATTCTACAGCAACCCAGAACCACACCACAACTTGCCAGGAGGTTGATCCTCAACTTATTTTGCAAGTGAATCGGTTGGTAGATGCATGGGTTGTTCTGTCAAGTGTTAACCCTCAGAGATGCATACAAATGGTATGCACAACTCATCACTGGGGTTTTATAAAAGGCACACTAGTATCTGTTCTTTTTGAAAAGCCAGGAGCCTCAGTCTATGCATCATAGGCAAAACAAATGAATTTTATACCAGCACCAAACACAGACCTCAAGCACAACAGCCTCAGCTTGTGCATCACAGACCACTTACAATGATCAAATCATGCAAAATAAATTGCATCTGTTCTTATCTTAAGAAAGCCTCAGCTTATGCATCATTGGCTGAGGCAACATACATCAAATCCTTGCCAAAGTAATTAGCTAAGGAACTCAATCTTTTATCATCTAGCAGTTTGATTAAATATAGGTTGCTGGGCACTAATTCCCCAAGGAAAGAGCACCACAAACACAACCCAAAAATTAATCAAAGAGATCATTCATCCATTTAATAATAGCATCATCTTCCTGGAAGTAAAAACCCCAGGAATCAAACATGTTGAGCAATAAATCAATGTTCTTTAACTAACTGAAGAACTTGATCCAGTTAAGGCATTTAGCACATCTCTGAACATAAGATTTCAGAGTAGCTCACTCATACAGAATAATAACTTCAGTAAGCTACACCCTCCATCATCAGAAATTCAGTTCAGCACAACTGAAATAATTTCAGTAAGCAACAGAGAGCAACACACCAGCAGCAGATCATATGGTCATGATCTTGCCACTGGGCACACTCCCAGGAGATACCACAGCAGCAAGACACAACCAGAGAAGCCACTAAGGCACAAATCCTTTCCAAATTCATCTGAACTTTGGAATCACTTGTAAGCAAACCTAAATGGGAAACAAATCATTTTCCTAGCTGTAACAACTAGGAATCAGTATGTTAAGCACCATAACTGATTTAAAATTCAGATTATTCATAAGGGAAATCACACACATCCATCAGAGATGCACATCACAAGTAGCAGCTAGGACATCATCAAATAATCTCCACCAACCGAGAGGGATATCACACAGCACGGCCTCGGGCCCAAATAGAGTGAGAGAGAGGGGAGGAAAGATTGGTGCTTACCAGCGCCCGTGTGCAACCACGACGGCGTGGAGGGGCAGTGCCCACGCGGCCGTCGCAGCGCCGCACGGGGAAGTCTTCTCCGCGCGCGCAGGCCACCAGGTGAACGCCGGCGTGCAAAGACACAGCCAGAGCCGAAACCCTAGCTCGGGATCGAAGAGGGCACGGTCGTGCGAGGATCGATTCGGCGAGAAACCGCGGACAGAGGGATAGACCGCGGTGCGGCGCGTCGATGGCGCATGGAAGCGGCGGCGGAGACTGCCGGAGGTGGTCGGAGCAAGGAGGCGACCACGGCGGCGATTCCGTCGCACGGGAGGCAAAGGGGATCGAGGAAGAAGAGGATAGGGCCGCGTCTGGCGTTGACTGGTTCGGTCGAACCAGTTGAGGGTTCCACCCATGACAGCTCTGGCCCACCAGTCAGTGGGCTAAGCCCACTGATTTTTCTCCCAGCCAAATTAAAAAAAAAATACACAATAAAAGAGATAAAACAAATAGATGGCAAATAAATGAAAATTAAGAAATCTTAAATAAGTTTTGAATTCAGAAAAAATATAATTTATTCAAAAATATTTTATTCTGAATTTTCTTTTAAAGATAAAATTTTTAATCTTATTTATATAGTCTTTATTCTGATAAAAGATTTAAATTCCTAAATTCAATACACATGGATTTTTCTATTAAAATAAATAATAAAAGAATAGTAATAATAAAAATAATAGCATTAATCCAATCATTTAATTTTACACACCTCTGAATTATTTCTAAATAACCCATTTCCCTAAAGGCTTAAATTAAATAAATAAAATAAACAAAGGAATATAAGCCATACCTAAAACAACGCTAAATTCCTAGACCCAAATTTAAATCATGCATAGTAGAATCATGCATCATAGCATTCATTGTTTCTTTCAAACATTGTCTTATGAGACAATGATACTTATTTCAGAACCCGAGGTCCCGGGTCAGTCCGAAGCTTCGAATTGCACTACCTCTCTGTCACCAGGCAAGTTCATCACTTGCTCATGTCCGTTGAAATATTTTCTAGCAAAACATTTGTCAAATGCTATATCGTACCACCTATGCATTGAAAAATCAAAATCTTATTTTCATAAATAACAATACTATTGGGTTACCAGTCCAGGGTGACTGATTAACCAACTATGGTGGGCAGTGGAACCATGGTTGACTGTGGTTGGTGGAGGTTCCACTGCATATGGAAAGTGATAACCCTAGGAGTTAATCATCAATGTCGTCAGTGATTCTTGCGCCGAATATTACGCGCAATCATGAGATCTGGAATGGGACGGAGAAGTCAGCTGTACCCTTTTCCTCTCGTACACCAACGGGTGACTAGATCAAAGCCGGGCGGTGTGTAAATCCGCTGAGCTTGAGGTGGCCAGGATAATAACCTCACCTTCGGGTTGTGGCTTCTAGCATCTATTGAAGGTTGGCTTCAGGACTAGGTTGGGACGGTGCCCACGAGTCAGCAAGTTGTAGGTTGGGATGGTTCCCACTAGCTGGCAACTGAAGTAATGGGGGGTGTGCGGGGATGGTGGGAAGGCGCAGTGATTGGCTTGGATTACTGACTGGGCCCCACATCAAGGAAGTGTGGACGGGAAAGTACACCCGATTGAGCAACAAGGTCTTGATCTCTTATGGGTAAAGCAGCGCACCTCTGCAGAGTGTATAAATGTGACATGTTACTCCACGTTCCAGGACGGAACGACGAACGCAGCAGGAAAGGAGGCTCCTCAAAGCCCTAGCCCTGTGACTCCTGACGGACATAGCTCTTCAGAAATAAAAGCAATCTTTGAAGAAATGTTTTCGAAAACTTGCATTAGCCTACGACAATCCATTGTCAGCGGCTGTAGCTAGCACATCAAACTTCCCACTTTCCCATAATGAACTTGCGGAGTAACGCTGTTACTCACCCTTGCCTTAAACCCCTTTCTAGACTTTGAAGCCCCAGGAGACGAAGAAGGTTACGACGTCTACAACCAAGACAATCTGGTCTACGACGAGCCGGACTTATCAGGTGGAGTCGAAGGCGTCGACTACCTCATCACCTTCGGTGACCAAGAGGAAGAGGCGGAGGATTACTAGAGCAAGGCCCTAGGGTAGTTAGTGAGCCGAGCAACATAGAACTTTACTAAATAAGTTGCTGAGCTTCATGGTTTTAAGTTTGTTAATACCCCTTGTTTGTAAACTCTTAAGTTTACAAATAGAACCCAGTAGTGCGGATCCTCGGTGGACCGAAGAGGATCTTTCTGAATTTGTATATATGTGGCTTGTAATAATAAGTGGTTGACTGTTGGACCCACGCAATATTTCTGTTGTACCACTCTGATGGTGTGATATTTGCGGAACCGTGTTTCGTAAGTCTTACATCGACGTCCTGCGTGCTGCAATCATGCGGTGGCAAGGCGGGTCGTCACATGACCCCCCATCAAGGGCGTGAAGTAAATCTCGCGCGCTGCGCTGCACGCAGGCGCGCCGGGGCGTATAGCTTCCTGGCCGGCCGGTCCCGGCCCCGGCCCCGCGAAGTAAACAGCACATCGGAAAGCTTCTTCTTTTGGCCAATCGGCATGCATGCCCGCCGGCGCGCGGCCCGAGCCGTCCGTCGTGTCGTGTCGCCGGTTCCACTCTGCTGGTGGTTGGCCGCCATTACTGTGCATGCCCACTGCCGAGTGAAGGCATCGTCGTCGGCAATGCTGTGGAATGGGCCTGTGTATGGTGCCACTGCCATTGATGTCTCCTTCCTCTCGGCCGGCCGGCATGATGTACCACCTACCTTGGCTAATCCGCATTGTCATCCACCATTGCATTGCACGTACGCTCCATGCATGGTCACTGGACTAGCCACCATAAATTGGGCACGTGCTTTTGTCATGCTCTGGCCTCTGCGTAACTAGAGGCGTCGCATTTGCATTGCTGCAACAACAAGTGCCAGTACTCGAAAAAACTTAAGATGACCAGCAGCTCGGTGAAACGATATGTACTTCACGGCAGGCGAAAACAGCATCTGGGCTTACTGGCTTAGCATGGGCTGAAATCACATACTATGGACGTGGAAACTGCAAACCCATGTACTAAATGGGCCGTCACAGTCACAGAAGAATTTAACTTATGTTTGGTGTTCTCAAAATACTACTCCATCCGATTCACAAAAAGTGTCGCTCCTCTAGTACAAACTTTATACTAGCTTAATACAAACTGGGCGACACTTTTTATGGATCGGAGGGAGTACAATTCATGTTTCGTTAGTGCCCTACAAAAACTTAGTTTGGTTGAGCGTGTGTTTTGGTTTGACCCCAAGCCAACCTCCTAAGAATCTGACTAGCCAATATTTTGGCTATGGACCCTTGCAACTTGAACACAAATCTATGTTGACTTTCAAAATCTATGCGAGGAAAATTCAAAAAAAAAATCTATGCAAGGTGGCACCACCGAATCACCGATGTGTATGCTGCAAAAACTTAGGCCTGTTGAATTCCATACGGAGAGCCAGAATAAAGAGTAGCAACTAATAATACATCTATGAATATGATCATGTCATCTGTCATACTTTGGAACCATTTAACAAGTTAACTTACAGGTTCCCAGGTCCCAAAAACAGTTTCACCACAACAAACACCACGCTAGAAACCACCAGAGTTCAGCAGGAACAGAGGATTTTTCTTGTTCCTGTGTCCAATCCTGCACTTCGATCGGTTTGTTATTCTTTCAGCCCCTTTCAAGTCATTGGTCATATCATCTCATACTAGTGCTGATTTCTCCTCCTCTACCCCGTCTCCCCTCCGCTTGTCCTCGCCAAGCTGCGCCATCGTCTTCGCCTGCCGTCGCTCGGCCGGACCCTTGTCCTCCGGCAGGAGCCTGAGCACGATCCCCATGGTGATCAGCAGGAGCCCCGTGACGTGTTGCTCGGTCATCGGCTTGGTGAATATCAGGTACGACAGGAGCAGGGTCACCGCCTTCCTCGCCGTCGTCACCATGGCCGTCGTCGCGGCGCCGAATAGCGCGATGAGGGACAGCACCGACACCTGACCGACGAACGTCGCCATCGCCTCGAACACCAGCACGGCGTACACGTACAAGTGCTGCATGGAACCGGTGAGCATATAAACGTCAGCCAGGCCAATCTTTGTTTTTTTGGACGAGAAGTACCACTGCAGCAAGTTATAGTAGATACGAGCACTTTTAACTTTCAGGTGCACAGGATACTTTTCTGCTGGATAATGTGGTCAGAATCAAATCGCCAAAATGAAGAATGTAGTGCTGGCGTATCTAAGATGTTCTGTACAAAGATGTAATCTTACTACTGAATATGGATTCTTATACACAAAAGAGTAATTGATTCTTTCCCTACAATCTGGTTTGTACCCATTCTGGAAGCATCTGATGATTAAAATCAGAGAGAAAGCATGGAGCGGAGATTCTGATTGTGTACCTGAGAACAAGCATTCCACGCCGTCCTGAGCTCCCCGGTTAACACCATTGGCACGGCAAGGAATGGTAGCCCAACAACAGTTGAGCAGAACAGCATCTCCATCTGATCAGGGAGTGAGCCTTCAGTGTCAGTGTTTTCACAATTCAGTTCTCGCACAATTAGGGGCAATCAAAATGTGCATAGTAGAGTACCTGCGTGGTGTCCGGGTTCATTTTAAAGATGGCTTCTTGCAGATTGCCAAGGAAGGCATCCATGATGAGTGCGGCGGACACCATGGTCACACCGATCATGCTGAAATTCGGCGATGTTTGCGCATCCGCGAGTGTGAAAAGTATGAGGCCGATAACGAGCATCACAGCCGATACATACTCGTGGAACGGGTACTTGCGTCTTAAACCGGGGATGAATGCCCCCATTATCATCACCGGCAAAACCTGAATGACAAAGTGAGAGGGTTCATTGGGGAGAAACAGAAAATTGTCTTCTGTCTCAAGTTTATGGTGAATATAAGCTCAAAAAAAGTTTATCGTGAATTCTATCAGCAGATCAGAAAGTGTTTATTTTTCTGAAGCTGAGCCGACCAGCAATGGTCAACGCACTACTAAATCGAAGCTTCAAAACATGGGAAGGGGTAAACATTTCACATGGGTTTCTGTCGTGCTTCCTAGGGACAGTGACTGAGGAAGCTTCACTGTCCCATTGCGTGCATTGTTACTACTACATTGTTTACAGTGTCCCAAAATATAGAATGATTTAAAGAGCATTGTTTTTACTGAGAATCAACAAAGTAAAAAGTTAATCACAAACTAAGGCCAGGTTGAGGGCTGGCAAACCTTGGTGGATTTGAACATGATCTGCGCCGGGTAGTTGAGGAAGGCGAGGGAGCCCTTGGTGAGGCCATTGGAGCCCATGAGCACGGCGGAGAGGCGCACGTAGGTCCGCCACGGGTTCACCATCTGCTTCATGGTGAACCCCTGCAGTCGTATCAGGCCCAGGTACACGAAACCCTGCACGAACGTGAAGTACCACCCGTAGCTGCAGCAGAATCATCACACAACAGAAAAGTTGCTTAATACTACGTACAAGTAATATTTTTGCAAGAATCATGAGTATTACGGAAATGCAGATGGCTCACCTGAACTGAAGGCGGTTGTAGACGTATTCCTGGAGCAGGAGGAGCAACGGCAGAGGATTAGGCACGCCGGATTAAAATGTAAATGTGCGACAAGGATTTGGAGAATGAGACAGGTGAATGTGCGCAGCGTGTGTCATATCAGTTTTTGTGTGAAGAAATTGCACGAACGGGAGAAGGGAAATCGGCGAATCGCATGCAGAAGTTTCGGAGAAACAAGTATAAGTTTACGGCCGGGGCGTTGAACAGAAGCAGAAAAATATGCACCCCGATCGAGATATGCGTGCACCTCGATCGATCGATCGATGTCACCGCAGATTTTTCTGTTGCTCCGATCGAGTCGCGAATCGCGGGACTGAAATCGGTACTACTGAATTTGAAGAACACAGAGCATGCTAGTACTACGTATTCTAACGAACAGCGAAGCCGAAGGAGGAGGAGGAGGAGGAGGAGGAGGAGGGGTGAGGTGCACCGTGCACGTACCTCGCAGATGCCATTGACGAGGTAGCCGAAGAAGAACCCGGAGGAGCAGATGAGGAACTGCTGCCAGACGGGCCTGTCGGTGAGCGACACGCCGAAGAGCCGCCTCCCCTGCTCCTCCCCTCCGCCGGTCATGGCGCTTCCTCCCCTACTCCTCCTACTCCGACTTAGATGCGTATATATGTACTATCTCAGAAAGATCGATCCTTCCGGAGTAATGGCGACGGGAGAGAGAGAAAGATATGGACGGCGAGAGCGAGACGACGAAGCAGAGCCGAGCCCGCTTCGCCGCAGAGGAAGGACAGAGAGGAGGCGACGCGACGCGACGCGGCTGTGTCAGTGCCTGCCTTAATTAGTTGCAAGAATATGGGAGTAGGCGGCCGTTAAACGCTTCCTCGTATTGCCGGCCGGCGATGGCTCTATGTGGAGAAGTCTTTGAAGAGCTGCCGCAACTGCACGATGTGCTGCCTGCCTGGTTGTGATTGGTCTGCATGCATGCGCGCGGCGGGAGATCGATCTAGCGAGGCGGCAGCGGCTCCGACGGCGACGGCGGTTGGGGAGGTGAAAAATACCTGGGGACTTGACCTACTGCGGGCGGCGCGCGGGATCTTGCCTCGGGTTCCCGCCCGGAGGAAGCGGGACGACGACGGACCTGGCTGGCTGACACGGCGGAGGGGAGGGTGGCGCTGCTTCCAACGGATGGCGCCTGCGCCGTGCTGGAACCATTTTCCTGTACTTTTACAGTTTGCGCAGAATCGAAACACGAAATCGAACTAAACATTTTAAAATTATGCATTCTCAGAACTCAGAAGATTTAGAAAAGACACGCTAGTTACTCGAATAAGTTCATCGTCGGATCAAAAACCACCTTTTTTGATTATTCTCGAAAAAAAAAGGCACATGCCATTTTTTAGTTGGCACACCGGTGCGCACCACGCTTCTGAGCTGCTAACACTTCCACTCCTCAAACAAAAAAACAGAACATGAGAGGAGCAACTAGGGCCATAGGAGAGTCACATTCCAAGATTGAGGCCTTTCGGTCTTTCTAGCGGGCCAATACAACGCAACCAAAATTTGTAGGGACTTAGGCCCTTCACATCGTATGATTTCATCTTTCAGGGCATGTTACACCGGTGCCCTCCATTGGCTAGACGGTGCTCATTTTTTGTGTGTGGGAACCAGAGATTGACTAACCCATGTTTATACTTTTGTTTATTGCGTTGTGGGACCTACTATTTAGTGTTGGCCAAGATCCTCACATTGTGACCCCGGTGCCTCTAAAATATTTATAGGCATCGTTGATGAGGTGGCAAACTTTGTGTATTGGGCATCAATCACACTATGGAAGGTCTTAAGTATGTGAATCGACGTTTGAAGCAATTTCCGCTGGTTTCCAACAAGTTGGGTTGGTTTAGATGGGCTGGGGGCAGGCCTATAGGCGGTCTGGGCCGGTTCCACGGTTTGGCACCGGTTTGAACTGTACGACATCTCCCATCAGTAGAGCGAGCCCATCGTAAAGGCTGGAACCCGCTGCCAACCATCGTCGAGCGGCACCGTAGCACTTTTCCATCACCGTCCTCGAGTTCCCCCATGTCTTCTCTGTCGTCCAACACTGCCACAGCTAGCGTGCAGCCTTGAGCCCTCTCCTTCATTGAACACCAAAGTTCCGACTAGCTAGAGAACAAACTTTTTGTCTCCGCTTCATCTGTATGTCCTCGATCGACCACCTTCGTTATGACTTAGGACCTTACCGCTGCTTCACCTTGTCGGATGAGTTGTACAGTATCGTCTGGTCTGAGCCGTCTCAAACCAGCAAACATCCATGGACCAGCGGTTTGAGTCTACAAACCGCGGAAACCAAGATAAACCGTGTGAACCACACAATGCACATGCTTATAGGCACTATCTTATAGGAAAACCTCGATGGTAACTTGTTTGGTTTCTTGCTTAGGTGGTTTGAACCCAAAATGCATATGCTTATAGGCACTAGCTCACTATAGGTGATACATGACGGACTTGTCGCAAAATTTATAATTTGTGATGATCTGAGTTGTAGGTGAGGTCGGTGGAAAGGATGGTGCTATTTTCTTTTAAACACACATACACTCACATATGCACACATTCATTTATCCAAATGAATGCACACACGTCTCCGAAAAATTAATCTGACAGTCGGATATTGAAATTGACGAACTCATCATTGTAAGTATATCCACGGGTTGGTTTGACGGTGCCAATTCGTCTCGCCGATACACCAGGAAGAACGATCAGTAGAAACTAAAGCTACAAAACCCATTCTTGTATACATACAGAACATACAGTGTATCAATCCCGTCATGCTAACACTCAAGTACACACGTACGTCCATTCGTCGTGGCACCCTTTCGGCTTCCTACAAACAAAAAACCACACCAGCTGCACACCCACACGCACGTAGACATGGTACACCGAGCACACGTCAGCAGCACCACACCGCCATGTCGCTCACCAGCTCGGCCACGAGCGCGTCCATCATGAGCTCCCCCACCGTCACGCCAACCTCCCGCTCCTCCACGCCGACGCACATCCACCGCCGTTCCCGGTCCATGTCCGCCAGCGCCGCTGCCCCGGCGAACAACACGTCCTCCACGCCCCACTGCGAGCCGGCGCCCTGCACCCATCTTCTCGCCGCGTGCACCAACGCCGACTCGTCATGCTCGTCCGACGATGGCTTCACTGCGCCGACCACCGGCCCCGCCTTCGACGAGCGGCGCCGGTCGAGCGCCTCGGCGAAGAAGTCGAGCAGTAGCCATTGATCTGTATCAACCGAAGTGGCCGCCACCGTGCCGTCGTCGTCCTTGAGGAGCCGCGCGAGGAGGCGGCGGTGGTGGTCGTCTTCAGGCTCGCGCTCTGCGGCATCACCATCGTCGGAGCTCGCCGGGTGCTGTTCATCCGACGACAGCGTCGTCGTTGCCGCGCTGTCGTGGTCCGTGCTACTGCTGGATGAGTTGCTCTGGGTCTGCGTATCGTCAGATTCCGTGGACTCGTCGGACGCGTCGAATCGTGGCTCGAGATCCACGGGGTCAACCCCCTGCGCCGGGCTGCCGTCCAGCCGCCGGATCTTGTGCAGCAGCTCGTGCGCCGAGCTCGACCCTGCATGCAGTTCCATCGAAGAGATTAATTAATCCAACTGTTGTGCATTGTCAACTACAGATCGATTAAAACTAAGATACTGACTGACTGACAGTCGATTAAGAACTTGTCGCTCTTGTTTACAGCACACGAGTAGCATCGATCTTGAGCAGAAGTGCATATAGAAGTACCGTTTTGCTCTGATCTATGGCTATCGACAGGCGTCGCGATCACATGCGGCAGGGGCAGGTCAATTACGGGACCTAGATTCCGGTGCTTCTAGTAGCATGGTAATGCGTGATCGATGACACCGATCAATGCACGTCGGCAAGAGTCAATTGGGAGGTCTCTAGTACTCCTACTACAACACCATTACCGTAGATCGGTGGAAGGTCACAGGCACACCAAACATGGCAAGGCTCGGAAGCTCTTTTCCGGTCCCGTTCCACAATGCGTCTGCCGGCCTGTGGTCCGGCCAGAGGTACAAGACGATACCACCTCCTCAACAGCTCCGACCTCCGACGGTGCGGCCATTAATGACCGTAGCGTCATGTCCGAGCGGGCAACGTGAGCAACGGCGTGCAGATTCCGGCGTGGCACGATGACTAATGCACAATTAATTAACACAGTCGTACATACAGTATCCGAGCAGAATGCTTACGTTCGAGGTCGGGTTGGCACTCCTGGAAGGAACTGGGCGAGCAGCTGCCGGCGTCGCTCCGTTCGTCTCCGTCGTCGTCGTCCTCGTGGTGGTGGAAGGGGAAATCCATGACGGCCACGGGGCTCAGCTGCTGCTTCTCCTCCATGGACGTCGACGCCACGGGATCGCCGTCCGACACCTGCAAATGCATCATCCATCCACACCCACCAGTTAGTTATTTCACCATCTGATTTTCATCTCACCGGCCGGCTAATCACTCCAAAATGTCGCCGTCCGGTCACTACTCGACAGCCGCTGCCGCCGGTGCAATTTCAGACGGTTCGACGACAGGATCCTCTTGTGGATCTGCATCTCTGACGGAAGAGACGCCAAACAAACAACGAACCAAACACAGCACGATAAGCACACGCATGCACGCTTGTCATCTTCCTTTTTGTTGTTAGCCAACCGCTCTCTTCGATGGATCCATCGCCATTAACTCCGGTGGTCACCGGCCGTGGAGCAGAGAACGTGGCTTGGCGTTATCGGAGCAGCTGGCTACCGGCCGGAGCGGCTGGGCGATTACCTGGACAAGAGGTTAATAACCAACTCTACGGAGAAGTACGCTCTATCTGCCGGATTAATGTGTTCCACGAGCGAGCGAGGTGAGGTGAGGGCCATGGCTTTGCTTCGGTTCTCGGCATGGATGGATGCTGTCTTGAGATCGAGTCAGCACCAGTACTATGGTTTAATTCGTGAGCCCATTCGAGCTCACCTTGAACCGACGACACCGGCACTGGTCCCTCTTTACTTTACTCAACACAAATGTGCCTGCAGATCACTAGTGAGTAGGAGTAACTAGTCTCCTAAAATTCAAGAGCATTTGGTGTCTTGACGGATAGCATCCAGCCACGGTAAAAATACGGGTTATGAGCTTCTACAACTAACTCATATTGCGCATACAACATCTATCTTTGACCGCCTATTTTCACGACTGAACGATCAAGATTTATCGCCGAATGCGTTGAACGTTCAACTCATTCAATGAAAAAATCTGACCGTTCGTTCAATCGTGGAAACGGACGGTCGAGATATAATTGCACGTCATATAAGTTGTAGAGAATTTGTGTTCGGTAAAAGATGCATTATCATTTCTAAGCCAAATTGTAAAAGCACCTTTTTCACGAAAATACTGAACTATTATGGACTATTAGGACCAATGTCAGTGAGTTGGAATTTGTTAACATAGGCAGCCGCTCGCCGTGTGTCGGCCCGTGGTCGATGAATCGAGTTGACGACGAACGTCCCTGTGGTGGTGCGGGCAGGGAATAATATCACTTCAGATTCAGAAAAGGTGAGAAATTGGGTTCACAAACGATAAAAAGAGGGTGCTTCATTTGAGAGAGTTTGTTTTCGGATTAGCCAGAACTCACAAATGTTGGCAACATCATCCCAAAACAACTTCTTTTATCCTCCAACTAAACAAAAAAAAATGTTATTTTAATCATTATAGCCCGCAGACGTCACACATTGTACTTGTCTAGGAGAATAAAATACTTGATCGGGTGCAGAAATCTTGCGGATTCAGATTTCCAAGTGATGGAGATGTGCCTGATTATATACTGTTCTGATTTGGACACGCATTTGCTGACAGAAAATAGGAAATCTTTGGCCCACGCCCATCCATGTCTGTATACGCATGGCGGTACACGTACGGGCACAGCGATCGATCACCAAACTCTACCGTATTTACGCCGTCGCCAACCAACAAATCGCACAATGATTGACCCGCCATTAATTCAACCGCACCGCAACGGCGAGCGGCAGCTAGAGCTAGCTAGTCAGCGACGAGACATGAAGATGAACGGAGAGGTAGCGACTCACCTTGTGCAGCCTGTCGCCGTCGTCGATGCAGCCCGAGGACGTGGACGTGGACGGCTTCTCGGGCTCATCCGAGTCTCCTCCGGACGCCTGCCCCTCCGGGACGGGCAGGTCGGCGGCCGCGTGTGCAACGTCTGATTCCGCGCATTCGGACGCGGAGCAGCTGCTGACGACGGGCGACGGGAGGCCGAGGGAGTCCCGCTCACCGGCGTCGCTCGTGTCACCGTCGTCGTCGTCCGCGCAGTGGCGCCTCCAGAAGACGAGCCGGCGCGAGAGGCTCCTGGTGAGGCGCGAGATGGCGGTGGCCGAGGCCGGCCGCGGGCTCCTGGGGAAGAGGAAGGAGGAGAGCGTCCGCGACGGGCTCCGGCGCAGGCGGCCGGCCTCGATGAGCAGCCGCACGGGCGCCGCCGCCGCTTCCTCCACGGCGGCGTCCTTGGCCTGCACGCAGCCGGCGTCGTCGCAATGCCAGGAGGGGAGGCGGCGAGGGTAGGTGCGGAACCCTTCGCTGCAGCTGGACTCGCACGCCAGCTCCAGCAGGTCCCGCAGCGTCAGCAGCGGCGGCGGCGGCGCCGTCATGTCCGGTCGAGCGCGCGGGGGAGCTACGGGAGCGTGGAGCGAGCTCGGTGCCGGCGAGTGGCGCGCGGCCGCGGGAAATGCAGCATGTGGGGGTGGAGGTCGTGGCAGTGAGCTGGCTTTATGCGTCGGAGTCGTCGGATGGAGTGATGCGGAGGGGGCGGCGCGCGGTGGCTGCCGGCTGCCGCTCAGGCAGGGTTAGGGGTCCGAGCTTAAGTAGGAGCACGCAGGATCTTTTTCCTCTGGCTCTGCCTCTGCCCGCACCCGTACGTACGTGGTCTGCTCTGGTCAGGTCACCTACTACTACTAAAGATCGATCGCCGGTTAGTGAGTCACGCTCGGCGCCATTAGTGCACAGTGAGCATCAGCCACTAATCATCATCGGTATTCCGTGGCGAAAATAGTGGATTAATCACAGGGTAGCTACAGTGTCAACAACACTTGCTGCACGGTGTCGGTGCGGCCGGTGTGGTGGGGAGCAGATGGAAGTTGAGGACGACCGTGAACCGGCAGTGCCACGGCTGATCGAGCGCGCGTACATGAGCGTAATATTTATAAGGTTAATTTTTTTAAAATTTAGTTAGTTAATTGTAGTCTGAGGAGAATGTGAGGTAGTTGAAGCATTAATTTGTATTGTAATTAACTTTATCTAGTAGCACTATGGAGTAGTGGGTTGCCTATTAGTTTTTGTATACTGTAGAGATTAGGCAAGCCAACTTTTGTCCCCCTTCGACGATCGAGTACTGCCTTTTGACTTGCGGATCAGTTGTAAAAGTAGGGAATTCCTTTTAAAACGATAATAAATGCTAATACAGTCCGTACATTCAGATATACTGCAGCCACTTCCACTTCCTCGCCCTATAAGACAGCCTTCTTTTTCTTTAGAGCACCTGCTAATTGCTATGATACGAGAGCGCACAAATGGAGCTCAGATATTTTAAAATTTATTTATTGAAAAGGATATTTTTGAAAAAAAATCCGATTTTCTTACATAGACAAAATGATGATTTCTACGAACGTACATTTTTTGTTGAAAAAATAAGTTGTATTTTGGGCCACGCAGATTTAACAAACATGTGGCTCTAAGTAGGCATTTGAAAATTCATTTTTGGTCTTCACATTTGTCAGCTTTATGTACGTACTGGATGGAAACATAATTCTTGTACTTGTATTCTTTTTTTTCTCGACTTTTTGAAAATTCAGAAAACGGAGATCTCTAGTTTTATAAAAACCGGGCTACATGTAGTCCAAACTCTCTTTGAAATTTCGTTATGATACACAATAAGATATTGATCATTCTCTTACCGATTTCTAGTACACTAAGTAGGTACATTGTTACAATAATCTCATAATCCATTTTGTGGTTCAGCGGTTACAACTGTTTATTACTTTGACCTATACCCCTCCATCTTAAAATACATTGCAACACTACCCATGGATAACCTCTAAGCTTTGTAACATAAAAATAACCCTTAGGTGCTTTATAGGTTTTTTTTTCATTCGACATCAAATATATATTTTCCATATCTTTGTAGTTAATAGTTACTTCCACTTGAATCTTCTTTGATACGTGAAATCCATCTATTAGGTCGTCGAGTTGGCTACGTGGTGCAGAATCAGGCCGGCATGGATCTTCTACCCGGCGGCCTCTCCTAGTATTTATATAGTAGGTTGGGTCTTAGGTGTCCGATACCGGGTAGGTTACATGGTGGGTGGAAACCCTAAACGGCGATGCCTTGATCCGTATTTCATGAGGTGAGCCTCACGATGACCTGGTCTTCATTGGCTCTTGGCGGGCTTCGTGGTGCGCTCCTGGCTTAGTCGCATAGGGTAAACCAACTGTGTGTATGTGCATCTTAATGATGAATGTTTTTTCGTCTAGTACCATTAGTACGACCTCCACAAGGTCATCACAAAGTCCCCACATCCACGGACTAAATTACTCTCAGTGAGTTTGTCATATATTCATATTTTTTTTTGCCAAGTACCATATATAAATGTGGCCTTAATATGCTGACAACAACGAGTAGGTAGCACGGCCATACCGGCTCCATGAGCGGTATCGATCGGCGATCGCTAGTGCTACTACGTTTATCCGGGTAATCATGCGAGCGTGGGCTTTTCTCGAGTTGTACGTGCTCTCCTCATCGAGCCATGCATATTATGGCCTTCGTTCCCATGCGTACGTGCTATTCAAAATAGTCGAGCGAGTACCAGGTTGCAATTACTCTCAAGATGAAGAGGGGTCGATCGTTACCCGGACTCGGACGTGGATCAATTTTCTTTGCCACCTCATTCACCCTTTTTGCGTATGTATGTATGTACAACCCAAATTCCGATAGCAGATTTTGGTATGCTCCTAGTTGAGTATGAAATTCGAACAAAAATAGATAAACACTTTAAAAAATGGTTTCTGCTCGGTGCTCTTCCCTTGATAAAAGTTTTGATGCAACAACACAAGCATGATCGTGATCTTGCTCAACTAGCTAGAGATCGTTTCTCGTGACAGTAGCTCACTCGAATTCTTTAAATTACTTATTGGTTTTATGTCACATATATGCTAACTAATATGGTTTTAGTAACGAATATATCTGATTACTATGTTTGTTTAATCTTTCGTCGTAAGTTTTTTTTCCAGATCTTGTACCTATACTATATGAATATGCTACGTAATACTGGGTTTGAATCTAGTCTTTGCAGACCCAACAAAACAAATAACCAGACAAAGTTACCCCTTTATGTTTTGTCAAAGGAGGGGCACTGAAGCAAACCTCAAAATCTTATAAAGAATCAGAGACAAACATGTTAAAGTGTTCAACATACGTGCAAAATTTCCTTAAGAAATGACCTTGTTTGTCCTCTGTACGACAAAATCAATTCTTCAAAATAGACATTTCTAAATCTCATGCCAGCCACTAATTTTATCTTTTTTTGCACGTAGCAAAAGAATGGCATTTTGGGACGAAACATTGCGGCTATGTGTATATCACTTTAGCATGTTCTTCTTTGATTTGTTTTTTCTATTTTCTTCATATTTCGTACTAAACCAGAAACATATGAGCTTCGGACCCTGGAGCAACTTTGAATTTCCGCAGCCATAGCACATACTACCGGGGTAAATAGTAGTATAGTTGTCCTGCCGCTTTATGGCATCTCCAATGCTTATGTCTTGTGGAGACAGTGAGCTAGCCCCTTCACCTTGTGCTATGGCAGACTGAAACTTCCACAATGCTTATGGATTTACTGGGTCTTAGGCTGAGCCCACTGATCATTTTTTTGTTCCATCTCACCAAACCGTCCACGAACCATGATCCACCTTCTCCTTCGTTGCTCTTTCTCCTCAGTGCAAACTGCAAGCTACAGGGAAACCTTGTCTAAGAGAAACGAATAAACTTGCTCATTGTTGATTATAAATATATTGCCTACAAATTGGATATGGCTAAGGCGTACGACCATGTGGATTGGAAGTTTCTCGAAGGGGTTTTAGCGAAACTGAGCTTTCACAGCAAATGGATTCGGTGGGTTATGGCTTGTGTTACCACCGTTCGATACTCAATTCGCTTTAACGGACATATGTTGGACCCTTTCACGCCTTCCCGCGGAATTCGCCAAGGTGATCCCCTTTCGCCGTACCTCTTTTTATTTGTTGCTGATGGGCTATCTTGTCTTATCAGAAAAGAAATTGAATCTAATTCGCTGCATGAATTTCATATTTGCCGCCGAGCGCCTGGTATCTCGCACCTTCTATTTGCTGATGACAGCCTCCTGTTCTTTGAGGCTTCGGTCGACCAAGCACAAGTTGTAAAATCTGTTTTGGATAAGTACGAGCTGAGCACCAGGCAACAAGTGAGCCTGGGCAAATGTTCCATATTATATGGGGTCCAATGTTCTGATCGCACCCAAACTGAAATAAAAGAAATTCTGAAATATGAGACCCCTGCCTTTGAAGAGAAATATTTGGGTCTCCCAGTGCCGGAGGGAAGACTGAAGAGTGGGAAATTTAAATCCACCAAGGAGAAGTTCAGAAAACATGCCAGTGACTGGGCTGAAAAATATATGTCCTCGGGTGCGAAAGAAACCTTGATTAAGGCAATTTTACAATCTCTATCTACTTATGCGATGGGAGTTTTCAGATTCCCTGTTGGCCTTATTGAGGAGCTGGAAAAAAATATCCGGGATTTCTGGTGGGGAGATGAGGAGAATAAAAGACGCATGCATTGGATGTCTTGGGAAAGATTGGCGAGACCGAAATCACGAGGGGGCGCTGGCTTTCGGGATCTTAAAATTTTCAATCAAGCTTTATTGGCACGACAAGCATGGCGGTTACTCCAATTTTAAGACTAGATATTACCCGTCGGGGAATCTTCTTGATACGGCGTTCATACAGAACCAGTCACAAACTTGGCAGGGGATTGTTCATGGTCTGGAATTAGTAAAAAAAGGTATTATTTGGTGCATCGGCTGTGGTACAAGTGTTAAGATTTTCAGTGACAACTGGCTACCTCGGCCTAGTGCGCTCAAGGTAGAGGGAAGGCGTGGACGGTCCCGACGCAGATGGGTCTCTGATCTCATAAACCCTGGGACTCGGGCTTGGGATGAAGATATCATTAGAGAGTGTTGTTTCCCCCATGATGCGGATACCATACTCTCGATAAAATTACCTACTAGGCAATGTGATGACTTTATTGCCTGGGCGCCTGAAGGAAACGGTCAATTCACAGTGCGCTCTACATACTTGCTGGGTTTGCAGCCGACCGTTGACAAGTTAAGCGGGGGTCAGTCGTCTACAGAACCCTCTGGTGATAGGAGTGTTTGGGACCTTGTTTAGAAAGCTCACGTCCCTCAGAAAATGAAGATCTTTGCTTGGCGAGCGGCTACTGATACACTGGCAGTAAAATCAACACTTAAGAAGAGGATCTCCTCTGTTGATCCGGTATGCACTATTTGTGGTATGGAGATTGAGGACTCCCATCATGCCCTAGTTCGGTGTACCCTTGCTAGGGCTCTAAGAGAGGAGATGCGGAGCCGTTGGTGCCTGCCTCCTGAGGAGAGCTTTTATAAACATGGAAAAGAATGGATTTTACACCTGCTGAGCTCTACGTCGCGGATGACCAGAGACAAGATCATATTTTTGCTCTGGAGGGTATGGCACCATAGAAACAATGTTGTGCATGGTGATGGAAAGGCGTCGATCGCAGCTTCAGGCCCGTATCTGTTCAATTATCACAGCTCTTTTGTGTCCATTAAAGATCCTCCTATGGACAATACGGGCAAAATGATAAACCTTCCGATTCCTCAAAGTTCTGCGGGCACACCTATCTCACGGTGGGCAGCTCCTAGGTAAGGTACTATAAAGGTTAATGTTGATGCGGGCTGGGATTTCCTAACAAAAAAAGCTGGTTTGGGAGTTGTGGTTCGAGATCATCTTGGACACCCAATCGTTACCGAATGGAAATTTGTTCCAGTTTGTTCTAGTGCTGAAGAAGCCGAGGTCTTGGCCTGCCTTGAAGGTCTTAAACACCTGGCTGAACTCAAAAGATGGCCGGCTATGAGTTTGTTCTAGTGCTGAAGAAGCCGAGGTCTTGGCCTGCCTTGAAGGTCTTAAACACCTGGCTGAACTCAGAAGATGGCCGGCTATGCTTGAGTCTGACTGTCGGCGTGCAGTGCAAATTCTTGATGGTGACGAGCTTGTTAGGTCTCCACTTTGGACTTTATACAATGAAGGAAGAGAACTCCTGCGGATTTATCAAGATATAGAGATCCTAAAAGTTGATAGGATTAGTAATGGAGTAGCTCATACTTTAAGCCAACTAGGCAAGTCTGGCTCTAGTGGTGTTTGTCGTGATTCAGCTCCGGCCTGCGTGTTGGAGTTGATCACTTCGGATTGTAATGATATGTAACTGTGAAAAGACCGCAGGTTTCTTACGCACTCTTTTCCTTCAAGGGTACCTAAGGGGACTGAAAGGTTTTTAATGAGGCGGCTTGCGTGTCTACATTTAGTGATTTGTGATTTTGAAAAATAAATGTATTGCCTAGCCCCTTTCTATCAATTCGACTATTGCAATAATTCTATATGGTATAAGAGCCAAGAGGTATCGAGTTCGAGACCCCGCTCACGTAGATTAAAAAAAAGATCCCGTGACCCGCTCCTATCCCACGCTGAGGGCTAAAATAGCCTAGACATGACGGAGAGTGTTGATTATAAATATATTGACTAGCCACTTTCCATCAGTTCGAACTTTTGGGATAATTGACTACTGCAGCAATTTTATACTCATAGCATAGTTAATTACTGTTTTGATATGAAAAATTCTTGTCATTAGATCGATGACCCCCCTAGATTTGTTAGGAGCAAATTATTGGAGATGAAATTGTTATTTCATATTAATAAAGTCGGCTTTCCGTAAAAAAAACTAGCTTCGCCGGCCGGTTAAAAAACCATAGAGACCGCTTCCTCGTGTGAAAACTTTTCCTGTAACAATACTCTGTGGTAGCTAGCGCCAAGCAGGTTCACAGTATATTCCGTATATAAAACTATATCAATTTTTGTCGAGGCGCAACGCAAGCATTTGCGTCAAATCCTCGTTTAGGACAAGGAATACATCCATGAGTGATGAGTTCTATGGCGTGAAAAAACAAATGAAATACGATGAAAACACCAACCACCTCAACCTGCTACACTGCCCATTGACCCTTGTCTTGTTATTAGACTGCTGTATCATCGCCGTCGCAAGGAAGGGAACACGTCTGGAAACGCCACCAGCTAGCTGAGACCGCCATGGCCGACAGCGGCGGAGCCAGGAATTGAGACGAGGGGGGCGAACAGTAAAAGGTGTGTCACCGGCGATTTTTTTTTTAACAACACATGTAATACCCAATTATATAAAGGAACAATGTAAATAAGTTGAAACCTCACAATATTAAAGCTCACAAAATTTAGGACTTCCGAGGTAGATGACCTCGACGATTCCCTAAGACATGAAAACGTAGCATAATCTTCTTGTCATCAAATTTCTTTCTCAGAATAGCAAATCATCAAATCACCGAACCAATCATCATCAATCTTGTTTTGAAGATATGTCTTTACAATCTTCATGCAAAAGGAAAACCTCTCAATGTGTGATGAGCCGGCAGTAGACCAATGGAAAGATCAAATGTTGTCTAGTAAACCAACTTGAGAGCAATGTTGTCTAGTGCTCCACTATGTACTTGGCCGACGATGATTCCTGCCATCCAGTATCCATTCATTTATTCATTCATTCATGTTAGAACCAATCTGGCAAAAGCCTCAGTATATAGGAATTAGGAAATACGATCAAGGAGGATCGAGCTAGCTGGACGTATGATGGGGTCGCCCTTGAGCTGTTCGCACAGGACGGAGGATGTCGACTGCTTGGCATGGCTGACGGGCAGCGGGATGAGCGGCGCGCCGATGACGCCGAGCATGAGCTGCAGCTCACCGCAGCTCATGGAGCAGGGCTCACCGGCGCCGGAGCAGTCCGCCGCGGTGGCGGCGCCGTGCGATCACATCCATGCCTTGACGCCGTTGCACCCGAACTTGGAGCCGCGGGAGCTGCCGACGCCGGAGAACCTCCAGGTTCGGGCACCTCCAACACAGTATCCAACGCGTCATCAAGCTCCAGGTTCAGGCACGCATATGTATACGTAAAAAAAACTGCCGGAGCGGAGGGGGGGCGGCCGCCCCACCTCGCCCCCCTGGTGGCGCCGCCCCTGATGGCCGACGTTGCTCGCCGCGCCTTCCTTGTTCTCTCCTTCGCTCTACTGATCTGCAGCGCCGCCCCTGATGGCCGACGTTGCTCGCCGCGCCTTCCTTGTTCTCTCCTTCGCTCTACTGATCTGCAGCGCCGCGTCCGCCGCCGATGCAGAGGTAACTCATCTCAGATTCTACGTCCACGAGGTCGACGTCGGCCCCAACGCCACCGTCGTCAACGTCGCCAGCCTGCACAAGTAAAGCCCAGCAAGACACATACTTACTCCTGTCCTGGCTAGTTATATACATATAGCATGCTCACATGTGCTGCAGGCCAACTCATCCAAGTTCGGCGACGTGCACGTGTTCGACAACATGGTGCGGGAGGGGCCGGACCCGGCGTCGCGGCTGATCGGCAGGGCGCAGGGCTTCGCGGTGCACGCGTCGCTGGACGGCCGGAGCGGCCTCGTGGCCATCGACTTCGTCTTCTCCGATCACGGCGACTACAGCGGCAGCGCGCTCACGACGCAGGGCCCCATGGGGGAGTCGGGCGCCTGGGAGCAGAGCATCGTGGGCGGCACGGGCAAGCTCCGGTTCGCGCGCGGGTACATGGTCAGCCAGCTCGTTGCCTCCACCAACACCTCCATCGCCGTCGTCTTCGACTCCTACTTCAAGCTGTGGACGCTTGAGCCTTGAGACGATCGTTATCAACACTTGCCCCAAGTCTTCTTGCGCTTGCCAGTCGCCACATAGAGTACGGGACCGCATCGTTCTAGCCGCGATCTTTGGTTAAACGTGAAGAAAATATAATGCGTATGTTGCAATTGCACATGATGCTGTGGTGTGCGTGCCCCTAATCAGTAGCGTTCTTCGTGCATGGTGTAATAAGGCCAGCTGCATCACTTAGATCGACTTGTACGAGAATGAGTTCCCACTTCCCCTCCAGCATCAGATCCATGCGGAATTGCTGCCAAGTGGTGCTCCTTTAGCTGCGCTCCTTTGCTAGTATCTTATTTCTCCTTCGTTTCAAACTAGATGACTTATATTTTATACAAAAATAGATGTATATGAGTATAAGTCTAGATACGTCTATTTTTCAATAAATAAAAATCATCTAATTTAGAAGAGATGAAATAGTTGGTAGTTTAATTTGTACATGTTCATTCATTTTAGTCCAATTTACACATATTAGAGCATCTCCTCTGGCAACGCTGCCGGCAGAGCTGTTGGGGGCTCTACCCTAAACTGACTTCGGAGACTTCTTCTTCCCACACTTGCATGCACTCCCAAAAGAACATCCAGTTGCTGGGCTAGGCAGGGACAAAATTCAAGGGCTCTTATACTGTCAGCAATGTTTTTCCAAACCAGTTGGGGCCCGGTTTAGGGGCTCCGGTGAATACGCTCTTAGTATCATGGTTAGTCATATTAACTTAGGATCATTCTTTCCTTTTCATTTTTGAGCGAAAAAAGATTTTTTTAAAGCAAGCTTGCTCATTTCACTGGGCTGTTTTTCCGTTAGCAATTAAGTGCAAATGGTGCTTGGTGTTGTTGTGATTCTGCTCCGCGGTTTCGGGCGAGTGAGACACTACTGGCCAGCGAAAGGGCCTTCTCGTCATCCCATGGATTAGGGGAGGGCCGGCACTGAGCATTATTGAATCCACTAACGTGCCATTGTGTTCAGGGCAGCTGGTGTTCCTCAAATCGCGCAAGAAAATCATCACAGTAAACAACCAAAAGGGAAATTCAGATATACTTATGAAAATGGAGCCTGAATAATCACACTGACATATGTTCCATCAAATTTTCATCACCCGGACAAGGCAGTGCACTAGCTACTTCTATCTGGAATTTACGCGAATTGTATAAAATCGCAAATATGCTTAGGAGGCGGTACAATAAGAAAAGACAAATGGGAATTGGTGTATTTTAAGGCAGCTAATTCAGCTACTGAGAGCATGTCGACTAGCTAGAATAAGCTTACCGTTTCTACAAGGCAGCAGAGCAGTTAAACTTTCTCTTCCAACGGATACTTTCGCTCTGGCCCCACGCACTGCTCTGCTCCTACAAAGAAAGCCCAACGGAACGAAACAAGCAGCTCGCCACTCAGTCTCGCACGCCCACTCACCAGAGCGTAGAGCGCACAAGTAGCAGACCATCACAGATTCACCTGCAGCACTGGTCACCATGGCGAGGCGGCACGGTGGGAGGTCGAGGGTGGCTGCGGCGGCGGACGCGGCATCCTGGTGCCTCGCGCTGTCGGCGCTCGCGGCGGTGCTGCTGGTGTGCACGGCCGGCGAGGAAGTAGGGGAGGTGGTGGCGGCGCGGTGGCGGCCGTGCGAGGAGATGTACGTGGTGGCGGAGGGGGAGACGCTGCACGGCATCAGCGACCGGTGCGGCGACCCCTACATCCTGGAGCGGAACCCGCACGTCCACGACCCCGACGACGTCTTCCCCGGCCTTGTCCTCAGGATCACCACCTCCATGCCCCGCAAGCCCGTTGAGATGATGGATAGATAGACAATGCAGATGCATTCATGTTGGCGCTGCCAAAGTTCAGTTGCGTGCATGTCCTCTGCTTTTGCTGAATGGTTGGGCCATGAACACTCTGTACTACATGTTGGCTCGGGATGATTCATTTTATCGTTTTGTGTGGGATGGATGTCTGGATTCTGAAGATTAATTTTACGGCGTGGAATATCCTCATCGACTAGGGAAAGAAGAGAATACAGTACAGCACGCAGCACTACACATAGTAATATTCATCATCGGGAGCAAACCAAAGATGGGAACAAGATAATAAATTTGCAGCCCCTAGTACGTACGTAGTAGCAACCTTCTCTGGGGATTTTGATCTGGATCCGATGACGACCTATATATACACACTGAGCTTCCCAAATCACCAAGACTACGGCACGGTTTCTGTTTCCCGATTGCATACGTATATGGCATGATCTGGATCAAAATCCAACAACATCTCACTCGTCAGGCTCTGGTCATTTCTGAAACACTAGTTGTGATTTGAGAATGTGCATGGCTGTACTCTGTTTTTTTTCCTCATCAACTTTGTGCATGATCATGCGTATGTATATGTGTGCTGGTTGGTTCTGATTGCCTCTGCCTTTGCTGAATGGATCTTCTGAAACAGAAGCGTTATATATAGGCAATATATCAGTTTGATCACATGAATTTATCAGACAAAATTCATGATTTTACAGTACAACAGCCGCCCTCAGTTTGGGCATCGTTTACGTTACAGGTACATCCCCAGTACAGTCAAAAAAATAGGTACATCCCCAGCTATACTCCATCTCAGGCAGCTTCGGTTTCTTCCTTTGCCAAACACGGGAAAACCTCCAACGAAAATGCACGTCCCAAAAACCGAAACGAAAACACCCAAAAAAATCCCAACAGATGTACATGTACCTGCAAGTTTCAGTCCGTACGTACCATAACTAAACAACAGCCTGTCAAGAGCAATCCAAGCAAGCACTTCGAACTCGAGCAAAGAGAAGAGGTTAATACTGAGCTCCTTCCTTGGCTGCGTGATCCGCTTCTCACGTCGAGTTTCAATCTAGATCGTCGTTTCTTAAGTCCAATTTGAATCCACAAATGAGTGCTTGGCATGCTTGGGCATACTCCTAGGCAAGCAGACTCACTACATCAGTGCATGGCCAGGAAAAATACATACCGCAGCTCCTTCATCAGTATTATAGCTACATCAATCCATAAATGAGTATGGAAATTGGAAAACACTAAATGCCACAGCTTACCTTCGTCAGCATCAGAGATGCTGCTTGCTCATAGCAGGAGTTTGATAGATCCATCTCCATAGCTTTGTAGGTATTAGCATCATCCATAGCCTTGTCTTCTTCACTCAAATGCACCCAGCAGAGGCTCCTCTTTGCATACAAGGTTGAATCATTAGGGTCAGCCTCCATAGCCTGCAGACATCAAATGGCATCCCATTCACACCAAGCGTCAAATTAGCTGCAAACTAAACCCTTGACTTCAAAGGGATATCTAAGCATTATCTAAATAGGATAGACATCAAATTCACAAGAGCCGGTCGGATACAGGGCATAAACAGTCAGTACAGTACATGGAGGTAATCAAGGAAAACACTTGATGCAACTCCCATAGTTCAGAGCATTTTTAGGCCAGAAAGGGATTGATCAGCAAGTAGCGCACGACAGAGCTAATGAAAAACTATACGATGCAACAACATACCTTGGTATACAGAGCCAACGCATCAGCATGAGCATTTTCCTCAAATGCAGCATCCCCTTGCATTTTCAAAACCATGGACTCAAATGCGGCATCCCCTTGAACTTTCACAGCAGATCCATTATTTTCCTCTAATGACGCATCCACTTGCTCTTTCAAAGAAAATCACATGGGTGCGGTAGATTAAGCTACAATTTGGTCTGGCTGTTACTTATCTTAATGCGAATACGCAAAACAATCATGGCTTAACTTCGTTATCATCTAGCACAGAGTCATCAAGAATCTAATACAACTCTAGCAAGGAAAGATCTAAAGAGAAATGAAGAGATACATGATAAAAGGATGCAAAGAGCCATAATATAAGAGTCAGCCAATTAAAAAGAAGTCCTGGGTCAGACAGGTCATAGAAGTAACCACTAGTTCCAATCTTTGGACTGGGCAGGGTTGGGAAAGGGAAACTATATAGGAACACTGTACTGTACACAACACATATAGTTTTTTTCTTTTTTTTTGCAGGGACAAGATACATAATATTGGTCATAAGGAGAAAACAAACATGTGACTATGGGAGAAATGGTACTACATTTGCCTGATGCCGCAGCTATACGGCTTGATGACTGGTTGGTATACTCTTTATATTTCCGTCTTATTTGTACAATAAAGCTCCATATGCAACCAACCACCACATGGGTCAAATCAACAAACAAACAGCACAGCATGCCACCTAAGCTCCATGGTCTCTAACAACAGAGTAAACTCACACATAAACAACCCAGTACTAACACTCGGAATGGCTAGCAAGTAAGCGGTTGTGTGGATAAGGTGGGAAGAAGCAGGGAGAATAGGTGAGCACTATCACATGGGTGCGGTAGATTAAGCTACAATTTGGTCTGGCTGTTACTTATCTTAATGCGAATACGCAAAACAATCATGGTTTAACTTCGTTATCATCTAGCACAGAGTCATCAAGAATCTAATACAACTCTAGCAAGGAAAGATCTAAAGAGAAATGAAGAGATACATTATACAAGGATGCAAAGAGCCATGATATAAGAGTCAGCCAATTAAAAAGAAGTCCTGGGTCAGACAGGTCAAGGAAGTAACCACTAGTTCCAATCTTTGGACTGGGCAGGGTTGGGAAAGGGAAACTATATAAGAACACTGTACTGAACACAACACATATAGCTTTTTTCTTTTTTTGCAGGGACAAGATACATAATGTTGGTCATAAGGAGAATACAAACATGGGAGAAATGGTACTACATTTGCCTGATGCCGCAGCAACAATTCAACCATTCTCACATTTCCACTGTGAGCAGCAACGTGTAGTGGTGTTCCTCTTTCGCATATAGGGTCAACATAAGCTCCCCTGGATAATAGTAACTCCGCTATTTCACAGGTATCTAGATGAAACAAATGAAAATGCTTACATCACATTACCATCAAGGAAACATTAAAAAGAATACGGAAGATAGCTTATTACCCCGGGTGTTAGCTTCCCAGTTCATGTCTTCCTCTCCTTCGTCTGTATCTGTGCCTGATGAACGATTTAATTGATTATTATGTACCAATATGGTTAGGAATGCTAACGAAACCTGATCCAGGCCAATGGTTAAGCATAGTCAACACAGCAAATAAAAAATAAAGAAATTTCCCATACCCAGCCAGACAGACCAAAACTGATTTTCCAAGCCAAGGACTATACTATTAAGCCTTAGTTTGAGTTTTGTTCAATCATAATTATGTGCACTGCTCAAGAAAAAGTTTATGCACATGGTATTGTTGAACTAGCCATCTGAACAAAAAAATGCATCGCTAATTAAACACTGTTGTCACTACCTTTAGTTTATCACAACAAGAGTACAATGTGCAAGACAGAAAAACAGAAGAGCTGGAACTTAATGCAGGACAGATATCACAACCAGTTACGGCTAAATATAAAGCAGAACAGATCTGGCAGGATGAATAAAACTACGGGTAATAAAATCTGAAACAAACATATGCAGAGCCAAAGAGAACCTGTCATAGTAGCATAATGGAGCGCAGTAAACCCTTTTGTATCTGCTGTGTTTGGATTAGCACCACGATCAAGAAGAAACCTTACAACTGATGTTGATCCACAACCAAATACTGCATACAGTAGAGGCGTTGAACCTGGCAGAGCACAAGAACAATGTTGAATCAGGTCCGACCGATGAGCTACGTCATAAGATAAAAATGAAGAGCATGGAAAATCAGTCGCAATGCCACCATTGATGTCGATGCTACCACATAAGATTATGTTTTATCGATCAATGATTCAGCATGCATCTCACAGGCAGACTAAATGAAACACTCCCTCCAGAAAACAAAATAAAAAACACATCCATGCTTTACTGCAGGAACTGTACAGACGCAAAAAGATCTAGGGGCACCGCCCCACCCATCAACACCAAGAAAAAAGTAATCACTAAGCCATTCTGCAACATCAATAGGGGTAGTTAGGTTTGAAATTTGAATTGGTAGGTGGTGATCAGGGTGGTATCGAGTCGCTCAAGAAACAAAGGCGTCACCTTGAGCAGCATCAGAATATGCAAAATTGCACAGCTTGGAAAACTAACTACCAATGCCACTCCAAAATAACCCACTTTCCCGAGTCGACACCCATACACAAACTGAGTGGTCGCAAATTCGCAACAATCTTTCATCAACTGTTCTCTCAGACCGAAACACGAAAGTAAAACATCAGTCCATTCCAGTTCAATTAATTAGTACCATCGTCCCCAAGGGCGTCGATGTTGAGGCGGAGATCCTTGATAAGAAACCTGCACATCTCAAGCCTCCCTGCCCACGCCGCCATGTGAAGCGGGCCGCGGCCAGCGTACTGGCGGTCCTTCACCGCCGCCACCGCCTCCTCCACGCCTTTCCCCGACCTCCGCAGCTTCCGCGCGGCCTCTGCGTGCATAACCATAACACCACCCCCCAACAAAGAAAAAAAAAAAAGGAAATCATCAGATCCACGAACACCGAATTAAACTCGATAACCAGAGGCCGGCGCGGGGAGGCGGCTTACTCCTCACGGCGGGGACGTCGCCCTCGATCGCGTCGAGGACCAGCCCCATGGCCACCCAATCAAGCTTGGATCCAAGCCTGCGGTTCCCGAATTCCACCCGCGGGTCGAGTAGGGAGGGCTCCCGCCGCATCCTGGGCCCTGGATGGGACGGAAGCTTCTGGAAGGTTAGGGTTCGGCGAGGGGCTCGAGGTGGAGAGGGGAACGGCGATGAGGAACGGGAAATGGCGGGAAGCGTCGAGCTTCCGTTCCGTGCTGACTGTAGCCGACAAAGGCATGTCAGAGCCCGGCCTGCTGGTGAATTTCGTGTACCAAATAATAGTGGGCCAGGATCACAGTCCAAAATTCTGATAAAAAACCGAAGTTGGGGGTTGTTTGATGGGAGCATCTATGGGTTGGACTAGGGAAAGGGCGGCATTCGCGAAGGTATATTTCATGGTCCCACGCGTGAGCTACTGTCGTCATGTGGACACGTAAATTGAGGCGGTCCAACAGATCCAGATTCAAATCCAGATCTAGATCTGAATCTATTATTAAATTTATACAAAACACAAACTAATGATAGTATATCAACGCAGAACGGGATGTACAACAACGCAAACCAGGTTGTACAACAACACAGACCGGGTTGTACAGCAACACAAATCAGTTTGTACGTACAGCAACCCCGACCGGGTTGTACAGCAACGGAGACCGCGTTGTACAACAACGGAGACCGCGTTGTACAGCAACAGAAACCGGGTTGTACAGCAACACACAAACCGGGTTATACAGCAACATAGACCGGGTTGTACAGCAACACATGATATATTGTACGTAGAAATACATTCGGGTTGTACAAACAACTACACGTAGCAAGTTGTACGTATAACTACAAAATTCAGTTTGTACGTACGACTACATGTACAAAACATACACAATCCGAAGTACAAAAAAAAGTTTGTCGAAACCTATCAATATGGGATCTAGTTTTGAAGATCTCGACGGGAGGAGTTTAAAAGTGAAAACGGTTCGTAAATCGGATAAACGATTCTCAAGATATTTCGTTTTTAAAAAACGAATCTCAAAATAAATGCATGTACAACCCTCTGCCCACCCAGGGAGCTGCCACTTGTCACCGCCTGGAGAAAAGGTGGGAGCAGAAATGAACGAAATTGCGACACTTGTCAGCACCGGAGCGCACGCGCGTGGACCTTTACGAAGGGAACCCTTTTTTTAAGGATTTCCAGCACCTATTCTACGACCACTGCGGGAGCGATTTCGCTCCGCACACCCCCGGGTGTTAGTGGGCTCGGCACACTTCTGGGTACTTTGGCTAGTTGATTGTTTACAATATGTAAATTTATAAAATGGTGTATAAATGTGAACAGATTTCGAATATAAATATTTTATGAAATCTGATTTTTTTAATTTGAACAATTTTTACATGTAAATAATTTTTGAATTTGGAAGATATTCACATATGAATAATTTTCGAATTTGAACAATTTTAAAATATGAACATTTTTTGAACGTGAACATTTTTTAAAATGAACATCTTAAATTTGAACAAATTTCGAATATGATTTTTCTTTTGAATTTGAACGTATTTTGTATGTAAATAGTTTTCGGATTTGAACAACTTTTGCTTGTGAATAAATTTTGGAATTTGAACATTTTTTTAAAGCTAAAACATTTTTAAATTTAAACAATTAAAAAATGAACATATTTCAAATTTGAGCTTTTTTAGTTTTATTAATTCTAAACATCTATCAGAAAAATGAAAGTATAAAAAAGAAAATGAATAAACAAAAAAGAAAACGAACAAAAAAAAGAAACAGCTAAGAAAAACCGAAAAACTTGAGGTATAAATTTATTGGGCCGGCCCACGAAGGGGTGTGTGGGAGCGATTGCGCTCCGACTTGGTCGTGAAATAGGAATCGCCTTGTTTGATTCAAAGGAATTTTGTAGTATTTTATTCTATAGGAATTTTTCTTTTCCTAATGATTTGATTCATATGATTAGTTTTTATAGGAATTTTCCCCACAGCAGTATTTGTACTACTTCCCATAGGAATTCTAGCGTCCACTCCAAACTCTTCTTACAGTTCCTTTGGTGAATCAAACAAACTTTGATACAAACTCAATCCTATAGGATTGAAGTGTGCATGACATAGTAATCATATACTTTTCTTATTCCTATAACTTTCATATCCTATGAATCAAACAACTAGTAATTTTCCAGTTATACGAACATCGATACAAAACAAGTGGAGCAGTTTTAAACCACTCAAAGCAAGATAAAGAGCCCCTTCCCTAAACCCTAGCTGAAAAAAAACTTAGCTCGTGACCTAGCCGCCAAGCGCGATCGCGAGCTGTCTGAACTCGGTCAGTGTGCAAGTTGATCCCCTCTCACTCTGTCTGCTGCTCCGGCGGCGGGAGGGGGATCCGGTTCCTTCGCACTGTAAGGATTTGGCTTTGTAGGTCATGGCGTGCCATTTGGGTGGTCGGAGTGGCGTCTGGACAAATAAATCTGACTTAACTCTACTCCCACACTAAAGTCGTCTTTCATGGCGACGTCTCGGAGTTGGTGGCATCGTATGCTTCCGATCGTTCAGGTCCGGTGGTATTGGGGTTTTTGGATGGTGTCGACGAGGCGGCGGCGGCGACTCCATCATTTGAGTCTTTACTCCTGCTCTATCCCCATTATTGCGACATTTTCTCTGTCATGGTGGAACAGAGAGGATTTGTCCAAAAGTACATGCATGCGGCTGTCTGTGCTGGCGACAAATTTAAGATTGTGCATCTTGTGCTGGATTCATGGTTGGAGGTTTACGGTTATGGTTCCCTACTCTTACGTCGTGTGGGGGTGCCGGTTCTGAAGTTCGATGGCGTGTTCGGGGTCGTGCTGCCCCGATCTGATTCTTTCAATGGCAATGGTTTGTCCTATGACAAACTACTTTGGAGATCTGAAAAGCTGTTGGTCAGCGATGGAGCCGCGTCGAACTCGGGTGAAGAGGTAATTTGCCTCGTTTTACTTTGGTGGCTACTACAGTGGTACCGAAGAAGAGAGATAGACGTTGGTTTGTCAAATAGGTTTATCCTATCAGATTTGTAAATCGGTGTGTGCGTGCTTTGTATGTTGTTATTTTATCAATGACTCACTGAGAAACGTCTTACCTTGGAAAAAAAGTTTTAAACCACTTAATTCAAAACCGCGGACACTCATTATGGATCAAGGTAGCAATATTTTTTTTGTAAAATGAAATATCTATCCGAAAATGATTTAGTATTCATATTTTTTATTGCAAACACACGCAAATTCAGGCCGTGGGCTGGCCAGGCCATTTTAGGTCGGCCTTTGTCAAGCATTTCCGGTTATATACAGCATTGCTATTTTTCAGTCGGTCAAACCTCCGGGTCTACAATGATCCGAACTCTAGTCGACACGGGAGCTGAGCACGTGATGGTTATGTCTATCGTCCTGCTTGATTGGCCCACGAGCATAGATGATGTATCTCCATCAGCAATAGCATTCATCAGCACAGCAGGCTGCTTAGGCTCCACTGGCAAGCTCATGCTTTTGGAGTTCAGCATTGCTGCAATATCCGTCATGGCGGGCCGATCTGCTGGATCTTCCTGAGCACAAAGCAGCGCCACCTGAGCGCATCGCGTTATCTCATCGATTTCATATGTGTTCCCTAGACACGGATCGACAAGCTTATGCAACATTTGGTCCTTCCACATACGCCAGGCCTGAAATAGTTTTTCAACAAACTTGACATAAGATAATTGCAGCGCAAAAGAAGGAAAATACAAAGACTTAATGTCTGGCAACAAAAGAAAACACCGAGTGAGTGGGAACTATGAGAAATCTTTGCTGGAAATATATGCTCAGTTCACTCACATCTCGTACAAGATCACCGACGGTATCCCCTTGCTTGTCGAGTATGGTATTCTTTCGGCCACTAATAACCACCAGAAGCAAAACGCCAAAGCTGAACACGTCAGTCTTCATCGAGTAAACTCCTCGAGATGCATATTCCGGAGATATGTAACCACTGAAAAGTGAAAACAAATTGTAAGATTAGAACATCTGAACACAAATGATGGGAGTCTCTGTGAGAATTGATATATCAGTCAGCTTACCTGGTTCCAACGACCCTACTCGTGCGCTCTTCTGCTACATCTGAACTGAGTACTCTAGCTGATCCAAAATCAGCTATCCTTGGGATCATATCATAATCCAAGAGGATATTATGTGGTTTCAAGTCTCTGTGGACAATCCAGAACATGGAGTTCTTATGCAGGTAAACAAGGCCATCTGATAACCCTGTAATTATCTTGAGTCGCTTAGACCAGTTTAGCAATGGCCCTTTTGTGTTGTCTGCAAAATGTTTGAAAGAATGATCAACTTTTTGCAAGTTTTTGATTCTGCTCAAAGCAAAACAATAATAATTTCAAATCAATTATGATGTGAAACCAAGGTTTTTGTAGCCTTGATTTAATTTTAGTTCTTTTGCATTCGTGCACATACTTACTTAGAATTAAACGAGGTGCGCTTGGAAATAACATACAGTTGGGAAAACTTACCACATATGTAACGATCCAAAGAACCATTTTGCATGTACTCATACACCAGAATCCTTTCTTTCCCATGGATGCACCACCCCACTAACCGAACCACATTAGCATGCTGAAGCTTTGCAAGCTGCAATTCACTTTTGAAATCAAGTGTTGCTGCCTGCTCATCAACTCTTTTGATGGCAACATTAAGTCCACCAGCCAACTGACCCTGCAATTTTTACTAAGGGAGTTAAATTAACTTTCTTTCACCCGACATCCACCCTTTATAGGAACACAACGGGGATAGGCATTCACTTTGTTAAATTTGCTTCTATATTAGCTTACCTTGTACACCGTCCCAAATCCACCACATCCAACTATTATCTTCTCTGAGAAATTGTCTGTGGCATCCATGATCTGAAAGTAATCGAACCTTGTGAATCCCGTGCAAGCCTCTTCCATACGGGTACAAAGCTCCACAAGCTCTTCAACGTCGAAGATATTCTGTTCTTGCAGGTCCACTTTTCCTGACTCACAGATAATCTATCCTTGTCATCAATGGTAATTTAACGAACATTGACACTACTAAAATTGTAATTAAAAATGAGAAAGTGCTCCAGTTTGTTTGTTCATTTATTTTCATGTGGTTACTTATGGAGTAAGTATGTGCCACAGTCAAATTCTATTTTACCAACATTGACTTCTATTTTACCACAGTCAAATTCTATGTGGTGACGCTATTTATTCATAAAAAAATTATGCGTGAATAACAAAGTAATACTCCCTCCGTCCATAAATAAGTGTCTCAAGTTTGTAAAAGAGAAGATGTATCTAGACAAAAACATGTCTAGATACATCTTCTTTTTGATAATTTTGAGACACTTATTTTTTTGGACGGAGGGAGTATCAAAATCATTCATATGGACGTAATGAAGCAATTCCGGAATCCTTGAAGCATATAACATTGACATCAAACTTCAGTCCATTAGTTTCCATATCTGAGTTCATGATTAAGCGTATTAGCAAATTCACAGAAGTAAGTGCTTACCTCCAAATGGTTGTTTTCTAACATCGCAGAGTTCAGTAGCTCCTTGAATGCGTATACTGGTGTACTCCAAAGAATTTGTTGGAAACCTAAACGTAGGTAAATCTCATCATTCTTTGCCACTCACCTTTGGTTTCAAGAGTCATAAGAAGTCGGAAGCTTCATGCATTTGAGTCTGTAATAGCTGGTCTAATGGCATGTTACATAACTTGAGTCTGACACCGAGTCAACTTATAGCAGGAAAAATCATGCTTATTGACAAAGATATTTGGAAGGCGTCGAAAAATTGTATATCTTAAGTGAAAAAAATTCATCAATCTAGTATAAAAAGCTAGTACATAATATAAAAAATATCTGACCTGATGCAACGATTTGAACTATCTGTAACTACACTGAGCATCCCCTCTTCAGGCTGCTAGACAATATCAAATATCATCGTTATTGATGTACAATTAATTATCGCAGGTTGTATGATTCAGTACAAAGCTGAAACACCCGACGTCCCTACGGATTCAGAGTTCCAAATTCATATCATTAATTGGCAGTTACCAGTCTGCAATTGGACACCGTTTCAAAGTTCAGATGCATTACAGTAAAAAAACAAAAGTTCAGACGTAGTCACTTGAACAGACCAGTTCAACCGAATCTAAGTAAGATCGGTCTGAAAATTCGATCACCTGCAACCATAGGTTTCAATTTTGATAGTATGCATAAGCACGCATCAAGTTTTGATACTATACTAACCTTGACATGACGGTTATTTGCGGTAGAATTGTCGACGAGGGCGATGAGCGGGATGAGGCGGATGAACATGTCGATCTCGTGCTGCGCGGCGCGGAGCTCGTCGGCCATCCGGGTGCCCAGGAGAAGCCGGCGGAGGTATCCGCAGTCCTGGCACGCGGTCACGAGCGCGTAGCACCGCCGCAGAGCGCCGCCGAGCTGCTCCAGCGGCCGCCTGGTGACGTCCCGCCGCATCAGCTCAGCGAGCTCCAGGGCCCCGAGCAGGCCGCCGACGAGCTCCACGTGTTGCGCGAGGCGCACGCAGGCGTCCCGGTGGCGGCGCGCCACCAGGGCGGCCTGCACGACCATGGAGACCAGCCCGAGGGCGTCGACGCCGACCAGCTGCGCCATGGTGGAGGCTTGCCCCAGGGCGCCCCACAGGCTGCTAGAGGGGCTGTCCCATGGTCTCGCCATGCTCTCTGCTCCGCCCGGGTCCTCTGCGCTGCGGCCTCTCCCGCTCTAGGCCTCGTTGCCGGCATTGACGGGCGCAGGGCGCTGAGCTTGTTGAAGCGGTCAGGCGACCTTGACCAAGTTTGGTTGACGGATTTTTCTACTACCTATATGGCGTGCAACTCGTATCTCCACCGTACATTTGGCTTGAACATTCAATGGCAAATTCAGCCATTCCATCACAGAAACATCTTTACTATTAACGAAAAATCTATTACGTGCCCGGGCACCGTCTCGTCGTTAAAAAATGCTCACCACGCGCGCCGTCCGATCTATTATATCCATCTATCGAGTAAAAAAACACTCTCCTTATCCCTTCGTAACATCCCACCCCACCTCCTCCAATTCCCCCACGAACTTGAGCTCGAGGGAATACCAGGGAGATCACGCGCTGATCGAGAGTTTCTGAGGTCGGAGGCGATTTCTGGCGCGGATTGAACGCCGCCTGCGCTCCCTAGGCGAAGGGCGGCGGCCATGGTGTTGGTGGGGCTGGGTGAATCAAACGAGGCCGACGCTCCCGAGGCGAAGGGCGGTGGCCATGGAGTTGGTGGTGGTGCGGGGTGAGGAGGAATGGCGCGGCCCCCATGCATGCTCCTGAGGTGTTAGGCGGCGGCCATGGTGGTGCTGAGAGTGGGTGGCATCGCATGGCACCCGCACTCCCGAGGTGAAGGGCGCCGGGCCGCCGGCCATCTCAAACCATTGTTGCTGCAGGCGCCAACGACAGAGACGGCCGAGGAAGATCTGCTGCTCTCATTCTACGACACCAGCGATGAGAGGGGCGATCTACAGCGGGCAGGGAGGGCGATTTCCCATTTCCGAGCTCAGCTTGAAGGGGATGGACGAGTGGGACTAGAAGAAGGGGCTAGAGCATCCTCGTCGGGTTGCTGACAGCGCTTGGTCGGTCATCGCTGTGATGCTGGGTTGGGTACTCCTCCACTCCTACAGCCTCAAGCTGCACGAAGGTGAGATTTAGCTTCGCGGTGTTAATTGCCTAGTTTTGCGTTACTACCATTGGTGTGCGAGAAGGCTAATTGATATCCATTCTAGTTTTTCTACAGAAGGAAAACAGAAGTATTTTGTAACTTATGCAACGGGTGTATTTTTTTCTTTTTTCTACATCTGATTGTTGGAAACTGGAAAGATCATGGTGAAAAACATTTGTATGTTTTTTTTTCACACCGGGATGTAGCTTGTTTTTACATCCATAATTTCGAACTCATTCCCGCAATATGATGCAGTTTTCATCTTTCAGAATAATTACCGATTTAACTTCTACATTTATGCCATAGATGTAATTTTTGCTCAAATATATTTGTTATCTTGTATAATATGAATTTATAGATGTAGTTTCCCTAGGTTTTCTTTTACATTTATATAGTTCTCAACCTCACTCTCCATTAGTGCATAGGATTTTATATATGCACTTTTGTATGTAGATTCAGGACCAAGCTAGCTCTCATAGATGTAACTTTTGGCGAGGTTTTAACATCATAACATGATGAAATATCAACCCAAGTTATGAACATCTGCGTGTAATTTAAGGACCACGTTAGCTGTCATAGATGTAACTTTTTAATGTAATCCACATGTGTAATTTTCCTTCAACATCAGCTGCTTTTATATGTGAATCTCATGTAGTCAACGGATTTAATTTTTTCACTAAGGATGTATTTTTTGTTTAATTGCATGTGTAATCCTACATCCAACAGACCCTAGCTATGGTATCACCAAATTAATACTTCTCATGGATGTAATTCTCTTTCTGTTTGGTGTTTAATTTTACTTCCAACATTCCCTTCTCTAAAACAGTGGATTGTAACTTTTTGATATAGGTAATAATATATTCATGTTTTTTTGTTACTTTTATTAGATCAGTGGGAGTATCAAAGCCTGATTAGAAATTAGAAATACATACATAGCTGTAGCACAAATATCAAAAGTTACATTGTCATTTCTTGTATGGCACACACTTTTACAAGGAACAACAAGTACATGTTAGGAACATATTTTTGTTTGTAGTTCAACACATACATGTTGCATTTTTTTCAGTAAACCAGCAAATGCAGTACCATAATTGTGATTAGTGTTCGATATTGCAGGCTCTTCAGTACATATCACAAACGATGCTGAATAGAACATTGGTGAGAGCCACAAGACCTCAACTCCTAAAGCATTTGTTTTTCAATTTTTAGGTTGCACCCTCAAAAAACCGTGTTTTTGTGGTCATCAAAGTGCAATTTTGTGCAAGGGTAGAGGAAGGATAGTGGTGCAACTTCCTGATGCTCTGTACGTATCAATTTTAACTCTGTTTTTTGTTTCATGTCCTAGATGATTGAACATTTTTAACATGACTATTGTCCTACATGTAAAACCTATCCGTACTTACATCGCTGCACAATGGTGGAGGCTTGCCCCAGGGAGCCCCACAGGCTGCTAGAGGGGCTGTCCCATGGGCTCGCCATGCTCTCTGCTCCGCTCGGGTCCTCTGCGCTGCGGCCTCTCCCGCTCTAGGCCTCGTTGCCGGCATTCACGGGCGCAGGGCGCTGAGCTTGTTGAAGCGGTCAGGCGACTTTGACCAAGTTTGGTTGACTGATTTTTCTACTACCTATATGGCGTGCAACTCGTATCTCCACCGTACATTTGGCTTGAACATTCAATGGCAAATTCAGCCATTCCATCACAGAAACATCTTTACTTATTAAATGAGAGTTCGTAGGTAGGTTCAACGAAAAGTGAAAAGGCTCCACCGGGCCTTCGATCGCTCCGATGGGCCAGGCCCAAAAACTTCTCCGCACGCCCATTCGATCGCTCACATGAGCTAGGGTTCCACCACCCGCCGTCGCTCAACGCAGCCATGGCGCGCCAACACACAGTCTCCTCGACCGACCGCCATGATACCTCCCCGCCGCCGATGCTCCATACCAGCCTGCTTTTACCTAGACCTTTCTCCAGGGAGATGGAGCTCTTCTGGGGCGCCACATCAGCGCCCACCCGGCGTGACGCCCAGGTCGCTCCCCGTCGACGGCCCATCGCGGCGTGCATTGACCCGGACCGCTCTCCGCGGAGATGGAGCTCGGATGGGGCACCCACCCGGAGTGGCGCCGGTCTGGCGGCTGCGACCCTGTCCCCAGCTCCCCCGTCTTGACCTTCACCCTCCAACCGAGGATTCGCCTGACGCGGGCAACTCCGCTTCGATGGTCGTCTCGCTCGAGAGCGTGTTGAGGAAGTGGCGCCCCGACAAGGAGACGCCGTAGCCTCCGCAGCTTGGCCTTGACCCTCGGCTTCATCTGCTGATCCAGGAGATGCCCGACGAGGAGAGCAGCATCATGCCGACTGTGGCTATCTCAAGCCCACGTGAGCAGTGAACCAGTCCGATCGGTACAAGTCTTTTCCCCCAAATCATATTGGATCATTAACTGTTTTCACCAAATTATCTACTGCATCAGGTTGTGTATTATCTTGGAGTAGTATGAATCACGTTGTGTCTTAACTCGTGATTTGCATGTACTACTGCTGGTAGCTTAGCGTCCTGTCGCAAAAAATTGGAGTAGTAAAGATTAGCCTTGAGAATTTAAGATGGGGAATTAGTATGCTATATTGAATTGATCTCATGATTTAAACTGATCTGTTTCTATACCGTACTGCAGTATGATTACATTTGAAGCCATCGAATTTATGGAACCGTGTTGTCAAATTGCAGAATGAGCAACACAATGTTCCAACGCACGGGCTAAATGCGAAGCGGCTGCTCAGATATGCACCCAGTTTTCCCCGGTCCAGGGTTGACGGAACCGCTGCCGACGTGTCTAGCGATCAGAAAAGCCCGCCAGTCTGTCGTGCCGGAATTCGGCCTGCTACGCCCGCCTATAAGGATGTATCCCTCCGCCTGCATCCCTCCGTCCTAGGTGAGCTGCTGTTGTGCTGATGATGGCCGAGTTACATTGGATATTGGTGCTTCCTATGTTGTCATTTGCTTTTATTGGTAGATTCAAGTAGTAATATATGTAGCATGTATCTTCAAAATAATAGATTTAGACTATCAGTGTTGCAAGTATATTAGTGCGTGTTGGACATGTTTCTCACAAAATTGTTGTTTTTCTTCCATGTTTTTCCTCGTGTATGTCAGTGAGCAGCTGCAAAATTGATCATTTAGTGTTTGCGCTCTTAGGCCTAGGTTGTGCATTCCCATTAAAAACAATAGCCAAATAGCTTGCCACATTTACTGAAAAACATGTAAAGAATGACTGGTTTTGGATGTAAGGTGGCATAAGTAATGTCCTATTAGTTTGTCACATTTACTGAAAAACATGTCATTATTGGATGATACAATTTTGTAGTTAATCAAGAAGATTAACCATCTCTGGTCAGAACGGCAAACAAAATGAGGCATCTGACGTCGAGGACGCACCGACTATTATTGCCTCTGCCTGTCTGACCAAGGAGGAAAATCAAGCAGTTGATGGCGAGGCACCAGCAATAGCCACGCTGAGCAAAGAAATGCAGGTAGTTGGAGCTGTCATGAGTGATGAATGAGAATTGTTTCTTCTTTTAAGCTAGATATTCATGTTACTTCCACACAATTTTAGTCATTTTCCAAACTACTTCACATCTCTCCGTAGCTACGTGCGTTTGTCTTAGCACCACACCTTTGTAAAGATATTCAGACTGATTTACACAAGGCAGAAAGGAACAGATCATCGATTCATGTGTGTGCTTAGGATATTGCAGTGTCTAACTTTTCTATCAATATATGAAGGTCTTTTTATTAGTTTTGGGGATAGTTTATTTTTGTGTTTGGAACCAAAGTGTAGCTACTCCTTTGTTGCCTCAGTCTCTATAATTGTTACCTGAATGTTTGAAATACATTTTTCTTAATTTTTTATGTTTACATATGCATTAGTTTCTATAAGTTCTTTCATCTCATCAGGCGTTCAGTGATCTAGAATATAAATAGTAATTAATTGTTGATTAAATGGTCTCATGAAGCAGGGTGCATGGGCCTTTAACAGTGCAGCCGGAGCATGCAATCTGGAGTGAATTCCAAGAAAAGTCTATCTTCATGCCCTTCAGTATTAGACAGAGGTGTGATGCCTAGACTCATAATATTTTATACCGTTGCCGACATTTAGCTTATGCAAACTTGTATTTCTTGAATCATAGTGTATATTCTTTTTGTGATAGATCTGGTATTGTGGTCGACTTTAGAACAGCTTCCATCCATAATTAAGCTAGCTTCACATAGTATTTGAGTTGTACCTTTTTTTGACACAAAAAATTGTCTAGATGTGTTTCTATCTTGATTATCTCTTGATGCATTTTCCATTAAGTTGGGCCATAGTGCTAAACTCTGTAACTATGTGTCGCTTACCTTTGTACTTGATTTGGTAAGAACAATTTAAACATTATTGCATATTCCATCTCAAACTTGAGGTACTTCCTTTTACGAATTTCATGATTGCAATGTCTTTCGAGTGGTGGAAACTTCGGAATTCATCCCCGCCACTATCAGTACAAATCAGGCTCCTTGTTGACGACGGGGATATCCACCCATTAAGCATAAGAGGACGTCAAGGAGCTGACAACAGCTGCACCATGTCGTCATGACACTATGGCTTCACAGAGATGCACCACCAGGTTCTTCAACACGCTACCATTTGAAGTAGAGTGCCCCGAACGCTGTTGGCGCCCTCATACCGACAAGAGTGCTCTTCGCTTTGAGGCGGATTGGAGCGCATGAAAATTCATGGAGCGGTGTGCTATCAAACGGGCTCTTATGAGTTGAGTTTTCAGCTCTCACAATATGTTTAGATACAATAGGCTTACAAGAAAGGAAGTTACAAACAGAGTTTCCATTCTGGCCTTCAAAACTTGCAAAATATTTTTTTAAATTGCTAGGTACAATCTGAGATTTGTATTTGTGACAAAGAGCAAAGTGTGTCATTTCGGTGATGAAGAGAGTTACATCCAAAACATTTTGGGTATGATAAATTAATATTTTTTCTTTGTTCTAACATCTCTGAACTCACCAGCAATACAAAAAATTAGGTCCCGTAGCAACGCATGGGCATTCAACTAGTACATATGGGTTGTGTCGCGAGATAGATTGGAGAAGCTCATAACCGAGTTTAATGTGTCCAAGCATCCAACTTCACTGACGAATACAACATGTGTAAATATATTCCAGATAGGGTAGACATCTATTAGGAGGGGTCGCGATTTGGTACCTGCTTGGTACTTTAGGACTTTAGGTTGCCTCTTGCAAGGTGTAGCTTCTTCGGGTTTCTTGCTCGACTTGGAGTTGGGCGGCGCTTACTCTCTTCTTGTTTTTCTTCTCGTTTGTCGTTTCTTTTGACTTGCTTTGTAAGAGAATTTTCTCACCACATTGTATCAGTTCGACTGTTTGTGGCTTTATTTATAAAACATGATGAAATCTTGTTTCGTAGGAAGGGAAAACTAGACAGGGACACTGCTAAGCCCAACCTTCTCAGCTATACTGAAGAGATTACTCTATTTATTTTGCAGGGATGACACAAATAATATTGTTCATAAAGAGCAAATCAAAGATGGGAAAAGAGGTACTACATTTGCAACAATAATTCACCAATTCTCACATTTTCATTTTGAGCAGCAACCAGTAGTGGTGTTCCTCTTGTGCACAGTGTCAACATAAGCTCTCCCTAGACAATAGTAACTCTGGTATGTAATAGGTATCTGGAAGAAATAAATTAAAATGCTACGTCATATTACCCTGACGGATACATTAAGAAGAACAAGGAAGGTAGCTTATTACCCCGGATATTAGCTGCCCACCTCATGCCTGCCTCCTTGGTATGTTTGCCTGATGAACGATTTAATTAATTATTATGTGCCAATATGGTTAGCACTGCTAACGAAACCTGATCCATGCCAATGATTAAGCATAGGCAACACAGCAAAAAAAAAAGAACCTCCCGTACCCAACCAGACAGACCACAATTTATTTTCCAAGACAAGGACTAGACTTCTAACCCCCATCCAGGTTTCGATCCGGCGCTTTTTAGCGCTAACGCCGGCGCTAACGAAAACCTAGGCTAACGAAAACCTAGGGGAGGGGGCGATTTCACCAGCCGTTCAGCGTGTTCAGAAAAAAGATGGACATAAATTTAAAAGTTATTCTCCCCGTCCCAAAAAAAACAGCCCGAGTTCGGCTATCATCGGCCGCAGTTGCCAATCATACAAAAAGCGCCACATATGGGCAAGCGGTCATACAAAAAAGACGCCAATGTTGGGCGATATGGACGCAATCGGCGGTCAGGCAGAGCCCGGCGCAACGTCGACGTCGTAGATGGGCGCGGCGGTAGGAGTGACATCTTCGGGGACGGCATACTCCAGGTCGATGGCCATCGCAGCAGTTGTGGAGTTCTCCGCCCCGGCCTCGAGGTCGACGACGGGCGTCGCAACAGTGGGCGTCGCTGGCTCGGCGTTCAGTGTCGCAGCAGTGGGCGTCACCGAGCTTGACGGGCTGCTGGTCGGCCGGCTGATGTCGCTGAGGATGAGGCGGCGTTGCGCCAGAAACCATTCCCTCACCTTGGGGTTGAGCTTGGGGCAGTGGATCGCCGCCGCCCACGAGGAAGGCGAGGTTGTGGTTCCTCTTCTTCGCCATGGTGCCGGTCCTGAGGAGGTCGAGCTTGACCTATGAGTTGTCCATGACCGCCGCCCGTCGTGCCTTGGAGGTCTCCTCCCTTTTCGCGGCGTGGGCCTGGGCGTCGGCGATGCAGGTCTCGATCGACGCATGTAGCTTCGCCGCAGCCGGCGTGGCGTCCCTCGCAGCTCTGGCCTTATTGTTGCCTATTGGGGGACGGCCATCCAAAGCACCTGCAACCGGCGCGTCCGGGACATACTCCTTGCCGGCCTTCGCCAGCGATCGGTGCGTTTCGGTCCACTTCTCACAATTTTCGACGACGACGAAGACGTGAAAGTACTTGAAGTCCGTCTTCTCGTCGGCCTTGTACGCCTCTAGCATCCGGGCGATCTCCATCTCCACGTTCGCCCCGCTCTTCGGCATGTGCTTGACCTCCTCGACTATGTCGTGCCACTTGTTGCAGGCGGTCTGCATCAGCGACCAATGGTTTGACATCGCCTTCTGGCCGCGATCCGTCGTGCACATGGCGAAATCGGCGTCGATCATGCGGCGCTCGTCGTACGTCGACTTGACGCGCTTCCAGTAGTTCTCCATGGCCTGGTTCGAGCCGTGGTGGTGTCCTGGGTCGTCACCTTCCAGGCCTCGGCGAGGAGGGTGTCCTCCCGGCTCGTCCACTTGATGCGCGGCTCGACGGGCGGCTTTGGTTGCGCGGGCGGCTTCTTGGGATAGCGACCGCCCGTTCCCCCTTCCTTGGCCGGCTCTTCCTCACCCCCGACCGCCTACGATTCATCACCTCCCTCGACCTCCTCCGTGTCGGTGCCGCCGCCGTAATCGATGCCATCTGTGGCAAAATCCTTGCTCGGCGCCGACAGGAAACCCGGGGATGCCGCTGCCGCCGCCGAGCCCGTGGTGATGATGTCGTCCATCTCGGCGCTCATCCCGAGCATGGACTGCGTCCCGAAAGCGGGGGAGCGTCGCAGCGGCGACGAAGGTATGTAGCCCGGCGAGCCGACATACATCATGGTCGGGTGGTGGGGGAAGGTGACGTTGGGGTCGAAGCCGCCATGGAGCTCGTCGTCGGCGTAGGAAGGCGAGTAGTGCGGCGACGCGCACCAGCGCGGCGAAGGCGATGGCGACGCAGATTGGCCCCAACCGGTGAACTGGGGGTAGAGGTGAGGATGAGGGGCCATGTCGGTCCTGCGCTGGGCCGGCGGCGCCGCAGAAACGGCCGGAGTTGGCGGCTCCACATCTTGAACTTCCTCCTCATCCTCCTCCTCATGCTCTTCTTCCGCGGTGGCAGCTTCGCCCGCGGCCTTCAGCTTCTCATCCAACTCCCTTTGCCGCTGCTTGAGCTCCCTCCCCTGGTGTTGGAGGTTCTCCGCCCTCTGGCGTTCCTGCTCGGCGATCCAATCTTTGTTGCTCATGCCCGACAGCCTTTGCTTCGGCGGTCTCAGCTTGCGCGGCTTTTTGACGTGGAGAGCGGCGAGGGCGGCGGCGGCGTTGGTTGTTGCGGCTCGCGGGCCGGCGAATTTGGTGGGAGGGCATGGCGAGCTCGGGTGAAGAAGTGGGGGGAAATGGCGGGATCGGGCGGCGGCCGAGCTATTTGGGCGGCAAAAGGGAGAGAAGCTCAAAGTTATGGAGGGAATCACCCAGTCTCGCCGACAGGTCTGGCCCGCGCACGCCTTTTGCCCCCCCCCCCCCAGGCGGTTCCCAGGAACCTGAGATCGTCCTGGAATCGTCGGCGTGAAACGACGCAAAAACCGGCGCTAACCGGCGCTAAATCGATTTCAGGGGGAGGGCGACTGGTAGATTTTTTCTTCCGCCGGCGCTAAAAAGGCCTTTTGGGGGAGCGTTGGGGGGGACGACTGGAGATTGAAAGGGCATGTGCACTCATGTATGGTTTTGGTAATCAATGACAATCACTAAGGACTAGTGTGTGTTTTGAGCATATTGCAAGTATGGCTTAAAGTTGTCAAGGCATCACCTATATGAAGAAAGATGGTATCTTCCATGGGCTTACAACAAGAAGATCAATTAATATAACTCATGGAGGATGATCATGTCATGATCGTCATCAAGGTTGACTAGTGCAAGACCAAGGAAAGCTGCCGGAGACATGAAGACGAAGCTAAGCGAGACTCTCCCATAATATAGTATGGGGGAGTATATGGAGGAGTCTTCATCAAGCATGTGCTAGCAAGCGCAATCAAGAAAGGTGGTCCACTTGAAGAAATCAAGATCGTCATCATCTAGCTCAACTGGATTGCTCAAGGCAAAGGTATGATCTCTATATGGCTATAGGATAGATAGGCGTACTATCAAGAGGGGCTCTCGAGTGAGTAACTTGATCGCATCTTTGTGGAGAGCTCAAACCTTTGCATGCTTGTCATATCATCTTTCTTGGTTCTTATTTGGCTTTTCTCCGTGTTGGTTTTTGGTGCTTGTCGTGATCTTCATGACAAGACCAAGTTCTTCGAAAACGGTTTTAGTTTGGAAAACTCGTTGCGTTTTCGGTGTGGAAATATTACCGTTTCAACCTTGAGGAAAGTTACACACCTTCACATGTGTGGAGACTTTGCTCTATTTATGGTTTGCAATATTTCCTTGTCAGTGTCTATCCAACGGAGTTGGTCTCAAATCATTCGGAGTTTATATGCAAAAGATCTTTCAGTTATGTTGTTTCTGCAGTTTTTTAAAGGGACGGAAATGTCCGGACCTAGCTCGGAGATTTCCAACCCGGAGAATTTTAGCTAAGTCTTAAAGTTTTTCTGCCCTGCACTCCGTCCGTTCTCAGTCGGATTTTCAGCAGGAAATTTCCGGGGTTCGGAAATTTCCGTCCCAGTTTTGGAGATTTCCGAATGACCAGCTCCCGTTTTTTTCGCCAAGTCTTATTTGATCTCAGCACTGACTCAGTTCAGATTTTCACCGGAGTTTCTACCGGAGATGTCCGGGGTCCGGAAATCTCCGGCCCTGGTTCGGAGATTTTCGGACAACAAGTTACAGTTTTTCGCCAAGTCTTATTTGCCTTCAGCACTGATCTTTCTCAGCTCGCGTCGGAATTCCTACTGTAGATTTCCGGGGTCCTTCCGGACTGGCGATTCCCAACGGCTAGAAATCTGGGAGGGGCCATAAATACCCCTCCCCTTCTTCTTCCTTGGAAGCACCACTTTCCCCTCTCTCTATTGCCATTGTTGACCTTGGAAAAGCTTGCCCCCTCTCAAATCCTCCCATGATTCTTGCATATCTTTGAGGGGAAAATGAGAGGAGATCTAGATCTACAATTCTACCAATCCATCTCTCCTCTAAGTGAGGGGAACATAGTGGATCGAGATCTTTGAGTTCCTTTGTGGTTTCCCCCCTTTGTTCTCGCTCTCTCTTATCCCCCCGTAAGCATTAGTTGCTTGTGGTGGGATTTGGGAGTGTAGCATTTTTCTCCTTTGTGGTTTCTTGGTTCTTCCTCTCTTATTCCCCCATAAGCATTTGTTGCTTTGTTGGAATTTGAGAGTGAAGGACTTGAACACTTTGTGTGTTCTTGCCATTGCATCTTGCATCGGTTTGAGCCCTCACGAGGATTCGTGGTGGTGAAATTCGTGAGCTTGTTACTCTTGGGTCTTAGACCCTAGACGCCTTAATTGCCGCCTTTGTGGCATACGACCTTTTGTGATCAAGACCTTTGTGGCTAGTTGGGACCTTTGTGGTCAAGACCTCTTGTGGTCATTTGGGAGCCCCCAATTCGGTTGTGGGTGTGTGCCCCAAGGTGTTTGTACGGGATTGTTTTCCGCCCCAAAGGAGTTCATAGTGGAAGGTGGACTCGGACCTTTGTGGTAGAGTTCATCGGAGAAAAAGGTGAAGCCTGTGTGGCGTTGAGCAAACCTGTTGTGGTTGCTCACACCTCTCCAACGAGACGTACACCTTTTGTGGTGGAACTCGGGAATACATCCTCGTCTCCGCGTGTCTTGGTTATCCCTATACCCGATCTCTTTACTTATGCACTTTACTTTGTGATAGCCATCGTGATAGAAGTCCTTTACCTTGCTATCCTTTTGTTGTTTGTCTTGCATAGCATAAGTTGTTGGTGCACATAGGCGAACCTAGTATATTTAGATTGTGTCATTGATAAGTTAAACACTAAGTTTTATTCCGCATTTATGAAGCCTAAATTGTAAAAAATGTTTCTCGCCTATTCACCACCCCCTTTAGGCGACGTCTTTCCTTTCAGAGATGGCCTAAGCCTTAGTTTGAGTTTTGTTCAACCGTACATATGTGTACTGTTCGAGGAAAACGATATGCACATGGTGTTGCTGAACTAGCTATCTGAGCAAAACAAAACAAAACAAAAAGGACGATGGTTCCTATTGCCCATTATTGACAACATTACCTATTCGCCCAAACATTTTTGTCACTACATTTACTTAATTGCTACAAAAGTACAATGTGCAAGCCAAAAAAACTGAAGATCTGAAATTTACTGAAGGACATACATCACAACCAGTTACAAAAGCAGAACAGATCAAGAAGGATGAATAAAACTAGGGGTAATAAAAACTGAAGCAAACATACGCATGGGAAAAGAGAACCTGCCATTGTAGCATAATGGAGCGCAATAAATCCTTTTGTATATGCTTTGTTTGGATTAGCACCATGGTCACAAGGAAACCTTACAACTGATGTTGGTCCACAACATAGAGGCGTTGAACTTAGCAGAGCATAAGAATGGCAAGCCAACCAACATTAGGTGATACATAATCAAGAACAGTTGGAGCTGCAAAAGGCGTACTAGAACATCACGCAGACAGGTCCGACAGGTGAGTTACGCCATAAGATCAATAGCATGGAAAATCGCAATGCCACCGTTCATGTTTATGCTACCATAAAAGATTTGTTTCACAGATCCAACATGCATTCCCTCCCTGCTTTAAAACCGTAAAAACACAAGAAAATCTAGGGGCACCCCACCCATGAACAGTTCAACAACCCCAAAACGCATCATAAGCCCCCCCCCCCCCACCCACACTAGGTCAATCTACAATATCAATAGGACTAGTTAGGTTTGTAATTTAAAGTTGGTAGGTGTCCATGAGGAATACAGAACAACAGTTCACTCCACGGGAATACAACCCAAAATCTGCTAAACGACGAAATCACTATTTATCACTTAACAAGGCAGCAACCTCGAATATGCTATATATCGTCTTCTTCCACCGGGATGGCTTCTTGCGAGCATGATCCAACTCCAAAACTGGCGAGCCAGGCTTGGTGTATTGCTGAGCCGGAGATCCCTCAGGCGCGTACCCCGTGGTAAGGTTCAATTGCGTCGGGATGGATGATCAACCGCCCTGGCTCTTCATCAGGGTCGTTGGTACTGTTCTCTTGGTATAGCACGAAGAGTGCACATCGCCTCCCGGGAACCTATAGACATATGTCGTGATGCAATGACCCGTCCTGGGTGGATCGACGAATGAGCTATGAGCCCATAACTCTACAGTAAGGCTGACCATCCCGGCGTGGTATTTTGTATTCTTCGTCAATGTCCAAACAGATTATCAGAGGCGCCAGGAAGAGAAGATCGCATATGCTATCTCGGTATTCGATGGCGTGTGTCGCTTCCTCAAGTGTACGTTTGCGTTTGCTCAAGGGCATGTGATGTGATTGCAGGGTTAAGACGAAAGTGTCGAGGGCGCAGATTTTGTGTCAGCGTCGAGCTGGCCCTGGCCCGGCCTGAACTCTTCCAGCTGCATGTAGCGTTTCGCAATATTACCATCCAGTGGTATTCCATAACTCCTACCACGATGGTTCAAGTAGAATTTGCACCCTGGGACAGATTTAATCTAAAACAAAAATAATTTATACTGAAGTTTTGTATATTTGGAACTTACCTTACAATGTATCTATCTTAGTTGAGTATAAACTTCTATTGCTTATTTCAATAGCTTGCCTCATAAAAACTTAATAAATATTAGTTTTAGTATTATTAGTTATATAGTTATAATGCATATCGTATGACAATATTTACATTATACTACACATAAATTATATTTAATATTATATTTTTAAATTAATTTTTGGTAACCGCATAGTCCATTTGTATACATATTATGATAAATACATCTAAAGCATGTAATGTATAAAATATCGTAGCAGCAGTATCTAGCACATTTTATGAAAACTTTGGAGTGAAATATAAGTATAGTATATTTTGGGCATAATATGGGCTGTCCTATTATGTTGTTGCTTGGAAGAACTTGACTCTATGCTCGACTGTGCAGGATAAAACAGTAAATTAAGAGGATAAAATAGTAAATTAAGTCATGTGTGGTTTTCTGATGTAAATATCACATCTACCATTTTGTATGCATATTAATAAAAGCATTTCAGAAACAATGAAACCACATGTACATGACTCAAGAATATATATTATATTTCGAGTGACCTCACAAACAGTATGATTCATCTAAATTGTCAAATGTAGAAGGAAAACACATTTGAGTTATAATGGTTCAAACATTCTGCATAATCTACATTTTGAAAAACTTTATGGCATGCTTTGCTGCCATCAATAATGTTCACCACCATCATCATAGTTATCAGAACGCCCATCGTCATCTCGATCATAATACTTATAGCCGTAGCCGTAGCCGTAGCCGTAGCCGTAGCCATAGCCATTCTCATCATCCTCATCATAACCTTCATCATCTCCCCCATTTTCACAGATTTCATCCGCATCATCATTAGTACCACGGTTATTCTTACGACTAGGACTCCCTCAAGCTTAAGTTCCCATCTATTAAATGACAAATCTAGCTGTAAGATAGTTGTTGATAATGCACAAGTACTACAAAACAAGTGTAGCAGTAGTAAAATAATGTTGTAGTCAAAATGAGTGAACTAATACAAGGAACCTTGTTTCAAGTTTATATATTTGTACTGGAATTGTTTTTGAAGTTTTCATTTTTGTTCAGTAAATAAGTGAAGAAGACAGGGACCTTGCAGCAAACTCGTGTTCACATCAATAATATTTGATACATTCTCACAATGTGACTATCTGACACACACGGTTTGAAGTATGAGTCCCAAAATAATCCAGGGGCGAAGCTGCATGTGTGAACCCTGGTGCACATGCATCAGGGTCTAAAAAATAATGATAGCCTAACATAGTGTATAAAGGGCACTTTTGCCTCAGGTTGGGAGAGCACATGCGCATCAGGCATCATGGTCTTTGTTACTCCAGCTCTGGCCCTGAAAGAATCCACTTGTCTTCCCAAGTCGAGATTGACGCACCATTGGCTACCCTTTAAATCAGAAGGACAGTGTCATGGCCTAACTGCTGCTATTATTAATGGGTACTTCAGTTAGCAAAAGAAATTTGTATTTGTAAATTTTAACCACTATCCTAGAGAATCAAATGAGGCAGTTGATGAATTAGCGAGGCATGCTATCTCCTCGTCAGGTTTATGGATAGATGTCCACTAGAATTTGTCTTGCCTCTTGTATTGGACTTGACTGTTGTGTTGTGGATTAATAAATGTTACTTTTACTGGAAAAAAAACCAAGCTTCTCTTGTGCATTTGACCACTCAAAACTCGTGGAGCCCATCACCCTTTCAACCATCGCTCTGGGGTGAAATATTAGAACTGGCTTGTCGGCTCGGACGATGGCGGCACGTTGTGACTTGCTTGGAGGTGTCGTTTTTTAAAATGTTGGGTGCCTTCTTGGCGTTGCCCGGGTGAAAATTCAACTCCACAACTACATGTGAACCCACCAACCATCATCATCGTCGAAAGTTGTTGGACCAACGGTGACGATGGTTGGTGGGTTCGCACCGTCGAAAGTCTTCTGACTAGCGCGAATCGTAAAACACAACCAACGGTGATGATGGTTGGTGGGTTCGCATGGAGTTGCGCTGTGTTGGTTGCTCGGGCTGATGGTTTGGGTCAGAGTCTTTGGGTGCTCCCGGTGTGCGCATACGGGAGTCTAGACAGGAGTAGGCCATATCCGATCAGTCAAGAGCTAGGCCATTCGAGATTTTAAGGTGAAGTCCACTACTGAATCTCTTGTGCATTTGATGACAACGAACTGATAAGAGCGATATACATTAACACTATACAATCCCATTATATAAAAAACTAAATTATATTCGAGATTGGGGTAAGGCGGGGCGGCGAGGCGTTGCGGTAACGCCTGAATATGGGCGGGGAGATTGGTGGTTAGGCGGGCCCACGGTGGCTACCGGGGTTGGGGAGCTCACGGAAGATGAGATGGCGTCACCTATACTAACTTACAATGTGAGCCCTAGAGGGACCTTTATAAAGAAGCTACTACAGAGAGTAATTTTTTTTTGCCCGCATGCAAAGGCTCTGGACGCCGCTGCTCCTCTTTGTATCACCGCTCGGCCGTGTCCCTCGGAGTTCATCTTTGCACTAGGAATCAGCGCGCATCTCATCTGCACCCCTAATTGGCAACTACTCTTTATCTAATCGAATCACAATCCATCCCCGTCGATCTATATAAACAAAGCCGACACATTACCAGCAACGGCGGCGAAGATTACTCTGACGGAATCCATGGCGGCGCCTGGCCATCGTGGTGGCTCACCAGCTGTGGCACCGCTACTAGCCGTGGCAACAACGCTACTTCTCGTCGTCTCATTCTGCTTCAGGCCCGCCGCCTCGCAGGGAGATCAGGACAAGGGCGAGGAGGAAGCCCAGAGGCAGCAGCAGAGGTACAACTTCCGGTTCGTGCGGCACGCGCGGGACGCGCCCCTGGTGTCCCACTTCAACTACATCGTCGTCGGCGGCGGCACGGCGGGGTGCCCGCTGGCGGCCACGCTGTCAGAGCGCTCGCGCGTGCTCCTCCTGGAGCGCGGCGGCTACCCGTACGGCAACCGCAACGTGTCCAGCGAGTACCACTTCGCGGACGCGCTGGCGGACACGTCGCCGCGCTCACCCGCGCAGCGGTTCGTCTCCGAGGACGGCGTGGTGAACGCCCGGGCGCGGGTGCTGGGCGGCGGGAGCTGCCTCAATGCGGGATTCTACACGCGCGCCAGCGGCGAGTACGTGCGCGCCGCCGGGTGGGACGCGCGCCTGGTGAACGCGTCGTACCGGTGGGTGGAGAAGGAGCTGGTGTTCCGCCCCGACGTGCCCAAGTGGCAATGCGCGCTCCGGGAGGGTCTCCTCCAGGCCGGCGTCACCCCGGACAACGGGTATACGCTAGACCACGTCCCCGGCACCAAGATCGGTGGCACCATCTTCGACAGTGCCGGCAGGCGACACACCGCCGCCGACTTCCTCCGCAGCGCCAACCCCAGGCGCCTCACCGTGTTCCTCCACGCCACCGTGTCGCAGATCCTCTTCCGGCCCAGAGGTACGTACGAACGTCACACCATGCATGCGATGCACATGTTGTGGTTGGTCTGAAGCTAGCGTGCCGGAATGTGCAGAGGGGTCGGCGAAGCCGGTGGCGTACGGGGTGGTGTTCACGGACCCGTTGGGGGTGCAGCACCGGGTGTACCTGCGGGGCGGCGGGAAGAGCGAGGTGATCCTGGCGGCGGGGACGCTGGGGAGCCCGCAGCTTCTGATGCTGAGCGGCGTCGGCCCGCGGGGGCAGCTGGAGAGGCACGGCATCCGCCCCGTGATGGACCACCCCATGGTCGGGCAGGGCGTGGCGGACAACCCCATGAACTCGGTGTTCGTCCCGTCCCCCGTCCCCGTCACGCTCTCCCTCGTCCAGATCGTCGGCGTCACCCGCTTCGGCAGCTTCATCGAGGGCGTCAGCGGCTCCCAGTTCGGCATCCCCCTCCACGAGCGCGGCCCCCGCCGGCGCTCCCACTCCTTCGGCATGTTCTCCCCCATGGTAAACACTGACCCCTAGCTAGCTTCACCCAAAATTAACCTCAAACGTGGCAATGGCGGCATGACACCAACATTGAACGGTGGGTGATCACCTGCGCGCAGACGGGACAGATGGGAGCTCTGCCGCCGAGCGAGAGGACGCCGGAGGCGATGCGGCGTGCGGCGGAGGCGATGCGGGGGCTGGACAGGAGGGCGTTCCGTGGCGGCTTCATCCTGGAGAAGATCCTGGGCCCGCTCTCGACGGGGCACATCGAGCTGCGGTCGACGGACCCGCGCGCGAACCCGGCGGTGACCTTCAACTACTTCCGGGACCCCAAGGACGTGGAGCGGTGCGTGCGCGGGATCGAGACGATCGAGCGGGTGGTGCGGTCGCGGGCCTTCTCGCGCTTCACCTACGCCAATGCCACCGCCATGGACGCCGCCTTCGACCGCGCCAAGCTCGCCAACTTCCTCAACCTGCTGCCGCGGCACCCCAGGGACACCAGGCCGCTGCAGCAGTACTGCAGGGACACCGTGATGACCATCTGGCACTACCACGGCGGCTGCCACGTCGGGCCCGTCGTCGACCAGGAGTACCGGGTCATCGGCGTCGAGGGGCTCCGCGTCGTCGACAGCTCCACCTTCAAGTACTCCCCAGGCACCAACCCGCAGGCCACCGTCATGATGCTCGGCAGGTAAAAACATCCTTCTCTGCATGAACTCGTCACCTTCAATTTGAATGCTCTGACGAATTTCAAATGTTGTTTGGACGAAATTTGATCGAACTGCAGGTACATGGGGCTCAAGATTCAGACAGGGAAATGACAAAGAGAGATTGAGCATTCGTCAGTCAGATCGTTCGTTCATTCAAGGTCATGTGGGCTCCAAGTGTGCGTAGTTTCTTCGTGCCGTTGGTTGCCTATGGGCTCTGGTTGGGGGATTGGGCTTCAGAATTCTTGATTCTTTCTTCTAGTTCTTCTGGAAATTGTTTTGTGGACAAGTGTGGTCTGTGGTTACAAATTAAATTGTTAGATAAAATGCACGTTTGCCAAAAAGAAGAAGATAAAATGCACGTCGACGCAACATTTGCGACATAAATAGAATTTGCACCGACCACTAATCTCTGGAATAATCATGTGATGCAATGTCAGGCTATAAGTAGTTCTCCGTAATTGTTGTGCAAACCAGTGCTGTCATGCAATAAGAAAATATGAACGCAAATTAGCATGTGGACAACAACCAACTGTCATGCTATCAAAATTTAAAACACAACTCTCTACAGTACAAATGACAAAACTGTATGTGAATAGTGATGTACTCCCTTAATTTTTTAATATAAGATGTTTTAGCTATTGCACATGTTGTTTAGATACACACAAAAATAAGTGAATATAAACACTAAAACATGTCTAGATACAAGTTTAAACATATGTATGTAGAAAAAGCTAAAACGTCTTATATTTAAAAACAAATGTAGCAGTAGCTAGTCAAAACTAGGCTTTGAATTCAGCCCATTAGCACTGCTGGTTTTTTTCATTCTTGTTTCTCGAATTATACTGTCAACCAAGAGTTGATACCCTGTGTTGAGTACATGTTGTGAAATTTGAATTTTAAATACAACTTGTGGCGCGTAAAATAAATTATTCATGACTAATCAAAATGGGGTTGTGATTGGCCCACTAGCACTCTCAACAGCGAATGTAGTTCTTCATTCTTGAATTGTGTTTTGATTCTAGATAGAAATTTTATACGTGTTGCGCACATATTATCTATATTGCCTCGTTTGGATGTTTGCATTGAGCCTAGATATTGGATATTCGAGAGATTCCAGTCCCGAATATGCCAAATCAACCTGTTTGGTCGTACTAGATATTCAATCTGGATATTCGCGACCGATATCGAGCCAGCGCTTGCGACTGCAAAAATAAGCTCAGCTGATGTCGAGGGGTTTGCCTCGACATTGTGGGATATTCGCGTCGCGTACCGCTTCGCGTCTCTCCGAGCGCTATGTTTTTTGCCTTCTTCTTTCCCTCGCTGACTGTATGCCTCGTCGCGCCGTGCAGCCTCCTCGCGCTGCCCAGGTGCGCCTATTCGCGTGGACGAGCACGGCTTGCCCGCGGCTCCTCGAGCCTCCCAACGCCACCACCTCGCGCCGCCCATGGTCGTCTGCTAGTTTGGCCGAGCACGGCCTCCCCACCGCCCAGAGCTGCTTGCTCGCGAGACCAACCATGGCCTTCCCCGTGGCTCCTCGTGCCTCCCAGGGGCCGAGCACGGCCGCCCAGAGCTCCCCGCCTCCCCGCAAGGATTTCCCCGCAGCCAAGCACGCCTTTCCCCTGGTCCCTCCTCGCGGTAGCGCCAAGCACGACCGTCCAAGGCTCCTCGCATGCCACAAAGAGGAAGAGACGATGGGATATCTCTGGACCCGATTATTTTTTATTTCTTTCCAGCGACCTGTCTGTAAATATTTTGATATCTATGTAATTTAAATCTAGACTTAGACGACCTACAAGTAAGAACTATGATATAATCATTTTTATCTGTAGCTCTCGTGACTGTTGATGGTACCATAATATGTGGATATTCCTTATAATTTTGGTATTAATTTAATAGTATAATGATTAAAGTCTTGAAAAAATACCATCCAAACAACATTTGATATTCAATATCAATATCTTGTCTGGGTTCCGAATATCTAACACATCCAAACAGAAACATTGACATTCAACCTCAATATCAATATCTTAGATATTGGACATTCAACTCAATATAATATCTAGCCTCTCAATGCAAACATCCAAACGAGGCATATGCGTTATTTTTAAGATTTCCTGAAGTTACTAAATATGTAATGACTCGTGCACATGGTGCACCACAAGGACCAGTCCACTGAATACCTCTCCACAACGCGGTAAACACTATGCAATGTTTTGAAAAGTTGAGACGCAATTGTGATGCTACCGCTATCGCATTATTTGGTTACCAAAAGATGAAAAAAAGCTTCAAAGATCATAGCATCCATAACCTATTTTATACACGAATCCATGAAAATAAACACCCATTCATATTCCGCACATATGTTGTTCACGTGTACACAAAAGACGATGGGAATTTCCAACATGTCAGATCAATCTTTGGAACATAAAAAAGGAATCCTATAACCACTACCCTCCACCACCACTACTCGTTATTTGCAGGCTAGACTTGTAACTTATCTGACTTGACGTCGCTATTATCCAACCTAGCAAATCGTTTTTTATTTTAATTATATTTTACATACGGGAAAGTCTCACAAGCTCACCACGATAGTAGGGCGCTCCCCAAATGGCGCAAAATCTCTCAGATCATTTTTATTATCTACAAGGGTTGTCGCAGCTATCATTTTGCATTTGAAGTGTGAAATTGAAGTACTTCAGATTGACTTTTAAGATTTTGCATTTTGCAGCTATAATTTTGCATTTTAAGTGTTGCAACTATCATGTTGCAGCTAGTTGGTTATAACATCACCATGACTTAAGATTGAACTCACATTGTTATTTGGCATAGACCGCTATGTCCCGGTTTGTACTCCGGAGCAGATGGAAATAAAAATAATTTGTACTGAAGTTTATACTTATTTAGATATTATTTTAGCATGCCACTGTCTTAATTAGTATAATTTCTTATTACTTATTTCACATTGCAAACCACATAGAAAGTTAACAAATATTAGTATTAGTGCTATTTGTTATGTACTTATAATGCATTATACTAAACTTAAAATACATTTTATTAATTAAAATATTTTTTGGTGACTGCACAATCCATTATTGTATACAGGTATGGCAAAGATCTCCAAAGCATAGGGTGTCGAAACGATCCTAATAGCAGTTTCTAGCATATTTATGAAATAATTCATTGTACAAATTGAAGTAGTATATTGGACATGATGGTTAATATAAAAAAAATCGGGTTTAAGGCCCTCATGTTCTCTCGTGCCCTGTCTATGGGCATGTATGCCAGTCCTGGTCATGCCGTTACCCAGAGGAACTTGACTTAAGCTCGATTTCACGGATAAGAACATGTCTTTCTTTTTTTGGAAACATTTAGGACGATTACTTTCCCTTAGTTGTGGGTGATCAGACGGTGCTCGACTGAGATACTATCCGATTTTTTACCTACATGGCATGAATCACGCGTGAATTTGGAAGATTAGGGTTCTGGGATTGTCACAAGAGAATGGCCTCATGTACTCCCTCCATTCTAAATTAATTGATTCAGATTTAGTGCAACTTGTACTAAGTCTGGGTCAATTAACTCAGAATGGAGAGAGTAGAACAATGGAGGTGGCTGGATTTGTAGGCATTGCAACGTTGGGCATCAGAACAAATAAAGTAAAGGGGTCGGTAAACAATTGTGAGTGACCAAAATAAACGAGTATGTGGCATGTACTAGTCTGAAGCGGTTGAGAAGAACTCAACACGTGTGACGTATGTGTTGATTTCTTTGCGTATAATTTCAAGAGCTTTAAGGAACCAGTCTCCATGACCACATCAGAGAAGCCAACCTTGTAAATTTGTAAAACTCAACCCTTATCAGAAAGGTTGTACTTTAACGGGGAAGGGGTTAATAATCAAATGTATGTAGGGTTTACTCCATGAATTAATGGACGACAAATGTGGGCGAGAAACACCACCTCTCTTTATAAATGGCACCATTTGTATCTGTATTAGAAGTTAATCCATTTGGGATTAAGAGGTCATCAACATTCCCCGAGAGGATATCTCACTATTCTTCCCTGAATATGAAGCAGTTGTAGCTCTTATTTTATCAAATTTAGAGATTGGTGTGGGCCATACCTCCCTCCATCACGAGTCCAGCAATTGCGTGAGGGCCAAACTGAATTCATGATGTTTATAAAAGAAACGCAGTTGCTAATAAGTCACACATTCTACCGCTAAAAGTGCACGTGCTGCTTAGCAAATAAAATCATCCGAACAAGAGACACACGGGGGTGGAAAATAAATCAACATGGCTGCGACATGTTTTTCGCCTCTTCTCTCGTGGTCAATGCACGTTGCTGACCTCTCTATGCTTTTCTTTCTTCAGTGTGGTGTGGTCAAAACACAGGTTTCAGCGCGGGCGGACACATGCCCGCGACTTCCACGTCCGTGTGGAAGCAGCCGCTCTGATGGCGACGGCGACTGTACCCGACTCGTCGCCGTCCGGCGGTCTCTGTCAGCCTCAGACTTCCCGGCGGCCGGGCGATCCGGCCGTCAACCCAGAACCCGAACCTGGTCCAGAAACGAGGGCCAAATGGACGAGATGATTTCGTCATGGGGGCGGTTTTGGACGCATCTCGCCGGCGATCGACCAACCGCCAACAGCCAACAGCTCGTTGCCTCTCCATGCCATGCTGCCTCCATGCGGCGGCGCTGCAGGATGCAGATCATACAAACAACATCACGCCGTGCCCAACGCGCGCTGCTCCTACGCTACAGTCTCCACCTCTCTGATCGATTCCCTGATTGTTCCTTGTTCGTGGAATGTGCAGATGGGTTCGGACTTCGGACTCATGCACAGGGACGGAGCCAGGATTGGAGATTGAGGGGGTAAGATTAGCCTAATAATGTGTGTGATCTTGATGAGGGGGGCAAATCAGGTTAAAACACACTAATCAAGTAGCTACAATAGATAATATAGCAATGAAAAGAATGATCATAGGGGGTGCGTAGCCCCTGCTCATCCCCCCCTTGTCTCCGTCCCTGCTCATGCATCCGGCCAAATTTATATGTCTACGGATGTATTATCCTCCCGAAATTTCAAGGAACAAACGTCAGAAATCAGCTGGGCCTGTTTGGTTCACGTACGGGATTTTGATTGGAATAATACTGTATCTTACAATCCAGCATGAATCTATAGCACAAACTGTTTGGTTTTGAAATGAAGGAATCTGTCCGAAGAAACATGTGGTGCAACAAAGAAAACATACCCTTCCCTAGGAGGCTAGAACAATAGTAGTATAAGACGAGAATATTGGTTGCTTCTACCGGATCGAACTGGATGGGATCAAGGGAGGGTAAAACCTGGACACACATTCGATACACAAAAAGCTCATCACAGATCACCTTAATTAACCCGCCACATCAGCCTCTGTTTCAAAATCAAACGATTGACGCGTGCCCCATGTTACTTCAAAATGATGTCATCAAACTTTATCTTCTCTATTATGCCATTAGGACTCATGGGCGTAACTCGCCGCACCCTTAGGATACTACAACACGTTCAAACGTCATTTGTGCGTTTCCTACATGTTGCGGATAACTTGGTAATTCCTAAAGATCACACTGGAGCATAAAGAACCGTAAAAAATATTATATTCAACAAATATCCATAATGCTCTCCAATCAAGTAAGATGACCGAGAAAAAGTCATTGGCGTCTTCCAAGCAACACATTCACGAAGTGTGATACACGTGCACTTGACGTTGTCGGTACCAGACCAAATTATACCATTACCCTCGTTACAGAACAATAGCTTCAACAAGGAGACAAGTATGTAGGTTACCACTACCAGATCCGACCAACGAATGGAAAAACCATTAAACGACACTCGATGCACCAAAATATATAACGGAAGTTATAGTTGGAAAAATCAACTTCTTGGGGTCATACAAAACTAATTGTCATCTTCCAAGCAGCACATTCAAGAAGTGGGATACATGTGCACCGACACGACGTTGTCCGTACCCGATCAAGTTATACCATTACCCAGTGACAACATCTTGAACAAGGAGACATGTATGTAGGTTACCACTATCGGATCCGACCAACGAATGGAAAAAATATGGTGTAACGACATTTGATACACCAAAATAAATAACGGTAGATCTAGCTGGTAAAATCAACTTCTTGAAGTCCCGGAAAAAAGAACTAATTGTCGTCTTCCAAACAATACATTTATGAAGCAGGATACTACACGGGCAATGATGTTTTCGGACCCGACCAACTTATACCCAGTTGACCCCTGAGAAAATTGATTTAACAAGGAGACGAGTAAAAGTATATAGGTTTGCCGTTGCCGGATGCGACCACCGAGGGCGAACCCATGAAACCCACATTGGAGGGCATGGTTTGACGACCCAACGAATCAAAATCAAAATCAAATCGCCTCAGCACGTCGCCTCGATCAACCTCTGCTTCAAAATCACATTGTTATCTTATCCAACTTGTTAACTAATGTAAGTCAAGATCCATATGATTTGATTGCATTTCTTTTTCTTCACGGACCGGGTGTGCGTGCGCCTGAGTGGGAGTAAACAACAAAGCCTGTATATTCGTTTAAAAAAAATTCGGATCCGATCTCCATGGGCACGTTGTAGACTTGTAGTCGACAGTAGGAGAAGGAACTCCAACGGGGCTTGTGGTAGTGGGCGAGGGAGGAAGGAGACGACGCCACGACCACGTGCAGCCAGCCCCGGATGCCGATCGATACTACCGAGGTGGTGGTGGCCGTACGAATTGAATTTACCACCACCACCACCTACCGCTCGGTCGAACAGAGTAGACGGCGCGCAGCGTATATATACGGCGCCGGCAGAGCCTACCACCACCACCACCTCCACCACCATCCCGCATCTCTCTCGGCGATCCCCTGCTGCCGTCTCTCTCCTTGTGTTGCAGCAGCTCGACGAGATGGCGGCGGAGAGGGTCAAGGACGTCGGCATCCTCGCCATGGACATCTACTTCCCGCCCAACTGCGTGCTCCAGGTAACCATCTCCCTCTATCTCACAACCTCTCCCTCTTATCTCCACGACTCCAAGTTTTCCTTCTTCCTTGTAAATAGGAAAACTGAAAAAACAGAGCAGAGGCTCTGAACATCCGCCTTTCTCGCTCGCTCGTCCCAGTTCGTTCAAACACAGTACTAGTAGAATTTACAGGTCAAGATCACGCTCTTTGCGTGGTTGGTGGTTAGGGTTACTCTTTTTTTCCTTTTTCTTGTGGGGATGAGATGAGCCAGCTATTCACGGCGACAGTCCGTTCGGGCCGGCGTTGAGTGCTTGGTTGTGTGCCTTGCGGCCTGCGGGCGCGGTGCAGCTCAGAGCCTCAGAGTTATCTGTGCACAGTGGCGATGCACACAGAGCCTGTTTTCAGATTAGTTTAAGAAAAGATGCCGGCGTTAACTGCTGATAGCTTTGGGTACTACTGCTTTGGAATCCTGAGGAGGTCGCCATTTCAGCCTACTCTACAGCTGGTCAGATTCAGATACGGCAACAATTAATGCACAAGATTACTATCTCTACTACAGTAAAATATACTTTTTGGCTAAATTTATTTATTGTAGCTGCGTTGGGATGGGGAGGAAGTGCTTGCCATGTGGATCAAGTTGATCTGTTAATCTTGAAAACATTAGTAGTACTCCATTGGCAATCTGTAGCTACAGTTCGTGCTGTAATGCTCCAGCTGGTAGGCATACTACAGGAACAGGGGTAGTACTACAATGAAAGCTTGCTGGGTGTTTCCAGAATGTGCAAGCTGGGGAAGAGACGTTAATTGCTTACAGGAGGAACGTTGTCACACTTTTGAAAGGAAAACAAAAAGGGAAATGTGCCTAGAATATGCCAGCTGAACTTGCTTGGTACTAGGACTAGTGTAGTGGGACCCCTCATCTAATGTTTAATTAAGGCTGTGCGGACAATTAATCAGCTGATGCTGACGGCTGTCAAAGTGTCTTGTTCCTAGGTTTTGCGAATCCAGCCGATTTTTCGTGCGCACGTGTTCATGAAACTTCAAATCGATGGTGTCCATCGTGGATATGCCGATTTTTTTTACGCTGCCAAAAAACTTCATGTATGCTATTAGTTAGGTGACGGTCGGAATGAAATACCAGGGATGTGGACAAGGTTGACCCTAGCAAGTGAGTGAGAAACTGAGAATGATGATCTGCTGATGCTTAGCTATATGTCTGAACTTTCTTCATGCATGTCACATAAGGCAAGGTCTAAATAGTAAATACTAGTGGTGTCTTGGAGATAAGACCATAAGAGATCAGTATCTTGAGGCTTTAACTATCATGTCCTCTTGCCCTCTTGGAAGATTCTTCTATTTTAAGTAGTATGAGTATTGACCCTTCTTCTTTATAAGATTCTGTTTGCATCTTCTAGTACCTTTTTTGCATTTCCTTTATCGATCTCACTCACAAATCAACATTTTGTTTCATTTTCTCTTTACTAATTTCCAAAAAAAAATCCTGCTTAAATTATTTATGATGCTGGTTGCAGGAAGAACTAGAAACTCATGATGGTGTGAGCAAAGGCAAGTACACCATTGGGCTTGGGCAGGATGCCATGGCCTTTTGCACTGAAGTGGAGGATGTCATTTCAATGAGGTATGATTATTTTCTTAAATACGAAGTACTCTTATTCTCCTATCTATTTTCTCTATTTTCCTTTAAAAAAAGACTTAAGCTAGTACTATTTGACACTGGTGTTCTACCAACTACGGGTGATGTTAGAGGATACGTACGATATGGTTGATATGAACTTAACTGTACAATCTTCGAGATGCCTTATGTTCACTGAAATCCAGTGACTTTATAATTTCTTGAGTGTCCATACATCAAAATCAGACACGAACGCTTTTGTGGTTTTAGTCAGACAGAAACTTCTTTACCATTCTATTCTTTTTTGTATCATTAAACTGATTATGATTTTGTATCAGCTTGACAGTGGTGAAATCGCTCCTGGAAAACTATAAGATTGATCCAAAGTGCATTGGACGTTTGGAAGTTGGCAGTGAAACTGTAATAGACAAGAGCAAGTCTATCAAGACATGGTTGATGCAGATTTTTGAGGTTTGTTGCATTCAGCAAGAATTTGCAAACTATTTTCTTAGTTCTTTAGTTCTTGGTGTAACTTGGTCCAACGCAAAAATGAAACATTTATATTTTATTTTTAAAAAATCTTTGGCATTATTTTAATAATTCTGCAGCATTACTATTTAATGTTGCCACCAGACAACTCCTTTTGGTAAGTTTATTTTGTAACAATATTCTCTAAATGCAGGAATGTGGTAATACTGACATTGAAGGAGTTGACTCTTCAAATGCATGCTATGGTGGAACAGCTGCTCTGTTTAATTGTGTTAATTGGGTCGAGAGCAACTCATGGGATGGGCGTTATGGACTCGTTGTTTGCACAGACAGCGCGGTATGTAATATATTGTTTCCTTTTCAGTATCCAGCTTCATACTGTGGAACTTCCCAGAACTAGTTTGCAGCCTTCTGCATTTTTTGCGAATTTAGACCGTAGGTATATGCATTCATGTCACCATGTCCAGTCTCTACAATTTTCCAGTCTTCAGAGCAAGCAAAATTACCTGATCTATATTTCTATTTCTTCTGATGTTTTACATCCATATTAGTGCAAGCATGAAATCTGATTTTGTGACTGGGACGCAACGTGGCAAAAGTATTCCTGATGCTGATATCTTTGATCCATGTTGACATTTTATCAGGTTTATGCTGAAGGGCCAGCTCGTCCTACTGGCGGTGCAGCTGCTATTGCAATGTTGATCGGACCAAACGCTCCTATTTCGTTTGAAAGCAAATATAGAGGATCTCATATGGCACATGTTTATGACTTCTACAAGCCTGATCTTGCGAGTGAATATCCGGTAAGTCACCATTTTAGACAAGTCATGCAGCCAAACTCTGTTTAGACAGAGCACACTTGAAATATACTGGAAATTAATTTATGTGATCTGCCATTGTGAACATCCTTTTTAACAAGATAGTAAAATTCCATGCAGGTGGTCGATGGGAAGCTATCGCAGATGTGCTATCTCATGGCACTGGATTCCTGCTACAATACCTTTTGCAAAAAGTACGTTTTAATCCTCTCACTTAAACAGGTTAATGAAGATGACCGGCTGACTAACTAGAACCATCACTTTAAAAAATTTAGGTATGAGAAGCTTGAGGGAAAGCAATTTTCAATTGTTGATGCAGATTCTTTTGTATTTCATTCTCCATACAACAAGGTAAAAACAAACCCATATTATGCGGCCTTTGGCATCTCAGTGGCACTGCCAATTACACATACAATCTTGTGAAAGCAGTTTACCATCTGCACTTGTCTCCAGAATGCAATTCCCTTTATTATGGCCACTGTTTGGGCATCACAACATTGCCCATCAGATATCTATTTTGTATTATTCTATTGGTTACAATCTTTTCTATGTGCAGCTTGTACAGAAAAGTTTTGCTCGTTTATTCTACAACGACTTCTTGAGAAGCTGCAGGTTGGTCAGCTAGATATCTATTGGGAACTCTGTGCTCTGTACGTTGTCTAGCATGTGCTCATACTAACTAAAATATCTGTTTTGTCCAACAGCACTGTTGATAACGAATTAAGAGAAAAATTGGAGCCCTTTTCGGGCTTGTCATTGGAGGAAAGCTATCAGAGTAGAGACCTAGAGAAGGTATAAATAAAAGTTAAATCATAAAAAATATATTGCTCTCTTGTAGGAACTCATGGTTAGTAAGTTGATCTGTGCTACATTATGTATTCAGGTTTCTCAGCAAGTTGCGAAGCAGCTGTACGGTACCAAGGTTCAACCAACAACATTGATCCCGAAACAACTCGGGAACATGTACACGGCATCGCTCTATGCTGCTTTTGCATCGGTTCTCCATAATAAGCATGATACTCTGGTAATAAATCACATTCTACCACTGTGTTTTTCTTTGGCAGCAACCAACCAATGTTGAACCAATTAAATTGACCTTTCCCTCTTCTGTTTCCTGAATCATCCAGGCGGGCCAGAGGATTGTCATGTTCTCTTACGGCAGTGGCATGACATCAACAATGTTCTCCTTCAAAATGAATGAAGGCCAGCATCCATTCAGCCTATCAAACATTGCAAGCGTAATGGATATTTCCAACAAACTGGAGTCTAGGCACATCGTAAGTCTTTCACGATCGAGTTTCTTCTTGTGGCATCACAGTACTCATTTTGGTTGAATTACTTGGGATGTAATGTAATACTAGTATCTCTCTTGCTCATTGCAAACCTCAAGCATTGGCGCTGCCTCACCAGATATATATCTCTTCCATGACGCAGGTCCCATCGAAGAAGTTCGTCGAGACGCTGAAGCTGATGGAGCACCGCTACGGCGCGAAAGACTTCGTCACCAGCCAGGACACAGCCCTGCTCGTCCGGGGCACCTACTACCTCACCCACGTCGACTCCATGTACCGAAGGTTCTACGCCGTGAAAGGCGCTGCCGCGCCGATATCCAACGGCAACGGCCACTGATCGACCATGCCCGGCTTCATCAGGCTGCAATAAGCGTGCGAGCCGCAAACGCTGCTAGATTATACTGGTAGGGAAGGGGAAGACGATGCTGCTTAGGTAATTCATGCCGAGTTATTCTAAGTTCGTAGAGTAGACAGAGCTGCGTGCGTGATTGTTGTAATGGTTTGTCAGTTAAAAATCTGTGGCGCTTCAGTAGAAAAATTCACACCCTGCTGGCTGCTGGGTTGGGTTGTATAAGCTGTAAGGTTTCTTGAATAATCTGCGGAGTTACCCGTCGGGTTTAAAGTGAAATTACATTGTCCATGCCTTCATGTCAAAATATAGTGCATACAAGTTTTCTAAATTCTAAATTTGACCAAGTTTGTACTAGGAGTATATGATTTGATGATATTTCACACATTTGTACATGCTCTAGAAGTTTGTCACTCAAATTTGTCAAATCGGAAGCGTGTGGTTTGAATTGAAGCCAAGGACAAGGACCCATAAAGTTCACTGGACAAGGCGTAAACCAGACCATATTCTCCCCAAGTAAATTAAGCCCTCCGGCCCCGCCCAAGTAAAGCCCTCCGCTCCAGCGCCGCCGCTTCCTCCTTCCTATCCCCACCCAACGGCCGCCGCCATGTTGCGAGTCGAGGAGATCGAGGACGAGGCGACCCTGAACGCGCTCGTGGAGGCCGCCAGGACGCGGGACGGCCGGACGGCGCTGGCCGACTCGCTCGCCGACACCCTCAGCCTCCTCCCGGCCTCCCCGGCGCCGCTCCTCCTCCTGCGCCTCCGCCTCGTCCGCAACCTCCTCGCGGGCGAGTCGCTCAACCAGCGCACCTTCGCGCTCCTCTCGGGCCCCGCCGCGGTTGTCTCCTCCGCCCTCGCGCTCCCCTCGCCCGCCCCCGAGGTCGCGCGCGCCGCGCTCCAGGCGCTGGGGAACGCCGCGCTCGGCGGGGACGAGAGCCGCGAGGCCGTCTGGGACGCGCTCTTCCCGGAGGCGCTGCGGAGGTTCGCCAATGTGCAGGACGCGGGGGTCGTCGACCCGCTCTGCATGGTGCTCGACAACTGCTGCTCTGGCCAGGCCGGCCACCGGAGGCTTCTGGAGCTGTGCCACCAGGACATGGGGCTACCAGGACTCATCGATCTGGTCACCACCGCCTCACGAGGTGAGTACATGGGCGCTGTTATCGGTTTATAATTTTGCACTGCTCAATACAAGTAGGATGTGCACATAGAGTAGTAGTATTTCAGCAATGGAAAGATTTTGATAAAGTGTTTAATAGGTCTGCAAACAATGAACATGAATCTGGTCCGATTGGAAAAATCAGATGTTGAGTGCTTAAGTGTCATTGCTAAGAAACTCCGTAGTATTCGCCATTCGTGCGTAAGTGCGTTCACAGTTGGATTATGGTTATTTAGTGATACTCTTGTCGACAATGTTGTGTAGCACCTGCTTGTTTTGTTCATCTCTTTGAAGCATGTTAGTACGAGTGCACAGCATGTTTCATCTTCTTGGTAAGAAACAATGTGGTATTATTAGATTCGTAGGTTTTATATGTTGCTAAATTATTCGTCAGGGTCTTCATAGTTGGAACTGTTACAATGTGTTTCCTCAGATAGCGCGTGGCTCACGTATTAAAAGTTCAGAGTCTGAACTTGCATGTGAAATACTACCAGAGAGGATATTTTTTACTTAAAAATGACATATCGGATGTTCATGGTTACCCTATTTTTTTACCTATTGCTAGGCTCTACTCAAAGGTCACACTGTGTTCTATGGTTGATTCATTTGATACTCTAGTTTCTTTCATGGTTACTTGTGTATAATCCTAATCTGAATTATGAATTGCAGTGGGGCACAAGGAAGAATGGTTGGAGTGGCTTCTGTTCAAAATCTGTGTTGAAGAGGAGATGTTTGAAATCTTGTTTGCAGCCTTAGGTTCAACTGATGGTGCTGATTCTGGAAATAGTTTTACCGCTAAGCATTCATTTCTTCTGGGTACATTGTCAAAATGTTTGACTGAACGACCTGAAGAAGTTTTGGTCTCAAACAGTTTTGCACTTCATGTTTTTAATGTGCACAAGCATGCTGCTGAGACTGTGGATTTTACTTGCCGAGGTAGCTCTTCTCTTCCAACTGGTTGCCCTGGAATTGATGTCCTTGGATATTCATTGCTGCTCTTGAAGGACGTGTGTGCTTGGGAACATGCTTCATCTGAGACTGAAGCTCCTGTTGAGTCACTGTTGCAGACTGGTCTTGTAAAGCACCTTCTACAGTACCTGGGTGAGCTTGAGCCCCCAAGTACAATCAGGAAAGCTATGGCAAAGGAGCAAGGAGATCAACAGCCAGCCCTTGCGAATGTGAAGGTCTGCCCGTACAATGGTTACAGGAGAGATTTGGTCGCTATCATTGCCAATTGCTTGCATGGAAGGAAACAGGTGCAGGATGAGGTTAGGCAGCTAAACGGGATCATGTTGCTGTTGCAGCACTGTGTCATTGATGAAGGAAATGCGTACTTGAGGGAGTGGGGTCTGCTAGCTGTGAAGAACTTGCTTGAAGGGAACGAGGAAAATCAGAAGGAGGTCTCTGAACTTCAGATGCAAGAACCTATTTTAACTCCAGAGATTGCAGATTTAGGCCTAAGAGTGGAGATCGACAAGAAAACTGGACAACCAAAATTGGTCAATTCCTCCTGATGTAAAAAAAGGTAAACTATAATCTCCTATAACTATAATTGGTTCACTGTATAGTTCTCCATAGTGCTTCATGAAGAACATTTCTGGCACTTTTGAAATCTGAATCATACTTATGCTGTCTAAATTTGTGTTTGTGCTATTTGTGCAGCGACTATCTTGTGATGCCTGGACATACTATCTGGATGCATTTTGTACTTTGCACATGAAAAGGATACTGCTAATATAAGAGCTGTCTAGGTGAACATTAAGTCGTTTCCACAATCTCGAATGCTTATGCTTTCAAATGTGAACTGCTTACATAGAAGTACTGATTGCTGCATTCTGTTGTTTTATTTTGCAGATTTTTCACTTTGGTCTTGCCCTGTTGGAGAAGAAAACCAGGGGGGAACTTGTACTGGTCATGGTTCTTGTAGACATCAGTGGGAGAAATGAAAAATTTCGTGCTGCTTGCCCCATGGGAAATAGGGGTTATATTCTCACTAAGGCTGCCATCTTGAACTTTAGTGCTTGCTATGGCTACCAGATTCAAATATTCTACATTTTGAAATTTGCTGGGGTATGACTACCAGATTCAAAACATTTTATGTAGACACTGAAATGTTACAGATTTGCGCTGTTGTGCACTGCTGTCTCCAGTAGAACAGTGGTGTGGGAATATGAATGTTTCTGGCATTCGTGTTTCTTTATTGATGTCGGTGTGTGGTAACCAACGATTACTATGTATGTGTTCACAGTTACCGACTCACTCTGCTCATTTTATGTTACTTTGATGCTGAATTATGTTTAGTGAGGCATTAGTTCCATGAGTGATGGACGTTTGTGGGACCAGGCCGACCGACGGATTTCGGCCAAATGAGAGTGAGAAAAGGATCCACAAAGACGATTTTTCTACTACCTCTGATCCGAAATAAGTGTCAAAGTTAAACTAGGTTAGTCCAAAACCGTGTCATTTTTTATGGGTAGTAGGTAGTACAAAAAAATATTGCTTAAATACATCTTTTCTTGGCAAGCTTTCCGTGATAATGGAGGATGACATACATTTATACGCGAGAACTATATAAGCATCGTACAAATTCGTCTTTTCTTTTCTGGGAATCTGAACATCTTAAGTCCACCAAGCACATTTGTTGTTGGAGATCGATTGATCATGCTCATATTATGGATTGCTTGCCTACGAAATGGACTTGAACCAATTTTGTTCAGATTGTTCCGTTGTTCCCACGCACACTTCCGCATCCATCCATCGAGGATGATAGATTGCGAACTCGCCCGCCGGTCAAAACATACCCGGACCCAACTAATTAACCGTAATTTCTGGGACGAGATAACTAATCCTCGCAGATAGGTGGATTATCCAAATCCCCACGGATAAGTGGATTAGCGGAAGCTGCGGCGGCCTGAGCCTTAACAATTATCCAAATCCTAAGAGGATAACGTCGATCACCCCCTCGGCAAGCCATGCAGCCTTTATAAGCCCCAACTCTCCACCCCGTGATCCACCGCCGCAGGAACAGCAACAGCAACTCGTTCGTATAGCCATCTCCCGTTCTCGATCTTTTGCTCCACTTTCGTTCGCTCGATGGCGCCTCTCGGTGACGGAGCTGCTCCCGCGGCGGCGGCGGCGGCCACAGGCCTGGTCGTCTCGTTCGGCGAGATGCTGATCGACTTCGTGCCGCACGTGGCCGGCGTCTCGCTCGCCGAGTCCGGTGGCTTCGTTAAGGCGCCCGGCGGCGCGCCCGCCAACGTCGCCTGCGCCGTCTCCAAGCTCGGCGGCTCCTCCGCCTTCGTCGGCAAGGTACTCATCGTCGTCTCCTTTAATGTGATTTTCCCTTTGTTGGTTATGGTGTCATTGGCAGTGTTCACGTGTTGGATCAGGTGTTCTCTTTCCGATCTGATCATACGGGTTGGCGGCTGGCGCCATGGGATCACTGCATGATTTCATAACTCGATTAGTTTTGTAGAAAATTTAATGGTGGTTCCTGCAGTTTGGCGACGACGAGTTCGGCCACATGCTGGTGGAGATCCTGAAGCAGAACGGCGTCAATGCGGAGGGGTGCCTGTTCGACCAGCACGCCCGCACCGCCCTGGCCTTCGTCACGCTCAAGTCCAACGGCGAGCGCGAGTTCATGTTCTACCGCAACCCGTCGGCCGACATGCTCCTCACGGAGGCCGAGCTCAACCTGGACCTCATCCGCCGCGCCCGCATCTTCCACTACGGCTCCATCTCGCTCATCACGGAGCCCTGCCGCTCGGCGCACGTCGCCGCCATGCGCGCCGCCAAGGCCGGCGGCATCCTATGCTCGTACGACCCGAACGTGCGCCTCCCGCTCTGGCCATCCAAGCAGGCCGCCCGTGACGGCATCATGAGCATCTGGAAGGAGGCCGACTTCATCAAGGTGAGCGATGACGAGGTGGAGTTCCTCACCCAGGGCGACGCCTACGACGAGAAGAACGTCCTCTCCCTCTGGTTCGACGGGCTCAAGCTGCTCATCGTCACCGACGGCGAGAAGGGATGCAGGTACTTCACCAAGGACTTCAAGGGCGCCGTGCCCGGCTACGCCGTCAACACCGTCGACACCACCGGCGCTGGTGACGCCTTCGTCGGCTCCCTCCTCGTCAGCGTCGCCAAGGACGACTCCATCTTCAACGTAGGGATTTCATCATTGATCAGTACTTTTAGAAGAATCATTGATCGTGCAGCTCATTTCTTTTCGTTAATTGTTGGTACTAATCGTTTCTTTTTTTTAACTGAACAGAATGAGCAGAAGCTCAGGGAAGTGTTGCAGTTCTCGAACGCCTGCGGGGCCATCTGCACCACCCAGAAGGGAGCCATCCCGGCGCTGCCAACCACCGCCGCCGCCCTGGAGCTCATCAGCAAGGGCAGCAACTAAGGGAGCTGGCTGTCGTCGTGTCGTGCCTTCAGGGTTTCAGTCTAGGAGAATTTAGCAGCATTTTATTGGTGATGAGTGCGTGAGTTGCGTTTATTTTAGATTTGTTCTACCCGCAGTGACGATATCGTGTAGGAAATATGGGTACCGTACTTGTACGGAAGGTGAATCAGTGATCGGCTGGTATAATCGTATTGTTCCTACTCCCTCGGAGTATTATTTATTTATTTATTTATTTATCAAAACGCTACAAATACAAGCATGTAACTAGACATGCAAAACATTGCTGTTACATCTGCATTGAGGCGAGATCTGTTGCCTGCATCTAAACACCTGAAGCTTAAAAGCCTATTCTTTAGTTTATAAGCGCAAGTCTAGCCTGATGATGAGCTCGAAAGTTGTAGCTTCTTGAGACACGGAGAATACTTGTGGTACCTGCCCTGTGAGTAAATTGTGGTCCGAGAGTCCAACGTCCATGGAGTAAGAAGCAAATCCTGAGTGGCAGCAGCAGTCATCAAACAATTGCATTGCCTGTCACTCTGTCAGGTATGTTGCCTGCTGAAGTTGAATTGGTCCTGGAATTTGGATCGCTAGCATCATGCTGAGGGCTTCAACCTTGATGGCAGATGACACTGGTGGCGAAATGGCCGAGATGCAGACTTGGGAGCAAGACCGGTCACCGCCAAACTGTAATAAGATACCTAAACTAGATTGGGACATAAATGAATTCTGATTTTTCTCAATAAACTCGAGCTAACATATGTTAGTCCTTTAGTACACACACGAATGGAAAGGCATAATAAAAATAGGGTCATGATACACACAACTAATGCTGGTGATGTTTCTGACTACTGCTCCTGAAGATGGAGTTATCTGCTAAGTGAAGTCATCCGCAATTGCACAATAGCAACTTCAGAACCAGCCAGCTGAGTTACACTGCTTTCTTCAGAGGCTACAACTTCAAGTTTGGCCCACTCCTTGGCTCCTTTTATCAAAGATTTGAAACCTTCACGGCATGCACACCTGCCTTCTAGGAGACGGGGACAACATAAGTTTTGAATTTGCGTAATAAACTCAAGCTAACATCTATGAGTCCCTTAATACACGCAAGAACGGAAGTTTCATCTGAATGCATAGTAAAACTAGGGTCAGGATACAACTTTCACATATGCATCACAGGATACGCTGCGAACAACATACAATATACAAAAACAATCTTCCAGTGAGCATTTCGAACGACAGCAGTTACAAAACTCTCACACAAGGGTGCAAGGATATAATACAATTTTAATATTAGGCGAGCATTTCCAACATTGCAATGTCAAGTTCAGCTCTGGGACTTGTATTCTCACACATATCACTACGATTCACAGATCCCACACAAAATCGATCCCCAGATTGATGCTTGGTCTGAAGTCTGAACCCAGCTTGAAGCACTTCTTCCGCTAAGCAAATACGACATCCGAACGGAGCACGTACTTGACATTCTTTTTCACAATACGAGCTTCATGCAGCATGCACCTGGCACCATGAAGGTGGAGTAGAGCCATCCCTTGCACTGGAGCAACCTACATGCAGACAAGCTGAGATTAATTCCAGCTTGGCAGGAGGCTGCTAACATCTATAACAATATAAACAAGAAGATCATGATTCCACTGCATCCACACTGAACTGATATATATCTCATGACTCCAACCATGTACGAGGACTTCTCTTTTTTCATACACCAGCAGTAGTAATTAACAACATAAGATAAGACTAGTAATAACATGAATAGATGCATCTCATAATCTTATTCCTCTCAATATAATTCGCCAGTGCTGTCCCTATAGCTAGAGCTGATCGGATGTTTATATGTCCACAAACATATATCAGCCTTAACCACCAGATGAGCAGGTCTAGAATGTGTGTAAAACTAAACAGATGACATTATGTATATGTAGTATCCTTACTACTACCACCAAAGCAGAGGGAATGGATGACAGAGCAATCTGACAAACATTTCTATCAAACAGATGGGTTTTGGAACCAGAAAGTACCTCAGCGACAATTCCTCCTCGGTGATCATAAAATACAGTCTCCCCTCCAACAAGAGCTTGTGAATCCTTTGCACTTCCCTTGCCAGAAAGGTATATTAGCAATGTATACTGTGTCCTGGAACCATCCCCAAGGTTGACACTCTCGTCAATATGCCTACCAAAGCGCTGACCTTCGACGTACCTACAAGCAACAACAGTGAGCAACTGAACTGTCGTCCAACAGAACGATACTAACACAAAAGATTTTTGTTCAGGTTATAAGTCAGCATATACCTGTAAAGCCTGATATTTGGATTCAAGCTGGTTGCTACTTTGCCAGCTATATTAATGTCCGTGAATATTCTGTTTATCCCTGTTTCCCATAGGGTTTGAGCGAGCAAGGGATCTGTGACAGATATCCTGTCATTATCCCTGAAGGCTTCGCCCTTGAGTGGCCCAAGACTGCCCTGGTGCGTGAAGCCCATAGATTCAGCGACGTCGACGAAAGCCTTCGCCTCAGCAGAAGTGAGGAAATCAGGCACCTACGTAAAGTGTGGATATTGTCCATAAGCAACACAACGTAGTAAAAGATAAATTCAACACAGTACATACCAATTTTCTTTCTCCAAGAATCACTATCACATCAATTCACAAAAACTGTATCATTCGTTCATTTTCATCAGACCAGATATCATCAGTTGGAGACCAACCTTTTCTTACACAAGGAGCTCCCTGGCAGGAGGCTTATCTTTTTCTTAATGGAGGTGAGGAGGCTTATCAGATCATGTACTTGCTAGGTAACATTATTGCAAATTGATACAGGCGAATCCCCTCTATGTCTATGGTCAACAACAGCTGCAGCCCTAATAGCAACCCCCTCCTAACAGCAGAAGATCGAACTACTTTCTACCTGGATGCAAGGATTCGACAAGGTCCCTGCCTAATCGGGTCAATCAACTACACAATTTCACAAGGGGGGTTGGCTCACCGTGAGGAGCTGGGTGCCCTTGAGGCGGTTGACCTGGAGATCCTTCTTGGGCTTTACCGCCGGCCATGCCCCGCCGCCGCTACCGCTGCCGGCAGCGCCGCCCTTGCTCGCCTTCTTGGCCCCGGAGGATTTCTTCTGGCGCTGCTGCGTAGCGCCGCCGTCCCCTGCCGCCGCGTGGGGTTCCATGGGCGGTCGTCTCTTCAGGTTCGACGCCGGTGGTGGCATCAGGCCGGGCCGGGCCCGAGCAGGTTGGGCCGCTGTTGGATTCGTCGCGTCCGGATATCTCCGACGCTGCTCCTGGTTTGCTGGATGAAACTGCAATGGCAAGACGCCAACCACCATCGTCGTTCCGTTATGAGATGGAGATGATCCGAAGATACGTCGAAATAGTTGTGCATGTGTAAAGGAAAATTGACACAGGGAAATTATGTGGAATCTCTTTAGTATTGATCTTCCTGTTATCAAACTAGTAACATAGAATGATTGAGTTCTCGCTTACAAAGATGATACGTTTTTTGTTAACACAATATAGATGGTAGATAGATTGAGTTCTCTTCAAGTTTGTGTTTTTGTTTATTAGGATTATTCTTTTACTTTTCATGTGGTCGTCACGTTGATTCGCATATGTGAACAAATTTGTAGTGTTTACTCAATATACATGGTTATTTAATAGTTTTGTTTTCAGAACTGATTCAATATTGTGCGTAATATTTGTTGTGCGGCTCATGTTGATAATTATTACTCCTTTTGAGCAGTGGATAATTGTTTGATCTATTACCTTTGTCACCCAAGGACAAATAAAACACTTTCTCATTGCATGTCATTAATTCTGTGTCAACTTGTTGCAAGCGTAGCCAGGGATGCACTCATCATGTAGCCATTTTTGCTATACCAAAGAGAGTATTGATAGCCAAAAAAAAAACGTGACGCCTTATCTCTCATATGGTGTGGTTCTCCTGTATACATGAGATTGTCGCTTATGTTGCTGAGACGCACCCCCACTCCACCCCCACCACCACCACCTGTGGGCTGTCAAAGCTTGAAGAAAAACACTTTTTAAAAAAGCTTGTATGAAAAAACTACTCACTCCTTTATCGATTCCTTCTATTTTTTCACTTTAAAAACTTGTTCGTAAGATTCCACCACCGCACGCCCCACCCTTGGATCGTCAAAGATTTTATGAAATGTCATAATAGGGAGTAGCAAGACAACTGCGAAGTGATAGATCAATGTCTGGTAGTATAATGCAGAGGCGTTGGGCTATGTGCCTACCATGGAGAAGTGATAGATCGATGTATGGTAGATTTTAACTTGTTAAAGTCAGTCGTTGGGATATGTACGTACCAGAGGCGGAGCTACAGCCAAGCGAGGGGGGCCACTTTATATGGTCAACCGCACGGTTGACATAAAATCATGTCGGGCTAATCTGGAGTTTGTATTTGGGAGGTGCCGTGAAGCGTAGTGGGGCTTACAAAACTAAAAAAAAACCGATGGAATTCTAGTTTTGACCCTTGTGCGGGCCAGAGTGCTACAGACTACAGCCCAGTTGGGTTTTGTATAGGCCCAAGCAACCGAGTATATGGCTGGTTGCATTACGCAACGACGTATCTCTCTATAGCTCGGCAACACATGCACATGAATCCATCGCTAAGAAAAGATCGTGACTTCCGAACAAGAAATTCTTAGAAAACGGCTACCCTTTCGCGAAAGTCTATTCCCGTTCACTTCGCTTTCGACATGTGTCATAATTTTGTTCGTTTTCAAATATCACCTTTCCTCTGCGTGTGACAAGTGCAGGCTTTCTGGTGGTGCGCAGAGGGTTGTACGTGCATTTGTTTGAGATTCGTTTTTTTAATGAAATATCTTGACAACCGTTTATTCAAATTACGAACTGTTTTCACGTTTGAACTACTCGCGTCGAGATCTTCAAAACTAGATCCATTGTTTATAGGTTTCAACGATTTTTTTTTTGTATTTCGGATTGTGTATAGTTCGATACGACCTGATATGTGTAGTTTTACATCCAACTGAATCTGATTATAGTTGTAAGTACAACATGATCTGTAAAGTTGTACGTTCAACCCTGTTCTGTACAACCTGATCTGTATAGTTGTACGACCAACCTGCTGTGTAGTTGTACAACGTGATCTGTTTAATTGCACGTACAACCATGTTTGCGTAATTTTACTAGTTAAGTTTGTTTTTGTATTGTGTAGTGTTTGTACATCTTATGTATAACTGAATCTGGATCTGGGGCGGACTCGCGCTTCGTATGGTCATGTGGCGGGCTGAGAGAGTGCGCGAGCCCAAACAGACCTTCGCGAAGGTCTCCCTTCATCTAGTGATACCCTTCCCGGCACCAGCGAGACGCCGAGATGTCTACTCTCCTTTTCCAGTTCGTCGCATCATCTACCGAAACGCACGCCTTCAAGGGGAAATACTACACCATTGGTTAATTTTGTTTTGGATCAATGTTAAAAAAATGCATTCATACCTAACCTATTTGATTCAAAGGATAGGAAAAACACAGTAATAGAAATTTCGCAGTAATGGAATGTGATGCCACTTAAAATAGTATAGGAAACGAAAACGCAGGAATTAGTAGCAAATGTTGTTTGATTGCTCCGTAGAAAAAATGCAGGAAGTTGTATAGAGATTGAGTGCATGTCATAGTTGTCATACACACATAGAATTTTTTTCAAAAGGTCTCACCTCTTGTTAAAAATCCTATAGGATTGTGTAGTGTTTGGAAAGAAATCCATAAAAAAATTATAGGATTCAATCCTTTGAATTAAATGGACTCTATAGGAAAAATTCCTATGGGTAAGAATGCTATGCTTTTCCTTTGAAAATCCATTTGAATCAAATAGACCCTAACTTGTGAAACACAGAAATTTTCGGTATCTAAGTGGCCAGCAGCCAGGCTCTCATATGGTGAGGTTCTCCTGGATGTGCGAGAAGGAGCCGCAGATGTTGCCGCCGACGTCCGGGAACGCGGCGCAGCCCGGCAGCGGCGCCACCCTGCCGTTCCAGTCGACGGCGACGGGGTACTTCATCAGGTGGCTCCTCATCTCGCTCGCCTCCTCCGACACGAACCGCCGCCAGTTCTTCTCCCCGACGCCCCGCACCCGCTGCACGCACTCCAGGCTCTCCGGCCGCTCGAAGCTCGCCTCCAGGCCGCCGATGTGCTCCGCCCACAGCGACATCCGGTACCCGTAGATCTGGCCGCGGGGAGCGGAGAGCATGTTGGCCCAGGTGTACTGCGGCTGGTACGCGCCCATGGCGATCTCGGTGTCCCTGGTCCCTTCCATGGACCTCTGGTTGATGTTGGCCGACCCGATGATCACGTACTCGTCGTCCACGATCATGCCCTTCGAGTGCACGTACACCATGAACCTCCGGTTCTTCCTAGATTGATCCTGGACATGCACATTTCCATTTCAGGACAAACAAAGACAAGTCTGAGTTCTGCATTATTATTTTTTGGAAGAAATAACCTGACACTACTGGCATTTCTACAGATTACAGTCCGCACCTACCTGAGGATTGCTTGATGAAAATGATCCGGTGGAACTGCTTGAAGTATCCTCAGCTTCGCGGTTGCCGAGGCAGAAGAAATTCAGGTAATCTTGTGGCTCATATGTACCATCCAGTCCCATTTCTTGCAGTGCCCTATAGATTATCTCATACATCATCTGCATTGTCTTTTTCTGCGACCACGAAGATGACACATAGGAATTACTCTAAGCCGATAGAAGCAGCTATAAGCCATGGAAGAGTTATATATATGGTAAATAAAGTAGAACCTAACCTGCCAGTAAAGAATTCTCTGTGTAGGAGTACCAGTGGGATTACCTTCAGGCCACATTGGAATTATTATGTATGCCGAAAATCTCTCTCTTGCGTATATCTTATTGGCAATCTTTAGGGCTATCTCGATGGGTATTAAATTATTAGCACCTGTGAGACAGTGAAATTTCAGAGTCATGGATTTAGCAAGAATTTAAGTGTTTGGCCTATTTTCTGCTCGCGCGAAGTGGCAAATGAAGGCTTCCTACAAATTAGGACTGTGTGATGGCAAGGGAAGAATTCAGATGGCTGAGAAATGAAATAAAAATCTCTAAGTAGTCCATGCTTACCAATATCTCTGTGTGAATCCCAATGAAATGAAGAACCAATGAAATACTGATTTTCAATATAGATGAAGTGTTGGGCTGCTCGGATGGCAGTAACGTAAGCCGTCTGTATGCTCATGTCGATTAGTACATTTTTTCCACAAACAAGGTTCTGCCATCGAAAGTAGAAGTTGTATCAGGCTAAAACAAAATGAAGTACTGAACATATCATTGTTTTTTGAAAACTGTAGTCTGGTTACCTTTCTGGTTGCTTCTCGTGGATCTTTAGGAAAACCCTTTACAGAATTTGAATCGATTGATCGGAAAATCTGCGCTTCAATATTTATTGATATTAGCAGTCATGTGCCAGCAAACTTTGAACTGTGGATTACTACAAAGTTCAAACTACCTTACCTGAACATCCCATCTCTCTGGATCACTGTCACTTGAATAGATATCACCGTCAATAGCTGCAATCTCAGGTATCTTTTCAATCCAGAGCAACGTGTCGTTACATGATTTTGTCAATCTTTTAGCCCCGCTGCGTTTGGATGCCTTCAACCAACGTTCTTCGAAGTTTTTCAGGACATCAAAAGCTGCTGGACTGTCGATCTTGGAATGCAAATCATGCCATGGTTCCCTTGGGCCACGCTCATCAGTTACCTGGACAGCAATGTGCCAATGTCATAATGATAGACCAAATGTAGAAGTAACACTTGAAAATATATAACAAGGTTCAGATTATAGGACTGCAGTAGTTCTCACTGCGAAGTTTGGGTTGTAATAGTCCTCTTTGTGCAATGTCTGAAGACTGCGAAACAGAGGGTGCCATGGAGTGTCGTATCTCCCGCCGCATAGATCAAGGCCTCCGACGAAGGCAACTATTTTCCGTTTACCGTTGCCGGCATCAGCATCCACGATCATCGTTTTCTGGTGGTGAGTGAAAATAGTCCCTGTCTCCTGGTTTCAGTAGTTGCCATCATCAGAGCGTGTCCCCATGAAATGTTTGCTGAAAGAGATAGACATCAAGAGAGTATTTCTGTGAAGCTGAATACAACCTGTTGCTTCACCCAGCTGTGTCTTTTCCCAGCAGATCTTGGGCAGAGCAGTATCTGAACCGAAGAATGCTTGAAAAACCGACGCGTCTCCTCATCTCTTGTGCCCATGTAACCTTCCTACACATGATGACATGTCATAATTCACATTGCAAACATTCTATAGGGCATTGATATGAACATAAAGCCAACGATGTAATTTAGCAGAATTCAGATCATTGACATGTGGAACCTAAATTTTGAAGTCTAGATGGAAATTTAGCAAGTCATCATTTTGATTCAGCTAACCATATATACAATGCATTGTGCACATTACCATCTGGATGCCGAGGACGCTCCTGGACGTGGGGTCGTCCCACACGAGCAGCAGCACCCTGACGCCCTCCTTGGACTTCTTCTTGAGCAGATCACCCAGCGAGAGCGCCTTCTCGCCGGCGGCGCCGTCGCGCACCAGGTGGATCGTGTGGAACACCGACCAGCCGGTGATGTAGATCAGGCTCCTGGCCTGCGACATGGCGTCGTACACGTCGTGCCAGCACTGCCCGTGCCGGTACGTGGCCCCGTTCCCGAGCCTGATCTCCGGCAGGCACTGCCCGTGCCCGTCACCGGGCACGTGCGCGTCCTGGTACAGCGTGACCCGCCCGCCGCGGCGCAGCGGGAAGTAGGTGTTGGGCACGCCGGGGAAGTCCGGGCCCGGCGTGACGCCGTGGTGGTACATGGTGAGCCTGGCCACGGGCACGTACTGCACCGACAGCCGCAGCACGGCGCCCCGCGCGCACGGCTTGCCGGACGGCCCGAGGATCGGGTACACGCCCTCGACGCGATCACCGGGCTGGAGGGTCTCGGATGGGATGGCGACGGAGCCGATGAGCTCCGCCCCGAAGACGTCGCTGTCCTTGACGACGAAGCTGACGGCGGCGGCCTCGTGCGCGACGGGCACGTAGAAGTGCTGCGCCCACCGCGGGTTCTCGTCGTCCTGGATCACGTAGGTGCGCGCGACGGTGGCGGAGGCGACGAGCACGGTGACGTAGGGGTCGCTGGTGGACGCGGCGCCGTCGGGGGCGGAGGTGCAGCTCTTGAGGAGGCCGCCCATGGTGTTGGAGAGGATGTCCTTGTTGGGCAGGTTGCGCGCCTCGTGGATCCAGATGTCCAGGCTGCCGTGGAGCAGCACCGCCCGCAGCGACGGCGCCGACGACGACGCGTCCTCGCCGTCCGGCGACATCGTTGGATCGATCCGATGGCACGTACCTCGGTCGACGTCTCGATTAGTTTGATCCGTGGTTTGGTCTTGTTCGCGCGATGATCATTGCACGCGCCTCCTGCATGAACGTGTTCGATCGTCGCGTCGGTGCTGGTGGATCCCTGCTCCCCCTGAAATGTAGGGGCATATCAGGTCGGGGAGACATGCTGCAGCAGGCTCTCCTCCCTCCCCAGCTTGCTGTATCAACAACTGCCACGTGTGGCATTACGTGTTGGGCATGGCCTGTTCGAAAGATGCAATTTTTTTCCGGTTCCATTGGGAATTGCAGACGGATCCGGGGAGGCCTACGTACTGGTAGAAGGAGGAGCCCGAACGGCGGGCGCGAGCAACGCATCCAAACGACGGGAGATGGCGAGAGACGCGCCTCCGGCCGGACAAAGACGCAAACGCCGGCGTATCGCCGCTCCGGCGCAGCGGCAGGCAACCACCGGCTGGGCGTCCCTCCCGGACGACATAGACCACCAAGTCGCCGCGATCGTGCTGAAATTCGACGTGGTGGACTACATCACCTTCCGCGCCGTCTGCTCCGGATGGCGCGCCTGCGCGCCAACTCCGCGCGACGCCACCCTGCCTGCGGATACGCTCGCTCCGGCCGGTCGGCTGGGTTCGCGCTCTGCGACGGCGACGCTGTCCGCCCAGACGACGCCTGCCAGATAACCTTCTTCCACACTCGAACGGCGAAGTGCCTCCGCGTCCGCCTGCCCCAGCTCCATCGCCACAGGATCATCGGCTTCACCGACGGCCTCCTCATCCTGCTGCACAAGCGAGACACCACCATCCGCGTGCTCCATCCCTTCACCGGCGCCGTGGTCGACTTCCCGTCCCTCGTCCCGGTGTACTATCAGCTGATCAAGAACCGCAATTCAGTGCCCCGTGATGATGTGGAGGAGTGGCAACGTTTCACCTTTGGGATCTTCAAGCTCCATGCCAGCCTCGGTGGTCGCTTGAAGCTGATTCGAGTGACCAGCCTCGGCAACCGGGCATTGTTCATTTGCATGGACAGGTGCCTCTCCGTCTCAGCCAAGGACCTACCTTGTATTAGCAGTAACTCACTTTACCTCGCCGCACCACTCCCGAATCCGGTCGTCGTGTATCATCTAAGCAGCCAGTCGTTTGAGCGGCCAACGACGTTCTCTCAGGTCCACGACACCAAGGAGAGGATTCGACCGTCTGTGCGGCCCTTCACCCTTGCTGATCATCTTCTCACCTATTGCAAACATCGTGAATGGTATGGTTTCTTAATTAGCTTCCTACCTAGCTCCTCACTAGCGCACACCATCAGGGCCGGTCCTGAGGTTTCGGTGACCCGGAGCGAAACTAATTTTTTGGACCCCCAACACAGATAGAAAAAACACCGAATGTGTGTTAGTGTCTGTGGAAAATCTTTGCGCAGAAAATCACGAATGCATGAAAACGTGATTTCTTTGATGGAGGATCTCGAAATTTTCTCTTTATATTTTTGTATGCAAATTAGTCTATGATGATGAAATCAATATCAGTCTTGTCCAATAACTTCTTCTCGACGTGCAAAAATTAGTAACCTAGAGTAGACCATAAACCTATACTAGAGAACATAAGAGATCAAAATTAAAGCTTAAATCTATGCCAGAGAATTAGAGAAGATCAAAACTAATCAAATATACCTTATGACCAACGGCTAGAGGCGTGAGTGCCTTCAATTGGTAAGACGAGATTAATTCACAAAACGCCAGAATCAGCTGATTAGCCGAACTGCCCTGCGTCGTATGAATAGATGCGAACAGACTCACATAGATCTGATTTACTGGACCATGATAGAATAGGATATTTATATCCCATATGGAATATATGCTCGCAATCTATATGTCCTGACTCATCGTGTGTGTCTTCTATGAGCAGAATCAGAAGGCGTGATTGCCACACCACACGTTGTCACGGTCTGCGTAGGCTATTTTCCTTTTTCTTTTACTTGTGTACACAAATCTGAACGTAGTATACACATGGGCCCTGAATTTTTTTGGACCCGGGGCGACCGCCCCGCTCGACCCCCCCTAGGACCGGCCCTGCACACCATGCATGGATTCGGTATATATATAATTCTAATCAGCGATCTATATTTTTTCTTCCATCTTACTGTAGGGCAACCGGACTAATGTTTCATGAGTTCTACTTTATACCCCAATCTTTTGAGGAGTTGTGGAAGAACATGGGAAGCCAGGCTTCTGAACTGAAGATTTCGCAGATGAAAGTTTGAATCGGGAAAAGGACAACCGATATTGCATCGAAGAAATACTATGCCAGCCCATGTGTAATTTCGATCACTCATTCAAAATGAGAATATTACTTAATAATCTTATTCCTGGTGTTTTCAATGTAACCACGCATCAACGCTGATGATGCAACTAGAATCAGGAAAATTTGTTCTCACTTCTAAGTGAAGTGAGCTTATTTCTGAATTGAAAATTTACCCCTGTAACACTTCAAGGGCAGCAAATGGACTTCACTCCTGCAAACCAACATCACTACTAGGAGCACATGGGAGTCAATAAATCTTTACAGAACAACACTCCCACTAAGAATCAGCCGATACATGTGGCGGCCTTTAAATTCCTGCATTTCAAAGACTCAAATTTGAGCAAAAATGATAGAAAACCGTGCTTGTAACTGTAATAAAGTTGTGACATAGCAGGCAGTTTCAAATCAATTACGGGAAAAAAATCTTGATGCCTACAGAAGTGGCAATTAATATTTCCAAGATGTAATTAAAATATGCATTGGCCGCATTAGTAAAGAAACCTATTTTACTACACACGAAATAGAACACATGCATCAAGTTTCTGAATGTATATCTCAATCATACACTAAAAGAAAGTTTTTTTGTAAGTCATGCTTTGGCTTTTACCACATTCTAGATCATAGCAACCATTGTAGCACTTACTCAAATATAGTCAAAAAATATCCAACTTTAATTAGCATAGTGTAAACCAAACAAAACAATATAAAGTGCCGCTGAGAACCATAATACTCTTAGAATATATAGTCAAAAAATATCCAACTTTAAATAGCCATTTTTAGTCGTCTGATTCCACATGAGTCGGATGTCCCTAGGGGACGCTTCACTGAAAAACAAACCGTCCATACGTGGTTGATTTGAACCCATAGAAAGCCCACGGACGAACTCGCTGAAACATTTTGCCAACAGGCGCAGGCGCAGTCAATCAATAATCTAGCCAACCCCTCACTCTTCCCATTCTCCGGATCGACGGCGATGTCCACCAACTGGCCTCTAGCAAAATATCCTCGCAACCCTAGGTCAACCCGGCGATGGCGCTGACGAGGTTGTAACTCGACAAGTCCCAGGGTTGTGCACCCCGGGTTGATTGATGGGGAGAGAGGAGAGTGCAAGGTGATCACGACGGCTGACAAACGAGGTTTACCCAGGTTCAGGCTCCCGGAGGATAACACCCTACTCCTGCTTGTCTGGTTATTGATGCGAGTAGCGATTACAATGGCGAGATTGCGATCTCGCTAGGGTTCGTGATAGTTCTGAGCGTGTCCTCTAGGACGGGCAACCCTCCTGGCTTTATAGGCAGCCAGGTCTCGGGTGATTGGTACAAATACGGTAGGTTATAAGTCCTAACCGAGTTGGACTAGGATATGAGATACCCCGAGTGGGCCTTCTGCGGGCCTTTCCGTCCTTGGCGCGGCCCAGGTATCCTCATCGTGGGCTACCCGCAAGGTAGCCCCACGTCAGTAGCCCCCGAGTGCTTGATCGAATCTTCAGAGTCGGACAAAGAACTCCTTCCTCCTGGACGCGCCGTTGGATTGCCTGATCTTGAGCTCGAACTCGAATTTCTTCAGTCGAATCCGCCACTCCCGATGGGAGTAATCTGTGCAGTCGAATGACTTTGACTTCATCTTCTTGTGAAGCTTGCTTCTACTCAGCCTGCTTTGGCTTACTTGCTGGATGGATTCGGCTGCTTGAGCTTACTGCGTTGCCACTCGAATGGTTCCTTCGGGTGCTCGGATCATTGCTTGATCTTACCTTGCTGATTTCAGCTGCGAAGCTTACTACTCGAACAAATCTTTCGAGTTTCTTTGGTTGATTTCGGAGCCGTTGGCTTGGTGACGTCATTGATGACGGTTTACTGCACGCCTCTGCGCCCGATGGGACGTGACGTGGTGGGCCCCGCTGTCAGAGCTGACCACGTCCACACTTGTCACGTCTCCGAAGTGGGCGCGGAATTTGCGCGGCATGACGACGATGCCTCGGTTCTCGTGCGTAGTGGAGGAAGTTGGCGGCGACGATTGGTTTCTCCGTGCGACACGTGGACGGCTGGATGCTCACGCTCGGAGCCCTTGCTCGATGGACGGTTGAGATGCCGATCCTCGAGGAATAAGTACTGCGCCCCGGCCTTTGGTATGTCATCTTCTCCAATCGATTCTTGCCCTTCTTCTCCTCTTGCGCTCTGCCATTTCCGCCGCCGTCCCGAGCTCAAAGCAATCTCTCCACGCACCCTGCAACCTAGGCGATGGGCAAGCCGAAGGGCACTGCTGGCTCCTCCGCCGCCGCCGCTGACGACGCCGGGTTGATGAAGAAGCCCGAGGGCGATTGGCGGAGGTCGTCGATGAAGAGGCCCGATGTGGAACTGCTCCGTGCGCAAGGCCTGCTGCCACCTGCGGACGAAATCCAGGTACGAGTCCCTGGTAAAGAAGTGTTCCCCACTCCCCGCGATGGGGAGCGCGTTTGCTTCGCGGACTTCATTCCGCGTGGCTTCGGGTTCCCCATGCACGATTTCGTGCGCGGGCTCCTGTATGCCTATGGGATTCAGATCCATGATCTGACCCCCAATGGCGTCTTGAGCATCGCGGGCTTTATCGTGTTATGCGAGTGCTTCCTGGGTGTCGCGCCCCACTGGGCACTGTGGAAGTCGCTCTTCCTCGTTCGCAAGAACGTGGGGAAGAGTGGGCTGATCTTCCCAGTGGGCGGCTTCGGAATCCAGGTGCGCGGTGATACCGCGTACTTCCAGATGAAGAAGTCCGACTCCGTCCAAGGGTGGCGCCGGAGATGGTTCTACGTCCAGTCGAACGACGACGGACTGGACGCATTCGACGGCAAGCGCGGACTGCGGAAGACCGGCGCCTGGGCGCACCCGCTGTCTGCCGTAGAGAAGGAGGCTGTGCGGCCCCTGCTGACCCTGCTGCACGAGCTGACTCAGACCCTTGGGCGTGATGCGGGTGGCGTCTTTCTGATGGCCACCTTCTTCCGTCTTTGAGTGCAGCCACTCAGCGCCCGGCCCCACCCGATGTGGGCCGCCGAGGGCGTTAGCGCCAAGCCGCTGGATGACGAGGAGGTGGAGGCCAACGTCAGGTCCATCACCAACCTTCGAGCCGCGGACGCATGCAACGTCAAGTGCCCCATTTCTCCTTACGGGGCCGCGAAACCCGTTCCTGAGGTGAGTCTGATCTTGCTCTCTTTTTGTACTTGTTCGACTTGAGTCTACTTTGCATTTTGATTCGACTTGCGTCTACTTTGCTTTAGGGTCGGGCTCTGTTCATCAGCTATCCTCCTCTCCCTGAGAACGGACCTGACGATGAATCGAAGTTCGTCGAGGAGGAGGATGAGGACGAAGAAATCCCTTCCGCACACTCTCCCCGCGATGAGGTGGAGGAGGAAGACGAAGTGGAGGAACCCGCGAAGAAGAAGCGGAAGCTTCCGAGTCGCGGCGAGTCTGCCACTGCATCGTCGCCTGCCAGGGGTGTGGCTGTTGCTGAGGAGGAGACCGTGGCGACGTCCCCGGGTGCGCAATCTTCGGGTGGCTGGGAGGAACCTCTCAACGTTCCTCCAGTCAGCTCTGCAGCGCCACGGTCATTCGCGCGGATGCCTTCGCCTTCTCTGTCGAGCTTCGACGACGCCAGCACCCCCAGGTTAGTTTCTTTGCAACATGTTCTTCGAGTAGTACTTTGCCGGTTCGCCGTTTAGTTGACTTGTGTTCTTGATTTTGCTGCAGCCACCGCTCTGACAACGCCAGCTCCCCCCTTCGGGACACGGAGCTTACTTCTGGCCCTTCGACTGGGCTGGAGACGCCTGTGGTGGTGGAGAAGGTGCATGTTGAGGCCGCCGGACTGGCCTCGTCTAGCCGGGATCCTCCTTCGGCTGTCGAGGACCTTGAGCTCCTGGACCACGTAAGTCTTCTCGTGTTTTCCTTGTATTTCTGATTTCTCATCGGGTGCGCGATCAGCGCTCCCGATGGGAGTAGCCCCCGAAGGTGTGGGTGACTAGTATAGTCGCCCGCAACTTTATTGACACCTTGCTCTTTTTATTTTCAGCCATACTATCGCCAGCAGCTTGACGCAGCCGCGGCTTATGTTCGCCTGGAGAAGGAGAGGGACCAACTGCGTTCCTCGCTGGACCAGGCTACTGGCCGGGCGGATGAGCTTGAGGAGGCTCTTCGTGAGTCTCGAGAGTGGGAGTTGGCGCGGGTCGCCCAGGAGAAAACTCAAATCGGTCGTCTCCTTTCACTCGCCGCTGTTCTTGGGGGTGAGTATCGGCTTGACGCTTACTGAGTCTTCGTTCTTTTTCTTGTCCTGACTTTGAATTTTGGCGCAGAGACTTGCGGTGGAGTTCCTTCAGAAGACGCATCGACTGACACAGTCGACTTGGCGACCGCGGTTGGCTTCTTCGACCGGGTTTGCGCCTATGCCTCGGATGCTCTGAAGAAGTCTTCCGCCGCGTTGGAGAAGTCGACCGGAGCTCTGGCCGTGGTGCATCAGAGCATCTTCCCGGGCAACCAGCCGCCAGCGACCGTGGACGCTCTGGCTGCACCGTTTGGGGACGCGACCACCATCGCCGACTTCACGCGGTCGCAGACGGTACGCGGCTCCGAGCTCACCTTCCAGCTCCTATTAGGCCACCAAGTTCCAGGTGACTTCGAGAAGGTCGTCAGCGGTTTTCCTCGCAAACCCGATGGCCGGACCGCGTCGCTGAGTGGCGTGAAGGAGCGCGCCTCGCAGCTGGCTGCGCAGCTTGTGGCACTCTTCGAGAGGGCCCTTGCTAAGGCGACTGAGGCGGCTGCTCGGAAGGGCCGTTCCCGGTCGCAGTCCGCGGCCTTAGAGTAGGCATAGTTATAGGGATGCGCCAGTCGCTGCGACCTGTATTTTGAACTTCCTTTTTGTAATGAATATTGCCCTGTCGGGTCTTTTGCTCTTCAGTATTGATTTTGCTGACTTTTCTGTCTTCTGAGTTGAACTGTGTTTGGCAGTCGCATTTCTGTATTGACTCTGCGTATTCCTGACAGAGTGCCATGCGCGATGATTCTCCACTTTCTCCCTTGGTCGGGGCGAGTGGCGCGGCTTCCTCTTCGGGTGCTCGCCGTCGTCGGGCGGCGCCGGCTCCTCCGCGTAGTGCAAATGATCAGCGGGTAATCACCTATTTGAGGAACAAGGTGGTGGAGCTTGAGGCGACCCTGAAGAATACCGAGCGGCTGTTGCAGCGCTCCCAGTCGCATCCCACGGCGGAGTTCTCACGTCGTGAAGATTTTTTGCTTGGAGAGATGGACCTGATCAGTCGGCAGTTGCAGGGTATGTATTATGTTGGCGGCTGCCGTCGCTGTTGTTTGTCCTTCTCGTTCTGACTTGCAGTTCGTGTGCGCAGATGTTAATCCCGATTGGGAGGCCGAGCGGGCTCGCGTTGAAGAGCGAGTCACTCGAGAGGCGTCCGGCGACTCCTATGAAGCTCGCCAGTTCTGGGTGAACAAGTCGAGGGGGCGCGTCCTTGCCACGATGCTTGATCGTACGTGGCGCGCTGCCTTTCTTCTGGAGAGCTGCCGGAAGACACTTTGGCACGTCAACCGCGTGTACTTCCCGCATAATGCGCAGCCGAACGGGTTGCCTGCCTTGCTGGAGAGGTTCCGCGATGGCGAAGGGCTGAAGGAAGTTGTCGACGCTCAGCTTGTGGCTGGTGCAAACGCGTCGCTGGCGTACGTTCGGATGCACCGGCCACATCTTCCGCTTGAGCGGGTGCTTGAAGGCCTGCCAGGTGACGACGACTTCGACGAGACCTTGCCGGCTGCGCGCCGGATTATCCGGCAAGTTCAGGACTTGAGCGAGCGGCTTGTAGGCCCTCTCGATGCGCCAAAGGCTGAACCTGCAGTTTAGAGTAGCTGTCGTCTGATGCACAGGGTTAGCTATAGAGGGCAAATTTGCTTGTGTAAATATACTGTAATAGATTATAGTACTGTTTCGAGTAATGAGAATTGATATGTTTACTCGAAAAGTGAGGGTGCCTGATTCGACCTGTGTGGCGCAGCTGCCGAGTATGCCAAGCAGCGGCCTAGGTTTTTCAAGTGTTACCTGTATGCCGCGGTCTCTGATTTTATCAGGTGGCGACTTAGGATCTTGACTAACTCCTGTCTGGCGCAGCCCCCGAGTAAGTTGAGTGACGGCCTAGGATTACAAGTGTTACCTGTTTGGCGCAGCCTCCGAGTATGTCGGGTGGTGACCTAGGATTTGGAACTTGACCTGTGCAGCGCAGCCCCCGAGTAGGTTCGAGTGGCGGCCGAGGGTTTTTCTGAGTCCTGTTTGGCGTAGCCCCCGAGTAGGTCGAGTGGTAGCCTAGGGTTGCAAGTGTGACCTGTGTGGCGCAGCCCCCGTGTGTGGTAGGCGGCGCCTTAGGATTTTGGACTTGACCTGTATGGCGCAGCCCCCGAGTCTGTCGAGTGGTGGCCTAGGATTTTTCTGAGGTCTGTTTGGCGTAGCCCCCGAGTAAGTCGAGTGGTAGCCTAGCGTTGCAAGTGTGACCTGTGTGGCGCAGCCCCCCGTGAGTTGCGGGTGGCGCCTTAGGATTTTGGACTTGACCTGTATGGCGCAGCCCCCGAGTCGGTCGAGTGGCGGCCTAGGATTTTTGATTCTGTGCTTGTATGGCGCAGCCCCCGAGTACGTTGGGTGGCGGCCTAAGCTTTTATTTCAACCTGTGTGGTGCAGCCCCTGAGTGGTTCGGGTGGCGACCTAGGATTTTGACTGTGCTTGTATGGCGCAGCCCCCGAGTAGGTTCGGGTGGCGGCCTAAGCTGTTATTTCAACCTGTGTGGCGCAGCCCCCGAGTGGTTCGAGTGGCGGCCTAGGATTTTTAAGCTTCCTGAGTGACGGGAAAAGGAGACAGATTTTCTTCAAATCACTTTATTGATTCTTGCGAACAGGCCGCCTCATTAAAAACCTTCCAGTCCCCTCAGGTACCCTGGTAAGGAAAAGAGTGCGTCTGAAACCTGCCGCGCTGATTTTCTTGTACATTGGTTACTTGAGCTAGGCGTAGAATCGGCGTAGTTGTGCTACGTTCCATGGATTGCTGCAGTCCGCTCCTGTCTTCGAGTCCTTTAGGCGGTATGCTCCATTGCCTATTGCTTCTGTTACGATGTACGGGCCCTCCCATGGGGAAGCGAGCTTGTGCACCTTCTTTTGCTTGAGTCGAAGAACCAGGTCGCCTGCCACGAACGCTCTTGGTCGCAGCCTCCGAGTATGATAATTGCGCAGGTCCTGCTGATACACGGCTGATCGTGCCAGGGCGATGTCGCGCGCTTCGTCCAGTGTGTCTCTGCTGTCTTCGAGTGCTTCCTCTGCTTCTGACTCGTCGTAGGCGACTACTCTTGGTGCGTCAAACTTGATGTCGTAGGGGAGGACCGCTTCTGCACCATACACCATGAAGAATGGCGTGTACTGGGTAGATCTATTCGGCGTTGTTCGCAGACTCCAGAGGACTGATGGCAGTTCTTCCACCCATGCGCCCGCTGCGCGTTTTAGGGGCACGCGCAGTCGCTTCTTGATGCCATTGCAGACTAAGCCATTGGCTTTCTCTACTTGTCCGTTGGACTGCGGGTGCGAGACCGACGCGTAGTTGAGCTTGATCTTCTGCTCTGAGCAGAAGTCTTTGAATTCCTCGGCTGTGAAGTTCGAGCCGTTGTCGGTGATGATCCCATTAGGTACTCCAAACCTGAAGATGATTGACCTGATGAAGTTGACCGCTGTGGACGCAGTCGAACTTGTGATGGGCACGGCTTCGATCCACTTTGTGAATTTATCGACTGCGACCAGGAGGTGAGTATGACCTCCGGGTGAGGATTTCTTCAGCGGGCCCACCATGTCCAGGCCCCATTGGGCAAAGGGCCAGGCTAGTGGTATTGTTTTTAGCTCCGATGCCGGGGCGTGCGGCTTGTTGGCAAACTCCTGGCACCCTGTGCATTTCCTCACCAGCTCCTCGGCATCCTGCATGGCTGTGAGCCAATAGAACCCGGCTCGTAGCGCCTTGGCCACCAGTGCCCGGCTGCTTGCGTGATGTCCGCAGGTACCCGCATGAATGTCGAGTAAGATGGCTTGGCCGTCGACTGGATCTATGCACCTTTACAGGATTCCTGATATGCTTCTTTTGTAGAGTTCTCCGTTGATGACGGTGAAACTTTTGGAGCGTCTGATGATGCGCTTTGCTTCGACTGGGTCAGTTGGCAGCTTCTGATGCAGTATATATGCCAGGTATGGTCCTGTCCATGTTGCTTCGACTAGCATGACTTCCATGGGGACCTTGTCTTGGCTTGGCGGGTTGGCATCGCCTTTTGCGGTTGCAGTGCTTGCTGTACCCTGAGTCTTGATGGATCTCTGTGTGATGCACTCGAGGAAGACGCCGGGTGGGACTGGCACCCTGTCTGAGCCCATGTTAGCTAGGGCGTCGGCTTCCTCGTTGCTTTCACGGCCGATGTGGCGTAGCTCGCAGCCGTCGAAGTTTCCTTCCATCTAGTTGTAGAGGTCTCTGTAGGCGATCATGTTGTCAGCGATGGCGTCGCAGGACTTCATGGTTTGCTGCACCACCAAGTAGGAGTCGCCGTAGATCATGAGGTGCGTGGCACCGCAGTTCTTGGCCATCCGCATGCCGTGGATCAGGGCCTCGTACTCGGCTTCGTTGTTGGACGGCGTCGGAAAGTCCATCTGTAGGACGTACTTGAGCTTGTCGCCTTTGGGGGAGATGAGCACGACTCCTGCCCCGGCTGACTTGAATTTCTTGGAGCCATCAAAGTACATTGTCCATGCGTTGGACAGGTCGGGGACGTTTGGTAGTTGGGCTTCTATCCACTCCGTGGTGAATTCTGGGAGGACTTGGGCCTTGATGGACTTCGGGTGAGCATACTTCAGCCCCCATGGTCCTAGTTCGACAACCCACTTGGCGACTCGTCCTGTCGCGCGCTGATTTGTGAGGATGTCTGCTAGTCCAGAGGAGCTTACCACCGTGATCGGGTGCTCGGAGAAGTAATGGACAACTTTTCTGGAGGTCATGAAGACTCCGTATGCCAGCTTCTGGTAATGCGGGTAATTCTGCTTGGACAAGGTGAGTACCTCGCTAAGGTAGTAGACGGGCCTCTGCACCGGGTGGCTGTGCCCTTCCTCTTCGCGTTCGACTACGAGCACCGTGCTCACCACCCTGTTTGTTGCTGAGACGTACAGGTAGAGCGGCTCGTTTTCCAGTGGTGCCACGAGGACCGGAGAGGTTGTCAGTGTCTTCTTGAGATGGTCGAATGCGTCCTGCGCCTCTTGCGTCCACTCGAACTTGTCTGACTTCTTCATCAGTTGGTAGAAGGGTAAGGCCTTCTCTCCCAACTTACTAATAAACCGACTGAGAGCTGCGACTCGGCCAGCTAATCGTTGCACCTCCCTGAGCTTCGTTGGTGCTGGCATTGTGAGTATGTTCTGCACCTTCTCGGGATTTGCTTCGATTCCTCTTGCGGATACAAGGTACCCTAGTAGCTCTCCGGCTGGCACGCCGAACACGCACTTCTCTGGATTGAGTTTGATCTGGTACACGTCAAGTGCGGCGAAGACCTTGCGTAGATCGTCGACTAGGGTATCCTCCTTCCGGGTAGTGACGACGATATCGTCGACGTAGACTTGGACGATCTGCCCGATTAGCCCCTTGAGGCATGCTTGCATTGTCCGCTGGTACGTGGCACCTGCGTTCTTTAACCCGAACGGCATCGTCTGGTAGCAGAAAACGCCGTCGGGTGTGATGAACGCTGTCTTCTCTTCGTCCTCGACCTTCAGCCTGATCTGCTGGTAACCTGAGTAGGCGTCCAGAAAAGATAGGCGTTCGCAACCTGCAGTCGAGTCGATGATCTGGTCTATCCGCGGGAGCGGGAAGTGGTCTTTGGGGCAGCATTTGTTGACTGCGGTGAAGTCCACGCACATGCGTAGTTTCTTCGTCTTCTTTTTCTCAACTAGAACCGGGTTAGCGACCCAGTCCGAGTCCTTGATCTCTCGGATGAATTTGGCGTGCAATAATCTGTCGACTTCCATGGTGATAGCGTCCCGTTTGGGCCCTGAGAAGCGTCGCATGGATTGCTTGACAGGTCTTGCGTCCTTGTGTACTTTCAGAGAGTGCTCGGCGAGTTCCCTGGGTATCCCCGGCATGTCAGAAGGTTGCCATGCGAAGATTTTCCAGTTCTCACGTAGGAACTCGACGAGCGCGCTTTCCTATGCGGGTGTCAGGCTTGATGAGACCTTGACTGTATTTCCGCTGTCAGTCGGATGGACTTGGTGGGTGACAGTGTCGTCATTCGTGTTGAACGATGCATCCTTGGCGGGCTTCTTGCGAGCCGGGAAGATGGTCTTGTCATTGTCGGCTGATATGGCCTTGAAGTGCTCTTCGACGCCAAAGAACTCGGAGATCTTGGCGAACTCGCGGTCGCAACTGTTGGAGAGGCCGAAGTCGCCGCGGACGGTGATCACTCCTTTTGGCCCAGGTAACTTTATCATCAGGTAGGCGTAATGGGGTACTGCCATGAACCTGGCAAAGCTTGGGCGTCCGAGGATGGCGTGGTATTGTGACTTCCAGTCGACGACCTCAAAGTCTATCGACTCCTTCCTGAAGTGCTCGGGTGTTCCGAGGATGACGTCGAGTGTGATTGTTCCCATGGGTGTGATTGGTTGCCCTGGTACTATGCCGTGGAAGGTGGTCTCCGACTCCGGCAATTTCTCTGTCGATCTGTTCATTCGTCTGAGGGTGTCGGCGAATATGATGTTGATGCCGCTGCCTCCGTCCAGGAATACCTTTTTCAGGCTGTAGTCGCCGACCAGGGCCTCAATCACGAGTGCGGCGTGTCCGGGTCGGACTACCTCTGCTGGGTGATCTGCCCTGGAGAATGTGATTGGTGTCTCCGACCCGCGCAGGTAGTCTGGTACCGCGCGCGGGCTGTGGATGGCCTGGAGTACTTGGCGTGTGATGATCTTCTGCCTCCTGTTCGACGGGGGTCCTTTCTGGATCATGTTCAGCTGTCCTCGTGCGGCTGGGTACGTGTCGGCTGCTGCCGACGGACCTTGCTGCTGCTGCGGCTGGGGGAACGCTCCTGCCGCTTGCACTTGGTTATTATTTGCGGGTGCCGCCTGGATGGCCAGCTGCGGTGCTGCTTGAATGGCCTGCACCGGGGCGATGATTTGCTGCATGGCATGGTAGATCTTTCTTGCTTTGCGGCAATCTTTCAGCAGGTGGTTTGAACCCCACTTTCCTGTTGCCGGGTTGCGGAACGAGTGATGCTTACAGGGTTGCATCAGTTCCTCTGCCGGGGTTAACGGGCGCTTCCACTCGCGCTTCTGACTTCCGTCGTTGTGGTCGATGCTGCTGCTGCCACGGTTGTACTGACTCGAGCTGGGCTGTCGACTTTGCTCGTGCTGTCGGCTGCCCTCACGCTTGACCTCGCGGGGGGTTTCGTAACCCGCCGCTACTAACTCGATTGAGTCGTGCGTGTAACGTGCCTTCCTCTTCTGACGTGACTCGCGCCAGTTGCTTGTTTCGCCTTCCTTTTTGGGAGAAGTTTCGCGGACGTAGTCCTCTCCTTCAGCCCATTGGTTGGCTGTCTTCATTAACTCTATTGTGGTCTTCGGCTGGAGCCTACCAAATTCTTCCCGGAGGTCGCGGCGAGCAACGCCATGCATGAAGGCGTCCATTACCCTGTCCTCTTATACGGGTTCCATGGTATTGCGGAGGAGTGTCCACCTCTGGATGTAAGATCGGAGCGACTCGTCTTTCCCTTGCTTGCAGGCCTGCAACTCGATGTAGGTCGTTGGTCTGGCGAATGTTCCCGAGAAACTTTTGATGAAGTTGTCCTGGAACTCCTCCCACGTTCGGAAAGAATCTTTAGGTTGGCTTGTGAGCCACCCGCGTGCAGAGTCTGTCAGCATGAGCTGGATGTACTGCATTGCCGTGGTCGATGTTCCGCCTTGGCAGGTGCAAGCAATAAGGTAGTCTTCGAGCCATAGCTTCGGGTCTTGCTTCCCGTCGTACTTTGGTGTGCCAGCCGTCAACTTGAAGCCTTTAGGCATACGGGTGTCGCGGATGTTGAAGCTGAAGCATGCCGCACCACATGGCTCGAAGTCGCGGTCGGTATGGTCATCCGCCTGTGCTGCGTTAGCCGAACGCTCCTTGCGGTTACGTTCCACCGTCTTCTGTGTCAGGACGTCTCGAAGGTCCTTGACTGGCTGTCGCTGCGCCGCCGGGATGCCCGACGTCGTTGGTTCGTGAGCTTGATTACCTGGCCCCTTGGCCGTTAGGGCTTCTTCGATTGCCCTTATGGAGGCAATTTGTTGCTTGTGGAGGAGGGAGCGCGCGTCACCCTCCGGTGGCTGCGTGAGCCGAAGGTACGTCTCGACTGCTATTAAGGCAGCGTTCGCTGTTTTTGGGACGGGTATCCCGTTTTCATCTTCGGTGACGAAGGAAGAGTCGAGGTTGCGGGTGAGCCTTTTTCGATCAGCTTCTGCCATGTGGGGGACACGGGCTCTGGTTCGCCGTGCTCCCTGGTTCACCTCAGTGGAGGATGTGAAGGAGAGGGCGGCCCGCCTGGCGCTTGATGCGTCCGCTTGCGCCTGAGAAGTTCGGCCTTTTCGGCGCGAATCCGTTCGCCTTCCTTGCGTAGCAAGTACTGGACCGCCAGGTGGTCCTCCCGAGGTGCGTTGGGTGGGGGGAACGTGCCCTCGTCCACATGCTTCATGGCTTGGATCGCCATGTCCCGCGTGATGACCAGTTTGGTCTGGTCTGGCATGTCCACCTCTAGCGGATATACGGGTTCGTCTCCGTCGTCATGCGGTGCTGTGCCGGCCATGAAGACTTGCTTGGGGTAGACTTGTGTTGGAGAGTTGGTGCTGCCGCTGCTGCTTCTGTCACCCTCTTCTTGCTCGGGGTCGACAATTGCTGCAACGTGGCGCGCGACGCACTTACTGTCGCGTCTCTTCGCGATTGTCCATGTGCCTGCACTCGACGGGGCGAGTGCGAGTGGCTTGGGGTAGACCTGTGATTTCCACGAAGATGAGGGCGCGCGCGGCGTTGATGTCGGACGTGGGCCCCCTATCGCGCGTGCGGGCGCGGCGGTGGAGGTGGGTCTTGACTTGATTGACCGCGCGACCGAGGTTGGGGTAGTAGACTCGATTCGCGTGGTCGTTGCCGAGATTGTCGGTGTAGATGTCCTCTTCGCGGGTGCAGCTGGCGCAAACCCTGCGGGTGCGGCAGATGCGATCTTCGCGGGTTCGGCGGGCGTGATCTCCGCGGGTGCGGCAGATGCGCTCTTCGCGGGTCCAGCGGTCGTGATCTCCGCGGGTGCGGCAGATCCGATCTTCGCGGGTCCGGCGGTCGCGATCTCCGCGGGTGCGGCAGATGCGATCTTCACGGGTCCAGCGGGCGCGGTGGTCGGCGATTTTGATGACGCCGCCGCGCGTAACGCAGTAGTCGTAGACCTGAGCATGCCACGACTATCGATGCAACAGAATATGGAGCCGAAGGTGATGTGTATACCTTTGTCCAGATCGGCGTACACCGATTTGTGAGCTAGCGAGTGGATGACGTACTCGAAGGAGCCGAATCGGATCGACTCCCTGATGGCGGGTGCGCCGATCTTCATTGTGGATGGAGCCGGTGTGACCATGATCCAAGCACTTGTTGAACTTCCCACAGACGGCGCCAATTGACGAGGTTGTAACTCGACAAGTCCCAGGGTTGTGCACCCCGGGTTGATTGATGGGGAGAGAGGAGAGTGCAAGGTGATCACGACGGCTGACAAGCGAGGTTTACCCAGGTTCAGGCTCCCGGAGGATAACACCCTACTCCTGCTTGTCTGGTTATTGATGCGAGTAGCGATTACAATGGCGAGATTGCGATCTCGCTAGGGTTCGTGGTAGTTCTGAGCGTGTCCTCTAGGACGGGCAACCCTCCTGGCTTTATAGGCAGCCAGGTCTTGGGTGGTTGGTACAGATACGGTAGGTTATAAGTCCTAACCGAGTTGGACTAGGATATGAGATACCCCGAGTGGGCCTTCTGCGGGCCTTTCCGTCCTTGGCGCGGCCCAGGTATCCTCATCGTGGGCTACCCGCAAGGTAGCCCCACGTCAGGCGCGTCTCCCCTGTCTTCCTCAAGCCGTCTTGCTCCTACTTTCTTCCCAATCCTCGTCCTCCCCCGGATAAGGGCAACCTCCAACCCGAGCAGGCGGTTGTCGATCTTAATGCCCTTTGATTCCCTCTTCAAATCTTGGCCACTCCTGACTCTCTCGATATTTTGCCTCGACTGCACAAGGTAAGGACTACAATTGCGTTGCTCACTACGTCCACTCGTTCGCCGTTGACTCCTTACATCAAGAGATCTTATTCTCCTTCGCCATGTTCTGATCAATTGTTTGTGTGTTATTCAGCTATTTGATCGGTCGGTGGAGAACTTGGAGGAAACATCAATGGTTGCGGCCAGAGTAAAAATCTTGAGACAAATTATCCAGAAGGAAGACGAGGCAACTACGGCTATGGCGTCGTCGAGACTAATATGCATCTCTTTTGAAAATCGCGAAGCGACTGACTCCTTGGAATATGACTCGCCATTATTCCAAGATGTTATATTTATAGAATGGTAAGACCAACATAAAGCAAGAGTATGAGGCGACCACCACCGTCGCAATCAACGGCGGGGAAACCACCTAGGCGACTGACCGGTAGAAACCAAATTTTAAACACGCTAGAATTGAAATTAATTTACTTTATACCAAAATTTATACTTTCTTTAAAATTATTAATCATAATATAGTGTTAATGAATGCATTATTATTGAGTTGATGGCATAATTAACCACATAATGATTCAAAACATTTGTTACAATGTATTTTGCTATAATTATGTAGTATATATCACTACAAAGTTGCTTGTGCAAAATTTAAATTGTATATTCTAGTAATGGTATCTCTAAAATAATTATCAGTGTTCCGCAAATTATATAGTGTATGCTGATTGTATGTGTGTTCATGTATTTATTATGAACCTCAAAATTGTGATATAGATAAAGTGCATGGTAGAAAAAATCTTAGTTTTCTAGTATGTGTGGATATAACTATATACTTCTAGAGTATACATTAACAGTTGGCAAACCATTCACAAGTTGGGTTCAGTAATAAGTTGAGAACATGTGTATATTTTGGACTTGGTATTTTGTAATCATATCTTATGGTAATGAACTCGGCTGCCTTTACAGCTTTAAGCGTCTATTTTTTCCGACAATGTCTTCAGCTAGTCCAATATTTTGAACCAATAGTCTGTAAGCTGAATTTACTGCTTGGGCTTTTTTTAGTTTGTAAACACAGTTGACTTGTTGTGTTTTCTCGTATAATGATGGCCAAGTATTGTCTCCTTTCTGCGCGATCTATGCTTACTCGGAAGGGCATTGGGGGAGAAATTGACTCTTTGAGCAATTTGTTCTCTCCACAAACTTGACTGATCGTCAGTAAGATGGTCATGTGTTCGTGGGCTCCTTAACGATAGTTTTGCTTAAGCACATCATACACTTTCTCTTTTTTCTGGGGTACTAAACATTGGCTGACTTGCTGTGTTCTCGTACCGGTAGAGCTTTTTTTTTCTCTTTATGGGAGCTGATGGATAAAGCTAGATGGGCCAGCTACCTAGTTGGCCCACGAGGAGGAAGGAGGGATGTGGGCTGAATACTGAGTTCACTTCCTATTTGTCTGTTTTTTCATATGTACATATATATATTCCGATTATATACTGTATACGTCTACGTTTGGTCTCTTTTTTTTGGATTTCTGGATGCAAGGCCTAGCTGGAACTCCATGGATAATGTAGCACAAACACAGTGAGTGACAAGTCAGGATCAAACACCGCGATGTAACTAAACTCCAGAGTTGCACCAGCAAGCTTATCTGTTGGGACATGCATGAAACAAACCAACGGAGATGCTTTCTCGCTACAGGTCCACACGACTGGTCAAGCAGCAAGGAAGAAGATCGGGTCATGTGGAATACGTACGTGGCATGAATTGATAATGTTTTCATCATGTTGCGCCCGCTCTGTCAGTGTTAAGACGAAGATGGGGTTAATCTCTCCGATCGAGCATCCATTCGCTATGCAGCACAGGTGCTCGGTGAAAGCCATCCATGGATCCGAAGAGTTTCTTCAGCTTTTGGGTTCAGTATCCATGAAGCATCCATGTGCTCGGTGAAAGCCATCGAGCATCCATGAAGCACGCTCAAGTTCAGTATCTCCTGAGCTTCTCCGAAACTGAATGTGCTCGAGTTTCTTCAGCTTTTGGGTTCTTCGAAAAACCCAACCTGAATGTGCTCACCAGCTTTTCAGGAGACGAGAGTAAGAACACGGCCGGAGCCGCGCAGGCATCGCTCGTCAGACGTCACCAGCTGCCATGCTTCTTCATCTGTCTGCAAGAACGTACAGGGTTTCAAATTTTCAAATGTCTCTCGTACCGTACTCTGGGACGTTCAAGCCGAGCAGCAGATATTTTTTATTGAACTCATCTACACTACACGGGTTTTACAAGTTACTGATTGCTCGGACGCAGTGGTGGTACTATACATTCAGTACAACAGAACACGTTCCGAGTTCTACCTCCACATGTTCTACAACAAGTTACTGCAAACAGCTCCAGCTACCACAAGCTGGCAGGTACTGTTCTGAGCTGAGCTTGCAATGGCGCCAAGGAAACTTTCTTCTTTCTGCACGATATGTATTTCAGCTGGAGACTCCTCTGCACGCACGCTTATCCAGGGGCAGAGCAAGTGTGAAGAATATGGGGTCGCAGACACGGAGGTGGATCCATCCATGCACGCACGCATGCTTCTCAGTTTTCAGGAAACGGGTCTGTCCGGCAGCCTTCTTCCATTCCTCCCATTGGCCCATACCTCTCTGATTCGAGCAAAGCTCTGCCCTGGTGGAGTGGTGGGACTAGCTAGGATGGAGGGCAAGTCCGCGGTCATATTCTCAATCAATCGCATTCGGGTCCCTCCCTGCCTGACTCCAGACTCCAGGACGAGACGAGGGCAATGGGCCATTGAAAATGCAGAGGACGCAGACGCACAGACAAGAAGACAAGCTGCTCGCGCTCGGCACTTGGAGCTCAACTGTGGCGCTAAACTGCGAATGATCAATTGATCATGCAGGAGGAGCACTTGCTTAGCTACAAACTGGTCATCGTCACCGCTGTCTGGCTGGCTGGCACGGGGGCGTGTGAGTGTGATGCCACCATGTCCATTGAATTCCAAGTCGGCGTCAGCTCATGGAATGATACCTTGCTCCGTCGCCTCCGGGCATGTCTCAACTCCACAGCTCACCGCCATTAACGCTGACCAGGACGCGCCATCTCCTTCTTGGCCGGCATGGCAGCACGCGCGCAGCTCCTGCCCGCGCCGTCCGTCCGTCCGTGCATGAAAATGCATATGCCGTGGTGCGTCCTGCGTTGTGTACGTGCTGCGTGTGACGCGCGACAGACAGAAACACTGGGGACGGTGTCGCCGTGCTAGCGTGCCGCCGGTGGAGCGCGCCGCTCAGCGTTCGTCCGCTAGCCAGCAAGCCACTGTTTGCAGGGTCTATCTATCTATATATCTATCTATATGTCCCTCCAAATGAGTGATCGATTCCATGCATGCATTATTCCGTAGCAATCTACTAGCATGATCATGGACAGGACAAGACGATGGAATGGATGCATGGTATGAGATGATGATGTGACAGTAACGTCGACGGCTACCGCTCCGGTCTGTTGGTGTTGGGTACGTGGTCCTTTTCGTTTCCTCGTCGGCACGGCCACGGCCACCGGGCACCCCTTCCACGACCGTGGAAATGTTGCGAGCTGTCGTGTGTAGCCCAAGTTCATCTGACACTGAGATATGTGATGCCGAAGTCCGACTGACTGATGAACAGTCATCCCTATTCTTGTTCTTGAGCATAAGCCATAGGTACGGAGTACCGGCACCGGCTGATTTAACACCACGATCCATGAGCAAATACCCAGCCGGTGCGCACCACGTACTATGATGCTCCTTTCTGAATTTCAACAGAATACGTGGTTTCTTGGTTAGAGATAGGATAATTTCTATACGGAATCTAACTTGTTTTACACTCCTAGTCCACCTCCTGTAATAGCCGCTTTTGTGCCCCGTGATAAAGACCGATTTTGCAAATTCACAGCTATCTGAGAACTAACTTACCGCTTTAACTTCATCACCAATAGGTGACGGCGGACCGGCGGAGGAGGAGTTCAGGGAAACAGGGACGGCGAGTCGTCATGGCGACGCGTCGTTCACAAGTGGGGGTCCGATCGATGGTGGTCGTGGAAGGAGGCAAACTCCCTGGAGGTCAAGAAGAAGACCATGATGTCGTTCGACTAAGAACTAACCTTGTTATTAGTCGACCGCGCCTTTGACAGACCCTATGAATAGAGACTACGATGGGCTCGAAAGATTATCCAATTTGCCCAATTATCAAACTTTGTCGTGGTATGTAGAGTTGTCTCTTCCGCCCTCGTCTACCTGATCGCCATGGCGAAAACTTCATCCCACCCACCGCATGCATGGACCTAAGCTCATCTGAAAATGATATGTGTGACGTCAAAGTTCAAACGACTATTTGCTAGTTGCGTCGGCGGGCCCATGAGTGTTCATCTCACTTGTTTCCTGAACATAGGTCGACGACCGATGGAGCGCAGCCTAAGGCTAAGGAGGTACCCATGCTTGCTGATTTATCACCACGTACGATCCATAAGGATATATATACTCCTATCAATCTATCTGAATTTGAACACAATACATGGTTTCTTCACAAGTCAGACGACCCAACCAACGAACATTCAAGGAGCACACGGCACATATCATTTTCAGATACATGACACTGCTATGCTATCCCAACCCGGCAAATCAATAATTGGCGACCATATCGATCATTACGGAATTTCGGCTATCATTGGGACGTACATACCGAATTTTTCTCAAGTTCACTCACTTTGCTGGACCGTAGACACGAGTCTTTTCAAGAGATTGGGATAGATAGATACCGCTACTAGTATATAGGAGTATCTCTCATCATGCAACACGGCGGCGACATATACTATCTCTCCTTCTAGCTTTGGACCTGACTACAATCAGTAGCGAGGAGTACCGGAGCAGCTAGCTTATCGCCTAATCATCGAGTGGTCTAACCCTTTAGACCTTTAGGTTAGGCGGAGGGTGGACGCTACTACTGTACACTGGCCACGCAACCATTTCTCTTCATTTCTTTACGTTTGTGTTTGGATATCTGTCAGGTAGGACTTGGACCGTGCTAGCTTATCCACCCACACGGCTTCCAGTCGCGCCGAATATTAGTTAGAGCCACCAAATAATGAAGACATATATACCATGCTTGCAGATGACATCTCTAGCCGAACATTTATAATAACCGGTTATAAAAGAGAGAAAAAATCGTGTTTTCTCCTCTAAACCGGACTAGACGAATCCTTATATTCTAAACTGAGTAAAAGAAATCTCCAGACGATGGAGGTCGCTTATTGTTACTTGATCTCAGCACTCTTTTGACAAAAAGTTTGACCATTCATCCAGCGCGCGAACTTTATCATGTTCAGCACGTAACGTTCAATGACGTTTGCTTCCGTCGACCACCCTCCATTGCTGCCTACTCCCCGCAAACCTCCACCGCACCTCAACCCGCTCGAGGTCGCTCGCGACGCGTTATTGAAGTTGGAATTTCTCCTTACATTGCGACCATTGTCATCAAAATGTTGAGATAATACACGTTTGCCATAGAATGAGGACATGAAAAGACCGCCACGTAAGTTTTGTAGTGCCACTCTGCCAAAATAAAGTTTTGGCCGGCAAACTTCCGGCCAAATCGATTCAACCGCGGCGGTTTGGCGCGCAAACGACATCCAAGATATGTGCTCATCACGGCCTCTTCATCAATACTGTGTAGTTTCTTGGCCGATCGAGCTTCTCATCGCTTGAATTGTTCGACGAATTGATTCTATGAGTTCTTTTGATAGATGAAGAGATTGAGGGAGATGATGTTCAACGGCTCCTCGTCAGAGGAGGAATAGTAAGAATATGGCAATGACTTCAAAACGGCTATTGTATGCACTGCCATGAAAGATTTGTCCTGCTGGATGGAAAGGTCAGTACAAAGGCCATTGCAAAGATGCAATCCTTTTGGATAGCCTAGCTCTCACAATGATCTCAGTGTTGCATCGAGATCACCACTTTTCACGAGGCTTATTTCTAAAGGGGCTTCTGCTTGCAACTATGTTGTCAATGGGCATGAGTACACGATTGGTTACTATCTTGCAAATGACATCTTTCTTTGATGGGCCACTTTTGTGAAGACAAACTCAAATCCTCAAGGTAACATGAGATGTCACTTTGCAAATGTGCAAAAATCGATGAGCAAAGATGTGGAGAGAGCTTTCGGATTGTGGCCATGTCAAGTATTTGAAACCTCAGGTACTATACTACCGTGGCAAATCATGCCTAATGTATCATGTCGTGCAACATGATAATTTAAGATGAGCGCGACATACCGGAGAATCATTGGTACGTTTCCATTGGATATACGGTTGAACCCGAACACGAAGCAAACATGATATAACAATTTCTCGAGTCATAGTGAAGAAACGAGAACCGAGACACATAATCTGCTGCAAAATGATCTTGTTGAGCATCAGAGTCCTCTGGAGGTTTTAATTAGTACTTGCTCTTTACTTCGTTCGAAAAAATTTCATGTGTTTCAATTTGAATAATTTGGTTTGTTAATTTTAAATTTGTAATACTCGTGAATTATTTTGAATTTTAATTAATATGTTCAGATTCAATATGTATGCAGATATCTAGTTAAAATATAGATAGTTTAAATAAGATTTTTTCTAGTGAATTAAGTTTTGGGAGTCGATTAGGAAATGCTTTTCTTTAGAGGAGCAGCGGGTCCTTAAATTTTTTGAGTGTGGTCACACTACAACAAGATTGCCGAACCACGGATTTTCTTGCTGAATAAATAATATGAATAAACAATCGATTTATATAATTATAATTCAATATGTATGTTTCATACGTGCATGATTCCAATACAAATAGTTAAAAATATAAACCAAATCTTACATGATACAACATAAACAGAAAATTACATCACCTTGCCATCTGTAAAAAATAATATAGACTATTTATTTTCAGTTGCAAGCATAAACCACCAATTCTTAACATTATGCAGAACCAATAAATAGTTCAAAATCACAATAATAAAAGGAAAAAGGCCAGAAGCCCATTATGCTTCTTCAACACGCATGGGCTTTCACGGGGTGGATAAAAAAAATAGAAGATTCTAGGTGGGCCAGGGTCAAAATTTTGATTCGGCTAGCTAGAGGTGCCCTATGAACTCATTAGAGAAAGCGAACGGCAAGAGTAGACGATTTGTAAAGAGCGATGATCATTAGCTCCAGCAAGAACTGTACCATATAACAAACTAAGGAACCCTCCCTCGGTGGATCGCGTGCCCTGTCATCACCTGCAGGCTGTGCCATGGCAGATAAGATTGTTAATTAACCAACTAATTTCGTCTCTTTGCCGTGCAGTTGCGTCGCTTCACCAAGTCGGGCTTCTCGGTTTGGGACGAGCAAAGGTGGCGCCCGCTGCCGCTGTCTCTGTATGACTTGTTCTTCGTGTGGGATCGCCGGCGCTTTGATGTTTTCGCTGCCAACCAGCTGAGCAGACGCGTATGGCGGCGGCAGAGCTGGTGAAGGCCGGAACCTGTGCATGCACGCCCGCCCGTGTACGTGCTGTAACGTGTTGGTTGAGCCTGTATAGTGTAGTTGTTTATGCAGTGGAGCTAGCCGGGCTCTTTCAGTGCAGGTGAACTTGGCTGGCTGGCTCGCACGTTGCCTCGAGAAAACCACGACCATGCATGGCGGTACGCTGTTCTCCTGTTCGCGACGCAGGGTACAGCTCGTAGTGGTGCACCGGCGAGCGAGCTGTGCCTCTCCTCTACGTACGTACGTGGAGGTGTGGCGAGTGGAGCGGCGGCGCTCGCCCGCGGCTAGGCTCGCCACCGGCCTGCCGGAGAAAAGAGGCCGGCCTTTCGCCCTTTTCCCGGCCGGCGTGCGGTTCGTTTGGTGCGGTGGCGGTGCGCCCCATCATTTCCATATATACGCGTAGGAGAACCTGGATGCGCGACTGCCTGTGTTAAAGCATGTTAGTGTTAGTGAAGGTAGGTGCGTGCTCATCATCTCAGTGCTCTGATCTTAATCGGCAGCTGGGAACATGGAGATGTACGTGTTGACGACGATCGGAAGTTGCCCACGATTAGTGCTAGATTTAGTTTGCCATCAACTGACCCCAGCCGTGAGTCCGTGACGCACTGGCCATGCATGATCTACGCCGTAGGAAAATATAGTAGTAACAGATTTGTCGCCGCAATCAATTTCATTTCCATTTCCATTCCCATTCCATCGAAGCACATGCATAAACACTTCCTATTTCAGTAATGAACTGCATGCAAGAGCTGAATGTGAATCTTCAGACGACTACGACAGCCTTCTTCCACCCACCACCCTAGGGCTCCCGAGTTACTGCGAAGTTTCTGTATCGGCGACTTGCAATTAGGAAGGACGTTGGAGCTCTGTCCTCCACGTAGACGTAGACATGTCTGAGGGTTGCCCCACCACCGTACTTTGTACAAATCGAGCAAAGCAAAGTGGGGTTCAGTAACCAATACTACTGTACTAATAATGCTTATAAAATAAATAAACAAATGCTCACTTCGCAAAGCATGAATGAATCAATCAATCAATCCGAGAGCCCTCCCTCAATTCCTAATTCGCGTCTGCTGCAGAAAGCGACAAGGGAGGTCCGTGGAGAAGCGGTTTCCGGGCCCACGAGACATTGTGTCGTCGACCCTACCGCTACCGTGGTGGAGAGAGGTCAAAGAATGATTGACCCTCAGCCTCAACTCCAAGATCTAAGCACTAGTACTAGTAAACACGCACGCTGCCGGCCCCACCTCCCAGATACTATCGTCATTATCCCCGTCGTCGTCCCCGACACGTGGGGCCAGGCGGAGAAAGGGTCCGCACCGATCACCATCGCGCTGGGAGACCACGTCCACATGTACACCGACCCAGTCGACCGGACCGGACCTCGAATACGACGCAAGCAGCTACGCTAAGAAGGTGCGTGCGTGTGTTCACGTTCCAAACTGCCTTGCTCCTGCCTTGAGTTTGAGTTTGATTTCCGCAAAGGTTGTGGCTACCCGCGCCTACGCTCTACTACGAGCGTAGGATTCAATGTGAACGTTTCCTGGAAGGAGCGTGTGTGTCAGTGGATTACGATTCGTAGCGTGAAGTAGTAGCGAGTTGGGCAACAGAGTTACTCCTTGTCCTTGGCCCCGCTGCTGCCTTCGATTCACTTCACTGCTTGGAGTTACGGCAAAGATCAGACCAGGAAATGAATGAAGCAAGCAAGGAGAGAGCGCGTGGTGACAACACCGCGGCGCCAAGTTATTACCGCCCTGCACAAGGGGAGCGTACTAGCACGCGAGCGCGGTACGAGCAGCGGAGTGTAAATAAACGTGACGGAGTGAATGGAAGGGAGGAGCGTGTCATCGTTTTCCGGTGGGAAAAAACAAAGTCCATTCAAAATCCTAAACTCGGCGTGTTGGTGCCGAGTTGACGCACCGATGGAGGCGACCGGAGCTGGGTGTGAGGCGTGTCGCGGGAGCGGGGGAGGACAAGCATGTACGACGAGCAACAGAGGTACGAACCGCAAGCAAGAGAGAGGATGGCGGAGCGGAGTGTTGGTGCACATCGTCTGCTCCTCGCTTGACACGCGTTGCGCCCCTGCGTTCGTGTTCGTCTACATAAACCCCGGCAATCCCCTCTGCTCTCGCCACGCCCACTTCACTCTCCTCCTCTCATCCATCCCCTTCTCTTCGCTTCTCTCCCCACTAGCTCTAGCTCAAAATCAAAATCATCTCTACAGTAGCTTAGCTAGCTTTGGCAGCATCCACTTCTCTCCTCCTAGCTTCGACCCGAGCTCCACCCCATGAGGAGCTTCGCATTTGCCGCCCTCCTCCTGCTCGCGCAGCTGCTCGGCGCGTGCTACGCGCAGGAGCCGCGGCGGAACTACGTCGTGCACCTCGAGCCCAGGGACGACGACGGCACCGACCCGGTCGACCTCTGGCACCGCTCCTTCCTGCCAGAGGCCACGCTCGAATCCACAGCTGAAGACAACGGCCCCAGCATCATATACTCCTACAGCCACGTGCTGACCGGGTTCGCGGCGCGCCTGAGCGACCGCGAGGCCGACGCGCTGCGGCGCAGAGACGGCTGCCTGCGGCTGTACCCGGAGGAGTTCCTCCCGCTGGCCACCACCCACTCGCCGGGCTTCCTGGGCCTCCACCTCGGCGGCGACGGCTTCTGGGCCCGCTCCGGGTTCGGCCGCGGCGTCGTCATCGGCCTCCTCGACACCGGCATCCTGCCCAGCCACCCCTCCTTCGGCGACGCCGGGATGCCGCCGCCGCCCAAGAAGTGGAAGGGCGCCTGCGAGTTCAAGGCCATCGCCGGCGGCAACGGCGGCTGCAACAACAAGGTCATCGGGGCCCGCGCGTTCGGCAGCGCGTCGGTCAACGAGACCGCGCCGCCCGTCGACGACGCCGGCCACGGCACCCACACGGCCAGCACGGCGGGCGGCAACTTCGTGGAGAACGCCGATGTGCGCGGCAACGCGCATGGCACTGCGTCTGGTATGGCGCCGCACGCGCACCTGGCGATCTACAAGGTGTGCACGCGTAGCCGCTGCTCGATCCTGGACATCGTCGCCGGGCTCGACGCGGCGGTGAAGGACGGCGTGGATGTGATCTCGTTCTCCATCGACGCGTCGGAGGGCGCGCCGTTCAACTACGACCTCGTCGCCATCGCCACATACAAGGCCATGGAGCACGGCATCTTCGTCAGCGCCGCCGCCGGCAATGCTGGGCCGACCGCCGGCTCGGTGGGCAACGGCGCGCCGTGGATGCTCACTGTTGCGGCGGGAACAACGGACCGAGCGATCCGCACGACGGTGAAGCTCGGGAACGGGCAGGTGTTCGACGGCGAGTCGCTGTTCCAGCCACGGAACAACACCGCTGGGAGGCAGCTGCCGCTCGTGTTCCCCGGCGCCAGCGGCGACCCAGACGCCCGCGGCTGCAGCTCCCTCCCCGACGACGTGAAGGGCAAGGTGGTGCTCTGCGAGAGCCGCGGCATCTCGGAGCACGTCGAGCAGGGGCAGACCGTGAACGCCTACTCCGGCGCCGGCATGATCCTGATGAACAAGCCGGAGGAGGGGTTCACCACCTTCGCCGACGCGCACGTGCTGCCGGCGTCGCACGTGAGCAGCACCGCGGGGTCGAAGATCGCCGCCTACATCAAGTCCACGCCACACCCCACGGCGAGCATCACGTTCAGGGGCACCGTGATGGGCTCCACCCCTTCGCCGGCGGTGGCGTTCTTCTCGTCCCGCGGGCCGAGCAAGGCCAGCCCGGGCATCCTGAAGCCCGACATCACGGGGCCGGGGATGAACATCCTGGCCGCGTGGGCGCCGAGCGAGATGCACCCGGAGTTCGTGGACGACGTGAGCCTGGCCTTCTTCATGGAGTCCGGCACGTCCATGTCCACGCCGCACCTGAGCGGCATCGCGGCCGTCATCAAGAGCCTGCACCCGAGCTGGTCCCCCGCGGAGATCAGGTCGGCGCTGATGACGTCCTCCGACACCGCGGACCACGCCGGCGTGCCGATCAAGGACGAGCAGTACCGCAGGGCGAGCTTCTACGCCATGGGCGCAGGTTACGTGAACCCGTCGCGCGCCGTGGACCCGGGGCTGGTCTACGACCTGGCCCCCAACGACTACGTCCCTTACCTGTGCGGGCTGGGCATCGGGGACGACGGCGTGAAGGAGATCACGCACCGCCGCGTGGAGTGCGGGAAGATCAAGGCCATCACCGAGGCGGAGCTCAACTACCCGTCCATGGTGGTGAAGCTGCTGTCGCAGCCGATCACGGTGCGCCGCACGGTGAAGAACGTGGGGAAGGCGAGCTCGGTGTACACGGCCGTGGTGGACATGCCCAAGGAGGTGTCCGTCACGGTGACCCCGCCGATGCTGCGCTTCTCCAAGGTGAACCAGAGGCAGAGCTTCAGTGTGACGGTGCGGTGGGCGGGCAAGCAGCCTGCCGTCGCCGGCGTGGAGGGTAACCTGAAGTGGGTGTCGCCGGAGCACGTGGTGAGGAGCCCGATCGTGGTGCCGCCGGCCAAGGCCGTCGTGTAGGTGCTGCGGGACGTGATCGTGTAGGAAGGAGTTGGGTGCGTGGCCGGTGTACGTACTGGACGGCGGCGAGGTAGGCGTGACACGGCGGAGGAGGAGGATTATTGGTGTATAGGTTGGATCGATTAGGCTCGTGGAGGGAGAAGAGCACCGGCGTGACGAGTGGCAGCATTCTCAGCTGCAATTCAAATCGGCGGTGTGTGTCAGTGGTGTATAGTGGAAATAATCGGATTTAACTCACTCCTGAAATGTGTATCTGACTGACGCAGATGCAATGCGGCTATCAAATCTTCTGACAACTCGTGATTCTTTCGAAACATAGCATTTACGTTTTTCAGATGGAAACAGAGCATTTCTCGTGTCTTGAGTGAAAAAACAGATATTTTGTTTATTTCTCCAGAGCTAAAAACAGAGCACATATCTGCGAATTGCACAACGTAGGGCTACATCAACTGCTCGTCCAGGACAACGTTTTAAGATGGAAGGGTACAGTGGTTAATCAAACGCGTTTAGCTGTGAAAAGCTTGTGCTTTAGCCTTTAAGATGTACTAAACCTGACCTACGTAGGTGCTAATTGCTCAAAGTTGATCAGGATTCAGGAGTGACTTCAGGTTTTGTGTTGCTTCTGGTTGAGATACTTTTTTAAAAAAAAGTTGAGAAGAAGTGCTTCCGTGCTTTTCGTAGAAATATGGTGTACATATTTTAAAGGAAATTGATTGTTGTGGTTAGGGGTGGGGATTAAGAGAGCTAATCCTACATGATTAGTACCGCTCTTAGATCACTTTGTGAATCTTATCATAGCCGTCGATACGCTTTAAAATTCGTGTAACATGTTTTTCCGGAAAGCACCGGATCAACCTCTAAGTTTGTTGAAGTGCGCTGCAGCTATGCTTTGCTGGCTAGCTAAGATCAACCTGATTTATGCCTGTTTAGTTGTTGACCTCGAGGTTTGTTGCGAACAAGGGAGCCCTGGCCGATTGCTTACACGGTTCTCCCTTGATTATTATTCCTGAACAGCACTTACACTGAGCATCAGCAGGTACTTTTCCTTTTGATGGAGCCGATGAACTCCAAGGCCGCAGCACACATCGTCCCGTAACTTTTAAGTAGCTGTCGTCTAAATTAGCGAGGCTCCTTTCCTTCGATATCAGAGAATGTGTGTCGCCACTCACTCGATCGGTTCCGAATTCCATTTATACGCCCCGCGCTTTCGACTGACAGTGAAACTGCTGCTTTTAGTATCAGTGTGCCTATGGATTTTAACAGTGACACTGTGACAGTAAAGGTCAGTATGACAAAAATGTAACGTGAGCAACACCGCCCCCACCCTTCTAGAAGGGCCAGCGAATGGGAACAGCATAAACATAATTTGAATCGATTGAGGAAAACCCCCACAAAACGCAAGTACAATCTGCTGCGCTTTGCTTAGCTTCTGTAGCCGTCTCCTCTGGCATGCACCCACGATGAGTCGTCGATGATCCATGATTAGAAAAACAGACAGCACTGGATCTGCGACAAAGGGGTTCCACCTTCCGGGAAAAAGTTGCATACGTCCCCCACTCTTTTGATGAAAGCACCTGCAAAAAGGTCATCACCGTGTACGAGCCAAGTAGCTGGTTTTTTGCTTGCGTAACTCGCGATTTTTATGGTCGTAAGCACGGGCAACGTGTCGGGCACCTTCCCTGCACGCCGTGGACGGCGCTTGGCTATGGCAAGATCGAGGTGACACTCCATGGCTGGCTGAGGCATGAAAATCTCGACAGGTTTCGAGCGGCGGCCGGCCGGCGGGGAGACAGGAGGAGATCGGCCGAGATCGATGTAACACGGCGCTGTTGGCGTGCGTAGGTGTAGCTCCTGAATCCTCATCGAGCGGCGAGTAGACACCACGCTGTTGGTGTGCTCATGAGGGGCATCTATCTCTGTTTAACATGCTAGGATAAGTGGATGACTATCACGATATGTAAATTTTAAGGTAGTGTTTTGCTTATTCTTATTTCAGAAAGGGGATTTATTAATTAACAAGTTTTTAAGCATTATACCGGATTTCTACATAACTAATTACTCCATCCGTTCTGAATTAATTGACGCAGATTTACTCCATTTTAAGGTGAATTACATTTCATAATGAGAAAATATGAAAACGTCTAAGGTGATGAAGTGTAGAGCTGCAGATTACATTGCCAGTCATATTTGAAAAAAAAAATCCCCTTGCCACCGTTCAATACATAATGACCGAGGCCAACTTTGGTTGGTTAATCCGATCAGTTCATTGATGGTCAGCAAGTATGATGGTTCTAATGATGATTCTTCATGTATTTCGTGTGTATCTCACAAGTGGATTTAAAAAACCTCGTGAATTAATTTCAGTCACATGTGTGGTTTTGGCTGTTTCGACTGCATCATTTGGCGTAACTGGTTATTTTCCGTATCCTCCAACCGCGTAGACTCTTCCGTGTAGAGGTCGTGATGATTCACAGGCTATAGGAGCGACCATGAACGGACCGTAGTGGTGCACTGGTAGATGACCTCCATAATATAAGAGAAGAATTTTTATTTTTAAAAACCTACTTATTACTATATACTCCAAGTGACTAAATAACGATAATCGATCCCACCCTAATAAGAAGGTTAAACATAATACAGATCCACATCATCAAGACAATTTTTCAAAAAATATTTTGATGATTCTTGGCGGATATAAGTTAGTGTATATCTATCTGGATGGCTGATCATAAAGATGTAGCAACATTATACTAGAAAAAAGTATGCTTTATACCTTCATCAGATGACAGAAGACAAACATTTTACTTCGTTGCCAATTTAGCCTTGCAAGGTTATCTCTAGTAAGAACTATTTCTCGACGAAGATACCACATAATCACTTTACTTTAAAGTGTGACCTTCGTTTTTAGAATGAAAAAAAGCTTTTTACACGGAATCCACCTAAAAATGAAATTCAAACAGTTTCTATTCTGGACTACACGAAAATGACAAAAATGTGTGTCTCAATACGCATATATTTAAATAGTGATCTTTATATTTCTATTTTAGCGTATAATTCAAAGTATTTGAACCTGGCTGTTTGCACACTTGTGATACATCATTGGGTATCTTCATGATTGTTTTCTTCAAACAACATAAACTCGTAAATACATTTTACTATGTGTTATTAAAGCATCAGATAAGTGATTGGGACCAAATACGTTTCTCATTTGCTTTGCTTGATCTATGCATCGATCGTGGGCCCGTGTGTCTCGCGGGACAATGGTCTCTCTGAACACGTGTGTTCTACGTGTAAGGGAGAGCTCTGACGTGTTTGCAAGTTGCAACTAGCTAGCAAGTACGAACTACGTGGAGAAATGGTGACTGTGCATTGATCGGGGCGCTAGAATGCGTCGCGTAGCCTATGGCGGTGGGTGAATGGGGAACTGGAGTCCTCTGAAGATCTCATGTGGTTTAATTAGTACTGAAATCGAAAGTGATTGTGGTTGCATGTGGGTTGCTGAAAGGGAAAGGGCGTGTTCGAAGCTGTTCTATTTTTGTGTACAAGGGCAGTGCGTCACGGCTTGGATGTTTCTGCTCTCCAGAAGACTCCTGTAATGGCAAACCATCGAAATCTAACGGTAATCGTAGACGATGATGGCCAGTAGTGCGTCGTCACGGGGCTCTGCCCAGGCTCCGGCCTTCACCAGCTCTGCCGCCGCCAGCCGTGTCTGCTCAGGTTGGCACGGCCAAAGCATCAAAGCCACCCTATTTTTATTCCTCGATTCGATCCTCATCCCAGACCAAGTCATACAGATACAGCGGCGTCTGCCGATGTGCAGCTGCAGCTGCACTACAGCCTCGGCTGACCCTCCCTAACCGAGATGCTCCTGCTTCCTCACGCTACTGCATGTCACCGAGACGACATTACATTAACAATGTTGGTATCTCGCATAGCTAGCGCTGGACACGGCTAATGGCAGAGACGGGACCCTTGTTTCCTTACCTTTTTTTTATAAAAGTAAGTTCTGTAGCAAATGATCGATCGGTCTTCACAAGTCATATATCCTTTCCTTCCTTTTTTAAAACACAATAACAATACAAGCGCTCATATACATGCGTACGCACGTACATCCTACCCCTATGAGCCTCTCCGACAGACTGAGTCTGCGGATCAGGTCTTGAGATTGATATAGTCACCACACGCGCATCGCGGTCAACGGGAACACCGCCTCTCTCTAAAGAATATTCCGCCCAAATAAGAAACACCAACATCAAATTTAGTATTTGAACTCTGATGGGTTTGGAGTACAATCACCCTCCTAACCATATTGCCATATGCAAGTTCTCCGTCCCTCCCTCTAACGTGGTCCCTTAACATGCATGCTAGTCTTCATCGTAGCTTCATATTATATTTAGGCATCTTAGTTCTTCCTCCAAGGATTACCCCTTTTCTAAATAAAAGATAATAGTTCTTCCTCCGGATCGGATGAGTTCCAGTCGTTCGCACCCGCAGAGACATCGGCCCCCTGTGGCTTTAAGAGGCGCGACTAAGATGGATCCCTTATATATTAAATCCTATTCATCGCTTATCTAGAAAAGAGAATGGCACTGAATCGATTTAAAGCACTTCCCACTATTTTAGTAGATTTTTGTTTATGTATATATCTTTAATATGTTGACTCGTTGATGTTAACACTCTGATGTAAGTTGATATTTTATATCATAACATATCCCTCTTATCATAAAAAATGTAGCTCTCTTAGGCCTCCTTTAATTTAAAAGAACTTTATAAGTTTCTTGTTGGATTTTATCTCACGGTATTGTTTTCCTCTACTAGTTTTTTTTTTTTTGAAACGAGACAATTTTTTTGCCTTTTATATGTGTGGTTGAGTTTAATTTCATTCATAGATTTGTTCCTATATGATTTTTCCCATAGGAGTACTTGTAAAACTTCCCACAGAAATTCGAACATCCATTCAACCTCTTTTTACAAAAAACAAATGGAGTCAAATAAATTTTGATACAAACCAAATCCTATAAAATTGAAGTGTATAAGACATAGCAATCGTTCATATCTCTACTATATAATATTCGTTGAGGTGAGGCGTCGTACGTCACGGCACTTTTACATTTTAGTCCCTCAAAAATCAAAATATCAACCTGCACTCCAATATTAAGTTACAAGGTTTGCTTTTGAGCCCCTGATACCGCTTCGACAACAGACCCGACCTCCCTCATCGAATTCATCGGCGCCGACGGGGTTGGAACGGGCACAGGACCGCCGCAGATCCTCGCCTCGTCCTCACCTTCGGACTCACCTCCCTTCCCCGGCCTCATCTCCGGCCCCGTCCCCGGGCCTCCCTCCTCAAGTTCCTCGATGTTGTTGTGCGCGCCGGCGACTTCTAGCACCAGAACCCGTCCCTTCTCCTCACCTCCGACCTAACCCGGACTGATTCGCCGGAGAAATTGGTGCACACAGGGTCGGCCATGAGGGTGCCGCCCCTGAGGACCATCTCCGACCTCGAGACCATCGAGACTACGGGCTCCCATGCAACCTGTCCGTGCTCGATCTCGTCGATCACACCTCGGCGGCAGGCGATCTCGGCCTCAACTACGAGCATGCGAGGGCCTGCCCCATCCGTTCTCCTCTTCCTCACCACACGCCACCTCCTCCCCGTTTTCCTTCCGACCACGTAGCCACCCCTCATGCCTCCACCATTACCTGGATCTGAGCGCTCCTCAGGCGCGCGAGGTCCCCCTGGATGCAGCGATGGAGATCACACCGAATCCTCCCGTGGCTGGTGACACAGGTTCGACCTCACGCCACCCTTTCTCTATCGTTGCAGTTTCCGTCCATGCGATTTTTGCCTCCATCTCCCTGGCTACGACGGCTTGTGACTGTGACTCAGACCTCCGTTAGATCAATCTATATTCCTTACAGGCGGGAGTTTGATATTTGTGCAAATGCTTGAACATGGCCATAGTTTCCACCACAATGAGCTCATGATTTTGATGTGCAGGCACTGATGAACCCATCAAGGGATAACAGGCATTGATGGCATTTTCCAGTACAAACGAGGGAATCATGTGCTTATATTGTGATGGAGGTTATGCAGACATTGGTGTGCAAAGACTGATGAACTTATTCCGGCACAATGTTCTATCCAATGGAACGGTACTGTCAGTTTATACTTGATTGGTTTCTTAATTTCATCAACAATCATGTTAATTAGTAGGCTATTTCTTTGTAATTCTGTTGCTAATATTCATAATCTCATAAGGGTAGAGAAGTTTGAATAATTTATTATCCTCCGAAGGGCCTTGGTATATTCAAGTATGGAAACATTTTTCCTCGGTTTAGTTGTGCATGAGCATGGTGTTGATTACTAATGTATTTCTTTTTAAGAGATGTATGACATGTATGTTTATCTATTGAGTTTTTACCAGAAATTCCCTTGTCAAAAAGTTGATTGTCTCTACAATAAAATAACCTTTTTAAGTTCCAGGTGAGTAAGTTTTATTCTATGTCAAATTTTGTTACTGACTACTCCCTCGGTTTTAAGCTTGTATTCCTGAAGCTAATGTGACTAACACAAAGCTACAGAGTTGGTCACCACCACAATTCACACACTATTTACTTGATAACAGTGCTGAATGTGCTCATCGTATTTATATCTATCTTATTTGTAGGCTGTTGTTCTCACCAACTTAAGTCTACTAGACAAGTCAGTTGAATTTGATGATTATTGCCGTAGCCAGCAGCCTCCAATTTCCTTCATCAAAGCATAAGTATGTGGTCTTATTGGTAGTGTATTTTGTGACTTTAGACCTAAGTTTACTGTTCTTGATGCTGATGGTGAAGATCCTCAGACTGGTATAGTTGCATCCATCGGCAATGACAATCCTGCAACGGTTTTCTGTGTTGATGATGAGCGACTTCAATTCAAGCACCGTGATCTGGCGTACACCGTTGATAACATTCAAGATTTTTTCAGACCGACTAAGGACAGCGACGAGCTGACGATTGTGGTCGCGCGCTACCGCCCCAATCATCGGTTGCCCATCGTCAACAGAAAAACATATGTATGAAATTCTGCACTATGAGTTTTTTAGATGCACATGATACAAATCGAAACCCTTTGAACTCAAACCCTTTGAACTCAGATGTACACAAAGTGAGAGAAATAGATGTTTAACAACATTTTATTCACAAGTTTATTGTCTATCATCTCCAAAATTGCCTAGGATTACCACTTAGCAAATTACACATAATTTATTGATTAAATTTGTCATAGCACTGCACAATTTTGTACATATCCAAAAACACTATAATGATGATTTTATTACATTCTTATGCAGATCGCAGAATAATACAAAACAAAGCAAAGAGACATGCATAACGAAATTGATGGAATGAGTTTTAGCGCTCATGAGTTCGACACGTTACACATCATATGTCAATTTTGATTGATTTACAATATCGATCTTCAGGTTACACCTATACAAGATGTTAGTTCAGGTTATCCTTTGGTCATTCTCTTTTACGAAAGAAAAGGCAAATAAACTCAACTCAGGTGAAAAAGTTTGATGAAACTGAGTAATGGAATAAGAATGGACACAATGGACATGATACACTTGCAGTTATTAAATATCGTCAGTTACAACGCATGAGCATTTTACTATTACCCCGTAGCAACGCACGGGTATTTTGCTAGTTCATATATCTCTCGCATCGTACGAAAAAGCCTCATTAGTTCGCGTTCGGCCGCGGCCTACCGGAACCGTGTCAGTGGATAAGGTAGCACGGTCCAAGACTCCAAGTCCTACCGGACAGATACCCAAATACGGAGTAGAAGCTTAAAAAAAGTTGTTTCGTTCTTGCGCTGGTGGTTAATTAAGTCTTATGCAGTTGTGCAGTGCTGGCTAGCTTGCGTGGCCATTTGCTGTAGTAACGTACACCCACCGCCTAACCTAAAGCTCAAAAGGGTTAGGCCGCTAGATTATTAGCTTGCTGCTCCGCTTCTCATTGCCACTACTGATTGTAGGTAGGCCTAGACTCGATCTAGAAGGAGATACTTCTAGCCCAATCCCTCAAAAAGACTCTTGTCTACGGTCCAGCAAACTGAACCGGAAGAAATTCGGTCCCAATGAATGATGAGTCGAAATTCCGTAATAGTATGGACGCCAATTATTGGTTGGGATGGCACGGAGGATAGATACTAACAATGTCATCGATCCCTCCCATCGATGATACTGATCTGTGCCGTGTGCTTTCTGAATGTTGGTGCAGGTTGTTGGGTCATCCGACTCGTGAAGAAACCACGAACGTATTGTGTTCAAATTGAGATAGGGTACGTGGCGCCGGCCGGGTAAGCGTATCCTTATGGATCGTACCGGGTGATAAATCAGCAAGCATGGGCGCCGGCTTAGCCTTAGCCTACAGTATATGCTTCGTCGTCTCGGCGAACTGTATATGCTCAAGAACCATGATAGGGGATGACTGATGAACAGTCATGCATGGGCCCGCCGGTGCAACCAGCAAATAGTCGTTCGAACTTTGACGTCGTCACACGTATCATTTTCAGATGAGCTCGATCGCGTTCATGCACGCACGCAGAAGCACACGAGTGTTGGAAGCACACACACACACGACAGCTTGTACTACCAGTGTTTGTGTTTCCAGCCGTACGTGTCGACGCGAGGTAAAGAAAAGGACAACGTACCCTACACCAACGTTACGGTCACATCATCTCATACCATCTTGTCTCGTCCATGATCATGCATGCATGCATGCATGCTAGGGAATAATGGAATCATCAATCATGCATTTGGAGGGACACTCCGATAGATAGACCTGTAAACAGTGGCTGGCTGGCTAGCGGACGAACGTTGAGCGGCGCGCTCCACCGGCACCGGCGGCAAGTCTGTCGCGCGTCACACAGCACGTACGCCACGCACGGCATAAGCGTTTTCACGCACGGCCGGACGGCACGGGCAGGAGTGACGAACGATCGAGCTGCGCGCGTGCTGCCATGCCGGTCAGCGTTCTCTGTATTGGTCAGCGCGTTAATTGCGGTGAGGTGTGGAGTAGAGACATGCCCGGAAGCGACGGAGCAAGGTATCATTCCATGCGCTGACGCCGACTTCAAATTCAGTGGGCACGCCCCCGAGACAGCGGCGACGCCGTAGAGGCCGGCCCATCCTGCTGCCTGTCTAATTGCCCCTTCAGTAGTTTATAGCTAAGCAAACGCTCCTCCTACATGATCATTGGCAGTTTTAGCAGCTTGTCTTCTTCTCTGCGTCTGCGTCCTCTGCATTTTCATGGGCCATTGCCCTCGTCTCGTCCTGGATTCAGCGAATGGGAGGGACCCGAATGCGATTGATTGAGATTTGAGGGTGACCGCGGACTTGCCCTCCTTGTCCCACAGAGGCATGGGAGGAATAGAAGAAGGCTGCTGCCAGACCCGTCTCCTCAAAACTGATAAACATGCATGCATCGATGGATTCACCTCCGTGTCTGCAGCCCATATTCTTCACACTTGCTCTGCTTCTACTTCTGCTTCTGGATAAGCGTGCATGCAGAGAGGTCGATCTCCAGCTGAAATATAAACTCCATCCTGTAGAAAAAAGAAAGAGTTTTTTTTTACTGAACAAGAAAAGAAAGTTTCAGTGGCGCCAGCCACACTGCTAGCTCAGGTCAGAACAGTGCGTTCTCAGCGTGTGGCCAGGGCTCTACCGGAAGAAATGGCGATGTCCAGGAGCAGGAGCTCCTTGCAGTAACTTGTTGTAGAACACTTGGAGGTTGAACTCGAAACGTGTTCTGTCGTTGTATATACCACTGCGTCGGTAACAAGCTTGCGGTCAAGTGTAAAACTAGGCGGAGAAGTTTTTTTGGAGAACATAAATCACACTGTCACCATTACAATCAGTTCAAAAGGCTGTTTTGAAGGGAATCTGGACTCGCCCCAGACCACTCCTCTGAAATGTTCTGCAAACAAGCATAGCGTACACACTCATGAGCTGAATTGTTCGCTGAACGACGAGCAAAATCATTGTTCGCTCAAACCACCAAGATTACATCCAGAGACTTGGCCAGCGGATATCTTGTGTAAGTCGTTGTGGTCATAACAAGAGAAAGCTAAGGTGGTAACAGTTATGTGGTGCATAGGATCATCGAGAAACAAATGGGCGCATGGAGAGAAGGGATTCAACCCAATTGGTTCGATACAGATTATTCATGACACATTGATGGAGCTTGAGCTCCCACCGAAAAGTATCGCGGACAATGGTGATCGCCCAATGTGTACTTGGCATCAATGGCTAAGAGACATGGTGGCAAGTAGTGGGGGATTGGCGAGAGATTTATCACAAAGATTTAGGGGAGCGTGTTGCAAAGCATACCCTAAATTATTGACCCTATGATCTTCGAAGATCTGGCATTGCATGATGCAATAGTATTTGCTCGAGCACATTCTTTCAGTCACACTCGGTTCACACTGATTGCTCTGAACTGGTAAGACTATGAATAAAAGGACCAATTCGTTCGGTGATTGCTAATATTCTCGAAGGAGTTAGTATACTAAGTCTATATTTTCAGACTTTTTCTACGTGGAGAAGAGTTAAGAAGAAAATTGTACGTACTGCTTGAAGGTCTCCAAATACGAGAGATTTGAATATCTGAAACCTGTACGCTCTTGCTGACACATAAAGCATGGCTGGTGACGTCTGACGAGCTATGTAGAAACTCGAGCACATTCAATTTCGAAAAATGTCAGGAACTTGAGCAGGGGGGCTGAACTTGAGGGTGCTATGGCAAGCTTGAAGGCACATTCCTGAGCCGAGACCGGTCTGAGATCGATGTAGCACGGCACCGTCGCCGTGTTGGTGCTGGTGCAGGGCGGCCGCGCAAGCAAGCCGGGCTGGGAACAAAAGTAGATACCAGTTCCTTCGCCCTGTCGCGGTTCGCAAGTTTCTATAGTTATACACTTTTTTTTAGGGAATTCTATAGTTATGCTTACACAAACTAGAATACTAGTAAGATATTTCTTCGACTATATATACATTCTATCTCTACCACGGTTTCAAGGATATTAAAATAAATGCACGAACATGCATACAATAACATAATTATACGGTTCATACACTATATAATCTACGGATGTGATAATTCGGTTAGGGATAACATTTACTACACTGTATAATTTGAATCTTGCGTAAGCAAACTTTGCAGCAATATATATTTTATACATACAACAAAATACAACAAGTTTTACGAAACAATGTTATGTGGTCAATTATGTAATCAAAATAACGGAAAATGTACTCACTAAGACTATATAATGATAAATAATTTAAATGAAGTATAAAATTTTAGTATAAATTAAGAGAGGGGATTTGGCCTCCATCAGGCGTGATAACCACTAACATCTGACCATCAACATCTCAATTCACGGTCTGAATTAGGAACGGTATCCAATGGTGGATTAGCAAGCGGGGGGACGTAAAGCTTGATTAATACAGGTATATGGGCTGCAGATGGTACATTACGTTACCGTCTACCACTACGACAGATGAATAGCTTCCTCGTGTTTTGTGCACCAATCAGTATAAATTGTACTAGGTGATTAGAAGCTGTGACACGCCGCCGCGTGGATTTCAACAGTCGATAGATTGTACTTAGATTGGCGCTAAACACATGTCTGGTGATCACAGGTTATAAGAGTCATTAAACCATTCTTATTGATCCATTAGATTTTTTACAGCTTGTACCAGTCAAAATCTTATTAGAACTTATGTGTCAGTGCAAACTGACATGATATAGCTGTTGAACAAATTACTGCCAATAAACCTAATGATATACAATTCCATTGAACTGGTTGGGAAAGAGAATAATGATGCTAGTTACAGAGTATCTTGCTAATAATTTTAAACTAACACATATATTACAGAGCCCATATTCTTCATGCTTGCTCTGCTTCGGCTTAGGACATCTCCTACGGGGCTGCTCAAATCCGGACCGATTTGGTCCGGTTTTTGTCCGTTTGAGCAGCCCCGGACAGTGCGCGGACACGGGTCGAAACAGGTGCACCCTACGGGGGTGCTCATTTCAGGCCGGACACGAGGATAGATTGCGTAGAGCCACAGTGGCCATTGTTTAACAGTTAAAAAAAAAGAAAAAAACATACATAAAATAGCCACTGGATAAGCGAGTGGCGGTCGGTGGCCGGACTTCTACGCCGGACTACTCAAGGATGACGTAGTCTGGGTCCTGGACGAGGTGCGCGGGCAGCCCCTGGCGGCGCGGTGGAGTCTGGGGCTGCTCCGGCGGCGGCCCGTCCGCTGGCCCGGTCCACTGCCAGCGCATGCCAACTAGTGGCATTAACCAGTCCGGGACCTCGCCGCGGTCCTCCTCCTCCACCTCCATCGCCTGCCGCGCCTCCTGTCGCTCCATGTCCTGGTGCGCGGCGACGGCGGCCAGCGCGTCGGCGATGGCCCTCTCCTCCTCCGCGGCGGCTTCTTCCGCCTCCCGCTTGGACTCCTCGATGGCCTGGGCGAGGGCCCTCTCCTCCTCCTCCGCGGCGGCGTCGTCACCGTCTTCCTCCATCTTGACGCCCGGGGGCGGCGGCGGCGCGTGCCTGTTGTCGCCGCGAGGTGGGGAGGGCGACGGGTACGGCGGTGGCCCGGGCGTGCCGCACCCCGAAGAACCCCCTCCGCCGCTGGTCGTGCTCGGCATGGAACCAAGTGTCCCAGTTGGAGCTGTTCACGGCGTAGGCGGGGTCGTGGCGGAGGTCGTCCGACAGCAGGTCGCGCCGCCGGAGGATCTCCACCTCCCTCTCGAGTCCCCGCTTCGGGACGGGAGGCACCGGAATCCGCTCCGGATTCAGGTGCCACCCCTCGAAGAGGTGGACGTCCGGCCATGGTACTGGGATCGCGTTGTCCCAGTACCACTGGCACTTCCTCTTGCCGAGGTAAGGCCGAACGCGTCGGGGAGCCGCCGGAGGTGCGGTGGCGCGCGGTGCGGCGGCAGGCGCGGGCGGTGGCGGCAATGCAGGTGGCGCCGGAGGCCGCGATGAGCGGCGAGAGCTCCCCGCCTCGTGGTCGTTGGCGCCCTTGCCGAGCCACCATCTCCCCTTCCCCATGGCGGCTAGGTCAGTGTGGCGGTGGTGGCGTGGCGGTGGGGAACAGTGTGGGGGACGGTGGGGGCGGAGGTCACATTAAATAAGACCGGTGGGGGAGGCCAATGGTCGACGGGTCACTGACCGGTGGGGCCGAGCAGTTTGACCGCCAAGAGGCTGGGGCGCGCACGCGCGTCCGCGTCGTGTCCTACGCGGACAGATTCGTGCAAATGAGCAGCACATAGAGGCCTGATTTTGTCCGGGCCTGCTAAAATTCGGCCTGTCCAGGGCAATTGAGCAGCCACGTACAAGATGTCCTTATGGATATGCGTGCGTGCAGGTGCAGAGGGGTCTCGAGTTGAAATATATACTCCATCATGTAGGAAAAAGAAAGTTTCAGTGGCGCCTGCCACATACTAGCTCAGCTCAGAACAGTGTGTCTCAACGTGTGGACAGGGCTCCGTTGAAAGGAATGGATATGTCCAGGGAGCAGGAGCTGTTTGCAGTAACTTGTTGTAGAACACTTGGAGGACGAACTCGAAACGTGTTCTGTTGTATATACCACTGCGTCGGCAATAAGCTTGCAGTAAAACTTGTAAACTGCGTGGAGAAGAGTTTTTAAAAAATGTACCTACGGCTTGAACGTCTCAAGTACCAGAGTTTTGAAATCTGAAACATGTACGCTCTTGCTGATACGAAAAGCACGGCTGGTGACGTCTGAAGAGCGATGTATGTGCGGCTATCCGTGTTGTTACTTGCTTACTTCCGTCTACCGAAAAGTTGTGAGCACATTCATTTTGTTCCGAGGAACACAAAAGCTGAAGAAACTCGAGCACATTCAATTTCGGAAAAGCTCAGGAACTTGCAGGGGACTGAACTTTAATTGTGTTATGGCAAGCTCCAAGGGACACTCCTGAGACGAGACCGGCCAGAGATACATGTAGCACGACACTGTCACCGTGTTGGAGCTGGTGCAGGGTGGTCGCGAAAAGCAAGCCGGGTTGGGAACAAAGGTAGACATCAGTTCCTTCACTCCGTAGTCGTCCTGCGGGAAGGGCGCTAGCGTAGGGAAGTTTCTATAGTTATACTTTTTTAGGGGGGAATTCTATACTTACACAAACTACAATACTAGTAAGATATTTCTTCGACTATATATACCTGTTATCTCTACCACGGCAAAGGATATCAAAACAAATGCACAAACAAGCATACAATAACATAATTTTACAGTCATACACTATATAATTTGTGCCTATGATAACTAGGTTAGGGAGAACATTTACTACACTGTATAATTTGAATCATGCGTAAGCAAACTTTGTTGTGGTATACACTACATACGTACAACAAAATACAACAAATTTTACAAAACATTTTTATTGGTCAATTATGTAATCAAACTAATGAAAATGTAAACATTAAGAGTATATAATGACAAATAATTTAGAGGGCAGAATAAAATTTTAGTATAAATTTAGAGAGGGGGTTTGGCCTCTAGGAGGCGCGTTAACAACTTACATACGACCATCAGGATCTTACTTCACAGTCCGGACTAGGAAGGGTATCGAATTGTGCATTAGCAAACGGGTAGGACGTAACCCTTTATTAATACATGCACATGGACACCAGATGGTACACTACGTTAGACCGTCTACCCCTACCATTGAAATGGAAGGTTTTCTCATGTTTCATGCACCGAAACATATTTGCATGTCATAGCAAGTCAAGAGAGTACTTCTTCTAAAAAAGAGCACGACCAATATCGTCCCGAGGTATCTCCGGTCGAAGAAGAAAATGCAGCTTGCATGGATCCTACTTTCTAACAAATAAGTTAGGACGTAGCGAGAACAACAGACGATCAACAACTATGGTGGATGAGCTGACTAGAGTTATATCCTCCACACATATCAAAACAGTGATCTCTAAGCGTTAAATTAGAAAGAAAAATGTATGTTTTACGAAGGGACAAACCCCGTGTACTCTAAACATGTGTGTTCTAACTTGTACGTGGAGGGCAGAGCTCCGACATCCGTGCAAGTGGCAACTACTGCCTAGAGAATGGTGATCGTGCCTTGATCAGCGCGTTAGAATGCTTGTCAGGTAGCTTATGGTGGTGAGTGGGTGGCTGGAATCCTCTGAAGATTTCATATAGTTTTATATTAAATTCGAAGGTACTGGTAAATGTGGGTTGGGGTGTTTCTGCTCTCCAAGACTCCTACAGAGGAAAGCGAAATTTAACACTAATCATGGACAACTTTTGTCTTACACACGTCTCCCCATGTTCTCTGCCGATCAAAATCGGAGCACGCTTGCACCTACCTTCAATAACACTAACGGTAACTCACGCATGCATTCGCTCGATCTGCTTCATGCTGGTGAAGGCCCCAACCTGAGAAAGGAAATGATGATTGGGGCGCACCGCCACTGCACGAACGAACTGCGTGCATGCGGGGGAAAGGGCGGAAGGTTGGCCTCTTTTCTCCGGCCGCCGCCCCACTACCAGCTGTTGTACGTCGCAAACAGCGCCGCCCAATGCGACGAAGAACAGCGTTTCCGCCATGCGCGTTTTCTCGAGGCAGCGAGCGAAGCCCCATGGATGGAAGCTCACCTGCACTGCATGCAAGAGCCCGGCTCCACTGAATAAACAAACAACTAGAGGCTCGACAACCACGTTGCGGCAACACAGATGCGCACGGGCAGGCTCACATTGCACAGGCTCCGGCCTTCACCAGCTCTGCCGCCGCCAGCCGTGTCTGCTCAGGTTGGCAAGGCAGCCAAAGCATCGAAGCGATCGAGTCGAGCCTATTTTTATTCCTCGATTCCATCTACATGTCATGCCCGACGAAGAAGGTCATACAGATATATACATACAGCGGCAGCTGCACCTGCCGCCTCGTCTCACCCTCGATCTCGAAACAGCATATCACGGAGACGGGATTGATGGTACGTGGTAGAGCTAATGATCCACCGGTCTTGGTCTTTAGAACATCGTCGTAAACTCTTTGCCCTTCACTTTCGCTAGTGTGTTCCCTTGGCATGGCATGCATGTATGCATGCTGCACAGTATCTATATATAGAAATATGCATGCATACATGCTGCGGAGTATATATCTCTCTTCTTCACCACTGTGGTTAGAATTGAAATATTCGGCCGCGACCGGGAAGCCGTGTGGTGGATAAGGTAGCCCGGTCCAAGTCCTACCTCACATATACCCAAATACAAACGAAAAAGAAATGGTTGTATCGTCGGGTAGCTGGTTAATTTAGTCCTATGTAGTGCAGGCTTAGCTAGCTTGCATGGCCAGCCCTCCGCCTAAGACTAGTCACGGTAGGAGTATTATAGGTAATAACATAAGTGCTAAATAGAAAAAAATGATGATGTAATAAATATTTAATGAGTAGACAAGTGGTGGTGATATCATAGGTAGATACCGTAACATAGCGGATTTTGAGATAATATGAGTATACTGTCTAATAAATGTATGGTTATATGATACTACAACTATGTTACCACCAACTATTAATTGACATAGTAATATAGGGTAGTATCATATGTATGGTAGCACTATATGATACTCCCCACTAGAACTAATCTAACCTAAAGCTCTAAAAGGGTTAGACATCGGCTACTAGATGATTAGCTAGTTGCTACCACTCGCACTGATTGTTTTGTTAGGTCGCGCCGCCATGCATGATGAGAGCGATAGATACTCCTATATCCCTTATCACTCCAAAAGACTCTTGTCTATGGTCCGGCAAATTAAGAAAAAATGGGGTACGTACGTACCAATAGCGATCAGCAAAATTCCGTAGACGCCAATAATTGCAAGGGTTAGGGGATGGCACGGAGGACTACGTACAATGCCCTTCCATCGGTCGATGATGATAATATGTGCCGTACGCTCTATGAACGTCCCTGCAGGTTGTGCAGCATGTATCGCTCGTCCTCCTGTGTTCAGTGTTGACTGATGAACAGTGGTGGTCCGTGCATGCAAGTAGAGTAGCAAGCTGAGTTCCGAGCTACTCGTTTAACTCGGTAAATAAAATTATTACTGAATTATTGTCTTTATGATTTTTTTTAGATTATTATAGTTTCATGATTAAATATTATCACATTGTCGTTGAATTGTATGATAATTACATTACACATGCACAAATAATTAGACATAATTATATATAAAATTAATTATATTTCTTTCGAATAGTTTTACCGAGCTAAACAAGTTAAACTAGCACACTCACGAGTTCAACGAGCCGAGCCGAGCTGGCTTGATTGTTGATCGAGCTTGAACGAGTCGAGCCAACTCGGATCGAATTCCAGGCCTTATTGCAAGCGATGACGCGGACTGGCCCTGGCAGCTCAAATTCACACGCCCACGGCCCGGCCTAGCCAGCCAGCGCTGACGATGAGTCGTTCCATCCTGCTACGTGAAATGGCTCTACTTCTGCGTGCAGGGTGCAGAGGGGTCACCAGCTGAAATATACTGTATATACTCCATAGATGGTGCACAAAAAAAGGAAAGTTCCCGTGGCGCCACTGCTAGCTCGGCTCAGAACACTGCGTGTGGCCATGGAGTTGTCCAGGAGCAGGAGCTGTTTGCAGTAGTACCATGTGGAGGTAGAAATCGGGGCGTGTTCTGTTGCGGTATGTCGTGTTCTGGAGGTGTAATGCAGTACAGTACAGCAACATATCGTGCAGAAAAAGAATCCACGAGGCAGGAGCTCTGTGTGTCTGTGCAGTAACCTGTAGTAAAATCTTCTCCTGAGTGTAGAGGTAGAACTTGAAATGTGTTCTGCTGTAGAGTAGTACGAGCAGTATACCGCTCCTACTACTGAGTCAGTATAGTATAAGTTTGCAGTAACTCTGTCTGAAGAGACAGGTTTCAACGATTACTCTGTTGTCCTGCTGCTCGAACGTATCAGAGCACGAGAGGTTTGAAACCCCGTCCGCTCACATGCTGGCAGATAAAGCCTGGCAAAAGCTGAAGAAAGTCGAGCATATTCAGTTTCGGAAAAGCTCAAGAACTAGAGGGCGCTTTCCTGTCCGATTGATCACACTCGAGCACCGTACGTAGCGGATCGATGCCCGGACAAAAACAGGGTCGCGCTCGGAAACGTGATTGCGAACACAATAAAACGTGATTCCCTGGATAAACACGACACGCACACAATGGCATGGCCGGCGCACGTTAAACCGTGCAGCTACGCACATGAAAGGCATGCATGCTTCTCCTAATTTCCAAGATATGCATGGGCATCCATCAATGTTACCAACTGTCATAGACAATGTGGGCAAACACGTTTTTTTCCCTTCAACATGCAGTTTACTGATACACAGTTCGGTTGGTTTGTTATATCTTCCCAGCTGCCATGGCCCATGGATGCACAAACACAGACATAGTCATTAGTCCAGCACATGCACACCACGTACACGCCATCCTCCTTCTACTACCATACATTGCAGGATGGCCGTGCCGTTGTGGTTCTTCTTCTCGCTGGCCTTCCTCGGCGTTCTCCACGTCACGGTGGTCACCGTCCGCCTCCTCTCCTACCTTTTGCCCTTCCTACGCCGCCCCATCGACCTCCGTCGTCGTTACGGCGCCTGGGCCATCGTCACGGGCCCGACGTCTGGCATCGGGCGCGCCATGGCCCTGGAGCTCGCTAGTAGGGGCCTAAACATCATCCTCGTCGGTCGCGACCCCGCCAAGCTCCAAGACGTCTCTACGACCATCGCCGCCACCCATAGCGTGCAAACAAGAACCGTTCTCTTCGACCTCGCCCTCGTCGGCACCGCGAAAGGCGAGGAGGCGATGCGGCGGCTCCGGGAGGCGGTGGACGGGCTTGACATTGGGATATTGGTCAACAACGCTGGGGTGGTGAAGCCCGGTGCTATGTACTTCCATGAGGCCCGGATCGAGTCCCTAGCGAGGATCATAAGCGTTAACGTGTTGGCGCTGACTCTGGTGACATCATCGGTGGTGCCCGGGATGCTGAGGAGGGGAAGGGGCGTCATTGTTAATATCGGCTCCGGTTCGTCGTTCGCCGTACCGTCCTATCCACTCTACTCAGTTTATGTCGCAACCAAACGGTATGTTCTTGAATTCTCAAGGAGCCTATCCGTCGAGTACAAGCGCAGAGGGATCGATGTACAATGCCAGGTGTCGTGATAACTTTGGGCATCCTCAAAATTAATCACTTTTTTTGCTCTTCGAGGCTTGGTTAACCCCACTTGATTGCCTAACATATGCAGATACCTTTCTTGGTGGAGACGAATATGGTGTCCAAAGCCGTGAAAGCTAGTTTGATCACATTGTTCATCCCGACCTCAGACGCCTATGCTCGAGCGGCGGTGCGCTGGATTGGCCACGGCGTGTTGTGCGTGCCCAGCCTCGTCCACCGCCTCCAGTGGTGGTACCTCTACAACATCTTACCAGAATTTTTCAAAGACGGGCAATTACTCCGACGACATCTAAAGCAGAGGGCCATCTTTCGAAGACTAAGATCATTGAGGAAATCACAAGATAATCGTGTTGCCGTAGAGAACAATAATGGTTTCTTCAGTGGTGACTCCGTCATGGCGGACACAAAAGTTATGTTATACTAGGAGGATGCATGCAGTGAGTGGGTGAATCTCTTTCTCCTCACAAAACTTCTGTAACACTAGGAGGACACAATACATGCACGATAGTATCACAAAGCTTTGTTTCATAAGTTGCAAATTCAAAATGTTGTATCTAACAAAACGTGGATCCGATTTATGATCCGTGTTTATTATCATTTATCTTTCAATGAGATATTCGAACCATCCCATGTTGTTATGTTTTGAAGATAAATTTTTTGTCTACAAAGTTGTCAGCCAATGGTTCATAAATTTGGCACATAATGGAATTTGAATTACCAAGATGGTATTTCACGCAACAACGACATAAACCAAACTAGCTTTGTTTGCGTCCTAATAGGCCACCGTTGACTCTCGCCGACCGGTGTCGTTGGAATAGTGCCCGCTGACGGAGGTTCTCGCGGAGTCGTAGCGCGTCGAGGAGGCGGTCTGGCACGACGCGACAAATGCACCATTGAAGCCGGTGGCCTAGGTTGGGCATACAAAGATGTCCATGCCCAATCCAACGTGCCGCCGCGCTGGCGTACGCGTCCGACGTTGGCACCATGAGCGGCGACAAAATGCCACGTCGCTTCCTTGTTCCCGTCACACTTGATGTCATCTTCGTCTCCACGAACAGTGGGGCCTGTGTAGATGCAGCACACATTATATTATGTTGATTCAACAGTGATGTTGCGAATAGATCGACGTGTGAGCCTTAGATTCCATAACATAATGATTCATTATTTTTAGGTATGTAAAGTGTTTGCAATCTTGGATTAACTTCATTAGATGCAGGTCAACCGATTGCTTAGGATACAACCAACTCTTAACCTGGAATTTCTGAAGGAAATACACATAACAAAGAAATGCCGCAAAGTTGAGAGCACAATACAGTATTATTTAGATTTTTCTTTGAGGAGAACCATGGTGGATGATTAGAAGGATTGTTTGACTTCATGGGCCAAATAAGAGCGGACCAGCCCAGCCATTCATGTCGTTCTTAATGGGCCAGAGTGTCAGGATGTTCATTCAACGGGATGCAGGAGGGTAAGCATTTGTGGTTTTAAAAAAAGGAGGCTAAACATTGTGTGTACTTGTGGTGATGTAATCTGTACTTGTATTTGCAATTCATTTATTCCTTCGATGTCACATATACTATCGTTTTGGGTATTCGTATGGTTTTCAAGATTTATCGTGAGTTACTGTAAGATATTTATAAAACACAAAATATTGAACTACCATGAATTTATTCAGACAAATCTACCCATAGTTTTATAAGTTTTCAATCTAAATGTCTGGAACTAAATTTTTCTTCAAAAAAGCTTTCAAGGGAGAACCATTGGTGATATGGAGCGACCGTATGCATGCACTGATGAGAACGGTATTGTTTGATTTTTTTTCTATTCAGCCAGATGCGATCTGCTTCCTTTACAGATGGGATCTGCACTGTGCACTAGGATGGCTCTTATTCTATTTTACTCTTCCTTCGCGTGAAAAGTAGTTTTTTTTAAGTAGTAGTTGATCGTAAAGGATAAATATGATAGTATGAAACATATAAACACGATTAAGGTAGTACCTGACATTGCACATCGATCCCTTTGCTCTTGTACTCGACGTATAGGCTTCGGGAAAACTGAGCAACATACCTGGAAATGGAATCCAAAGTTTCAGTTAAACCCTTTTGTAACACAGAGAAATACAGAAAAAATTATAGAAAAGCAACTCAAAATCGCAGAGAACTAATCAAAAACAGCGGACATGGCAGAATATATGGCTGCACGCACGCACGCACGTACGTACCGTTTGGAGGCGGCGTAGACGGAGTAGAGCGGGAAGGACGGGATGGCCTCGGTGGACCCGGAGCCGATGTTGACGACGGCGCCCCTGCCGCGCTCCACCATCCCCGGCAGCACGGCGGCGGTGACCTCCGTGAGCGCCCACAGGTTCACCCGGACCATCCTGACCCACGCCTCCACGTCCGCCTCGTGGAGGTACACCGCGCACGGCTTGGCCAGCCCGGCGTTGTTCACCAGCACGCCCACGTCCAGCCCCGCCACGGCCTCCCGGAGCCCCCGCAGCGGCGCGTCGCCCTGCGGGGTGCCGACGAGGGCGAGGTCGAGGACCACGGTCCTGGCGTCGACGCCGTGGGCGGCCGAGACCGCCTCGGAGACGTCGCGGAGCTTGGCGGGGTCGCGGCCGACGAGGACGAGGTTGAGGCCGAGGCGCGCGAGCTCCAGGGCCATGGAGTGGCCGATGCCCGACGTCGGGCCCGTGACCACGGCCCAGGCTCCGTAGCGGCGGCGGAGGTCGGTTGGGCGGCGCAGCAGGAGCGCGAGGTGGGCGAGGAGACGGAAGAGGATGGTGGACACGTAGAGCGCGCCGAGGATGGCGAAGGCGGCGAACCATGCCGGCTCCAGGCACAGCTGCTGCCGGAAGAGGAGTGCGCCTGATCCTCCGTTGCTGCCGCCCATCTTCGTTGCTCCTCCGTATGCTAACTGCTGAGCTTCAGGGATTCTTGCAGTTGCAGATAAACTAGCTACTCCATTGCTAGCAATAGCATTGCAGATATAAAACAGCTGTGTATGAACCGATGGAGCTGACCTGGGAGAGCGCTCCGGCGGCAAGATCTGCGTGAGTGACCCCGCCCCGCGCGCAGCTACTTGGCATGGCACACATGTGGCTATCTATCAAGTGTCGTCATGTCCTATCCAGAAGGAACAATGCATGCCTAGCTGACTAGTACCAGTACGACGTATGTATGCATGCAACGGGACTGCAGTCTATCATTCAACTGAAGCATGGTGACTATACTTTTTTTTCCAGATATTTTTCGCCGCCTTCTGGTGCTTGGACAGGAGGAGGACGGAAAATGTGAGCCCGGGGTACAAGGCGGGCGTTCTCGCACCCACCAACAAGGTGTCAGTGCAAAAAGATCGTGAAGAATGGGAGCTACAACATTTGCGTCAAGTGGTCAATGGGAGGTTATTAACCTAACCTAAAAAACAGTCCAATGGGCTTTAATTTTTATCCAAATAATGATTAGGTTATCTAAGTTCGATCCACTTTCACCTATGGTTATGTTGTCACCGTACCCGGGCATGTCTCCTGAACATCGCCTCCGCCTGCTGAAGTGTCGCTTGTCCGTTACAGAAACGGCGGCACGGTCACAAAGCACCCACATGGGAGATGAACCAAACTCCAACGATAGGCGAACGTGGACCTGGAGGACGGCGGGATGCAAGCGACGAGCGGCGGCTGACGTGTGCTCAAGAGAGGTGGTAGACGGGTTGGCGTGTTGGCGTACGGTTGGAAGCAGCGGCCGGCTGGGCGGCAGAGAGAGTTGCAGACGGTGACCTAGCAAAAAGAGCAGCGGCTGACGACTGAAGATATGCATATGTACATCCAGCTAGCAGTTGTTTAGGACTTTAGGTAAGTAGCGGGTGACCTAGCGGGACGGGGTCCAAGCAATAGCAAAGGAATGGGTTTTATTGCTCTCAGCAGTGAGCCATGCAGCACAAGCGATCGTGGATCTACGCAACGCAACTGGTATATGCTTTCGTAGCCACTGCAGCTGGAGAATTCCAGCTGTGGGTGGCCAAATCTAGTGGCTGAAACGAGGCCGGCTTGCTCTGATGCAGGTTAAGGGTTTCAAACAAAGACGTACAACGATCAAGCAAAATAGAGAACATGCGAGAGCATCACCGTTCTAGGAAGATCCATGGGAGCTCGTGCTTCAAGTACGTTGCCCTCTATGCAGATGAAATGTGGTTCTTGTATCAAAGAACACTTAGCCTAGTGGCTAGCGACCGACAATTTTTTTTCCTCGCCTTCGGTTCAATTCTGAATTCTATTCAAGGCATTGAGAGTATTTTTTTTTGTGAATTGCTCTGTTGTCCAGTTTATGAGGTTTTTGTTCGTAGTATTCGAGCGGCCAATGTTACTGATATTTTATTATTGTTTCATAATTTAACAAGCGGTTCGAATCTTGATAACCATCGGTTAACCATTTCTAACAGTATTAACCTAATGGTTAACCTATTAACCCCTTACACAGAACACAGTACAGACGCAGACGAGCTCACAAAAACACACATACATACACCCATATCACATATCAGGCTCAGTTCACATACGACGGTACTCTCTCTAATCGGTGCAGCCTCGTGAGCAACACCACACAATATACTCGAGCGATAATATTTATCTGACGACTCGTTCAAACCCGCGTGAGTTCACACAAAACCACTGATATTTACAAACTTTGTATTTGATGTTTTCTGATCAATAAAGCGCTATTTACCTGTAAAAAAAACCACTCGATGCGAGACCGTCGCACGTCTTCATCTCTCGGAACGAACGAAAAAGCAAAGGGAAAGTCCATGTCGAGCCTTTTCCGCGTCTAGACATTGCTTAACGCTTCGGCAATCCGATCTGGAACGCACACAAGCCCATCATGGCCCACTGGACAGCCTCCTCCTCCTTCCGGCGCGGCACGCGCACGCGCCGGCCGAGCCGCGACGCGCTATCGTCACAAGTCCGGACCTGAGGTAGATCGCATCCAATCCAATCCAAGGTAGAAAAAAAAAAGAAGAGAGAACAATTCTCGCCAGAAAGCCGACGAGGTTTTGAGTTTCGAGATTTTCCCAGCAGCTGCTCCTCCGCCGCATTTCCCCAGCTCGACCGCGCGCGCGCAGCGGCGCGAGAAGCCCCCCCCCCCCCCCCCCCCCACCGATTCTCTCGCGGCGGTCTCATGCCGGGAGGCCTCTGACTCTGAGCGCGGGGATAAGCTAGAGCCGGTGCCCGCGCGTGCGCGCGGATCTGAGGGCGGCCGCGATGGCGAGGGCGGAGGCGAACTGGGAGCGGCTGGTGCGGGCGGCGCTGCGCGGGGACCGGATGGGCGGCGGGTACGGGGTGCCCGCCAGCGGCATCGCGGGGAACGTGCCCACCTCGCTCGGAAACAACACGCACATCGACGAGGTGCTCCGCGCCGCCGACGAGATCCAGGACGAGGACCCCACCGTCGCCAGGATACGTGAGTCCTCCCCCCGCCACCGTTCTTACTCTAGGGTGTTTGGTTAGGCTTTTAAGTTGGCTTTTGCTTTTGGCTTATAAGCCATAAAAGCACCTCAATAGGTGCTTTTGGCTTTTGGCTTTTGGCTTATAACATAGTGTAACATAATCCAAAAGCCAAAAGCCAAAAGCACCTATTTAGGTGCTTTTATGGCTTATAAGCCAAAACCAAAAGCCAAGAAAAAAGTCTAACCAAAGACCCTCTACTCTTACTCACCGGTTGCCTCGGGGCCACTGTTGCAGTAGTGCCTCCATGTGCTTACGAGACTTGGCGCTGTTGATATCGGGCCAGTGGTTGCGATGAGTAGTTCGCTAGTACTTCTAAACTTCTACTAGTAGTTCGCTCAACTCATTCCTTCCTACATTGCACGTGTGCAACAGACTATGCTTATTATTTTTGAGCAGCTCAGTTACATTGCTCATTTAACTTCTACACGCAATTTGATAATATTATTTCTGCACTTCCCATGAGCAGTGTGTGAGCACGCGTACGCCCTGGCCCAGAATCTGGACCCCAACAGCGAAGGGAGAGGTGTGCTGCAGTTCAAAACGGGTTTGATGTCAGTGATCAGGGTATGTGTTCTACGCTCACTTTTATTGTTCCATACTCTGTTCACAAGTAGCACCGTAACAACGTGTTCCCTTTTAGCACTTTGACTATTCATTCATACATGGAGTTATGTTGTTTGAATCATAGATTAGTTTCATGATTGGTGAGGTCTAGTACTATCAACGTAGCACCATAGATGTAAGTATACGTTTTTGTACATCGATGGTCGAATGTGATAATAATTGGCTAGCACACATTCTGAAACCACCTGCATCTTGACACTTGAGTCAGTTTGTTAACCAAACCAGCACTCATACACATCTATTACACATGAAAATCTGAAAAGAAAAGCTAAACTAGGCGCAATTAATGTTTTCTTCCATATAGAAAAGTCAAGAGATGTGCCACTACTCATGCAGCAACAACCTGCCCACAGCCGAAAATCCCATCTCAGTGCTACGTCCAAGCGCCTTGCCGCCTCAGTCCACACCTCTCCTTATCCCTTGTTCCTATGGCAAATGAAGCGTCTAATCAACTATTATTGTGGCATGAAAAATCAGGCACATATATATTAGCAGCCATTAGCCAAGGTCACAGATGTTTCACTGCAGACACTCTAAGATGACACATATTTTATTACTTATGAACATTAGGATAACAAGCTAATAATTTTTATTTTGTATATTCTGTTTGCTGATCAGAGCCTTAACATCTCACGTCTGCCTTGAACATGAGGCAGTGCTTTTCAATGTCAGTCTTAGTCACGGATCTCACCATACACCACGCCTCTTGAACCATGAGTTGTTGAGTCGTACTATTTTTTTTTGTTTTGCTTGAGAAATGGGAAATTAAATATCTTCGTTTAACACGTGTTTCTCAAATTGTCAGCAAAAACTAGCAAAGAGGGAAGGCGGTGCTATAGACCGGACTCAGGATATTGCTAAACTGCAAGAATTTTATAAGCTGTACAGAGAAAAACATAAAGTTGATGAGTTGTGTGAAGATGAAATGAAGCTTAGGGAATCTGCTGTGTTCAGTGGTAACCTCGGAGAGTACGTATATTACCTACAGAGACCTTGCTTAAGCTCTAATTCATTTTTCCTTTTGAGATATGTTGTTTTAATCATAATTTGTAAGGCTTGTAGCATAGTGGTATCCACTATCTGTTAACTACTGCTGTTATTTGAGCAGGCTGGAACGCAAAACTCTGAAGCGTAAAAAAGTACTTGCAACTCTTAAGGTCTTATGGTCAGTAATAGAGGATATAACAAGGGAAATTTCCCCCGAGGATGCAGATAAATTGATTTCTGAAGAGGTTCTGTTGTTATCCTGGATAATTCAGTTGTTCCCATATTGTGTATACATGCTAATGCACTCTGTTCTACTCAGATGAAACGAGTCATGCAAAAGGATGCGGCAAGGACAGAGGATGTTGTAGCTTATAATATTATTCCTCTAGATGCCTTGTCTACAACTAATGCAATTGTCACGTTTCCAGAGGTATCATTCAGTCTGACTTTTTTTATGTTGACATTATGTCGACTGGGCAGTGGCTGATTCCTGCAGCATTGTTTCAATTTCAGGTGAGGGCAGCGATATCAGCTTTGCAGTACCATAGGGATCTGCCGAGGCTCCCTGGTACCGTTTCAGTTCCTGATGCTAGGAATTCAGATATGCTGGACCTGTTGCACTGTGTGTTTGGTTTTCAGGTCAGCATATGGTCCACCTGTTCCATTAATCTCTATTGCTTACATTTTCCATTAAAATTACTCGTGTAATCATGGTCTCATCCTTATCACACCTTTTACACCTGGGTGTTCTTGATCAATTCTAGAATGCCAGTTTTATGGAATGTTGATGGTTTCACTGAAATATGTGAGAACCCCGTCTATCTTGTGGTTGCAGAAAGGCAACGTGAGCAATCAACGGGAGCACATCATTCACCTGTTGGCAAATGAGCAGTCTCGATTGGGGAAACTATCAGGGAATGAACCGGTATGTGTGTTCATTGTATCTGTTAGCCATGCGTTTTCTTTCACTTGTCACTTTTTGCTTATTGATGTTCGAATATATACTAAAATGTCAGTTCACCAGTCAAAATTACATGGAGCAACTTATCACCCTTACCACTATTAGTGATTTTACCATATCGATCCTCCTTTTTCTTCTGTACCGTAGTTGTATTCAGCAGGTCAATCCTTTTATTTTTCTTCATTGTGACTAATCAAACTCTTTCTTTTGTGTATTTACCTAGTTCATTTCTCTGGTAGCAATGTGTACGCATGTTTCCTTCTTTCCTCATCACACTTTGCTCAGTTCGTATGTCATGTGATTGTTTGTGTATTGCCATACATTTACTTAAGTTTTCGACTAGCATTTTTGTCTTCGTGACCAAGAAAATACATTTTACGTGTGCTTTTAGAATGAATGAAACACTTCATGATCAAGAAGAGGCATTATCTGAATCCCTGTTTTAGTTCCTCTATGAATTTGTCACATATGATGGTGGATTGCTGGGTGCTCACTGTCTACATTTTTTTGTTACTGTTCTGCTTTATGCTTGATGTGTGATGCATGTGCTAACTCCTTCTTGATACTTTGTTTATCATGGAGAGTTAACACATATAAATGTTTAGGGCTCAAACTTTTCTTTCTTATTCTTGTGCTAATATAATTAGTGTTCCTGCAACCAGTGAAAAGGGAGAACAATCAGCTATCTTGTACTTCTTTACTATTCAAAAGTTCTAAACTTTTAAGATTCTATTCACACAATATATTTTAGTTGTTTGTATGATATTTTGATACTATTTTCAGGTTGTGAGATCTAATAGTGATGATGATACCCTAATCTTTCATGAACACAAATGTTGGGATCAGGATTATTTTAGATCATTGTGGGTAGATACTGCCATGAGATGTCGCACAGTAATAGGGATTGGGGGATAGACCACGGATGGGTGAGGAGGGGCCAGAGGAGAGACTTACATTAGATTAACTGTTAATTTTTGGTTGACGAAATGGATTGGTGTGGTTCCTCTCTTCATAAAGAGATGGAAGTCCATAAAAATAGATCTTAAGACGTACTAATGGGATCATATCCCTTCATATTTCCAGGGCTCACTGATGATACTGAAAACGGCCAAAGAACATTTCTATGCTTTAGTTAATCATTAACATTTTTGCTCCACTGTTGATATACTATATGATTTGAGATTAAATTCAGAGTGTATCCTTTTACCTTACCATTGTGATAAAACATGGCAAGACATACATGTGATTTTTCAATCCAGCTGACCCAAGACATTCATTATCATGTTGATTAAAGTTATTATGCATGTCTCTATCCTTAACGTTTTCTTATTTGTTGCTAGAAAATCGACGAGGGTGCTGTACATGTCGTGTTCTCCAAGTCCCTAGATAACTACATAAAATGGTGCAGCTATTTGCCACAACGTCCTGTCTGGAATAAGTATGCTTTGCTATATTCTGCATCAGTATATTCATTTCCTTATTGTTGGCTTATTTGTTACTTAGAAGTTCCAATTTTGTTTGTCTTAGCCCTGACTCGTTGACCAAAGAAAAAAAGTTGCTATATGTGTGTTTATACTACTTGATCTGGGGAGAGGCTGGCAACATACGATTTCTTCCAGAATGCTTATGCTATATATTTCATCATGTAAGTTTGTAGAGGATTCTATATAAGCTCTCTGTTGTACTTATCGCGTGCCTTCATTTCATCATTTTCTTGCTTGAATATTATGAGCATATTCTGTAATTATAGTTTTTAGCGTCTCTTGTTAATGATGCAAAATGCAATATTTGTTGTTCAAATTTATGTTTCATTTTGTTTTTTGTAGCTAGCAAGGGAACTAGAGGACATCATGCGGAAACAGACCGCAGAGCCAGCTGAAAGCTGTATTTCTAATGATGGTGTATCGTTTCTTGACCAAGTCATTTCACCTCTATATGAAATTATTGCAGCTGTAAGTGGTGCCACTGGCTTAGCTAGTCTTACTTGCTAGGTCCTAGATGTTGACTGAATGGTGGTTTTGCTGCAGGAAGCAGCTAACAATGACAATGGGCGGGCAGCACATTCCGCATGGAGAAACTATGATGATTTTAACGAGTTTTTCTGGTAGGTAGATTAACTGATCTCTCTGATTCTATTTGTATATTGCTATTTTTTATGTACTGTTTCTTCTTCCTTTCAGGTCTTCAAAATGTTTTCAGCTCGGTTGGCCATGGAAACTGAGCAATCCCTTTTTCTCGAAGCCTAGTAGGAAAGAGGTTCGTTCGTATACTTGCAGTAGGTGGAATGGAATGAATATGTGTAAATGCTGTTTCTTCCTTTTTTTTTCTGTTTGATGGGTTTGTTAGTATGATCTGTGCCCCTTGACACTCAGGAGCAAGGATACTGTTCATCTTCCTTCCTGACTTAGCTGCACTATTATCTGTCTGTTTAAGTAACTGACACTCATGAAGGGCTTCTATAGTTTATCACTTGTTCCTGACATCCGAGCACTCCACCACTGGACACCTGAGCGAGGCACGACTGTGGTCCATCAGAGACTAGGGGATCGAGAAGTCTTTTCTTGCCAGCTCTTTTTACCGTGCTTGAGGACAGTCCTGGTGGCTGCTCTGGTGCTGTTACTTTGGTGCTTGCTATTCTCAGCGAGGGCAGCCACGATCACCCCGTTGCTTGCCAGCTCTCACAGTGCAAGATGAGGTTCACTGTCAAGCCGGACAGCTGAAACTTTAAGACCGGCTGTTGTGTGTGTTTGATGAGGAGTGCTGTCGTTTATTCACGTAGGTCTATAAATGAACCAAGCTCGAGCGATGCTCGAGCTTTGGTTTGCCCCACCAGCCAACTGAAAAACTCAAGCTCGGCTCGCCGAGCCTCATCAAAACCACAAAGCTCGTTGAAAGTTTTAATTATAAAAAAACTCCAACCAATGCAGCAGATTATGCATACAGTATTAGAACGTGTGGGTTGTGTGAACTGCTGCAGCCATGACCCTCCTTTTAGAGCTGAAGTATTACTTGTAGTCTCCATGAGCTGTGGTGGTGGGACTAGCTAGTGCTCAGTGTTGTATCAGGTTGTGTGGATGGGCGGGTTTCAGTAAGGAAAATATGGGCTCGTAAGTTTGTTACTGCCTTGGAGTTGGGCTGAGAGAAGAAAGAGTGGCAGGACTACATGACATACATGGCCTGCTATTTAGTGAAAAAATAGGGGCACCTTTATTCTACGTGTGTTATATGAGCCTTAGCGAACCTTTATTCTACCATTGTCTAGTTTTACACCACCATCTATGTTGAATGGTTTGATATTAATGAATTGGTCGTTAATTTTCATAAAAAAATGTCATGTTCCTTTACAGGGTTTATTCCATTCGAAGCATCATTATGGAAAGACATCTTTTGTGGAGCACAGAACTTTTCTCCATCTTTACCACAGCTTTCACCGCCTTTGGATGTTCCTAATTATGATGTTTCAGGTAAATTTAATTTTTTCCAATGGTCGCAGTATCCTACTTTGGATGTAGCATATTTCTACCTTGTCCTTTTTTTGTTCACTTTTGTGTTTTGATATCTTAGACTTGTTCTATTCATTTGCTAGGAGGTGGTAGAAGCACAACATTAAATTTTCTAATTAAAGGCTTGTGTCTTGGATTTTTATTGTGAAGTGGAATAATGAGGGATAGTCCTAATTTACTGTGAGTTTGAAGTATAAAACTGTGCTGTGCTGCTGGTTTGTTGGATGATTTACTCCACGGAAAAGAACCCCATACTATTTAATGAAAACTTCAACCTTTTCTCCAAGCTGTCTGTTCTTGGCATATATGATTTGATCAGTATTTTAAAGGTGATGTGGCACAACAAGCAGGCTGCATCAGGAGTCAGTTTTAGAGTGAAGAATGATTTAGCCTTATGAAGATATTGCACGATCTTACTTTCTAATGCTAAGTTGCTAACACAATAATAGTAGATGACTTCTCTTCATATGCTACATTGTCATGCATTGCAGACATTATGATATTAAGTTACCGACCACACTAATTGTTTTCTGCGGATTTATCTCTGTACAAGTTTAGGAATTTTAATGGTACCCTGAAAATTGGTGCTCAATTGGAAGATGCGGAACTTTTTCTTGTCTTGTTCTATTTTTGATGATATTTCCTTGAGGATAATTTTGCGCTTTCTCATTATAACATTTTTACCCTACCTGTGTTCTATTTATGTGTATGCAGGGACTTACTATCATTGCTTTCAACGATGGTAGATTTGACAAAAACAATACTGTATTGGAACTTCTTAGCTTGGGTCCAACTTATGTCGTAATGAAATTTATTGAGAGTTAGTACAAAAAAACCTTCTCGTTGTGGGCATTAGTGTGATCGTTTTCACAATGTCTCCTATAGCTGATTAATTGCTTCTGTTGTTTATGTTTTGTTCGAGGAAGGTTTACTGGACATTCTAATGATGTACGGCGCATATTCAACATCTCGCCGATCTGCTATTACTAGAGTTATCTGGCGATTCTGTTGGTTTACCATGGCTTCATTGGTCATCTGTTACCTATATATGTAAGTTTTGATATCCCCACAGAGTGAATAGTAGAGAACTGGATCATTTGTATTTACCACCGAATGATAAAGTTAGGATCCTATTATCTGCAGCGACTTTGTTGTTGTTTTTTAAACTGAGAACAGATTCTTCACCACAGTCGTTTCTTTTAGATAGCTCAGATGATTACTGGAATTTATGGAACATTTCAGTCCTCACACTCAACTAATAATTGTTTGATATTTGACTGTTGGAGAAGAGATAATATGACCAGTCAAAATTTGGCTTCTTCGATCCAAAGGAATGTTGAAGGGATTTTGGAGTGTTCCATTCCTTATTTTTCTTCCCTATATAGCTTGTTTGATTTGTACTCCCTCCGTTTTTTAAATATTTGATGTTTTAGGTGTTACACATGTTGACTGGATTCGGACTAGAATGAGTGTACAAACATCTAGGTACATGTGGATACATATGAATGTGGAAAAAGGCTAAAACATCTTATATTTAAAAATAGTGGGAGTAGAACTTAAAACCATATGAATATTTTCCTTTGGGCTATTTTGCATGCGATCTCAGTGGAATATCCAACCTCATGGAAATTTTCCTTTTTTCCATGACAACTAAGCATGTTTTTAAAGGCGTCCTTAATGCGACGCCTAGGCATCGAGGCGCTCCGCGCTCCCCCTCCGCTTTGCAAAAAGGGGCGCTTGAGGTGCCTAGGCTTCCAAAGCACCCGCCTAGGCGCCCCCTCCTCTTAGGCGCTAAGGCGTCTCCTTAAAAACGAGGCAACTAAGGAAACCATCTAATACTTCAAGGAAGTTCATGCCTTTTCCTTTTCCTTTAGTGCAACCAAATAACTTCTGTTTCACATTCCTGGGTTTTCATCCTCTAGGACTCAACATGCCATGATATGCAATGCAATTACTACGAATTTTCCATCCCTATGTTTTTTGGAATTTTGCGAGTCAAAACAGGCCTTACCAGCTCTCCAACCAGAAGACTAGTGGTTCTCTATTAATCACGTGGGATATCTGAAATCCAAGTTGTGTAGAGTATAAGGATAAGGTGATTATATAGAAACAACAATATAGATGTCAGATTGGTACCTAATTTGGATGCTTGGTCTAGCTTGGCTTGGCTTGGCTTATATGTCCTTTGAAGCTAGTCATTTTTTAAGCTGCACTCTTATAGTTTCCCTTTGGTGGTGTTGGTTAAGCGTACAAAACTGACCCGCGGACCAGGACCTCAGTTCAGTTTTGTCGGAGAAACTCATGCACGTCTATCCAATCTTTCACGTGAGGTCTTACTTTGACAATTCTACTTTTGAAGGAGTGAAGTAATGCGACCCTTTGGTGTGAACTCTAATTTTTTGCACTAGTTTAGTTGGATGAAAAACTGAGTTGCTTACAGACTTCATTGCCTTTGCATTCATGAGCACAATCTTTAACAAAGCTTTGTGCCCAAGCGTATCAATAGTTTTCTTTATTTGGATTTTGGTATCAGTCTTTGTCGATGCACATGTCCAAGATGTCCCTTTATGGTGTTATATACAATTTTCCATAAGTTATAATAATTTGATCAATTCTCAGCAAGGCACTTCAAGATGGAGCACAGTCTGCAACTTTCAAGATATATGTTGTTGTAATCAGCGCATATGCGGGCGTACAGATAATCATCAGCCTGCTCATGAGTGTTCCTTGTTGCCATGGTCTTGCCAATGCTTGCTACCGCTGGTCTTTTGTACGCCTTGCCCAGTGGATGCATCAGGTCTTGTCTTTTGGTGCCTTTTGACTTCCTAAAAGCTCCCTTTCTGTAGAAATATTTGTGTTGCAATATCTTCTGCTGATGGTGTCTGACATTTTTTAATGTTGAAGGAGCACAATTATGTCGGAAGAGGCATGCATGAAAGGCCTCTAGACTATATCAAGTAATCTGATCTAACTTTGAAACATAGTTCCGTGATTCTGCTGGCATGTTGAAGCACACATCACTAACTTGATTTATTGTGCAGATATGTGGCTTTCTGGCTTGTTATTTTTGCTGCAAAGTTTTCATTTACTTATTTTCTCCAGGAAAGTTTAGTTTATGTGTTTTTCCTTTGTTCACTTGCTTACCAGCATCAATTTGTATTTCAAAGTGGCTTTTCTTATGCAGATTAAACCTCTTGTAGAACCAACAGAACTGATAATCGGTTTCAGAGACTTACAGTATCAATGGCATGACTTTTTCTCAAAGAGTATGTATACACTTTTTCCATCATAGCACTTTCTTTTTCAGCACAACCTGCATATTTCTCTTCGAAAAATACAATAAGCACTGCAACTGTTTTATAGAACTAAAACTAAACGTGTTACTTACACGCCCTGAGAACAGGCTGCATCCGTATGATGCACTAGAGAACTAAGCTTAGTCGTTTGGTAGAAGCTGCCGCTGCAGCAACTGCAGCTTCTTTAGCCCCTGCGATTGTGTAGTTGGAAATATTTGGTCTTGAGAAGTTTAAACCTCATTCTTTAATTTTTTATGTTGCAATCCGCCACCATGTTTTGGAGGAAAAGCTTGAAATTAATTCTACTTTATTCCATTGAAATCCCATAATCCCAGTGAGATGTGCTAAGCTGTGCTCTTTAATGCACAAAACATGCATACAATTTTCTTTTTATGAAAGTAAGTTTGTAAGCTTTGCTTTTAATTTTTATGTTGGCTGTTGGAATGCTTGCAGATAACCATAACGCTTTTACAATCCTTTCTTTATGGGCTCCAGTGATCTCAGTAAGTAACCTTTTTTCCCTTCTAGCTCAGCGTGACAGATATGTCCAATACTCACATTCCCTCTCCCACTCATTGAGCTTTTTGGTATGGTATATAATCACCGACACCACATAATCATTAGCAATGATCACGACAAAGCAATGTTATAAGGTTTCTTTAGAAGAAGAATGTCACTATGTTTCCAGTATGATTTTGGGGGCTTATTTAAACAGTACAACTTACTGGAGGAGCAACCCTTGCTTGCTGAACTCTAAAGAATGACACGAATTATTTCAAATATGCCAATGTATTCCATTAGCACTGAGAATTAGACACAGTCCAAGATCTGGCCCTGAACATGGATGCAGCTGTTTTAGTGAGATAATTCATGGACACACCTTTTTTTGTGAGATAATACACAGACAAACTATGTCCTTAATATCCAGCAAGATAACATATTTGTACTATTTATAAGTAGGCAATAAGTAGCAGACAGGAATAAGATATTTCCAAGGCATTGGAATTTGGAAGTTGGAACCCCAAAGAACACTGGTTGTTCGTCAATTAGTTAACTCACATGGACATATTGGGTACATCATGCCCATAGACTTGTGCTTTCAATGCTTCTCCTAAGGGGTTTGCTCAGTTGGTAACTTTTTTTTTTGAGATAACAACTGATGGAATTTCAACAATGGCGAAACCGTTTACAAACGACTTCACAAAAACAGGAAAATACAACATGGACCCAGAAGACCACACACCGTACTTCCAACTCGCGATCAAGCCCATCGTCCTCATCGTCACCACCCAAGTACAGGGACCAGAACCAGAAGCAGCACATCTTCAAACACCATCGAGTCACCGCCGCCACCTTCGCCACATTGGGCGTTGAACACCGCAAGAGTGCCCACCCCGAGGAGTGAGAGCTAAAATACTTTTCCAGACCATCGGGCAGGCAGGAGATGGGAAAGCAGTACCTCCAATCCAAGATCCCCAAGCAGAAGGTCCCAACCATCGACGCCACGTCAAGCCGCAATCTCCCCTCGCCACCATGGCCGGCCGGAAGAAGCTTCAAGATGCGACAGTCGCATCTCAAAAAAAGACCATAAACAAACCTAATGATAAAGGCAATTGTACCATCCCCTTCCACTCCCTCGCCACCACGGCCGGCCAAGGGGAAGACAACAGCAACAATAGCCCTCCGACTCCCGAAGCTCCACGGTAGAGTCGAAAAACGACCGCGCCCGGAGAGACCACCCTCTCCCGATCCGTAGATCTGAGAGGATACCAGGCCAGCAGCTCGCCGGCGCCGCCACAAGTGGCCTTGCTGAGATGGGGATCGAGCTCCAGCACCCTTATTCTGACGCGACGCCGCCTCCGCCATCCCGACAACGTCTCCCGAAACCATAGGAGAGCTCAGGCCGTCACCACCGTCGTCGGGGGCAACTGCCGTCCACAATCTGACGCGAGGTCTCCGCGCAGCAGAAGCCGCGCCGGCATGCCCCTCGCCGAGCACGCCGCCCGCCATGCGCGGGAGAAGAGGGCCCCCCCGCCGCCAGCGCCCAGGCTTTGCCTGGCGACGCCATTGATGGCGGCGGGGAGGGGAAGGGAGGGTGGATGGGGCTGGCCGGCGGCGGCAGCTGGGATTCGTCCCCGTCGCCCGCGCGGGGGGCGACAAGGACGAGAGCGGCGGCTAGGGTTTTGTTAAAGTGCTCAGTTGGTAACTTGGTATGGATGATTCCACAGGGTTTATGTGAAACTTGCACACAATCAAGACTAAACCTGCCATTACCCCCCTCTCTCTATAGTGCATTTTATGTTGATTTTTAAATTGGAATTGTACGCTGTAGACTCTCCATGTCACTGGATGAACTTCCTCATGTCACCAACTGATCAGTGGTGTAAACATAATATCAGAACCTGAACGGAATATGCTTTATCCCAGCCATATGATAAGCTGATAAAATGATCGCACTTTATTTTGTCGTAGTTATCTTATAATTTGACAAGGTGCTTATTAGTTCACTGAGATATTAATGCCTGGCAAATATGATTTATGTGTCGAATTATTATCTTGCTGAATTACCATGCAACTTTGGTAATTGAGATCCTGATTCATGGTAGGTTAAGGCTGCATTTGGCACTGTGGTGGATTATCATAATCCCGCCTGTCTCAACTGATTTTGCCTATTTTACTTTTTTGTTTGATCCGCTTTTGCTTACTTTTTTGGCTATTTTTCTATAGCAGATTATAAAATAAGCACATTACTACACTGTTCAGCAACCGCAAACTGAGCCCAAATGTGCCAATGCTTATTTCATCAGCTTGCTTGTTCTTGTTTGTGTTGGGCTTATTGTTTCTGCAGGTAGCTGCTTCTTATTTGCAGTGAACCTATATATATATATAAGAGTATATTTGTGCAGATTTATCTTTTGGACATCCATGTATTTTACACCATCATGTCTGCTATTGTTGGATTCCTCCTTGGTGCACGTGAACGCCTGGGAGAGGTTAGTTCTTTAACTGTATCTTTGTGCTGTTGTCATCCAATCATTTTCCTCAAAGTTGCTTCTGGCAGATCTATTAGCCTTATTATTTTTGCCTTTTCTGTTTATTGTGAGGGCATTTTCTAGATTTTGTTAGACTATTAATGTGTAGTAAGTAAACAAAATGGAAGGCGTGGGACTTCCACCCACAAAGCTAATATAGAAGATGTGGGTGGTTAGCTATTCTACCAACTTAGCTCAGGAAGTTAGGAGGCCTCTCATTACTTTGTAGCTAGTCAATGTACAGCACACTTTTTTTTAATGTAAACACACTTATAATTAGTGTACATAAATGCCATTCGCATATAAAATAGAAATTACACCCCAGTTTCGGTTGGATGTGTTACCATTTGGTTGCCCACTAGCACATGGTTCATGTTTCATTATCTTTCTTTTCTTGCACCATCTTTTAATGGTGATACATTGTGTTTGTTTGATGATCTGTTGATTTATCCTCTCTGGTGTCTGTTTTCTTTCATTCAGATTAGGTCTGTTGAAGCAGTTCACAGATTCTTTGAGAAGTTCCCTGAAGCATTCATGGATAAACTTCATGTTGCTGTTCCAAAAAGGTATGCAATGTTTTAATTGTTTATTTTTCACACTTCATTTGAATCCACCTAAGCTGGTTTTGGTGATCATACAGGAAACAACTGCTATCATCTGGTCAGGTATGTGTCCTTTTGGTATCTGTACTTCACATCCTGTTACTTTATAGTTCAATTTTCTGTGGTGGAGTCCTGGATGCATGTTGTTTTTAATTTAACATGATCTGAAGTTGCTTTCTTTAGTTACCTGTTGAGCCAAGAACCTTTATTCTGTAAACGGCTCTTGATTCAGTTTTTAGATTAAACTATTAACATTTACCACAAGACATTAATAGAAACTTCTAAACATATTGTGGAAGTATCTTTATGACAAATATGGAGTTTAATTTTCTCGTAGCTACTCCAAAAATTTAGGCATGTATGTGGTTGAAGCAAGGTTCTAGTGAGTGCTCTGATTAAACATTTTGCCTCCGCTGTTCCCTTTTTTGAAGGATTAAAGCGGCAAGTGAAATTAAGTGTACGTTTTAATGCTTTGCCTCTGCTCAGCGCCTAAGCGCGGTTTTTATAACCGGTTGAAGTTGCAAAAGGTGTCTCCTATAGACATGAAATGATGAAAGTGATAAGTACTGAACCAGCAGTCATCATGTTTTGTCAGCTATAATATTGATTTCTCTTGTTGGCTTCAATCAACCATGACCTTTCACTCTTGAATATTTTGTTTCTCACTAATGAAAATATATTTGATATAAATTTTACAGAATAGTTATATTATATTAAAAGCCACAATTTTAATCGACAAGCGTTCCTCCTACATTGCTCCTAGTTTCTCCGTTTTAAAATATAAGATGTTTTAGCTTTTTTCCACATTCACATGTATCTAGACATGTTTTAGTCTCTATGTTCACTTATTGTAGTCCGTATCTTGATTCTAGACAACATGTGCAATAACTAAAACATCTTATATTTTAAAACAGAGAGAGTAAGTCCTAACCCTCCATTTCCTGCGCATATCTGCTTCATAGGCCCTGTTGAGTCTCTATCCTGTGATGCCCATCTGTAGCTTCTTTTGATATCTGCTGTTATTTTGCTTTGGGTCGTCATGTCTGTCTTAGTTTGCTATGTAGCCGTGCTTGGTGTCATCATTGTTCTTTGATTCCTTCTTTGCATTTGGAGTCATAATACTTCTTCGATGTTTATTTGAGCTCCTGTTTATTAGTTATAATAGGTTTGCCACACTAAACACCAAATTTACCAGCTTGCAGAGTTAAATAAGTTTGATGCATCCAGATTCGCTCCTTTTTGGAATGAAATTGTGAGAAATTTGCGGGAAGAGGATTATATTAACAACACGTAAGCATAATTCGAAACTGTGTTATTGTTTTGTTGAAGCCATAGCTGGATGCAGTGCATGTGATGTTTTGACCCTTTTGCAGTGAACTTGAGTTACTCTTGATGCCTCAAAATAAAGGTGGTCTTCCAATTGTGCAGTGGCCTCTTTTTTTGCTTGCTAGCAAGGTTAAGAGTCAAACTCACGTCTATTACTTAACACATTCCCTTGCTTGTTTTGCATCTGCTCTTTCTATCTTTGGTGATTAGTTGCCCTTCAATTGCAGGTTTTCTTGGCGAAAGATATTGCAGTTGATTGCAATGACTCACAGGATGAACTGTGGCAAAGGATCTCAAAGGATGAATACATGCAATATGCCGTTGTGGAGTGCTTTGAAAGCATTCAGTATATCCTGACATCTATACTAGATAAAGAAGGCCATCTCTGGTAATGGATTTTTAAAATAAAATTGTCCATGTTCGTCCTACCTCTTTCCACTTTGAAGTTCAACAGATTTATGATCAAATTTTGTAATTATCAGGGTGCAAAGGATTTTTGGTGGTATTCGAGAAAGCATTTCAAAGAACAACATCCAGAGTGATATTCATTTCAGCAAATTGCCTAATGCCATTGCCAAGCTTGTGGCTGTAGCCGGAATACTGGTATATATGTTACGATTTAGTTTGGTTTAGTTTGAATACGTCAATACTCTGCTGTGTTCAAGGTTCAAAAAAGCGCTGAGCGCTAAGCGAGCGGTGAGGCTCCGCTTAGAGGAACTACAGCTTAAGCGAGCTTAAGCGCCGCTTAAGCGTTCATGGTAAAAGCGTCGAAACAGAATCTGGGAAGGCCAATGTCCTACCAATTTTGACAGCGCTCAGGCCAACAACAGCAGCTCAGCATTTTCTACCAATTTCTGTGCCAGCCCAGCCGCTTAATTGAACAAAGAACAAGGTCATGAACAAAGAACATAGAAACAGGGAAATTAAATTGAGACTTGGGAGAGCAAGTAGCAGCCAGCAAGCAGCAGCGCAGCTAGCAGCGGACAGTAGCAAACGCAGCGAGCAGCAGCCAGCAGCAGCCAGATCGAGTAGATCGACCAGCAAACGCGGTGGCCGGCGAGTAGATCGACCAGATCGAGCCCGATCTTGCTTCAGGACGGAGAGGGAGCGCGGGAATCAAGCTCGGCGGTGGAGGAGAAGCTTCACGGCGGGGAGGCGCAGCAGGGACGAGGAGGTCGGGGTCGGAGCTGCGGTGACGGAGGTCGGAGCTGCGCTGGCGGCGACAGAAAAGAGCCTCGCGTCCAAGCGCCTCTGTCTCGCACTCTTGCGTCCCAGCGCTAAACCTAACTCCTTCTATTCGCTCGCTCGCTCGCTTTGGCGCTTAACTGGACGCTCAGGTCTAATCGACGCAGAAGAGCTCCGCTTCGCTTAAATTTCTGCGTAAGCGGCGATTAAGCGACACTTTTTTGAACCTTGGCTGTGTTTATGGGTGCCTTTTCAGTTACATGTGTGCATATGCCATATTAGCTGCAAGATTACCTTATTTATGACTGGAACCAACCTGTACAATTTGCTAGAACTCATTCTCTTAGAAACCTCATATTCTATAGCTAAACGCCCAGATCCCTATCTACTGGGCCTCTCCTGACATTGATAACTCCTCATTTACCTAGTTTACCTCATCTTAACAGCATATCCATTTATTATATCCTTACATATGATATAAAAGTTGAAGAGGATCGAGCTATGACATCCGTAGTGAGACAAACATGAGGATTGAGCTATGACATCCATAGTGAAAGAATCAGTTACAAAGTAATTTTGTTCAAAAGGCCTTTGCTTTGTGCAAAAGGTCATTTTGTTTGAAGAAACGGGGAAATCATATGTGGCAAATCATTGAGCAATGTTGTCATTTTATCACCAAACAACCTAGTCATTGATTGCTACCAACATTTATTTGTTCTGGATAATTTTGCTAACGATCTAACTCTACTCATCAAGAAACATTATATATCAGCAGCAACTAAAAATAGGAGTATAATCACTGTAGCTTCTGAGTTCTGACTACCACCAGTACTTGGCATCATATTAATCAGCCCGTCGAACTCCTCACCTAGTTTAGCTCATCTTAATGCTTCGCTGCCTGTCAGCCTTGGTTTCCAATCCAGAATCCTCCATATTCGTTCTCTCCCACCAGCACGCAATACTCTGATACACCTGTCCCATGTTCTGCTGAGTTTGTCATTCTTTCATCACTTGAGTTATCTTTGTCTCGTCGTTGTTGAGTGCCACCACCGATGTGGATAGCGTGTTTTTGGCTTTGGATGGAGAGTTGGAGACAGGAGATGGACTTGGAGCAGTGGTGAGGTCTGAGGAGAAACGAGGCATTTCATTGTTTTTTCTTTTGCTGCATCACAAGTTTCACATGGCAAAATCACTATTCACTACCATTCCTGGGGTCAAGGTTAAGTTGAGGGGGATGACAGACTTTGGTGAAAGTAGTCAAGTATGACATGGACTTTTTTTAGCATGGGATTGAAACATTTTAACCCATGCTCCCTAAAATGTAATCTGTGTTGTTTGGTGTTTAGACTACTGAAGTTTATATAAAATTATGTTTTAATCAGAAAGAAACAGAATCTGCTGATATGAAGAAAGGGGCAGTTAATGCTATTCAAGACCTATATGAAGTTGTTCATCACGAAGTGCTTTCTGTTGATATGAGGTCTGCATTTTGTTTACAATCTGTTCTGTTCTATCCCTATAGTCAGAGCTGTGTGCCGTTGTATCATTTCATTTCTGATTCTGTTATGTGAATGTTAGTGGTAACATTGAGGATTGGAGTCAGATAAATAGAGCAAGAGCTGAAGGTCGCCTCTTCAATAATCTTAAGTGGCCGAATGACCCTGGATTGGTATTGCCTTATGTCCTTATTGGGTTTATATTTCCTTTTGTCTTGCGTCTCTGTAGCTATTATTTAATCTATCTTGATGTAATGGGATACAGAAGGACTTGATCAAACGATTGCATTCACTTCTGACCATCAAAGAATCAGCTGTGAATGTTCCTACAAACCTGGAAGCCTGTCGGAGACTGGAGTTCTTCACGAACTCTCTGTTCATGCGAATGCCTGTTGCAAGACCTGTTTCAGAAATGCTTTCCTTTAGGTGAGATGTCCTTAGTTCTTTTCTCCTTGTTCCATTAACTGTAAGAGTTTTTTATATTATCTCACAATCAGTAATGCACCTGATTCCACTGGGTGCATGTTCTAACCATAGTAACAGCTGCACGTTCCCTTTCGCCTTTTAAACTTCAATATAATTTATTTTGCTGTCAGGTTCCCCATAACTTATCAGGAACCAACTGATTATTTCTAGAAACCAGTTAAAACCAATTTACCTTTTATTTTCAACATTCTTGTAGTTCCATCACCAGTAGGAATTTTTTTAAGGAAGTAGGATGTTTAGTTGTGAAAGGGCCAGGAATAGTGATATACTGAGATACTATGTTTGCCACAAGTTGATGCAAATCTTGGCACAGATTTGGAAGCTAATGTGTTCACAACTGTTAACAAGTTTCTGCCAAGGTTTCTTTTACAACCTGCTGACGAGTCACGACTCATCTGAGTATCGTACAGTTACAGTGATACGAGACTGTAGGAAGACTCATGCTGTTAGCCAGCTTTGCAGACACCTATTTGTCTGTGAATTGGTATAACAATCAGTTTGCAACTCAGTTATATAAACATGTTCCTTTATTTGTATTAGCCACCACGTTTGACAAAAAATGTTGATGACAAAGGGACATCAGTGAAATATATTGAAGAAAGAAAAAATCGTTACAATAACACTAAAACTGAATCCTTAGTATATTTACATTAGTGGATTAAATATTTGCCTGAATGTGGTGCTCAGAATATTTCTACTGGAATGATATAGTTTCCAGTTTCTGGGGCATATCCTTCAGTTTTTTTTGGTTCAATTGTACTAGCTTTATGTGCATCTAATGTTAGCCACTTTCTTTGTAGCGTGTTCACTCCATATTACTCGGAGACCGTGCTTTATAGCATTGCTGAACTCCAGAAAAGAAATGAAGATGGTATAAGTACACTGTTTTATCTTCAGAAGATATATCCAGGTTTGTTCTTTCTTTCCATGGTGAAATTTGCTAACAGTTATGTAAAAGGGTCAGCTTCTGTTGGATTGGTTTGAGAGAGCCCCTTGTTTTTTTTCTCGAACAATGTACCTTTGAAGACTGTAGAGATCTATTCTATAGTAACACGTGTATTTGATCTAATTAGTCAGTTTTCCTTATCAGCTTGAATAATACATGGCCTAGCTGTTTGAGTGCTACTATCTAAATTAAGCCAGCCAGGAAACTGTCCTGCTCCCATCTTGTGCTAGCTAGAAACGAGGATGCATTTTTCTTTGTTAATATATGGAAGTCCGTGTCTCGTCCTAAATATTATTGCAACAAATCTTATGTGGTTACTTCTGTATACAGATGAATGGAAGAACTTCCTTACTCGCATCAACAGGGATGAAAACGCAGCAGAGTCTGAACTTTTTAGCAGTGCGAATGATATACTAGAACTGCGGCTATGGGCATCTTACCGTGGGCAGACCTTAGGGCGAACAGGTGTTCTGTAAATTTCGAGCTTATATGTTCTGCTACCATTTGTACATTCCTTTGAAAAAACTTTTCCTATGTATGTAACCATATTCTGTAACTGTTGCTCTGCAGTTCGTGGGATGATGTATTACAGGAAAGCCCTTATGTTGCAAAGTTATCTGGAGAGAATGCATTCTGAAGGTATTTCTACTTTCTTCCTGTGAGACACATAAATGTTAATTAACCGAGTGCATGTAACATCCTTTTCTGCTGTTTTTTCTTTTCTAGACCTCGAATCTGCTTTTGATATGGCTGGTCTGGCGGACACACATTTTGAGTACTCACCTGAAGCTCGCGCACAGGCTGATTTGAAGTTTACATACGTGGTTACCTGTCAAATTTATGGGTTACAGAAAGGAGAAGGGAAACAAGAAGCTGCGGATATAGCCCTTCTAATGCAAAGGTTAGCTCTTATATGCCTCTTACCTGCCAAAGCATGGGAAAGAGAAGGGAAACAGTTTTATATTTTAGAAACTTCTCTTCTTTCATGCTAAATAAATGTTGCTCCTCTTAGAATCAGTGACGGAGCTGGTTAGCTCCTTTTTTGTGTGCGTAGTATATAGTGCAACACCAGTACATCATCTCTAATTTTTCTTTCTTTCTCAGAAATGAAGCTCTCAGAATTGCTTATATTGATGTTGTCGAGAGCATTAAGAATGGAAAGCCTAGCACTGAGTATTACTCGAAGCTTGTTAAAGCTGACATACATGGGAAGGACAAGGTTAGTGGTGATTAGTTTTGGATGCCTTTCTTCCTTGGGTTCAGCCTTTTTCCCCTCGTCACACTTTTAGGACTACAGTATGTTAGTATCTTAAGATTGTTTTGGTCCATTGATTGCATTGTTTGTCATCTGATTTATTTTGCAGTTCCCATATCCTTTACTTGATGATAATAAGCTCTATTTATAGTACCACTATAGTATCCCTGGCCATTGCATGCTTAAGGAAGTCAATATCTTCAGTAAACTTTAACATTGAGTTTTATAGTTTGAGCAATGTGTTTGGTCTCACCAAATTAAATTTTCTGTTGCAGGAAATTTATTCCATTAAATTGCCTGGCAATCCAAAGCTTGGGGAGGGTAAACCTGAAAACCAAAATCATGCTGTTATATTCACTCGTGGAAATGCTGTACAAACTATTGATATGAATCAGGTACTCGTTTACGAAGCTGTGTGCAGTACACCACCTACCATTTTTCATGGAGCAACTCTTTTGCATTTCTTGTTACTGAATGTATTTACTTGCCGCATCTTCTTCACTTTCCAGTTTCTGGTGTACAGTTCTTCTTATGTGTACACATATTGGTAGTTTTATATTCTGTGCATAGTTTCTCTACCACTGCCATCTTTTGTCTGTATGAGAAAGGATGACAAGACAAATAGTTTTTTCATTTATTGGTATTGTCATTGTTTGAGGATTTGGCTAACAATCCACTGCAAAAATATGTCAACTGTTTTGTTCCATCATTGTTGAGTTGCCTTATCCACTGCAAAAATGTGTCAACTGTTTTGTTCCATCATTGTTGAGTTGCCTTTTCAATTGAAGGATAACTATTTCGAGGAGGCACTTAAGATGAGAAACCTGCTTGAGGAGTTCTCTCAAGATCATGGCAAGTTCAAGCCTTCAATTCTTGGTGTTAGAGAACATGTCTTCACAGGAAGGTATTATTTCGGTACAATTTGGTTGTACATTTTCTTTGCCCCCCACCCCCACCCAAGTCAAAATAACATTTTCTCTTGTGCAGTGTTTCCTCCCTGGCCTCATTTATGTCAAGTCAGGAAACTAGTTTTGTGACTTTAGGACAGCGAGTTCTTTCTAAGCCACTGAAGTAAGTGCTTTTACATAATAGTTTTCTATATCACGTGAGTATCCTACAATTACACCTTGTTAACATCTTCTGTTTTTTGCAGAGTGAGAATGCATTACGGTCACCCAGATGTTTTCGATAGAATTTTTCATATTACAAGGGGTGGCATCAGTAAGGCATCCCGTATCATCAATATTAGTGAGGATATATTTGCAGGTAAGATTAGATACCTTTTTCTTCCTCGTCTCATCCCAATAGGTATGTGCGTAGTCACTTTTATTACTAGTATCAAGAACATGATGTACACAGGTTATCTGTTTTAGATAATTTATTGAAAACAATCTGTTCCTCATTTCAGAAGTTGACCAGTGTTGCATTATTCTGCCCATCTTTCTGATTAGTAATGCTAGCTGATAAATATTCTCACTCCTGTTTTATCTTCAGGTTTCCATCTGGTTGCCGTTTTGATAATATTAATTCTTTGTATGCGTTTTACACATTTAGATATGATGTAGCAGTTTTTGGTCTGGATTTTATCTGAAGATTCCCTTCATATTCCCTCTTGAATTCTCATGTTCGTGTATCAAGACCGATAACATTAGTATCCCTTATTATCCTGAAAATCTAGATATTCATGGAAAGGTATTTTGGTGAAGTAAGTATAATGATTTGTTGCAAGACCATTTTGTAATCTCGATATAGGCTAAATGGCTAACACATCCCCATATCTGTGAACACCATATTTTATTTGTATTCCGTTGGGCTCATAAAGCAAAACAGTGTGTTGTAATCTTGATATTGAGTATATTATATTTCATTTTCTCAGGTTCTAGTTGGATGGATTTCTTTCATATGCCATCAATATTTTCAATTGTTGGTGTTATCTTTTTCACCTTTTCCATATATTCTAATAGGTTTCTTCTCTGTGCTAGAGGTTTTTTCAATGCACTTTAGTTTACTCATGGAGCTGTAGCATCTTACTGATGCACCATCTATGAATTGCAGGGTTCAACTCTACACTGCGTCAGGGGAACATTACTCATCATGAGTATATTCAGGTCTATTTTTTAACTGTATTTATTTCCGCTGTAGCTACCTGCTGATCTCTAATTATTTCATTCAGCGGAAACCTTAGAGGCTGTTACTTTGTTGTCTATGAAGCTTTCTAGACAAGCTAATCTTCTATTAGCTTAGTCATCACATCCATTTCTGTATGTTGGACAAAAGTGTGCTACAGGAGTTGGTGAGGATAGATTTAATAGCAGAACTGATTTACTGTGTGCCTTTATAAGTCTTTGAATTGAGACTATGAAACTACATTACAGTTTATGCTAAAATAAACTGGAGCATACAGGCTCACGTCTATTGACCGCTTTAAAAATAAACCGCCTCCTCCCTAGCTTCTCTTATTACTTAGGGCTTCTATATAAGTCATTGGATCGTCGATTTGCTAGTTATGACTTTCTTGTGTGTGACGGTATCACACTGCTAGTTAACCTGCTGGTCAATGAGAGAACTAATAAAAATACTTGACTGGCTGAGAATAGGATTTGTTACATACATGAGCAATATTTCATATTGTACACTGCTGAATTATATTTACGATAGTTCTTTAGTTTGATGAATAAAATCCTTAAACAAACATAGTGACGGTCTCAGGGTGATGCTCTTTTCCCGCACATTCTCCATTATTTGTGTAACTGAAGTACAAACATACTGATGGTCTTATTATGTAGGTTGGTAAAGGAAGAGATGTTGGGCTTAACCAGATTGCGCTGTTTGAAGGAAAAGTTGCTGGAGGGAACGGTGAACAAGTTCTTAGCCGAGATATATACAGACTTGGACAGCTCTTTGACTTTTTCAGGATGTTATCCTTCTATGTGACAACTATTGGATTCTACTTCTGTACTATGGTAATTCTGTTTGCTAATACGACATGCTAGGTTTATTCTGCAAGTGCTGTTTCCTACTACCCTATTTGTAAATAGTTGATGTCCTATTTCCTACTACCACGTCTTGTGAGACGCATATGTTAGATTTGTAATAACAAAAATGTTCATAGTATCACAATAACTAAATTTTACAAGCATATATTTATGAGTACTACCATTTATATTTGCATACTGGAGTCCGTGTCCATTTCCAAAATTTAATCTGTTTACAACCGAGGGATATCATGTCAGTTGCTTGCGGTATTTAATCTCTTCATCAAGCTTGATAATTTCCTTTCTGTTAATCTTTTTTTGTTGTTTGTCTCCACAATGCTCGAGTAAGATCCTACAATATTTTATTTACATTACGTGCATCTTTTATGTATAATCAATACTGGTAAACACAACTTTTCTGTTCAAATGTTACTCCTTTAAATTCAAACTAATACTCTTTCCGTGTGCATGCTAAATTGCTAATGTTCTGCAGTATCTGCATTATGAGCCTTACCTGTATTTATATTATTGAAAGTGGCATTGATGAAACTTGTCATGGTAGAAAATATAGATTCTACTATCATTTGTTTTTTATTTCGTCACAGTTTCTAATCTTCAATTGTTTACTCTTTTGCAGCTAACTGTACTGACTGTGTACATATTTCTCTATGGGAAAACTTATCTGGTAAGATTGAATATCCATTCTTCTCTTGCAGTATGATGTGTTAAAAGAACTTCAGACAGCACATTTTTTTATCATGTCAATCAACTTATATGTACGTGTCAATCCTTGTTTCATGACGTCTCCCATCGAAAATTGTTTTTAACTGTACCTATGTCCCATTATATAAGGCGCCTAAGGTTATTTGCACGAGAATTACACATGCTAATTTGGACCTTTTGCTCCTGTGTTATCTGATTGCCGATACACCCTTTGCAATATCGAGTGTAGCTATCAGGATTTGGACCCATCCATGCAAACATAATCAGGTCACCAGGCGTCATCTCCGATCGATTTGCACCCATCCATGCAGTTCCGAGTTGTCGACGGCTCTCATGGTATTGTTGCCCACTCCAACCCTGGTGATAGGACAACCTTTGACCACAGAGCATGACTCTGGCGAGATAACGGGCGTGAAGCTCGCCTAAGTCGCCTGTCGTCAAAGCGTAGGACAACCTTCGACCACAAAGCATGACTCTAGCGAGATAACGGGCGTGAAGCTCGCCTAAGTCGCCTGTCGTCAAAGCCGTCAATATACTCCATGAGCTCGTCGTCGTTTAGGTGTGCGAGCCAGTCTGACTGCTTCGTCCCTCACCATGGAGATGAGATGAGTCGAGCTGTTTTTAGGTGGATGTGCCAGGTCGCGTCTGTTAACATCCTTTTTTTAGGAAACTAATCGTGGGCTGATGCTCCAAACTGATTTTGCGGAGAGAGAGAGATGACACTACAGATGCATGTACGCGAGGGCAGAATAAAAAAACTCTAAAATAGCTTACACGCCTTACATTTTGGGGAAAATGGAAGAGCTTAGGCGCCTTATATAATAGGATGGAGAGCTTCACATGCACATCTTGCTTGAATGATGTCTTGGCTATTCGTTCTCTCTACTACTTTCCATGCAACAGATGGAGTTAGTTCGAAATTTCTGGTCAGGCGTCATAGCTAATAGTCGTAATTTAAACATTAGCATCGGGTGACAACATAAGCACTACTTTACTGGCTCGTTCAGACTTCTCATCTCTTGTTCCAGTACGTGCTACTTTGTGTCTATAAAGTTCACATATGTTATAGTACATGCAGTTCTCAAGCTTTGCATGCAATTGTGAGTTTGTGACCCTTCCTCTTTTCAAGCAAAATTCCTTCACTTATTACTGCCTCCGATTAACCAATCAAACATTTCTATAAAGAAAGAGTTAGTACCTCCGATCCTAATTGATTGGCGCGGCAAGTGAACTGAGCTAGTATAGACTTGTATAACAGTCACGACAATTATTATCGACCGGAGGGAGTACTAGTATACAAAACATCAAGCTGTTATCTCTAGATTTATAATGAAATATAATTAAACAAAATGTTATTATTTTGTGCGAGGCCAACATGTTTGCCCTGAAATTGATTGTCAAAATACCATCTTGAAGAATGTGTTAATGTCCTAAAAGGCTTACATTTGACAATATGTAGTACTAGTGGTGTGTAAGTTTTTTATATGTTGAAATTTCCTTATTGACATCTGGAGATTCTTTACCCTTTTTTGTTGTTTTCTTTGGTATCACCTTTCTCTGACACTTTTTGTATGTTACTTATGTTTAGGCTTTATCCGGTGTTGGAGAATCAATTCAAAATAGGGCGAACATATTGCAGAATAAAGCCCTGACTGTGGCTCTGAACACCCAGTTTCTTTTCCAGATTGGTGTGTTTACTGCTATTCCCATGATTCTAGGTCTCATCCTGGAAGCAGGTGTCTTAACGGTATTTTCCTTTCCCTTGTGGACTTCTGGCTTAACCTAAGATCTTATGTTCTACTCTCTTTGTCCCAAGATAAGTGTCTTTGATTTGGACAGATAGGGATGTATCTAGATTTGTTTCATGTCTAGATACATTCATATTTGGTCAAATCTAAGACACTTGACGGAGGGAGTATAAGATGTTTTACGTATTCCAATACGAATCCTTATGTAATCTTATCTTATGGAACAGAGGGAGTAGCATTTACGGTTGGTTTATTTATATCTACTCTGTAAAAGTATTGTCAGTAAACAAGTTATGACTAAAATGAACTGTTTCTATATAGAGCACCATGACTAAGACCATGACAGTTGTTCTGTTGAGATAACTAAAATGACAGAGGGAGTTGTTCTGTTGATTTATCTTCTATCCGGTTCTGTTGAGATGAGCTTCAGTTTCGACAAATTTGACCCATATTTGAATTCATTTCACAAAGTGGACCAATTTTTTTTTAAAATCAAATCTGACCCTTTTTCACGGCGCCCAGCTCCGAGACGCCATGGTCTACTGGACCACGGCGTTGTCAAAAAGGGTCAGATTCGATTTTTTTTTTGTAATTTGGTCAACTTTGTGAAATGAATTCAAATAAGGGTTAAAATTGCCTATATTTCTAGTGTTTTGTGGAACCTTTGCACTATTTTCTTACCTTTGTGCATGAATAGCCATAAATTTTACCAGGAACCAGAAAGGAATGTATCCTTACACGTGAATGTCTGGTGCAGGCTTTTGTCAACTTCATTACTATGCAGTTCCAGCTATGCTCTGTATTTTTCACTTTCTCTCTTGGAACAAGGACTCACTACTTCGGTCGCACAATACTACATGGGGGTGCAAAGGTAGGGCCTTTCTGAGAAGATGTTTTAATAATTATATTTAATTTTGATGTACAATTTGGTTGTTGTTGGAAATTTCACACTGAAAATGATCTTCTATATTTCCTTTTTATTACCAGTATAGAGCAACTGGAAGGGGTTTCGTTGTACGGCACATCAAATTTGCTGAGAATTACCGTCTTTATTCCCGAAGCCATTTCGTGAAAGGGTTTGTTGTTGCTTGGTGTTACTTTCAAAATTATATGTGCAATTTCATATTTTCCAAGCCAACATTCTTGTTCTGTTTTGTAGATTGGAGGTTGCACTCCTGTTGGTGATTTTTCTAGCTTATGGGTTTAACGATGGTGGAGCAATTGGCTATATTTTACTCTCCATAAGTAGCTGGTTTATGGCGCTTTCTTGGCTTTTTGCTCCTTACATTTTCAACCCATCTGGATTCGAATGGCAGAAGTAAGGCGCTAAGCATTCTCTGTATGTTTATTCTGGCCAATCACTTTAAACTGTCAGGTAAATATAAACTCTGTCCCTCCCCTCATATCTCAGGGTTGTTGAGGATTTCAGAGACTGGACAAACTGGCTATTTTACCGGGGTGGTATTGGGGTCAAAGGAGAAGAAAGCTGGGAAGCCTGGTGGGATGAAGAACTGGTAACTGAATGTTGCCCGGATTTGATTATAACCTCTAAAGTCTCAAAATGATCTGCTATGTCATCTGTCTGCTGTATTATTATGTCAAAACCTGAATCATATTATAATCATAACATTGTGTAGACTGTAACTTGATAAGCATATAGACAAAATCGAAAATTCCAATTTTATTTTTACAAATACCCTATTACTCACTCTGTTCTTAAATATAAGATGTGTTAGTATTTGTCAACATTCACATGTATACAAATGCATCTAGACATGTTTTAGTATGTATGTTCACTCATTTTATCATCTAGACAATATGTGCAACACCTAAAACATTTATATCAAAAAACAGAGGGAGTATCTTATAGCAGTGTGATGGTATCATGAGAAACTGTTTTCATGTGTCTGTGAAACCTTGAGGTTTACGCTTTTGAATTCTTACATAGATGTCGTAGGCTCGTAACCCCACCATTCTAGTTCTAGTCTTTATTAAGTTCACCTTGTCTTCTGCATCTGCCTTGTTTATCCTCCTCTGATTTGGGAATATATTTTCTTCGAATAAGACTCGATCTAGAGCCTGAGGTTTATGCATTCAAATACGTACACATATGTTTTAGTAGTCCACCATTCTAGCTTCAGTTAGCCCATTTTATCTTCTACTTGTTTACTGCTATGTAAAATTATGCTGCTTTGGCGCTTCCTCAACACCTTCTCTGTCATACTGGTGATCTCTTCCGCATTTATTATTTGTATAAGACACATTTGAAGAGGATAATGAAAACATTGGCATAATTCTCCCCCTAAGGCTGTAGTAGAATTTTTGTCCTTCAGTTGGTATTAAATATGTATTCCATTTGGAATTTGAAGCTCTAAATATTAATTGTAAATCTTTCTCAAGGTCCATGGTGTTGAATAATACTTCAATTTCAATCATTTCATTTTCAGGGACATATTCAGACCTTTCGTGGGAGGATACTGGAAACTATACTTAGTTTAAGATTTTTCATTTTCCAGTATGGAGTTGTTTACCACATGGATGCAAGCGAACCAAGCACGGCATTATTGGTATGTTATGTTTCAGCACTCGTCTGCTTGTTGACATGAAATTTAGTGACAATTGAATGTGAAATTTAACGTTCCAAAGTTAAGATACTTTGCCTGACAGTTTGTATTTGTATTTACTGTTGATCTTCCACTTGTACTTAGTCATACATATACTTTTGCTTTGCATATCATGTTCTTTTATTTGTTACACATTTTCAGACATAGCTTACCTATGAATGGGTTTTCATGTACTGTCCCAAAGTATAAGGCGATTTGGTAAGCTAAAATAGCCTACCAAAACGTCTTATGTTCTGAGACGGAGGTAGTAGTTAAATGTAGTGTTGGCCTGTTTGCCATCAGAGATTTTTTTGTTTATTTATTGTAAGGTAATGGGATGGGTGTCTTAAGTGCATCTATTTCTTTTTCGGGGAGCAGTATTGGAATGCCCTACTGAATCAAGTGCATCTATTTCTTGGCTTACTTTATCAAGAAATGTAAATATCATTGCTTTGGCACTGCAGGTATATTGGGTATCCTGGGCTGTGCTTGGCGGGCTTTTTGTCCTCCTAATGGTATGTGGATTCATGATGTAATGTTAACTAATTCATACTTGGTTTTCTACTGCTTGAGTTGCTCACTTCTATTGCTTTCTTTATTGTTGTGCAGATATTTAGTTTAAACCCCAAGGCCATGGTTCATTTCCAATTGTTCCTGCGTCTTGTCAAAAGTATTGCCCTATTAATGGTTTTGGCAGGTTTGATAGTAGCAATTGTGTCGACACGCCTTAGTTTTACAGATGTGCTTGCTTCAATTCTGGCATATGTACCTACTGGATGGGGAATTCTTTCGGTGAGTTTCCTGGGGCAACTTTGGCGCCATGAAAAATCTGGCTATAATAGATTTACTAATGTTGCATAGCAAATAAAAATGATTTATAGGATGTATGTTATGTCTTTCAACCTTTGCAAAATAAGAAAACAGTCTTTATGTTCGTTTGTTCACCATTAGCTTTCCTTCACTACTGTTTCGAACATCATCAACTCCCAAAGTTCTGAAGTACAGCAGTTTCTTACTGATTATTATCAATTCTGTTTTTTGCTTATACAGATTGCTGTGGCATGGAGACCTATAGTGAAGCGACTAGGTTTGTGGAAAACAGTGCGCTCCCTGGCCCGACTCTATGACGCTGGCATGGGAATGATCATTTTTGTACCCATAGCCATCTGTTCGTGGTTCCCCTTCATTTCCACCTTCCAGACGCGACTACTGTTTAACCAGGCTTTTAGCAGAGGTTTGGAGATTTCTCTCATCCTGGCTGGCAACAACCAGAATGCAGGTGTATGATGGCAGCATTACACAACTTCTGAATCTTCAGCAAGATTGTAGTTCAACTGATCATCGGTTCTCAGTTAGCAGTAAATGTATATATCTGGATTTTGGGAAGCAGTTATCTGCTATTGGTTGTAGCTTGTAGGTGGTAGTCTTCTCCAAGGACTGGGTACTGGATCATTGTAAAGATAACTTGCTCAGTTTTCGTGTCACTTTAGATGTTGTAGATTTTGGAAGGATCAAACATCGACGAGAGTTTGGTATTTTGAAACTGAGGGATATGTTCTACTGAGAAAATATTCCTTGGAAATAACCACTTGATTTTGATTGAATTGCAGTTACTGATTATATGGATTCCAGTAATTAGCTGCTTGCTAGCCTGCCACCTTCGGCACAGAGTTATCCTTTTGCCTATTTCCACTTGGCATCTGGACATTGTTTTATTTAACTTTTGCTTCATTTAGTGCTGAATCAACTGAATATTTCTGTATTTTCATTACAATTTGAAGTGCATGTTTTGTGGCCAGTGCCTGTGCATCCATGATAACTGTTTTTTGCCATATTAACTGCCTACTTGAGAGATACTGGTAATTCCACACCCAGAGGTCAGAACGGTGCCTCTTCAGTTGATCAATATGCCCTGTGTCGGAAAGACACTGCGATATTTTAAGGCGCTCTTCACCTTGGAGGCAGAGGTGTTAGTGTTACACGGCTCTCAGCCAAGGGCAGGGGGTCGACGTTGTGCAACGCCTTTTTTGGTAACGTGGAGTGGTAATGTGGAATGTTTGTGGATTAAGGCATCTCTAACAAATCATAAGAGCCTGGATTGCGACACTGAAAAATTATGTGAAGATCAACGTAGACGCTGTTGTATTTTAACATGGTAACTGTAGCTGCTATTTAACGGGGCGAGAATGGAGTCAAATAGCCTTCCCTTAGTTATCTTCTAGTTTTAGTTCCTTTTCGATAATGTATGGCAAGCGTTAATAAGTCAGCGTAGTCCGGGAAAAAAAAGCCTGGACTAAACCTCCAGAAGGTATAATCAAAATTAATGTGGATGCCGCTTATGATATGGACCAGGGGCGTGGGAGTATGGGAGTTATAGCCAGGGATGCTAATGGAAAGTTTGTGGCTGCGAGTTGTAAAGAGATTCATTTTGTGACTGATCCTCTTATGGTGGAAGCTTATGTTGTTCGTGAAGGCCTGGATGTCGCCCAATACATTGGGTGTAACAAATTCATCATACAATCAGACAACTCTCAGGTAATTGAGACTATGAATGAGGGGGGCTTTTCGGCTATTTCCTCAGCAGCTATTTTTGATGACTGCAGATTATTGGCTACGGGCTTTAGAGATATTAAATTTAATCATTGTAATAGAGAAGCCAATGAGGTGGCTCATGATTTGGCTAGGTATAGTTTTGTTTCCCGCTTAGATCATTTTTGGGATAATGATCCTCCTAGCTTTATTTTGCCAAAGCTTGTAAACGATGTAATTGTGTTTATCTGAGGCAGCAAGTTTGGTGACGCGCTCTTTTTCTTATCAGGGTACTTACAGGGACTGTAAGGTTTTTAATGAGGCGGGCTTGCTGACCTAATATAGTGTGTTGAATTTTTTTTTTTTAAAAGTATGCATGTAACCTTCAGGTTTCGGAATGCTGGCTCCGTGATTGTCCGCCTTTTCTTGTAAGCAGCCTTTTGGCAGACTGTAAACGTTTATCTATTAATCAATAAAGCTCCGATGTTATAGTGAGAAAAAAAAAGGAAATAGCCTTCCCCTTCGCTTTCGCTCCCGTTCGTTTTTCCTCTCGTCTCGCGCACTCCCACCGGCGTCTCTCATGTCCCGGCTCCACCGCGCCCTAACCCCCCTCTTCTCCGGCGGCGGCGCGGCATTCTCCTCGAAATCCGCAAGTCTCCGCAGCAGCGACACCACCGCCACCTCGAATGCGATCGTTAGCCTCGTCGCCGCGGCGGGCGACGGGAGCAGCAGCAGCCTGGAGGCCGACCTCGACCGCCTCGACCCGGCCCTCTCCGACGCCGTCGTGTCGGCCACCCTCCGCGCGCTCACGGACCGCGGCGTCCCCGCCTCCCGCTTCTTCGCCTGGCTCTCCCAGCAGCACAGGGGCGGCGTCTCCCCGAGCGCCCGCGCCCACAACCTGCTCGTCGAGAACGCCGGCAGGCTGGCCGACCACCCCGCAATGTCCCGCGCCCTCGCGCGCGTCGCGGAGCGGCGTATCCCTCTAACCGAGCACGCGTTCGCGTTCCTCGACGCGGCCAAGTCCTCCTCATCCTCCTCCGGGAGCAGCAGCGTGGACGATGCGGCGAGGGCGGTTCTCAGGGCTCTGGACGGTGCCTGCCGCTCTACCGGCGTGTTCTCGCTGGTCAAGGCGTTGGCTTCGATCGGCGAGTTCGGCGCGGCCGTACGGGTGATCCAGGAGACGGCGAGGAGGGCGAGTCACTACAACGTCCTCTTGGCTGCGAAGTGCAAGGCCGGCGACTTCCGGGGCGCCCGCGAGGTGTTCGACGAAATGAGGAAGTCTGGGAGCTGCGGCCCGAATGCCAACTCCTGGAACTACCTCCTTGGGTGCCTGCTCAAGAAGGGCAGGGTCGTGGAGGCGTGCCAGCTCGTTGAGGCCATGGAGAAGTCTGAACCCGACGACATCCCCAACTCGCTGACCTACGAGATCCTCTCGTACCACGCCTGTAAAGCGGGGAAACTGGATTCAGCGAGGCAGATTCTCGATCAAATGTTCTTGGAAAACTTGACACCGAGGATTACAATTCATGCTGCCTTCATCAAAGGTTACTTCTATACTGGGAGAATGGAAGATGCTTGCAAGTATGTCAGGGATATGAGCACCAGGGACAAGCATTCTGTGAACAGGAACTACAGCCTGCTTGCTAAGATGTTCTGGAAGTCTGGGAGGATCGTTGAGGCAGGAAGGGTCTTGTATGAGTTGATGGAGAAGGGCCTCAGGCCTGACTATTCGGCTTATGTTAGAGTGGCAAAAGATTTGCATAAGATGGGCAGGGGAGATCTGGCTGCAGAGTTGAAGTCCTTGTATCAAGGGTTTATTGTACAGCCAGGTTTGGAATCATGATTATGATATTCTGTCAAGGCATTTAGATGGGCGAAACTTGCTGGTCCACTGAAGGCATTTCATCTGGCGTTGGTGCCCTTCACTCCTCTCTGTGCCATGTGAGAGTCGATATATATTGATGTAAATCACAGGGACGTGTCTCCTACTTTGTATATATAGAAGAAATAACATACATTAGCCGAAACAGATGGTGCAAAGGCTTCCGACATGGATTTATGACTACCTCGGTGAACAGGACAGATATTGATGGATTGAAGGCATAAATAAGTGGCCATCGTATGTCCCGTTGAACTTGATCGAACTAGAAGGTTGTAATATCTCCGTCTGCTGCTTGATGATAAGCTTTATCTCCTACGTCATTGGCTGGATGAAGATGCAGGTCAATTGTTTCTGAAATTTAAGTAGGTTAAGATGGTGTGGCAAACAATGAACCTGATGAACGGAACGAGAACAGCTAGCTGCATGTTATAGTGTGGGGGTTGTGATGGATTAGCTGTGAAAGCTCCCTGAAGAAAAAGGATAAAAATAGCAACAGTGTGGTGTTAGTGGTGGCATATGCGCTATAGAGTGCAGAAAGGGAAGCGGCAAAGCAGCTGACATTGCACATTGCGCTTTGTGTTCTGCTGCGGAGTATATGGGAGTGTGTAAAACGAACAAGCAGGATGACAGGGAGATTATGGAGAATTGGTGACCACCAACAACAGACGTCAGTATGGACGGCCTTCACCGCGGGACAGACCCACGGGTATGGGGCGTGGCTGCTAGTGATCACTAGGGCATGTTGCCGGTTGGGCTGGCCGACAAGAGCACATACGGAGTGGTTTTGCAGCTGAATTGCAACCAGTGGAGGACGCGATCAGTCTGACCACAACACTAGGTGCCATTCGAACTGAAGTAGAAACTGATGCTCAACAGCTCATTTTAGCGCTGAATCGCTTTGCACCTGATTTCTCTCCGGAGACTTCCATCATTGATCAGTTGAAGATTCAATGCAAAACGTGATTCTTGTCATGTGAGGCAAAATGCCGCAGAAGGAAAGCTAACAACGTCAAGCACTAGCTTGCGCAAATCGTGTTCCGTTATAGCAGAAGTATGATGTACAATTGTACAAACATCTATCGCTCAAACCATGTTGCCCAATATACTCATGCTGGTTTCAAAAATAATAATTACTCATGCTTATTTTGAATAAAACGTTTTGTTTATACCCATAAAAACATCTTGGTCTGCTGGGGTCACTGTCTTAGGGCAACAAAAAAACATCTCATATCCTACATTTAAAAAGTGAATTTCATGTCTTATCAATGATCATGTAGATAGACAACGTTCTTGTTCTGCTTTTTGTTCCAGCAAAATAATTGCATGGTAAAGAGACTCAGTAACCTAAACAAACAGCAAGACCTTGAAAACAACCAAAAGACGAGTCTTTCTGAAGTACACTATCAAGAGCATATTTGAGCCGATGAGATATATTTGTTACTCTTGGATATTTGGAATCTCATAAATAGTTAGGCATCAGCTGATTCGAGTGTCCAATTTGTGGAGCACCCTCAATAGTTTGTGAAGGTTTCGGAGATCACCTGAAGATATGCTATAAGAAATGGGGCTAAGCTTTGTGAAGCTTGCGTAATAGAGAAGGCTAAATCTGAGTACTTGGTTGCACATGTGTATAGCCTCTCCAAACAAAGATGTAACATGTGCCAACAGATTGAACTGCGGGAACTATATCGGTGTCAGTGTGAAGCATCAACACCTTTCTATCTGCTTGATTTCAGTTCCTGAAACATAAGTATTGTCGTATGTTTGATCTTCTTGTTTTTTATCTTTGAAGAATTACCATCTCTAATAATATGTTATTCGCATCAGTTCTTGTCTAGATTTTATCTAAATTATTCATGTTGCTTCATAACACTGTTCTAATTCTTCACTTGATTGCTCTAATTTCTGCTTATTCGTCTTCTAGTTGCACCTGAATACCAGTGTGCTCCCGAGCCGCTCGCACTTTCTAGGAAGAAACCCCCCTCAAACATAGCTCAAATTGGGCGAGGCCACGCCGTCTCAAACGCCGGTAGAGGCTGAATGAAACTTCTGAGTAGCTAGTCAGAGGAGCTCCGCTATGAAAAAAAAGGAAAATTCATGGTTCGAACTTTGAAGAAACGGCTTCAAATTAAGTTATTTTCTGCCTCTGCTTATTTTCATCCGGAAATGCAAGGTAAATATAACCTGAAAAGAACCTGGAGCCTGCTGGAGACCCCCACAACGTCGGATCGTCCTCTGGCTATCAGCCTATCACTAAACTAAGAAGGTCACGCCTATACAATAGGAGCGAAAACAGTATACATTTACATACGAGACAGAGTGGCTAACTAATAATCCGATGACAACTGATCAGTTTGGCGTATCCCGCCGCCCTACGTCAGGTACGCCATTCATGCGTGCAGTTTTTTTTCCTTTCTAATTTTGGAGAGGGTGGCAGCGTACGTGCTCCAGTACAAGAGCAGTCCAATATCTGGGCTTTCTTTTTGTGGTAAAGCATGTGTGCATAGCTGTAGGGTTCCATTCCATGTATGCAGTCCAAGCTTCATCAGCCTAGAGAAAACAAAAGAAAACCTAACGGACTTCATTCAGATTCGGTACACAAACCTGCCTGCTGCATCGATCCGGCGACTTTTCGCTTCATCGATCTCGATCGTCTCCGACGATGGAGCTCTATATATAACATAAGCTAGCTCGACCGTTTAGCCGGTACGGTGGCGCCCTCGACAAGAGGAATACATTGCTCAGCTGAGTACGGAGTAGCTAGCTACTTTAGTAAGCTAGGTTGTGTATTCCATGGAACCTCACTACGACTTCTCCTGCCACACACAGCAACGACAGCTGCAGCAGCAATCCGGCCATGATCTTAGCCACCACATCCACCACCCTGAAGCAACTCCTTCCTACCACGACCAGTCCGGCTACTCATCATCGTATGATCACTACGAGGACGACCGCACCTCCTCCCCCATGGCCCCTTTTGCGCAAGCAGCAGGAAGCGCCAGCTGCCAGGAGCCGCCCGCCATGACGACGCGCCGCCATAAGCCTAAGGGCAGCGTCGGCGATGCGCCGGTCGACGAGTCCCCGCTGGCGCTGATCGGGGTGCGGACGCGGCCGTGGGGCAAGTACGCGGCGGAGATCCGGGACTCCACGCGCAACGGCGCGCGGGTGTGGCTCGGCACGTTCGACACCCCGCAGGCCGCCGCGCTCGCCTACGACCAGGCGGCCCTGGCCCTGCGCGGCCGCGCCGCCGTGCTCAACTTCCCCGTCAACCGCGTGCAGGAGTCGCTCAGAGGGCTGGGCATTGGCTCCTCCGCCGCGGGGGAGCTCGACGACTCGCCTGCCCTGGCTCTCAAGCGCCGGCACTGCATCAGGAAGAGAAAACCCAAGAAGGCGGCCGCGTGTATGGATCGCCAGTGCACGGCCATGGCGGTCACGGCGGCGGCGGGGAGTAGTAAGCAAAACCGACGGGAGCCACCACCTGCCTCGTCGTCGTCGTGCGTGCTGGAACTGGAGGACCTCGGAGCGGACTACCTGGAGGAGCTGCTCACATTATGCGATCGATGATGGATTATATATCTCTGTATGACTGTTTTGATGCAAGTCCATTCGTCTGTTCATTAATGCATGATCGATCAGTTACTTGTGATCGTTCGGTTAATCTCTTTTGTTCACGGTCGTCGGCGAATATATTTTTTCTTCACACCCTGCTCCGTGCCTACAATGCTGGCCTGCACGAACCACGTCAAGAGAATGATCTAGAAGGCTTCATTCAGACCATTTACCAGTTTACCTCCCCAAAAGGAAGGGAAGAAAAGAGTTGAAGAGAAAAAAAGAGTCTGAACTCCCCTCTCATACATATGGGACTCTCATTCATGTTACATGAGGACTCACACATACATGGAACGAACCACCGACTTATTGAATACTATAGAAGGGGGACCCAGTGCCCTAGGGAAACACTATGCGAACCAAGATCCACATAAGCGCCAAATCAAGGTCATCGTAAGATCATCTAGAAGGCCCCTAAAAAAGATCATCTAGAAGGCATATCGATGTACTCGCTTTCTGATTCGCTAGCCATATTCGTGGCAATAGCACACGGTTTTTGTTCCAGGAATGATTTATTTGGTTGTGACCCCATCTAGATTTGTTATTGCCTTATTTCGACCACCTCAAAACCTCATCGATTTCATTCATACTTCTTATCGAGTTCCATATATTGCAAAATTTTCATATTTCCTCATCTCTACCTAATACTAAAGGAAGGATGACTTCCTTCCTTTGGTTGGTCCTGGGCCCCAACTGTCATCCTCATGTGTCGATCGTTTTTGCAGAAAACCCCCTAACACGTAGGGATGTCAACCCGCAGTCCATCATTTTTACAATTTAGTCCCTCAGAAAGTAGAAAGTAAACCCACAGTACAACACATGTAAGTGTAACTGGACAGCTTTTGCACTTTAGTCCATCGCAACTTGCAAGGAAGAAGGCCAATGCTTTATCCTTGTAGTGGGGCCCATGATGCGATAAAATGCGGCCATATTTATTTTTTTAAGATTATGCAGCCATATACTGGTAAGGCTTATCAGACACTTTTATTGGATTTAAATTTCAGATAGGTCTAAAAATAAAAATTACAGATAGGTCCAAAATTTCACAGAATAATTTTGAACACACAAAAAGAAGCAATCAGGTCCTTCGGCGAGCCGGTGACCAAACGGTCACCAGCGCCACCCATTCTACTCCCCGTGCTATTCCAGCGAACACGCTTTGCCTCAGTCCCGTGTGTGTGCTAGCTTGATTGATCCAGGGCTTGGCAGAGCCTGCTATGTCTGCCGCCGGGTGGGTGACGTCATCCGCTGAGGAGGAAGTACAGAAAGGAGGAGTGAGGCTTTTTTCTCCACAAGGGGTCGGGACATGGGTAAATTGTGTCTCGTATTTCTTTTGTCGGACAGAGTGATCCCATACCAAATAAATATGTGGTTTTACGGGTACACTTACGAGGTCGTATGATCTCCATGGTTTTGGCATACGGCACTTACGGTGTGGACCTTGCCACTTCAACAACATGATGTCATGAGTCGACATCACAAGAATGTGATGTGCATGGTGGCATGGTGCCTCTAAAGCTTACTACTACTATTTATCCTTTTGCATTTTGGATTGCATGGTGCATGGCCCTTATATATGCCGAGCTACACATGTAAAAGACGTAGAACATGTTTAGGAGGCGCTAACAGGCCACCGTGAATAAATATGTCTTGTAAAGCTTATCTCATATACTTATTTAACTTGGAAACTCCCATTGTTTTAAGGATTGTGCTAATAAGGGCACGTGCCCCACATTAGTTTTCCGTGGGCACGAAAAGAATAGGGTAATCCAGCCATGCATGCATGCAACCACGTAGATTCTTTTTGTGTTTTAGACTTTAAAATGTTTTATTTCTTAAACCGTAAATCAAAATTCAAATCCGGTTTTACGGTTGGCTTTATCGCGATAGGATCTTCAAAATTAAATCCCATCTTGATATGTTTTGACAACTTTTTTTTACCCAAGTTACCAGATTGTTGGCACTTAGTTACCAAGTATTGTCATGTTGATTACTAGGTTAAAATCAAATGGTTGCATGTTTATTTGAACTTCTCTACTATTCTCTACGCACCAAGCATAATCCTTTCAAGATGATATTACATATTTTTAAGTGTTTAGAACAATTAGAATTGATCAATTACTCACTGTTTGAACGGTAAATCATGGGTATAATAATAAAAATATGTAAAAAATATCTGGTAACGATGCATTATTTGAATGGTAATTGTTAACTAGTAATATGGCAACTACGGCAAAAAAAAGTTCGTCAAAACATATTAAGATGGGATCTTATTTTGAAGTTCTCGTCGATTCGAAGCCAACGATGAAAACGAATCGTTAATCGGATTAACGGTTCAAGAGATAATTTATTTTGAATTTTCGTTGGTGGAAAAGATTCCTTTCATGTATGTATGATGTTGGTCTCGCTCCTTTATAGGGAAGATTCCTAACATGCATTTGCGAGACAGAGGAGTTACATAGGACACGGATGCTAGATAGATTAATCGTTGTTTTAAATATATAAGACATTTTAGATGTACCACATATCGGTTAGATGCATATGAAGATGTTTCTAGATACATTTATAAACATGTGAATATAGACGATTGGAAACACTTTAACATGCAGGCTTATGCAATTATATGGGCAACTAGGACATGGATTCGTTTTATTGGAGATTGTCAGGCATCAACTACCAGCAGCCACACAGCTACCGGAATAACAGTATGGTTATCGGTTATACAACAACATTTTCACAGTCACACAAAGTAGTAATAACAAATTCACAGTCACACAAAGTATATATATAATCACACATGCACAATCACTCAGAAATTGCACAATCAGGCACACACAAAGTTTTGCATACATGTGCATTATTGTTAGCCTCATTGCATCTTCTATGAAGCCATCTTGTTTCATTTTTGCTCCGACCTGATTCCTTGCACCCTTGACGGTTTCATGGCTGCCATTTAGGGCCGGGATAATAGGCCCGTCAGAACTGGAAACTCCAACCTGGATCACATTCTCTAAAAAGGCCCATTAGAACCCAAGAATCGGCCCGGCCCGCAGCCGCCGAGTAGCGTGCCACAGCCGAGCTCCTCCTCTGTCCTCCGCTGTCGCTGTCTGGCCACAACCGTCACATTCCTCGTCGCCTTTCTCTCGCCGTCGCTCTCCTCTCCACTCCACCGCCCACCCAAAGCCGACCGCCGTCCACCACCCAGACCCCACCCTCTCCTTCCTCCGCCCGTCGCGCCGCCGGCCGATCCCCGCCTCCTCCCCGGTAAGCTCCCGCGACTGACCCGATCCTCCCCTGCCCTAACCCCTGAGCAATTTCCCCCGGCTCCACCCGGCCCGATACTCGCGTGCGCCTGCCCCGTGCAGCTTGGGTAGCTCAATCGCGGTCCTGCCGACTCCCTCCGCGCTCGCGGGCTGGCGAATCAGGTCGGCGTGTCACCTCAGAGATTCGTTCCTGCGATGGTGTTCGCGCGATTGGGGTTGCGGCGGCTGCCTGCTTCCCTGCGATGGTGTTGGTACGGTAGGGCTAGAGTCAGTCACCTCTCTCTAGTGATGTGATGATCACGGCTTAGACTGGGAGGAACTCCGGGTCATTTGTTAGGGTTTATCATTAGTCAAAAGGAAGGGGGGTCTTTTTCTATCATTTTGGCCTAGCATCAGCCATCAGGGTGGGTCCCCGGCACTACAACAAACAAATCGCCCCCTTTCAACTCAGCTTTAATTATGTGCACCACAGGAGTTGATCTATGCTTTGCTTTGACTCATTGACTGTTCTACTGTGTTTTATAATTTCGGAGTATCCAATTGTTCCCTCGTTTTCGCTTATATTTGCTTGGAATAAATTAGTATTAAACTTCATTTTAATTATTTTTACATCCGATTCGGTTGCTCAAGCAGATGGATCCTCCTTCGGAGTCGGACGGCGAGTTGAGGAAAACCAACATGCCCAAATGTATATCTCTCTCCCCCTCTTGCAACCTTATTTGCTTCCTAACTCGAATGAATGCCTTATTTGTATGGTCTTCTTTAACTCAAGGTACAATGTCAAGAAATTGAACAGTATTGTTTCGTTCGGTTTGATGTGCAGATTCCAAGTTCACCCAGCAGGAGCTCCCGGCATGCAAACCACTACTGACACCTGGAATCGTAAGTTTCCCGGTCGCTTCGTTCCGTCTTCAGATATACGTTTGCTCTTTCATTACACATGAAGTTTATGCGCTCCTTGTATGTTGTGATGATATGTGAACGTGCATAGGTCATTGCTGCCTTCTCGATCATTGGCGTCATATTCATTCCGATTGGGCTTGCATCTCTGTTTGCATCACGACAGGTTAAATGCATGTCTTTGATCATAGTATTAGATTTCCCTGTTGTGATTCTTTACGGCCCATTTATTTTATTTTCTGTACCTTCGCTGTGATGCAGGTTGTCGAACTGGTGGACAGGTATGATATAAGTTGTGTGGATGTGGATGACAAGATCGGGTTCATTCAGAACCCCAAGATTGACAAAACGTGCACCATCAATATGACTGTGAGTTTGCAATGAAAATGCTTATTAGTCATGAGATGTTTACATGTGATGGTTGCTCTTATTGCTCGTTCTGTTAAGACGAAGAGTTTCATTATCCTAATTTTGTAATGAATTAACCGCGTATTGTATGCCTATCAGGTGCCTAAAAACATGAAGAACCCAATCCATGTATACTACCAGATTGGCAACTTCTACCAAAACCATCGAAGGTACATTCCCAAATGAGATGTTATATTGGAAAACTTATATTCCTTCCCCGTGTGGTTCTCTGTCAGTGCTTTGCAAGGAACTTGAGAAAATTCATTTCCCACCTTCTATTGCGTTTTACTAAAGACAGTGTTGAACTGTGTCACATTTATTTGTTTATTTTTTGGGGGAATTGGTTGCATGTATCTGTTCATTCTGTTGTATTGATTTTGATAGTGTCCTGTCAGCACAAATATGTTGACATGCATACTCAGACCATTTCTTGCCCTCTTTTCCTAGGTATGTGAAAAGTCGAAGTGACAAACAACTGCGGTATAAGAATGCTGCGCATGTGACAAAAGAGTGTGATCCTGAACAAAATAACGGTGGTGCTCCAATTGTTCCATGTGGCCTCGTTGCTTGGAGTCTCTTCAACGACACCTATACAGTTAAGGTCAACGGGGAGACTATTAAAGTGAACAAAAAGGATATTGCTTGGAAGAGTGACAAGAATAATAAATTCGGCAGTGATGTCTATCCTAGTAACTTCCAGAAGGGACGTCTCATAGGTGGTGCTATGCTAAACGAGAGCATACCAGTACGTGAATTTTTCCTCTTTCTGGAAGTTAGCAGATCTGCATTACCAATTTCCCATTGTTCTGGGCTTCCTTTTCTAGATATTTTACTCATTAATTTATTATTCTTGTCGCCATTTTTAGTTAAGTGAGCAAGAAGACCTCATTGTTTGGATGAGAACCGCTGCCCTCCCAACTTTCAGAAAGCTATATGGCAGAATTGAGACAGATATCAAGGCAAATGATAATATAACTGTGGTTATACAGAACAACTACAACACGTATAGTATTGGAGGATCAAAAGCAGTGGTCCTTTCTACTTCATCTTGGATTGGCGGAAAAAACAACTTTATTGGTGTTGCATATCTGACTGTTGGTGGTTTGTGCCTTTTCCTTGCTATGAGCTTCTTAGTTCTGTACATGGTTAAGCCAAGGTATGTTCCATAATTTGCCCACTAGTATTTCATGATGAACATATAATTTGTCCATGTGAAACATGTTTTTACCTGTTGATATCACTTACTTTCAGTTATTATTATGCTACATGAATGTATTTTGTTCAATTAGATTAAGCCAGCGCACTTCTTTGTTCTGTTGATTCCAATGACATAGGGAAAATACTAAATTTGAACCAAACAGCATTTTTTCTTTCCTTCATATGGGAAGCTTGAACTCTAGGGAGCGGCTTGTTGCATATGAACCTTTATATGAAACAGTGCAATTGTTATTAATTATAGTTCTGACTCTAGACATTCAATTGTTTTCAGGACCCTTGGAGACCCCTTGAACATGTCATGGAACAGAGATAAATAGAAATAGCCTTCTTCATCAAAACTAATAGACTGAAGTTTCCTTTGTGGGAATAAAAGAGCATTTCAATGGGTGAATTTCTTCAGAAGGATCTATGGCTGTTTGTTCTTATTCCCCTTTACTCTGTTACTTACGGCTCACATGCATGAGGATCTTAATGACTTTGGAGCCGTAATAGCATGATACATACATGAGACAGAATGTAATGTAAAGCGTGTCTTAATTCTTACTGAGTACCTGACTATGCTGGGAATCGTTTCTGAATTCTTACTATTAAATGTCATTTAGCGAAAGTTTGCTCTGGTAGCAGATATCTATAGTTCTCGTCTTCCAGTTTATGTTTCATGCTTCCTTATTCTTACCTCATAAAAGGTATCCCATGTGCTAATCTTAGTATTGACGATGTGAAGGCTAATGTTTTGCAATGTCTTTTGCCTGTAATCGCTTTTTCAAATGATCAACAAATAAATATACGATTGCTGCTCTTGAGACAAGTCATTTGATGATTATAGTGATGTATCCTTGTCAAGTATGTGATCTAACAGGCTTTTAAAGAACACTAGAGTTCAAGTAACCTTGTCAGTAACCCAGGAACTAAAATTATTCCACTCTTCTACTGTTTGCGAGCATAGTAGCTTGAATAGTCTTAATGGTCATCTAGGGTCGTCATTGGCAGGGCAGGATCGTAGGCTCCATTGGCGTGGATATGCTCCTAGTGCACATCGCAGGGTTTACTTCTGTGACCACCTCTTCCTGAGTAATTATAATGCTGCTGGTCAACATCCTTTTTTATGGAGCTACTGGTTTAATTTACCAGAAGGAAAACAAATTAACCTGGAGAAAACACAGCACGTACCTTTGCAAGGTTTCTGAAGTAAACTGTTGTGTAGTTCCCCGTTGGGAAGAAAACTTCTATTAGATCAGCGAGAACCAACTGGGGCTGGGACATAGCTCCATCAAACCAATCTTATTAAAAACAGGAAAAATAGTTAGACTGTTACATAGTATAACTATATGACACATGGGTGTTTGGGCACTTATCGTGTTGATTAAATGGAAAACTACATCACTGAACCTAGATATATTTTTGCATAGAGAAACACGAAAGGTTACTGTCATTACCAAGTGTCTTTGAATCTCCTATTCTCTTGTCAAATCTCCATATACTTTGGTTAGTAACAAAACTGAAACAAGAGTCACGGCCCACATTAATATTCTCCAAAAATGTGGATAGCTTGTACTCTGCCGGATCTGAGGCGTATGTCTGATCTATGACCACATCCACTGTCTGAAATTTGGATGAACCGGACTTTGAGTTAAATTCTAGTATTAAACAGTAAGTAAATAGTCCTTCAAAAAACTGGGAAGTAATATACCATTGGCGTTTGACAGGATTTTCTTCTTATATAAGTGGCCAAGTTAATTTTAACAATGTTAAATTTCACGTATGCAGTCAAACAGGACAAATTCAGTTTTTTAAACATCGTCTCAAATGGTGTATTAGCTGACATTTTACAATACAAGGTGTTCCATTAGGTTCATTACTCACACAAAGAATAGCATGTAGGTTGTCCATGTCCTCTGGATCGGAAATGTTGAATCTCTTATCAGTAATAGCCGCATCAACAATTTCGGCTCCTGCATCTGTGACATACTGCTCATGGAATAAGTATAGATGTGCCGCACATCAGTTGTCCACTAAAATACAATTGTGCAGTATAAATTGATGCTACCTGTAACTTGTAATTTTGTTTGACAAATGTCCATACTCCCTACAGCAGTAGATACATTTAATGGATGATCATTAATTAAGTATTTGTGTTTTGTGAAAAAATTGCTTAAATGTAAAGTTCCATACCTCTGTGTACTCGATCCATGCTACTATAGGTTTGAATCGGGTGCTGAGGGTCGCAGCTGTTTTGCTTAAGCACAAGTAGTTTGTCTTAATCTGCATTAGACCCAGATATTTGTATTAATTTGCTAGAGAAATGAGAAAATAGTCCCCAGACACTTGCAGAACTCTACAAACTACTCCTGATAAATAATCTAGCCTTGCTAGTTAAGCTACAGTACACATATTTTTGGAGCAACCTACAGTACAAATATCACCGAGCAAGTAAACACAATTTTTCGCGCAAATAGCTCAATCCAGATAAAGTTACATCTGCTGGTCTTAACTGCATCATATACTGCATTGGCCCTGTCTTCAGAATTCGTGAATGTTCCCAGGTATTTGATCCACTCAGCCATCTGAACAGAACCATTTTCAGACAGAATATTAGTGTTCTAAGTATTTGACAACTGCTAGGTAATGGAGCACAAATTGAAGGTTATGATTTACCTGCAATGGTGTATCCTCCTCTGAGGGTACATAGGCTGCAAAACTACAACCTTTATCTTGGTCTGTACTGCCCATGAAGTGCGCGCTAAATTGCGAGATTTTCTGCGTGTTTGCCCTGTTCACAAGTTGTATATTTCCATTTGCGTATGCCTGGAGCACACACTGAGAGGCAACCTGAACTGATGTTATCCCTTTCAAGTTATCTAGCACTCCAAGTAGCTGCATACATGCCAACAATACTCTATGGCTGAAATAGCTAAAGAATTATAAGCAGGAAGCAGTTGACTTTGTAGTCTGCACATAGAGGTTTTTTTGTTTTCCCTTTTCTGTTGAGTTTCTGTTATTGCTTCTATTTCATTGTAACTATGTATGCAGAATAGGAAAAGGTCAGCAGATTTTTGTGGGGAAAATATAAAAAGCTACAGTTTCCTGAATGCTGATTTATAACTTCGGTTCTCTGTAGGATAGTATAAAAGGTAGGTTCCCGTTTGGCTCCTTCATTGCTCACCTCAAAGAATGACACTGCATACAAAGGTGGAAATAAGGTTACTCCCCTGTTACATACCTGTCAAATACTTCTTGGGAACGAACTGGATGTGTGAAAAACTGTTGGAAGGAAACCAGAGTAGAAAGAATGAGTAGCATGCTTGCTTCTTCATACCAGGAGAAGCCGTGGTGTCGACGGAGTAGTTGGCGATGGGGATGACGAAGGACTTGATCCTGCCCGTGCAGTACTTGGTCTTGGTCGCCATCTTCGACGTGTTCTGCGAACTCGTAGGGTGCACAACACCAGAATAAAGCATAAACGCAGCTGCCCCAAGATCGGTGGTGATCGTTGACACTGGAAAACAAAATGGGACTGATGTACTGAATGTATACCTGCATGAGCAGGTAGCTCTTGCCGTCCCAGGTGTTCTTGATGACCTTGAAGCCCTGGCCGTAGTATATGTGGAACAGCCTCGCGTCCTCCACCCTGGACACAGGCCCGGCCACCACCGGCGCCGGCGTGCTCGCGCCCAGCGTCCACGGCAGCAGCAGGAGACACGACCACAGCACAAGCTCACTGCATCCACACCGCCGGCGGCAAGCCATTGCTGCGCGGACTTCGAGCTCCTAACTTGGCGCGCCTCTTGCGATGGTGACTTGGTGAGACGAGTTGAGAGTGCCCGTGACAGACAGGGTGTGTGTTGGAAGGGCTCCTTTTGTCACGGCGCAGAATCGGTGGGATTCTTGTGAGCGAAGTGGAGCCGATCGATCGATTCCAATATGCGATGCGGTGATGGGCAGCACGTGGTGGCGCCGTTCCTGAGCGCTTTGGATGGTTTCTTCTCTTGGCCATTAGCAGCCTAGAGTTACAGTTTGTCAGATGATTTCAGAGCTAAGGGGCAAATCTGATTAAAAGTTAAACATTGCCAGATGATTCGGATACCATGTGATGGATGAATAAAAAGCCATGTTCATTTTATATAGTTCTGAATAAGCCAGCTTCAAGTTTAAGTCCTGATAGATGATAATATGCCTTGCGCTATAAAGGGCAGGTGAAGTTGTTGGGGTGCCACCGACATCAGTGGCGGTGAATGCGTGGGTAGGTTGCACGATGTCACGTGGGAACATGTGAAGTGGGAAACCGGCGATGAAGCCATTATTCCTTGACCGGTCGTTCTACCTCCCCGAATGTGTATGAAAGGCGAGACCCGCTTGTCAAAGGCCTTGTCCGGCAGCCCCGCTTGGGGGGTGCTGATGTGGGCATTTTTCGTGTCTGACCCCCAATTAGTCTTTGGGGGTGCCCGTGGATATGCTCTAACTCTATGAGGCGGTCGAACACATCATCAGAGCAGATCGGGCAGATCGAACGCGTGCCTTCAACGACACCGCCAAAACTTTTATAAACAACAAACATATGAACATAAACATTAAATTTATTCAACATGGTTCAAATAAACTGAAAATTAAAACTAGTACCTAACCGTAAACCTAAGGCCGACCGGAAGGTCATTAATTGTCGGCGGGCCAATTCTCTCCGTCACAGTAGGATGAAACACGACGAATATGTCCTCCTTCCCTGCGCATACAACGAAGGTCAAGCCAACCAGTCCTCTCGATCGTGTACGAGCGCCGTCAGGGGAGTTGCCTGACTCCATAGGTCCGATGGACCGAAGACTTGTCCTCTGAAGCCTCGATCTTATCCGGATTGACATCATTGTTGTTCTCCTCCTAGGTGGTCCGTCTTGAACATGGGTTTTGGCATGCGAAGGTGGCGCGATGCCCAACCACTCGTACCCGGGCTTGGGTTGGCACGTTGCCAATGCACCCTTCACGACCACTTCGCCTCACTAGGCTCGATATTAGGCTTTGGCCGCTTGGAAAACGTACACTTCGCCGGATTGTTCCACAATTATTTCAGGACACGGCCAGTCCATGACCACAAAAAATCGTGGTGCTCTTGTGCAAAGAGGGTGTCCCACTCCCACCACTTTCTAGGGAAGGCGACCAGAAGACAAGCCGGCTCGTCGTCTCTAGTACGATAGTGGAGCATCTGGGATAACCGCATTCGTCACCGGAGATTATGATGATTCAAGAAACTAGAAATATATTCCATCATAAAAAACTTCAAGCGACGATAAACTTAATTAGATTATTTGAAGAAGGCACGGGAATGGTCAAGATGATGGTAAATGGTAGCGCATTACTTTCATTTTCAGTTTGCTTTGTGATTTTTTTGGGTACTAGTAATGATAGAAATTGAGCGGGAGATTATGTGTTTTTTCTTTTGAATTGAGCGGGAGACTATGTTAATTAAGACTTTAAAATAAGCAAAGTCCAGCACTAAAATCGCGGAGTTGTGACGTCATTATGCCCAGGGGCTGAAAACTAGCGCACAACAAACTCCTAGTTTTTTTTTGAGAAACACAGTACAAACGTAGACACTCACATACACATACCCATATAAACATACACAACCAAACCCTATCCCTATTAGCACCTTCTAATTCTGACAGAAAGAAACACGCTCGGCCAGGCCACCGATCCGACCTCCCCACCAGTGAACCAATCACATTCCCGCATTGTAGTCCCACGGATCAAAGCCACGCCACCGATCCGCCCCCACCCAGCCCTACCAAATCCCCACCACCCATCCCGATCGAACGGTCCACCTCCCGCCTCCCACGGATCACCAATTCCCACCTTCGCGCCAAAACCTCCGCCCCTTCCGGCCATAAATACTCCCACCACCAGCATCTTCCTCCACACAAAACCCAATTCCCCATTCCTTCTCAGATCTCCGACCAGCAAACTCCGGCGATGTCGGGCCGCGGCAAGGGAGGCAAGGGGCTGGGCAAGGGCGGCGCCAAGCGCCACCGGAAGGTGCTCCGCGACAACATCCAGGGCATCACCAAGCCGGCGATCCGGCGCCTCGCCCGCCGCGGCGGCGTCAAGCGCATCTCGGGGCTCATCTACGAGGAGACCCGCGGCGTGCTCAAGATCTTCCTCGAGAACGTCATCCGCGACGCCGTCACCTACACCGAGCACGCGCGCCGCAAGACCGTCACCGCCATGGACGTCGTCTACGCGCTCAAGCGACAGGGACGCACCCTCTACGGATTCGGCGGATGATTGAGTCTTCGTCTCCGGTCTCCTCCCCGTCGTCAGATCTCTTGGGGTTGACTGTGTCTGTTAATGTACCTGGAATGCTAGTGGTGTTAGGTTGTACTGTGAATGCGGATGTGATTCATGTGGTTTCAGTTTAGTCGGGACGTTGTGTTGTGAATTCGAATGTGATGCGTGTGGGTTCTGTTTCGTTTTGTGAGTTGCAAATCTTATCCCAATCATGTGTCCTGCACATCTTTATCTCCTACTATATCTTGGAAAAATCTAGCAAGATATCTACAGATTGATTTTCCTTTCTGAAACTGACGTTTCCCGTGTGTGCGCGAATAATTTCGATGGGCGCCAAAAGCTTCTGAATGTTACTCTGAAATTTCAGACTGGCGCGCTTTGGGTTTGGTATGCAGAAGCGTCGAGGCTCACAGGACGCGGCCCGGAAATCCTTGTCTCACGTTGCGGCGGCGACGGGAGCCAGCGACACCACTGGAGAAATCCGCAGCCATCACGTCCGGCGTTCACCGCTGCACAGCGACACCACAGGCGTGCCATTTCGAGTTCTGCAGTTGCGCGCTCCGATCCGCGTCCAAAACTCGGTCCTCAGCTGCTTCTCCTTCAGTCCTAGTAAAACTAGGGAAGTAGGGTTGCCCTTGGTGCTTCCTCCCACCGAGAAGGGGCTAAGCCTGACGGAGGGTTCTCGCCCTCAACGCAATGTACTGGAGCTCGCTCGACTACACATTTGGGCGGCAGGGGAACTGCAGGTATTCTCCGCTCGCCACCAACTCGTCTTTGCTCCGTCTGAGAGCATGCAGTGCTCACGAAATTGGTTCTGAAATATTACTGAGATCATATCTCGATTTTGTATCTGTGTAGTACTAGCATTGCAGCAGCAGCCAGCAGGACATTACTGAATGATGAGTGGCCTTCTTATATTGCTATGCAGAAACGTCCACTGAATGAAGTGTGTTTTCATCCGGATACTACTAGTATCGAGGTGAGTTCTGTAACTCTGAATATGGTACTGGTTTGAAGCAAACGTAAAGCGTAACCAGTTTGCTGATTTTCTGCACAGCCATCCGCATCGTCAGTGACTAAATATCATCCGGACTTCATTCAGACAACAGATTTAGCAACTGGTTATAGCTATAGCATTGCTGCGCCTGTTTTGCAGGTACTGTTCATCTATGTGAACCTTTTGTGTTGCAGTTGAGCATAGAAAAAAAGAGTATCGGAGTACCTTTTAGACTTTTAGCATAAACTTCTAGTTCGTTTGTCATGCTATCTGTTTGAACTGCTATAAGTAAGTTAGGATTTTCTGATTGTAACTGTGGCATACAAACACAAAGCTCCACATGTCTGCGTTATCAGTGGTTTCTCTATTCTAGCTATCTGTTTTAAAACTAAGCAAGCTGTCCCTGTTTCACTGTTATTTCCTCTCTGCTGTACTACACATATTCCCTGAAGGTGTTGCCTGGAAGTATTATTTAACACATATCTCAACCGTGTGTAACAGTATGTTTATCTGAGGCATATTTCATATTCAGCATGGTCTTCTTGACGTATATTGTCTCTTCTATTGCAGGATGATTATATAATTTTCACATGGAGTCTCCAGAGTACTTAACCGGGCGTCTTAGCTGGGTACTGCTACTTCAGTGCTTATGTACTTCTGTTGTTGGTAGTGTGAATACACTGTGAATGGAACCGTGGGTTTATGATGTAAAACTTTAGCCTCGCATTATCAAACCCACCTGCAAACCCCTCAACTCTGACTGCTCTTGAAGACAGCTGCATGTCAGCATGGTAGTTATGAACTTTCTGTGGAGTCTTATTGTAGAAGTTGCAACTGCTATGGATTTTAACCTTGAACTTCTATGCAGGAAACTGGAACTGCTGATATAGTTAAACATAAAAGCTTTTAACTGAATTGTGGTTTGAGGCATTAATATGAGACATTGTGCAATAATGCTACAAACATGGGCGTAGTAGTGGGCTAGTGGCATATAAATCATAACTACCTGTACTTGAGTTTTTCTTACCTTTGGTCTGTATAAAATATGTAGCAGAACCTTAAGAAAACATTTAAAGCAAAAATTCATGTGTTGGAGTGCCATTTGTGCTTCTGGAATTGTGAAATCATGGTTCAAAAGTACACGCAAACGCTCTGCTGATGGCATTTAACACTGAAAAATTTAAATTATAATTTTGTAAGATTAGCCCTATTTGTATTAACAGTTCTTTACCTTGAGTAATTTTGTAATAAGCAGTGTGAAATGTGCAAATAAAATGTGTTCCTACAGTAAACATAAAGTAACATACTGTTTCAGTTTGAACCTTCTTCATAGCACTAGGACTATCAACTTCTATGAACTTAATTCAGCAAGTCATGTAATATGGCAAGATAGGATATAAAATGTCAGTCAAAATCCCTTATGATTATTGTATTTATCCTTATCTTTACTATGAGTTCACGTAGCTTCTTTTTACTATTGCATTGTACTTACAATGGTGCCATTTTGTTTTCCAGCAGAACTGAAAACGACTGCTCCTTTTTATCTCCATCTTTTTCTGCCCTTCCATGAAACTGGATAAAGCGATGCCAGTATCACAACAATGCTTCTTTCAAGAGGAACCGACTTACATAAGAAACTAATGTCTTCTGGTTATATGGTTACTTGCAAATAGACTGAAGATATTTAGTGCAGGTGTGTCGTAAACGATAATTTTTGAACAGAGGTCTTGCAGCATGTTCTTCATTTCACCTTCAACTGTACCATGTGGTAAGTGCTGAACTGTGACACCAATACCTATTGCAAACACAGACTAAATGCCACGAAGATTTGATCCTCAAAAAGAAGCTAAGAAGATTTCTTGCTTTATCAATTTCATCATGAGGTGAGCAAACATGTTAAACATGTGCAGTTTCCTCATTGTATCTTAGAAACCCCTTTTTAAGTATCTAATGATTAAAGAGAATAGATGAACTTTCCATTTGATGATGGCCTCAGTTACATAATTGTTTTTTCGTGCCGAAGACTGCATTTTGTCATGTTTTTCTCCACGTTTATTCTTTTGCTTTTTATGCTTCAAGCTGTAGGTGATAGGTCTGCATCTTTTGTGAAGTTATTTGCTCATCCAAGTTATTCTTCTCAGATCTGTGTTGAACATGATATACTATAAGAATATCAAAGGGTCACGTTTGTTTTCTCCCCTTGTATATGCTATAGTACTAATGTTTCCACCTGACTGAGTTTCTTACCTTATGCTTTATCCTTGTACAACTAACTGCAAACTCAGCTAATAACCCGAACCTTGTAACACTATTCATTCTCCTTCTTAATCAATAGAAAATGGCGCTGCCTTATTCGTAGAAAAGAAAGTTTCTGAATGTTTTTCGTCCGAATTTTTCTCTTGTTTGGGATTGGCTGGATGGATGGTTCTTGCTCCACTAATGTATAATTTCGCTTATGGATGGAAATTTCTTGCGATTTCCAGCACGCGTTTTTTTTTTGAGAATATCTTGTTTTATTTATTTATTTTGAGACAACGCGGGCCAGGAGACTTGGGCCGAAGCCCACCAGCACAAGCAGATCGCAGCCCACCAATCCCTTCTCATCCGCCGCCGTCGCCGTCGTCAGTCCGCTGGCAATGCACATCGTTCGCGCGCGCCGGCGGCCGGCCGGCGATCAGAGCCACCTCCGCCGCCACGGCGCCGCGCTTCCTCACCGCAGACGAAATAGCACTGCCCCCCTTGCGCCAACCTCAGCCGCTTCGCTTGCCGCGTCCCACCCCCTCCCGCCCTCCGCGCCCTATCCAATCCCAGAGCAGTCGCGTGCGGCATGTCCTGGGCGAACGCGGCCTCGGCTCGCGCGGGCCCGGTACCGGCGTGCTCGTCCTCGGTTCATGCAGAGCGTTCTCCTGTTGAATCAGGTACTGCATTCTCTGCGCCTCCACTCACCAGCAAGGCCAGCAATTCATTTGCTCCATCTGATGCCACTGTGCACGAAATTTCCCCCTGGAAGCACCTGCTTTAGTTCTGGTATTGTAGCATTGCAGCACGGCACAATGGTGATACGAGTATATGGGATGATCCGTGTTACGCGAACCATGTTATTGGAGGAGCGAATGATAGATTGCCTCTGTATTTTGTTACCTGTGCTGTGCAGAAACGTTCTCTGAATTCGGCGTGTTTTCGTTAGCCTTGTTCATTCCTCTCTGTTAAGTAACTCTGAAAGTGTCAGTCTGAAGAAAACATGTAGTCTAAACTGTTATCACTGCTATTTGACGAAACCTGTTGCCTGGTCGGTGCTACATTCCATGCTATATTCACTTATTCATTAATGTAAGTTAAATGTGTTCCCATGTTAAAATAAAAAGTAGACACTGTATTAGTATGGAGCTTCTTCAAAGAGCAGGACTATGACTGTCAACTCATATGAAACTAATTCAGCAGGTTATGTAATCTTGGAATAGAGGATTTAAAGTACAGCCCAAATACTTTATGCATCTGACTTCATCCTTATCCTCCCTATGAGTTCATGCAGCTTCTTTTGACTCATATCCTACTTACAATTTTGTCATTTTGTTTTGAGGCAAAACTGAAAACGACAGCTCCTTTATATCTCTATCTCCACCCCTTTCCTGGTGCTGGATGCTAGTATCATGACGTTACTTCTCTCAAGAGGAACCGACCACTTAAGCAGCTGATGTTTTCTGATAAGAAACGGTTACCAGTAATTTATTTAGCTTTGCGCAGTTGTTTCATAAAGAATAATTTTTGCACCCATAGTAAAATCAGGAGCGGTCTTGCAGCATGTTCTTTGTTTCACCTTGAACTTCATCATAGGTAGCCGCTAATTTTTTATAATGATACCTATTGGTAATCACTTCTTGGATGTCAGATGTTGGAGAATTTGCGAAGACGAGAAGATTTGAGATTTGGTGCTAAAAAAAGAATCAACCAAGATTTTCTTTCCTTTTCAATTTCATCATGAGATAGGTAAGCATGCTAAACATGTGCAAGTTTCCTTGTTATACGTTACAAATTTATTTGAAGTATCCAATGATTAAAGAGAATAGCTCGACTTTCCGTTTGATGTTGACCTCGGTTACATAATTGCTTTTTGTGCAGAAGACTGCATTTTTTCATGTTTTCCCCAGGTCTGTGCATTTTTCTTGCTTCAAGTTCTATAGGTGGTAGACCTGCATCTTTTGTGAAGTTATTTGCTCATCCAAGTTATTCTTGACGAATCTGTGTCAAAAAACACTATGAGAATATCAAAGGAGGACGTTTGTTATCCCCCTTGTGTATGCTGTAGTAATTATGTTTGCTCGGATTAGTTTCATTGTGTTCTTGAAAAATATAGTTGAGATGTACAGTATCTTTTCATTGTTGCAGTTACTGCCTAAAGAGACGAAACATATATTTTTATTGTAAGATTTAGGTTTAAATCCAAAGGGCACAAGATAGGCACTGTGCATTTGAATCAGGAAGACATATATTTCCCAATAAACAGTAAGGAGATCTAGAAGAAAATTCAAAGTTTAAATCACTGCTTGTTCCATGCGTTTTTCTGCTATAGTGCTATGAAGCTGTTGAACAGTTGAAGACACTAGCATGGTAGCATGGGTTCTCACAGTGGCATAGAACCAAGGTATCCGTCTGAATCTGAATTCTAATCTCAGCAGCACAGCCTTTGCTGCTATCTTTTACCAATGAACGCAATTCTGCAGCCGAGCTTTGGATTGAGCCTGTATTAAATATTGTACAAAAAAAATCTTATACGAACAGATATGGTGATCAGGTGTTTAGTTTCAGTATGTTGTGGTGATTTAATGACCAGACCACGATTTGTTTTTGGTAAAACCATTTAAAGAAATATACAATTGTTACCTGTAAACAAAAGTGTCTGCAATTTTATAAATCCTATTTCGTGTAACAAGTGAGCCTCACCTTTTGAGCTTTGATTCTTACCGTTAAGAGTTCCTTGTTCAAGCAAGTACTCTAACTGATTATTGCTTGGAATAGCATTTTCATGCTGAAAACAAATAAATATCTGGGCTTGTCATGAGGATCACTAGTGCTGACGAATTAGAGGGTAGTAAACTATGTAAAAGCTTCAGATGGTGACTGAACCTGATACAAGCAAAATGTTCGCAAGTTGCCTAAAGCCCCAGACTGCTTTACTTTACAGGCACTTATGGTTCTGTGGGTGTTAATCATCATAGTCAAGAAAATGACATCAGTGGGAACCGAATTTGGAGTTTTGGACTGCTACATAAGAAACATGATTTCTTTTCTCTTATCAGTTGAACAGCACCAACTGTCTACATTGCAAACAGATAAAGTATTTTCATGTTACATTATTCATACCGTATTGCTTCATCATTTGGTGCAAGGTATGCAGATATCTTTCCTTGTTTGGGTACTTGCAGATTCTTCAGGAAGCCAAGATACTTGCACAATTGCCGACTTTTGCCCTTCAAAAGTTGGGAGGCTAGAGGGGTGGCCTACCCTTTCGGCTACACTGTTGGGTTCTCTTTTCTTCTGATTCCCCTTCTCCTGTAATCCGAACCGACACTGCATTCAGCTCTGCAACCTTTGTGACTAAATAACTTTTTGTGAAATGCTTTTGATTGGAATATGTCTCAGCATATCTTAATTGCAGTTATTTCTGTACCCAGGTTGAAGTACTTTGCTTGCCGCTTGCAGAGGCCACCCATATCTCCACGGATGGCAATGTGGGCACTCAATGTATGATCCCAATACCACTTTCAAAGTTGTAAGAATTATTCCTATCACAATTAATTTATTGTTGATCGTTTATCTTTTACCGAAACTAGTGCTGTCACATAGCTGGTTGTCTGAACTCTAAGGCCTCCAGCAAAACAGAAACAAATTTGTGTAGGAGGTCTCAGGTTCATTTATCGTATCATGTATGATCTTAAGATGAAAGGTGAGAAGTTATTCATCAAAAATCCAGGAAATGAGACGTAAAGTTTCCCTGAATATCATAGAACCCATGAAGATTAAGACCATAATCATTAGTTTGATCAGTACGCATGTTTTGTCTCTGGCATCATTACCAAGATACACAACCTGATTTGCTGGGTCCAGGTGGGTTAAATTCTCCCTTTTTGTGCTCATATTCCTTAAAGCCATGTGAAGTTGTGGAGATTTGGGCCTCCTTTGCTAATCGAGCTGGCCGATCACACATACTTTATCGTCTTCATTAGATTAGGAACTGGTACTAGATAAATCACTGCACTTTCGAATTTTAAATGAACCGCGTCATGCGTGCCCTCCATGTTTACTCTAAGCGGTCGGATCTACCGACTTGTTTTACCATCCATCCATGCATGACGTCACTTGCCCACATTGAAACTGTAGTCAGTCCTTCATGCAACTTTTGTATTGATTAGTGCCGCATTTCTTTCTCGGACATGCATCAAAATTAGTGCACAAATGATGTACACACTTAAAATTCTTTCGCCATAGCAACAATTTCAGGTTCAGTACTAGTTTTCTTACTGTTCCCTGAATGGAACACTATCTAGTCCCAATTTGCCATAGTAAAAAAATCTTTTGTGATTGTTCTTGTTTGTCGATAATACGTTTTGATGGATCTTGTTTGTTGATAATCTGTTGTGATGGCCTCCATCGGTTACTGCAGTTATTAACTCAACACAACATTATACATACCTTCCCGTATGTTTACATGATAGCTATAGAGGTAGGATGGGTGCTATGTATATGTAGAATAGGTTAAGTTGGTTCTGGTTTCGGAGATACCCACTGCGTGGGGCGGGGAGAAGCATAAACTCGAAAAGGAGAAAGGAACCTAAAGCTGGCCTGGGGGCTGGGGCGGATGGATTGATGAAAAGGAAAAGTGGCCCACAAGCTATGCATCCCACCATTGAGCAGCCGCAAGTTGGAAAGCGCCCGGGACCCAGCTCCTGCACTTGCCATGTAGACCTCTCGTTGTAGATAGAAGTAGTAGCAAGTAGCAGGAGGAACGTGTCGAAAGCCTGGGCCATGTCGTCGCAGTACAGTTGCCGGTTCATGTCATCGATCTCCTTTAGTTACGTTTCTTTTTGTAATTTTGCTAGCTAGCTGCTGATGACCGCTGAGAGTGTGAGATGGTCGCCATCATCACCACACTGCACGCCGCCGAGACCGGATTGGAGTGTGATTTGATATCGTAGCTGAGGTGTTGTTAAATGGACCCGGCCGTCTTCTTCAGCTGATTTATGCTCCTGATTTTGACCCTGTTTTTCTTCCAGGAAAAAGTGGCCGGTTCCTGCCGACTTGGGTAAAAGGACGGTGGCTGTACATGGAAGTAGTATCGTTTTTACCCCCAAATTCATCATCAGTCAGATGTGTGAATGGACGAAATCTTTTGGGTATTTAGTGGGTCCTCCGATGACTGTTTTCCTTGTCACCGGCTTAGCTCCAACAGGAGCCTTTCCAGTCGGCCTTGCAGTGTGGACAGTGTGAGCACGATCTTTATCGGATTCCTGGGTTTCCGGCACAATCTTTATTAGCAGCAACATTATCTGCACATTAACATTAGCATGTTCCTCTTAAATAAACATTAGCATGTCTTACTGTCGTGCGAGTTCCATTTTTAGCATATCTGTGTTATGGGCAACAGATGAAATTTATCTCAGAGGTGAACCGCCCTTGAACTGGTTGTTTTCTGAAAGTAGATTGCACTGCTGAAGAGGAAGACAGCTATTTTCACTAACTACACTAGCTTCTTAGTTCTTTTACACAGTTACATCTATCTATCCGGAACACACTTGTGCAGCAATATACACTGACTTTTTCTCTTGTGTCCTGACAGTGTCCGCGGGGTGGCAAATCTAGCTGACTATGCATGTGTGCAGCCACATATCAGAGACCAGTGTGAGCATTGCTTGTAATTGGCAGCTACTCTTGATCGATTGAACAACCAGAACAAGGTGAACTTAAATTACCATGTTAACTGTTACAGTCCATGCACTGATGCACGTATGCATGAAGCATTGCCAGTGCCACTCAGTTGAGAGACAGTTAATCAGTGCTGGCAAAAGCATGATCTAGTACATGCATTAGTTTGTAAATAATCATGCTGGCACTCACACCGAGGCATGCATGCTGCAGGGTACAGGGCCCCCACCGGCAAAATCTACATGGGGCCGCGTGTATGAACGTGCCCTAAACCGTCAAAGGGAAGGAGGACGGGGGAAAAGCGGCGGGAATCGAGTACCAACCTTGGGACCCTCCCTCTTTCCAACGGGAGCTGACTAGGCACGGCCCTCCTGGCCCACAAAGCAGCCAGCCAACCAATGGCATCTCCCCATCCCTGCATGTCTCCTACAGGCTACAGTAGATACACCCCTAGCTAGCTTTGGAGGTTGTCCTTCAGGGCTTGGCCAGCCAAAGACAAGAGGAGAAGATTGGGATATTTTCTATCTCAGACCGATATAAAGCCAACTGACGCAACGGAAAGCAAAAGCAAAGAAGAGAGAGAGACAGAGACAGAGAGAGGGCTGCATAGTAGCTTCTTGTGTAAGACGAGAAGAATCCAAACATTAGTTGCACAATATTGTAGTCTCCCAGACTTCGCTATAAAGCATGCTCCTTCCCCCTGCCCCTTTCCCTCCCTCTCTCTCTTTCTTCTTCCTCTCTCCCTTGGCCATTAGCCATTGGCGCCAAGGTATCCCCCTCCTCCTTCTGCTGCTGCTAATGCATCTCTTGCCTAGCTATGATCGCAATCCTGGTTTGTTTGTTTTTTGTTTCGATGGCTCATGTGTGTGTCATTGCATCTTGCAGGTTTTGTACATTTGTAGCTGAACATTCATTCATATAGCTAGCCGTTCAAGCGAGGCTGGTGTGGCTGCCCGCATTTTTAGCCTTGGATAGCCCTGCCTGTGTGCCTAACTCCGTTCATCCTCTTCCTGTGAGAGTTTTGAGAGGAAGAAGAGAGAAGATATGGCGCCCGTGAGCCTGCCGCCAGGTTTCAGGTTCCACCCGACCGACGAGGAGCTCATCATCTACTACCTTAAGAGGAAGATCAACGGCAGGCAGATAGAGCTTGAAATCATCCCGGAAGTTGATCTTTACAAGTGTGAGCCGTGGGATCTGCCAGGTACATTCCCAATTTGTTGTTATTGGTTTCTATGTTTGTCTGATCGATGTTCTAGCTAGCTTCTGATAGATATTTTAATCCAACCCCACATCCATGTAGTATCAGCAATAAGTTCACATTCTTGCCTTCCTATGTAGGTTCGAATTTGGGATAGCTCTGAATAAGTAGATACAGGCATTCCAGACTAGTAGCTAATTAGTTCAATTGCTCTTCTGGATAAATATCAGTTTGAACTTTGAATTACAATGTTATAGGTCTACCATGAATTAACTATGGGATTTTACACTGCATACACCTTAATTGTTCTCTAAGAAAAGCACATACACCATTGTGATATTTGTTTTGGATGCCCTGTTGTGAAGACACCAAGCAATCTTATTCAATTCTTGTACTACTATCCTCCCAAAAAAATCCCAATGCCTATTCTTAAGGAAAGAATAATTACATGTTCCCTTCTTCATGAACACTTCATCATCCTGTTATATTGACTGGCCTTGTCAAATACAACTCATTTAATTTAATGTATGCATGAAGGCATGCATTTATATGTTCATTTCCTATTTTATTTTTAAGAAAGACGCCTGTATATGTATGATTTAGCCATTTAGTTTGGCACCATTTCATTTTTTAGCTGACTGAAACATATATATTTCGCTAATTTATCTTAATTTGAAATTTCTCGATCCTAGCACTTTGTGCGTGTGAAAACTCTACCGTGAAATTTGCTTCTACTTTTGAACATTTTATGCACACCGAAAGCTGTGATATTGATAGATGATGGTTCTTTTTGTTGAAAGAAGTTAATCTTCCAAAAGAATTGTCAAAATTCTGCCAAGTGTAAAGGTCATCACTTACATATGTCTCTACATTCAGTTACTTGAAAGGGAAAGAAATCCTTCATCTCAGTGACAACAAAGCTAAAGCTTTTATATTTTGGATCATGTCACAATCACGCATAGATTTGAAGAAAAGATAAATTCTCTTTATCCACTTGCAGTTTGCTTTCGAGCTTGATCGTTTGCTAAATTTCACCCTGCTGCATTGTATGAATCTGGAGCCGTAAATAACTATAAAATTAAATTAAAAGGATCATTTTTCTTTTCTCCATTGGTGGGTGACAATACCAAGGAAGAAATTAAGAAAATGTTTTGAAATATAGACACAGGTCAAGTCAAATCAAGAAGATGAATAAAAGTTCCATAAGTCAAGCAGATGAGCAAAAGTTGCACAGCTTCCAAGACAAGATAATGCAAATAAAGTGTTTGTCTAGTTTGTCTTTTGAACGATGATCCACAGGCTAGCTGTATAACGGTCAATAGGCGCATCTGGTTTCTACAATTAGCTCTACTCATAAACGATGTGATGGTTTATCTTATATGTGACTGTACTGTATATGACTTCTCACCTGTCTTAATTTTCAGAAAAATCCTTCCTTCCGAGCAAAGACCTGGAATGGTACTTCTTCAGCCCTCGAGACCGCAAGTACCCGAACGGATCAAGGACAAACCGCGCAACCAAAGCTGGGTACTGGAAGGCAACCGGGAAAGATCGTAAAGTGAACTCACAGAAGCGTGCAGTTGGTATGAAGAAGACCCTTGTGTACTACCGTGGCCGAGCCCCACATGGCTCTCGCACCGACTGGGTCATGCACGAGTATCGCCTGGATGAAAGGGAATGCGAGATCGACAACGGCTTGCAGGTACTATATATTACTCTGTTCTACAGTTCTACATTGTTGTAATATCTTGAACTAATCATGTGAGACTGCACATGTTACCAAGCCTTTAAACCTCTTCTAGAACCTGTAACGTGGGCTTTGACACAGTCTTTGAATGTTTGTATAAAGGATGCGTACGCATTGTGTCGGATTTTCAAGAAGACAGCGCCTGGGCCGAAGATCATAGAGCATTATGGCGTGGTGCAGTACGGCGCTGAACAGCCTCAGTGGGCGACGAGCAGTGTCGAGCGCTCCCCGACACTGGACGTTTCGTGTGATGGAAGAGGTGGAGACGACTTCGAGAGCAGCAGCTTCTCGTTCCCAACAGAAGCGCCAATGGCGTCAGGATCCATGCACAGCGGTGGGTTTGGGATGCAGATAATTGGCGGGCCTCACGAGGACAGCAGGTGGATGCAGTTCCTGAGCGAAGACGCCTTCAACGCCACCAATCCGTACTTCATGAACCCAGCTACGTCCAACTTCTCATGCATTCCGTCCAAGGTATATATACAGATACAGAAACAACGCCACTGTCTCAGACTTTCAGTCAGCGGTAATGCAGCTGAAAATACAGTAATGTTTTTGAGTGTCTAACTGCGTCTATGCATGTACATTTATCAATGCAGGTGGACGTTGCACTGGAGTGTGCAAGGCTGCAGCACAGGCTGGCCATGCCGCCCTTGGAGGTGGAGGATTTCCCGCACGATGTCAGCCTGGACACAAAGACGGGCATACTCCGGAGCAACCCCAACGAGGTTGACATCCTTCAGGAGTTCCTCTCCGTGGCTTCGGCGTCGCAGGAGCTGATCAATGCCTCCGGCAGCAGCAACTATCCTGATATGTGGTTAGGTGCTGGCACGAGCAGCACCGGCGGCCATTACATGAACGAGCTATCATCTCTTGTTGACCTTGGAGCTTCGAAGGCGAAAGAAGAGGCCGACAATTTCTACCAGCTGTGCAGCATCGGCGCGTCCATGAGCCGTGACGAACCGGGTAGGCTGGTTGAGATCGGTGACATGGAGGAGTTCAAGGAAGAGAAGAAGCAGGCGGAGAACCTCAGAGGTGTCAAGTTGGTGAACAATGACCTTGGAGATGTAATTACTTCGCCTCCATGATAATTTGGCATATCGTTCACCAAGATACTGTGAGATATATTTGTTGCTAATTACAGTCATCCGTTTTACTCAAGCAGATCGTTGTAGAAGGAGATGAAAGCAATCCAACAGAAGGCATCACACATTATCCTATAAAAGATACTGCAGACAATTCAGGTACTTAAATTTTTGGCTCTAACATGCACTCCATTGGTGTAGTCAGTTACTATATCTTGATTAGCTCTTCTTCAGACTTCAGAGCACTTCACGCGCGCACTAACTGAGTGCTAGATTGCAGGAGAAGCCGGTCATCACCTGACCGATACCACTGACGCAGGCGTCCTCGACTCCGCCCCCATCTTCTCGCAGTCTCAACCTGACGACTTCGCTACTGCTCTCGGTTTCGATGACGAAGACGACGTCAACCCCAGCGCATCCTTTGATCTATACGGGAAAGTCGACGTGCAGAGGGGGCTGTTCGTCTCCCGGGTTGGCGTGGCGGAGACATTCTTCCACCACGTCGAGCCGCCAAAGATTGTCAGCTTCCACCTGAATCCGGTAGTGAGCGAGGTTGGCAAGGCCATCGAGAAGTTCCATTATCTCCCCGTCACGTCCAAAGTTAGTGGTAGTAGAAGGGTTTCCATCTTTGGCAAGGTGAAGGCACTCATCAGGGGCAAACTCCTGAGGAGGCCATCATCCCAGTACCAGAGATCGGAGACGACAGTGAGTGAGCTGCTGCAGATCGTGTCGCTCCTCTTGGTATCGGAGGAAGTTACTGGGCAAGAGGAGGAGCTGGTCGGGAAGAAGGCCTATAAAGTGAAGCTGGGATGGGGCTGCGACAGTTCGTGGCAGCTTGGGTTTCCCAAAGGGAATAAGCAGGGCATTTCATCCATGTTTTTTGGTGGGAAATGGGCATTTCTAACCTCTGCATTGGCCATCCGCGCTCCAAGGCAGTGCTATCACTGAAAATTCTTTCGATTCGACCGTCTCTGATCATGACTGTAACACTGTTTGTTTGTTGGGTCCTTCTATAGCCACGATAGCGGCGCTCCCGTCTATTAACTGGTGTGGGTGTCGTCAATATTTGTACGTCAGTGTATTAACTTGTACCAAAAACTATTGTTGCATATGAATTGTAAGTGCAGATACGGGATTCTACAGGGGCTATACGTACTTATCAGATTGCTCGTTCGATAAATATTTAGCAGGGGAGGAGCACCGGAGCAGAACCCATAAATTAATATACATACAACAGATTTTATTCAGATAATTCCCTCGTGGCAAACTTAAGCTATTCCATGTCCTCGTTTTGTCAATTGTGATTCCAGTGGAGACACCGATGCGGAATTGAGATACTTGATTGCTCGATTCGACGTCGTGTCCATCATCAAAGGAGTCGACTTGGGAGTTGGGACCAAGCAAGCCAACGTCCATCATCAAATGAGTCGATTTGGGACCAAGCAAGCCGCAGGGTCTGCTGCTCATGGCGACTTTCGGAGCATGTCACCGAACAACTGCTGTCCTACAGCAAGAGTGGCGCCAAGTTCAAACAGTTTCTGGCCACCTCAAACTCAAACGCGGCTTCTCTAGGCTTCTGATCGAGCATTACCTAACTGGGGATGAAGATGACATATATCCTCTTTTTAACCGTTCATTTAATTAGGTGTATTAGGCACGGAGATGAAACAGATGAAGGACCATATCTTAATCGTGAAATTAAACGCTTTCATGATTCAGCCATCAACATTATCTCTAAATCATAGAAAAATCACATGGTAATCATGATTTACACATCAAATTATCAATAAAATTGTCAAGCTTAGATATGAAGGGGGTTTAACGAAAAAACTCAGGTTGGGGGGGGGGGGGGGGGGGGGGGGTTGCCCTCCCTTATACACACATAACTCTGTTGTCGAGCATAGGAGTTTGGGATCACCGATGAAACAACGAGGGTGTGTGTGTGCCAGAGAGAGAGAGAGAGCAGCTGGGGATGTGAAGGGTCGACATGAAGGATCCGCCGGCCGCCGGGATCCACCACCACCGCGGGGGTTGATGTAGCTCACTGATGAGAAATGCTCACCGGGTTGGTGAGTGGGAGTAGCTAGCTGGAATGCTGGATGCATGGACAATTCGGGTATAGGCAGAAGCGCGTTGCGTCTTGTTGTAGAGGACTGACCACTGTTAATCTTGCCGAGATGTCTTGGATCAAATTACCGGTACTGCGTCGGTCCAAACTGAGAGTTTCCAGCAGGTGGCCCGTCAGATGGTACTCCGGACCAGCTCGCATCGCCGGCCCAGCCCACTTACGTGGTACTCCGTCCGTTCTGAATTAATTGACTCAGATTTAGTAACTCTTAAATTAAATCTGAGTCAATTAATTTAGAACAGAGGGAGTAGCTAGCAGCGCGTAGAAGCCTTGCAGCGTGCACTCGTCGCCTGTTGTGTCGGTTGCTGCTGCTGGGTGCGATTTGGTCAGCCCGGTGGAGCCCAAGCCTGTGTCTCCTCCGGTTGATTCCGTTGACACCCATTGACGCGACGACGATGCTTCGCATGCAGCAGAGCGAGGTGGAGGTGGTGCAGTCTAGCTAGGGTTGCCATCACATTTGGGGTAGACCTTACTTTCTAAGGGTCGACATCGTTAAGAAGAAGTGGGAGACATGCCGTGGTACCAGACGTGTCATCTCACTTAGACGAGGACTTCATGATAAAAGCGATGCGGCACAAAGCTGAACAAAACCTTGACAATGCTGGTACGGATAAATCCCACAAGTCTTTTCTTACATTTTTAAATTCAACTAACCCTAGATTAGTGGATTCGTTTTGGGTTGATCCCTGTATTCATCTTTTAAGATTTTGTTGAACAATCTAATAAAAACGGAAGTGTACATATTTGTATGCAGAGGCTACAAAATTTATTTTGAAAAATATATAAAATCCTGCAGTAAATACCTGTTTTTATTGATTTCTCTTGGGTCTACCGTCTACACGCTAACGAGCATCTAGCGTACACTCACAGCCCCACTAGCAGTTTACCAAGAAAGTAGGCCATCGCAACCTTTTCCCTGTCACTCTCAACCATGGAGTACAACGGCGGCACCTTCATCCATGGTGCCAGCATGCGGTCCCTGCAGTTCTCTAGACTCGTCATCCCCCTCATGTAGATACTTACGAGATCTTCAAAGTAGCAGTTGATGAGGATGACCTTCATGGTGGACATGTTCTATGTGCGTGTGATCGAGCATGACTTGCACTGCAGTATTTGTAGCATGTGTGCTTTAATCATCAAATAATGTTGTAATCTTATGCCTTTTAATTTGATAAGATTGTGTTATTGATGGCATTCGCACATGCAACACATGTACATGATGACAAATGACTATATGTGTAAAACTGGAAACAAGATATATGCCATTAATATCTAGAAGATAGGATGGCATGGGGGGATGAGCATGACCTCCACGAGACCATCGACATATGTGTCTTGTATTTTCTCTCTTCGTGCGATCGCCATGCTTTACATTGCAGTATTTATAACATGCAAGCTTTGAATGAAATAATGTTTTAATTGCATGCCTTTTAATCGGTTCACTTTGATGGACAATACATAAATATTAGGAATCTTGCTTTCTATCTAAATTCATCTATTTAATTTTTATTTTCCAAAAATAATTCAAATTTCAACTATAAGTGTGTGATAGTTTGCTCTGAATGTTTTATAAAATAATTGTAAGCTACAGAAGTAGTGGTTATATCATAGAATAATTCGATCAGTTTTGATGAATAACCATGATGGCCATTTTGATCATTTTAAAATAAAATCAAAGAAAGTGAAAAAATACTCAAAAAACAAACCCATTGGCTTTCTAATAAAGATGATAAACTTGATTTTGACAAACTTTTAAAAATCACAAAAAGGTTAATCATTTACAAATATGTAAAAGTTTCAAGTTAAATGGTCAATGTATGGCTATTATCGTGTCATAATTTGTGATACAGTATCCATATTTGGCACATAGGTAAGTCATGATATGGGAAACAACATCGTCGAACTGAGATTCCAAATTATTTCTAGAAATATCATTTTTTATTTTTTAAGTGCAAAAAAATATTTTTTTGTGAAGAAAGTACGAAAATATGGTGAAAATAGTACCCATATAACTTTCACATAAAGTAGTCCATTTTTATGGACAATACACAAATATTAGGAATTTTCCTGCTTTCTATCTAAATTCTCCTATTTAAATGATTTATGTCGATTTTTTAAAAGTATTTAAATTTGAATTACAAGTGTGTGATAGTTTGTCAGAAATGTTAGAAAAAATCATTTTTATGATACACAAGTAGTGGTTACATCACAGAATCATTGATAGTTTTGAAAAATTCAACCACTTTCGACGAATAGCCATGGTGGTCCCTTTTACCTTTTTTCAAAACAAAAAATTAAAAAGTGAAAAATACTCAAAAAAAAACTTTGGCATGTAGTACTATTATGTGTACAAGTTTCTAGGAAATGATAAACTTGAGTGTTTACAAACTTTTCAGACAAATCACGAAAATGTCACTCTTATATAAACATGCATATCGTGTCATATTTTGTGATAAAGTACCCATATTTGGCACATAGGCACTGGCGGAGCTGCGTAAGGTCAGCCGGGTGCACAAGACACCAGGTGGATTTCGTTTTTCTTTATATAGCATCTGATTTTCACCGTGTGTGCACCCGTGAGCCCAAAACCAGTGCACCCCTGCGGCCCAAAATTACGAAGCCTGTAGCCCAGTACGCACCAAATAAGCGAGAAGTTAGAGCGGCCAAAGCGGCATCGGTGATTTCCGATCGTACCCCTTTTCCCCAACTCGACCAAGGCTGCAGCGAGGCAAGGACGCACGCCTCACCGTCTTCAACCTCAGCTCGCCGGCGAGCGGCAAGCCGGCAACGCCTACAGCTAATCCCCCATCCAGCCGGCCGTCCGGCCATCCGGCCTTCTTCAATTTCTTCCGTGCTCGATGCAGCAACCCCTCACCCAACCCAATTAGCCAAACCCTAAATTCCCAACGCCATGGCCATGCCAAATCCTCAACAAGAACTGCTGTCAACGAGCAAGAGGTACTTTTAGCAATTTAGATCTACTAATTTCTTTTGTAGTTGTGTATGTTCGTCCGTGTGTTTCTAGCTTGTTTGTGCAATCGTGAAAACAATATGCATATCAGCACTCATATCAGTCAGTGTGTCCTTTATCTTTTAAGAACTGAACTCTAATGCATTGCATGGTATTTATAAAATTGCAGAGGAGATAGAATAAACACCATTGATCGCTTTGTACTGAAAAGAAAAGCTCCATCAAGCTCTGTACCTCCACCGGACATGAATTGGGAAGAGGAGATTCAATTCGATCCCGGCAAAAGAAAATGTATAGATCAGTACCATCCTAATCAAAAGGATATGGTCAGAAGAAAATATTTGAATAATGGTCCTTGCCAACCTCGCACTTATGATTTTCCATTTAGGCTGATTGCAGACAGGAACAGAAGGTTTAATCCGGCATGGTTTGACGATCATGGGAGTTGGATCGAGTATAGTGAGTCTAAGGATAAAGCATATTGCTTTTGTTGCTTCTTATTTAGGGGCCGCAATAATAAAGGGGCTGGTTTTGATGCATTTGTTGTCAACAGCTGGAATAGTTGGAACAAAGTTTCTAGACTAAAGGAACATATTGGTGGTATTGACAGCGTTCACAACCAAGCAATGAAAGATTGTGATGCTTTAATAAAACAAGAGCAACACATTGATGTAGCTTTGCATAGATCAAGTGAGGCTGCCAAGATTGCTTATTTTACTCGTGTAAATGGCTCAGTTGATGTTGCTAGATTGTTGCTGAAACAAGGCTTGTCTTTCCGTGGTCATGATGAGTCAAAGACTTCTTTAAACAAAGGTAACTTCCTAGAAACCCATGATATGTTAGCAGATCATGATTTAGAATTACGCAAGGCTCTGAGTTTTGATGGTGCAAGCAAATCTGTTATGTTGTGTCCTGAAGTCCAAAAAGATATTGCTGGTTGTTTTGCAAAGGAAATATTGAAGTCTATTCTTCAAGAAATTGGTCATGGTGTGTTCTGCTTGCTTGTTGATGAGTCTAGAGATGTCTCATGGAAAGAACAAATGGCAGTGGTGTTGCGCTATGTTGATAGTTGTGGAATAGTGAAAGAGAGCTTTGTTGGTCTTGTTCATGTCAAAGAGACAACTTCTGCCTACCTAAAGTCCTCAACTGATTATCTGTTTGCAACCTACAAGCTGAGCTACAAGCAAGTTAGAGGTCAAGGTTATGATGGTGCTAGTAACATGCGAGGCGAATTCAATGGCTTGAAATCATTGATCTTGAGAGAAAGTACCACAGCTTACTATATCCACTGTTTTGCTCACCAGCTTCAGCTAGTTGTTGTGGCTGTAGTAAGGAACCACCGAGGCGTTAGTAATTTCTTTACAATGATATCTACCTTATTGAATGTGGTAGGTGGATCTGCTAAACGAAGGGACATGATTAGAGATATTAATCTCGAAGAATTGAGTAAGGCCTTAGGTTGTGGGCAACTTGAAACTGGGAAAGGACTAAACCAAGAGCAATCCCTTAAAAGGCCAGGGGACACTCGTTGGAGCTCTCATTGTAGAACACTTCAAAGCTTGGTCGACTTGTTCCCAACAATTGTCAAAGTGTTAAAATTTGTTGAAGAGGAGGACAAGGACAGAACAAACAGAGATCAAGCATTGGGTCTTTTAGTGTACTTTCAGTCATTTGATTTTGTGTTCTATTTGCATCTCATGTTAACTACTTTAATAGTAACAAAAATCTTGTCACAAACACTGCAACGTAAGGATCAAGACATAGTGAACGCTATCCATTGTGTGAAATCAACAAGAAGTCACTTGGTTGAGCTTAGAGGACACGGATGGCAACCTCTCCTCGATGAAGTGTTTGCATTTTGTGATAAGCATGATCTAGTAAAGCTGGAAATGGAAGAAGGCTATGTTAACCCAAAGAACAAAAGGCAAAGAACCGGAATTACCAACAAGCACCATTTTCAAGTGGATTGTTTCAATGATGTTCTTGATTGTCTAGTTCAAGAGCTTGACAGTCGATTCAACGAGACCACCTCTAACCTGCTTGTTTGGTCCACATCTTTAAGTCCAAGAGACTCATTCCATGATTTTAATTCACACAATTTGATGAGTTTGGCTGGCCTCTACCCCCAAGAACTTTGATTCTGGAGAACTCAGGGATCTTAGTCATCACCTTTGTCTCTACATTGCAGATGTCCAATATGATGACAGATTCTCTAATTTGGAAACAATTGTTGATCTTTCCCGGATATTGGTTGAAACAAGAAAACACTTATGCTATCCTTTAGTTTATCGCCTTTTGAAGCTAGTATTGGTACTGCCTGTTGCCACTGCCACGGTTGAGAGATGTTTTTCGGCAATGAAGATTGTGAAAACTTACTTACGCAATCGCCTCAATGATGAAAGTTTGAGTGATGATCTTATTTGTTATGTGGAGAAGGAAGAAATGAAGAAAGTCACTAATGATCCGGTGGTTGATCGTTTCATGAAATTGAGGGGTCGTAAATTCGAAAAATGAAAAGGTGACCTGTCCACTTGATTGATTTAATCTTTTCATCTTCTAGTTTGGGTTCTTGCTGAAGTTTCTCCATATTCAGTTCTATTTTCTATTTTATAGGTTATGGACATCTGGATGGTGTTTTTGTCAAGCTGTTGTGCTTCCAGTGGTGGATTAGGACATATTTTGTTAGTCATGTTATCTTTAATTTCCTGTTTTACCTTATTTAGTCAATATTATCAAATTTCAATGGATTATCCATTTTATTAGCACTGTTATCGCCACTTCTCTATTATATTGACTTATGTATTTTGGAGAATTATATATGGTTAAAATGGGTGCATACTTTTAAAATTTGGTGTACTGTTGCTCAGAAATTTTGTACACTGTCTTGAGCGTTCTAGAGCTGTGCACCCTGGAGTTGTTAGCTCTAGCTCCGCCGCTGCACATAGGTGTGTCATGGTATGTGAACGTCGCCAAACCAAAATTCCAAATTATTTTTAGAAATATTATTTTCCATTTTTAAGTGTCAAATGATTTTTTTGTGAAGAAAGTTTAGAAATTATGGTGAAAATGGCGTCCATATAATTTTCACATAAAGTAGTCCATATTATTTGGACAATACATAAATATTAGAATTTTTCCTGCTTTATATCTGAATTCACCTATTTAAATAAATTTATGCTGATTTTTTTGAAGCAATTCAAATTTGAATAACAAGTGTGTGTGATAGTTGCTCCGAAATTTTTACAAAAATCATTTTTACATATACAAGTAGTGGTTACATCAGAAACTATCGATATTTTTAAAAAAATCGACCACTTTGATTAATAACCATGGTGGATCATTGATGCATGTAAAATGCATACATGAAGTTTGCATGTTATTACTAGATATTTCTACATATTTGCAACTTATATTATGTTATATTCATGTTTATAATGATTTCGGGGATTTTCTAAACAGTTCCACCTCTTTTGGTTCTAACTTTGTTTTTAAGAAAACTTCTTTTTTTGTGTTTCGGACTTTCCGGGAGCTTCGGTACTCGAAAAAGGTCAAGGCAAAAAGAATGGTTCAGAATTTTTGAGACGAACGCAATGGCCTAAAATAAAGACCAGCAGCCCAGCCATATGGAAACTAGAGAGTCCCATGCGGCCAGATTCTCTGGCCACGTGAGGCACCTTCTATCCCCCTCGTGGCTAGATGTGGTCCATTTTTGTCTTCGTGGCTTCATCTTGACCTAAAACCGACTATAAAATAGTCCCCCCGAGGAGTTTCGCAAGGAGGCGACAGAGAAACCGAAAAACCACTAAATAGAGAGTCAGAAGGCTGCGCTAGAGAAGAATGGAGGGGGGAAACGCCGTCGGATCACCTCCGAAAGGCTCCCCCATCCCCCCTCTGGAGTCTCCATCAACACCACCGTCAAGACCAACACCATCTCCACTACCATCTACGTGATCCACTTTATCCCCCTAATAGTTTGAGATTGTTCGAACCCTAGCTATTGTCTAAGTACTATTCTACATGTTTGTGAATTGCTATGTCATTGTTTTGTGGGGAGATTATATTTTCAGATTATGTTGTATCAGTTATACCATTAAATGATATCATGTTTTCACGTTGTGAGTAGTTTTCTCATGTTCCTAGGGGAATAGGATGGATTGGCAAATGATTTTCACTTAACATGTAAAATATTTGGTCAAGTTTTTATCTTTTATGATTGTCTTGATGTACAATGTATGAAGTGCACCATATATTGAGTTATGCATGAAGGTGCTATCACACTAGCTAGTGTGACGGAATGAGTAAGACCTGGAAGGACACGAAAACTTGGGTCTAATACATGAGGTTGCACTAGGAGGGGATTTATATCGGGGACCTTAGAGTTTATATCTATGGTGGGAATTCATGTCTTAATAATTCTTGTGTTGTCAGTTAATTGGCCATAAGATCCATCATAGGAGGTTTAGTTCATTTATTTATCAACACCTAATTATGGGTCCGTCCAAAGAAGATTAAAACTTGACAAAATGTTTACATTGTTGTTCTAGAAATATTTATGCCATGAAGTTTATGTAGCCCTTGGAAACGTTTTCCACATATAAGACAGACACCACTCAAACTTGTCCTCTTACTGCATAGAGGATTGGGCTTTCTCTCTTTGAGAGCTTTCACTCATCATATTTTATTTCAGCTTTTTACTTAATTACAAACTCTATACCCAAAAACATGTGCATCTTTAATCATTTTAGTTTGTCTAGAGCATAGATAATAAGAGAAGCGACACTCTTATTTGAGAGGATAAATACTTATACCTTCTACTCCTCGAGGGATCGATACTAATACTTACACATCAAATATTTCAACGATCCCCTATATATCAACCATTTAAAAAAAAATCAAAGAAAGTGAAAAAATACTTAAAAGATAAATCATTTGGCATGGAGTCCTTTTATGTGTACTGGTTTCTAGGATGCCGACTGCATTTGCCGTTGACGTATCTCCTGAGTCTCGTAATAATGTGTAACAATACATCAAATGTGAAGGAGATATGCCCTAGAGGCAATTAATAAAGTGTATTCTTTATCATATCTCGTTTGTTCATAATAGGTTTTTGTGTCATGCTGGAACCGTATTAAGCGGAAACATTAATGCGGGTGTGATACGTAAACAACAAGGTCCCTAGTAGCCTCTACTAAGACTAGTTTCGTTGCGCGATTGATGATCGAGGTTTCCCGGTCATGGGGCATGGCGCCGGTCGGCAATGAGAGTCATATCGCTGGAGAGTGATGTGATGGACATACCCAGATTTGGAGAACATAGTCATTACACCTTTGACCGTGAGATCAACTCTTATTGATATTCCCCGAAGATACTTTGATTGCACCAAACGTCGTATCTTATTTAATATGACAATAACGATGATACTTTTGGGTATTGGAAAGGAGTATTGAGACGGGGGGTCAAGAGCGGGATTTGCCAGTCCGCATAGCAGGATAGATACTCTCGGGCCCACTCGGTGAGATCATGTCTAATGAGCTTGCAAGCATGTGACTAGGTCACGGAGACATGAGATCATGAACGAGTAGAAGATAGCATCGTCGGTAACGAGGTCGGGATTAGGTATGGAGATATCTATGGAGCGACGCTCGGACGTGCTAAGTATCGCTATGGCAAAAGGTCTAAGACTTCACGTTCAGGTTTGATAGATGAAAGTCATTCGTTATATCTCAGGGATTAATTCATGGGGTCCAGGCCTAAGGATTAGTCGTTGATCATTGAGGAGTCTTGATCATACCTGATATTATATCGAACCGCTAGGGTAACACACTTAAGGGGTTTCGACAAGACAACCGGAAAGGAAGGAGATCACCGGCAACGTCCCGGGAGAGGTCCGATGGAGATCGGGCGGCGCCGAAAGAGTTTTCGGAGCTAGGAAATATTATATATATTATGTTTGATATTAATTAGTGTTATTAATATGCAAATATGATTTTATATATTTATTTTCGAATTTATTAAGCCAGATTTCCCTAAATGGGCCTTCCGGACGAAAGAAGGCCCAAGAGGGGAAAATTCCCTAGGGGAATTCGGTGGGGGCCAGGAGGGCCGGCCTAGGTGGGCCACAAGGGGCCCACCAAGGGGCCGGTGCACTCCCTAGCCGAACCAGGCTGTGGGGGGTTAGTTCCACATTGCCTGGCTGGCAAGGTTGGCTCCCCTTGGGAGCCTATATAAGAAGGGGCAGCCCCAGCCTTTTATTTCACCAATTAATTCCTGATTTCTCTCTCGATCTCGTGGTTCCCAAGTTGGAGCCGCGCCGAGCAAGAGGAGTCAGGGATCTCCTCCACCATAGCCCGCTGCCGCGCTGCTGGTGTTCCGGTCCAAGTCTTCCGCTGCTCGTCCTGGACTGGAGCTTCGGAGGCGTCGTCTCCACCATACGTGTGCGACTCCCTGCGAGGTGCTGCGCTAGCGGTACTCGGAGGCCTGCTTCCTCTACACGACCTTGAGGTCGGCTACGTCGGTCTTCATCGACAACGTTTGTGCGGGAACGTAATCCCCGCTTTCGGTCTACAAGGATACGTATTCCGATCTCCGTTCGTACTACTATATCTGCATAGAATAGATCTTGGCTAGTTTAAGGATATCGTTGGTAGGAAATTTTTTGTTTTCTGCACACGATCCCCTTCAGTGGTATCAGAGCCGATCTATCGTAAGTTATAGCTGTACGCTGTTAGAACCCGTGCTCTGCACGGGGGCACCGTTCCTGTTATTTGCTACCCTCTAGCGTGCACTTGTGTATTCCAGCGGCATTGAGTTGATGAAGCGGCCCGGACCGACTTTAGGCGTACGCTTACGCGAGACTGGTTCCACTACTGACATACGGCTTGTACCGTATATGTGGCTGGCGGGTGACAGTTTCTCTCTCTTTAGTTGGTCTTCGCATTTTCAATGGAGGGCCCGAAAGAGATGCTTAAACATGCAATTATTGGATCGTTGTTGTGGTCATAAGATTCGTAGGTATGAAGCGGTTCTATTTACGAAAGCCCCAAGCCACGTAAAATATGCAAAAGATAAAGTAGAAGCGTCTAACTTTATTTTGCAGGGGCTATGTGATATGGTCAAGGTAGGTTTATTAAATTGTTTATAAACTGCGGGCGCCAAGAAGACCATGGCGCGATGGACTATATCACATTGCATTACATTTGATGTTTTGTGTGCATCTTATTTTTGTGTGATTGTGTGTTACACGGCGGTAGCTGAATAAGATGATCCCTTCAAAATACCACTAGTGTTCTCCCTCCAACGCGCACCACCAATAAAGTTCTACGTTATGAGGCAGGCCGTGATGATCGGGTGTCATACATATCTTCGTTCGCATACGGTGGGTGTAAGCCATGTTGCACAAGCGTCAGCGTGGAGGTCTTTGGTGGCGAGCCTAGCATACTCAGAAGTATGGCCTCGGAACAGGAAGACCGAAAGGTCGAGCACGAGTCACAAAATTGGTGTGGCGGACGATTTTGTCTACTCCTGAAGTTGTGCCGCCGGCTTTGATGATGAGGGGTGGTGCAATGGATGGGGGTCGTGTAATCGCTTAAACGACCAGGAGGGATGTTCGTTTGAGTGGGAGTTATGTCAGTTATTTTCTAAAATACTATAACTCAAAATTATTATGAACAAAGTCTTATGTTGTTGCAAATTCCATTGTAGATGTCTCGCCCCTCGTTTAACCTAGGTCTGTTCCTTGAGAAAGAAAAGCTTAAGACCAATGGGTCAAACTTCATGGCCTGGTTCCGCAACCTGAGGATCCTCCTCACTCCCCATAGGGTGGCCTACGTCATTGAGGCCGCCATAGGTGACCCTCCTGCAGATGATGCCTCTGAGGATGAGAAGAAGGTCTTCCAGACCCGATCGGAGGATTCTGCCTTTGTCCAGAGTGGCATTCTCTACGCCATGGAAGCCGACCTGCAGAAGCGCTTTGAGAAGATGAGCGCCTTTGAGATCATCTCGGATCTTAAGGTTGTCTTTGCGCCGCAGGCTAAGGCTGAGAGATATGAGGCTTCTGAGCTTTTCTTCTCAGCCAAGATGGAAGAGCATAGCAGTGTGAGTGAGCATGTAGTCAAGATGTCTGGCTACGTTCAACGCCTGAATGCTCTGGAGTGCAAGATTCCCGATGAGCTGGCGATTGACAGGGTGTTGCAATCGTTGCCACCAAGCTACAAAGGCTTCGTCATGAACTACAACATGCAGGGCATGGCTAAGTCCCTGGGTGAAGTGTTCGTGATGCTCAAGACTGCTGAGGTAGAGATTAAGAAGGAGCACAGGCTGTTGATGGTCAACAAGACCGTTGATTTCAAGAAGTCCGGTGGCAAGGGAAAGCAGAGCTGGAAGTCCCGGAGGGAGGCAAAGCTGGCTGCCAAGTCCAGGACTAACATGTCTGGTCCCAGAGCTAGCGTGGAGTGTTTCTACTGCAAGGGGAAGGGTCACTGGAAGCGCAACTGCCCCAAGTATCTGGAGGATAGGAAGTCTGGCAAGACGGTCGACAAAGAGCAAGGTATATTTGATATACATGTTATAGATGTGTACCTTACATCCGCCCGGAGCAATACGTGGGTATTTGATACTGGTTCTGTTGCTCATATATGTAACTCTCAAGAGGAGTTACGGAATAGAAGGCGGCTGGCGAAGGATGAGGTGACGATGCGCGTCGGCAACGGATCGAGAGTCGACGTGGTGGCTGTCGGCACGCTCCCTCTGCATCTACCATCGAGATTAGTTTTGGTTTTAAATAAATGTTATTTTGTGCCATCCTTGAGTGTAAACATTATAAGTGGGTCTTGCCTGTTACAAGACGGTTATTCATTTAAATCAGTGTCAAGCAATTGTGCTATTTATATGAATGATATCTTTTATGTTGATGCTCCCGAGAGTAATGGTTTATTCTTGTTGAATCTCGATCGTAGTACTCACATCCATAACATAGAGGCCAAACGAATTAAGTGTAGTGACGATACCGCCATGTTTTTGTGGCATTGCCGTCTTGGTCATATTGGTATAAAGCGCATGAAGCGACTCCACTCCGATGGACTCTTGGACTCGTTGGATTTCGGATCCCTCGATACATGCGAACCATGCCTCATGGGCAAAATGACCAGGACACCGTTCAAAGGTTTCGTTGAACGGGCGTCGGATTTATTGGGGATCATACATACAGACGTATGTGGACCAATGAGCGTTTCGACACGCAATGGTTATCGTTACTTCGTCACCTTCACTGATGACTTGAGTAGATACGGTTATATCTACTTGATGAAACACAAGTCTGAAACGTTTGAAAAGTTCAAAGAATTCCAGAGTGAAGTTGAGAATCAGCTTAATAGAAAAATCAAGCATCTCCGGTCCGATCGCGGTGGAGAGTACTTGAGTTTTGAGTTTGGCACACATTTGAAGAGTTGTGGCATAGTGACCCAACTTACGCCCGCCGGAACTCCGCAGCGTAACGGTGTGTCCGAGCGACGTAATCGTACTCTACTGGATAGTGTCCGATCTATGATGTCTCTTACCGATCTGCCAGTGTCCTTCTGGGGTTATGCGTTAGAAACAGCCGCATTCATTTTAAATAGGGCTCCGTCCAAGTCCGTTGAAACGACACCATATGAATTATGGTATGGCCACAAGCCTAAGTTATCGTTTCTGAAGGTTTGGGGTTGTGAGGCGTACGTTAAGAAACTACAGCCCGACAAACTAGAACCGAAGTCGGAGAAAGTCGTCTTTGTAGGATATCCGCGGGAAACCGTTGGGTACACCTTCTACAACCAAGCTGAGGGCAAAACTTTTGTCGCGAAGACCGGTACCTTTCTAGAGAAGGAGTTTCTCGCGAAAGGAGTAAGTGGGAGGAAGGTAGACCTCGATGAAATCGTTGATCCTGAACTCGAGATTCCGAGTGGCGCAACGGAAGCAATTCCGGAAACGTCCTCCGTGTAAGGAGTGGGAGAAACTGTCGAGGAAGATGTTCGACCTCGTAGGTCTGGTAGATCTCGGATCGCACCAGAATGGTATGGCAATATGGTTTGCACCGTCATGCTAGTCGAGCAAGACGAACCTACGAACTACAAGGAGGCGATGGAGAGTCTAGAGTCCGAGAAATGGCTTGAAGCCATGAAATCCGAAATAGGATCCATGTATGATAACCAAGTGTGGACCTTGGTGGATATTCCCGAAGGGCGCAAGGCCGTCGAGAATAAGTGGATCTTTAAGAAGAAGACTGATGCTGATGTAATGTGACCGTCTATAAAGCTCGGCTTGTCGCAAAGGGTTTCCGACAAGTTCATGGAATTGACTACGATGAAACTTTTTCACCGGTAGCGATGCTTAAGTCTATTCGGATTTTGTTAGCGGTAGCTGCCTACTATGATTATGAAATCTGGCAGATGGACGTCAAAACGGCCTTCCTGAATGGAAACATTGAGGAAGAGTTGTACATGGTACAGCCGGAAGGTTTTGTCGATCCAGGAAGTGCTGACAAGGTGTGCAACCTTCAGCGATCCATCTATGGATTGAAGCAGGCATCTCGGAGCTGGAATCTTCGCTTTGATGAGGTAATCAAAGGTTTTGGATTTATCCAGAATGTGGAGGAGACCTGCATTTACAAGAAAATGAGTGGGAGCTCGGTTGTGTTCTTAGCACTGTATGTTGACGACATATTGCTAATAGGGAATGATGTGGAACTTCTGAATAGCGTGAAGGAATATTTAAACAGTAAGTTTTCCATGAAGGACTTAGGAGAAGCTGCGTATGTTTTAGGCATAAAAATCTACCGTGATAGATCAAGGCGCCTATTAGCACTAAGTCAGAGTACTTATCTTGATAAAATATTGAAGCGTTTTCATATGGAGAAGGCAAAGAAGGGTTCTCTGCCGGTTATCAAGAATAAGATATTGCGTAAGGCGCAGTGTCCGGTGACGGAACTGGGTAAGGCCGAAATGACGAAACATCCTTATGCTTCAGCCATAGGATCGATCATGTATGCAATGTTGAGTACTAGACCAGATGTGGCATTAGCTCTAAGTTTGACCAGCCGGTTCCAGAGTAATCCTGTAATGCCGCATTGGGTAGCTGTTAAGAGCATTCTTAAGTATCTCAATAAGACAAAGGAAATGTTCCTTGTGTATGGTGGCTGCGATGAGGAACTTGGCGTAACGGGTTACGTAGATGCAAGTTTCTGCTCAGACCCCGATGACTGTAAGTCACAGACAGGTTACGTGTTCAAGGTGAATGGAGGCGCCGTGTGCTGGAGAAGTGGGAAGCAACCCATAGTCGCACAATCTACAATGGAGTCGGAGTACATTGCTGCCTGCGAGGCCGCGAATGAAGCTGTGTGGCTGAGGAAGTTCGTCATCGAACTTGGAGTGTTCCCGAGCGTGCAAGACCCCGTGGTCCTCTTCTGCGACAATATGGGTGCCATTGCGAACGCCAAGGAGCCAAGGTCTCACTCCACCGCCAAACACATTCTCCGACGCTTCCACGTGATACGTCAGTACGTACAAGAAGGCGATGTGAAGATTTGCAAAGTGCATACGGATCTGAATGTGGCAGATCCGCTGACGAAGCCTCTTCCGCTTGATAAGCATGAACAACACCAGTTAGCTATGGGTGTTAGGCTTTTACCAAGTTGTAATCTAGATTAAATTGTACTCTAGTGCAAGTGGGAGACTGAAGGAGATATGCCCTAGAGGCAATTAATAAAGTGTATTCTTTATCATATCTCGTTTGTTCATAATAGGTTTTTGTGTCATGCTGGAACCGTATTAAGCGGAAACATTAATGCGGGTGTGATACGTAAACAACAAGGTCCCTAGTAGCCTCTACTAAGACTAGTTTCGTTGCGCGATTGATGATCGATGTTTCCCGGTCATGGGGCATGGCGCCGGTCGGCAATGAGAGTCATATCGCTGGAGAGTGATGTGATGGACATACCTAGATTTGGAGAACATAGTCATTACACCTTTGACCGTGAGATCAACTCTTATTGATATTCCCCGAAGATACTTTGATTGCACCAAACGTCGTATCTTATTTAGTATGGCAATAACGGTGATACTTTTGGGTATTGGAAAGGAGTATTGAGACGAGGGGTAAAGAGCGGGATTTGCCAGTCCGCATAGCAGGATAGATACTCTCATGCCCACTCGGTGAGATCATGTCTAATGAGCTTGCAAGCATGTGACTAGGTCACGGAGACATGAGATCATGAACGAGTAGAAGATAGCATCGTCGGTAACGAGGTCGGGATTAGGTATGGAGATATCTATGGAGCGACGCTCGGACGTGCTAAGTATCGCTATGGCAAAAGGTCTAAGACTTCACGTTCATGTTTGATAGATGAAAGTCATTCGTTATATCTCAGGGATTAATTCATGGGGTCCAGGCCTACGGATTAGTCGTTGATCATTGAGGAGTCTTGATCATACCTGATATTATATCGAACCGCTAGGGTAACACACTTAAGGGGTTTCGACAAGACAACCGGAAAGGAAGGAGATCACCGGGAACGTCCCGGGAGAGGTCCGATGGAGATCGGGCGGCGCCGAAAGAGTTTTCGGAGCTAGGAAATATTATATATATTATGTTTGATATTAATTAGTGTTATTAATATGCAAATATGATTTTATATATTTATTTTCGAATTTATTAAGCCAGATTTCCCTAAATGGGCCTTCCGGACGAAAGAAGGCCCAAGAGGGGAAAATTCCCTAGGGGAATTCGGTGGGGGCCAGGAGGGCCGGCCTAGGTGGGCCACAAGGGGCCCACCAAGGGGCCGGCGCACTCCCTAGCCGAACCAGGCTGTGGGGGGTTAGTCCCACATTGCCTGGCTGGCAAGGTTGGCTCCCCTTGGGAGCCTATATAAGAAGGGGCACCCCAGCCTTTTATTTCACCAATTAATTCCTGATTTCTCTCTCGATCTCGTGGTTCCCAAGTTGGATCCGCGCCGAGCAAGAGGAGTCGGGGATCTCCTCCACCATAGCCCGATGCCGCGCTGCTGGTGTTCCGGTCCAAGTCTTCCGCTGCTCGTCCTGGACTGGAGCTTCGGAGGCGTCGTCTCCACCGTACGTGTGCAACTCCCTGCGAGGTGCTGCGTTAGCGGTACTCGGAGGTCTGCTTCCTCTACACGACCTTGAGGTCGGCTACGTCGGTCTTCATCGACAACGTTTGTGCGGGAACGTAATCCCCGCTTTCGGTCTACAAGGGTACGTATTCCGATCTCCGTTCGTACTACTATATCTGCATAGAATAGATCTTGGCTAGTTTAAGGATATCGTTGGTAGGAAAAATTTTGTTTTCTGCACACGATCCCCTTCAAAATGTATATCAGTTTAGTGAACTTACAGTTCCAGACTTTAGCACCGGGCTTGCAAGAGGGAAGATTTTGCTGCGTGAACTTATTAACCGTCCTTCATAGTCACAACCATCGCTATACCTACAATATTGATGAAGGGAGTGGCCATGATCGGGGTCATGTGCAATAATGATCCGTAATTTGCATGGTATTTTTTTTATTTGTTTGCTAGACTTTCTAAAACCTTAATTTGTGGCAGATTTTCCCATACCTTTTACTAGTGGTGAAAAAGGAGTAGTATGGTTTTATCCAACGGCTCAGAAAGATTTGACCCAGCTAGCCATTTGATTGGAAAAAAAACACTAGCCCAACATGCCCGTATCAAAAAAACATGGCAGGACAATAAGATCGTAGCGTTAATAGATTCGTCGGCTGACAAGCGGGAGTTACCCAGGTTGAGGGCTCTCGACTGAGGTAACACCCCTACTTCCTACTTGTCTGTTATTGATTGTAGAATAGGCGGCGAGTACAATGGTCAGCGAGGGTTTGATCTCGCTAGGGTTTGACGGTTCTGGTATGACATGTGCTTGATCGGTCGCCCTCCCAGCCCTTATATGGGCGGCCATGTCCCGGGTACGTAACCGAGTAGGATTACAAATATAGAAACTACAACCGACTATGCCTAACTTGGAAAGCACTCTTCGTTTTGGGCCTTCCTTGATGAGTTTCGTGAGTCTATTAACAATTGGGATTTAGTCATCACGTGCACCAGGTACCCACACGATGGGGTACCCGTTTGATATAAACTCGCCAGCAGCCAGCTGGTTTAACTTGAGAATCATTCTCAAGCGAAAAGAAGGAACACATACTAAATGATCCACTTACAGAGGAACCTCGTGAGAATGCGATTCTAGCTCTCAAAACTGCCTACCTTAAGATTACTACTTTGTGTTTGAGGTCGTCTTTTGTTTTTTTTTAACCAAACTACGCGCAACAACAAGTGGAGTAATCAAATAACCGTTATACAATTCTGGATATTAATGGAGAATATCTTGTTTCCAGTTTTACACTTATTGTTACTTGTCAACATGTAAACGTGTTGCATGTTGGATTGCCAACATAATGCATATAGAAGAATCAACTAAAAGGCATACAATCACAACATTATTTGACGATTAAAGCACAAATGCTGCTAAAAAGGCATTCTAGATTTCATAAAGGGAGACCATCCAAGGCACATCCTCCATGAAGGTCATCCTCATCCACCTTGTCATCCTATCTTGTAGACAGTAATGGAAAATATCTTGTTTCATTGTTATCTGTCAATCATACACATGTTGTATGTACCATTAACACCAAAACATAAAACGAATCAATTGAAAGGCAACCAATTAAAATATTATTTGATGATTAAAGCACACATGCTGCAAAAAGTGCAATGCAAGACATGCTCGGTCGCAACAAAGAGAACATCCAAGACACGTCCGCCACAAAGGTCATCCTCATCCACTTTGCCATACTATCTTCTAGACATTAATGGAAACTATCTTGTTTCAATTTATAAAGATATCGCCAATTGTCATCATGTACACATGTTGAATGTGTGATTGACAACATAACACAAAACAAATCAATCCAAAGATATACAATTACAACATTATATGATGATTAAAGCACACGGGCTACAAATACTGTAATGCAAGGCATGCTCGTTCGTAGACAGAGGGAAACATCCAAGACACATAAATGCCATCCTCCTTGTCATCCTATCTTCTAGATATTAATGAAACATATCGTGTTTCTATTTTTACGCCTATGGTCATTTGTCATCATGTACACGTGTTGCATGTGTGATTGCCAGCATATCTTAAATCGAATCAATTAAAAGCATACAATTACACCATGATTTGATGATTAAAACATATATGCTACAAATACTGCAATATGCAAGGCTTGCTTGAACGCACAGAGCCAGAACACTCAAGACACATCTACCATGAATGTCATCCTCATCCTCCTCATCATCTTTGCACCCCTACACGTGGCCGCCGACCGCCTACTGTGCCCTAATGTGCCGCATGTCAGCATGACAGTCGTCTGCAGCAACGCATGTGGTACGAAGTTCTTATACGACCACTGCATCGACGAGATGCGGAGTGGAGGCATCGACCCGTCCCCGTCGCACACGGAGGAGACAACCATGTACGCCATCCTCGCCGCGAACCAGGCCTTGGATTCTTACGACGACACCCTCAAGGCTTTGAGTATCCAGCTCCAACAAAACACGTCGCTCTCCGGCGCCGAGAGCGACGCCTACCAGGGCTGCTTGGGCGACTACGCCGCAGCATACAACCCCCTCGCCGCTATTCTCTATAGTTGCTTGAACAACTGCATCTTCGAAAATCTTGTCAGCGGGTACCTTGCTAGCATGACGAGCGTGGAGAGCTGTAGGGACCGCATGCTGGCTCCATGGATGAAGGTGCCGCCGTTGTACCCCAAGGTTATACGTGACCGGAATAATGTCTTGATGGCCTACTTGCTGGGTAAACTGCTAGAAGGCCTATGAGTGTAAGCTCGTAGATGTATGTTGACCCGAGCAGTCAATAAAAAGGGTTTTGCTACAGAGCTTTACACGTGTGTATCTACTTTTTGTGCCTGGCCTCGGAGACGCTGCATCTAACGTTGCTGGTAAGGCCTGAGACGACACGAGATACGTTTTTGCCTCCATCTCATCTGAAGTGATGAACATTCAATTATGTAATAGCGACGAGTATGAGTAATCACTGCGCAAGACAAAGCTAGTTTCACTGATAGTCTACAGCTATGTTCCGGACAATGTGGTTATTTGCTTTCCGTGTATGAACAATCCTTGAGTTTCGACTGTATTATTTGCAGTCCTATAGCCTACTGCGTTACAAAATTACCTCCTACTGTAAAAGGTAAATTATTTGCTTGTAAAAAATATGCACCAGTTTTATAATGAAAACATGTTTATCTTTGTAATGAGGTGCACCATAAACTGAAACTATATTCCATACATTTCCTGTCACTTTATATTTAACTATAATACACACCACGGTCAATTTCCAAAATATCAAACATCTCATTATTTATACCTAACAAAAGACCAGCAGCAGAACATCTAGCATGAGACCCACCGCATGTAAAATTAAAATTGCCAGTTAATGATTCGAGAAAAATCTTACTGTACTTTGATTTCCTAATTTCCTGTAATCCTAATCAATGCTTAATTTATAATTCTTATTCGCTTCAAAAATAGCAAGCTTCTTTTCAGGGTCATTTAAGCCCCTAGGATTCCAAAACATACCAAACATACATAATCCCTAAGCCTCTACCTCCTCTACTTTTCATATTTACTCTACCTCTTCCTCTGCCTCTAGTTCTATTTCTATTAGCACTACTACATCCAATCCCTGCAAGAACTTTACACAAATCATCTATATCTTCATCAGATTTTTCTATATCTTTATCAGTCTCATCAATACCTAACATAGGATCAGAATGAGAGATGTTTTTTTCTCTCGATTCTGTCTCCTGACTTGGACTAAATCGTGAAACGAAAATAAAAAAGTAAAGCAGTTTAAAGCGTAAAGGAGCACTACTGCCTATTCGGATTAAAAGTCTAAAGGAGCATCATATTCGTAGTGGACTAGTGGGTGACAAAAGCCTTCAAATTCTCCCTCTTCCTCTCTGATCGATCCCCAACACCCATGGTTTGATGAACGTGATCTGCACCAGCACGTATAGTCGGACCTATGGCCTCCATCAAGATCACGCTTGCCGTGGACAGGTCGCGGAACCGCGTCCTGTTCGCCGACGCTGGCTCCGATTTCGTCGACGTCCTCCTCAGCTTCCTCACGCTCCCACTCTCCGCTGTCCAGTTCTGCGCAGCGGGCGCGTCGACGCCGGGATGCCTCTCCAACCTCTGCGATAGCGTCGACCGCCTCAGGGGCAGTAAGCTGTTTAAGGTGGAGGCCTGCCATGGCATGCTTCTCACGCCTTCGCACCACCACGAGTTTGGGTACGCGTAACCATCACGTATACCTCAGGGGCAATATCCCCCTCTTCAGTGAAAAAGATTTAGATGATCCAGATATTATTCGTCTTGAATTCTTGATTTAGCTAATCAAATATCTGTTATCACCAGGTGCTTTTCAATTACATGCAGTCACAAGGCCTTTGCCGAGGAACAAGCAACTCTACAGGGAGACGGCAAGTCCTGTAGTTGTTGGCAAGTCATGGCTAGACTTGTGCATGCCTATGAACAATCAAGCGGTGCGTCTGGAACGTTTGTGAGATGTAAGGAAAGGTTTTTGATCAGCGAGGACTGGACGATCAAGCCGGCATCCACCAGCACCATACAGCCGCTGATCTACAAGTTGAATTCTGACGCTGTATTCCATGGTTTTGAGGAGGTGGAAATGTGTGTCAGCTGGGAGCAGGTAAACACGATTTAAGCTTCAGTTTCAGAAGAGAAGACACATATACGATGCTACAAGTTTGAACTATTTTATCTACTCACCACGTTTCTGATGTGGCTTTTAGGTTGTATCCATGGTGAAGGCTTCTCTTTCTTCGGACACCGTATTCAGTGATGTATTTCTATCCAAAGGAACCGATGACCAGGCAGCTCGTGCCACTGTGCAACCAGCAAAAGTCGATCAGAAAACTGCAGTAACTTCAGGCTCCTTAACAGAAAGTACGATCAAGCTTTTCTACGACAGGAAGGATAAGAAGGTCATGTACGCTGAATGCAAGCATGACTTTGTGGATCTGCTCCTCGGTTTCTTGACTTACCCGGTGGGCTCTCTGATCAAGAACATGGCGGACGGCGCTGTCACCTCTCATCTTGGCAGCAGCAGGTTCGACAATCTGTACACCAGCGCGGTCGACCTCGACGCAGCAGGATTCTTAACAGGTAGCTACCGGAAGGAGGCGTTGCTGAACCCACCGATTAGCCCGTTGAGCAGGCAACCTGAGTGCTTCACTCTCAGAAAAGGCCATGGGGAACCGGAGAATTACATGGGTCTGTTACCATATAGCTCATGTGGTGGCTGTTGTCATGACCTTGTCGAAGACCGAAAGTACGTGGTAGACGATGATCTACTCATCCACCAGGCCTCTGCAATGTCGGTGGCGAAGCACTGGTGTAGGAGAGACACGGCTTACGTCGTGGAGATGGACATCTCCGTGGGGAAACATGATGTAATTAAGCGATCAGGGTTGTATAATTATGCATGCGGACAATTACTATATCTGGCGTGTTGATATTGTTTCGTTGTGTTGCAGGTTGTTGTGCTGCTGCAAACAGCGCTTACCTCAAAGACGGTGCTGACCGATGTGTTCATCGACAAGCTGGAGGCAGTCCTCCTACCTCTGATATAAACATCGGGGGCCGGTCCTGAGATTCTGGAGTCCCAGGGCGAAACTAAAATTTGTGGTCCCTGATATAAACATCGTAATAATAATAATGAATGTACTAAAAAATATATTGTCAATATCTTATAAATGTATTTATAAGCAGTATGTGTATCAAATAGATTTATTCTAACATATACACATGTAAATATATAGTATAGTATATAAAATTGGGGCCCCCTAGATTTTGGGGGCCCGGGACGGCCGCACATCCTGACCCGCCCTCCGGACCGGACCGACACTGGGCCTAGCTTGGAACCTACGACGACGGCTTAGCCTGCCCATGTGGTCAAAAGTTATTTCCATTTTTTCAAAAAAATTGAAAATAAATTTCCAAAAATTTATAGTTTGTCACACACTTAATCTGAGATCACACACTTAATTTTAGGTTAAAGTACACGCTTAACTTTTTAGTTCCTTCTGAATGAACTTTCAAATCAGAAGTTATAATTTAATGATATTAATATCCTATCAACCATATTAACTCACGGGTCATGATGTTACACTTATTTATTGTTTGAATTCTAAAATTATTTAAATAAAAAATAAATATTATGTACAATAATCTTTGAATAATTAACAATAGAATGAATTTTACTTTTTTTTTCATTTAATATGGAATAACTCATATCTTTATATCCTTTAATCGGAATTTAATAAATAAACTGTTAAAATCGACTAAAATGAGAATAATTCAAATATGACATACATATAATATTTTGAAGCACATACCTCGATAATTTCGATAATTCGACAACTTTCGATGAATAGCCATAGTGGCCATTTTGACCTTTGTTTTTCAAAAAATCAAAAATATGAAAAAAAATCAAAAAAGATATCCTCTGGTAAGGAGTTCTTTTATGTACGTGTTGATATGAAAAATGATGAACTTGATTTTTGACAGTTTGTTAAAAATAACCTTCATAGAAATGTCTATCCTGTATAAACATTTACATCTATAAGTTCTAAGTAACATAATAGAGTTATAGCCATTCCCACGGCATAGTTTGTGAAAGAGTTCTCATATTCGACAAATAGGTGTATCTTGGTATAGGAAATAATGGTGTCAAAGGGAGTTTTAAAAATTTATTTAAATATCATTTACATTTTCTAAGTGCCAAAAATGATTTTTTTGTAAAGCAAGTACAACAATATGATGCAAAATGGCACCCATATAATTTTCATACAGAGTAGTCGACATTTCATGGATAATCCCTAAATATTATGAATTTTACCTAATTTTGCCTAATTAAAAATTTCATGTTGATTTTATGAAAGTAACCCAAATTGGATCTGCAAGTATTTCATAGTTTGGTCTGAATTTTTTTAATTCATTTTAAGGTACACAAGTAGTGGTTGTGTCACAAAAAAAGATAGTTTTTTTACCCCTTTCGATGAATAGTCATGGTGGATAGTTTAACCGTTATTTCAAATAAAATCAAAGAAAGTGAGATAAACTTCACAAAAATATAGCATGCGCCATGGAGTACTTTTGTGTGTATTGCTATAAAGTAAGATAAACTTGATTTTTTTGACAAATTGTTAAAAAAAAAATCACAAAAAGATCTATCATGTATAAACATATATAAGTTCAAGCAAATGACCGAGTTATGGCCATTTTCACGGCATAATTTATTATAAAACTCTCCTAATCAAAAAATATGTATCTTGGTATAGAAAACGATGGTGGCAAAAGGATTTTTCAAATTTATCTTCTAAGTTCCAAAAATGACTTTTGTAAGCAAGTATAAAACAAACCATCTAATTTTCATAAAAAGTAGTCCATATTTCATGGATAATCCACATGTATTAGATTTTTTGTCGATTTCTATCTAATTTTTCCTAGTTAAATGAGTTTATGCAGGTTTTCTAAAAGTAATCTAAATTTGAACTACAAGTATTTATAGTTTGGGCTGAATTAAATAAAAAATTATTTTCAGGTACACAAGTTGTGGTTATATCATAGAAATATCGATAACTTCATAAAATTTGACCCCTTTAGATAAATAGTCATGGTGATCATTTTGACCATTTTTTTAAAAAAACAAAGAAAGTAAAAAAAACATTTAAAAACCTATATATCCTTCAACATGGAGTACTTTTACATGTATTAGTTATTGTGAAAATGATAAACTTGATTTCAACAATTGTTTAAAAAACAATCTTCACAATATAGTCTATCATATATAAACATTAGAAAAAAATGGTGCATACCCATCTATTCTATAAAATCGATGCATTTATATTGTTTCATTTAATCTGATTTTAGACTATAAATTTAAAGTATAATGCGAGAAAAAATCAAATACAAACATCTAAATCATAGGAAATAAAAGCATTAATATTTTAAAAAGAGAAATAGCTTTGTATAGGTTAAAAAGGTATGTCCACGGCTTTACCGTGTTCACGGCCCTATGTCGTCAAGTGTCTGCTACTCACTAGTGGACGACCTCGGGTGACGCGTCAATGACCAAACATACGTCGACGGCTGCCGTCGACCCAGTGTGTCCTACGCCGACAGTAAAACTACGTCGACGACCACTTTGTTGGGTTGACCGATTTGGTACGCTGAAAGCTCCGACAAAAACTTGTTGGCGTAGAAAACGGCCGTGAACGGTTGTTTTCCTGTAGTGGCTGTCACAACAAACACCAACAACATTGGTCCATTTAGAGAGGGGTTAGGATATCTTCCGGTTCTTGTATTCGTCCTTTCCAAGCATTGCCTGATTGCATCCGTATGGTCTTAATAAGAGATTAATTGGCCGGTTTGTGGCCATGTGAACAGCCAACTCACAACTACAGAAGCATAGTCAGCCTAAAACGAATTCGACATTTCCTCAGCTACGCACTTTGAAATTCACAGTTGCTCCTTCGAATCGATCCTCACATGCATGATCCCCCAGGTTTCCCTCTAACAACAATGGCATGTAGCATGTTATTCAAGCATACTAAGAAGAATCCTACAAAAGAATGTGATCTGATGTCGAAACAATAATAAACAAAAGGACAAACACATGCAGCAAGCAGACGCACGGGTGCGCACGGCAAGGAGGCGGTCACCGATCACGATCGGCGACGCCGCCGGCGGGGCGCGGGCGGAGGATGCGGCACTGCTCGGAGACCTTCTGCTGGAGGTAGTAGGGGTGCAGCGGGTGGTCGTGCGCCAGGAACCCCCACCGCCGGCCGTTGCGCGTGATCTTGAGCAGCCGCCGCAGCAGCGCCTCGGCGAGCTCCCCGTCCCTGTCCCGCGCCACGTACCGCGCCACCCGCTCGATCCGGTGCCGCTCCTCCGCCGGCATCCGGTGGTCCAGCGACGTCGTCGGCGCCTCCATCGATCGGCCTGATCTGATCGATCACTGGGAGGCGATCGATCGATCGGGAGCGAGTCTTCAGGGTCTGTGGATCGAGACGAGAGAGATTATTTATACAGCGCCCGTGGAGACGACGGAACGGGAATGTTTTTGGATGCATCCTTTTATGGCGCGGAGCGATTCTCAGCGGTCAGATCCTGCATCCAACGGCCGTGGTTCACACACGTGGTAATACACTGTCATATAACTTCACCATTATTATCAAGATCCTCCTAGGAAATTAATGGCAAGATACTACTCCATTAATGTAGTGATCTCATTTTTTTTAATCTTGTTCTTTATGCACTTGATGACCCGATAAGATTTTCCCCCATAAATATTTAAATATAGTCAAAAGTCAACATTTTGTAAGTTTGATAGTACAATGTTAAACCACTATTTTCATAGTGTATTTATTATTTAATAATGTAAATGTTGATTTTTGTTTAAATATTTTGACCAAACTGAGCAAGTTCTTGGGTTTTAAATAAATTTATCTGTCTTGTTTTTTGGATGTATGTACAGCCCCCATTCGAAATTTGTTGTTGCTGATTCTGTACTAAATCAGCAACAACTAATATGGAACAGAGGAAGTATATTTTTTTTCCTTTCTCATTGTTATGGGTGCTACGCAGATAATCGAAAATAGTGATACCACGTTTGCATTCCACTAGTAAAAGATAAACCAGTAGCATTTTACATGGTCCTTTCCAGGACACCTATTTCTATCTTTGTTCAAACACTACAACCCACCAGTGATGATCACAAACACCAGCACCAGCATGAGAATGAGGATGGTATGTGCCCAGTCTTCCGGATCTGTGATGCCTGCTCCTCTGCTCTCGCCGCTTCCTGGCTCCTCCTCGCCTCCGCGGTCTCCCTCTTCGCCTCCGCTCTGCGACTGGCTGATGCCAGCTTCCGAGAAAGTTTGTCATGCTCACGAACTCGCTTTCTTTCCATCTTCGCCTGCAATTCAGAGTGGTAGTTTAGCTTGATGCTGGATTGAGTTTCTCTTTCAGTTTTCCTGAAACCAATTTGGCTAACTGCTACAAACAAAACAGTAAGCCCTAAAATTTAGACAGTTTTGTATTCAGGTAGGATTAGCCATCAGAACTTATGACATTGCATTGACGCTCCTCAGATGAGAAGTTTCAGTGGGTACTGAATCATCAAGTAATAGATACTCAAGATCACAAGGTATATATACCTCGATTCTCTTCATTTCAGCTTCAATTTTTGCTCTCTGGTGATTTTCCCAAGCTTGGATCTTTACCTCTTCCCTCTGAAACCTACAAGAATTGCAGGACTGTAGAATCAAAAATCTGGGTTTGGTGAAAATGTGCAATCAAGATGACATTTCACAGCTGTGCAAATCTTCAAATAGGCCTAGCAAGATATTTTCTTGGCACAAGTGTATATTTCTACCAATGACCTGACCAGATTGTCAACAAAGCAATCATCTGAAACTCAGTACTGAACTGAGGACTGTGACATTGCAATTACATTCGTATACGACAGGAGATAGTCAATGAGAAAATATACCTTGCAAGATACTTCGCTTTCTCTGCCTCCTGCCAATCTGAAGCACGGGTCTCTCTGTCGATCTCCACAGCCTTGTCAGCTGGAACATTTGCGAAATTAGCATTAGCCCTCTCTTCCTTGCTTGCCCATGCAGCTATGGTTGTCTTGCCTAGCCGTTCACCGAGGTCCATAATTTCCTTCCTGGTGTTCAACTGTAACTCCTCCTCGGACATGCCCATCAAGCTGGAATCAGCATTACCGACACCAAATTCCACGCTGCTTTGCGGAGTTGGTGTCCGGGAAGATGTAGGGCTAGATGCTATTATAGGAGTCCCAGTACGAGATGGCTCCTGGCTGGCAATCGGTGTCATTTCTGTTCCCATATCCCTCATCGAGACAGACCTAATTACATGTTCCGGTTCGTCGACTATTGGAGTACTTTGTGCAGGTTTGTAGGATTCGGGCTGAGTGAGTCCTGCCGATATGGCATACAAGAAGATCATCAGCACCCTAAAATGTATTAATACAAACACAGATGCAAGCTACATAAACAAGAATACACTTATAACTGTCACTATTTTGGGTAGGATATAGTAGTGATTCATACAGTCGTACTGTATCCCTGAAATATATAGGGGTCAGGCACATTATTTGAAACTGTTTGTTGAATAAATTTAGAGACAACAAGTGGTGAACAATGGAAGATTGGCTTTTCAGGTAAAGGAAACATCAGGCCTACTATAATGATAGCATTAGTGTCGAGCCTTTTGGCACCACCAACTAATGTATCATGATGTTATGTTCTCCAATTCAGCCCGGCGCCAACAACTTCAAATTTGCCAACCAAACACTTCCAAACAATCCTTGACCCAACTCAGCATGCTACATCATAAACAATCATGAAACAAGCTTGTTCAACCTCCAAAGTTCAGACACACAATGTTAGGATATTCCAGACACACCAAACAACATTTATCAGCTCATGATCACATCACAATCGTTATCAAGCAAATCGGTGCAATAACATAACATAAAAAAATGGCAGGTCCTTGCTTACCAACTGAATTACCAGGCAATGCTCCGGTGTTCCTCGGCACCTCGGCGACCACCGTAGCAACGGCCGGTGGGCCGGCTCCGTGCTCAGGGAAAGCGAAGGCGGACTTCTTCGGCGGTATGCCAGCGGCGCTCGCGACGCGGCTAGTACGGTTCGCCGTCGGGCTGGAAATCCACTTCTCGGCATCGTCCCACTTGGACGGCGTCGGCCGAGAGAACGGCGGCAGCAGAGCGGACACCGCCGCCGACCTCTTCACCGTCGTCTGCCCCGAGGAGCTGCTCTCCGAGTCGAAGCTGTCCTCGTCCTGAGCCCGGTTCCTGGACCTGTGGCCGCTGTTGCTCGACATCTCGGTGGAGGTGGAGCATTCCAAGCTCCCTGTCAGAAACCAAAGAGTCAGCAGTGTTCGGTAAGTGGTGACGAATGCACAGCAGTCGGACTTACTCCGGTCGTCGAGCTCGCCGGAGTCGTTGGCGTCCGGCGACGTGTCCTCGCTGTCGTGCTGGTGCTTCTCCAGCCCGAGGAGCATCGCCCGCAGCTTCGCCGGGGAGAACCCGCCGGACTGCATTGCGGTACAGAGAGAAAGCAGAGTAATTTAGCGAGTCTGAAAGAAGGGGATCGAGACTTTCATATCATATCTGCGGCGAATTGAATCAAGAAATTGCCAAATTTGATGGGATCGCGCCAGATTGGACAAAGGAATCCGCAGCTTTCTAGAAAACCGTGCAGCCCAGGTAGACATCAGACCCATCCCAATCCCAGAGCAGCTAGCCGCTGAAAGCTACGGTACATTACATACATATATACATCGTCGCCGAATTAAAGACAAGATTGAGCAGAGCAGTAGCATCGAGTGAAACTGGGTAACAAAAGCAGCAAAGCGAGCAGCGAATTCAGCACTGAAGCGACGAAATGTAGTCCGGGTTTTGGGGAAGAATGGAAGAACAGAAACAGCGCGGCGCAGGGGAACAGTCAAAACGTAAAAAAAATGTGGACCTATCAGCGGAAAGATATCGAATTCAGCAATGGCAGACATCCTGCTTTCCAAGAACTAATCGAACAAGAGGGTGACGTCTCAAGAAGCACAAGACATGAGGGACCAACGGAAAGTCAATTTGGCCACGAGCAGCACGCACGACTCCGGCGAGCGAAACCTACCAACTCGAACCAAGATCGCCGGCGCCAATGCCAACTAAGCCGCGCTTACACTCCGATGGCGACACCGAGCCATGGAAACCGGGAGCAGCCCGGCATGTAAAGGGCAGTGAGCACTGGAGCGGAACGGGGACAGACCAAGGAACGCAACGCCCAGGAAAGATCCGAATGGGATGGAACAAAATTCAAAGGGGAATCGTTGGGGAAGGAGATGGAGAACCTGACGGTGGGGCGGCTCGTGGATGCGCTCGTAGTCCATCACCGCCGGTGTCCGGCAGGCTCTGCAACGGTAGCTCCTGTCCTGGGAGTTGAGGAGGTTGGGATGAGGAAGGAGACAGGAAGCTTAAGAAGCGGCGAGAGTGGTGGTGGCGTGCGTAATTTAATTATTAAGTCTGATTGATTAACACGGTCAATCAATCAAGCTGAATCAGACATGCTCCTCTCATTTGGAGGCTTGCGAGTAGGATTTGCTAGTAGTGGAGATTTGGTTGGATCTTTTACCCTTTCCCCCGGTGTTTCGTGAGTCAAAGGTTTCACAAATTTGTTTGCTTGTTCATCTGTCTAAATCTAATGATGTGTTTCGAATTCATTTCCCGAGTGTTTTGTCAGCAGATGCTCAAAATGGATCCATGGTACACTTGGAATGACCGATCAGCAGCTGCACCGGAAGCGAGAGAGAGAGACAACAGCAGCGTTCGAATTTACTGCGTCTCGAGCCGTTCGCCATTGCCACCGCAGCAAGCAAACGGCAGCGAGCGCCGCAGGCTCCTCTCTGCCTCACGCAGCACTATTTTTTTAAGCTTCATCTTGAAACAAGTCAAGTCAAGTCAGGCAACAAATTCAGAGACCGACTCTATTGCGTGGCTAATTTTTACTGTGTGTTTTTCAGTAACTAATAATCACTCGCCGGAGTTTACTTATCGAACAGATGTCGTACGGCCTACAGGTGGTGTGGCACAGTGACAGGGAGTGCAGTTGTTGAGTGGTACAATCTGATCTGAATCTGAGCAATGGGCTGACTAATTCATTCTTATATGGAGTAGAACACTATAATGGGAGGAAAATGTGGTAGGAAGATGAGAAAATATTTCTATCAGGCCAATGCTGAGATGTACAGTAGACGTGAACAGGAGGAGTAGGATCGAAGAGGAACACATGAAGTGTTGAACCTGCAAAGGTAGCTGGCGCATGTTGCAGAGTTTGATCAGGTGTTCTTGGCCCAAGCCATGGCCGAGGCACATCTCGATTTACTGTGACCGGACCGCGACATGTCTATTCTTCTGCCCGTTGCTGTGCTTCAGCCACTCCAGCTTGCCAGTTCAGAATGCAGAGTAGGAGTATTGTGTTTTTCTTAAATGGACTCGGATTCTTTTAAAAATTTCGGTGGAGCTCAACTGTTTCATGCATGATCTTGCACAGTGGGCGCCTCCGGAATTCTGGACAGTATTAGTTTTGTTTCTCTATGCGACCCATAACTTCAGGAACACTGTTCTTGGTTCCTGGGTGTAAAGTGCACGACAGACAACTCCCTCTCGACATTTTTCTGTGCCCCCGATTTTAGGAGCAGAGTATGCTAATACAACTACTTGACAACGAGGAGAGGAGGTACGTACACCTAGAGTGTCATTAGTTGATCCGACAAAGATCGAATCATTTGGTGGTGGAGAAGCATTAGACAGGATAAGAGTGTTGAGGGTGTGTTTAGGTTGGCCGTGTAAGACTTTGACCAAAGAGTGTCACCATTGATATGTTCATGCCAATCTGTTACTCGGTTCGATCCACACACAAAAAAGTGTCGCCTATTTTGTACCAAGTTAATATAAACTTTGTACTAGATGAGCGCACTTTATATTAATCAGAGGGAGTATCTATATGGATGGATCATGGATGTGCATCTAGACGTATGTGGAATTTGAAAGACGCTCCATCCATCCTAAAATATATGATATATAAATCATCAAAAGAGAACATTACTAAGTTCACCCCAATTTGGGAATATCAACAAGTATAATACTCCTTCTATCCAACAAGATAAGATGTTATTACAACATATCCAGGAGTGTGTTTATCGGATTTCATAATGACTACCGAGCTCATATGCTTCTACCCGAATAAAAACATGAAAATCGTAAAACATTATTTAAATCTCTGAAATATTGGTGACGAACATATACAACAGTTGTTTTTCATGGGAAGCTCTGAATCTTTTTTACGAAAAGTGCGTCAAAAACCTCGCAGAGATCCCAACTTCCAAAAGGTTCTTCCGTATTCAGTATGCTTTAATAAGTTCACTTTCTCTATGCAACCATGACTTCATGAACACTGAATCTTGATATCTGGGAGTAAAGTGTAGGGCAGTTCCCTATCGGCAATTTTCTTTACCTAAAATTTAGAACAGAGTATGCTAACAACAAGTACAGTACTTGACAACGAGGACGAGCGTCCAGGTACAGCTAAACATGCGTAAATTGCTCCGACAAAGATGCCTAATCATTTGGTGGTGGAGAAGGATTAGACAGGATAATTATGCTGAGTGGGTTTAGGGCTTTAGGGTCATGAAATCGTGGAAGTGGAATCACTTGATGATTGGCCGTGTAAGACTTTGACCAAAAAAGGGTGTCACCACTCACCATCAACGTGCTCATGTCAACCTTTGGGTGCATGTGCATAGATCTATAGGCTTACTCTGTTTCGGCTGTCAGTTTTGGAAGTAGTCCAATCCATTAGGTGCAAGTGCAATTTGATTAATCTACATCCACGCCGACCGAAACTTGAAATTTAAAGGGAACACCAGATTCAAAAGGTCACTGTCTGACTGCCTCCGTTGTGGTAGTATAGGTGCAATCTGTTCTGTTGTGGTGGAGTCTAACCCAATGGACAAGCGAACAAACCCAATGCGGCAGAACACCCATAAGGTGTGCTCTTTGATTCGAAGGATTTTAATTCATAGGAATTCTGGAGGATTGAATTATTAAGAAAATTTGCTACGGTTGTTGTTTGATTCACAAGAACAAGATTGAATCCCATATGATTTCTCCCTAACGAATCAATTATACAATATTTCATATAAAATCTAATATCCACCGGTGATATGAAAAACTTAATTTTATGTCAAACTTTGTGGTCCTGGAGATGGAAAGGTTCTCTCATATCTATCATCAACTTATTATTTTGTAATAACGTATGAGTGTTATTGATTAATACATCCGAGAACACAATGTGTTAACAATGTCACTGAATGTTAACATACACAGTTTAAGTTATCATTTGAAATGTTTTTTTCATATTAGCCTAACCTATATTGTATTCATAGGGACTTCTCTAAATGTTTTCGCGCCATTTTTTTTACTTTAGGACATTTAACAAATAATATATTATATTGAATTTTATCTAAGGAACAGCTAGAAACAATTGATCAGCATCTTTGTATCCCAAATGTATTTATTATTCTTCTATCTTCGCCCTCGAAAAAGAAGTGTTTATCGTTGGTGGCAACATAATATTCTTAAATGTGCAAATATGTAGGGAGAGTGTTTTAAATATATAGTACCTAAAAGGTATTTATAAACTGGAGGAAAAGAGTGTGAAACTTACACTGAGCATAAACACAGGATTCTACGGTCTATGAGGTGAATATTAATTCACTTTGACCAAAACACTGGCACATGTTAACGTGTTCATATTGATATATGTTTGCATGCTTACTTGTTCATTGCCCATATGGCACAACTGACTAACTGAGCTCCTACCTTTCATAGAAAAAATGCTAAAAATTAATACTGTATAATCCATTGCTGCAATCGGATTAATCGTAAATCTCCATCCACACCGAAGGGCAGTAAAAATTTGCAGGGAGTGTGCTAAGAAAAATGTTCATGATGAAACCAAAGTACGCCAGTGCCATTCTTTAGTCCATTCTTGGCTTGCAAACACGAACTTCAAGAGTTGGGAGCTCGAAGCATTACCTCGATAGCGATTTTTCTAGTAATAAGCTTGTTAGTATGCAAAATTCAACGTTGCGTACACCGTCTACGTACGTGCTCACCTTCTGTCTGACCGTTTGCTTATTTTTTCCAGTACGCCTTACATAAATATCCACAAGTTTTTTTTGTTGTAGGACAACCAAAGATGGACAAGTTTTTTCTTACGGGGGAATACTACTCTTTCATTCATTCAAAATATTCAGAGGTAGTACAAGAATAGCCTCATGGGTATGCCAAGCCAGACATGATGGCCGGAACCAAAGATGCACACGTTTGTTTTTTTAGAATTGCCAAAGATGCACTAGTAATCCAAAGCCCACGCGGCTGCCGTTTGAGGCCTGAGTTTGGGCCAGTTCACGGCCCACCATCTCACGTGTCTTTTTTCTTCTTCTGTGTTTCTTTTTCATTTATCATTTCTATTTTTTTTCAAAACTGTTAAGATTCTGAAAAAAACACAGGCTTGAAAAAATATCCATAATTGTTTTCACTTCTAAAAGATTTCAGGTTTAAAATATTAATTTGTTCTAAAATTAGATTTAAAATTCGTTCACATTTAAAAAAATTAAAAATGCTTGAATTTTAACACGATTCATTTTTATTTGGAAATTATTTAAAATAAGTACATTAAAAATGTTCAGATTTGATAAGGTTCTGCCGACTGAAAATATATCTTCGTTGCACTATTATGAGACTGATTAAAAATAAATATAAACATGCTACTTTTATGAGATTAAAATAAATTTTACATAAAAATAAAAAGTAAAAAACAGCTAGTAATTGGCTCTGAAAATGCAGCGCATTGACTGATCGCTTCAGGAAGCTGGGGCGACCGAGCCGCTAACAGGTGCCATATAAGCGCTCCCCCTGTCAGCGCTCACTTCTTTTTGGAGTTGTATGGAGTGTTTCCGGAACCGCAAGGATCTGCGACATTCAGTCACAACATGCCTACTGGGATTTCAACATCATAGTGCTCCAATTCAAGGCGTGTGACTTTGAGAAAGCCCTCCGAGCATAGATGAAGCAAACATGTCAATAAGATACGAACACCAACACTAAATACATGAGGAATGAGTGAGGAAAGATGGACACAGGACACTAAGGCCTCCTAACTATAAGCTGAAGAATTAGGAAAGAAAGATGAAGCATCATGGTCGCACCGACGATGAAAACCTAATGCATGATACATGAGAACATGATGAAAAGAGTCAAGTTTAGCCAATCAAAAGAGCCCTCTCACAAGATAATGAAGAGCAAGAGGACCGCCCAAAGGGCACAACCAGTTAGAAGGTTGTGGGGGCCTTGGCCCCCACTCAAAACAAAAAATTCATAGCCCTGCATCGACGACAACACCAAGGCTTTCATGAGCACACCCATTGTGACTTCACTGGTCAGACCCCCAAATCGATTGGCGCCTTGACCACCAAGGTCGAGGCCATCACCATCTGGAATTAGGAATTATCCTGATCCGGAGACGCGGTTGGCGAGCTAACGGCTATGACTATGAGGAAGAAAATATTGCAACTGAAATCTCCTTCAGAATTTGTAACACGAGACAACTCTACTCGCTAGGGCAGTATTGCTGGCGGCTGCACTTTGTCAGCTGGTGAAAATTATCAGAATCAAGAAGAACACCACCCTCTCCGTTTCTCCAGGCTTTTCCCAGTTGCTCCATCAACCAATCACGAAGACGGCGCACAATACGTACTCCCTCCGTTCCGAAATCTAAGACGTTAAAAGATTTTCAGAGAAACCCCCAAAATCGGCCAAATGACCTGTTTGCCCATACATCAACCCTGAATTTACAAATAATGCCATCCCGCAGTGGAAAACGTTTTGCCCAGCGAAACATAACAAATTTGAATCGAGCGTCTTCCTCCTCGGCTCGGCTCGCTCGATCTCGCTGGATCTCGTTGCCAGAGCAGATCCTCCTTGTGCAGATCGCTGGAGGGGGGCTGGACAGCACCCAGGTGCAGATCCGCAGATCCCCACCCTCCTCCCAGCGGCAGCTCCTTCCCACCCTCCTCCCAGCGGCAGCTCCTTCACAGCATCCTCCCAGCGGCAGCTCCTCCCAGCGGCAGATCCTCCCAGGTCCATCACAAGCTGCACGGCAGCGCCCAGGTGCAGATCCTCACCCTCCCTCTCAGGGCCTCGACAGCTCCTCCCAGCGGCAACTCGCTCCCAGGTCCATCACAAGCTGCGAGGCAGCGCCCAGGTGCAGATCCTCTCAGCGGCAGCTTGCTTGTAAAACCTGCTCGACCAAGCCAGAGCAAATTCATCAGATCAAGTCATCAGATCAAGCCAGAGCAAATCATCAGATCAAGCCAGAGCAAATCCTCCCAGCGGCAGCTCCTTCCCACCTCCTCCCAGCGGCAGCTCCTTCACAGCATCCTCCCAGCGGCAGCTCCTCCCAGGTCCATCACAAGCTGCACGGCAGCGCCCAGGTGCAGATCCTCACCCTCCCTCTCAGGGCCTCGACAGCTCCTCCCAGCGGCAACTCGCTCCCAGGTCCATCACAAGCTGCAAGGCAGCGCCCAAGTGCAGATCCTCTCAGCGGCAGCTTGCTTGTAAAACCTGCTCGACCAAGCCAGAGCAAATCATCAGATCAAGTCATCAGGAAATCACAAGGCAAATCATCAGATCGATCAAGTCATCAGGAAATCACAAGGCGCGCAGCATCAGATCGATCAAGTCACTCAAGAAACTCACCTGACTTGAGAAAGGAGTAGCGTTGCCCGGAGAAAATGGTGCTCCCAGACTTGAACTCCACTCCGCCTGTAGAAGCAGGAGACGAAATGGATCAAGATATTGGACCTGGAGTTGATCAACACGTAGAACCTGAAATTGATCAAGATGAAATGGATCAAGACGAAATGGATCAAGATCAAGATGAAATGGATCAAATTGTCGAAAATGCAGGTATAGTTAAGTTGTTATAGCAGAAATTGAGCATAAAAGAATTGTGTATCCTCGAGTAGCAGTAGCAGATGGACTTGAGTAAAATAAACAGTGAGGAAACACATCACTTGCTACTGCTGCTAGCAAGCATAGAGCAAGTGGTAGTTTAGGTTCAGTTGACACAAGCAGTACGAGTAGCTTTGTGCTACAGCAAGTGGTAGTTTAGGTTCAGTTAATACTCCAAGCTATACTTGCAAGCTTTATCTACTGCAAGAAAGAACAAATACTACAGCAGTGCATATCCTTTAGTAAAGTTCATTCTGTTTCAACAAGAAAGCTATAGTAGCAGTACTGATATTTGCAAATTTTAACAAGTTCATTCTGTTTCAACAAGTTTCAGTACAATATTTTTTTGTTTTATTTCTTATTGTAGGCGTACAACAAGCAAAGAGGACAAGAAAGTTACTTAGTGACCAGCAGAAATATGCAGCCTATGTGGCAATGCATTTTCTTTGCATGAGCAATGGTGGGAAGTTTAAGAGAAATGACAAGAAAAAGGTTGCTGCATTTTTTGAAGTAGACATACAGGCAATCCAACGGATTTGGAAGACTGCCATGCGACAAATAGCAAATGGTTTGGAGGTCGATGTCTCAAACAAAAGAAAAGGCAGGTGTGGAAGGAAGCCAGCTGATATTAATCTAGCTCTAATCCCAACTATCCCACTGAACAACCGGTCTACTATAAGAGCATTGTCTTGGCAGTTAGGATGCAGCCCCACTACATTGTTCCGGAAGTTTGCGATGCAAGAAATAAAGAGGGTCTCCAATACCGTGAAGCCAGCACTAACTGAGAAACATAAGAAGACAAGAGTGGAATTTTGCGTCTCGATGATCGATGAGGAAACTAAAGCAAATGCAAGACCGTGGTTCACCAAGATGCGCAAGATTGTGCACATTGATGAAAAATTCTTTAACATGACTAAAGAAAACAAGAAATATTATCTCCTACCCGAGGAAGAAGAGCCTACAAGACAAATTACAAACAAAAACAACATCGGGAAGGTCATGTTCCTCACGGCTGTAGCTAGGCCCAGATTTGACAATGCCGGAAATGAAACTTTTTCCGGAAAGATAGGTTGTTGGCCTTTTGTTAAAGAAGTCCCAGCAGCTAGGAAGAGTGACAACAGGCCTAAAGGAACATTAGAGACTAAGGCAGTAAAAGTTAATCGCGAAGTGATGAGAGAGTTCCTAATAAACAAAGTTCTGCCTGCAATAGTGGCTGCTTGGCCCGATAAGGAAGCCGGAGAAGTGATTTTTATCCAACAAGACAATGCCCGGCCTCACATTTTACCTAATGACCCAGAGTTCATGGCGGCTGTGGCTAAGACGGGACTCGATATCCGACTGATTCAGCAGCCAGCTTGCAGCCCAGATCTCAATGTCCTCGATCTTGGGTTCTTCAACTCCATACAATCTCTAACAGATTGTAGAAGCCCAAGAACGCTTCAAGATCTAATTAAAGGAGTTATGGAAGAGTTCGAGGGATATGATTCATCTAAGCTCAACAAGATTTTTCTAAGCCTGCAGTGCTGCATGATAGAAATCATGAACAATGGTGGAGGAAATGGTTACAAAATACCGCATATTAATAAAGACAGGCTGGAAAGAATTGGGCGGCTGCCTCTAAGGCTACAATGTCCAGCAGAAGTCTATGCTCATGCCCTACAGGTGCTAGGCAGACAAAGAGGGGAAGCTACAACAAGCAGTGCAAGCACATCACTTGCTACTGCTACTGCTGCTATCACTGCTTGCTGAAACAAAAAACAGGATGCTAATGCTAAATGTTCACGTGTGTGTGTGTTATGTGTATGGCTACTGCAAATTTGTTATTGTGTTGTGTGTATGTAAACAGTACAAGCAATGGATACTCCAAATGTGTGTTGATATGTGTGTTTATTGTACTCCAAGCAAGTGCTACAACTTTTCTGCTACAACTTGTGTGAGTAGCTTGTGTGAGTACTCCAAGCAAGTGATACTACAAGCATGTGTGAGTAGCTAGCTGTAGCTTTGTGCTACAACTTTTCTGCTACAGCAAGTAATATCGAATCGTAGCAATACTATGCACAGAAACAGCAAGCACATACTCCTGGTATTTCAAACAAGCAAGCACAAATAACAAGGAATTGCTATTTGTACTCCATCACCTCAACTTACATAAAAATGCAGCACAAGTAAAAATAGCAGTTTAAAACAGAGTCAATACAGCAAGAACAAGATGCAGTAGTTTAAAACACAAGTAAACACAAGCACAGATGTGGAGTATTTTATCTCCAAGATTCAGCACGGTGCAAGCAATACAGCAAGAACAAGATGCAATGCAAGATTAGGTTCAGGCAGTGTACAGAAGCACAATAAATCTAGTGCTACTGCACAAGCAAGCTACTGCTACACACAACAACACATATCCTAGCAGTACACAAGAATATCACTCGTAGCAAAGGTTCATAATCAGTAATCAACAATTCATAATCTGCTAGAACTTGCAACACAACCAATTGATGTTCATAGTCTACTGCTACTGAAAATGTTCAGTAAAGCTACTGCGAACGCTGCAAGCAATATTTACTCATACTACTACTGCTACACTAAGCAAGCAAGTCCTTTGCTACACAAGACCATGGAGTACAAGCACTACTAATACTGCAAGTAGCCACCTCGTACATGGAGAGGAGAGAGGAGAGTACTCGTACAGTACATGGAGAGGAGAGAGGAGAGACGAGAGTACTCAGTACATGGAGGCCACCTCCCTGAGCATCTCGGTGCAAGTAGCCGTCCTTGACGATGACGGTGTACTGGACCTGCAGGGCCTCGTACATGGTGGCCACCTCCCTGAGCATCTCGCCCAGCAGCCGGTTCTCCTCGCTTTCTTGCTATAGCTCGGACTCAAGGACCGCAACATACACACAAACGAACACAAATGTTCAGCTGCAGCTCAGAAATCTGAAAAAACACCAAGGAGAATAATCGTAGAAATCTTGCTGTTACTGGAATACTGTACCTTGAGGTCCTTCTTGAGGGACAGGAAGTTCTCCTTGACGAGGATCTGCAGCACTCGAGGCCGCCATCGTTCCACCACGGCTGTCCTCCTCCCGCAGCTCCAGCACCTCCTTCGGCGAGATCTACCACCGCAACCCAAAGATCTATTGCCTCCACCCACAGATCAAGCATCTCAGCCCACAGATCGAGCGCCGGCACGGTAAAAATCGAATCTTTGACCTCCCCACAAGGTGCGCTAAGAGAGGCTAGAGGCACGACGAGCGCAAGAAAGATAGGGCACGGTGAGGGAGAGTAACACGGCGCGCCGAATAGAGAGTGTAGGAGGTGGCGGCGCCGGCGAGACAGAGCGAGGTCGCGGCACCGGCGAGAGGGAGAGCGAGGTCGCAGTGGGAGAGACGCGAGTGGGGAATGGGGAATGGGCAACGTGCGCTCCGACGGGACCAGGGGCAGAATGGGTAACTCAAAAAAATCGGTAGCGTCGCGGAAGTTGTACGTGACATTCTTAAACGTCATACATTTCGGAACGGAGGGAGTAGTATTTAACTGTCCACGATGAACAACGACCAAACCTACAGCTCCTCTCGAGCACGCTCCCAAGCACGCACGCACGCTCGGAATCTTGGGAAATTCGAGAGTATACGTAGTACGTCGTGTAGGCCGTCGAGGGCACCACCGATCATTCCTTCCATATCACAGCCGCTTTAAGCATCGTTACACGAGCGCATGCTCCACTGGCCTAGCTACCATGTTGCTGCTGCTGCTACTATACTACTACGTCCCCGGCCCCGGCAGCCGGCCGGCGCCGCCGCCGAGCACCATGATCACATGACGGCGCACGCGTTGACGTCGTCGTCGTTGAACATGTTGCTGACGGGGTCGGACCCTCGCTGGGGCTCCGGGAGGTGGCCGTGCTTGTCGCCGTTGTAGCCGTGGCGGTAGTAGTTGTAGCTGGGGCGGAAGGACTCCTCGTCGCGGAAGTACTCCTTGGCGTTGGTGAAGTAGAGCGGCTGGTCGGGCCAGAACTCGGCCTTCTTCCCGGCGCGGCGGACCTCCTTCAGCACGCGGTGCCGCTCCACGTACCCCGTCACCGTCACCTTCTCCATCTCCACCTCCACCTCCACGCTGTCCACGCCGCGGAGCTTCGTCAGCGCGTGCTTCACCACCCGCGCGCACCCCGAGCAGCACATCCGCACCTTCAGCTCCACCGTCTGCATCCACACAGACAAAACGAACTCATCGTTATCGATCTACTTACTTACTTACTCGAGTGGTTAACAGCACGCTTGGTTGATTACATAGTATTTTACTGGATCCAATAAGTTTCCAACGCAGGCCGGGCATGAGTGAGCAGCAACCCAGTGAAAAGTTTCTTTCTTTTTGTCTTTTCAGGCCGCATGCAAGAGCTAGGCGTGCAGTGCAACTTGTTGATTACATGTGTGAGTGTGACTACACGTGCAGAGTATCGAGTTCTCTAAGGAACGAACGCGATTAGCGTCTAGAGGACTAGAGCTGCCAAGATAACAGTGGCGGACAACCAGTATAGTTGTGTTGGTGGGCTGAGAATAATCTGAACATGCACGTCTAGTCGCAATCGCATAAGTAAGTAATCACATGGTTCCTGTACTTGCATATACCCGTCTGATCTGAACAAACACAAGACATCTTATTTGTCTTTCCATGCATGCATATGGCTAAAGCAAATCCTTATCTAGACAAACTATCATCACAGAGAAACCTGACACAACAACAAGAAGAACAGAGCATGACTGAAGAAGAACAGAGGCGAGTGTGTATATGTACCTGCAAGGAGAGCGGCCTGCTGCGGCCCATCCTGCGGCCGGCGAGCCCGCCCTGGTTGTTGTAGTAGAGGGTGTCGGCGCTCGTCGGGTGGCTGCTGTGGTAGTACGCGCCGGCGCGGTGGTTGTGGCGGCCGCCGATGGGGTAGAAGCACCCGTACAGGAACGACGACACCGCGGACGACACAGACATGGCCGTCGTTTCTCTCCGGCGACGACTTATATAGTACAGTATCACAACCAGGCAAGAGTGCAGGAACGGCAAAGGTTGTCCCCTAGGCCAGAGCACCTCGCCGGAAAATGCTTTGCGTTGCCTTGCGTGGCGTTGCTCGAGCGTTTCTTGCAGCTGGGTGGTGTTGCCTCTGTGACCGACCTTGCCCGGAACGATGGTTTATAGGCTTTCTCTCCGGGGGAAGGGAATGGTATCTGGTCTGGGGTGGTGGTGGGCTGCAGTAACCGCTGCCTTCCTCCTCATTTTATTGCTTGGAATCTGGGGGGAGTGAGAGGGCCCTGGACCCCTGGTCCTGTTCTGCCACCTCAGCCGTGGATCACTACCACTACTACAATGGCAAGAGGAATCTTGGTATCAGAAGAAAAGAAAAAGATTATGGATGGCTTTCATGAGTAATATCTCAGGATGCAGGAGGAAGGTGAGCTGGCGAATGATGCTTGTGTCGACCCTTTTCTGCATTGCATCACAGGATCAGTTGAGCTGACATGCATGGGGAAGAGTTGTATAGTTGTAGCAGTAATTATAGTATCTGTTAAGGGTCAGTCAGTGATCCAACTGCAACATGTTTTGCTATGCAAATTGTTCGACAGCAAAACAGGATCGAGCTGGTCAGACTTAAGCATGACGAGAGTAAGAAGAGAATTGTTCCAGGCTCCCTCATGCACTCTCGATCGATCGATCCCTATTTTCAGCTGCTTGTTAAACACACAAATGAAAATGTCTGCCTATGGAGTATTGTATACGACAAGAGGTTAAGAGCATATGTAGGTGTGCCCAAATAAGTGTTTGCTTAGCGACTAACCCTCTGAAGAATAGTGTTGCACAAGGCAAGGAAAAGTGTTTGATGCAGGAATATATGTCAGGCCGGGGGAGGAAAAGTTCCTGAGATATTCCCAAAAACCTTGTTCCTTTCTCCCCTTCTCTACACAAGCTAGCCAGCTCGCTTAGGAACGAGTTCCAAAGCTCCATGATATTATGCCTTGAGCTTATTCTATCCAGGCTTTCCTGCACACAGCATGCGCCACTGTTGTGCATGAACCTAGTCTTGTGGCTTTCAGAGGAACCTTGCTTTAATTCTATGTGTAGTTTGGAACCTGGAACAGTGCTGATCCTACAATAATGCTTATCTTTGTGATGATATCTAGCTATCTGTTCTATTCTTTAACTCTCTTGTTTAGTCGATCCATTTGACAAGACACTGCCTACTTAGAGTTAGCTAGCTAGTGACTTGGTGATGTGTGCTGATTATCAGGAAATGCGCTACACGTAAGCTTAATGGCAAGTTGACATGCGGCGCCGAGAATTGATGCGGCGGGAACGTGCAATGTGGTCAAGCTACAGTCCATCACCTTTTGCCCTTCTTACTACATGAATGGATATATCTGAATCGATCAGTGGTCAAAATAGTAAGGGACAGTGCATGTCCTAGCACTTAATTGTGTGATTAAAATAGGGGCCAGCTGCTAACTCTTTCGGCGAGGGCCTTGTCCTCATTATGCGCACTAATTAAGCAACTTAATACTAAAGCTGTTCCTTTGATGCACCTTGGTTTGATTTAATCAGGGGACCTGTCCCATGGCTCCATTTCATGTTTCTTCAGATATATGTTTATTGATAGGTTGCCGAGAACCGCCCTTTCTGAAAGGATGTTTCTGGTGAAGATCTATTACTTGTCATCTTTAAGTACACGGCTACCCGCCATCAGTTCCTAATAACTGTAATCATTGCACATCACTCACTTAAAATTTCCCCTTGAGGTTGTGTATTCTGCTCGGTCGGTAATGCGGTATCGGTTGTGATGGATGGTCCGGATAGACGAACTTGAAATGATGAGATTTGGATTATATTTTTATGTACGAATTGTCCTCCCATGAAAAAAAAAAGATGATCAAAGGTCTTGTTAACAAACTACCATTGCAGCTGGTCCGGTAATCTTATGCTTTCAGGCACATAGTTTAAGCTTCAGCTTTATGTAAAGGGAAGTTGGGGAACAAATTTTAGTTTGGTGTTAGTCATATGAAAAGCTAAAGAATACTACTACTGCAATGATGGAACTGGAGTTACTAGAACATATGCACTTGTGAGACGTAATGGAGAAGATTTTATGTTACTGAGGATGTTGTGGAAAAAGAGGACAGATTCTGTGTAAACCTTGTGGTAGAATACAAAATGTTCTTGATTGCTTTTTAATTGGAAGTCAGTACTCCCTAGGTTTGTTGAGAACCGCTTTTGCTATTTTTCAGCACTGAGGAGGATAGGGACAAACAAATACACTTTCTTGATAAAGTTTTTTCTATCGTTGTCACAATATTCCTCTTCATACACAAGAGATGTGCGTCCTCTGAGAAGATTGTAAAACACCTGCAGAAAATATCATCTCGACATTACTGATATTCTTCATGACCACTCTCCTTTTCCATAAGTAATACTCCCTATGTTCGTAATATAATGTGTTTTACGTATTTCAATACGGATCACATACATATGTATATAGACATATTTTAGTGTGTATATTCACCAATTTTGCTCTGGACATAATCCGTGTTGAAATACATAAAACGTCTTACAATATGAAAAGGAGGGAGTATGTACCTATATATGTACCAAGAAATCCGAAGGCAAGCAACCAAAGGCAAACCACTGGTTTAAATCGAATGCAGTGCCGTGCCGGAATCTGATCTGAAGACATAGTCAGATTTGGAGGCAAAAGCAGGAAGGCCTTTTGAAGAAACACAAGAATATTTTGTGTGTGAGGACAGAACACTGCAAGAACCGCAAGGTAAAAATGTATCGTGAGAGAAAGCTGAGAATGACTCCGAATAACAAAAGGCAAAAAATGCTCTGCTCAAGTTGAGCGAGGCAATCGGGAGCTCAATCTCTAAAAAGATCAACATGCATGGTAAGTGAGCAGTCGACATACTCCTATTTTGAGCACCATGGTAAAGTTGCACCAAGTCGACGAGGCCTGGTAGATAACAAGATGCATTGGTTTCTTTTTTTTAAACTTATAAGATGCGTTGATTTCAGCTCGCTCGAATATAATGTAGCAGCAGATAAGGATGTGACAAAAAGGGAGGTAAACACCACTATAGTTGAGCACATTTTAGCTACCTAAGCTAGCTACCTGGCTAGGAGAATGGAACCCACTCTTATCCTCGAAGCAGCACTAGAAAGTAGCTGCTAATTGGTCCGCCAAGATTATTATTTTTTGTTTTAACTGTTGAATTTTGTACATGTAGCTCTAATCCACCCCGCCAAACAGTCTTGAAATATGTTTGAAAACTGGATAATGAGGATTATCAAACATCTAAGACCCCGATTGGAATGTCGGATAAGTTTCGCCCATAAATATTTCCAGTCATTTCCATAGGGCCTCGGATTTTTAAGCGGTGCAAAAAATATTGCAACCGTAATCAGGGAAAAAATACTAGAACCAAGCGGGCCTAAAGAATAATAGCCGAGTGGGAGTTAGCGTCTCATGTTGGTCTATGTCAATGACAATATGTTTAACAATGTTACAACTAGCATTTATCTACAAAGTTACATATCGGGTCATTATGTTGTCCTCACTCCTCACTTCAACATACATGTGGTCACGAGAGCTTCTAGATTATTGGTAAAACATTCGAGATAGTAGTGTGCACTTTGTTCAACCAGTCGGGAAAGCGGTTTAGCAATAGGGTTTATGATAAATAGGTGCTACATGCGTGAAATGGAGCATGTCGATAATTTACTTTATCCTTTTTATGTAACCAATTGAAAACTTCATTTAAAAGTTGTGCACGTCAATCGACTCAGACATCCGGAGACATTGACTTGGAGGATATTATATGCATAGAAAAAGATACAGATTCCGAAAAACTAGTTGTAGAATCCAAAACGATCTCGTTTATTTTATTCGAAGTCGGTGCTCCCCAGGTCGTCGAAAGTGTTTTGCTATTTTTCGGCACCAAGGATAGTGACAAAAAATATTACTTTCCTGCCAAAGTTTTTTCCTTTCATTTTCCTAAAATTCCTTCTATCCTCTCCATGCATGAGAGGTGTGTTTCTCTGAAAAGAGTGAACAAACTTTGCAGAAAATATCATCTCCAAGTTACTACTATTCCCACGACTATACTTTTCTTTTCCGGTATCCCAACATGTACCTGTGTACCAAGGTACCTGAAGGTGAGCAAACAAAACACTTTCTTAGATTGAATGCAGTGACGTGCTGGAATCTGATCGGAAGACAATAGTCAGATTTGGAGGCAAAAGCAGAACCCTTTTGGAGAAACACGGGTACATTGTTCTGGCAGGACAGAACACTGCAAGAACTGCAAAGTAACAATGTATCCCGTGAGAGAAAGATGAGATTGACTGCGAATAACTAAAAGGCAAGAAATGCTCTGCTCAAGTTGAACGAAGGCCTCCGAAAATATCACGTCCTTTCTCTCTGCTCAAGTTGAACGACGGCCTCCGAAAATATCATGTCCTTTTTGTATAGCTGTCGACATACTCCAGTTTAGAAATAACACGGTACTCCCTCCGTTTTCTATATAAGATGTTTTAGCCTTTTGCCACATACACATGTCTAAATTTATGTCTAAACATGTTTTAGTTTTCATATCCACTCATTTGGGTGTGTATCTAGACAACGTGCATAATAACTAAAACATCTTTTATTAAAAAACGGAGTGAGTAGGTCGCAAGCACGAAACAAACTTTGCATTGTTGTCCCGCTGCATTTTGTTTCTGCTTAGCTGTAAAATCTTGGATAAAACACTGGTATTAGTTTTCAAGCCTTCCACTTGCACGGATCAACGACGACAACAGATAATTAATAAGATGTGCTGATTAAGCGGTCAAATATAATGTAGGAGCCAATCATGACGTGACAATTAACAGTATAGTTGAGCACATTTTACCTAAGCTAGTTAGCAGCAGAATGAAATACATTACTTCATTATCCATACAACACCATAAACTAGCTCAAGTTGAATGAAAGCAATTGGTGTCATGGCCGGGTTTGTGATTGTGAGGTACCCTTGTCTATCTTGTTCCCTAGAGCATATGTGGGTGATTATGAACCATCATGCATAACACGATTATCGAGAGTGAGTGTGTCGTCAACTTGGTTATGAATGAGTCGTATGGATTCCAGACCCCCTTGGCGAGCCACATCCAGACATGTCGGCCAAATTTTCATTATTTCTCGCTACTCATTTTGAGATTCGAGATAATAAAAATTGCGATCAACTTGAGATTTATCTTGTCGCGTACTTATGAACACGCCCAGCACACTAGCATGTTGCTCCCTGAAACTTATCAAATTTTATTTAGGATCGTTGAAATAAACCCTATTTTCTATGATTATATTATTATTGACTATGCATTCATTTTCCTATACTTTAGATCGAAATTCAATCATGTTAAGAATAATGAATAGGGGGTGCCGATACAAGCAGCAACCTGGGAATGTCCGAACACGTATCCGGCAACCACAGAGAGGACGCAATTTGGGAGGTGCTCCAAGACGTGACAATAAGGCTGGTAATTAAATAACAATATAGTGGATCACATTTTACCCTTCATTTTGCTTCTCGACATGATCCAGATGTGAGTAGCAGCATGGTGGGTCGCAGAACGAAAACAAACTTTGCATTGTTGTTCCGCTTTTTTTTTTAGATAATAGGGTGTGGCTTCTCGGCCTCTGCATCAAAATGATGCACACAGCCACCACAATTTATTGCAACGGAAACCGCCATAATATGTTCATGTTTACAACTCAAGCATCACGCAAAGTTGCTATAAAAATCAACCATTCGAAGACCAAAGTACTAAACATCTATTCTTCTAGTATGAAGCCATCCAGCCCGGCACAAGATAACCCGTACGACCACCAACATGCGGGTACATCCGGAATCCATAAGTCCACGTTGGTCGACAGGAAGTAGCACGGACCACGTGTTGATCCAGTAGACCGCCTTGTTGACCACCTGCAAATAATGGATAGCATTTGGTTTGTTAAAGATAACATCATTACGACAGTTCCATATCGCCCAAAGGAACGCCGCAACTCCAATTCGAATCCGACCTTTTGTTGGCTTATCAATGCCATTTAACCAGCTACCAAACAAATTACCAATACTAGTTGGGGGTACAAATTGAACGTGAAATGAAATAACCTCCAAACACTCTGAGCAAATGAACAAGAAATGAAAAGATGGTTTACTGTTTCATCCGAATGACAAAACACGCATTTTGTACACCCATTCCAATTTCTCTTTTTAAGATTATCCTTTGTCAACAGTTCTTTCCTTTGCATAAACCAAAGGAAAATCTTAATTTTAAGCGGAATCTTCATTTTCCACAAATATTTTCGTAAGAATATTGTGTGGCCATTTAACATGTCACCATACATTGTCTTGACCGAGAATACTCCATTGGGAGTTAACTTCCAACTAAAAGTATCCTCGTCATTGTTGAGCTGAACTCGCATTAGTTGCTCAACCAGGTTCAGCCATGCCGTTCTCCTAGTACCTAGAACATTTCTACGGAACGAAAGGTTTATAGGTACAGTACTTAACACATCTGCTACAGTAGCTTTTTTATTAGCCGCAATGGCATACAGTGATGGATATTCCATCGCTAGTGGAACGTTCCCTAGCCATGTATCTTCCCAAAAATTTGTTTGCTGCCCATTCCGAACCACAAAAGTATCTCGAGAAAAGAATTCTTGTTTCACTTCCATTAATCCCTTCCAAAAGGGAGAGTCCGTAGGTTTTGCTTGTACTTGCGATAACGTATTATCCCTTAAGTACTTATTAACTAATATTTCCTGCCACACACCTTCCTCATTCATAATCTTAAACAACCATTTACTTAGTAGGCATTTGTTCTTAATTTCAAGTACCTCAATACCAAGTCCCCCCTGATCTCTTGGTCGACATACAATGTTCCATTTAGTCAATCTATATTTTTTCTTTTGACTATCGCTTTGTCAAAAAAATCTTGATCGATAAAAATCTAATCTTTTCCTAACCCCTTTAGGTATAAGAAAAAAAGATAACAGGAACATTGGTAAACTTGTGAGCACAGAATTAATTAGGACAAGACGGTCTCCGTATGACAACATCTTGCCTATCCAAGACCCCAACTTGGACTCGCACCTATCCTCCACCGCTTTCCAATATTTATTCAACAATCTCCTAAAATGAATAGGTATCCCGAGGTATCTAAACGGCAAGGTCCCCGCCTCACAGCCAAAAATATGACGATATTCATCCTGTGCTTCTTTAGCTTTGCCAAAACAAGTTGTCCCGCTGCATTTTGCTTCTGCTTAATTAGCATGCATGAGTAATCTAGGCTAAAGCCCTGCAACTATTTTCCAAGCCTTCCACTTGCACGAATCAACCGCACTAGATAAGACGTGACAAAAAAAGGCAGGTACATAAATAAAAATATAGCTGAGCACATTTTACCTAAGCTCTAGCTAGCTAGCTAGCTGGGAGAATGGAATCCATTCCTTCATCATCCACACAACACCAGAAGCTGGCTTAGCTGCTAGCCTACTCCGCCCACCTCCGATCCACCACGCCGTCGTGGTGCGCTCTGAGATGCCGCCGGCGCCATTGCCGTCGACTGGTCGGCTAATTCACCGGAGCGGCGACGCCGGCCGTGATGACTGGTGACAGTAACAGCTAGCCAAGTAGCCATGGATGCAGATGCAGGTGAGGGAGCTGTTCGGATAGCAACGAATTTGATTTTACACGTACCGTACGCCGGCGCCCTACGGTTAGTCGGAGGCAGGAGGATAAGCTGACACGGACGTGTGTGCCGACCGCCGGCTTTACGTACGGCATCTCGATTACAAATATCCGGGTTCGATGCCTTGGCGATCGCTGGCTGCTGGCTCGATCGTCGACGAATTTGTTCAGGAGGAGGCCACTACCCCAGTACCCACTAGGCTGAGAGTTGAGTGTCACTGATATATATGATCGATCCATGTCCAGGAGGAGGGGTACCCCTGACCGATCTCGGATGGACAATATACCTCACTCATAAAAACATCGCAATCTTGGAGTGCCACTAGCAGTGTCCAAAGTCATGAATTTTCCAGTTTTTCTACCTTTTGCCACTTTGATTAATCTTTACCAGTTTCTTGAACCTAACTTAAATCTGAATTACAAGTATGGAACTTTGTTTTTCTATAAATTATAAAAATCGTTTTCACGTACTCCCTCCGGTCCACAATATAACATGTTATAATTGGTGTGCATGCTGTCTAGATTCACACTAAAATAAGTGTACACATACACTTAAATGTGTTAAGATACATATATACATGTGTGTATATGTAAATTTGGAAAAAAAGACTAAAACATCTTATATCATCGAAAAACGAGACTAACAAAGTAGGGTTATTTGTAAGGTACCCATGAGTGTTGAAAATTTCAAGTCCTTGATATGAAGAGTTGTGTCGACAATTTGCGCCCCATTCCGACATAAAATCAAATTGTATGAAAAAGGTAAAGAAAATGTTATTTCTTGTCATGGAGTCATAGTAATATTCCATGTATGAACTATACGTGCATTATGTCTATGATTCCTATTACCATGCGAAAACAAGAGTGTCAAAGAAGATTCAGTTTTTTGGTAAAGGTATTTCAAAGAAAAAAAAGGCTTAAAGAAGGTGGATTCAAGCACAATAAATATGGTATATATGGTGGCAAATGAAATGCTTCCAAATTTCACACAAAGTACATCATAATAGATGGTCATTGTCCAAGAATTATGAATTTTCAAGCTTACCACGTAATAAACTTGAGATAACTTACAATTTTAACACAACACAATGGAAGGCACGATATACATGCACTGAATGCAACACATGCGAATGCAGAAGGCATGCCATAACACCACACTCATTGCAGCATATCCAAACATAATCGAACGGAAGGTAGGATGAAAGGACATACAAAAAGCTGCGCAAACTATGCACGTAAAACATGACACGTCTTTCTCTCAAAAGTAAATCCACATGATCACGGATCGTGATCCACACGTCGGTTCATAGATATCTCATTTTAATCCGAATCTACGATAAATACGAAACACCCCCCCACCCTCTCTCACAAGGCATCTGCTCAAACATGACAAGTGACACATGCAGGGGCACCAATGGGGGATGACTCACCCTAACACATTACTTTTGGCGTGAGAAGGTGCTAAAAAGAAGATAACACCCTTTTCTACTGTTTTTTTATTGTGAGAGACGGCCCAACTCCTCTCAGTTAACTTAACAGGCCCATTCGCATACGGCCCAACTCCTCTCAGTTAACACTTAACAGACCGTCGTCTGCCACAGCGGTCCGATCCAAACCACACGCACTTTCGCCGACGCGTCACGCACTCCACTTCCGCCACACCCCCCGGCGTCGAGATGATGCCGTACTCCGGCGATCACCGGCCCTCCCCGTCCCCGCAGCCGCACGCGACCCTCTCCTACCTCTCCCCCACCGCAGCGCCCTTCACCGTCAGCCGCCGTCCCGGGGACGGTACCCCCGATCCGATCCCCAACGCGCCCGCTAACCCTAGCCCTTACGCCGAGCTCCCCACCGCGCCGTCGCTGTACGACTCCTGGGTCGAGCCCCCGGCGAGCTATATGGATCTGGAGGCCGGCTCAGCTCCGGGGTTCCGAGGTGAGCTGAGATGACCCCTTCTCTCGTTTTTTGAATTTTGAGCCCTCCTCTCGTGACCTGGGTCGTGGAATTATGCCGCGTGATTTGTTTGTTTTGGTTATGTATGTCTTCATGGTGGCGATAGTTGGCTAGGACGCATCTCGGGTTATGCCGGGTGTTTGATTCATCTGAGATATGTTCTGGGGGTGGAGGGGTTGGTGTGTGGGTGCTTACAACCAGGACTGCTTACAACCTGGACTATGTGACGCGATCGTCAGTACTGATGGAGTGATTATGTGATCATAGATCAGAGACTATATTAGCAGATTGGGTTAGTATCTTAACTTAGAGACATAGAACAAGCAGTTGCGCAGCTGCATGTATGGTAAGCTAGTCATGAGCCATGATATTATACAGATGCATCTCATTGTTCATGCTATATCAGCAGATTGGGTTAGTATCTCAACTTAGAGACATAGAACAATTAGGTGCGCAGCTTCATGTATGGTAAGCTAGTCATGAGCCATGATATTATCTAGAGGCATCGAATTGTCTTATAATTCTAGTGTCACGAACGATTCTTGGAGGGGAAAATGTCGCAGTATTTTTCTAGCTGTTCACTCTTTTCATGTGTCGATAAAAGTTACAATGTTACCTGACAACGCCAATCAAATTATGCAGGTTTTGCCAATTCTGATGGGTTTCTGGTTTCTGAGAATGCGCAAAACGACTTGTACACTGGGAACCATTTTGGTACCTCCATGCAGCCACTTCCATTCACAGCAGGAAGCTCAGAGTGGATGGAGGAGAAGTATCCTGGAATTTACCAAAGAACGTCAAAGGCCCTCCCAAGTGATTTTGTATCATCAGCTGTTCATCAGCCTTCTGTGTCTCCTAATATGTTTGCTTGCTTACATAAAGAACCTTCTGTGTCTCCTAATCAGTATTCCCTGTATTCTCCTTATGATAACTACACGTCACATCCTCCATCATCCTCAACATATCAGTTGAACTACGACCTGTCCATGCCATCTGTTGCTGCCTCACCTGAAGTGTGTGCTGCAGCAAAATCATCTTCGCCCACAACAGACGGCCATATATCAGAAAATGCATTTTCCGCACCATATATGAATCCTTGCAGATTAAATCTGGATTATTTTGATACCATGCAGAATGAACAGAAAGATCTCTTTGGATATCAGCCTGCTTATAAACATTATGGTGACTGGAGTAACTCTGATAATGGTACAGCAATAATGGGAAGCTCTACATTCAATACGCGTGGAGCTGGAAAGAGCTTTCTTTTGGGTGAAAGTTCAGAAACTGGGAAACCTGTGCAACGAGGAACCTATCCACTTAGTCAACATGGAGTTGGAGAGAACTATGTCCTGGATGAGAGTTCTGAAACTGGGAGACCTGTGCAGCCTGCATTAGAAGTGAAATCTGATTTGAAGAAATTACAAGCATCATGTTCTAAAGTTTCTCCACCTGAACACTCATTTCCTCAACCTTCTCCACTTTTCATTGAACCACTTGAGGTAAATAACCCAGTTGTTGATTCTCCTTGCTGGAAAGGGACACCAACCGTACATCAGCCATCATTTGGTGTCGTGAAAAATGACGAAGCTAACTATTCTGCTAATGGCTTGGGTGACCTGCATGATTTGCACCAAAACAAGAAACTTTCTGAGTTTAGTGCTCATAATTCTTTGTTACTTCGCAATCATCATGGTACATCAAATCCCGAGAATGATCCTTCTGTACTTTATTACGTCAATTATCTGTCTGCATTCAGCTTGCCTTCAGGGTGTAACAAATCTGAAGGTCATAATGATGAACAACCATCCAGTTTTGGGGATCTTGGTGGTATGGAAAAGTCTACCCACCCTGGTTATTTATCTGTAGACCAAGGAACTAGAAGAGATAAACTCATGTCCTGTACGACAGGAGACGATTCTGGAAATGTGGTAACAGAAGATCATAAGGAAAGTGTTTTTCCTTTCAGAAACGAAAATGAACCCATGTTGTTAGGCAGAAATCTCGGCAGTCATGCTGTGGGTATGAGTGAGGAATCTAGTAAGAAAGTTTCAAGCAATGTTGGTGCAGCTCCAATTGCACAGGCTGGGATGGCGAAAGAAAGTCTACAAGGAAATACCGTTGTCGATGAAGTTGTGTCAGCATGGGAAAATCTGTACTCGAAAATGCCTATGAACAAAGGTCTGGAGCATTTCACCCATTCCAACACAGGTTTTGAGCAGTCGGTGAAGATATCTTCAGACAAAGTCAGCTGCGGAGCGAATAGTCAGAAAGAATTAATTGGGTCAATTTATAATTTCTCAGTAATGCTTCTATCTACATGCAATGGTGGTTATCAGTTGGAGGAATCTGAACATGCACTTATTCAATCCGCGATACAAAATCTCAGTTCTTTGAGTTCCACGATAAGCAAGGTATGGTTGTATGATTGAAAACCACTATTTTCAGTTTGCACCACTTGATTAAATTATGTTTTCATTTATATACTATAAGAAAGTCACTTTGGACTACTTGTACTACATTCATTGATCTTGTGGCGAAATACATTTAAACCAGAAATGTTTCACATTTTGTCACTCTTGACTGCTGTCCGTGATATGAATGCTTATTGTTTACTTTCAGTTTGTATGTTTTGCTACCTGAGATAGTTTCATACTCTAATTTTTCTTAACTTTGATCTTACCCACCATTGACTGAAATATTACATTCATCACGCTTTTCTTCTAGCAGTGTTAACCACCACTAATACAACATCCCATGTCAAGCTGAACATGTTTTGGACCTGGTAGTTAATACTGTCATCCTTATAATAACTTGTACATTTTAGACTTGGATATACTCGAAATTTCTTATTTAGTAAACGAAATAGTAAATCTACTTGTCTTTCTAGTCAGTTATGAAAATGGCTGTTGAATTCTAGGTTTTCTTATTTCTCGTGCAAGGCTCCATCGAAAGCTGATGATGTTAATAGCAACTGGCACCAAATGAAATCAGAAAAAACGAAGTGCAACGGAAAGAGTCATCAGCCTGAGAAGCTTGCTGGACTTGATTGGGAGAACATTGGCGCAGATTTCAAAACAGTTATTTTGCAGGTAGTGATTTATTACTTAGGATTATGTTGGTATGTCCTACCAATCTCCTCGAGCATGTAACTTATGCTATTGCTATCTTCTTGCGGACAGGATCTTGCTAAGCTTCCCGAGGAGAATGTGGTCAGTGATAACGATGCCCAAATGATGATATACAAGAATCTATGGATCGAAGCTGAAGCTTCCACGTGTAAACTCAAATATGAACTGCAACTTACCCGCATGAAACTTGCAACGAAATACAACAATCAGCTAACAGGTCAGTACTTGTGTTTGTGTGTCTAGCAAGAGGTGGCCTTAATTTATCTGTATATTCTGAGCATTCCCTTACTCCTGTGTGTTAAATAATCTTGTAGCTACTGCCAGAGCACCTGCTAGTTCATCAGGACAAGCCAAAGCCTCTAACTTGCCCAAAGCTGAGGACTCGTTATATACTGGAGAAAGTGATGATTCTAGCAAACAACAAAACCTAGTGAAAGAAAGTCATATCTATAAAACGTTACTACCTCAGGGAGATGATGCTGATGTCTTTGCTCGACTGAAAGTTCTGAAGCTCCGTGATGAGAGTATAAAAAGCTTTCATGAGGCCAATAGTGAGCCGCAGAACGAAACAGATGTTGATGACACTGTTTTTGATAATGCTGTTGACGCTCGGATAAACTCCTTAGTGGAGGACATCATCAAAGAGCGTACAGAAGCAAGTAGCAGTGAAGGTGATGAGGCTGATGGCGCTACTGCTGCCAGACTTGGTGATTTGCCAAGCTGTAATAACAATACAGGCTCATTGGACGAGGACATCAATATTGAGCAGATAGAATCCAGTGGAAGCAATACCCATGGTGCTTTCATGGGTAAGCTCAAAGATTTGATGTGCTGTAGTGATGATACAAGCTCATCAAGTGAGGCTAAAGCTTGTCAGCTCCAAACAGCAAGGGGAAATGAATTTGGGCAATTTGGTCAGCTTGAAGATGGTATTATCGCCAGATTGCAAGTACTGAAAAGGCGTGTTGATAACACTAGCAGCGTGGAGGTCAATGCTTGTCAGCTCCAAACAGCAAGCCGTAATGAATCCAGCCAATTCGGTCCGCTTGAAGATGGCATCATGGCCAGATTGCAAGTACTGAAAAGGCGTGTTGATAACACTAGCAGCATAGAGGTCAATGCTTGTCAGCTCCAAACAGCAAGCGGAAATGAATCCAGCCAATTCGGCCCGCTTGAAGATGGTGTCATGGCCAGATTGCAAGTACTGAAAAGGCGTGTAGATAACACTAGCAGCATGGAGGGACAAGAGGTATTTTCCGATGATTGGGTCGGTCACTTTGAAAGAACACAGTCTGGTCGTGGAGCGCATGATGATCTAACCGAGAAGTCTGGTTCATCTGATGATGCTGGCTTCAGAGCTCTATCTGATGAAGTGGACAGCAAAGCGGCGAGGCAGTATGTCGGTTCATTTCTCGAAGGGTGTCGTGTTCCCTCAGCACCAGCGGAACCTGCAAGCGTGCATTTGCATGATGAGCGGTTGAGCCACTCGCCATCAGAATGGGAGCATGTGCTGAAGGAAGACTTTTTTCTCCCAGGCAACCACCCTGTGAAGTGAGAGACATCTGCTCGTCCGTTGCCTTAATTCAAAAATCTCTTATGTGTTGTATATATGTTCTTAACTAAACAGTGCGCAAGATCTACGGCCGTAGATGGATTCTAAAACTGTAACTTTATGTACAAGAAAATAATCTCAACTCATGGCTCACACCAAGCTTTATGTAAATATATGTTTCATGTTCTATTATCCGGTTGCATGCTTGAAAGTAGCATGCACAATACCACTTATATATATTACGATAATGCGTGGTCCTTAATGCTTGTATGTTTTAACCATGGGTGTATCTTATTAGTTTTGATTATCTTTTGGATTCTCCGGATGTCCCTATTCAAGTTTGCTGTTCAGTTATATAACCAAGGATACCATGTTTCTCTCTCTCTCTCTCTGTTGATTTTTGGAAGACCCTATGAAGGTACCAATCCCTATTTCTTGGTCCTGCACCTAGCTAGGGATACAGCATGCATGCTGCACTCCGTAATGTTGAGAGAAAACCTGCAAGTTGGGCGGGCAGGTCCAGCCGTCACCTGTGGCGGTTGCAGGGCTAGCTGACTTGGTTTTACCCGCAACCACAAGCCTCAGATCAGATCCAGAGCATGCATGTGCCGGTATTGATGGTGAAACATGCCAAATGGCCTCCAAAGTGCTTATGAGGACCAAGATTAAAGGCTCCAGGCTGCGAGCCTGGCGTTTAGCCATGAATTTGTTTTTTTACTTACTGATAATGCAGGCAGTGAGAGTAAACTTCTCCATTGCTACTGCTTGACCTTTGTGAGGGATAGAGGACGTACGGGCCTACACCTCCACAGTGGGTAATCACGTCGAGGCAGTGTCGCATGCAGCGCCGCAACGCAACGGATGGATTCGGAGCTATGTGCGGGGCTGCATTGCACGGTTGATCTCAGATCTCGTGGAAGCAGAAGCTGCAGATGCCAATGAATGGGTTCATCCATCGGGCTAAAGTTGCCAGTGCCAGGCAGGCCACCATCGCCATGGCTGCTCACCCTCCAAGCTGCTGCTACTGTAGTCTGTACCGTGTACCATGTAGTGTACTGAGCCTGAGCTCACATTGCCTTTTCACCACCGTCGTCGACGAGGATCAAGATTGTGGATCTTAATTCTTACGGCATAGAGATAGAGATTACTCCTAGCATTGTTGACCACTGTTCCGGCCAGTATGGTGTGTTATGTTAACCCAATTGCAACTAATTATTTTGTAGAATCAAATCACGGGAAGATCGACGTACGCCGGGACTGCAGACGAATTAGTTATTCGGATTCGATCTCCCTTCACCCTAGTACTCTCCTCGCTGGCAGCATATACAGTATATTCTACGAATCGGATCTTCACCAAGTCATCTCAACTCACCTGCGTTCATGGTTTATCGATTATTATTATCAATCTCGAAATCTGCGACCGATGATCGTCCACGTGGCGCTTTGAGGCATTTGAGCGTGCTACCTGGTCCCACATGGCAGCACGGTACGCCGTCCACTACAGGGAGAGGAGGCAGGCGGGCAGGGTGTGCAGAAAGCGAAGCAACGGTTTTTGGCAGGCCCGCGTGGGTCACGCCACGCTGCGCGCAGATCTACGGATTTGTCAGTTTCTTCTCCAATTATTACCACCACGTACTACGTATATATCTTACCAGTATCACTTTCAGAATGAGAAGAGAAACAAAAAAGTCTGCGTGTGTGCTCCTGTTGATTTTTCGTCCCTACGTACGGAGCATGATATGAATTCAGTGTCACGGTTTGGTATCTCTACTTTCACATCCTGTTCTGGCTTACTCGAAACATTCCTGGTTGTGTTGGTTTCTTAGGCCGTGGCGATCCATTTAGAAAAGCAGATACGTGATGTTCCATGGATCTCGTGCACAAGGCTTATGAATATTTGTATGGGGGCATGTCACATATTGGCAGACGAATGGGCTTGTTTGGCGCTCTCAGGGCTAGAGAGAAGGGAGGCGATACTCAAACGGAGGAGACAACACATCATGGTTAACGTCTGATGTTGGTCCCTCGGTACGCCTCAGTACCAGGACTAGTTCAGTCATGCTCTTCACCGTGAAAATCTATGGTGAGGTCTTTAACTAGATATGACACTCGCTCGTCATTACCCTTACTGATCAAGGCATCGTTTCTGGAGAAACTTTCCGCGACCCGTGTCTTACCAAGGCAGTGGTTGATGTCGTTGCGGCTTGTTTCATGTCTTGGACTGTGAGCGTGTGCACGTGGTGGTATGTGTGTTTGTACACGCGCACATGCACCTCCTTCTGCACATAATACTTAAGGGATTATGACTTCATAATTACCCCCAATGATGTTGCTTCTCGAGGAGAAAGGCTTTTGCGGAGAAGTGAGTCTAGCTCAACTGGTTTGGTTCCTTGTGATTGAACCAGCCCACCCAGCTTCAACGCCAAGACTTGGCATGGGTGCTCGTATTTTTCTTGATTTAATCGGCGTTGTGCTTTCAGTGGTAGGTAACGTGCCCGTCAACAGCAAGACGTCCGTGGAGATTTAATGGCATACGACAAATCTTGGGTGCGAACTAATTTTTATCATGTCAAACATTTTGTAAAGATATATACATGAGTTCATGTTATATTATTGGAAATGTGGCCGTCATGATTCATCAACAACTCCAACATACCTTAAACAATCTTTTAAAATAGAGTAGATAATTCAAACTGAAAATAGCTCACCCACAACAAACTTACTTAACCACCTCCTTAGAGAGCTCCAATAGAGAATACTATCTATGGTCATATTTTTGTTATTAAAGTGCAATGGAGTTGTGATACGATCAGTTATATAGCTTCATTGTAGCAAGGCACATATATTTTGTGAAAATATGATTTGTGTATTGCATTAATTAATATGACCCGAAAATATAATAAGGGCAGGTGAACCGCTCACACTAGTCGCTATGGCCTTTCATTCAATTGGACCCATCAGTTAGGTAAACATATGAAAACTAACCAATCAAGTTAGAAACACATACATAATATTGCTTAAGACATCAATGCATAAGAAAGTGCCATCTCATCTGAATTGAATGATATTTGGGAAGCATAACAAATTTTGTTTAACAAATATCCCGGCCGGGAGAGGTCCCCTAGCTATTAGCTACCTTTCACTCTCCAAGGGTCCATCACAATCAAGTCACCCTTTGGCTTGGTATCCCACTGCTGCGGGACCATAGAAGTATAATTCTTTCTTAATTGAAATAATCCTCAGTTATTGCTCGCAAAATCCAAGAAACATATACATTCACTGTCATTTTAGGTCACACTTACACAGCTAGCTAAATACTGATATATTCGGACCAATCCTATCTTTTACCCAATATATATATGCCACTATATATTTCGTTAACGAATACTGAATCACTTACCGCTGCCTCGCGGGGAGAGCTAATTCACGACAACTTAACGAGTCATGCATGTATCTACGTACCTTTCATATCATAAGGTTGTATCTGTATGAATTAAGTACGTACATACTACGCTGATATATTAGCTAGAGAGTACTCCACTTAGCAGCTGATTAACAACCAGTGTACGTACAGTTAGCAGCTGATTAAATCGATCCCAAAGGGTCTTGGGTGATGTTGAAACTTGAGAGGGCCACGCCCTGAGGGCACATAATTGGTGGTCCATGCATGGCATTGTCATGCATATGTGTATATGCATGCCCTAGAAAACAACAGAAATGTATATATGCAAGAGAGAGAGAGAGAGAGAGAGAGAGAGAGAGAGAGAGAGAGAGAGAGAGAGAGAGAGTCTTTAAGCATGGCAGGGGCAATACTAACCAATATTTTGTCCATGCGTGGCACCATAACGCATGTGCACTGTACCATCGGCACCTCCTTCTTCACTCGTTCGGCCCGGCCGACCCTTCACCGGTCGCATTCCATCTCACCTCCATTACAGCATAAACATAGCCCGATGACGGTGAGGTATCGTAATTCGTATCACGACGACGGCACGCGTCCCTGTACGTGCCGTCGACGGCGCCTCCCTCAGGGGAGGTGAGAAAGATCACAAGAGGGATCGATTGGTTGCGAGGTATCATATATACATAGATCATATCTACATATGTTAAGACTAAAGCGAGAAAGTCGCTGGCTCCATGTAGCTACCCCCTGCTAGTAATTGAGGGTATTAGATGCCATGCCCATCTCTGGATTGATGATGCTTGCATCTGCATGCACGATCATCTACCCCAGCTTCTTCAAAGTTTTGAGCAGTAGACGGGGGTGCACATAATACATAGGGCGTGCACTAGGGAATAGGTAGGTAGGGGTATGGGCCTCTGAATTTTCCATGGGACCTCTTTGCATTATGGAGAAAGCAGCTAGACACAACTGATCGATGGATCGTGTGTAGGAAGAATACCAAAACTATCTGTCTACGGTCATGACGTGCAAGTGATGTGATGCTTTCAGCAGTCGTTTCAAAGGTGGCCGATCGATGCGTACATGATGTGCCCCGGAAAGCATTGCTATCAAATGTAGAATTATAAATTTACTACTGTTATTTGCTGTGTCCTTGTTATTGCTAGCCTGAACAAGTGAACATCACATATGTATAAGGTCAGTGCTGCATTGCATGCTGTAAGACAGCAACGCTAGCTAGCCTAGTTATTGAGCCCAAGAGCTTTTAGCAGATGCATGTGCCCAGACTAGGCATGAACAATGGCACATGCATTGACATTTGCATATAAGATGAGAGAATGCCATTGACGCCATCCATGGGAGGCAGATGCCTATCCCCAAGTCCTCCTTCTGGCTCTGCAGTGGAATGGAAAAGAGATGAAGATTATTCAGGCAATCAGGCAGGCTACCTACACGACCCTCTCCTGAATTTCTCTCATCCCTCTGGAGGGAGGCTCCATGCAGCTTCTCATCTCATGACACTGGCTATAAAGAGCCAGGACACGGCTTTCCTTTAATATCCACCTGCATCTAGCTTTCTCTCCAACTGCTGCAAGGGCAAGGCTTGTTACTACTACATGCAACTCATAGGCCCTACATATCGACATCTCTGTGCCATCTTCAGCTGCCTCCCTCTTCACTCTCCTCCTACATTTAACCATTTGCATGTTTATGCCTATGCATTATGATTGCAGGATGCTGGTGGTCTAGAGATGACAGCATCTGGTTCTACCTTGCATGCTCAATGTGTCTAAATGTACTTCCTTTCTCTATTTGTGCCTAGCTAAGCTAGGGCGTGTGCAGACGGACAAGGTGTTTTGGCTCGTAGGAGCATCTAGACTCTTCATCAGAAGTTCATTTTAAAAAGAAATAAAATTCTGAAATAAAATGTTGGGTGTACCTCCAAACATTTTATGTCCGCACATAAAGTTTGACAAAAAAGGATTTATTGTGTCATGTATAAAAATTAACTAGACATTTTGTTTGTCCTTTTTACATTGGGCACAAAAAAAATGTCATTTTCTTGACTACATGAAACATAATGTTTGCCGTGTGTCGAGGACATGACAAGGCAGCAATCATGTCGGCAAAAGGTTTATGTGACATGTTAAATTTGTGCTACGGCGGAGCAAAAAAAACAAATATGGATGCGACACGGTGACGACGGCTCAACAGGCAGATAGCACACACTAGGCTTTTGCCGTGAGCAAAAATAAATCTTTGTAAATTACATGGGAACTTGAAATATAATTGTGTGATAGTTACTTAAAAAAATTGGCACAAAATATTTTAAGATTGCGTACTATAGTTTTGTGATGTGTACACGAAGAAATTTACAGTATCTGTCTTCTACCTATTAATATTCAAGGGGAATCTTCACCCCATATTAAAAATCATCATTAGAAATATAAAATAAATCAAATTAATGAAAACTTGCACAAAGAGTATTTTTATGTGACATGGTTGCTAACAAAAATACTAGATCTCGAATATGACATTTTTTGAGAAAAAATGTTAACAAAAAAGCTATCATGTATGAACATTCAAGGGTTTGAACCAAATGACAAAGGCGATGGTCATATCCATGGCATACTTGTTATAGTTTGCCCATATTCGACACACATATGCATCCATTTTTTCATTGCAATCAATAATCAACTAAGATGTGAAAAAACTGATTCTCCATTTTATATATGAGTGTGCAACGTGTTTTTTGTGAAGCGATTGCCAAAATATGGGGAGAAATGGCACCACTTAAATTTTCAAAAGACTTAGACCTCGTGGGATGGACATCATCAACATTTGACAAATTTTATCATTTTGTAGATATTTTTATAAGTTTCGTCCGAAATTTAAACTACAAGTGTGTAATAGTTTGGTCATATACTTTGTCAAAAATCATTCTATGGTGCCATAATATGATTCCATGCAATGTACATGATTTATTTTCAAATTTTCGACTTCCATGCAATATGCAAAATGTTAAAAATAATGTCAAAGTTGTGCGAGGAGTTCTTTATGTAACATGGTTTTAAGGAAGAACACCAAAATTGGATTATGCATATGGATCTTAAAAAAACATGCTCAGAAAATGCCTATCATGTATGAGCATTAAATATTTCAACGAATTGACCAAAGCGATGGCATACTTTGTTATAGTTTGCCAATATTTGGCACATGTTCATGTCTTTTCTCAGTATTATTTTCAAACTTTGTCTTGTAAAAAAATCACGATAAGTGCCAAAACGAATTTGGTGAAGCGACTACCAAAAATATGGGGCAAAATGGCAACACTACAATTTCGCACAAATTAAAACTCGTGTGATGGCCAACATCGAGATTTGATTTTCTTTTTGCTTTCTAGGTAATTTGTTTTGTTGTTTTTGAGTTTTCTGCCGATTTTGAAAAGTAGATCAAATTTGACCTCTAAGGTCGCGATAGTTTGGTGACGAACTTTAGGAAAATCATTCTTAGATAGCCTATTATATTATGACTCTATGTAGTGTGCACATTTGTTTTTAAATATTTGACCTCTGCAACTTGTGAATGTTTGCGCGGGTAATTTTGACCATATTTTCGTAAACATTACAAAATTAAAATTGTGTGTTTCTGTGACATGATTGCCAAAATAATACCTAATCATGAATACGGCGCTTTTGAAAAAAAACACAAAAACGAGCATGTTGTATGAACAATTGTGTGTTTCATTCCAAATGAATAAGCCGATGGATATATCCATGACATATTTTCTTAACAAAAGAAAAGAAATGCAGCTAGTCAAAGAAGAAAATGGGGAAGTGAAAGGTAAGAGAGTCACCGTGTACAGTGAACTAGGACACAGAAGACTTTGCAACATATATAGAAGAAGTGGAGATAGATTGGAGTCAATATGACAAGGATTGATTTGTCAAAGAATACCACTCATGGTGACTTTGTCAATGCACATGCACTTCGGGACTTATAGTTCGACGGTTGAACCGCATTGATTTACACAATGCGCATGCGATTGCGCGTTCGCGCGTGCAGCAAGACCTCCTACGTTCCCTGGTCTCCATGGCGATCGAAATACACTGTGTGTTATCGCTGTGATGATTAAATCACCGCTATCAACATTCTTTTATAAAACATCACTGTGTTATTTTCAGCTGGTCAACCGTCCACTCATCTTTCTTCTATATAAACTCTGTAATACAGGTAATTTGAAAGGATGAAATCTTGTCAGCAGTCATCATGTCTGAAGAATCATCTCTCATAAATTTGCAGTTGCAGATCACCGGGCTTCCAGTAGTGCCACTTTTAATTAGAAATTAAGCTAGGAATAGGATTACGATCCAGTAGACCAGTAGTACACTATATATAGTACATATCTACATTGATGTATCGTCCTAGATTACAGACAACAATAATTCGTCACAAATGCAGCACAGTGTCACAGCAGTGTACGTAATTGTGCCAGGAGACAGGCGGAAGCTCAGCTTGCTTACCTTGTACCAGTACTCCACTATAGATCTGCTCAGAATTAGTTATTGTACATTGTACGTACGTCGACAGTTAACCACCCTCCGATCGGAATTGTTTGTCGTGTGGCTGTATAATATTTGTATTGGGTTAGTAGCTTTCCAGTGACAATCAATCCTAACTAATTTTTACTACTGCCTCAGAGGCTGAGACAGATATGTGCAGACATGTGCCAAAAAAATCAGCGGACTTATGACATGTGGGCCCCAGAGTAGTTCCTCAGCCGCTTTGTAGTAAAAGAGAAAAGAATACTACGTACTCTTCTCTGTTTCACCGTTTGCAAAGTCGGCATGCTACATGCCCACTAGGAGATACCCCTGCATGCATGCAAAATGCAATGTACACGCCTGCCGTCTAATTGTCAACAAAGTGCTCGACTGATCACAACATCAAAGTTGGCGTCCGGCTGGTCTCTAACTCCAACAAATGACGAAATACATCACCTCTTTTCATTTTTACAACACCCATCTGCGTTTTACATCATCCAATTGATTTCATCTATTCTCACCACTGAAATTTCAGATGATGCAAAATAGGTCACCACACTCAAATCGAACGGCGGGGACGGAACGAGCCGATCTAACAATCGTGAGGCGTTGATCGTGATTTTGGCCAGAGATGGTCGCCGGAGTCGCTGGAGCACAAGGGGGGGGGGGGGGGGGGGGGTGGCGAAGGAGCACGATAGAGGTGACACAACCTGTGAGAGCATATTGATGGTTGATGTGAAGTCTAGGTCACGCGGGGGAGGGCGGCGGCGGCCGCCGTGGCGGAGCGTCCGGTCGCGCGTGGTGAGTGACGCACTGTGCTAACTGGCGACCAAATCGATGACCAGTGCAGTTTCCTAGATCCACAAATGACTAGCGACGAGGGACGGCACCCCGAAATTGACCGACAGTAGCTCATCCACGGCGCGGCGATTCAGTTAGCAGGTCGTCGACGGCCATTCCAAGACACGATAGGCGACAACGGGACTCCGCGAGGCTCGACTGGGGTGGAGGGGAAGCTGGGAAGGGTAGTGGTGGTCGATTTGGTCGGGATTTGTCCGACAACAGTCCAGATAGGTTGGGGTGTGTTGCGTGTAGAACGAGGCTGAAACTGGGGGTTGGGTTGCACGCACGCTGAAATTTTGTTTGCAACACCTTTATATACTGATGTATATTCGCATCACCAAAACTGGAAATACACATCATGTGCGAAAATGACTTACCACAACTAAGAGGACCCCCTCCCATCTACATAGCCATTGATATTTCAGATCCGACGGTGCGGTTCAATTTTGCAAAATAGACCCTGCACTTCGACAAAAATATGATTCGCTCCCAGCTACATAACTAGCATAACAGCCACAGATTCTCTAATCACCAATTCCTGCTCCCACCTCCACATACGCGACTCCCTCGCCAAGCTCCCACCTCCGGCCCCGAGCTCTCTCCCTCCCCGTAGCTCCTCCCACATCCGGCCATGGAGCCCCTGCTCCGACCTCCACTCTCCTTGACTTGCGGCTGTCCGGGACCGCAGTCCCAAGCCCCTCCTCCACCATGAAGATCTGGATGTGCTGGACGAGAGCAACACCTTCTTTCTTCTTCCTAGATCTAGATCTGTTTTTTCTGTTTTTCTTTGAATTCTTCTTTGTTCTTTCTAGATCTAGATCTCACTGCTTCGTTTTTCTTGATTTGGATCTGGGGTGAATGTGGGTGGATTCATGATTTATTTTTTATATGATCCCCGATTCATTTTTTTCCTGGTTTGTTCTAATCCCAAAATTCTTGTTAATCTGTTCATGCAATGAACCCTAGAACCAGTTCATGTATACAGATCCAAATTTGTTCACGGATGGATGAATACAGATATATGTATATGTAAATATATACTTGTGATCATGGATCAGATCCGAATTTGTTTATCTACTTTTTTTTTCATGGATCAGATCCAAATATTCTTTTCATGGATCCGAATTTGTTGATGGATGGATCAGATCCGGATATTTTTTTTCTTGGTGTATACAGATACCGATTTTAGATCCGGAAATTGTGTATACATGGTACGTATTGTTTAGTGCCGGAAATTGTGCGTGATTGGTGTAGCAATATTTTGTTCGATTTTTTCATCTGAAGTTTTTTTCCTTGATTTTCTGGAAATGATCCAAATATATGTGATCCCAGATTTATTTGTATCCAATCTTCTGTTAAAACATTGTACTAAATTCATGATCTAAAAAAAAATAATGCAAAAGAAGAAAAAGGATTTTAACCAATAAATATGAAGAAAAACGAATTCTGAAATCATTACCCTAAAATGCTAATACACAAATCCAAAAATGAAATCATTTCCATAAACACACATTTTTACAAATGTTAATTTGTTAATACAAACTTATGTAAAAGTATGTTTTATTCATGAGTTTATGTTTTTTTCGAAAAATTATGTTAATACTCCTTGATGCTAGTTTAAAACAAATGATGATGTGTCATGAGGGTTCAATGAAGAAAAATGTTTAAATTAGGGGTCTTGACTGTAAAATATTTTGCACGCATCTTGAGATAGATGGATGGTCCTAGTCGTTGGAGCGGGTCCTCTTAGTTGTGGAAAAACTGCGTCGCATCATGTGGTAAGAATTTGCATCACAATGTACGTTTACCGTCACCTGTTGTAACTTGTTTTTTGGCGTTTGATGATGTAAAATTTAGTTATTTCCAAATACATCATCGGTTGGGGCTGCTCTAAATATGGTCACTCGGGGTGCATCTTTGGGCTCAACTTGAGGTTGTTTGTGTCATGGATGTTCGACCAAATTTTAGGTCTCCTTGATTCAGAGTATCTGCATAGCAATTTTGGAAGATTTAAATCTGTAGTATATTGTTCCTCAATGGTTGTTCTATTTGCGGGAGTAAATTCCATAGGAGTTTTCTAAATAATTCTTCTCCGCTTCAGTTCATAGGAAGTTTAACATCAATTTGAACACGTGTTCCGTAATCCTATTTTTTCTATGTGATGGAATCAAACAAAAATCGGTGCATAAGAAATCATTTAATCTTGTAGTGTACATGCCATATTGCAAATCTGCATTTTGTTGCTATTCCCACATTTTTTTCAATACTACGAATCAAGGAGGCACTTAACCAGTCTCGATCTTGAGCTACAATGGATGTAAAAGAAAAGGTCTAGAGCATGGTCGCATCCGCGAAAGTTATAACTAAATGGTATGTGGTGTAGTTCGTTACTCCTCTATTCTGAATTATATGATTTTTAGTTTTTAAATCGCATGTTTGTAGACACGTTTACTCATTTCTGCCTGTATGTAGCCACATTGTAATATCCAAACCACTTTGTAATTAGGAACGGAGGGAGTTTCTCTTTACAAAAGAAGGACGTTTTCTACTTATAGGGTGGCCCTAGTGGGGACGGACCTAGCTATAGCAATTGGAATGCATATCCTCATGCTTACCTAGTCGAAATCATCGACGCAAAGGAGTACATGAATGTAATATTTGGCGAGCCTCTTGTGAGCATATGATCGATGTGTAGCCTTGTTAATTAATTTAGGACCTTCTTGCGTTTTTGTTTTCGGAAAATACGCACTTGACATTAGTAAACCAAGGGCCAAGTGATGCACGGCCACTAGGTGGAGGCCTCACAGAAAAGTTTAACAACCTCTTGCCATCTGATCATAGACCTGACCTCGAAAGAAGCAGAGGAGTAGTTGTAGCTTTGCTAGGACCATATACATATTAAAATACGTGCACACTCAACCGTAAATAAAGTATACAAGTTGTCGTAATTTAACTTTTTCCAGGTCGTTAACTTCAACACTACAACCAAAGCTAGATGTTAGCCAAAAAAATAGTATATTTTGAACTGATTACTTACTGATTACACCAATACAAACAAGAGTTGAAAAGTCCTTTCACGACTCTAACCGGGCGTCAACGACCCGTCCCAGTGCCCCGCGTTTCCCCCACAAAACGAAGGAAACCCCCTGAAAACAAACAGCCAACTCGACATATAAACTATAGTAGCATCTGCCTACCTCATGTGCCAAGTGAGCACCCAGCAACATGTGTGTGCACCTTATAAAATATGCCTCTACTTGACACTTGTAGTAAGTAGCTGCAGATTGTACCTTATTGTATGCACCGCATGTGTATGCGTGGGCTCATAGAATAGACGCCTCACTCCTGGGGGCCGAATCAGATGTGACCTCTCCCTCTCCCCTCATCTTCTTTGCCCTGCAGCCATAGCTGGCCCTGCAGTGGCTGCTTCCAATTTCTTATTGCAATCGGATAACCTGAAATAAGTTCTTCAGACCCAGTCGGGCCTAATTGAAAACTCCCCATATAACAGATTCATGTTGCAACTCTACCACTCCTATATATTCTCTGATTCTCTCTGGTGGATGCATGTGTATTCATATATTTGTTTGGAGATCTTGTGCTGAGATTTGATTGCCAATATGTATCAACTAATTGTGCAATCACATAATTCAGTACACCAACCAAATAAGACATCCACGTTCAATCTTCAGTGGAAGATCAATTGCCAATTGTGTGCTAGTTGCATATATCAAGAGTAGTTCAGACTAGCATCTATATGTGACAAAAACCAGGCAAACCAAGTCATGCATGTTACAATATCTTGGTATTTGCATCTATGGGCCTATTAAATATATTACTCCATAATATATGGTATATATGGTACTGCTAGTTCAACACTCAACTGAATTTGCAGTTTCAGGATCGACCTATAGACGTAAAAATCCTATTTGACATAGATATCGGCGGTCACTAACAAAAAAAATTAGTAGAAGAAAATTCCATGTTTACCGAGCAGCTTAATTTGAAAGTGCATCGAGGTTTTGAATGGCTATTACAAGCTGGTCTAGTCAAATTGTGATGCAAATAATAATGTAGCCACGTGGATTATTTCACCAGTTGATACATCTAGCACCACGTGGATTATTTCATTTCTCAACTTCAAATAGAATAAGTATGCATACAAATAAAGACTTGGACCAAATCAAATAGTGCTCTAAACAGTAAGACACACACAACCAAAATCATATATACCCATAATATGAGCATGCATAAAATACACTTATTCTGATACCTACCAATATATGCTAACATGTTGAAAATTCCGATCGATCCAACAACTGGCATTTTGGGGCTCCTCATCACCTGCCTAACTCACATAAAGTCTCTCCCTATAGCATGACAAGGACAAGCTCACATGAGCTCAACCAGATAATCCATGGGCCCCAAACTAGCTAGCTTGCTAGCTCTCACGGCCCCCATCCCGCCCCCCTTTAAAAAGCAAGCTACTTGTATTGTGCCCACTCTTCCCTCCCTTGGCTACACCACACCACCATCACCCCTCCCTCACACGTACACATACACGCGTATACATACATATACACACTAGCTAAGCTAAGCTAGGACAATTACTTCTAGTAGCAAGCCAAAAGTAAGTATCCATCCATCCATCTATCCTCATCTCTCTCCCCTCCTCCATTCTTCCTCCAAGAAGAAGAAGAGCCTCCATTCTTTCTCACACCCCATCACATCAGCTCCATTTCTTCCTCCACCCTCCCTTCTCCAGCTTCTTCTTCCCCCTCACGCCTCACCATCCTTGCTATATCTGAAGTGAAGTGTCTGAAGAAACTCAAGCAAGCTAGCTAGTCGGCCAAGAGGTGCAGCACGATCTGCTAGTCGGCCAAGAGAAAACCACGGCGCAATTCTAAATTCGAGCCCCAAGTGAGCCATCCACATATAATAAGCCCACCCAAATCCTATACTAACACAATAGTAGAAACACCCAAGCAGGAGCATCAGCACCAGCTATAGCTATCTGCTGGTCAAAGGTCGAGGAGAAGCAAGGCAAGGGGCCAAGGGGAGGGAGGAGGCATCCATCCACCTAACCTACCTCTCCATCGGTGGTGGTGGCTCTGTGCTGTGCACATGGAGTTCACCGCAATCAGGGCCTCCACGGCGGCGGGCGAGCACGAGAGGATCGGCGGCGGTGGTTGCCCGTCGTCACCGGATCAGGTCTCGGCGGCGGCGGTGGAGAAGGAGCACATGTTCGACAAGGTGGTGACGCCGAGCGACGTGGGGAAGCTGAACCGGCTGGTGATCCCGAAGCAGCACGCGGAGAAGTACTTCCCGCTGGACGCCTCTTCCACCGACAAGGGCCTGCTGCTCAGCTTCGAGGACCGCGCCGGCAAGCCCTGGCGCTTCCGCTACTCCTACTGGAACAGCAGCCAGAGCTACGTCATGACCAAAGGCTGGAGCCGCTTCGTCAAGGAGAAGCGCCTCGACGCCGGGGACACCGTCTCCTTCGGCCGCGGCGTCGGGGAGGCCGCACGGGACAGGCTCTTCATCGACTGGCGCCGCCGACCCGACGTCGCCACCGCGCCGCTCGCGCACCACCGCGGCCACTTCACCCTCCCGTCCGTGCCCTTCGCGCCGTGGACCACGCACTACCCCGTCGGTGTTGGTGGCGGAGGCAGGATGTTCATGCCCGCGCCTTCTCCGGTGTCCGTCTACGATTACGACGCACACCACCACCACCACCACAACAGGAGACACGTCGGGTACGAAGCAGCTGCCGGCAGGCAGGTGCTGTTCTACCGGCCGCAGCAGCAGTACCATCACCAGTCGGTGGTCCTGGACTCGGTGCCGGTGCGCATGGTGGCCGCGCAAGGGCACCCGGAGCCGTCGCTGGCGACGTCGGGGACCAAGCGGGTCCGGCTCTTCGGGGTGAACCTCGACTGTGCCACGAACGACGAGGAGGACTTCTCCGGGGCCGGGAGGATGGCGCCTCCGTCGCTGCAGCTGCTGTCGCCGGCATCCTCGTCGTCGTCTTCATCAGGGAAAGCGAGGTGCTCTTTGAATCTTGACTTGTGAAGCTACCACCAAAAGTGGACGGTCGTACGAACGATCCACTACCACTACCGCTACTCCAGTTCTGACACAAACGGAACCGCCGCCGTGTGGTCGAGAGGGCCGGCCGGCTACAGAAGTAAACATATGCGGCCGCCGGTGCAAGCGTGGATCGACACCGGAGTACTCATCTAGCTTCTTCGTAATCCCTTCGTATATAGCTCATGATTTCTCTTTAACTAGTCAGTGCAGTGTGAGAAGAAACATGAAAAGAACAAAGCAGCAGCAACAACAAAAAATCTTTCTAGCTTTTGATGCATATGGTTTCTTGCTTCGACTTGCTTTGAGTTGCCATTATAATTCAGTTGTCTTGCATGATCTCTTGTTCTTCTGTCTGTTGGAGATTGAACTAGCATATATATGCACACTGCGACTACTGTCTCTAGTGTCTACTGCTAAAGAAGATGATGAACTAAAATACCATGACCGAGCCTAGGAAGCACAATGTGCTCCCCACATATGATATCAGTTAATACACACTGATATATACAATTTGTTATTACTTCCACATGTATACTAGTACAAGATATCTTGATGATGGAATGCAATGTTTAATTAATCATATATCATGTAGTTGTGCACATGGATTGTTCTTGTTGTTGCTGCCCCTAGCCTGCAGTGTGGCCATGCAGGTCAATTGGGCTCTCCTTCCAAAGCAGCAGCTAAGCTTGGACGCCCTTTAAAATGTGGGAGAGCTGCTCAATATCAGCAATAGCCTTGCCACGCCAGCCTTCTTGCTTGCTTGCTTGCTTGCTGGGACAGTCGGTTATGGGAGAGGCCTGGAGGTCAGATCCTAAATCCTTCTGCTACACATGCATGCCTGCCTCTGCAATTGCATACATTCATACACATATGCTGCATCTCTCTCGAGAACTGTTGCACTCCTTGATTTGGCTTGCGCATTTGTCCCATGTGCAATTCCTTCTTCCCTGCTGCTTCTGCTTCTGCGGCTGCCGCTGCCGCTGTTTCTTCTGCGGCAGCACTACAGCTGCATGCCTAACTTGTGAAACGTTCATCGGCCATACTGTAGTGTGGTACACCATGCGTACATACTAGATACTACTACACCACAGAACTAATACTAAATGCAAGGATCTGTGTACGCATGCATGCCAACCAGCCTTTCTCTGCAGCCGATCGAGGAGTAAGAAGAAGAATTAAAGCTGTCCGTTAAAAAGGAGCTGTAGATCCTTCCCTCCCGCTGACCTTCAGGCTTCAGAGAGAGGAAGAGATACATGTGGACATGCTGCAAAACTTAGAGCACATTACGATCGATATTGCATCGCGTAAACGTGTACTAAGAGTACCATTCCTGCAAAGCATTTGCATGGCAATTAAGATTGGACTTGCACAGTTAGGCGTGCCGGGGGGGTCTGGATTTCAGGTACTGTGGGCAGTGATATGGTCTGCAGAAGAGAGTAAATCACTGCCAGGGAGAGGGAGATACATGGCTATATATGAGAGCTTTGATTTGTGCATGTTGTAGTAACTTTTATATATAGCCATGTGTGATTCATTATTTCGACTTAATGCTGGGTCATGCTGCTACCAGTCCAGGGTTAGCTGTAGCCGGTGTCCTTGATTAATGTAGCTGTCTAGAGATTTGGTGTTGATTGATTATTTGTGTCACTAGTCCAGGCTACCGTAGATGCATATGCCCTTGTCAGGGTTTCAGTATGGAGTTAATAGTTTAGTAGCTTTGCTGCGATCCATTGCCTTTGGATCATAGACATGCATAAATTGTTTGGATACTACGTACACTTATGTTTTGTAAAGTGTTTGGATAGTACGTGTTATCTATAACTCAACCACTTTGGATTGCAAGGTGCACTACAGATGAAAAATAGTGTATCTGAATGTGTATCAGTTACTGCAGAAGCCAGAGGTACACCATACTTTTCTACAAGAAACGATTAAAGCAAAATAACATGCATGACTTTTAGGTAATTTATTTTATTTATTTACTTCTTCAACATTATTCTGCGGGTACACTTTCCATTCTTCAATCTGTTTGTCGAATTCTCTTATTTGCTAGCAGTGGATCCTTACTGTTAGTGCTAAGAGATACTGGTTGAGAGGATGTTTTGGTTCAGTTGACTAAGTTGTGTATACACACCAAACTAACAAATGTAAGAAATAATTGTATAATGCATTGTCTGAGTCAATGGTACGAATAAACTTATTTTATATGCCATACCTTATAACATATAGTTAGATATACCAGATAAGGTTTGAGATATACAACATACCAGAAGGTCTTTTATATAAGGGTGTCAATCAGTAAATTTAGGGCTAGGATGGCTACTGTCTTCTTCCTTTGTCAAAAAAGATAAATATAGGGTACATACAACCTAACCATGGGTGTTTTATTATTTACAAGTCCAACATTTATTCCTAAGACAAGTCTACTAATGTCTTGCACACACATATTTTATAGGATCTAAGACCATATAAAATCACATTGATCTTTTGGGATGATAAACCTGAGATGGACAGTACAAAAGCACATGCTAGTGTTTTTTCTCTCAAAAAAGCAAGGTTTAACAACTACAAGCGTACATAGCATGGTTTTTCTCGCTTTACTACAAATTAGTTAGTTTCCATACTATAGATCTTAGATATGAATAATCAAGCTTGCAGAAGCAGATGTTGAAATCACGATTTGGTTGAAAAGATTTTAGTTTGAAGTTCCGTGTGGACCGTAGTATGTCGACAAACCAAATTTCTTTCTTATCATTGGCCACTATAATTTTAGTTTTCCTTGCTACTATATAACATGGAGTGTCTTCTCCTTTTTCAGGCCATTACCATCACTATTGTTTGGTAAAGGATTGGTATACTTATTAACTCGACTTGCGTTTGGTTTTGAAAGTATGAAACATTTCCTATGTGTCATATTCACTAATCCCATAGAGTTTTGTTGATTATGTTCTTTTCCGATATAAAATTTACTTGCTTGTCAGTAAACACAATATACTAGCTAGCTGATCCTTCTGCTCTATTCATGCACATGCCTCTGATAAAAAGGCATCATTAAACATGTTAAGTGAACTAGGTTAGAAAACCTAACATTTTTGGGAACTTCATGATCAGAATGCATGTCTGCACTAGGATGGGATAACAATATAACATAAAGACACATGCATGCAAGTTTTTCTAGAACATTGCATCCAAGTTTTTCCTCATTATAATGATTTTTTTTTGTGGTAGTCCATAGGATGATATTTTGTTTTCCTGGAGGTTATGCATGATCCTTTATTACTTTATGATATGTGTATGCACTACCCAAATGATACTAGAGTAGCTACCGGCCGAACGCCAATTGTTACTTTCCAAAAGATTTTCCAAGATGACTGGAAAGTGAAGTGTGAACAAGTGTAGAACTATAGATAGCGTGCATCTGGTTATTCAGAGGCTGGGTGTAATACTTAAACTTTTAAGTAATAAATCTCCCTTTATCTAAAAAATGATAAGACAATGACTTGCACATTATGTGCATGTTTCCAACTCTGAATATAATATATTTTTCTGATCAAAATTGTCATAATGTTTATTTTAAGGAAAGCGATTAGAATTTTGTGCATCCTTGCAGCCGTAGTTTTACAATCGCTTACTAGCTTAAACTCATTCATCGCAAAGAAATAAGAATAAACACCTGCCAGTATTTCTCATTTTTAGAAAATTTGAAATTCACGGCACCAATCCCCACTTCCTTTATTTTGTTTGCCCGTTAAATTTGTCGGGTTTGCGGATTTACTACCTTGTTGATATGCCCGTTTGTTAAGGCCGCTCCCAGTTGTCCACGTTTTTTGGATAAAAGAATATATAAATAACATTCAAAAAGAAAGAAAAAAGTCTGCCGACACGATCAGAAACTCACAGCAGCGGGAAATGAACCACCACCATTGACATCAACTAGACTGTGAAATAGGTTCTGCAAAGCGAGACAACCAATAGAGAGTGCGCGGAGGGTGGTAGATTCCCATGGTGCATCTAAGTAGGGCATAGAGGGGAGAGAACACCAAGAGAGGGTATGTGAGCGATGAACATGAATTGCAAGGCTTCACGCTAGATATGGTGCCTCGTTGTTCAGTATATCACAAATCTAAATCATCCAAGGGTTCGCCTACACCTAAGCCTCACCTTGGATTGTCGTTTTCTTGCGTCCAAAGCCGGTGCAACTTACGGGGCCTAGTAATTTACGCCTTGGGACGAAATAAGTCTTTATAGTTTTTCTTTATGTTTAAGTGAGTGGTATTTATTTAGATTTTCTTATGTCTAAGTCAATGGTACTACCTCGGGCCGGGTTTGATTGTCGCACAGAGTGAACTAGTAGTCTAGTACATAAACTATACTAGCTCGCGACAATTATTGCTGATCGGAGGGAGTAGTAATCTTGATTCCGGAGGCTGAGGCTAGGTTTCTCCCTTTTTTTTAGAAAAGGGGCAGTCCTAGCCTCTACATCGATTGATGCATACGGCATTTATTAATTTATTTCCGAACCAGGTTTATAAAAGATTACATCATGGGTCACATAAAGTGGAAACGTAAATCAACCATCTAAAAAACATGGATAACATAATTTGATTCTGCATCAACTAGTTATCCTAAGATTAGAACGCCAGCTGTATTGGTTGAACAAGTCCCGCGCCACCGAAAGTAGTCGGTTGCACCCAATATCCAGAACGGCATGCTTGTCAGTTGCTTGTAGGTAAGACCACATACGAATCAAATGAATAGCCAACGGAATCACCTGCGTGAAAGAAGATTTTTTTGCACTGTTAAAGATAATGTCATTCCGAATATTCCATATGGCCCAAAGTAAAACACATGTTCCCATTCGGATTTGCACTTTTTCTTTTTTATCCACCCATGTAACCAGTTACCAAACAGATTAGCAATGCTACAAGGGGGCTGAATATTAAAATCCATAAACACAATGTGCCCCACCATCTTAGCAAAAGAACAGGAGATAAACAAATGTTGAATTGTTTCCTCTTGATCACAAAAGCAATATTTTTTACATCCATTCCAATTTCGCTTTGTAAGGTTATCCTTTGTTAGAATCACCTTACGATGTAGGAACCACATAAAAATCTTTATCTTCAGTGGTACCTTCATTTTCCAAATATATTTACGTAAATACGATCACTCAAAAGATCTAGGTACATAGATTTAACCGTGAATTTTCTTGATCTAGTCAAACCCCACTTAAACTCGTCCTGAGACGTTGTAAGCCGCACCTCCATCAATCTATTAACAAGATGTAACCATCTAATCCACCTGATCCCCGTGAGTGCTCTTCTAAACACAATATTAGGAGGAGGTGCTAGAGCTAAAACAGATGCTATTGAAACTTGTTTTCTTTGAGCATTGTTATAAAGGTTCGGATATTGGTGAGACAGGGGCTTGTCCCCTAACCAAATATCTTCCCAAAATCTGGTCATCTCCCCATTACCGAGAGAAAAGGACCCTCGTTGGAAGACTTCTCCTTGGCTTTTACTATTCCTTCCAAAAAGGAGAATCCTACGGTTTTACTGTGACTTGCATTAATGATTTGGCTGGGTTCCTCCCTGCAGCTGTCTTGTAATCTTGATTCCCTCTGCTCCTGCTTGAATGCCAATGCGGAAACATCCAAAGGCTCAATTTCAGACAACTTCGATTGAGCAAAACGTATTATTGAATGGAAAATGGAGCCGAAGGAGATGGACCCAAGAGAGTAATTTACGATTGAGCAAGACAGATGGTTGATGAAAGGACAATTTGCCTCGCTACAAGGGATCCTGACACTGTAGCTAGCTGCCTAGGCCGGGGACATAGTCGATCAGGGCGAAACTGCGTGCCATGCGCGATCGCCCGGTGTGCTTTTATCGCTGTTCATACAGGGGGGCCTTGATATAGCTAGCCCCAAGATCCATCGGCACGCCAAAACTACTGTAGCTACACTCCTGCTCTTTGCGTTCTAGTACATCAGGCCATCACGTCCTGAGTCTGTACACTAGCTCCATCGTAGGTAGTAGACGACCAGCCGCCAGCGTATATGCACCAAACATAATTACTCAGGGACAGGATCGTTTTTCTGTGGGATGGATGTGCTTGCTTTTTTCTTTCAGAAATGACTTTTTGTTTGTAAAACTCAAATGTTGTGCATCAAGTTGATACGAGCATTAATGGGTTTACATTTTTCAAAAGGTGGCAAATTTCAGGTGTATCATTTTTCATGGCAACTACTAACCAAAAGATGTACATTTTAATATTTTATATGCTTTTTTTTTCAAACATAGTTGAACATTATTGGTATGACATTCCATGCAAACTTCAGGAATTATTCAACCCTTCCTAGGTACATTACTTACATTTCTACTAGGGTATGCGAAACAATTTTTGGCAGTTTCTGTGAGGAGTCTACAACACACTATGCCTCCAATACTATGCCTCCATTATGGTCCACTGTATCTGCAAATTGTAAAGGTCATAATTGACATCTTATTTGTGGTACTTAATTCACAAGGCACCACTTATTAGCAAGTTAGAAAATGATTTTTTTTTCAAACACGAAAATCTTCTCTATTTGTTTAGGATGGTAAGAACCATGTATTTGCCAAAGAATTGCACATTATCATGAACTATTGTACAAACATGGCCATGACCTTGATCATTTGGCTTGAATCACATTAATGTTTATACATGATGATATGCCTTTACTTAATATTTTTCAAAACTTGTCATTTTTTCTAGAAACTAACACACATAAGAGGAATCCACACAAAAGAGATTTTTTTTTAAACTTATAGTATTTTTTTATTTTTGTTTCAAATGGGTGCAGATTATTGACATGTCTTTCCATGCTTAGGTCTCGAGTTCTTCAACATCTACTAGTTATATTGGGTAAACTTCTAATTTTCTCACAAATTACACCACAAGGTAGAAACAATATGGTTCAAAATATCCTCAGCGAATGTGGAAGTCACTAACAATGTGGATTGTAAGACCACTTTCATCGGCCTTGGACGCAAACACATCCACGTTACCCTCAACCTATTCGGTATCTTCCACAGAAAATGCTATGTTGGTTTTCATGACGACACAACCATCCTTCTTACACATCTGAAGCATCACTTCATGAACATCGCCAAAATGCTAGTGGTGCTCGGCAAAAAAAATCGCTTCTTCTAGATACGCCTTGACATATTCCTATTTGTAATCATGTGAAAATTCCTGGCATCACAAATATTAATATTAGTTGATGACATGTTGCCATGATAAGAAGTAATGTAATGAGTAATGACACAAAAAGGCTAGCGTACCATTTTGCACTTTCAATAAATGACTTATCAATTTGTGACCATGTAGACGTAGTAACGGCATGTAAACTTGAGCTAATGATTCCACAGTCAAATATTTTCCACCGCCACTAACTTTTGGTTCTCATGGCCCCACATGTCACTCAAGTTTGGAACTCGGTCCAGTAACGGTTAAAGGGGTTGACCCCACAAAGGCTGTGTGTGCATATTCATGAGCCTAGTATAATCAGGGATGTAAAAAACACTACTCCGTAGATTTTTTGTGTGCAACTCTTCAATTATATTCTTGCGCTAAACGCAGAAAAAAGGCACCGCACAAGATCGAAGGAGAACATCCACACAGTGTTTATAAGTAGGGGGCTCCACTACACAGTACCCCGTAAATAATACTCTAACAGTAGTACCACCAGGTGTGACACTGATATACGTAGTGTCGTAGTGATAATCAATCTTTCGGCTGGGTCTCCATCACGGTATGCCCTTTCTCTGCCGCCCATGCAGCTCCTCCACATGCAACACCCTAAAACCGAATCAAAAAACGTGCTTAAATCTACCACATATACTCCTACACTGTACTCAACATGCATGTATACAATGTGCTTGAAATACACACACAAAAATCAACTTAGTCAAAGAAAGCTGCTGCAGGAGAGAGAGAGAGATGCTAAATCAAGGCCGCTTTATCACGCATGGCACTTTCAGGCAGACGCGGACTGAGGGTAACGCCTTTGTATTGTACATACGGCGGGCTCAATCATGGAAGGATCGATGGCGGCGTCTCGTGTCACATTCAGGCCCCATCAGCTCACGCGTACGAGCAGTTTTCAGCAGTCGATGACACAAAGCTTGCGGGAATTAAATTGTTGATTAGAGGTAAGCTTAAGCGACCTGTAAAGGCCGTGATCTTGACAGCTACGCGTACCGTACGTACAGTAGGGCACTGTAGAGACTGCTTGGATTGAGGATCTGGAATGTCTCTGCACTGTTCCTGTTAACTGGTGGGTGCACAACTGCGCACAGACACCCGTCACCACTAGTGGTGCCATTGCTGCTACGAGTAGACGTTAGCTCTGTTTGGTAAACTCTATTTTACATTCTTATATGATAATGGCATATACTTACATTCTATTTATCTTAATTGCTTTAACTGCTTTTTAGGATCCTTTATATTCCTATATTTGTCAGTCAAATAGCTAGTTTCATAAAATTACTGCCTTCCACATTCTTGTGTCATGCACATGCAATCCTACCAACATGTTTGTATTTTTTTCAGTGTAAGTTAGAATCATGTGAATCAAATCGGCTCTTTTAGATGGTTAGGGTCTGGGTTTAGACTAATACATATGACCAGTGACTAGTTGGTGTTCTAGGTTGGCAATAAGAAACACTTCTTCGGATAATGCAGACCGCACTACATTTTCAATTCTCATAGGCTTGCCATCACTAGCCCAATTTGATGCATCACCACGGTCGCTAGCTGAGCGGTACTACGACATCACGTACATTACCACGTCTTGCCCCTATCTTCTCGAAGAAGTGGTAGCTAACGAAACAAGTAGATCGAAACTTTTTAAGCAGGACCACGATCGCTTAAGGACAATGTATGTTGTGAAAATAACTTCGCTTAATTGTTACCTACGAATCACATTTTATTTGGTACCATCTCAATGTAAATCAATATCAGATACATCATATTGTGCCGACATAGTACTGAATAGAAGGTAGTACCACTACCACACGTTAGTAGTAGTAGACCAAGAGGTCAGTAAAACCTGCGGAAGCAAGAACAGTGGAGTAATTGTCGTGTGCCTGGCCCACGTGGCAGGCACAGCTGGAGCTGGAGGCAGCGGCAGTGGGCTCGCGGCTCACCTGAGTGTAGCAGTAGCACGCTGACGACAACCTAGAGCGCCTACATGTCAGTGAACAGGGGCTATTGACAACTGGTGCACCAAGTCTTTGCTCAAGACAAAACTGCGCGCTGCGGCAGAGCGGAATGGTATCTTCGGCAGCCGCTGCAACGTGGGCCCGACCCCTCACCGGGACCAGCTGTCAGTCCTCCTTATTTTCTTGGCTCGTCTCAAAAGAAGCTCAATGTACGCACTAACGCTAAATGTTTGGCTTACCTCTTTATTTAGGTGGTTACAAGATCATGTAGCCGCATCCGTTTATTAGGTAAATAGATTTATATTGTTTAACAATATATTTATATTTTGTAAGATGAAGAACCGCCTAGTAGAGAATAATATTAAACCAATGATAATAATTCGTCAATAAATCAATTTGAGCAATACCAAGATGAAAATAACAAATAAAAATAGATATAAAAACAAATTCCTATTTCTGAGGGTGGAAAAGAAATATGAAAACTATTATTTTCTAAAGAGCATTTACTCACAATACTTACATCCAAAGAAAAGTAATAGTATTTTAGTAGCTATAACTACACTATTTGCAAACAAAACTTAATCAGTTTTTAGTTTGACCCTTACAGTGTAAAACAAACTGGTTAGACAACCAAATTATGTAAAAAAAACACTACTTTTGGCCAAATCTGCATGAACAGAGTAGAGAGTAAGAGGTTAGGCTGATTCTAAATCAGAATTAGAAAAAATATAAGATTTACACCTGAGTTGTTTACTACGTAGGTCGCTTGTATGCACCCATCAGATCTTTCTGAAATATCACAATGAAATTCGAGGATTGTTATAAATGGACCAATATTTAGTCAAATTTAAAAGAAAATCATGAAAAAATAGAGGTCTACTCCAAAGAATATCGAAGAAAAAATCCTGTGCAATCCAAGTATACTATGCAAAGTTCTTTATTGCTTCTACCTGAAAGATATAAGAACATACCCTAGATGTTATGAAGTTAGTATGCAGTAACAAATTTCATATACGATATGGCCGTTCGGTTCACCGGCCTAACTAACCAAGATGCGGGAATTTGATGCGGTGAGTAGCGTCCCCTAGGGATTTCAGTAAACGGACGTGATTAGCAAATTATATCAATCCAACGGTTAAGAAAGGTAATGGTCTGAGAAGACTCCAATTTGTACCAGTTATAATATCCCTAATATATTGGGTTAGGCTAGCATAGTGAGAGGTATATGGATATGATACTACGTATGACACAACCTATAATATTTCATAGTATCATATGGTAGTATGACGATCTAACTATACTTATTTTTTTTATATACAATCTCAATGTGATATGTGTACAAGACCTATCTTTTGTCATTTAATTTCCTACTTATACGTGCTATGATATGTTACCTACCTATGTTACCATAATCCTCTACATGCATGATTAACTATAACATCAACCTTGTTGTGAGACTGGGTTGCATGATGTTACCTAAGATACTATCACTATGGCTAATCTTGACTAGTCCAGTTGCAGGCACCCAACCATACAAAGAGTGGAGCCCCTGCATGCTAGCAAGAACGGTCGATATAGATGGTCGATATAGATCGTAGAAGAAGATGTCATTATAATGCAATCATTCGCGATGTTACATTCTTTAGAGGCGTTCATGTCGTTTAATGGAAAATTAGACATGGAAAAATGAATTATTTTAAGGAGTTCTCTACTTTGGGACATTAAAGTACATAAATTTAATTTTGAGAATTTGCTGGTTAAGCCTTTACTATGGCAATTCTATGATTGGTTTATCACGAGTAACCTGTTCAAAGTATGTAATATATTGTACGTGAATCTTATATTTGAAGCGACATCTGATAAAATGAGTATCCACTTCTTTTTTTTTAATGAAAGCGGTGGGGGAAGCCCCCACATTGAGTTTTTAAAAAATGAGTATCCACTACCAGACCATATTCGTAAACAATATGCTCTGGATTCATACTTGCATTTGAGCACTAGATAAAACTTTGATTGCGGGCATAGTGTCACCCCTATTCAGTTTAACCCATAAATCTAAGTGTAAAGTTTCGTTGGATCGTGTTTTCATTTGTGACCTACACAAAAATGACAAATGTAAACAACAACTTGGAGTCCTATATTTATTTATTTTGTATCACAAAAAACAACACATTTTTTCCGCGAGAGTAGACATTTTATTCAAGCCTTCCGGCTTGCTACTGTAACCAAAACTTCATTCTTAATGAATGAAATAGACACAGCTTTTTTTGCCTTGTAAGAAAAGGCTAATTTATTCAAGACATGAACCGGCCATTTGTATATGTAGCCAGGTCCAGGTGCCCACACCCTAAAACCTAGTGTAGGCAGCCGCTACGTACCCAGCAAGCAAGGCAGCAACTTTGCATACATACACATGTGTAGCCACTAGCTTGGTACATATACTAGGGGCAGGGCAGTTGCTGTCTTTCCATCCAAAGATTGGACTTTGTCTCACCGCCCGGTGCCTGTGTGGTCGCAGGAAAAAGCCCGCGCATGCATGCACGCCGCAGATCGATGAGGCCCTGCAAACAAAGCGAAGCAAGGTAAAGCTGCGGACGCGTCACCTGGATGGGACGCCCAGCGTCTACTCTACCCTCTACCACTGTCGATACCCCATATGGATAGGGATAGCTTCAGCTGAGTACTATAGAGGCTAGCTTCCTTGAAATTACGTACTCGATGGGATCCGGCCGAATCCCGCGGTCCCGGAGCTGAGATGAGAGAGTCTTTTACAGCGACGTCCCGTCCACATGACATGAACGACCGAACAACCGGCTGCTCGAATGAGCAGGAACGACCGAATGGCCTGAACTGTCCATCGGCGGCCGGCGGCGAATCGAGGGCAAACGGCGGCGCAGATCGTGAAACATGCAGGAAATTCAGGGCAGAATCTTATTCTATACCGCTTTAATTATATCAGTTAAGCTCACTGTCCGCTAGCGTGCGTCCGCGTCCGGCGAGTCCGGATCGAGCTCGAAGTGGGTGTGCAAGTGCCCCAAGTGACTGAAGCTCGATCGATCCTTCCGGTACCGAGTGTCAGGGTCCAGATGATTCGGCCGATGGAAATCCAGCATCCATGTTGATGTTGTGGCGTTAGGTATGGTCAAAAAGAGGCGATGGGGACGCTACGAGAAACTTGATGATGATCTCGGCTCGATCGGAGTTGCGGTTGCGCTGCCTCCACTCCTCCACAGACGGAGCTTTCATGGCCACACCCCCGCAGGCTGAGGAAGTGAGGAAGGGGAGGGAGCATCTGTCATCTGATCTTCCCGGAGATGGATGGATCGATCGACTTCAGGCAGATGTGTCTCCGTGTCATCGACATCCCAGCAACAAATATCTAGATAGCCACGCATGATTGGAGGCAGCTCTTGTTCGTACGTACACGTACCGTGTACGTAGCTAGCCTGCGCAGAGACCAAGAGCAAAACGCAGTTGACGATCCCTGCTATCTTAGCTTAGCTTAGCATATGACTGTACTGCATGCATATCTCTCCCGGTGGATGCTCGATGGGTCGACATCTCGAAAGCTACAGTTTTTTGTTTAGATCAAAGCTACGCATGCCATGCCGATGATGATGCCATTATTTCCCGGTAGCGTCTAGACAGTAACCCTGCGCTGTACACACTTGAGGACTCGTGTTTACTCACGTACTGTGCTTGTGCATCCCCACATACATCCATACAGCTTTCTTCCCTTTGCTTCGCTCGCTCTGTATTCTACAGGAGACGCCGACCCCGGCCGCTTTCCAGGTTGCATAGCTGATGAATTCAACAGTGAAAGCTCAGCTACAGCTAGCAACCAGCAGAGACGCAGAGTATCCCTGGCCTGAGTCTGAGTAACTCTACCGGGCTGCACCCCAGTTTGCGACACGGCCTACTGGCCCATCCATCTTTTTGAGGCGCAAATAAGGCCGCCCGTGACCATTACAGTCCAGTGACCTTGTATAGCAACATGTGGCCCTGTTTCACAGACGGCCCATTGACACATCAGCCTCAGGCTACTATATGCCGCCCGTGGGAGTGGCTCCATACGGGCCCTGGCAATTCCTACCGTGGAATCGTCTTTCGTTGGAGGAACGACCAACTGACCATTTTTTTTTCCTTATTCTTTTCTTCCAAGTTTTTTTTCTTCCTTAGTTTAATTTGTAAGTTCTCTGTTAAAGTCAACATTTTTTCGTTTATTTCGTCTAAAATTATGTTCCTGTTTATAGTGGTACGTGTTTCAGTGACGAGCGCTAAAATTTCTTCTACGTAATGTAAAATGGGGTTCCGCTAGTATTTGTGATTTCTGCCTCATGTGTGTATATTTTGTTCTCTCTTGTACTTCAAAACTTGTTTGCAGATCCATTTTTTATTTAAAGACAGTCCACTTTTTTCGTCCCTTGAACTTGAGGGTTTCTCTCACGCCAAGACAAAGATTTGCCTGATGTTTGTCTTCTAGTTCCACTTGATTCGTCCGGAGTGTCGAGTTCCAGAAGGCTCCGCCGACGATCTTGTATGGAAACAAATTGCTGGATCGGGTGGGATTCGGTCGTGCTAGAGGGAACGGTGGGAAGTTTTGTTTCGGCTTCCGTCATGGGCAAATCCATGGTGAAGTTAGAGACGGAGTAGTTGTTTTTCTCTTTCTCTGTTGTCCCTCTTCTTGGGATGGCGTTTGCACAGTTTCTCAATTCCTACAACAATTGCACAATTCCTGTACTGTTCCCTCTTATTTAATGAAATGACAGAGCTCCTACCGGTTATACGTCAAGTTAGAGGCGGAAAATGCCACGGAAGCCAAGATTGGAGTACTAGTAATGGTGATTGGAGACTTTGCGGCGATTAGGAACTGTCTCGAAGCTTCAGAAATCGTAGCAGCAGTACGAAAGTCGAGGGACCATATATGTGACGTTTAAAATCTTACCTTTTAGTATAAAAATTCAAAGTCTGGTCTTAATTGGTTGTGCCTGAAAATGGCCTTGTTTAAGACATTGTTTTGAGAGTGGGGATCATCTCCAGGGTAAAAACTCAAGATTTTTGATCGGGCGACGATGGTGCTTGTGCATTGTTTGCTTCTTGAAAGCGTCGTTTTTAGGGAACTGGACATCAGCGGTGTCTTGGTGATGGTTGTTCTGCTATTGCAAGAACTGTAGCTCTGTAACGGGACTTTTCCTTTTAGTTTCTTTTTTTTTCGACCGTGTGTACCCATTGTTACAGAGGCTGGATGTAATTCGTACGAAATTATTTGCTGCATTGGGTGGAATTCGGTCACGTCAGAGTGAGTGGTGCGAACATTTGTTTCTATTTCCGGCATGGGCAAATCCATGGTAAAGTTAGATGCGGAGAATGCCATAGAAGCGAGGAACTGTCTTGGATCTTTAGAAATCGTAGCAGCAATATGAAAGTGGGGGTGACAACATATGTGAAGTTCAAAATCTTACCTTTCAGTATGAAAATCCAAGGTCTGGCCTTAATTGGTGGTGTCTGGAAATGACCTTATTGAACACATTGTTTTGAGAGTGAGAATTATCTCCAGAGTAAAAAACTAAAATCTTTGATCGGACGATGACGACGCTTTTGCATTGTTTGCTTCTTAAAGACGTCGCTTTTAGGGAACATGGACATCAGTGGTTTATGGTGGTGCTTGTGCTGCTGTTGCAAGAGTTGTAGCTGGGACTTTTCCTTTTAGTGTCTTATTTTTTCGGCTGTGTGTATTCATAGTTAAAGAGGTTGGGTGTAATTGATATTTTCTTGATATTAATATATACTCTTTTTCTAAAAATACAAGCACTAAAGCACAGGGAGAAAGTATGCAAGATCAAGTGAGGACGTTCGAGTGAAGCTAACTAAGCTAAGCTAGGTAGCTAGCACGTAGAGATGGATCGACCACCAAATGAATGATCAAAACAGAGACACTCTACCTATATATATCTACGGCACCTTACATTTAAATTTGAATTTAATCACACGCGGGCGCGTTCGACGAACACAGATATGCTCATTCAGGTGATCACCCTGCAGTTGGTCCTGATGGTGCCGCTGCCGCCGGTGAGCACGCCGATGTTGCCCATGCTGACCATGGCGGCGGCGAAGTCGGCCTGGAACGTGTCGGGGCTGGTGGTGTAGCCGATGACCTGCGCGGAGGTGTTGGGGTCGGCGAGCAGCGCCTGGTCGGAGGCGAGCAGGCCCCGGTTGGCGACGACGTTGGCGTAGTAGTTGGTGTCGAAGGCGTTGGGCGTGACGGGGTCCATGGCGACGAGCGGCGGTGGCGTCGCCGGCGGCGACTGCTGCTGCGGGCACTGCACGGTGAGCGCCGCCAGGTAGCTGGGGTCCATGGTGGGGTCCTGCCCCTTGCTGGGCCCGTAGGAGTAGAGCCTGCCGTCGAAGGAGCTGCACTGCGCCTTGCCGACGGTGTGCGCCCCCGACAGCGCCACCATCTCCCTCTGGGTGAGGCCCTTGGAGCCGAAGATCTGGGTGAGCTGGATCGCGTTCGCCGTCGGGGGAGGCAGGTTCCCGTTGGTCTCCGCCGCCGACGACACGTTGCCGTCCCGCCGCCCCGCCGGCACCTGGTACGCGCTGCCTCCGGCCTGCATTACACATTTGCACGAGTCGTTCGTCAGTTAGTCAGTTGCCACCACCATTCTTTCTACTGTACTGCTGGAATTGGCGATGGAGAGGTAAAACAATGACGGGCGGGCAAGGACAGGGACGCGTCGCATGGTTGTTGAGCACGGGGCTCCATCCCAATGCCCAACTGGAGGAATGGAGACAGAAGTCGCGGCATGTGCCGTGCCGGCCACATGGGCGTGACGCGACGGATCCACGTCAGCTACTAGTCGTCCACGAACGTATCCTGACGTGCGCCACTCAGACGGCCAAAATCCGCTAACAGCATCCCCTCTTTCCATCTCTGATCATCGCCGGCGTATTGCGTAATGCTTGGCTGAATGACAGGAAAGGCCGGGGTCTGAACTGCGGGTGCTCTGGTCTGCTGGTACATGTCATTTTCATGTCAAGCGTAGCCACCTGCCCTATGCGCGCTGTTTCCAGCTCTGAATACAGTTCCACCTCCTTAACTGGGGTGACTGTTATCATCAATCGGTGGCATGAAGTTGTGCCTAGCTAGTGCTCAGCGACGAACCTGTGTTTACTAAACTCCCGTTAGGACAGTTTTAGGACCCAGCAAGAGCTTCAGTCGTAAGAGTAAGATAATGCTGCAACGGTAGTATGACGACTAAATATACTGCACTACTAGTATAGTAGTGTACTCCGCCCCAAACTGCATCGCGAAAGAGCAACAGATCGCCTCGCCATATGGACTTCCAGTTTGCGCTGGGAATGGATTCCCATGCATTGAGACCGGGAGAAGCAAAGCTTGGGGAATGCTACTATATGAGATCGGTCTCAGGGCCAACACTACACGTGCCAGCATCTATTCCGGTGTAAAAGACCATCGATTGGGCTCTCAAATTAGTGAACTTTATACGGCACTTTGTGAAGGAACGGCGACGTACTGGTGCGTGCGTGCGTGCGGTGGCCTGGAAACAATGTCGATCGGATTCGCCTGCCCCAGCGACATCATTCAGTGCAGGAGCCTAAGAAGTAGCTAGGAGGACTAACTACTGGTGTTAATTAGTGCGACCTTGATCGTGGAAAAGCTAAGTGCTTCTTTTCTCAAGGCGCCGTTGCTTTTCGAGAAAGCTAGGAGGCAAAGGCAATTCGATCGATATTAGATCGACGATCGCCCGCATGTTTTTATATTCCTAACCCGCCGGCCATGCCGCGCGTGATCCGAGAGCTCGCTCAACTTGCTCCTTGTTGTGTACTCCATACTTGGTGAGGAGTACTACACATTATGCTGTCTACATACTACAGTAGTAATTTAGTGGGTTCTATCACTGAAGATGGAGAAGGAAGGGAGACTGTATTTACCAGTGCGAGCGCGTCTCTGGCGGCGAAGGCGAGGATGTCGGCGCAGGAGACGACGCCGTAGCAGGCCTGCTCCAGCCGCGTCTTGGCGCTGTCGATCACCTCGAAGCCCCGGAGGCTCTTGTTCGGCGCCGCGTCCTTCTCCGCCGTGTTGCCCGCCGTCGAGTCCACCAGCACAGAACCGTCGCAGCCCTGCATATCCATATCCATATCCATCACGAACCAAGTTCAGTTATTACAGTACTCCGTCAGTTGAAAGCAATGGAACGAGCAAGTGCTGTCATTCCATTCCATCACACGCCTAAGCCTTGCATTGCACCCCGACACGTCATGCTCGAACGAGTCGAAGCCGAAAAGGAAAGAAAAAACAGAGGAGAAATAGATTGTTCTCGCAGCTGCCCTTTTTTCCACTGATGAGCATGCGTATGGCAACGGCCTGTCAGACTGACACCATTCCAAGCTTGGAGCTGTCAACTCTGTCCATGCCTACAAAATCTACCTTGCAATCCGTGCATCTACCGCCTCCCCGCTGTAAAACTACGTACAGTATGCGAGAAACAGGCGAGGCAGAGCACGGTGCACGGCCAGCAAAAGAGGCAGGCTCCACATGCGACGCAAGCCGATCCCCAATTCCCCCACGCTGCATTGGATCACTCAACGCGAGCAAGGAATCGCATCTCCCAGCTCTCACGCCAACCAAGAACCTCTCCTCCCTCCCTCGTCAATGGAAGGGAGTCGAATTTTGCTGCAGCCCCGAATCCTATCCTAGTAGTACGTACCCTGACGAAGCAGTCGTGGAAGTGGAGCCGGAGCAGGCCGGCGCCCGTGCCGGGGCTGCCGGACACCGCCTTGCTGACCTCCTCCTGCACGATGATCTCCGCCGCAGGGCACAGCGTGTCGTAGTACCCAACCTGCAGCTGCGCCAGCGAGCTACTGGCCGCCAACGCCATCACCACCACCACCACGGACAGCAGCACCGCCGGCCGCCGCATTCGCGCTCCTCCTCTGGTCGTCTGCGCTCCTCCCATAGATCGTGCCTCGCTAGCCTAGCTCCCTGGATGACCGGAGACTGACTGACCCAATTCAGCTCTTGCTTCAGCGCCAAATTAACCACTGAAGGTTGGAGCCAGCCAGCTGCAAGAGATGGAAGACAGCAACTTTTCGGAGGTGGAGCTATGCGATGCGGTGCGATGGATGCTATGCTTATTGGTTAAGGATTGGCTGGTTTTCCTTGTAGGAAATGGTGGGAGCCGAGGCTGGTTTTGTAGGCGCCACGAGCCATGTGGGAGCGGGCGGCTTACTTAGTGCAGGAGAGAACGGGGCCCTTCGGACTTCGGTGTTTGGCTATCATTGATCCAGGCGATAAAACTACGTAACTGAAAGGCGTAACGATAGAAAGAATGTGATGCATGACTGGACAGGAAGATCCGTGTGTATCATCAGTGAAATATATGCTTCTTCTTCTTTCTTACCTCCGATGAATGTCGATCGATTGACAATTCGATTTGGGCATGCAGTGTATGTCTGCCTGTCTGATTGCAGCGGCGAACAGTGCGAGTGTAGCGAGACCGGGACATGTGACACAAGAACCGCAGGAGGTGCGCATTGAGGTAAGCTGGCATTGGCCGATGATTAGCTGATTAATGGTTTCTTCTTCTTTATGTGGGCTGGAACTTTCCTCTCCTTGTTCTAGCTCATGAGTGACCCACAGCTTGCCGCCATGTTTGTCTGGTCCCGGTGGCTCTGGTACGTCGGCATCTGATGCTGCTGAATTCGGATATGAGTAACAGGGGCAAAGATACTCCGTTACAATCCTGGGAGTTATATTTCGAATTGGTGGTTGGGCAATTCATGTGTCGACTCCCTTTGAACATTGGGTGGTAACTAATGTGATCTTAAGTAATTCGACAAGCGTACTAATCGTCGGCACTGACTGACGGATATACACTTTGTGTTTGATCTACACCCGTGTTTGTGTGTTTGTCCTCCGATGCAGTACGCTACTCCGTGGCCCAGTTAGTTCGGCCTAAAATCTTTAAGTGTTGCTTCAGTTTGCAGCGCACTCAACTGGAGTACTCTAGTTTAAGTGCCATGATCGTGTCTTGCTTAGTTGAGTTGTGCCAGCTCGGCGACACGGGATCCACGGGACATGGAACATGCACGCTTGGTGAGCTTGCTCGATCGCTTAATTCATTGCTTGATTTGACTCCTGCCTGATACTATTCTTGGGAACGATACTATATTTTTCTTCTTGTCTCTGAAGATGCATGATTAAAGCAGATCTTCGGCCTGCATTATTGTCTGAAGAGGAAGAACAAGAAGGAGAGTGCAGTGCTTCAGTTCGGTTAGTTAAAGGACAGATCGATCGAGTAGCAGACAACTCAGCACGCGGATTCGACTTCCTTCCACGTTAAGCAGTGAGCGCCACCCTGAACTGAAACTCTACCGAAAGGAAGCATGGAAAGGCAGGGGTCCTGCAGTTTCCGGGTAAAGCTTCTGATGATTTTTTGAGTGCTGGATGGTAGAAAGGTTGAAGGGAACATTACAGAATGTTCGATGCGAACACGTACTGCACCCTGTGAAGACTGTTTGACAGTTTAACTTCAGTTCAGTGACTTCAACAAATGTGTCTCCCATTGAGGAAAAAAATTATTAAGATAGACAACATGTCCTGGATTTGTTAACAGCCTGCCTACCTTTGAGAGTTTAGAGGTTGGAGTAATTAGAGGAAGGAATGTGGTGCTGCCTGCACATGCGGGTCGTGTTTGGTGGAAGCTGCATTCATATAAGTAAGCCGTGCTAGGAAGCCTGGCTATTCGTAGTTTATATCGATCAATCTGTCATGTGGACTGCTGTCTATTTGACCGCAATTGGAGGAGGACCCATGTTCATGACCACCGGTTTGCAGTTTGCATACTACAACTCTTGAACGGGTGATAACTTGTGCAATGAAGTCGCTTACATTTGTGTTTACACTAGAAGTCACCAATTGCTTACAAAATCTTTAGAGCTTCGCTGCAATTGCAATAACCCTTTACTATCAGATAAAAATTAATCCTTGTGAATAAAGCGATTATTGGCTTCATTCATCCAGTGGTTTCTTAGCCCTGTTTTTTAAGGGGGTATTAGCCCTGTCTTGTTCTCTGGGCAAAACCACTAACTTTTCGGTTTGTTAGCTCAGGTTGCCTTTCTTTTTGTAGTTTTGCTGCATTGTGACCTTTTTTGGTATCAACATTTAGAAGAAAAACTCAAACTAGAATTGCTTATCAACTTTGTTGCTCCCAAGTTCGGTCGACACTTGACACATGACAAAAGCGTACCGGCGGGATCCATCAATCAGCCATATCCTTTAGAGAAAATCATGTGTACAGCTTTTGGATGGTGGTCTCTTCTGAGAGACATACATATACTTCACCGGACAGCTCACGCGTAAGCGTCATGAGAGATTTAGAAATCGATGTATAATTTCATTGAATTTTGCATTTGCAAAGACTTGTAAGCCAAAAAGAAAATAAGCGGCTTCATCCAGCAGCTTCTTTCTTATTCTTGTCCTGTACTCTGTTTAAACACTAACTCCCCGTTTTGGGTGTCTCTGTTGCAAAGGTTGCATTACTTCTGTTGCATCAACTCTATAAGGAGAAAGCTAAAGCTAGACCTGCTTATATCAACTTAGTTGTCCAGCTCAAATAAACCAGTTGAATCTTTACTTAGGTTTTGATGGACACATAACCAAAGCGGACGCACGTAGGCAGCCTGGCCGATCCAAATCCATCAGCTAGCCCAGCCGTATGCTTTTGGAAAAAGCTCTACAGTTTTCCAATGGTCTTTTCCAGAGAGAGAAAAGAAGATCTAATGCATCATCAGCCAGCTCACGCGTTAAGTGTAACCGTGGTCCGAATTCGCTGTATAATTCCATTGCGTTGTACGTTTGCAAAATGCAAATACTTATGAGGCCAAGAAGAAGGATGTAAAAAAAACGAACTTTTGTTTTTTAGCCAAACCTGCTGACGAACGTTCTGGGCCACGAGCGCCCCCTTGATTGGGCCAGCAGAGCGTGCAAGTAGCCCGTATCGAACGTGGCCGGTGTCCATGGGCACAGTGGCGTCCCCCGCCAAGGCCAGCCCATTTTGAGATTGTATTGTTTTTTTGAAACTCATGTTGAGATTATATTTGTTTCTTTTCTTATTCCTCTTTTTCGTTTCTTTGCTGTTGTTTATTTTCATTCTTGTGTTTCCCCTTTTATTCATTGGTTTCTCTTTTACTTTCTACTTTGACTTATACTCCCCTAATTTCTAAATATAAGATGTTCAGATTCACATGCATCAACAAGTTTTAGTGTGTATGTTCACTTATTTCAGAACGTATGTAGTCAACATGTAAATACGTAAAAATAGAACCTATGTAGCCAGCATTTTTAAATTTTGTAGTATACCTTTTTTTTAACCGTGAACACATTTTTGGATATCATGAGCATTTCCATAATATGTCAAAATTTATTTTGAATTGGCGAGGGACCATTTTCATACCGATAGAGGTTTTTTAAATCGTAATTCTTCATATTGAGAGAACAAAATTATATTTTGAACAATTTTCATATTCTCAAATAAATCTTATCTGTAATTATTAAAATACACACAATATTTCTTATATTATTATTTATCTATTTTGGGACATACATAAAAAAAATAACTTCATACTTGTCTACGTGGGGGTGTGTGGTGAGACAATTCTTTTGTAATAAAAAAATGAATAAATAACACCAAATTAACATACTTCTTCTGTCCATAGAAATATGTCTTGGTTTTGTCTAAATTCAAATGTAGTTAGGCATGCTTTATTGTATATATATACATTCCAAATTTATCTTAAATATTCCTTTATATCGTTCAGGGTCATGCTAATTTAGTCGCATAAATATTCCTTTTCTATGTGCTTCATTTAACTTAACAGTCAATAATTTTATTTTATCATATAATCACGTCCCAAATTGCAAAGGAAAGCAACTAATAATGCCCATTTTTTCTGAAATGTGGTACCTTCATCATTTTAGTAATCTGTATAACCCACAAGAGTCAACATGATTGTTCTTACAATATGTGCAACACATGTGCACTACGATATGGTGAAATGTGCATTGTACAGTACCTCATGTTTTTGTGGTGGCAACTTATTTCGTTGGTTACTAGCAAATTGCCCATGCTTTGCTACGTGTGATAATTTATTTGTCACTGCACCTATGAGGCAACGTCCATGCCTCTGTGACTCATCACCAGTGAGTCTCCCTGCCCCGAACGTTATGGTAACATAATGCTCGTGTGTTGGTACAGTGAGAAACTTGAGTGGTGTGGTCGACGGCGAAGTTATGGGGTTCAACCGTCTGTTATCCATGGTCATGGTGACCTAATGAACATTACCCACAGCCATGGCGACCTCTTGCAAGCCGGGAGAATTAGTATCAATTCAATATGATATTTTAGATACTATAATGCTTTGTAGCTCACTGCCTACAAACCTGATGTGTATCTTGTTTTTTCCAATAATTACAGGCAGTAGGGGTTCGGTCTATGCACATTAAAGAATAAGATGCAATTCTACTTTCCTGAATTATCTCATTAAATTTGTATTCTTCTTAAGTTATCCTGACACTCTTTTAATGAAAGAGATAAATGTAGCTAGACAAAAGGATGGCTATTCGAGGCTAGATAAATGTAGCTAGACAAAATGAAAGAGATAAATGACACTCTTGCTTGTAAAGGGATTTTTCTCTAAATTTTGTACATAACACTCTGTTCTATCTAATCGGACGGTGTATTCAACCGCCTTAAACCTCAAAAACGATGGGTACTTAATTTTCATTATAGTCTGAACGTAAAATGCTCAATATACAAGTACATATATAGGTAAGAATATATATATTTCAAGTCATGCGTAGGCTGTATGACCACATAGCTGAACAACTAAATAAACTCTTTCACCTTCTCATTACATAATAATAAGCACGAGTATGCTTGAGAAAAAATCTCAAACCTGAGTACATCCACTATGCTGCAATATTTTGTTGCCTTGTTACTTCATTTTGAAGTTTGAACTATCAACAGGTATATGGAATATTGTGGCTTGCACAATTAACCACTCAACTACTCAAGTGCATAAAAAGTTATTGCTGCATTCTGGCTTGCGATCATTCACCATCAATTGTGGCTTACTTGCTTGCTACTGTGAGCATCAGTAATAGACTTTGCAGTAGTTGCATCTAACTCACTACCAACATCTCCTCAACAAAAACAAGGAACTGAAAGTGAGCAAGGGAAATTAGTCGACTCGAACTCTAAAGAGGTGCTAATACTTGGGTTAGCTTCTGATCCTCAGTACCTTAGTATTGGTTTAGTACTATCTTGTGCGCAGACGACATCACTGGAGTTTGATTCTTCTAAAAATCACCACTTTGATAAAGAAAAATGGGAATTTGATTCTGAAACATGCAAATGGAACTGTCATTCTAAGCTGTTTCAGAGAGGACATAGATTAGACTTTATGAGAAAGTAAGGATGATTGCCATAGCAGCTCTCAAGATTCATAAAGATTGTTACGTGATGGTGGGAAATCTGCCGAGTAATCCACTTGCATTATAGTGGCTTCAGATTGTACTGTATATCAAAAAGTATAATCGGCACATCGTGATGCACTACGAGCACTTACCGGATCAAGCCAACCCTAGAAAATCAAGAACATCTCATAGGTTGTGTCTTAATCCCCAAACAAGAAAATGCAGCAAACTCACCCGGCAGCATATCTGCCACCATACATGAATGGATTGAGCCTGTGTCTGAGCAGAGGTAAAATCTAGCAGGGCTAGATTGCCGAGCAGACGAGCACGCAAGCTGCTAGATTATAAGCGGCTTCAATCTGAAGAAATTAAAATTGCATATGCATATAGAAATTAAAACCATACTGTTCGAAAAATCCGGCGTCAGACGCATGAAAGCAAAGCGTTCGGGATCAACACAATCAGTGTAAAAGAAAACGAGTCCATGGATCTGTGGCGGCTGCTCACCTGTCGGAAGATGTTGACGGCGCTGAGCGGTCTCTCCTTGGTCGGCGGAGGGCGGGCTCCGACGCACGGTAGTAGAACATCCCATGCTTCTGCGGTTGTGGCAGGATTCCCTTCTCCTGTAACCTCCCTCAAGTGCATGCGAACAGGGGCTCAAACGCACGCCTAATGAGAATCCTTAATGTTGATTGCCTACGATTGAGCGTGTAATAACTGCTGGATTGGTGGGGCAATTGAGACTTGCGTGATCAGCGGATGCGCGTCGAACGGCGGAAAGTAATGTTAATGCAAGGTCGGACGAAGAGGTGGGCAGAAAGAGGAACCAAACTTTTCTTTTAGATAGGAGAGATAGACTTGTAGTGTATAGGCTGATCTGCATTGATTTTCCTCCAAGACTTTATGAAGGACAACTAACTGATACCTTCCTTGCATTAAGTATTTATAAGCTCCAGATCACTTAATTTTATAGGAAGGGAATGAACTAACAATATATCTGCTGATTGTTTACCAGATGCTTAAGAATGCAGTATGTGTTTATTCTTAGAATTCTTCCGAAGAGCTGTGACTGAAACTTCCTGCAAGGCCTGGCTAGCTCTACTTCACTGGCCGGTCCTATTATTCATACCCGTGTCTTGAGCTATTGTAATTGAAAATCACAAGGCTATTTCTTCCCCTTCTACCGGTGTAGAGTTGGTTACCTTTTTCATAATGGAAAAGGTTTTTCATTTATATGAAATATGTAATCTAATTTTTTGTGTACTTTTAAACGTATAATACGTGCACGATTACTAAGCTAGTAACCATAAAAACAGATTTATATATTAGTTAAATTCACTACCATTGAAACATGCATGTTCATCTGCAATCCAACCTAATGGTTTCTTCAGTTGAAGACTTAACACAAATATAAATTGTAATTACCACAAAGGTTAGCCATACACAAATAAATTCAAAAATAATATTCATAAATTATCCATGGTAACCACATGTCCGCATGATGGCCACAAGAATTTCAAACACAAACAACAATATACCCAAAATATATACTCCTTACATTCTGAATTGATTGACTCAGGTACAGGGGCGGAGCTGCATGGAGGCTCCATGATGCACAGGCATCAGGGTCGTTTTTCATTCTTAGTAGCAATTAGCTTCTTTAGTATGGTTGTGCATCATGTTGTGCTGATTGTTGTGCATCATGGTGCTAGTCGTGCATCGGGGTGACTTCAGTTCCAGCTCCGCCCCTGCTCAGGTATTGTACTAAATCTGAGTCAACACTATGGTTGTGCTTTCGGCACCTGCGCCCAGCGGTCATCCAGTTTGATGACAATCCATTACATTATTTATACTACTTGCAATCGACGAGTGAATTTGGGTCGCCAGAATGAGACATCCATCTCGTAGGGAAAGAAGATCATGTCGCGGTGCGGGTGCGGGCACGTGCGGACCCCGCGGAGCTTCGTCGTAGCCAGCTCCAGCGCTAAGTACCACGACGGGGAGCTCTCCTCCGCGCCCGCGCCCGCGCCCGCCATCCGCAAGAAGACGAAGCCGCTCCTCTGACCGAACCACCGCAGCTCGATCCTGTCGCTCCACGCCCCAGGTGGGCGCTGGAACCTCTCCGGCTCGACCAGCACCTGCACGGACCAGCCACCGCCGGAGTCGTCGGACAAGGTCCAGAGCGATATCTGTAGCCCGGCTGCGACGAGCAGTCGTGGCTGCCTGGCATGGCCGCCCCCGCCGTCCGACACCAGCAGGATCTCCCCCGGTCCGCGCCCGAGGAGCTGCTCGCCGCAGCGGCCGTCGATCTTCGTCACGGACGCCACCGCCTGCGCAGGGGAGAACCTCAGGAGGAAGTGGTACTCGCTGGACCTGCACAGCCAGTGGATGTGGACGTTGACGAGAGGTGGGTGCAAGAGCGCGGCGTCCCGAGGGCACGGAGCGACTGTGGTCTGGGCGACGGCCTGCCCTCTGCTGAAAGCGGCCGAGAAGGCTTGGGTCTTAAGGCGTCCCTGCGCCAGCTCTGCGGCGAGCAGCTGGTCGTCGTTGAGCAGGGCGAACGACTGGGCGTCGATCTTAGGCGACCGGTGAAATACGTGCAGGTAGCCCGTCATGGGGTTGAACACGCAGGCGCCGGCGTGGTCGCAGTCGGCACGGAGGGCGACGAGGCCACGGCTGGCCGCCAGGCCTGGGCGGTAGAAGCGGAACAGCGTGTCGTACTCGGACAGGAAGGAGCGGAACGGCTCCGGGGATGTAGCCGCCTTGCGGGGGACGGGGACGAAACGCGGGTGCTCGTCCGCCTCCCCCTGCGCGCCGAGTTTCTGGACGAAGAAGCCGCAGAGGAGCGTGGGCACGAACCGGTCGGCGTGGCGGAGGCGGAGTAGAGAGTGGAAGGCCGGGTCGGCGATGCGGCTGCGGAGGTCCGTGCATGTGGCGGCGGAGCGCACGAGGGTGACCGGGTCGGAGCGCGCCGCGATCTCCAGCAGGAGATCCGTCGGGAGCAGCCACGACGACGACGGTGCCATGTCGATTGTTGGGATTGGATGAGATCGCCTCGATCGGACGACGCCGCCGGTAATTATAAAGACTGCAGGTGGCGCAATTATGCTCGGATACGAAACCATATTGGCGTTCGTATCCTTTTGCTACTGAGTGGATACCATATTGGATACGACATCAGGCGATCGGATACGAAACCATATTGAAGTACCAAATCAACTGAGATACCCCCAGCTATGAGTACACAACTCGAAATTACTTCTGCATGCATGCTAAAATCCTGAAAATTAACCACACAGGCCCACATGTCATCTGCTATGGGTAACTTGACAGATAGCAAAACGAAACAAACAAAACAATGCAACTCCCCGATCCCCTCCATTCAGATTCAAACTTCCCAACTCAGATCAGGTTATCCATAAATCACTGATTCTCTGAATCAATGCTGACTACTCCCTTCGTGTCAAAATGTAAGATATTTTGCCTCTTTTGAGGGTCATATGTTTCTAGACATCTTTAAATCCAAAATTCAAAGATTTTTTTAGCTAGAAGGAGAAAATCGGGCTACAAAATAGGCTGGTGATCAAAAAAATTGACGCACAGCCAACACCCACACCTGACTAGAATTCGAATAGAGGTGCGCCGGTGGTGGTCGAAAATTTGATACAAAAAATTATTTTTTGGGTATGAAGAGAATATTCGACAATGTTGCCGGAGATATGACTCCAGATCGTCGTCTCCATTGTAAAGGTTGCATAGCTTTTGTGTCACTTTAGTGAAAAACCTCAGATATAGTTTATTTAGACGCAACAGTGGGGAAAACTTTCACTGTAATTTTCAATTTTCTTTTAAAATCGTCCATGTAAAAACATATTTACAGTGAGAACCAGAAATATTTACAAAGGGTTACAAGGATCAAAGAAACTAATTTTTGCTTGTAACCAAGTTCTAAATTGATATACCAATTTTTTCTTCATTATGTAGCCAACCAGCTGCGGTTCTTGAAAATAAATTGCTTTCCAACTTGGTCTGAGCATTGCAAATTCAATTGTGAGAAGTGCTCTGGTGCTTTCCTAAAAAATAAGTTGCACAAATTTTAAAGCGCATCGACGGCTATGATTAGGTTCACAAAGTGATCAAAGAGAGTACTAATCATGTGGGATTAACACCTTTAATCTCCACCCCTAATCACAACCATCGATTTGCTTTAAAATTCGTGCAACATATTTTTTGGGAAAGCACCGGAGCATTTCTCCTTCTTGGTTACACTAGAGCACATGACAATTATATGATTGTAGTTGAAATGTTTTCCTCAGATATAATTGCTTATCGACTTGGTTGTCTCGGAGAGAACTTTCTCCACCATGTCGTTGGCTTTTTCCGGGTGTTTTGGCACAAGCGGAAAAAACCTGTTGTTTATGGTTGTATCTACACATTCTAACATTGATCGACACGTGCAACGGTGAGAAGTGATTTGAAATTTCTTAAGTCCTTCCCCATATATTACGATTATTTTAACACAAAGTGAGTAAACAGAAATACATACTTGATCTCATAGATCACTGTAGAATGTGAACAAATCTAAAACATCTTATGTTGAGCAATGGAGGGAGTATCAGCATTCAGTGAGATAAAAAGCATATACGAGTACAATTTTTGGAAGGTCTTTTCAGTTAGACAAGAAGGTCTAGTTCAACAAATATCTCACGCAGCATATATAGTCGAAAATCGATGTACACGATTGCATTTCCGTTGCATTGCATTGTGAAGTGGAGGCAGGCAAAAAAAGGGCATGAGGTTCAGTTAACGACCCTGCAGTTGGTACGTATCTGGCCGTCGCCGCCGGTGAGGACCTGGATGGCGCCCATCCTGACCATGGCGTCGCCGAACCTGGTGACGAAGAGGTACATATTGAAGGCGTTCTGGGCCACGAGCGCAGCGGTGGCGTTGTCGGAGGTGAGGGTCTGGTCGGAGGCGAGGACGCCCTGGTTGGCCAGGAGGGCGTGGAAGTACCCCGTGTCGAAGGTGCCCGGGCTGCCGGCGTCCATGGGCACCGCGGCGTCGGAGCTCCCGGGAGAGCACTGCGTCGCCAGCTGCGACGCCGTGGCGGCGTCCATGGTCGGGTCCTGGCCCGTGCTGGAGTTGTGCCCGGTCAGCCTCGCGCTGAAGGAGCTGCAGTGCGTGACGCCGATCGTGTGCGCGCCTGAGAGCGTGACCATGTCCACCTGGGAGAGCCCGTTGTTGGCGAAGGCTTGCGTGAGCTGCGCAGCGTCTGCGGTGGGAGGAGGGAGGCTCGCCTGCGCGTTGGACGCCGCCGAGACGTTGCCGTCCCTCCGCCCGGCCGGGACGGCGTACGGGCTCCCGCCGGTCTGCCATTTTTTTTCCGTTGACAACATGTGAGGAACATATATAGTACGATCGATCAAGGTCCGTGCGTGAAAGAGAACATGCGTGTGTGTACGGACGTACCAGGACGACGCTGTCTCTGGCGGCGAAGGCGAGTATGTCGGCGCAGGAGACGGTGGCCGCGCACGCGCTCTCCAGCCGCTGCTTGGCGGCGTCGACCACCTCGAAGCCCCGCAGGCTCTTGTTGGGCATGGCGTCCTTCTCCGCCGTGTTGTTCGCCGTCGAGTCCAGCAGCACCGACGCGTCGCAACCCTGACGCCGAGACAAGCCAACCAACAACAACAAACCGCAGATAAATCACGGACACATTTTCATTTGAACTCACACCTGCATTGCAACCTTTCTGAAAACAGAGCACTAGCTAGGTATGTGTGGGTAGGAACCTGGACGAAGCAGTCGTGGAAGTGGAGCCGGACGAGCCCGGCGGCGAGGCCGACGTTGGCGCTCACGGCCCTGCCGACCTCGTCCCGCACGATCACCTCCGCCTGCGGGCACGACTGCGCGTAGAACCCAACCTGAAGCTGCGCCTGCACATCCCCGGTGCATAACCACAGCGCCACCACTACGACGACCAATGCCATGACCTCTGTCTCTGTAAGTCACCTAGCTAGCTAGTAGACTACCACAGTGCGGTCAAATTTATAGGAGGCAGCTCGCACTCAGGATACTAATGACTTTGGTAAGTGTTACTTGCACTGTGACACTGACTGACCGACTGACAGCAGCTCGGGGACAAGATTAACAGTGCAGCCATGCATGTGGTGGTGAAGCTAGAAACACGGCCAAGATTTTGAGGCACTGGCATTGGGATTAGCCACTAGTGGGTGTAGCCGTACGCGCAACTAGCCGGCAAATCAGGGGTTAATTGCTTTCTTTGGCTCCACTGCGGCTTCCAAGGGCGAGTTTTTGGTTGGGGTTTTCAACTTTGTTCCGTGCTTGCAAGGATTCAAAACTGGAGTTGCTTGTCGATCGGTCAAGGCATCTACTTGTCCGTTGTGATGGAGGAAAATGCTACAGGAATGGCAGTGATCGAGGTGGTTTCGTGGTATGTACGCTTGTGTAGTGAAGTACAGATACCGGAGTACGAATGTATACTGCTATCCTATCTTTTGCCGTTCGCATGGTACTAATACGAGTAATACTTGTTAGGAATATGCAACTTGTATTACCAGTTGGCAAAAGGCTATAATATATAGTACATCTGACTTGGGGGACACGAAAGTAAATCTAGTCTAATACGGACTCCTAGACCAATACTAATACTCCTTAACACCCCCCCTCAAATACAAAGCGTATGCAATAGCATTACATTTGAAGAAGTGTAAACTAGAAAATAAAAGATAATCCAAAATCTGCGTCTTGAGAGTATCGTCATCGCATGAAGAGTCTTCAATAACCTATGAAAGTCAAGCCAAAGTGGATAGCGTCGATCGAAGAAGAAGACCGACAGAGACCAAAAAATCGATCAAGAGAAGAGCATGTCACAAACGATTATAGCACAAGCAAACGATGGCGAAAGAAGCTCGCGAAAAAAAATATGCGTAGATCAATGACAATGCGAAACGAGGCCACAAAAATCCTATAAAAAGGACCAGGACCGAGGAGTGGAGGCCACAAACAGAACCGAAAAGAGGAGGCCACAAAAAACCAATAATAGGATCAGGACCAAGAGGAAGATGAGGCCACAAAAATCCTATAGAAGGACCAGGACCGAGATAGAGGCTGATAAATAAAGGTATGGTGGACTCTCATGAAACAGAACACGAAAAGAAATAATGGATTTGGTGGACGCATCGGAAAAACAGAAAAGACAAACGACACCATCGAAAATCAGATTAGTTAGGAAGAGAGACGGTGCTGGACGATTACACGACAAAGCTTTAAACTAAGATAGAACAAACTACACGTAGCAGACACGCTGGATCAAATTGAGCAGTTACTAGCAGCCACCAACGGAAGGAACGATGAAGTAGCCCAGATTGCAGCAACCACCAACGCGAGAGCAGCGCGGACGTAGAGCCGCCGGTCGGCCGGCCGGAAAACAGCTAGGGCACTAGCAACACATCGAGAGGGAAAGAATACGATCTAGATTGTATCGGAAGCGGAAGAGGGTAGAGGTGGATATATCGGGGGTAAGACGAGTTGCACGTCCAGAAAAAAAAACCTAAACCTAGCTCTGATACCATGTTAGGAATTTACAACTTGTATTAGCAGGGGCCAAAGGCCACAATATATAGTAGATCTGACTTAGGGGACACGAAAGTAAATCTAGTCTAATACGGACTCCTAGACCAATACTAATACTGCTTAACAATACTTACCAGGGATGACAATCTTGAAGACGGAATTGGCAGCGCAGTATGAAGTGTATGTATTGTTATCACGGCCAGACAATCACTCACTTATTCTACCAATGTAAACTCGTCTGGTCTATATAGTTAGCTAGTCGTCCAAATAGTTTCTACCTTGTAATCGTCATGTAATGTTGTAAACATTTTCGGCAAGATGCTTAGGGTGGGAGCGTTTTGCCGTTATTTGGTCGTTTTGAATTTGTAGAAATGACAATATGTTTAATGGTAAGATTTTTACACGACGAGCTAGAGAGAACATATTACTTACAGTGTAATGTATGCTCTAGCAGTAGCAGGCGCGGCTCCCATGTGACTAGCGCGCGCGCGACAATAGTCCACTGACAAAGATATGTTTGGTCGGAATCAGACTACAACATGCACTTAGTTTGACTCAGGACTCAGGACAGAGCTCCAGAATTTGTTTACCCGGGTCGAAGCAACCACCACGAGTGTCGACGTGCATCTGCCTATCTTGTAGCGTGCTGCGATTGAATCGAGTTTCAGACAAAAATCAAGTGCACCGACATAGCTAGAAACGGTGCTAGTTTCCCGACTGTACATGGCCAAATTTCTGCGCTCTATACATTGCAACTTATACGGGTGGTTCCTGCCACTACTATAAGCTGATCAGAGCCCACATGACGGCAACGCAGATGACGATTGCAATGACAGATAAGAGAATGCAGGTGCAAGATCCGCCTTTCCTCATCCGCGTGTTCAGAGACTTGAGCTTCTTCTGTGCGCGCTGCACATAAACAAGACTCGGCAGGTGAGCTTAACTACGTACCTCTCAATCGTGCCATATGTGCACGGAGAAGTGTATAGTTACAAGGCATACCTGCAGCTGGTAGCTCGTGTCCTCGACCCTCTCGTCCAAGTCGTCCTGCAACATCCATGTCAAAATGGTTTCAGAACTAAGCACTAGCAAGTTCTGAATCCAAGCAGCAGCAGACTGAACCTCAGTTCGTCAGAAACCTCAGTACAGTACGTAGAGGATGCTTACGATTAGCCTGGTGTGCAGGTCCAGCTCCTCGTTGATGGCAAGCGCGATGTGCTTGGTGCTAACTACGCTCTCCTCCAGCCTGTCCAGACTCTCGTCTTGCTCTGTCGGTCATGATCGAGCTCACAATGAGTATTATTTTTTCAGTACACAGTACACAGAGCGAAATATGTATATTGATGCACGGGAGGAAAGGGAAATAATCCTACGTTTCATGACGTTCCTCTGAACCTGGACGATCTCACGGTCTTCCATGTTCACCAGGCTGCCTACCGTGGCCGACCTGCTGTCGCTCGGTCCAAGCAGGTCGTTCCTGAAGATTATTCAGAAACACGGGAACGCGCATATCTTCAGTGTCAGTCAGACCGACGGGCTCATAGTTCAGACATTACTTTCAGAAGAAAGAGTTCAGGCTAGTCGTTGAAACTTAGCACACAAGATGCGTGCAAGTGCAAGAGAAACCGGCGAATCACTAGGTTAATACCTGTTGGAGGCGTGCTTGCTGAAGGGCGCCGCCACCTCCTTCACCCTGAGCTGGAGAGCAGAGAACTTGTCCGCCATCTTGCGCATCTCCTTCAAGCTTGTACGTCTCGAGAGCTGCGAGAGGTCCTCCTGCATGAGGCCCAGCCGGGTCTCGAGGATGGCCACCATCCTCCTGATCTCCGTGGTGCGGCGCCGCAGCTCCTGCGGCAGCGACGCCGGGACGGAGTCCCTCTCGGCGACTAGCCCCACGACGTCGCCGAGGATCCTCTCGGCCTCCTGGAGCCGCTTCGTCCATTGCTCCAACGGCGACGCCGCCGCATAGGCATAGCCTGAGCATATAGCAGAGCACGATTAGCAATGGCTGCCGAAGATGGAATTTACTGCGAAAATCGCCGCAAAACCAAGAACTCGGGACTCTTACCTGTGGGCGGGAAGGTTGTCATTGCGACGATCGGATTTGGCCTGTTAATTGGACGTGGATGTTCTTGTATACTCTGCATGCAAAACCCAGATCACCCGGGTAACTTCACGCCAACGAACTGTTCCGTGAGTATGTCGGTGCAATTTTGGATCATCAGGAGAGAGCCTGACTTGGATCTTACTACAATATTAGGGAACGATATGCTGCCTTCGATTTCTTTTGGTGATCGTCTCGGGGTCGACAGAGAAGAGGGTATGGAGAGTCCGGTTCAGCTCCGATTCAGTCTCGACCCTCCGGCCCATCAGGAAAGGGGCTTGGCCCACCATGACGAGATGATATATGCATCATGTTCTCTCAATTTTTTTGGCTGAGCTTTTTTTTTCGCATGATTCAGGGTAGGTTGGGAGTTCACATGACTCGCAACTTTGATGCAATTGAGATTTAATAAAATCTTAAAAAAAATCTCTAGATGTGATTTTTTAAATATTGTGTTCTCTTTTGTTTTCTTCTTTCCATATAATTTCCCCCTTTTTGGCGATGACGAGAAGATATCTGCATCAAAATCCCCTCAATTTTTCTGCAGAGGATTTTTTTTCGGCTTTTCGCATGATTCATGGTAGGTTGAGAGTTTCACATGATTCGCAACTTAGATGCAATTGAGATTTAATTAAATCTTTAAAGAGCTCAAGATGTGCATTTTTTTTAATACCGATTTCTGCATGCGGAGCAAAGTGGTGGGGTTAGAATGATCATTGTTGCGGGAGGTTTGGATTAATGAACAACAACATTGGTCCTCATAGGGCTAGGTGATTATATTAATTTGTTGTGGTGTGGACTAGGTTAGGGGTAGATTTTCACCATTCCTAGCCTGACGAGGAAGGCAACACGCCTTCAGAACTTGTCAGTGTCGGCGGTCGTTGCTAGGTGCTCCAAGGACCTTATAAAATATTTATTACTTTTTTATCTCTTGTAATACTATGGATGATTATCAATAGATTCATGGAACTTTTCGGGAAACAATCCATATAAGGTATACACACCTTCTTTTTTTTGAAATTAAGTATACACACCTTCTACTATTAATGGCCCCATGATGTGTCTTTATGTGGTGGGTATTGCTCTTTGCTAGGTATAGTCCATCTACCAGCTATATTTATTTATTTCATTCCAAATTAGATAGGAATCCAATATGTACATCGCGTATAAAGCTTGATCAATCGTCCACTCGTTGTTCAAAAGAAGATCAGGTAGGAACATCACCACAAACTAAGCAATTTAACAACTGACTGTGGGAGTTGGATGCAATTTAACAACTGACTGTGGTAGTTGGATTGCAAATTTAGAAATATTCTAAGAGCGGAAGTGCTTGCTGCTATTATGTAGAAATGATTTGTTTGTAATGTTAAACATTCTACTCCTTTACGGTTCATCTAGCATTGCATGCATTTTGTTTCGTTTGTGCTTGTCTTTTCAGCTTGTCTGTACAATCTCTTAAGATATAGTGTACAGACATGTTTGTTCGCCGTTCTGAGGGTGTGGTGAGAACTATTTTTTATCCCACATGAACGGAAACATAGTATTCGGATCGGTCTTCCATCGCCTTAGGCGTTGCTATGAATTTCTATTTATTTGTGGCCCATCATGTTTTATGTGCTTCCTTTTAATTTATTTTTTTAGTGGTTATGAATTTTGTCAGTGTAATAAAAACTTGGTTTTATCTCAGAAACTTAGTTTCCGCCCTTGTCACAACCGTGCAAGGCCGAATTGCACCACCCGAAACAACAAGCCTAGCCCGCAGAAAAGGCCCACTAATACGGCATGCGGATAGATAAGGCCTTGGGCGACGCTCTAAATCGGCCTCGGCTCCATCTTCCCAACCCCCTTATCCTCACTCACTCCACCAGCACGCTCGCTCGTGCATCAACACCGCAGCTCGTTGCCTCTCCTCTCCTCATCATGGTCAGCGAGCAGACGCCGGTGTCCACCGAGCCGGAGGTGGAGAGAGGCGACGCGGCGCCCGTCGTCAAGACCGAGGAGCCCACCGCGGAGGACACCGCGCCGGTCGTCGAGGACGTCAAGGAGGGCGACGTCGACGAAGACGAGGAGGAGGACGAGGAAGATGAAGAAGATGATGACGACGACGCTGAGGACGGTATATAACCGTCTCCTCCTTCCTTTTGCATTCTTCCCGTCTCGTTTTTATTGTATGTCAGTATAAAACCGCGTCGGTGTAGGTTCCATTATTTTGGAATGCATGTCGGTACGTAGACAACTCGTGTGAGTTTGCCGTAGTTTGCGTTGTAATCTGGCTGGTTTGCTCGCTTGCTATATATATGGTGATGATTACGCCTCCCGAGATGAGTGGTCGTGTATTAGCACGCATGCAGTGATAGATAGCTGAAGTAGATTTGCAGCTACGGAGCGCTGACTTGCAGTCGTTTCTGGTTGAGCATGCAGGCGAGCTAGGTGTGGCCGGGAGCGAGGGGTCGAAGCAGAGCCGGAGCGAGAAGAAGAGCCGCAAGGCCATGATGAAGCTCGGGATGAAGCCCGTCACCGGCGTCAGCAGGATTACCATCAAGAGAGCCAAGAATGTAATTCGCCACCCTGACCAATTAGAGTACTCCTTTTTGTGTGTTATTAAGCTTCGATCACTGGAATCCGTCATGTGTGTCTGTTGGTGCAGATACTGTTCGTGGTGTCGAAGCCGGACGTGTTCAAGAGCCCGACGTCGGAGACGTACGTGATATTCGGGGAGGCCAAGATCGAGGACCTCAGCTCCCAGCTGCAGGCCCAGGCCGCGCAGCAGTTCAGGATGCACGACCTGAGCAAGGTGATGAAGCCCGACGCCTCCGCGGGGGCGGGGCCGCCGGCCGACGAGGAGGAGGAGGTCGACGAGGCCGGGATCGAGGCGCGCGACATCGACCTCGTCATGACACAGGCCAGCGTGTCACGCGCCAAGGCCGTCAGGGCACTCAAGGCGCACGACGGCGACATCGTCAGCGCCATCATGGAGCTCACCGCCTAGCTACACCATCTGCCCGCTGAATTAGCACATCTCGATTTGATCGTGCACACCACACATGGCGCGCTTGAATTTGTTTGAGTTTGCTCCCCCTCTTGTTTCATGGATTTTGCATCAGTTTTCCAGGTTAGCTTTCCGTCTTTCAAGTGGTCAAATGGAGTCTCGTTTCAGTATCTGTATGGCTGAGTATCTTGGAATGGAGCTCAGTTGAGCAGGTTGTAAGACACGGTCGTTTCATTCATTTCTAGTGCTACCAACAATCGTGCTTGACATGCCCAGCCATAGCCACAAAATCCTCAGGAGGACACAATACTGATAAATTCCCTAGATTTCTATTTGGATCAACCATCAAATACATGTTTACGAGTTACACAATACAATAAAGAGGCCTCCATCTATCCTGTATCAGACTACCCTTTCTGCTGTAGACACTCCTATTTATCCTGCACACCCAGCGGCCTCCACTAAGTTGGTAAATAGTTTCCTCTGCTCTCTCACTCGCCAGCTCTGCCTATCTTATTTGCTAGAGCTGAAGAGCACTGAATGGGTAATGAATCTATGCTTGTGAAAAAAAATGCTAAATGCCTCGACACCACCACAACCAAGGATGAATTATAACCTCACGATAACAGCAGCACTACCTATGTTGCCTATGTCTTCTTACCGTCAGGCTTGTCAGGGAAGCTTCGGTTCAGGAGCTCAAGGAGAAGAACGGCAGCGGAGTCCTTGGCCTTCTTCACGCTCGGCATGGGCTGTCCGACGCACTCGTCGGTCCATCCGCGGTCGGATGTGTTCACCCTCACCGCGTAGACAAATTTCTTCGCATGAGCAGGGCCGCCCTCATTTATGCACCTGTACTGTGGCATCGGCCACTGTCTTCTCAGGCAAAGGTCGTTGAGTGTCTGCCTGGTGAACCCGCTGGCGCCATTCTTCTTATCACCGTCCTGATCAGTGTCCTTTTTCGCCGCGGTTTCCTTGTCCTTCAGAACCACGAGCGCGTTCCTTGCTGCCAACTTCTGAGCCATCTTCTTCTGCGGATTCTGGGCTACACCGATCTGAACACCATCGACAAAGACTTCAACGGTGGCAACATTGCCTGCTCTGGATGCCTTATATTCTAAACCTTCAGCTTGCTGCTGGCACCGTTCTTGGAGCTCCCTAATTGGATGCATCGGAAGGGTCTCGGGCGTCACCATAGGAGAAAGGAGAGGTTGAAAAACCTGGTGCAGAATAGCATACTTCTCTAAAAATGTCCTTCCAAATAAGGTTGTTTTCCTGTGAACAAATTGTCTCTACATATGTCAGAAATAATTACCTTCCAGACTTCCGAGGTGTCATACCCACTATCCAGGAATATAGCACCAGCAATAGATTCAATGATGTCTCCAAGAACTTTAGGAGCCTTGCAGTCCCCAAGCCCAAAAGAATTGAAACCTGATTTCGAAATCTCTTCTCGCGCATCCTTCACAAACTCCCGAATCTTCAAAAAGTTGTATGAAAATTGTCAGGATTGCTTACAGAAAATAAAAATTATAATTCAACCTTTTGGTTCTACAAACACTCCAGTTTCCAACTCCCTAAAAATATATGCGGCATACCTGTGTTTCCAGTGCAGATGATCCATGCCGAAGATGTACATGCAGCTTATGCTTGACTGCAACCCTTGCAAAGTTCTCATTATTAACAGCTGCAGCTCTCAAGTCGGTCAAGCGACCAGGCGGTAGGTCAGTATACGTGAAAAATAAGTGCTTTGTAATGAGATGATCCAACACTGCATCACCAACAAATTCCAACCGCTGGTAACAGGAAACACCGGAAGATGGTCGTGACGCATGCGTTATAGCCTCCACAAGAAAACCCTTAGTCTGGAATTTGATACCCAAGATGCCTTCTAATGTGTCAAAGTTGATGCCTCTCAATATGCTCTCAGGTATATTATATGGGTTTGGAGGAGGGATCTCTAGAGGATCCAACTCTGCGTGAATCCCAATCCACTTCATCAGGTGATTTGCAGCAATTTTCCCTCCCGCTACATAATAGACCCCAATAAGTGCCTCAACCACATCTGCTAAAGTTTTCGTCGAAAGAACACGATAGCAGCCCGAATCTCCATCAATTTCACCATCTTCTTGGATGCTATCTGCATAAACATCATCATAATCCTTCTGCAATTCATTACCAGTAACCGATTCCTCGCCAAAGAAGGACGGCTCAGATTCTCTTGTTTCCTCGTCAAATACAGGTAGCACGCCCGGAGCCGACCATCTTGATGGGGCAAACCGATCTGCTTGAATATACGATTGAAGAGTCTTATTCAGGGCAAATTCATACAGGACCATGTTACTGACCATCTGTTGCCGCATTCTTGTAAGCTGTCCCTCGTGCTTCTGAGGATATTTTAGGAAAAGGAATCTACTAACAACCCATTTCAGGTATGCATCACCCAGTAGCTCAGCTCTTTCATAGCAGAATGTTTCCTGGCATGATGCAGCAGTCAAGGCTTCTAATATCTGCCATGAACCACAACAAACTGTTATTATGAATCAAAAGGCAAAATTTCTTGGTATTTAAGAAAATTATATGGCTCCTCTACGATGATTCTAGCAGAATACAACAAGATATTTCATCTCTTGGGAACAAATGTAGGGCTTTTTTAAGACAAACATTTACATTTGTGCTCCTCCGACAAGGATGACTCCCTATCATCTAACAAATAACCACGAATAAATTACTTGAATTATAATATCATTGTTACTTTCTCAAACACTTAATCAAGATCATTGTGGACCTCATGTTGTACCCAGGCGGTCGCATCTCTCTGTTGGTATGTTTAAACCATGTTTTACCTTTCTTATTTAAGAACCCACCAAAGCCAGATATACCACAATAAAGCCACATAAGTTTGGTCTATGTCACTCACCTGGAATTCATCAAATTTAACATCCAGCCAGATGGTAGAGATGCATTATACAGAAAGCAGGGGAAATATAAGGATCTAATCTAGCAAAACATTCCAAGGGATGTTGCATATTTTCTTCAAGTTGCCAGTTTGGGGTAACAAAGGATGCTAAGAGTCCAGGGGTGCTACGTACTTTCCTAATACAGGTTTGGGGTAATCAAGGATGCTGAGGGTACCTTAGTTGCAGGGACAGGGTAGTCAATTATTTCCTTCAATTGAACTGCAAGAAGCATGCTCTCAACCCTTCTCATTATTGATGGCAACCTCTGAGCTCCACGAACAATTGAACCGGGAAGCGGGTGCACAACACACAGTTCGGGTGGTAAATACACATAGTATGTCTTGTCCAGGTTCTCTGAAAATTCATCTTCTTTACCTGTAAACGAACATCAATCACTCATCACCACATGAGTACAAGACTCGCAAATGGGCTTAACACCAGTACTAGCACAAGTTCCACCACTAACAAGAAATAATATGTGTTGAAATATTTTTTAACAATTAAATATCAATATTCATTAGGCATGTTCTGGGGACTATAAGGTACCTTCAGAATGCTCAAATCGGGGAGATAGAAGATTCTTGCAATAGGAAACACCGCGTGCACGTATAAGAGGTTGCTTCTTATACACTAGCTCTACGCCATATCTGAGAACAAAGAGCACAAGAGTCACGGTGTGCTGCTATAGAACTGATTAGCCAGGAGAAAGATAAGGCAAGATTATCTGAAAGAAGGGTACTGGTTATGTTTTCAGTATTAAACAAAATGCTATCTTACTTCAGCTTGTAGTAATCAGCATACGAGCCATACTCCAAAGGCCCCAGGTAGCCTTCTTTCCTAGGAAACGAATTCTCTGCGTTCATGTTATAACAGATACAATCCACATAGAACCTCTTTCCTGAGTGGGCAGCAGTCACCACCATTCCAGCAAGATCTTTAGCATCCCAGAATGAGTCTGCCATGAACAACTTGCCTTGATTATGAGAGTCACTGTAATACCCTCTATCACGACCAGGAACTAATCCAGATGCTTTGACAATATCAAATTCAGCAATGGCTCCTCTGATGCCATAAGTCGGATGCGCCTTCTGTCCAAAAGTGGCCCCATTTCGCAATTTTCCAAACCCGTACTCTCTCCTGTCACCACCAAGTGTCCGCTCTTTGGTTCCTAGGTAGACATCTGGTCGTGCCTTCTGAAGTGGATTGTTCCAGGCATCAGTGTTCACGATGCTGTTAACTAAAGTCCAATCGATCTCTTTTAAAGCATCCGTAGTACAGTTCTCAGCTCCTACAGGCACAAAGAGGTATGCTTTTGCCGGATCCCAAGGTGTAGTTGAGGGATCAACATCTACATCAAGGACTATGCTCATGAGCCTAACATGAAAGCTCTTTAGCATGGTCAGCTGGAAAAACAAAAGTAAGCATTAGACACACTAACAACATGTTGGGAATAAATGTTTACTTTGCAATGCCAAGAAGGTCACCTGACTTTCTGTAATTTCAATTGGTCCACGGAATACAAGAGATGCCTTTGTTATCATTGTCCTGGCAACAAAGAGATCAATTGTCGTCGATAAAACCTGCAAAGCCAAAATGTTTGAAGGGTTTACAACATTCTACTCAAGATTCAGGAATTTACAGTTGATGAAACATACCTCTGCATCCAGCTCACTACCAAAAATAATAGAAAAATTCGAAAGATGTGCAAGGAAAGGGTCCTTAGATGTCCCCACGTCTACGCAGTTCACAGAATACATATACAACTTGATAAGCTGGGAGCTTTGGTAGCCATTTTTGCCAGACAAAATCCATTCTCCCTGTCGTAGGAAAAAAACATCAAAATGAGATTCAGACGTTAATTTACAATTTGATTTGGGAGGCATGGCACCGTCCAGATCAGTTCTTGTTTATGCACAGAGATCAATGAGTGAGGAAGCAAGGAACTCACTCTTAGAATTTCGGCAACACCTTCAGGATAGAACTCCCTATGCCGTGCTGTACCAGGGAGTGGATCACCTTCATCAATCTGTTCAGTCTTTTCTCTTTCCCCACTTCCTCTATCAGGTAAAAGCATATCTGTGAAGGCACTCATCTCATGTAGCTTCTTGCAGGCAGCCAAACAAACAGCCTGCACAGACAAAATATGTGATTCATGTAACGAATGGGCACACGGGTCATAAATGACATAAAGGAAGTATCCTAGGTAGAAACCAGCCTTAAAATAGAATAATGAGAACTCAAATCTCTGCTAATATCTCAACTTTGAATGTTGTGGATTATGGTGGATTGTGCAAATCACTAAATGGTGAAAGGATATAAGAGTAAATGGGATTATTCGACGGGGATTTTCAGAAAACATTGGTAGCCTTTAGCTTTTGATGTCAACTATGTAGCTTGAAAATAATGGCCCGGGTTGCCAGTTATAACTATTTTAAAGGCTATTGTACATTTGAGACCTGTTAACAACGAAAAATGAATTTCTCAACGAAACCATAATTACTTGCTGTGCCAGGCGAATTGAGCTGCATATTGGACCCTCGAGTTTCTCAAATGGGGCATTACAGGGCAGTTGAAGTTTGCAAGAATATTCCACAGAACCCCCTGGCTTCTCATGCTTTTGCATAATAAATTCTGGACGAAGAATTGAGTATCTGCAAGGAGGAAACTCCGGAATCAGAATGCATCTGTGACCTTGACACTCAAAGGAACTAATGCAGAAATTTACAAGAATTTATATGCACCTGTCACTTGGAAGCTGTGAGCAGTAGAAATGTATGAGGCCAACTGCAGAATTCAAGCTAACAACTGCACCTGTTGATTCGACCTGATACATCGAATCAGGGGAGGTATCAATTGGATTTAACACAGTGGCATCAAGATGACTGAGATCAGTTCTTTCTATAGCTTCTTTTCTCAACGTCTCCTCACTATTTCGACAATTCCTCAAGAACATTTCATGTGACAAATTTCCCCTGGTGCAATCAATTTATAAGTCAACGGAATTAAGACAAAAATGATTTTGGGTGAGGGCGTGGGAGGTTACCTTTCAACCATCAATATGTAGTCAGATCCAGGCTTTCTTGCACGACCCCGAGACTGTATGTAGGCCAAGACAGTCTTCGCAAGGTCAAAGCGGATGACAACATTGCACTGTCGAATATCAAGACCTTCCTCTGCAACACTAGTCGCAACTAGCAGCGTAACCTGCAAACCAAGTACAAAATCATTTTTAACAACTCATCTAGCATGACTTACGGTATATCAAGTGTAACAACTCTTTTATTATGTATATGAGGCACAACAACTTAGGTCCAGCATATGCCTGACATTTATTGCAAAGGAATCATGCAAGGTAAAACCTAGTTAACAGACTCACAACTGATAGTACATAGTTACAACTGAAATGAGGATTACACTAAGAGAAACATACACGGCCATCACGAAATTTTGCAATTGTATCCTGCATTTGGCTTGTGCGCATCTCTTGATTGTTGTTATGGCCTATCAAGCTTGCGCATCGGATAAAGCTTAGAGATGGAAGCTCTGCCAACACCTACAAGGTAAAAATGGAATCAGAAGATTCCTAAAGGATTCGAAGGAAACAAATCTACACATCGAGAAATAAACAACAGCATGTTCACCTTAGGAAGAACTAATGCCGTGACAACTCGCTCCACAAAGATGATAGCACGGAAATCCTCGGTATGCTGATACTTGAGAAGTATTTGGATTAATGCTTGCACCCTAGGGGTAACCTTTCCATCTGCCACAGCAGCTCCGATGACTTCATCCACATGTTCACCTACAGAAACAGCTGGCAAAAAAGATAGCAAAAGAATAGAATGAGATATCTTCTCATGTCACATATTGGGTAAACATAGTGAAAAAATGGTGCCAAAACAACATGAGTGAAACAAGACAGGAAAAAGGTAAGAAAGGAATACAAGAGAGAAAAGAATGGCTGTGTGTCATGTTTTGCGAAACAAATACCATGGCTATCAGGCAGCTCCCCATCCTCGAGTTCACTTGGGTTGTGGTTTTCAGCATTATGCATCTCAACATCATTAGTATCACTTCTCACAGCAGCTCCTTCAGTCAACTGGCAGTATAATAAAGCAACAACCTTTTTTAAATATGACTCTTGAAACTTTACATCGACCTGATAGTTTGCCCTCTCATCATTCTGTAACGCTGTCAAGAAGGACTGTGCAACCTGAAATCAGGCATAACCAATCTGTTAGAAAGATATGACAATTGGCAACACATCGTTGTTAACATAAGGCATACCTTGTAAGCACACCATTGTCCTAGTTCACCTAGAGCATAGTTTATAGCTCTCAACTTCTGGAATAAATTAGCTGCACCATCACTTTCTGTACGCTCCGAAACACCATAGACAAGGCGCAGCTCATCTCTAGACCCAGCATCCCTGGCTCCCATAAACTGCCACTTGGTTCTTTTAGAGCTAGATAGTGCGGCTTCTTCCACTGCAGCTTCCATTTGCTTGATATTCTCGTGCAAGGAACAAAGGGTGGCTGCTTTGTCATAATGGACGACAACTTCAAAAGGCATGGGGACATGTTTCTCAAGCTCCTTCCGATCATTGATAGTACAAACTACGGAATCCAGTTTAGTTTCAAGATTTCTTATCTTGATGGCACAATCCTCTTGGCTGGTGACTCCTGTTCAGATAATAGTATAAAGAGCATGAGAAAACAAAAAAAATACAAATCTGAACATGAAACAGTGAATGACAAAACAGAACATGCAAGAGATTGCAGGAGAAATAGAGTAGAGCAGTACCCTTCAGGTTGACAGGAGACGCTGTCATACCAAAAACAACTGGTCTCTTATCCTTTGGTGTTGTGTGATAAAATTCTGACATCACTAGAGAATATGGATGTTTTTTCACTGCATGATGGCACTCGTCTAAAATTAAAAGATGTATCGCATCCATTTTAATAATACTGTGCCTGAGGATGTTTAACAAAATTTGAGCTGTCATAACAAGTACCTGCATGAAAGGGCTCTGTCTAATGTAAGTAAATCAAACATGGTGATAGTGCAATGCAGTTATTCAATCTGTAACTGTAAAGTGCAAATTCGTTCAAAAAATAGCAGGCACAATCTAAAAACGTCATTGCTAATTGTTTACATAGTCTATTCCAAGGCCAATTCATAGCAGGCAAGAAACGTGGTCATCATGAATCCCTCTCGGCATACGATGATACAAGGGGCAATTCCATGGTCAAAAACAATTATCTTTGTCTATCCCAGTCATATATGATCCCAATAGCTTCTTATTTTTACTTCTTATATAAAAAGTATCTATATTTGCACTATTATCGTTTCATGCAAGGTAACATGTATACTTTGATAGTTCATAGTTACCTCTGAGGCCGCAATACAAAAAGAAGGTCATGGTTTACAAATGAAGATTGCACGTCAAGTTGACAAAAATGATATATATGTTGATTTGCCAAAAAAAAAATCTATCGAAGATATTGAACATTATCTATGTAATAAATTACATTGATATGGTCCATAATATTGTAGTAAAACCAGAATTTTCTCTATATCTTACCAATTAATGACTATATCTAGAGAAATCTCGTTCCAAAATAACAGATTGATGTTACGCAAATATTCGGCAGGTAACTAAGGCCACAAGACATCATCTGCAGGCATAATACAGCAATAAAATAACAACGAGAATGCAGAAGGAAATGAAAAGGAAGAATTGCCTGTTTGGAACCAAACTCGCGCTGCCACTTCCTAGCATCCCAGAAATCCTGACCCATCTCTCCGCAGTAATGCCCAACACGATAGCCGGTCCTGTCGCGGATCACTTCAGCTTGCTGCAAGCAATTTCAGTGACACGATTACACCGACAGAACTCGCAAACCTAAAACACTGAAGGTTCACTTGTTCGTTCATCTGTATGTACCTGATACACAAGGGGCACCTTGGGAACCAAGAACACAGCAAGTATCTTCCTGTTCTCCTTGAGCATCCTGTCGCAGATGCTCTTGATGAGAAGCACAGCAATGAGAGTCTTGCCCGCGCCGGTCTCCAGGAAGGCGATGGTGTTCCTGCTCTTCGCCTGCTCCAGCACCTCCAGCTGGTACTGCCTCGCCTGCTCCTCGGCGACAGGCTTCTCCCTCGGCGAAGCAGCAGCAGCCGCCGCCTCCGCTTTCTTCTTCTCGGTGGTGGTGATCCCGCCGTCGTGCGCCGCCCTGGCGCGCTTGGCCTCGCGGTCGGAGTCCAGCTCCCAGGCGCCGGGGCGGAACACCATCTTGCCGCCGCGGTCCCGCTCCCAGAACCCTCGCGCCTCGCGCCGGTCGTGGTCGCGGTCGCGCTTGCGGGGAGGCCTGTCGTAGTCGCGCCTCCCCCCGCGACGCTCGTCCCGCCCGCGCGAGGGCGGGGGCGGCTGCACGGGCCGTCGCCGCGGGTCAGGGCGCGGCGGCGCGGCAGGCCGAGAGTCGAGCCGTGGACGCTTCCCGCCTCTGGAATCCCCATATCCGCCGCCGCCATTCGCGGAGCTGCCATGGTACGACTCCCTCCTCGGGTCGGCCCCCTGGCTCCTCCTCTGCCCGGGGCCCACCACCGCCAACGCATTGTCTGCCACGGCCACGGCAGGCTCCTGCTGCTTGGGCGGCGGCGGCAGCGTAGCAACGGGGTGAGGCGGCGGCTGGAAGGGGGCGGCGCTCTCCGCGTTGATGCTCTCGAGTATGCGGTCGATCTCGGCGACGAATCCGTCGTCGACGCCGCCGCCGCCGGCGTCCATCATGGCGGGCATGAGGCCCGGGTCGAAGTCGGCGGAGGCGGCGAAGTCGATGCCGCAGAGCATCGACGCGCCGTTTTCCTCCTCGTCGTCGTCCTCGCACGCGTCGTACCAGTAGGACACGCCGCCTCCGCCCGCCATCTCCCCGCGCCCAGCACGGGCAGCTGCAAAACCACGGATTGTTACAGTCGGCAGCAGCTCATACCACCTCCTCGACAGCAGACGGGAATCGAACACGGGGAAAGGGAAGCAAGGGGGAAGAACGAATGTCGGTACTGCTGCTGCTGCGGCTTCTCCTGGCGCGGCGGCGGCGGGCGAGAAGTGGAGCTGCGAGAGAGCGGAAGAGAAAGAGGCGGTGATAAACCGTACGAATCACGCAACCGGGAGTGCGAATGCGATTCCGATATGGGGGATGGATGAGATTGGGGTCCCCGACCGGCTCGATTCCGATTCGATTCGACGGTGTATCAACGCTACTCTTTCTCTTCGACCTCCTTCTCTGTCCGTCTCCTTTCTATCTCCGGCGGTGCGGCCGGAGAGAGAGAGGAGGGAACCTTGATGGAAAGGGATGGGGGCGGGGGATGGAGCTGAGAGATTCCCGATTAATGGAGGCGAGGCCTGAGAGACGCCCGGCGGCTGACAGCACGGGGTGCGTGTCTGTCCGGTGGTGGGGGGTGGCGTGCGCCGTGAGGACTGGGTCGTACTGTGCAGGAGAGGGCCGGGGCGGAGGTGACTCTTCTTCTGCGTGTCAGTCAGTCAGCCCTGGGGCCTGGGCCACGGTCGTACGACGTCCCTAACACCGTCCGCTGCAGTTTTATTAGCGTATTTTTTTTGGCTACAAATGATACTTTAGTGAAAGATGCACATGGTCATTCGATAAAAATATGATTCTCTTGGTCCATACGATAACATGTTTTAGGTGTAAAATATTTTACCCAGATTTCACGATAAAAATAAGTGTAAATGTACACTAAAACGTGTCTAGATACGTTAATAATGACTACCATATTTTAGGTCTCCTTTTGATTACAGAATAAAAATGGAGGAACTGGAGAAACAAAGAAATTTGATATTATTGCATGTGTAAACCAAAGCATTATAAAACAGAGAAAAAACTACATGAATGACTATTTGGATGCTATACAGGAAAAACACATAAGAAGTGCATCAATCATAGGTGTGTGTCGATTCTTGATTCTTCCCTGGAGACCGAACCACTATGGTACAGCGGAGTGTGATGGCTCGCCTTGCCATTCTTTCACTCAATCCCTCTCTGACTGACAGTGTAGCTCGCTGGAGTCAAGTGAGTGAAGTGACAAGTGAGCAGATATTTACGGGCGAGCGTGCCGACAGCGGCATCGCCCTGCCCGGGAATCCTGTGCCTTCAACGCGGCCCACTGTTCCTGCTGGTTCCTTCGAGCTAGCTAGACTATGGTGTTCATATTCGGTGACCCTTTGCCCAAAGTCAGACTTGTTAGAATATGTTTAAACGTGTACGTCTAGGTAGATTAGGACTCTGTCTTGTATTTTAAGTTTTAGACTTCTTATCCCCCAAGTTTGTACCACCATATATACACCATTACGGTCATGGCAATACAATAATAAAAGATTAGGGTTCCCATATTATCCACATGGTATCAGAGCGGTTAGTCTCACGACGTTGATCTTAGCTTTCTAAACACTTCCGCATGGCGTCGCCCCCGAGGAGATTGATCTCTTCTCCTCAGGGGCGCGACACCGTTCTTTAGATTAGATTAGATCCAATTTGAAAATTACTATTCCATAGATTAGATCCAATTCATAATCCCGTCATCATCTCTCCGTTAGATCTATTTCGTTCCAAGCCACAAATAAATTCCATACCCTACCATACTACGATCCTCTCCCGGTGAAAATCAATGCACATCGATCGGCCACCGACGGACGTGCTGTGCGGGCTGCTAGCCAAACCGCCTGGATCGAAGCAACCTCCAAATACAGGAAAAGGTACGAGTCAGAAAATAATATACAGGGATGCAGCCCAGTATACCGGCAAGATCGCAAGTTTGTCCGGACACACCAGAACTACACCAAGCCGAACATCTACATCAAGTTGTACAACTACATCATGATCATTATCGAATTCTTCATCGCCATCAACAAATTATCACCAAGGTCAATATCTGCATGGTCGTCCACCGTCGCCGACAAAAAAAACCTATCGCCGCCACCGATCCCAACGGATCCGCCGCCGCCGTCTATGATAAAATCCTGCCGCCGCCACCGATCCCAACAGATCCGTTGCTACCGCCTATGATAAAAACTTTGCCGCCATCGCCGATTCCGATGGATCCGCCGCCGCATATAACAAAACCCGTCGTCGCCGATCCTGTCGGATCCGCCACCGCACAATGACACAAAAAACATGTCGACGTTCTGCTAGGGCGATCACACGATCGTCTCGCCCGCCTGACACAAAAACCCGCCGCCGCCGCACAAAATCAAGACACTACGATCAAAATCGTGCATTTTTTTTGCGCCTACGACGCTATCGGCTACATCAACCACGACAACCTCGACCTTGGCTACATCATGACTGGCTATCTCGACATCAAGAACAACGTCTATAACAACACATCGGCAGTCAACACAGTCCGCGTCATCACTTGCGTCCACGACACTCCCGCTGTGACTGCGGGAGGGAAGAGAGGAGAGACCAGAGACACAGTTGATGATGACGAAGAGTAGAAGACGACGAAAGCGTAGGATTTCAAATCTAGTCGCAAACGTTCGTTTCACTCCCGTTACAACTGAGGTGAATATTAGAATATGTATACGTATACGCCTAGGTAGATTAGGAGTCCGTCTTGTATTTCAAGTCTTATACTTCTTGCCCCCAAGTTTGTACCACTATATATACCCCATTAGGGTCATGGCAATACAACAACAAAAGATTAGGGTTTCGATTTGGCGTAAACATAGAGCCTCCTTGATGCGAATTATTTTCACGTCTTTGGACCTTTCCTACTGCAATTTTATACTGGCTTGATTTTATGATTAATTCCTACGGGCTTTTTACAAAAGGACAGGGTAGGCCTAGTATAAACTCTGCTTTAGCAATTTTATACTGATTCTAAAAACTTTATAAAAGATTCTGCCTCTATCGATTTTCTCTTTCTGTTCTGTTTTTCTATTTTATGTCACATTTTATGATTTTTAAGTTTTTTCATATTTGGAAAAGATTACAGTCAAAATATGTTCATATTTGGAAACATTCGGATTTCGTAGATATCCCAATTAAGTATTTTTAATTGTTCAAATTCAAATATGGTTTAGATTCGGAAATTGTTCAAATTAAACATTTTTCAGGTTTACAAATTTTTTAAACTTTAGAAACTGAACATTTCAAAATTTCGAAAATGTTCATGAAATAAAAACTGTTCAGTGATTTGATGTTTTCTGAAATCTAGACACTTTTAATCATTTATTTGAATTTACATACTGGAATCAGCGAAACAATAACGTACTCCATCCGTATTAGAATATAAGACATGTTAACCATTATTATTAGTCCATATATGTATGTAGACGTATTCAAATGTAAGATTTATTTAAAATTACACTAAAACAAACATGTTTAGATACATGTGAATAAAAAAAACTAAAACATCTTATAAATTTTAATACGTGGAAGATGAACATAAATGGGCTGAGCCATACGCGTAGGCGTCCACACCCAGTGTCGCCACACTTTTGGCAGCCCGAGAGCACGGCTCTGAAAGTGAAAACAACGGGCCCTTCACGTCGACGCCGGCAGGATTGGCGCATCCCACACGACACCCGTCACGTCGCGGCACCACCCTGCGCGGAAGGAAGGAAGCAACACCTTGTACCACACGAAACGCGTCCGCAGAGGAAACTCTATTTTAAAAAGACAGAGCTTTGGATATATCACACCCCCGCCCGAGCACCAAAAAGCCGGGTACATCTCGCTTACAGTGGCTGACTGACGGCGTCGCCCCAGCGTACCCGCGCCCAGAGTGTCAGTGTGCCCGGGGTAGAGATGCCGGTGGCACTGACCGATCTACATGCTCTCACAGACATGTGGGGTCCGTTCGGCCCGCAAATATCCTTTCCTTCCCCAACTGACCAGCCCACCACCACGCGCACGCGGGCCCCACCCCCACGGCCGTAATCCAAACCACCTCCCCTCCACCGTCACCGGCGGCAGCACACGCACGCACGCTTCTCGTCTCGCCGCGCCGTACCGGCGCTATGGAGGAGGAGAAGGCGGACCCGCCGCCGCGGCGGGTGGTGGGGGAGTACGAGCTCCAGGAGGCGGTGGGGAGGGGCACCTTCGCGGAGGTCTTCCGCGCCGCGCACCTCCCCACGGGCGCGCGCGTCGCCGTCAAGGAGATCGACCGCCGCCGCGTAGACGACTACGTCCGCCGCGGCATACTCCAGGAGATGACCATCCTCGGCGGCCTCTCGCACCCCAACGTCCTCCGCCTCATCGAAGCCATCGAGGTACTTACTAATTTCAATTACAAACCCCCCTCCTACCCCCAAATCCCCAGCAGCCGCGGTCGAACCTGGCCAAGTGCGATTTCGCATTCGTCTAAATGCTTCGCGATTTACGGCGCAGACGGGGGACAAGCTGTTCCTGGTGCTGGAGTACTGCGACGGAGGCGACCTCGAGGCGTACAGGCAGACGCACGGCGGGCCGCGCAACCGGCTGCCGGAGGCCACCGCGAGGGACTTCGTCCGCCAGCTCGGTATGTATGTCCGCCCACCATCGAGCCTACTAGTACTAGGGACCTCCCTTGCCATTTCATTATTCCCCTGACAATATTGCTGTGTTGTTTTGGCTGAGCAGCCGAGGGGCTCAAGGTGCTGAGGGGTGAGAGGATCGTGCACCGGGACCTCAAACCCCAGGTCAGATCTTTCTTACCGCTTTTTATTGTTGGATTTATTAGTAGGGTTTAGGGCTTGTTTAGGCGGTCAAATATTTGGGCATTTGATGTCCATGGCTGGAATCCTTTGCTAATTTGGCCAAATCGGTTTGTTGTGTGATGTTGGTGTTTCGGTACCAATGGCCAAACTAAGAGTAGGTTCCGTGTTAGAGAGTTTCCATAATTATCTCACAACACATTTATAGCCCCACCTAATCCGTGTCACGCATGTTATGCTTGTATTTTGAACTTCAGCCATCAAATCTAAACCGCACATGCCAAATTTGTATAGTTATATATCTGGCTTCATTGCATGATTCATCCATTATCAATTGTATAAATGTGTTATTTTGTCACTCTTGATCGAGCTGTGAATCATGCAGAACCTCCTGCTATCAACTAATGGAGATGACATTACACTGAAAATTGGCGATTTCGGGTTTGCTAGGTGAGAGCTTCATACTCACTCTTGCAGTTATAAGACTATCTTCCTTTTTCCCCTAATTCAAATTGTTGGGGAGATGGAGAGCAACACCAAAAATACTTATATTTGTTATTTGTTTTCAAGTTATATACTTATTAGCAATGCCATGGTACCTTTGTCATATTCATTCTCACATTTTCTATGGACATGCTACTTCTAAAAATAATGCTCATTTTGAAAAAAAATATGGTGTGAACGAGCTTTTATTTATGCAAATGTAACTGATTTTTTCTTATGGTACAGATCTCTGATGCATGAAAATTTGGCTGCCACATTTTGTGGCTCTCCATATTATATGGCTCCAGAAATCTGGCGGGGGGATAAATATGATGCAAAGGTCTGTTTACTAGCCTGCTTTAAATTCATTGATGTTAAAATAGCACGGCAATAATCTCCACCTGAAAAAACTTTGCAGGCAGATTTATGGAGTGTTGGTGTCATACTGTTTCAGCTGGTAACAGGGGAGTTACCATTTCATGGGGAGAATAGATTCCAGGTCTGCTCCTCTTATTGTGCAACTATATACTACAATCACAATAAGCATGCAACCCTAACACTGTTACTTGTTCATTGTTTTCTGATTGCAGCTGCGTGAGAAAGTCCTGACATCTAATGGCCTTAGTTTCCCTCCAGATATGGTGGCTGATTTACATCCTGATTTCATTGATCTGTGCACAAGGCTCATATGCCTTGATCCAGGTGGGTCTGCTATTTTCACTTTCTTTTGGTCTCTGCTAAGCAGGCATGTCAGAACTAATTTATCTTTGTTCAACTTCCATTTAGGCAATGTAATCTAGAACTTCTTTATACTACCTCTGTTTTTAATATAAGACGTTTTAGCCTTTTTCCACACTCACATGTCCAAACTTGTATCTAGACATGTTTTAGCGTCCATATTCACTCATTTTTTGTGTATCTAGACAACATGTGCAATAGCTAAAACATCTTATATTAAAAACGGAGGGAGTATATGTTAACTCAGCAATTATTCTATAGCAGAATCAGATTAACATTTGCTTTCAATTTCGCAGCGGAGAGAATGCCTTTTGAGGAATTCTTTAATCACAAGTTTTTGGCAACATCAAGGTATTCCTCTTACTCTGTGTAAGTGTTAGTAAAAAATAAAAAATCACAAGTCCATGAGGCAGTGTTGACCAATGTGCTTTGTTTTTAGAAAACAGTCCTGTATCAAGTCCTGTAACTTTAACTTAGCAAACACACCTGATGCCCATATGAGAACCTGTCGTGACACGCACCACAAATAAACATGGTGAATGGTCAAATTCTGTAATAGTGAACTCAAATATGCATGCAAGCCGCTCCCGTACTTTGCCTTTTATTCTTCCATCTACATCTGTATTGGGCTTAGTTCTTCAGCTGTGTGTATCACTTCCGTCACATGCTTTTCATAACTTTGGATAGCTACTTGATATGCATCAATGCTGCAGTTTTTTTCTAGATCCGTGGGGATGAGAGAAGTTGTTGTTGAGAACATGAGTTGGAAAGGAAGTAAAACTCCCTATGGAATCTGTGATCGGTTGTACCTGTACTTTAGTGATACGAAAACTCGCTATTCACTCAGTTTCTGGTAAATAATTTATGTAGGAGATATGGCCGAGTGGTTCAAGGCGTAGCATTGGAACTGCTATGTAGGCTTTTGTTTTGAAATAGTTACAAAAGCATACCACTTTGCACTTGGTTTGATCATGTCATACTTTCTCTGTGTGTATTCTTGCTGATTATGCCTTTTCAGAAAAAATGAAAGTATTAGTGAGTCCCATCATGCTCTTGATTTGAAGGATGCATGCCAGACTGTCTCTTCTGCTCTTGTCAAAGTAAAGTCTGAAACTGTGGATTCAAAAGGTACACTGTGCCCTTTCGGGAACTAGAAATCATATTGTATTTCCTCTGCTTAGGCGCTACTTCTGTGTATTTTGCAGTATTTGATTCATGGGAGTGGATTGAACGAGAATATGTATTAGTTCATGCGAACACTACTTCTGTGGAAATGCTGTCTGCGCTCGAGAAGCCAATGAAGGATTTCACAGGTGCAAGATCCCGAGGTGATGACAGGTCGACTAGCAAAGAGTCTGTTCAGAATCAAAACAGGGCCTCGCTGTGTAGAGTGGTTGCTATGAAAAGCCATGGATGTACTCCAGTGTCCGCTTCACGTGAGTCAACTACTATGGAAAATCTGCGAGGGAGGCCGCTTGATTGTTATGTGAGGCTTCAGCTTCTGAATCAGTATATTGTCATTCTTACAGAACTTGCTCAAGAGAAGGTACTACTACTGCTGTAGTGGCAAATAGTATCATGTGCGTTGAGCAGTATATTCATCTTCATTCTGTCTAGTATACAAACTGAAACTCCTTTGCTCTAAATTTTTATCATGGTCATTCAGTATTTTTGCTTTTGAGAACAATTGAGTTAACAATGTCGTTTTATCTTTTCCAAGAGTATCTAACAGTGTAAATTTTGATTCGTCTTTAAACATCTATGCTGTTAATGCACATGGTTTACTATTTTTCATGCAAATTCTGTTACTACATGCACAATAAGGATGTATTTAGTGTTAGTAGAATGGGAGCATCTGATTGGATCACCAAGCTTTCTCTATGTACATATCTTGTATGCAGGACATGTTTAGACTTGACGTGATTTCATCTAATGTCAATACCACAACCTCAAATAAATCATGGTGCTGGCTGGCACTTCCTCTTTTCTCAAATTTCTGTTACATGGACTTTTTAGAATTTCGTGTCACTGCCTTCGCATATATCTTTTGGTGGCAGTAGCAAACAAATAATATTTATTATTTTATTACATGGAAATGTTAATTCAAATTCATCTCAACGTCACCTACATTTGCTTTTTCGTGTCATATGCAGCTTGTTAAAGGGCTGGACCTGGAGGCTCTGTCTCTTGAACTTGTCATACTTGCTATCTGGAAAGAGGTGCTTAATGCATATAGCTTATTGGTGAATGCTTCAGATGATGGACTTCTTTTGACATCTGCACACGAGAATTTCCAGCCAAAGAGTGAGCATCGTCTACCTCCGAATGTAGCACAAGGATTGGATTTCACTAGGTCGGCTTCTGTTCGTTACTGGGCTGAGAGTGGGTTCATCAAGGCATATGACCGTGCAGAGAAGATATCACATAGGTTGCGGGAGAACAATGGTTAGTGCATTCATATCGACATATTTTCTTATACTAGTACTATCATATTAGCTCTTATTGTAACTGTTATCACTTCCCAGATAACACTGAGTCACATTGTAACCGTTGTCTGTTCTGTTTCCAGATAACACTGAGATGCCAGATGCAATGGAGATCATATTCCAAACTGCTTTAGTGTATGGACGAAATGGTGCTGTAAGTATCACAATCTGAGTTCCCTAGATGGTGGCTTAGATTTTATTTCTCTGTGCACATCAAGGAAAAAATAGGATATGCATAATCTAGAAGATTTTGTCAATAGAACAGTATGAGATACTAATGATAGCGAAAAATGCCTTGATGTGACATTGGTAAAATTAGTTCAGTTAATATTAATCAGGAAATTCTTCAAATGAAGTTAACATTTTATTGATGCTCAGGATATGTCACTGACTGTCCAGAGAGCTGGTTCTCCTATTATGTCTCTATTGATTGATGTACGTCGTAGGAAGTGAATGTACAAAACAAGGGTAAGCAAGGAGTGTTTCTTAAAGAACGCTTACAAGACAAGATGCTCATTACCTACCGCCAGTCCTGACTATCTACCCATTCCTCTGTTCCTAAATATAAGATGGTTTAGGTATTTCACATGTCGACTACATGCGGACTGAAATGAGTGCACATACACACTAAAACGTGTCTAGATACATGTGAATCTGGATCGGTGACTATGCTGTGTGTTTCAGCAAAGGCTAACCAAATAGTCCAGGCAGCAATTTTTCCTTTATGAAACTACAGGAGTCATGAGTCCTCATAAGCCCTGATACAGCAAAGTTTTGCCCACTTCCCAACTTATACATGAGAACCATCTGATATAATTGTGTTTTCTCTTATAATCATGTTTCCTTCTCTTATGATGTTTTCAATGGACCATTCTACATTCTTTTCCAGGCAAAGGAACTTTTGGGATGCCAAAGCAAATCAATGGCGCTATACTCAAAAGCAATCATCCTGCTCACTTTTATATCGCAGGAAGCAACTTCCTTGCCACTAAATCCAGTCTTCTCTCTTTCACCATTCAACCAGCAGCGCATCCATAGGTACATAGCTAATTTGAGGAGCCATCTCTGCAGTGCTCAGTTGACCGGGCAACAACAGAGGTCCATCAAGAACTAACTTTTCCATGGGAAAACCTGATTTCACGGGATTTGGAAGATAGATTATTTCAGTGGAAGTCGGAGCATTAGTCCTTCCCTCCAACCGTTTTTGTATAGGAGGCGCGTCAAATGCATTGGAAAACTTCTGCTAGTGTGAAACTGTGGTGTTTATATTTGCAGAACACATGGTTCATGTGCTGTGTCTTTTGTATATAACACTTCTATGATGTACAGTTGTTCTCCATCAAGTTGAGATGACCACTTGGACGGTTTGTGTATAAATAAAAGGTGAAGCTTGTAAATTGAAAAGGAATTCCAGATCTTTCTTTGACTTTGTTGTGTCAAATGATCAAGTGAGCCTTGTTTCCATCACTGTGATGTGTGAATATAATCTGCAAGATTAACAGACATCATTTTCCCATTACATGGCAATGGAGTGCATGACTTCACAGGTTCAGTTTAGCTTACTGACATTTTAGCCTACCTGCTTCTTAGTTTGTGAGCATAAAGAAATATCTTAAGTTCTACTAACTCATTTATTGTAGACGTGTACGGACAATTCTTCAATTCTTGACATACGACCGAAAAGCTTTTCTTGTACTCCCTCCGTCTACAAATAAGTGTCTCAAGTCTCTCAAAAAGATGTATCTAGATAAATGTGCTGTTATCGTATTCTGTTTGTGTGGGCAGGCAGGTTCTTAATTTGGTTTGAACTGTGTAGAATCTCTGAGTTGCCAAAGAGTATGAGAAACTCGTGCCTTAATCTCAGAAGCAGGTAAGCAAATACGTCCATTTCCGTTACTGTCAATATGAGTACTTATGTGAAACGTTGCATCCATGGTTTTGGTTACAGATTGAGGTATCCACAGCTATAGCTCGGTAGAAAAATCTCAATCATCGTCGGCAGCACTTGCTTGTGGCCATGGATGGATCAGGAGGTCAGGGCCAGTGTCTAGTGGTGACCACGATGACGAACGAATTTTTGGCGCGAAAACACGGTAGCTGCCATTGAGGCTAGGCTGGCAATGGACGCTGGTGCACAGTGGAGTGGTACCACCTGCCGGCCGAGGTGAATGAAACGAAGAAGGGATGAGACGACGCTTTTTTTGCGTGTATGCATCCCGTTGGAGGCTTCAGTCCGCTGATTGGTTTGTAGCTCTCCCGTTTATTCCGTGGCCCGCCGTACGTACATTTGGAGAAAGGTTTTTGTGTGTTTTAGTCTCCAGCACTATGCTACTATATGCTGCTAGCTAAAGCTGGAGAAGAGATGAGAGGAGATCCTGGGCTGTATCATTTTGCATGTGCCTGGGGATTTGGCCGCATCAGAAGAATTAAAACAAGGGCAGTACGTATGGTACATTTGGTGCATACCCTTGGCCTTTGGGACCGATTTATTGGCTGAGCACATGACAAGATCACCTCAATTATTTCCCGGTGGCCGTTGCTTATCCTGCACCAACAACGGTGCAATGCATCCAGTGCTACTCCGTGGTAGCTAGGGGCATGTTTGGTTTCTAGCATGCAATTTAGACTATTTGTATTCGTGGTACTCAAGGTGTTTGGTTGCTCAACAATGATACTTGGCAACTTGTAGTTATCGCTTCTTACTTGTGGCGAACTTACCCTGTACTTAATCAGTTCATCCAAACATCACTCGTAGTTCATCACGACATAGTTAACCTAGCTACTAGCAGATGATAGTTCAGTTCATCGTGACTCCAAAGCTCACCTAGCTACTAGCAAATGGTCATCACACCGTCACAATTGTGATAAGGTGGAAAACTAATTCTTCTTCTATTCAGAAATGCACCGCTGCCTTAAATTTTATTGGGAGTGTCTATTGGAAGCAGCCAACCCTCCTAATTGATGGTGCAATTTTTTTTAATTTGAATAATTGTATATTTTATTCATGAACAATTCTATGTGTTTAGAAATATGTAATATGATTATATTCTAGACATTTAAGTTGAATTTTCTTTACTTGAGAGAAACCCGGTTTAAAAGTCTATTGGAAGTGTCTAATAGGAGCGACCGGTGGGAGGAGTCGCTCCGATTAGCACGGCAATGTGTACCGATGCTCTCAACAACACTTTTCGACGCCGTTGTGGGACGCTCCATTAGGCACATAGGTAGAGATGCTCTTAGAAATCAAATGAGAGGCTATAGAAGCAGGCAGAGTAAGATGTTCTTCACTTGAAGAGTAAGGCAACCTTGGGCTTGCCTTGCCCCTAACATCTAAATAAATGGTGGGCGCCATTTGTTCTTCTGTTCCCCATATTTTCTCTCGCTTAATTCGGAAGGAAGATGCCCAAATGCCATCATAACCACGGACGGAGTTCATGTGATTATAGACACGAGGCACTTATTACTGAATCCGTTTTCTGAATCCTACTCCACTGTATAGAACTGGACTGGGTTACAAGCTTAATCTTCTACCAAATGACAATTCACGTGGTGAAAAATCTCTATCTGTTACCAGCCCAAAGCTTTGCTTGGTCCATACCCGACATAGAGCATACATCTTTGGATGCTTAGCCAAGTCGCCAAAAAAAAACTGGTGGTGGCGCTACGCTGCTGCGGTGTTTGTATGAAGCCAAACAGCAAAACTGACCACTCCTGAGTTAACACAGCCAAAAGTTTGGGAACCCTATTAACTTGGTTTCAATTGTGTGATACTTTTCTTTTCCGAATCGATGCATACAACTTTTTCATCTATCTTTACTATTAAACGGGGCCTTACAAAGTAATATATTCAAAAGTCTCAAGTCATCGAATGGGATGGGAAACTGATGAATTATACTGAGAAACCTCTCGAAACAGGCTCGCGCCCCGCTTTATAAATAAAGCAACCACCACAGTTACAAGCATAGCAGAATAAAGTACAAAGCCTAGAGTGACCGAAAAGCTGGGGCCACAGCACAACAAGCCCAGGGGCAGGTAAAGAAAACAGAGACCAAAAGCACGCTCAGTCCCTAAGGAGGAGCCCTACGACTGGAGGAAGAGTGAACACGGCGAGCCGCCCGTAGGAGGTCGTGAAGCATCGCATCCAGCCGCTCCCTGTCCCGCTGCCTACATAGCGGGTTCCATTCCTGAAGAAAAGCCAAAAGTTTGAACACCGAGTCAGAGGCCTGTCGTATAAAGACATGCTCGATAACCATTTTATTTCGAATATTCCATAGCGTCCAGGTCATCGCAGCAAACAGCAGCCAGAAGAGGCGCCTCCTCCTTCCGGCATGGTTTGCTTGCACTTCAATGAACCCTACCAGGTCATGGGCCTGCCACTCAGGCCCAAGGGCCTCGGCAATGAAGTTCCACATGAAGCGAGCGGCGGAGCAGGAGAACATGATATGAGCCACTGTCTCCGGAACCCCACATAGGGGGCAGAACCCATCCCCCGGGCCCGAGCGCTTGACCACCTCCACCCCCGAGGGGAGGCGGTTACGAAGCAGCTGCCAAGTGAAAATCCTGATCTTAAGCGGCATGGGAGCCTTCCACAGGTGGGAGGTCCAAGGTAGGGCGGGCCCACGAAATAGGGCCCGGTACATGGAGCCGACGGAGAATTGTCTCGAGGGCGAGAGGGCCCAAGAGACAGTGTCTGGGTGGTCCGAAAGGGAAGTAGGGAGGACCGCTAGCAGGCCCTCCCAACTACGTGCCTCCAAAGGTCCAAATGTGCGGCGGAACGCTATATTCCACCGACCGCCCTGGACGGCAGAGGCGACCAGTAGAGACTGATCCACGCAGATGTTGAAGAGTTCCGGAACCTCGTCCCTCAGCGGCCGCCTGCCACACCAAGAGTCAAGCCAGAACAGGGTACTTCGACCGTCGCCTACGTTCGAGGTAACCCCGAGTCTAATCTCATGCTTGATGGATTGGATGGAACGCCAGAATTGGGATCCCTCCTTCCGCTCACAAGCCATGAGAGGGCGCCCTCGGAGGTACTTGGCCTCAACCAACTGGAGCCATAGGCCTCCATCTCCGCGAAGGATGCGCCAAATCCACTTGAGCATCAGAGCCTTGTTCATATGGCGGGAGGACACAATGCCTAAGCCCCCAAGCTCCTTGGGGGCGCAAATGTCCGCCCACTTGACCATATGGTACTTCTGGCTCCCCGAGGCCGCCTGCCAGAAGAACCTGGAGAGTTCCCTGTCGAAGTCGCCATGTGTTCCTTCCGGTAACAAATACATCCCCATCAAGAACATGGGGAGGCTAGACATGCAAGCATCGATGAGGATGGTCTTGCTTGCCTTGGAGGTAAACCTCCCTTGCCAGGGCCCCGATCTATGTTTTACCCGCTCTACTAGCGGGTCCAAGTCCTTTATCAGGATATGTGAATCCCGAATCGGCATGCCCAGATAGGTGACCGGGAAGACTGCCAACCTACAGTTGAGGTTGTCGGCGATCCTCTGCTGGTCCTCCAGGGAATAGCCTAAAATAATGACTTCACTTTTATCAAAGTTGATCTTGAGGCCCGACATCGCCTCAAAACACAGGAGTAGGAACTTGAGGTTGATAAGATCAAGTTCCGACCCCTCAACCATGATCATGGTGTCATCGGCATACTGCAGGTGGGTCACCCCACCCCCCGGGACGAGATGTCCAACCACTCCAGAGATGTGGCCGGCGGTCTTAGCCCTCTCTAAGACCTCCGCGAGGGAGTCAACTGCGGCGTTGAAGAGCAACGGGGCGAAGGGATCCCCTTGTCTAACGCCGCAAGACGAACGAAAATAGGGACCCACGTCCCCATTAATGTTGATGGCCGTACTGCCACTCGTGACCAGCTGCACAATCCAACTAATCATTCTCTCATCTACCCCTCTCCGCTCCAGCACCAAGCGGAGAAAAGCCCAGTCCAAGCGGTCATAGGCTTTCTGGAAATCGAGCTTGAGGAACACAGCCTTCTGCCGGCGTGTTTTGACCTCATGGATGATTTCGTTGAGAGCCAAGATACCGTCATGAATGAACCGCCCCTTGAGGAAGGCGAACTGGTAAGGATGAGTGAGCCGCTGGAGAACAGGAGCGAGCCGTAGCGCGCACACTTTGGAGAATATCCTAAAGATAACATTGAGAACAGTGATTGGCCTAAATTGGCGGATGTCCGTGGCCCCCACCACCTTGGGCACCAAGGTCACCACGCCAAACTTAAGACGGGATAGCACCAAGGTCCCAACATAGAATTCCTGGAACATGGGCATGATCACCGCCTTAATAGATTCCCAGAAGGTCTGGAAGAAGACCACCGGGAGCCCATCTGGGCCAGGGGCCGAGTTGGGCTTCATCTCCAACACTGCCCTCTGCACCTCCTCAGGAAGGAAGGGGAGCGTGAGTTCTCTATTCTCCTCCTCAGTGACGTGGGCCGCCTGCCAAAAATCCACCGAGAGGGAGACCCCCGAGCGGGGGCCTGCCAGGAATAGCGCTCTGTAGAAGGAGTAAATATGGGCTGAGAGATCTCTTGGCGCCTCCAGGAGTCGGTCCCCGTCCCACTGGCAAGGAATAGAGCATTTCCTGCGCCGACCATTGGCGATCGCATGGAAGTAAGCTGTATTCGCCTCTCCCTTGAGGAGCCAGTTTTGGCGGCTCCGTTGTCGCCAAAAGAGCTCCTCACCCTTAAAAATCTCCATGAGGGAGGCCTCCAGGGCATATCGCTGTTGCCACTCCTGAGGGTCAAGGCCCACCGAGTCCGAGGCAAGGTCAAGTGCCTGGATGTCACTGAGCAGAGACGCCTTTCTCTGCTTCAGTTCCGCCCCCAGATTTGCCCCCCAACCCCGCATGAATTGGCGGGCCAACTGAGCACAATGATGCCACACATCCACCGCGTTAAAAACGCGAGGGGGGTGGGCCGCTGCTTCTAACCACTTCACACAGACAGCCTGTTTAAAACCAGGTTGGGTCAACCAAAAGTTCTCAAAGTGGAAGCGGTTTAGCCTGGGCGGACGGGAGCCCCCTGAGGAAAGAAGGAGGGGGGAGTGGTCAGAGCCAACCCTAGTGATAGCCCGGAGGGAGCACAGGGGGAAGGCCACCTCCCAGTCCACGGAGACCAGGACTCGGTCGAGCACGCACCGAACTGGGTCCGATCGGTTGTTAGACCAGGTATACCTCGCACCCACCCGCCGAATCTCTCTAAGAGCGAGATCTGCGATGAAGTCGTTGAATAGCCGCATCCTCCGGGGATCAAAACGGTTCGAGCTCTTATCATCTGGGGACCTGATCAGGTTAAAGTCCCCAGCAATGACAAACGGGGTGGAGCACCTCTCCACCTTAGCCCTAAGCTCGGCCAAAAAGGCCGGGGATCTACTATGGTCCGCGGGGCCATAGACGATGATAACCTCCCACGTGAGGGTAGACCGTCTATGGGTGAGCAGCATGCTCACAAAGAACTCCCCCCGGTCCATATCCTCGACTTCGAAGGTCTCCTCCTTCGTCCCCCGGTCCATACTGAGAAACCTATGAGCAAATAACGTTCACTCACTTTACTGACCACTGATATGTGTAAAAACGTGCCATCCAGGATTTTTGAATATATTACTTTGAAACGAAAAAGCGGATGAGATGACGCTTTTTTCCCGTGTATGTATCCCGTTGGAGGCTTCGCCCCACGATGATTGGTTTCTAGCTCTCGGGTTCATTCCATGGCCCGCCGTACATTTGCAGAAAGGTTTTCCTGTGTTTTAGTGGCAAACACCTAAGCTACACCCTGCATGATTGAAAGCACGCAAGAGCATTTATAGTGCCACACCTGCAATTTTGTCTCACACCTCTAAATTCTGTCCATTTTGGGGTATCCGCGACTAAATCTGGGGTGCTGCCCACGCCGAAACCAAATAATTTTTTTGTTATATTCACACAATTTGAATGAATTTTAAATAAAACCGGTCTCGCTAGCGTCCCAAAACCGGTCTTGCTGAGGTTGTCCCAATAGACGACAGTGTAGGTGGAGGCGCCATCACGCGAGTTTGAGTTGTCGCCCGGAGGTGGACGTAGAGGCCATATGCGACGTGCCCTAGATGGTCTCCAGTCAGTCGCGTGGGTCGTTCTTCATCTCATTGATGCAGGCATCTGAGCCCAGCCTAGGCCCGGGGAGTCGCCGTCGTGCTCCTCGTCCCGCAGCGGCAAGGCCACGTGGTAGCCGGACAACACAACCTCCACCGGTAGTGGCTTTTTTCACATCTGGCTTGAGACATTGTAGATAGAGGTGACCACGCGGTGGGGATCATCGAGACACCTCGCGGCGAACAATATCGCCACCTCCCACGCAATGGTGAGCTTTGCTCCTCTTTCACCAGTCGGTGACAACAGCCGCAATGGGGTTGGGTTATCTGTACGGCGCGCTGACTGGCGTCCCTCATTGAGGGAGGCGACCATGTGGCTGGTCCCCCCTCTCTCACTAGTTGTGCCGTGCCTCCACGTTGTAGAAAGGTTATGTGTCCTACTCCCTCCATTTTTTAATATAAAATGTTTTAGCTATTGCACGTGTTGTCTAGATATACACAAAAATAAGTGAATATGGATAATAAAACATGTCTAGATACAAGTTTAGACATGTGAAAAAAACTAAAACATCTTATATTAAAAACAGAGGTGGTAGTTACTGCTGCTAGCTAAGCAAGCTGGATAAACAGAAGGATTTGGCCGGACCGTTTAATTTGGCTGTGGGCAGCAGTAGCAGATCATATGGCAGTATGGGTATGGCACACGGGACAAGATGTCCCCAATTATTTCCTGGACGCCGTTGGATATTTATCCTGCACGATGCATCCAAGTCTCCAACGCTAGTATACCAGCTGCAGCAAGAGCTCGTCCCCTTCCTTGACCCCGTGTCTGCTTGCCGGCCCAGAGAGCAGCAAGTCGAGCTCGGTAAGATTGCCGATGAAATCATTTTCAAGCTCCGCTTCCCCTGTACTGTACCTCTCTGTATGCCTGGCCATGTTGCCGCTCCTTCTATACTTGTATCCACCATGTGTGATCAGTACATAGCCTCGTATGTATGTACTGTATGCACGGGCGGCGGATGGGGTTTGGTTGTGTGGTGTTGTCCATGTCAAAGTGTATGTGTGGTGTCTAGTAGGCCGGTGATTGGTCTTTTGCAAAAATATTCTAGATAATAGGGGCGTCAAATTAATGTAACTTTTTTTTTGTCTTCTTTGAGTACTAGAGAAGTGGATGTATTTTGTTTGTGTGTTTTGAGGTTTACCTCATCACCATATACAGAGATTCCTTTTATGTTTATTAATTAAATCTTGCATTCAAAATATTAATTATATTTTTTACAAAAAAAGTTCATTTATTAGTTATCCATACTTGCTATTTTTTTCTGCCCAAAAGAGTGCCAGTGTGTCGCAGTTTCCGGTTTTGGGCTAAGCAACGGATACCTAACAATGAGCAGAAGTTTATTCATTTTTGTGTGTCGTGAAGAAATTTTGCAAACTCTTGACTTGAGTGATGTTCACGGTGCCGCTCTTGCGAATGTTGGCTCTGATTCGTGTTTCTTTTCTTTGTTATTTTTTTAGACCAGCAGTGGAAGAGTGACGCCTTCAGTTGAGATAGAACCTTTTATAATAATCAATTTTACTTATTAAAACACTTTGTTATGAAATCATAACCAATTCCACTAGCTGACATTTTTTTGGGGGGAATCATTGTACTATTTACATATTATATCTAACAGTACAACCACATAACTTTATTGGCAGTAATAAATCAAAAAGGTATTGTTATACATCTCGATATTTTAATCATTGCTAAGAAAACAATGCTACTTGTTTTGGTCACATGAGCTACCTTTATTACTGAACTGAGGTCACTCCAAACTATAAACTGTGACAATATCTCGGCGGTATACAGAACGATTTGTCCAACTTATTAGTTTTTTTTACAAGATCCAACTTATTAGTTGTTCTATACTGTCCTTGCATGTTTCTGTCCTTATTTAGCTAGCTACATAGAAATATGTAGATAGACGGTTGTACAATATCAGTCAGGTACCCGGATTACTATCTCCCTCCCGTGTGGTGTTACGATCGACCGAGCTTCATCTAAAGGCAACCCATACATAAGTGAAAGAGCTCTGCCTAAAACAGTCAAGGTTTTGGTTGGTCCATACCCGACATGTCGTACACGATCAGTTTGGATGGTTAGCCAACTCGCCAAACAAAACTGGTGCTGGGCTAATCTACTGCGGTGTTTGTATAAAGACAAACAATAGTATTGACCACTCCTGAATTAACACAGCCAAAAGTTTGGAGTCTACTTGAAATGTCGGGAATGCTGTTATTACAGTTACACTCCGTAAAATGTTGCAAAAATTACTACGACTCAACTAGTGCGTACTAGCAAGGGACGTAGGGAAAGAAGATGCATGGATGGACGTCAACGTGTATGCAATACTCGATTCATCTCGTCGTGGCGAAGAGTCTGTCCGGAGCACGGACGCCGAGGCAGGCAGGCCCGAGCTAGAAGGAGATTAGCCGCGCGCATGGCGTCACGTCGCCGCGGCCGCCGTATCGCCGCCTGCGTGGGATCGGGCCCCGGAGATCTTTGCCATTACTCTGTCTTGTGTCACCCCCCCAATGTACGTGTGGTACTGGCACGACTTGCTCACGCCGTCGTGTGTAACAGTGTAAGCCGTCTGGCCCCATGGAGTGATGAAGAACCAGCTGGTCTGTCAAGTTGCTTCAACCATACCGCCGCCGACTAAATACCACATAAGATTTGATGAATAGACACACAAAGTATTTTCGCAGATCCTAGCTGATCTAGTTGCTTTATGTTATCATTTTTTGCTGGTTAATACAAGTATCAACCTTAGGTGAGCCAGGGTCCGTAAACTTGATACTATCAAACGATGTAACAAAACGGATATGTGCATGCTTGATGAGGCAGGGGTCATAACCCCATTTCCAAAAGAAAACAATACTTGCATTGATTGTTTATCCGGTTTGAGTACCGTCGTTAGCCGACGTAGCCTCTGAGCGTGTGTACCACTAAGATGGTTCGAAACTAAACCCTGGAGTACATATTCGTGTGCATGGCATGTTTTGGCTGGTTTTGAAGGGGTGTGGAGGTGATGCTATTTATTGATTGGATGATTGGGTTTTTTATGCAGATTGAAAATGAAGCTTTATTGCGAAAAATAATTTTGAAAAATCATCTAGTGCTATCCCAAAGTCATTTGTGTCAGACACATTGGGCAGCTATATATGTCAACCAATCTACTGAACCCTATGAACAAGAAGAAATATCGGTACACAGTAAAATCAATAAATTAGCAATGCCAAAAATGCAAGGACGGTTGTGTAATTCACGTATAATTTATATATGTTTATTTACATATAACCTAGACAACCACCAACTGTAAACATGATATTTTCTTAGACAAGTGCTCCCGCGGTGGAGTCTTCAGTCCGCGATGATTGGTTTCTAGCTCTCCCCCGTTTATTACCTTGCCGCCGTACATGTGGAGAAATTAAGGTATTTCCGTGTTTTAGTTGCGGGCACCATACTAGCTAGCGCTGCTAGCTAAGCTGGACCGTGCACGATTGCAAGGACGTAATAACAGAACGATTTGGCCGGACCCTGAAGGATGCATGCATCCAACGCTAGTATACCAGGTGCAGCAAGTGCTCGTCCCTTCTCCTGCCGCCGTCTCCAGCCTTTTGACTCCGTGTCTGCTTGCAGTTGGCCTGGCCGTGAGCATTGTCGAAAAGCTCGGTAAACTGTGGACGGAAAATAGAGTAGATCCATGCACGTGTGGTAGATACTGTTAGGAATAGACTTGTTATATTTTATGAGGCCAAAGGCCACAATATAAAGAATATGTACAGGTGTGAATATGTAGGAAACCTTCTAATAGTGGGGAGTTACAATTAGATTATAATTAGATTATTATACTTCTAACACCCCCCTCAAACTCATGTTGGGTCAACAACATTGAGTTTGGAGAGAAAGAAAACATGCTGCGCTCTAGTCTGTGCCTTGGTGAAGAAATCCGCTATTTGCAACTCTGAAGGCACATAATGGAGGTAACAACCCGATCCTGCACCGCATGTGTGTAGAAAGCATCAACACCAATATGCTTGGTCAGGTTATACTTGACCGGATCATGTGCAATACTGATAGCACCTGTTCTGTCAGACAAAAGTGGAGTGAGTGTCGTAACAGAGACCCCAAAAGTGGAGTGAGTGTCGTAGCACGTGGAGAGCAGCGGCTGCTCGTGTTGAAACTTTTTTTTTGAACCGCTCATCCTGAAACTCACTCTCTGCATCAGTTCAGGCCTCAGATTCAGAGGCTTTGAAGAAACTCATCGGAAATGCTGCTCGTTCTTCTTCTTCTTCTTCGGAAATGCTGCTCGTTCTGTCATTCGTAGGTAGTCTAGTCTGTCTGTATGTATTTGTTGTGTTCCGTACCTGTACGCTGTACGCCGTAGGTAGGGCTGGACCGGCTCCTGGTGGCATTGACTGGAACGCAAAGCCTGAAAGTAATGTCGTCGACTGCGGGTATAGACTATAGACGCGAGGTGCTTAATTACTGCATCCTCTTCTTTACTCTAGGATAGAACTGGACTGGCATACGAGAATAACTTCATGTTTTACCAAATGGCATGAAGCTACATAGTGAAAGTGCACCGATTATATATCCGTTGCAGCCAAAGTTTTGGCTGGTCCATATATACCCGACATAAAGCCCAAATCAGTTTGGATGGTTAGCCAACTCTCCAAAAAAAACTGGTGGTGGCGCTACGCCGCTGCTGCGGTGTTTGCGTAGAGCCAAATGGTATAATGGAGGAATGAGAAGTGTGTGGTACTACGGCCAGCACTCCGTAGGAAGGGACGTCGTGAAGTTATCTATATACAGTGGTTCAAATTGGTATGGAAATGAAGTGTAAAAAAGGCTTGCCCGAGGGAGAAAGGTGTTTGGTTGTCTGGAAGAAGATAATGGACGTCAACCTGAACGGCTCATCTCGTAATCAAGTATCAACCTCAACATCAAACTCTTGCTCTTGCTCAGGACGTCCCGTTGTCCGGACGCCGATGCAGGCCCGAGTTTGAGAGAGAAAGAGAGGCTGCCTGGTGTCACGTCATGGCGCCGCGGCCGCCGAATCGCCGCCTTCGTGGGCTGGGAGGGCCGGGGATCTTAGCCATTACTGCATCTCCTGTCACCGGCTCCTTTTGCTCACATTGACTATCGTGTGTGCGTCCTTCCGTCTGATCGAATGCTCATCCGCGTGCGGTGTGCTGTTCCAAGTTTGTGTAACGGGTTCCTGTGGAGGACGGAGTAGCTTTTGTTTGCAACAGAAAAGAATTACTCCATGACACGTCGCAGTATCCCGCTCATCTCAGACAACCATGCATACACTGATACTGTGATTACACACCAGCAAGCAGCACGAGCACGAGGTATCTAGTACATGCACGCGCCTTTGCTACTCGAATCATGCTATATTGTGCCCCAAGTCATCTTGGTTGTGTAAAAAACGATCCACAGAGCGGGGCAGGGGGCGATGGCGTTTCCCACTGTAGCGACCCGTGGCGAAAATGGCGGAACCACCTCGGGTCCCGGCCATGGCGATGGCGGGCCAGGGACTGCAGCGCCGGGCAGCCACGCGGCGTTCCACGGGCACCACGCCGGCCTTCCTCTTCCCCTCGCGCCTCTCGCCCCCCCGACTCCCTACCTTTCACCATCTCTCCTCACTCGAACTCCTCGTTTCAGATCCAAAATCGACCGACGCTTGACGCTGGCGATCAACGCGAATGGAAGCGAGGATGAATCGAGCAGTGGCTCGCCTCCGAGGGCGAGGTGGGGGCCGAAGGACGGGGAGACGGAGTTCGCGACGGAGCTTCGGAGAAACCCTAGCCCTGATTGGGGGATTTTGGGGGAGGAAGGACCGGAGATCATCGAGAAGGCCGTCTCGCCTCTTCGGGATGAGGAATCGCCTGAGATCAGCCTCCGCATTGGGACTTTCGGACCTTTCGCTCTCCATTCAGGAGTTCCTCGCAAGGGCTTGGGCGGCCCACAGCTTAAGCTTTGCGGTTTCGCGGCAGCATCGAGTACATGGGCGACTGCGGCCGAGGAAGCAGCCGTGTCCGAGAAGATTCATCCCGCTTCAGACGCAGGAGGGGGGAGAAACGGCGGCGGGGGGTGTACCTACAACCTCGGGATCCCCCTTGCTACCGATCGCTCGGATCCTGGCGGAAGAGCTGCAGTTCACTCTGAGGGAGGTCAGGGCGGCAATGGCGCTGTGCCAAATCAGCCAGAGTGCTCTGTTCATGCTGGATCTGATGCAAGTTACAGCGGTTGCAACTCTGCTGATGCTAAGCAGCAACGGCAGTCTCTGAGTTATCTGAAGAAACTGCAACTGAAGGAAGGCGGGAAATCGCAGTGGTTTCAAGCTTTTGGTTCACCGGGTGCGGCAGGGAAGGGACCATGTGGTGGTACAGTTGGTGGTGCTTTTGATAATATTCATGGAGATGGGGCTGTGGAGGTCTTTTTCTCCCAACTATGGAATATACCTTTCCTGCCCAACCAGCCACTACATAAGCTGCTGTGCAAGCTCCCACCTACCACTACCAAACCTAGGGTTCCTCCCCCAACTTTGGCGGCGGTGTCGGGAGACTCTGGCCACCAGAACTCGCTTGTTGAAGATCTGGGAGGATTAAAACCACCGTTGCTTTGTGGAGAGATGGGAGATCAAGGCAGAGGCAGGGGGAGAGGTAGGGGGCGGCAGATCAAGGAAACTGGCAGCAGAGGCCGCCGCCGCAGCAGATGCAACAGCCTCAGCAGCAGCAGATGCAGCAGTTCGGCTTCGATCAGGGGTCTCAACAGTTTGGATTCCCACCGCAACCCTATGGTTTCCACCCTGGTAACATGCCTCCACCTTGGGCTTTCCCGGGTGCTTTTCCCCCTTATCAGCAACAGTTTGGTATGCAGTCGAATCAGTGGATTGCTCCACAGCAAACAGGGTCCCAGCAACAGCAAGGACAGCAACAACAAGCTCAGGAGGGACCAAGGAAGCAGGCAAAGACAAAGAAACACCCTAATCTGGTCGTTCAACGTGAAGCTCCACTTCCTATTGGGGTTCCTGCGCAGATGAGCTACTCTAACTGCATTTGTATGTGATGTGGAGAACCAGGGCACCATCAGGTGGCATGCGACAAAACACCGATGTGTTTCATATGTAAGAGTACCCTACATGATGTGGAGAACTGCCCAGTCAAGAAGAGACCTCACCAGATAGCAAGGTACATTGGGAGTGCTGCCAATGGTCTTGGCTTCTACCACATAGAGATGCCAGAGACGATCCAAAACCCTGTTTGCTCCACCAAGAACAGTGGCCTGGTACTGGTGGAGGAAGGAGAGATCTCAAAGGAAGAACTGGCCCTGGAATTCTCCAAGATCTACAAGACTAACTGGCCTTGGCAGATCAGAGAGTTGGGTCATGATGGCTCTTACCTGGTCAAGTTCCCACCTCACATCTTAGTGGACCAAGTGATTGGATATCCTAGGTTTGGTCTGGCTAAGGAGGGGGTCTGGGTTAAAGTGGAAGCATGGGCTGATGATCCAGACCCTGTGGAGTCTCTGCAGGCTGTATGGATTACTGTAACTGGCCTACAGGCAATGTGGTGTGAGTGGAATACTTTAGATCAGGCTGTCTCTGTGTGTGGGATCTTATTGGATGTAGACTGGCTAAGCTGTTTCAAGAACAATGCTCAGAATGTCAGACTGAAGATCAACTGTAGAGACCCCTCTAAAATCCCAACAGGCAGGTTGTTTGAATTCCATGGAGGGCTTTTCCATCTTGGTTTCACTCTGGACCTTGTGAATGGGGAGGCTGGAGCAGAGGTGCTGGAAGATGAGCTAGATAAGAATAGCAAAGGAAATGGGGAAGCTTCTGACACCCAGAGTGAGAGCATGGATACAGATAGCAAGACTAGTAACACCTCTAGAGGCACTGCTCACTCTCTGACCAATGTGGGGGGAGCTGGTGGAAATTCTGTGCCAACCAGATCTTTGGCTGGGATCTCTGCTAGTAACAGTGAAGTCACAGAAGGAATGAATGCTTCGGCTGTTTTTCAGCTCCTGGAGAAGAAAGGACTGGTGGATAGCAAAGGGGATTTTCTGTGGGATACTTCCCCACTATCTCAGACCACGAAGGAGGTGAGCAATTTCTGGGCTGAGGAGCAACTGGACAACCTGACCTTCCAACAGAAAATCCAGCAATGTGAGTCAGGGGATGAGGAGGTCCAGGTGTTGGTAAACTCTTTGCCTACCATTGAGGAGTTTGGCTCTGCTATCTGTGAAGAGATCATGCCACAACCCTTGAAGAAACAGAAATGGGGGCCGGTGCAAGTTCAGAGGATTAGTTCTCGTATTGACAGATCCAAGAACATTCTGGAGAAAGCAATGGAGAGAAAGCAGATTGCCAACCTGGAGAAACCAAAAGCAGGGAAAGGTATATCTGCAAACCCCTTCTTTGTTTTACAGGATGTAGATGTAGCTAATGTCTCTGAAGTTATTGGTGTTAAAGTTAACATAGAGTTGATTAGCCCCACTGATAGTCCTAAGACACCATGTAATTGTGGTGATCCTGAGGATTGTGCAGAGGATTGGATAGAAGTAGTTAGGAAATCTCGGGGCAAGCACCCCAGGAAGCAGTTTTTATGATTAGTGCTTTCTGGAATCCTAGAGGGATTACTGCCCCTGGTAGAAAAGTGTTCATTGAGCAGAATATAATTCCTCTTAAAGTGGATTATATTGGTTTTCAGGAAACTAAAAAGGAAACTTTCAGTAAGTCCTTTTTGAAAGCTTTATTAGGGAATAGAGATTTTGCCTGGAATTACTTGCCTGCTGTTGGCTCTGCTGGAGGTATTCTAGTTGGCATTAATTGTGATCTCTTTGAGATTCTCTCTTGGGATATTAGAAGTTTTTAAGTTAGTGTTGTTGTTAAAAATAAAGTTAGTACTTTGATTAGTAGAATTACTACTGTTTATGGCCCTGCTTATGCAGACAAGAAGCAGGAGTTTATTTCTGAATTGCATGAACTGTTCATAGATTGTGAGGTCCCTGCTATGATTGGTGGGGATTTCAATTTAGGTAGGTCCCATTTAGATAAAAGTAATGGTAATATAGATATTAGATGGGTAGAAAAATTTAATGCCTGGATTGACATGTGGGCTCTTATTGAGATCCAAATGTCAGGAAGGGCATACACCTGGGGGAATAATCAAGCTGACCCCATCATGTGCAAACTAGATAGAATCTTCTGTTCCACTAGTTATGATGCTTTATTTCCTCTTGCAAATGCTAGGACCTTATCTAGATCAGGTAGTGACCATACTCCTATAGTTTGGGACTCTGGAGAGTTACATCCTCCCAAAAAATCATCTTTCAAGTTTGAAAAATGGTGGCTAGGGAGAAGTGATTTTAAAGATGTAGTAGCAAAAGCCTGGAGTGCTAGCTGTAATAGTATTAATGTTGTGGATAGGTGGCAGAAGAAAGTCATCTACTTTAGAAGGCTTGCTAGAGGTTGGAGTGCCAACCTAGAGGCTGAGATTAGGAGAAATAGAAAAGACCTAATGGAGGAGTATGATGCTTTGGATATTAAATCCGAACATAATCCCCTCAATGAGGTGGAGAAAACTAGACTAGATACTGTGCTTAGGGAACTCAATGACTACTGGGTTATTGAGGAAACTAAAGCCAAACAGAGGCCGAGAGACAGGGATATTGTAGAAGGAGATAGAAACACTGCCTATTTCCATGCTGTAGCTAATCAGAGGAGAAGGAAAAAACTAATTCATATTTTAGATGGGCCTGCTTCTGACACCAAAGAAATGCTTAAGATAGCAACTAGCTATTACAAGAACCTCTTTGGTAAAGAAGATAGGGTAGACATTAGACTTAGGGATGATTTCTTCTCTCTAGATGAGAAGGTCACAGTAGAGGAGAATGAGAATCTCCATAAGCCTTTCTCAGAGGAGGAAATTAAAATAGCAGTCTTTGGTTCTTACTCTGATGGGGCTCCTGGTCCTGATGGCTTATCCTTTATGTTCTACCAGAAGTTCTGGGATTTGGTTAAGATTGACCTTATTGACATGTTCAATGCTTGGTTGTCAGATAAATTAGATATCTATAGACTAAACTTTGCTATGATTACTCTTATCCCAAAAGAAAATGATGCTAGAACCATGAATAAGTTTAGACCAATTAGCCTTCTAAACTGCTCCTTTGAAATCTTTACTAAAGTAATGACTAACAGGCTAGCTGTGGTCATTGATAGACTGATCTCTTATCAGCAATCAGCTTTCATTCGTGTGAGGTTCATCCTAGAAAGTGTGGTTACTGCTCATGAGGTAATCCATGAGGTCCATAAAAAAAATGAAAAAGGCCTAGTTCTTAAAATAGATTATGAGAAAGCCTATGATAAGGTTAATCTAGATTTCCTTTATGAGGTGCTGGAGTTGAGGGGCTTCTCCCCTCTTTTTATTAGGCTGATTAAGCAAATTACACAAGGGGGCTCTGTAGGAATTAAAGTAAATGACATAGAGGGGGATTTTTTCCTTACTGGAAAAGGTCTTAGGCAGGGGGACCCCATTGCTCCCATTCTCTTTAATTTAGTAGTAGATGTCTTCTCTAAGATGCTAATTAGGGGGTGTGATAGAAACCTTATCAAAGGCCTCTGCCCCAACTTTAATCCAGGGGGGGTGGTCTGCCTGCAATATGCAGATGATACACTCCTGTTCCTTGGAAATGATGTTGATGCAGCCAGGAACCTTAAGTGTATCCTGACTTGTTTTGAACAAGTGTCAGGAATGAGGATTAATTATCATAAGAGTGAGCTCATTCCCATTAACATGGACAATGTAGAACTACAACCTTTCTTAGATATTTTTAGATGTGTAGCTGGTGATTTCCCTGTCAAATACTTAGGGATTCCCTTGCATTATGATAGACTTAGAAAGGAGGATCTTCTGCCTCTAATAGAGAATATTATTAAAAGAATAGCGAGTTGGAGAGGGAAATTGCTCTCGACAGCAGCTAGAATTGTCCTGATTCAGGCTTGCTTAGCTAGTATTCCAATCTATCTCTTGTCTTTCTTCAAATTCCCAAAGTGGGCGTTGCAACTAATTAATTCGCAACTGTCAAACTTTATGTGGAGTGATGAGGAAGGCAATCATAAGATACATCTTGCTAATTGGACTTCAATTTGCATGAAGAAGGAGTTTGGGGGTTTGGGGATTCCTAACCTACAAGACCTTAACCTCTGTTTGTTAGGGTCTTGGGTTAAGAGATACATCCAGGGAGAGGGATCCCTTTGGAAAAGAGTTATAGATGCTAAGTATAACACTAGGGACCCAAATATCTTGTGCTGCCATGATGTACAGCCTTCCCTGTTCTGGAAAGGAGTCATGTGGGCTACTAGGGCTGTTAAATTAGGCTACAAATGGCAGCTAGGAAATGGTAGATCAATTAGATTTTGGGAAGACGTCTGGTTTGGTAATGCACCTCTAGCTTCTCAGTTCTGGGACATCTATTTTGTGACTAATCAACAAACTCAAACTATAGCTGAGCTTTGGGATGGGGAACAACTTAAGTGCACCTTTAGAAGGACTTTCTCTGAGGAGATGATGTCTCAGTGGCATGATTTAATTTCCATTACTAGAAGTATAGTGTTAACTGTGGATGAAGACCAGCTGATCTGGCAACATGAATCCAAAGGAGTTTACTCCTCCAAATCCATGTACTCTATAGTTAATTTTAGAGGTGTCACACAGATTTACCTCCCTGTAGTTTGGCAGCTCAAAATTCCCCCTAGAGTTCAAGTCTTCCTCTGGTTGTTCTCTCAGAACAAGATTATGACCAGGGACAATCTGAGAAAAAGGGGGATTGCAAAACCTTTGGAATGTGAACTCTGCAAAGAGGTTGAATCTGTTCGACATTTATTTTTTGAATGTTTAATCTCTACACATCTTTGGCAGCTAGTGTTCGAAGTATTTGATATTGTGGTCTCTAACTTTGAATCTGTTGCTTCTAGATGGCTTTGTAATAAGAGATTTCTGCATTTTAGTGTAGTTACTTCGGCTGTCCTATGGGGCATCTAGAACAATAGAAATAGCCTAGTTTTTAATCGATGTTCTTGGATTAACATGAAGCAGGTTTGGCGCTTGATTGCGAATTACCAGAAGAACTGGCAGAACTCTTTCAAGGCCCTGGAGCAGGGGGGGACAAAGCTTTTCCTGGACCTGCTGCTCGCCAAGCTGAGGGCACCGCTGCAGTTGCCAGGGAGCTGAGTCCTCTGTGGACTGACTCTTGGCGATCTGAAGCAAAGCCCGAAGCCCACCTAGGTCATGCCTCTCTCCTTCTCCTTGCTGCTGCTGAGGGAAGAGGCATACGTGGGGTGGCGTGAAGCTGTCCGATCACCTCTGCTGCGAGCTGATCACAGGCGCGCGTGTCTGTCGAGCGGAAAAGCTCCCTCTACTCCGGTGTCTCTGTTTTCCCTGGCTGTGTTGCCAGTTAACTTGTAAAGGCTTTTGGCTGTCTAGGCTATAGGGTCGCTGTGAGCGAAAACTTGTCCTTGTAGTTTAGGTACTTTTGTGGGTGGTACTCGTTTTGGTTACTTTCGGTCTTCCGAATCCTGGTTTCGTTATGATTAATGGAACCGGGGGGTCGTTGGGCCTCCTGTTTTTCTAAAAAAAAAAAACGATCCACTTCAGTAGAAGTGTCAAGCACATCTGCATATGTGGGTTTGCAGCGTTGGCAACTAATGAAATATAGTCATAGAACCCCTGGACAAGGATAGAGTATGGTTCTGCGTGGAAAACCAATAAATGTGTAAGTCCCATATACTCTATTACATAGTACTCCCTCCGTCATAAAATATAAGGTGACCTTAAATTTGTTGGTCAATGACATAAGACTTTGACCATGATTTATAAACTTAGAATATCTCTAAAAATTGGTATAATGACATACGAGTAATATGAATCCATCGGTACCATTTATACATTATCGATACATATAATTTAGCATATATTATTGGTCAAACTTGACCATCAAAGATTAGCTGAAAAATAGGGGGCCTTATATTTCGAGACAGAGGGAGTAGTTTTTTATTTCAATATTACCTAGACAACCATCCACTCCATATATTTCTATCATGGTATTCTTTTAGAAAAGTACGAACATCTACAGCTTTCTATCAAGATACTCATACGAACATAAGGGCTAAGCTCGTGTAGAAAAACGCCATAACACAAATAGTGACACATACTCCTCATCTTTATTATCTTCCAAAGCTCTAAGAGACATTAGTGAATGAGAGGTTTTATTAGCATTGTCTTTAATTAAATATTAAGTCAATATTCTTTCGGTAATAATTAAGTTTAGATTTTCTATGTGATAATGATAGACTTCACGACTACACTACAATATACATAAACCATCATATAAGAAAGTTAGTGTCATAGTTACGTGGTTAGTTGTGTTTAGTACAATATTCTCTTCTTCCAGGATCTTGACCTAATTAAGTGCGACCATATGTGTGTGATTAATTCAAAATCAAGGCTGCATGCATATCTATTTTTTATAGAGAACTTGTGAACCCAAAAGTTGGGATTGAACACACTGCCCAACCTTAAACACCTAGAGAATCAACGAGATAGACCAACCCGAAGGCGTCGACCAAGAACCGCATGTAACGGTTTACATTGCGCCTTGGAACCCACACGCTCCAACGTCCACTCCATCCGATGCACCGAAGACCCACAAACAACCTTCGAAGTGTCGCGACAACGATGACATGAAAGTTAGGGGGGCGTTCGGGAATTCCCAAAATTTTGAGACGGGAAATTCGAGAAAAAATAAGTTTACGATTTACAAAATGATTCCCGAATTTTCATGAAAAGGACCCTCGAAGAAGAAGAAGATGAAGAAGAAGTCGTCCTCCCTCCTTGTCCGCCTCATCATTGATGTCGTCCTCAGATGTCGTCCTCCATTTCTATAGGAAATTATCTTTTCGTGTGAGAGCTCGAGCTAAATCGAACGCACGTACCAACGTATCAACTCGGCACAGCCAGACTTTACAGGTGAGTTTATTTATCCAGCTCGGACAAACATACACAGCCAGTGCACACAGCATTGCTTCCATCCCTCGAACCAGTGTCCACAAAACCACGAAAAATCCTCTGTCCAAGAGGAGTATTGATCTAACCTGCTCCCGGCACTAGGAGTGCGCGGCGCGGCACATCCATTGCCATCCCGGCGGCGGACACCCACTTCTCCAGGGGCGCCTCACAACATGCTAGCCGCATAGCCCGGGTCTCGTTGCATGCTTTTGTGCGTACGTACGTGCATCCCGTGCAGATCGAGTCATGCTGCAATATCGCCTGCCTGTCCCTGAATGTTTTTTCGTGTTTCGCCGTTCCCATCTACGGTAGCTAAGCTTAACGTCGCATATCGCGCTCCACGGGCTGTCGGGGCCTAAATGCATGGTATGTTCACTCCACGACCAACCGTGCTTGGAGTCAACGATGTCGTCGAATCGCCATGGATGCTATCAAGTGTCAAGACCCCGAGGAGGAGGCGTACGTGACCGGAGTTTGGGGCGGCGGGTTGTAGAGGAGGGTGTTCATGTCGTCCACATATCTGTGGACGACGCGCTGCAAACGTTCTATATGGAGCTGAACCAGTAGAGGGCCGCCGGTTTCCTGTCCGCCGCGCGTGCCTGTGCTGATGCAGCGATGTATGCCGAGATGAAGAATGCGCGTAGGGTTGCGGAGTCCACGACGCGCGCAACTCAACGTAAACGGCAACGTGACAAGGAGGTGGCCAAGCAAGGCGGCGCCGAAGCAGGTAGCTATTATTAGTTGTATCCATCTTTTGGTCATCTTTCTATTAAACATCAGTTTAGTAGTGCATAAAATGTTTATTTTTTTAGACTTTGTTCTTTGTGGACTAAATGAAACATTTTGCTTGTTGTGTGCCCGGGCTTTGACAAATCGCTAGCTCCGCCACTGAACATAACGGTTAAAAATCGGACAAATGACTTATCCGTATGGGTCGGTCGTTAGGGTCATGTTAATCATCATGATTGCTTTATTTCATCGTCGTATGTACCCGTAGGATAGTTATCCCACACAATACCGACGGCAGGCCCTGTTGCCCCAATGGTCAAAACACACCTCGCAGCAAGTAAACGTTGTCTACTGTCCTACGCAGCGCTGAAAAAAAAAGATTTTTTGCAGAAAGTGATAGTAGAAAGTTTTCGCGAGGAAGAAAGGTGCTGGCTTGCCTGGAGGCAGAAGATCCTATGGACGTCGTCAACGTACTGTGAAATTTCACAAAAATAACCCTTTGGACAAAGTTAAGCAGAAAATAACCTCTTTTCAAAACTATTTTGAAATCTAACCCTTTTTGGTAGCGCCCAACGATGCGGCGCTACCCTCTGTGTGGTAACGCCACAGCCTCCGTCGCTACCCTCGTGCCAGCGTGGCAACAAGCCCTTCGGAGGGTAGCGCCATGCCCCTCGGCGCTACCCTTAAGAGGGTAGCTCCAATCCCCATGGCGCTACCCTCGTGCCAGCGTGGCAACGCGGCCCCATGTGGAAACGGCTAAGTCTGGGAGGGTAGCGCCATGCCCCTCGGCGCTGCACTAGCAACGCAAACTCTCGCTCCGATGTCTTGTTGTCCGGAGCACGGACGCCGAGGCAGTCAGGCCCCGAGCTACTGCACGGTCGTCATGTACGTCGCCGCCGCCGTATCGCCGCCTGCGTGAGCTCGGGGCCCGGAGATCTTTGCCATTACTGCCTGGCGTGTCACTCGCTCACGCTTCTTACCGACACTGACCCGCGTGCTGTTGCAAGATTCATCAAGCCGTAGCTTCACTTCGCGCAATTGTGTAACGGACAAGAAAACTACTCAATGTCACATCGCATCAGATTCGCACAAATCTTCGACAACCAAAGTCCCAAATTTCCACAGTAGCAGCAGCACGAGCTAGCAAGTACACACGTGCCTCTAATGGAACTGTATAATTTTTGGAGCAGCCAGTTCCGGATTGTTTCGGAAAATATTTCGGGATACTCACGTGCAAGTTTGATGAAATTTGATCAAAATTTGAATAAAATATGAAAAACAATTATTTTGAAACGAATATAGTGCAAACCATTCAGTAAAGTTATATTCTGTTAGCCACCAAAATTATCAGAAATTCAGAAATTTCTGTGATTTTTCAACCCTAGGAGTGAAGGTGATGTTATTTCTTGATTGGGAGTTTGTTTATGCAGATTTAAAATTCAGGCTATATCGTCGAAACAATGTTCCAAAAATACAATCATATATCAAATGTTTGAAAATCAAGCTATACTGAGTCCCAAGTAATCTTGTTCCTTTAAAAATGGTCCACTTCGATGCGAATTGACAAGCACACATGGGGTTGGCCGCGCTGCCAACTAATAATTGAACCCAACGAGGAGGTAGATAATATTAGTGTGCAAGAAGAAACCCGATAAATTACCAATGACGAAGATCCATGTGTACTTGTGTGGTTCTCTACATCTCATTTATTCTATAATTTGTGCTTATTTATACATATATAACCTAGACAACTATTTAATCTATAAATACGTATCAAGATATTTGTTACACGAGTACACATGTAGTTATGTATCAACGTATTAATACGACCATACACACAAACATATATACAAGGACATGAAAACACATATAGTCATGTGTTAGTCCTAATCTATTATGTCTTGAGGTTTCTCATAGATCCAAGATAGATTCTGTTGATGAGAAGTTTCTTGGGATTGTACGAAAACCAAAATTTAAGTTAATTTTCCAGCTGCAAAAGGCTATGTTTTATGTTAAAGGTATTTCAACAATGTTAGACTTCCCAACTGCAATATAAAACATTAGAATTAATCTTCTTACATAATTAATTAGCAAGTAACTGTAATTGGCACGTGTTTTTGCTGACCTTCATTTAATTCTCACAAATTGATTATCTTTATTTAGCATATAGTCATCCCCATTGTATTGCACCTAGACACGATTAAGTGGGCACTAGTTGGCACATATTTGTTTTTTCAGAGATCTTGTTATCCAAAAAGGAGGGACTAGAAAAATATATTAATAGGTTATAAATAAGTATAAAAAATTATATAGCACAAGGGAATGTTTGAGATAATTGTATATGTGATACTAGTTCATCTTGCTAATAAATAAAACACTAAAACAAGACCAGTGGTATGTGTTTTCAAAGGTAATTTCACAAAAAAATAAGTATAAATATTTTTTCAAAACAACAACACAATGTACTTTACGAAATAAAAATATGTGATAACACGTATTGGACTTATTAACATTATATTTGTATTGTCATGGACTAGAAAAAGTAGTTGTTTTTTATAATAAAAATGAAATACTATTTGATACATAGGTGCATTGCATATATGTACAAATTGTTAAATTCTTAACTTTCGGAACACTTCACGGTATCTCTTAAACTTCTTTTGTTGAAAAACACAAGTACAAACAAGCAATCCCAAATCATTCAATAAGACCGACCATCAATTCTAGTCATGATACCAAATTTCAACTTTTAAATATAATAGTATTTAATTAAATACATTTTAAAACAATCAATAGTCCAAAAATATGCATTATGATTTCTGGCTAAAAATAATATAATGATTCACAATTTAACTTTATCCAATAGTATAAATATCATAAATCGTATTGGTTCCAGCTAAAAATTGAAGGAACAAACTTCCGATCGAGTATTACAATAGAAATTTGTTAGCCGACATCAAATACTCAATTATGTAATGATTTATTGAAAATCAAACTATCACTACGATGGCTTACAATTTTTTAAAATGGATATAGTTAGACATGTTACAAGTCTAGATATATCTATGTTTAAAGAAATGAAAATCCTATTTATGGACAAGTCTACTCCACACAACCTCACATTACAGGGTCAGCCCATACCAACATAAACACCCCGTGAGCACTGATTGAATCAGTACTACTAGTCACTTGCTTGGTCGAATCAGCGATTTAGCGTCCACCACAAAGCTCTGTCGAAGCCTGCGCAAGGGTGAGCGAAGATCGCGCGGCGCGCCACATCTGTTGCCATCCCGGCGGCGGACACCCATTTCTCCAGGGGAGCCTCACGACATGCTAGTCTCCTTGCATGTTTTTGTTGCGTACGTTCATGCATGCACCATGAAATTCATCTCCTTTCTCTTTCCCGGGCATGCAGAGCGCGCGTCCGTGCTAAGCTTAACGTCGCGCTCGACGGCCGGCCGGGGCCTACACCTCGCTGCAAGGTCGACGATGGAGTGGAGTCATCCATGTCGATGTGGATGGGTGCCGTCAGTCAAGAGGAGGTCGATCGAGTTCCAAAACGAGGAGCAGAGCCAACAGGGATTTAATACCTGTGTGGCGAATTTCGTGCTTCCTCCGAACGTACCAATGGCCACGGCGTGAAGCTAGCTATCCCTTCTTGTTTACTTGTACAAGCGCACCAACAAGTACTTACTGTTGCCACGATCATATTATAAGGTATTCCTGTGGAGCGGGCATCCGGTGCACCCGTCTCCGGTTTACCACCTAAAAGGTTTTAAGATCATCTTAGACCTTCCACAGCATACGTTTTTACCGGTGCCCAAACCCATTTTGAGGCACTGAGCACCGATGCCTTCCGTTGTAGAGACGGTGCCACAAATTCTTTTTAGAAACCGGAGCAGCTAGGTGCTCCGATGCCTCAACTTGTTGGCTAACAAAATATTGTTGCAAATGAAGGCATCAACCAATAGAAAAGAAGAGAAAGAAGAAAAGGACATTGTTTGGTCAGTTATCCTTCCTAACGTGAACCCGCTTACTTTTACTTGGGCATCGATACACTATGAGATCGGAGCTTCAATTCCTTTTCTGCCCATGACTGATGATGTGGCAAGCTTTTCAGATTTTGGGCATCGACCACGTTGTGAAAAGCCTCCACAGCGTGGTCGAAGCCCAAAACACAAAAAAGTCATCGATGCCAAAAGAAATAGTTGAGGCACCGTTGTCACAGTGTAGCAATGCCTGTAAAATGAAAACTGGACCCACGTCTGATCAAAAATCTCGACCAAGCCAACATCGGCTTCTCTATAATATCACTATTTTATTGGCTGATTGGTTTGGGCACCAGAGCACCTAGCTGCTCCGATCCCTACAAGAAATTTAAGGCACTGGCTGGACAGCGGAGGGCACCGCCCGTTCGATGCCTGAAACTTGTTTGGACACCGCAAAAACGTAACGTTGTGGAAGGCCTTACAATTACTTACTGTTGCCACAACAATGTTTTCATCTTATAAGATATTTTCTTAAATACACCTAGAGCTTTCTATCAAGGTATTCATATGACGATGGACGCAAGCACGTATAAATAGAAGCCATAACACATAGAATGCAAACATTATTCAAAAGTTCCTTTCTTTTACATTATTCTCCAAAAACTCTAACCGAGATTCAATTGAGTTAGAAGTTTATTGGTGTTGTCTTGAACTAAATTTTAAGAAAATACTCGTGCTCCTTAAAAAAGGATTTGGTAAATATTTCTACAATGATGACCCTCGCAAGTGTAATAGTAATTTTTGCGTCATAGTTACATGATTATTTGCGATTAGTACATTATTCCTTGCACTTGGGTTCAAAAGCCCCCTTACCAAATTAGGATACTTAAAATGTAAAAAGGCCCTCAAGCGCCTCCTACCTTGATTGGCACTCATCTAATTCTTGTTAGCGCGCCAATATCTCAAATATATGCAACTAGATAAGATCGATAGGTATGCAATACTGAGTAAGATATCACATGGAACTAAGATTATTCAACATCAACCAAAATCGTGTGATTAATGTGGAAAATGAAGGATTCATTGGAGTAATGGACGCCCAAATGAATGTTTTCCCATTGGCCTTGTAACCCAATTGGAGCTAGCAGAAAAATATGTGAATGAGTTGTAAATAAGTAAAAAAAATAGTATAAATAACAAAATATTTTATGTTTTATCTTGTATCAAAACATCTCATGTATCTAAAATCCTCATAAACTTGGAGAAAATATTTGACAAAGTAAATAACCCTCAATATGATTGAAGATTTAAATAATTTAGTAAATAATTATATATGTGTATGATCTGTTACTCAGAATTCCCAAGTGTAGCAACAGTTCACTTGAACTTTTTTGTACATAAAAACATAAATACTATGCTATATGTAATTTATCATCAATGCTAACCATTTATAATCTCCAAAGCACGACCAAGTGTTATTTACATTGAATACTCTTTAAAACAAGTAATATCCAAAAAACTAAACGGTAATATTAAAAGGGATTTCGTAACAAAAATAAAGTTAAAAATGAAAGAAAATTAGCCAAAATATATCCTATAAGACAAATCCTTTGGACACCACAAAAGCAAAATTGGAACAATTCGAAAATGTGGCAATAACAAAAAATAGTTTTGAAGATAAAAATATACCAATTCAAAATGAGTGACACAACTGAATTATATTCCATATTTTAGTTTCAAAGATATGAAATTAGTGTATATTGAAACATATAAAAAAATTATTTTTATTTCCTGCTTGTGTATATGGAAATATCAAATGAATATAAGTTTTCGCAATACAAATACGCCTGACCACATAGTTTTGAATTGTGGAATTGATCTATATTAATTAGAAGTCTATTGCAGAGATTAAGCAAACAACTGATGTGAGCAAGAAAATCAAACAATTGTAGAAAGGAAAAATTGATCTTAGAAAAAAATCCAACATACTTCTGAAGCAAATTTGTATGAATCTTATTTAGTCGAGGATACAAGTTTTTGCCCAATCTTTCAATTGAGGAGAAGACAATATCCAGCTAATTAACGAAAATCATGTGAAAACCGTTAGAAAATACCACAACAGTTTTGTTAATTGTAATGTTATGCAAATGGTAATGATTTCTTGTAAAAAATATGGTATGACCCAACCAAATAGACCAACACAATGTCATTGTCCCTACTGGATATGTGAATGAACTTTAGTTCAGAGCATATACGCTACCAAATAGACCAACACATGCCATTGTTTCAAATGAATACGTGAATGCATTTTTAGTTCAAGGCATATAGCCATTGGCCACTGTGGTAATAGCCAAAATCGTTACTGGAAGATGTAAACTGAAATTTAACCTACTTATGAAACAAAATGTCTATGTATCTTTTTTTAGTCAGGAGTAAAAGATTTTGCCAATCTATTAATTTAGGAGAAGACAATTATCCATCTAACTAACGGATATCACGTAAAAACAGATATGCTCTTCTTAACAGGAGGAGCCCAGAGATTTTTAGAAATATGAAAAGCTAAACGAGATGTCAAAAGCCTCAATCTTTAGGGTCTCTTTGGATTGTAGGATTTTCAAAGGAATTTCATAGAATTCCAATCCATAAGATTCTTTCCTTTGAATTGTCTTTGGTTTAAAGGAATGACAACTCCAAAATTCCTATGGTAGCATTCTTACACCCCAATTCCATAGGAATTTCAACATCCACCCTAACCTCTTTTTTACACTCATTCGCGTAGCATCAAGACACTTTTCATGTGTATCATCCAAATGAACATTCCTATAGTTTTCCTTTGTTTTGCAATCCTCTGTTTTACACCTGCAATTCTATCAAATTTCTGTGTTTTTCTAATTTATCTGTTTTCTAATCCTGTGATCCAAAGAAGCCCTTACACGGCGCGCACGGCGGCCAGGGGCGCAAAGCGGGCGGAGCTAGCGGCTCCATCGTCTCCTGCGGCTGTCGTCGTGCCGGACAAATCCGCCGCGCCACTCCACGCTCCAATGGCTCCTCCTCCATACCCCTGCCCCTCTGCACTGCACTGAGCGGTCAATAAACTCATTCACTTGTTACACAAATCAATCCCTTCCAATTAATCTCTGCCCTACAGCAATGGCCTACCCATGCAACAAGAGACAACTCCTCCGTCCCCTATCTTAGGTTGCCTCGCCATGCCAATGCTGCTGCTGCTGCTACAAGTAGCTAGAGTGGAGAGGGTGAGGAGACCATATTAATTGCAATAGTGTAGCCGCTCCTGCCGCTGCTCCACTTCCACTGGTCACTGGAGAAGAAGAGCTAGCTGCCGGAGAGGAGTTGCTGTTCTTTGCAGCTCCGTGCTCGCTGCCTCAGGAGCTCATCACTCATCGCCGCAGTTATTGCTACCCCTGTTTTCATGCCCAGTTGCCCTCCTCTAATGGAGAGGATGCAGCTGCAAGGCCCCATCATCACCTCCCTGGTAAGCCCCATCATCATCACTCCTCCTCCTTCATGTCCGTCGTCCTCCTCCTCGCCGTAGTTACTGACCTGAGCCTGCGTGCGTGCGCGCAGCTTCCATTCCCAGTCTCTGGATCCTCTCTGTAGTGAACGCAATGGTGTTAATGCGCTGCTGCTTCGCAGCTTCCCTTCCCTTCCACCTGCGCGCCTCAGTTGTTGCTTCCCCCAGTGTTAGCCCATGGCCTGGCCGATGATGGCTAGCTTAGCTATAGCCTAGCTACTGGCGCGCACGCTCGCGCCATTGAATGCATGGCCAGGCGCAGTAGCTCGCGGACCTTGTACGATCTCTTTTATGGCGTTGCCGCTGTTGCCGTTTCTTGCTAACGTGCTGCTTCCTTTCTGTTGCCGGTTCTTCTTCTTGGCGATGGCGGCGGTGGTGATGGAACAGTGCTGGGCGGACCAGGTTGCGGTGGCCGCGAACGCCAGCGCCGCGCAGGTGCCGTTCCTGGCGCTTCTCCATGGCGCGATGGGGGATGGCGAAGCCGGGGTGAAGCGTGAGTCGTACGGCGCCGCCTCCTTCACGTGCCGGCCGGCTGCATCCGACGTCGACCTGCTCGAGAGCTGCGTCACGCAGGCTGCGGCGGCGCCTCCGATGGCTGAGTCGCCGGCGGCGAAGGTAAATGGTAGCGCGGAGAAGCGTAGGAAACGGCCGAGGACGCGCCCGCGCGCCACGCCGCCGCCGGAGAAGCGCAAGAAGCCCGAGGAGGCCGAGTGCCAGCGGATGACCCACATCGCCGTAGAGCGCAACCGGCGCCGCCTCATGAACGACCACCTCGCCTCCCTCCGCTCCCTCATCCCCTCCGACTACATCCCACGAGTAAGCAATCTAAAGCTCTAATCCTTCTTACAGAACGACCTTCTTTGTTCTTACCATGCATTTGACGCAATGCATTGTGTGTTCTTCAGAGTGACCAAGCCACGGTGGTGAGCGGAGCGATCGACTACGTGAAGCAGCTGGAGCAGCAGCTGGTGGCGCTGCAGGCGTTGGCGGCGGCGCAGCGCGGCGGGGGATGCTCCACGGTGGGGACGGCAGCCACGGCGGCGTCGGACGGCGTGTTCGTGTCGCCGCAGTACACGAGCTACTCGGAGTCCCGCGGCATGGGCGGCGGCGTGGACGTGGAGGCGACGGCCGCTGTGGGCGGCCACGTGCGGGTGCGCGTCGCGGGGAGGCGGTGGCCCGGGCGGCTCGTGCGCGCCGTCGCCGCCATGGAGGACCTCCGGCTCGCCGTGCTGCACCTCGCCGTCACCTCCGTGGGCAACGACGCCGTCGTCTACTGCCTCAACCTCAAGGTATAGTCAGTCGGTCATCTCAGAGCTACATCAGTTTCAGACTTTCAGTTCGCGTCTTGTCTTGTCAAGTTGTCACTGAACTGTTTTTAACTTTCTTGCTCCAGCGTTTTAGTGGTTAATTAATTACATTCGTTTCACTGCCGCAAATAGTAGCCTTTTTGTTTTTGTTCTACCTGCCTTTAAAGTTTAACCAGTCGATTACTGTTGAAGATAATCCTTGAGATTTTCATTTTGGCTCTACTTGGGGCCTGGATAACGGTCATGCATCTAAAAATGCAATTTTGGCTCACTTATTTTCTTCACATTAAAAATGCAATTTTTTTATAGAGGCAACTGCATACGAAGCACTTTTGTGGTGTCATATAACTATAGAAGTTATTCAGTAGGAGAAGCTTGTGAATTATTCTACTCATTAGGTTCATACTCCCTCCGTTCTGAATTAATTGACTCAGATTTAGTGCAAGAATCAGAGGGAGTACATTACCCGAACTTATTGTAGGATATTTAACCAAATAGATAGTCTTTTAGAAAAGAAGTAGAATATCCAGTGTCTCTCTCTGGGTTCCACTTCCACCATATGATGGTTGGTGGCTGTGGAAAGCGAAATCGGCGTTGTTCCCGGCGGAGCGTTGCGTGGGGATTTCGATCGAGATCGGCTCACTCAGGAGTGGCGCTTGGTACCGTACGCTCCCGTTGGGGGTATGTCGCCGGAGCGTTCGAATACGATGGACGCAGGGTGTAGCGTACTGCGTACACACAGCCGGGCAAGCATAATTCGCAGCCGGACAACTACATGATTACAAGCCCCAGCTTTCGTCTCTGTCTTCTCCTAAAAAACTGCCCTAGCTACCAAACGATCTTGTACGTATATGTGCCGATCTTGTATTGCAGGACCAGGAGTCTATAGTCTAGGATACAGTAACTAATATAACGGTGGTTTTGATGGTGAACTTGCATTGGTTGATGCTAATGCTGTTGAGCTTGTTGTTGGGTGTGCAGATGGAGGAGGGGTGCGAGGTGGCGACGGCCGACGAGGTTGCGACGGTGGTGCACCAGATCTTCGCCTACGCCGCCGGCGCGTGCTGCTGACGGCGACGACCGGCGACGTCGACAATCCTCCATGGGCAAACGTGTACTAACAGTCACCAGTCTATCTAGATTAAAGCTGAGCGAATGGAGGTGCGGCAGCGACACTGAGACGTACGTGCGGTGCGTGCGTATCGGAGGACGATAAGTCAAACATGGCAGCGGCTGCACCACGTCGCCGCGGAGGACGGCGAACGGCCGCATCCGCACTGGTCCTGGCCGGGCCAGCCCGGCAGCCGAGACTCGGCTGCTGCTGACGAGACATGGCAACTGTTTGAGCCAGCCGCGACAACCGGAAGAGCAACAGTTGGACGACGCAGAGGCGGCTTTTCTTTTCCATCTTCTTCCTCCTCGATGCTCGAGCTCTGCCGCGCCGCAGCGAGGTGATGGGCCGACGGAGAGAGACGGTCGACGTCTGTAGACAGTGTGGTTACATCCATCCATCTGATGACAGTAATATTGTAAGATAACCCAATCGTCTCTGATGGATCTGATCTTGCTTGGTATGCATGCGAGTTTCTGCGCGGGGGCGTCCTGTGCTGTCGCCGCCGCTGCTGCATGGGCATGGCTCTTCGGGAGGCGCAGGCTTTGCCTCATCGGGGACTGCGGCCATGTACAGACAGATGCGTGTACAGTGGCGCTTCGTCCTGTCGTCGGCCGGAAAGGTAGGAGGAGCAGCACGGCAGCAACACCAAAGCTGGCTGGCTGTGCGGGCTACCGGCGTCAGGCTACGCCTACGCGACGCGACGCGCTTGGCAGCCGGCCGGCAGGGCACGGCGGCGCCGGCTGGTCAATGCTTTGGCTGTGCCATCATTGCCGGTGACGCCGAGGTCTTTGCCCGGATGCTGCTTCTAGTACTGGTAGAGCACGCGAGGCGACGACTGGCCGCGCGATTCCGTCTGCGGCGCACGCAAACTCGGTCGTTTTCTCGGCGTGCGCTTGCTTGCCCTGGCCGGCCGGTGCCGTGTTGTCCAGTGCGTGTGGGCTGCAAATCCCTAGACCACATCGAGTCAGTCTACTACTACTCGATATAGGAACCTAGTAGTATAGAGCGATGTACGAAGGTCTACATCCTCGTTTGTCACCATCGTCTCTCCCTTTTTTCGAACATAAACAATTATAGGTAGCGAAAATTTGGATTTTAAATCTTGACCCAACCATGGGATTGTGACTTGCGGGTTATCCTTCACGAAAAAGAGAAGAACATAATTTTATACGGGAAGTGAATAGGTTTTCCACACGTGGGGCCACGGAAACTATGTTGGCGGGCGGGCATCGGGGGAGTCGTCGATCAAAGCGAGAATATGATGGTGACAATTATGTAAGGAACATAAATGTTGTATTCCTTTTCGTGTGTAAGAAAGAAACTAAATAATCTAAAGTACACGGATATGCACATGTTGTTCCAGGTCCTTGCAGCGAGTAAACTACTTTAGCATTGTTCAGTAGGCTCACAAGTCACAGCAACCACAATTTTAGCTCATTATTTGGGCCATCAACGTTTGATCTTGTTCTCTCTCTATATATGTCTACTCTCTCGTGTTCTCTTCTTCTCATCTCTCTCGCAGTACATTGACTTTGTTGGGTGATTGGTATATCTGAATAATAAGTTTACTGGTATTCTATAATGGTTAGACACACTAGTTGGAAAATACCGAAGCATGGGTGGTTGAGAATAGGAAGCACCAGGAATATGCTAGTAACAAACTCGTCTATTCATGTGACACCCGTACAATGTTGTGCCACAAATTCCAACTTCTGGACTAGTGGCTTCCTCCTCTGCCCTCTTTCTTGTGCCCTTCACTACTCTACAAGTCGCGAGAAAGTTGCTTACATGTTAAGAGGAAGACATCATGCATCTTGAGCTTAAGTGATTAGATGTGTGCCTATCTAAACAATGAAACAGAACAAAAAATGTAATGATTTGTTGAATCATGGACCAATGCTAGCTAATCGTGATGTACTACTGGAGGTGCTGAAGGACATGCTGGAAGATATGTGGACAATTATCTACCATGAAATCCCTTCGAAGTTGTGTATTTTTTTACGAGCCCTCTCACTTTGAGTCTGGTTGTTCTGTGCCAACCAACACCGGCACGATAGAGCATGGGCACTAGGCTAGGATGGAGCTTTTTTTAACCGACCTCCCCACTAGAGTGCGGGTGCATAAGGTTTATGTGTGGGTTTCACTACTTCCATTTCCATCATGATTTAATTTGCACATCTTTAGTTAATTATGGTAAGTGTTCTCTTAGCTAACCTAATGTATCTTCTTATTCAAATCCAAGAAGTCTTCCTTTCATGTTCTTTCTTAACACACATATATATTTTTCCTCTCATGATTTGGGTACTCATTACAATGTACGTCTTTGTCGGTAACTTCATATCGCCACACTTCTCTCTCTCTCTCCCTCCTACATGCATGCAATTAAAGACTCTAATACAAGCAACTATGAATTCACCAAAGACTAATTATTACGATGCTCCATCTGATCAGAAATAAATGGCATGAAAAGAGAGCTACTGTTGTACAAACTTGTACATGGTTGTCGATAATAAGTCCGGATAGGAGGGGTGCATTAAAATTTCAGAATTTTATAGGTACTTTATCACTAACCCGATTAAGATTCGGTATTCACCAATGGGCCTTAGCCGTGGCGGGATATTTGAAACTAGGTTCATGTTATAGTTGTTAGCAACACTTGAACACCTGCTTACAATAATGTTGCAATGTCTACAACATGTAAAAATATGGTAATTATGTGACCAAAGTGAGAAAAAAAGCTAAACCGGGTGAAACTTCATGTGTCTAATTGTTACTCCCTCCGATCAGTTATTACTGTCGTTGGGAAACAACCTACCCAGCACAACTCGGCAGTACCATCCACGACACATTTTTCGGACTAGAGAGAGTATTCTCATCGTATCGCTGTTGCTACTGGGCTCCAAGGCTGGGCTCAAAACTGAGCCAGAAGGCTGTGGCCCGGCAGGCAGGCATGCACAGGTGCAGTGGACGGCAGCCCCAATCATCAACTAGCGGTCGCCGGTGCCGTACCGGAGGGGAGCGGAGCTCACTACTCTCTCGTACGGCTCTATCCAGACGGCTGTCGCGCTCTCGCCTTAATTCTATCACATTTGGCCCTAAAACTATCCAAATTTGTGTATCTTGCTGCATACCGATTTTGCAGGAGTTACACTTTACAAGAATTTGTCGGGTAAATTGGTTGGCGTCGCTGGTGTTGCGGTGAATGATGAACGAGCGTCACACATCTTCCAGACTCCTTCAATGATTTATCCGTGAATGTCTTCATGAAGTAGGGTGAATGGGCGATGGTACATACACATATCATACCGTGGACGCACTAAAACCTGCTAGTTCTTGTGACATGTTGCGGTTGTAGAAACAAAAACTTACTTGGAATATTAACATGTACTAGATGCGTAGAATCATCATTGCATATTTAAAAAGGTTCTCTATAGAAGAAACAAACAGTGGAATTGTCGTCTTCTTTATTCGGGAGCAATAAACTTGCACCAACTACATAATACACATATCTAGTCTTGTCAATGGACTTGCACCAACCATTATATATATAGGCTCTTATCGTTGTCTCTTCTCTACATATGTATCTACCCTCCATGCTCCCTTCTTCTTGTCCCTGTCACTCATGTAGTCTGAACAGCCTTTCTTTAACTAAGTAGTGTCTTCAATCGTATGTGCTTTTTTTTTGTCTTGGTAATATTACATATGGCGGTGGGGAAGCAAACAACCTAACTTCTAGAAAACATAGGTATGTGTGAGAACAGGAGGCACCAGGAATGTGCTAAAGAAAAATAGAAGAAGTTTCCGTGGCATGTTCTCCTAGAGAGATGTTCTGCCCCATTATCCAACACTTCCACCGAAGCCTCCACCTAGTAGTCATGCTGACAATTCTTTTTGTGCCCACGAGTAGGCTACATGGGTGAAATAGTATGCAACAAGTATGAATCGGGAATAAGTATTGTCATGTATTTACTTATCTCTGAAATTATAAACAATAATGTAATTTTATTACATATACGGATGTGAAGTTGTGAAGAAATAGAGTCAAGATAATAAGTTCCCGTTTAATGTGTTATAGATGAATACTAACAATTTTATTTTTGTATTCGATATAGGATGCAGGCGCAACTAGTTGCAAGTTGGTTTGAATGTTAACTCACTTGTGGAATTTGTATAAACCTTACATTTTTTGTATTTCATATATAAAATTGTAGAGACAATTTATACCTGATACATGTATACTTATATGCACTCTATTTTCCAGATCGAGTTTCAAGAAGTTAAAAGTTTTCATATATCGGTTCTCTTGTTTCTCTTGAAGTATCCATTTGCACATTTCTGAGCCGATGCTAACTAATCGTCGAACGTGATCACACTAAGATTTGTGCAAATACAGAAAATGTTAAGAGGATAATTATTGGATGACTACCGATGAGAAATAGTTACTCCCTTCATAGGTAAGTTCCAAGCCTTAGAAGTATGCTTGGCAGTAAGCGACCTCGTTATCTCTTCTCCTTTCCCTTTGAAATCGGGTCACCCTCTTTCTCTTACATGCAGTGGTTCACCCATGTAGGTCGGATAACTGATTTCGTTACATGTAGGGGTTCACCCATGTCGGTCAGATAACTGATTTCGCTTATGTCACATGATCGGTCCATGTGGGAGCCAAAACACATCTCCCTTTAGGCTTCTTTGTTGTTTTGTGATGATCCAAATTTATTAAGTTAAAATCTAACTTCTGACGCATCTTGCTTGTATTCATCGTTTTATTGCCTATCGTTCGTAACATTCTTTAATAGACTCACACCAACCATTGTTCTAGATAATTATATAGTCTCTCGCGTTTAGCCTTCTTCTCTACATATACAGCTACTCTCCCACGCTCTCCTCACCCCTCTCACACATGCATGACACATGTAGTCTACAGTGGCATTCTCGCCTACCAAGAGCTCTTGAACATAAGTTTGTTGGTAGTCTATGAGAATTACATACGATGGGAGGAAAAGAAACATAATTAGTAATGCAGAAACATGAGTGTTCATTTTTTATTTAGAGGAGATGAGAAACATGAGTGTTTGCGAACAGGAGGCACCGGGAACATGATAGTAACGAAATCTGCTCGTGCTAGCAGACACAGCAGATGGAAATGAGAGGTGGCCGGGTGTCGCACTCGCTCGGATGTGCAGCTGACGGCACATCCATCGTCGCTTGCTCAGAAAGCAAAGCCTACGCGCCGCCCCGCCCTGCCGCGCGTGTTCGTGCGGGCCGGTTTGGTTACTGGCTGAAGTTTCTGTGCTCCATCCTCCATATGAGGCGCATCAAATCGTCGAATTGCAGCCCCAGTCCTTGATTCTGTATCCTAGCTCGCCGCATAGCGAGACGGCCATGGTGCTCACACGGCTCGATCCGGACGCTGTCTCCGACGAGACGCTCTTCGAGTGACCGCATGCTTCTGTAGCAATGCTACTGCGCAGCCCCTTCCATCAACTATCCCCTTGCTGTCGCGCTCTCGCCTTGCCTGTGAACCTGCAGGGTGTTTGAGAATGGGAATGTGCAAGTTGCGGTGTGGCTGAGTCATGCGACGTCGAAGAGAAGTTGCGCTACTGAGTCCAAAATTTCTAGCTTGTCAGTGTTGCGAGGGACGGTCGACTTTTGTGTCGTGTGGGCGACGAGGTTGGCTAGTCGGTCTCAAATGGGGTTTGATCGTGTTTGTGAGTTGTGATTTGGAGTGGGCTTGCTCTTTGTTGTATTGGTTTTAGCCTGGTATTCCATTAATTAACCGGACAACTCCTTCTTAATTAATGGATTGGGGCAAAGATTTTGCCTACGTTTCAAAAAAAAAAAACCACCAGTGCCTCCCTGTTTCTGAGGTAACCTTGGGGTTTCATGTTGAAAGTTTGGATGGAATTATGGCGAATCATGTTGAAAGTTTGGATGGAAATATGCTTTCAGAAAGTCGTGCACGTACTGCGTAATAATCACTCGAGGTTGCCCGGTCGCGCACCGCATGCATGGCCGACGTCCGCTTGGAGTGGATCATGCATAGCATAGCATGATGCTGGTGGCGTAGGTCACGGCGTACGTCGTGCACACCGCGCAGAGCGGCTCGGGCGGCCGGAGAAGAGATCGAGTGGAGAACGACGCCCAAACTTGTTGGCGATGCACACTGCCAGGATCGGGTCACAAACAACAACAGGAGTTGCTCGCTCGGATCTGCAACTGACGACGACGGCACAGGAACGATGGATCCATCGGCGCTTGCACGGATATATACCAAAGCTTACGCGTGGCCGCGCAATCCGGCCGGATCGCGGCGTCTCGAGATTCTCGACCGGTGCTTTGCATGCCATGGCTAGGCTGAAAACTGAGCCATGGTGGAGCAGCTGGTGTGCAGGCAGTAAAACAGCCGCAATCCACAGGCAGTACAGCGTGCCATTTGTGCAGTGGACGGCAGCGCTACCGGCGGATTCTTAATTTTGATTACAGCAAATATTAGAACCCATCACGCATAGACGAATTTCTAGAAGGTTAGCTTTATGCAATATTACTTCAAACTGAGCTTTATATCAGAAAAGCCTCCAACAATATCAAATTTGACAAGGGAATCTACTCCCTCTCTTCATAATGCTATTGCGTTCTAGGTTTAGTTAACTTCAAACTTGTAAAGTTTGTTAAATATATTGGAAAATTACCAGTATCTGCAATATAAATTTAATACTATTAGAATCATCATAGAATATATTTTCATATCATATACATTTGATACTGATATTTTTTGGATATACTTGGTCAATATTTTAAAGTTTGACTTTGCAAAAACTCAGAACATGAGGTAAGTAAAGACATAGAGACTATATAAGAGTACTTAGTACAAAAATTATTCTTCCAAATATTTTCAGTTAGTTTGAATAAAATTGGAGATTTGTATGCGGCTTACGCTCATAGTTCTCAGCTGGTCGCCGTTTTCAAAACAGAGGTAATTCTGCTTGGTAATAATGAACTCAGTTGTCTAAAAATCATCACTGCAAATCCTGAAAATGAAATATTTTTAGAAGAAGAAACAATATGCATAATTGTTGTCTTTCTTTTTCTGTCCGTAAGAAAGAAACCAATTACTACTATTTATAGCACATGTCTGTGCTAGGTCTCTTTCACCGACTAAGTAAATTTAATTTTCTTCAATAGACTTTCACCAACCATTTTTTCTAAATATTTGTAGAGACTCTCACCAACCTTTGGTCATCTTCCCTACATATAGATCTACCTTCTCGTGTTCTCTTCTTCTCACCCTCTCACTTATGAGTTTTTGAGAACAGGAGGCATAGGGAATGTGGTTGTTGCTGAATCTTTGCAATGGAGAAGAGTCGAAACAAGGGAACAGAGTCATGGCCGATCGCCGCACTCGCTCATACCTCCATTTGGTGGCACAATCACTATTGGTTGCTCTCTATTGCTGGTTGGCTGCACGACTCCATTGCATCTGGTTAGCGCCGTGATGCATGCTGGTGATTAGTGTTGTGGCGGTGCCGAAAATTAAGCCGGACGAAGATGGCAGCGGCAGAAAGGCGCACAACCATAGTGCAACGTGTGACCGATCGGTCCACAAACCATGTACGCACTAACGCACAGTACGCTTGAATCGTACTCCTGCCGTCATTAAATCGGCTGCACATATATTCTCCTCTTTCTCACCGCTTTATAAATAAAGTGACATGGCAAAATAGATACAAAATAATGAGAAAACCCTAAAGATCAGAGTTAGAAAATAAAACAGGAGTAGACACACCCCTCCTGTTAGATTATATTGTTGGAGTCCAATACGGTTTGTAAACCTAGTTAGACTTGTACTCTAATTAGCTCTAGCCTAAGTCGGTTTGCCTTTCTCCTATATATACACGATGTACTACGGCTCAAATCAATCAATCAATATATGAGTTTATCTCAAGTTTACATGGTATCAGATATCCGATCCTAAGGCATGGCTCCGCCGCCCGTCCCACCACCACTACCGCCGCCGGGTTACTTCGCCCGCCGCGCTGCCAACATCGCCAAGGCCGCTGCTGCCACCGCGTCCTCTTCTTCTAACCAAAACCCCTCTACCTCTCTTGTTCCGGTGCCCTCTATCCCCATGGCCGCTCCTCCGGCTGCCTCTCTCTCCTACACAGACACCATTGCCGACGTTACCCCCTTCATCCCAATTACCCTAGACCTAGCCCAACACAACTACTACCACTGGCGCCATCTATTCGAGGTTCACCTTGGGCGATGCGGCCTTCGAGATCATGTCGCCGACGACTCCGTTCCACGCCCTGCTGATCCTCGCTGGGTTACAGACGACCTCGCCATCATCCAGTGGATTTACACCCGCGTCTCCACTGAAATCTTTAACCTCGTCTTCCGCGACGCCGCCACCGCCTCCGCTCTCTGGGCGGCTCTGCGCCAGCTCTTCCAAGACAATGTCGACGCCCTCAACGCTGAAATCCGCGCCACCGTCCAGGACGCCTCCTCCCTCAGCGTCTACTGCCAGCACATCCAGACGCTGGCCGACGAGCTCCGCGAGCTCGGTGACCCCGTGCCTGACCGTCAACTCACCAACATCCTCCTTCAAGGGCTCAGCGACCGGTTCAGGAATGAGGCATCCTTCATCCCCATGATGCGGCCGCGCCCCACCTTTGCGGAGGTCCGCTCCTTGCTCCAGTGCACTGACGATGCGCAAACGCGCAGAGAGACATGCCCCCAAGCCTTCGTCGCCTCGCCACGACCGGCGCCCCCTCCTGCCACGACCGGACATCAAGGGTCCTTCCCTGCCACGGTCGCGCCTCAGCCGCAGCCCCCTCCAGGATGGCGCCCCAGCCCCAACTACCGCGGGAAAAATCCGATGTACTGGCCGCCCCGCTCCGCTCCATCATCATTGACGACGCCTGTGCCCCGTCCCGCTCCATCACCTCCGACGGCGCCTGCACTAGCACCTCATGCGTCTCCTACTTGGCACCCGCCTCATGATCCATGGACCGGCATGGTCCAAGATTTTTCCATGCCCTGGGCGGCCCCCTCTCCGATCGGTGCCCCACCGGCCTACTCCGGCACATGGGCGCGCGACATGCGCCCCCACACCGGCTCCCCTGGACTCCTCGGCTCGCGCCCTCCGCCGAACGCCTACCACGCCTCTCCGGTATACTACCCCTACGCCACCGACGGAGGGGGCCCCTACATGCAATATCAGCCCCCTCCCCTGCTCATGGCGCCTCCACCGACTGCACTGCCTCCACCATCGGCCTCGACTTCTGCACCATCACCTAGCTGGGACCAGTCTGCGTTTTTGCAGGCCATGAACAACTTTGCTGCCCAAGGGAACTCAGTTATGGACTGGATCTTTGATTCTGGTGCTTCTAGTCACATGTCTTCTTCGCGTACTATATTGTCAAATTTTACCTCCACACCTTTTTCTTCGATAATTCTTGGAAACGGTTCTTCCATCCCAATTTACTGTACTGGCCAAATCTCTATTCCCACACCCACAAAACCTCTTCTTCTTCGTGATGTTCTTATTGCCCCAGCACTCATTAAAAATTTAATCTCCATTCGCCAATTCACACGTGATAATCTTGTTTCTGTTGAATTTGATCATATTGGTTTATCTGTGAAGGACTACCTGACCAAAGCGGAGATCGCTCGGTTCAATAGCTCCGGTGACCTCTACACTCTCCATGGAGTTCCAGCCACCGACCCACCCACCTCCATGACCGCATCCGTCGACCTCTGGCATCATCGTCTCAGCCATCCACACACTGCCACTTTATCATCCATGCTTAGTGAATTTTCAATAGATTGTACTCGAGATAGCCATAATTCTTCAGTATGTCCTTCATGTCAGCAAGGCAAACATATTAGACTTCCGTTTAGTTCATCGAATTCTGTTAGTACTTTTCCTTTTGAATTATTACACTGTGATCTCTGGACATCACCACACTCTAGTCTATCTGGTTTTAAGTATTATCTTGTTATTCTCGATGACTTTACACACTTTTATGGACCTTTCCCTTACGCAACAAATCCGACGTCCACACTATTTTTCTTAATTTCCAACGATATGTAGCTACCCACTTCTTTCTACCTATCCGCTTCATCCAATGCGACAACGGTAGAGAATTCGATAATTTTCAAAACCGCAACTTCTTCCTTCAACAAGGCATACTCCCTCGTTTCTCTTGCCCATATACTTCCCCTCAAAACAGAAAAGCAGAATGCTCTCTTTGCTCTCTCAACGATGTTGTTCGTACCCTTCTCATTCACTCTTCCATGCCACCCAAATTTTGGGCTGAAGCCCTACGCACTGCCACATATTTACTCAACATTCGTCCCTCCAAAGCCAATCCCAACTCCACTCCCTACTACTCCCTCTTTTTATGCCACCCAAACTATCCCGAGCTTCGCGTCTTTGGTTGTTTATGTTTCCCAAACACTTACTCTACCTCCCCCGATAAACTATCTCCTCGATCTATTCCATGTGTCTTCTTAGACTATTCTGACGAGCACAAGGGCTATCGTTGTCTTGATCTTGTTTCTGGTCATGTCCACATCTCTAGGCACGTCACATTTTCTGAGCATATCATTTCCTTTATCCTCCTGCGTGTCACCCCTAGTCTCCGACACCTGCACGACACCTTGCCAACATACCAAAACAAACCAATTCCCACACCAATACGTCGTGCAAACACCCTCTAACCAACCAGCTCCCCCTCCCCTGCCACAACAACCGATGCACCCTCTCTTCCAGCCGTGGCAGCTACCCCACCTCTTTCTCCTGCCACGCCCGTGCGAGCTGCTGTCGTGGTAGCCGAGCCGCCGTTGTCTCCTGCCCTAGCCTCTCCTGCCGTCTCCACCTCTCTGGCGTCTGTCTCTTCCGCTGCGCCCGACGCCTCTACACCATCTCCTCTACCACCACCAGCCCGTGCTGTTCTCATTCCAGCTCCTAAAAACGATCACACTATGCGTACTCGCGCTAAATCCGGTTTCTGTCTTCCTACCCCACGCTTAAATCTCCTAGCAACACCCTCTCTCTCGATCTCTCCCCTTCCAAAAACTTACAAAACCGCACTTTTTGACCCCAATTGGGCTGCCGCTATGCGCGATGAGTTCTCCGCTCTCCTTCAGAACAACACATGGCAGCTTGTTCCTCGTCCTCCCACTGCCAACGTCGTTTCTGGTAAATGGGTTTTTCGTCAAAAATTTCACTCTGATGGTAGCCTTTCTCGTTATAAAGCTCGGTGGGTCTGTCGTGGTTTTTCCCAAAACCATGGCATTGACAACGAAGAAACCTTCTCCCCCGTTGTTAAACCTAGCACCATTCGCACAGTCCTCAGTATAGCAGTGTCCTCATCATGTCCCATTCACCAACTTGATGTTAAAAATGCCTTTCTCCATGGTTCCCTTAAAGAAACAGTCTATTATCAGCAGCCTCTCGGCTTTGAGGATTCCTCTGCTCCTGATCATGTTTGTCTCCTTAAAAAATCTCTCTACGGTCTTAAACAGGCCCCTCGGGCTTGGTTTCAACGCTTCTCCACCTATATTCAAACCATTGGTTTCACCCCATCTCTCACCGACACCTCGCTCTTTGTGTGCCACACCCCCTCTCACACTGCATACTTACTTCTCTATGTCGATGACATTATACTCACTGCTTCCACACAAACCTTTCTTGACCACATCATCACTCTCCTTCGTTCTGAATTTTCTATGACAGACCTTGGCCTTCCCCATCACTTTCTCGGAGTAGCCGTTTCTCGTGACTCTCACGGGATTTTTCTCTCTCAGCGACAGTTTATTTTAGATATTCTTTCCCGCGCCGGTATGCTTGATTGCCAGCCATCTCGTACTCCTGTAGACACTAGTTCCAAACTTTCCTCTGACGGTGAACCTTATTCCGATGCTTCTCTCTATCATAGTCTCACCGGTGCCCTCCAATATCTTACTCTTACCCGCCCTGAACTCTCTTACTCTGTTCAACAAGCTTGTCTCTACATGCATGATCCTTGTCTTCCCCACTATAATCACATTAAACGAGTTCTTCGCTATCTCAAAGGTACTCTTGATCATGGCCTCCACATAAATTCCTCTTCACCAAATAGTTTGACAGCATATTCTGATGCAGACTGGGCTGGTTGTCCAGACACTCGTCGGTCCACGTCCGGATACTATGTTTTTCTAGGTAACAGTTTGATTTCATGGTCTTCTAAACGACAGATTACAGTCTCACGCTCGTCTGCAGAAGCTGAGTACCGTGACGTGGCCCATGCGGTCGCCGAGACAGTTTGGCTACACCAACTCCTGACCGAGCTCCATCGCCCCATTCAGCAGGCCACTATTGTTTACTGTGATAACATTTCAGCTGTTTACATGTCAAGCAACCCAGTGCAGCATCGACTGACCAAGCACATTGAGATCGACATTCATTTTGTTCGGGAGAAGGTTGCATTGGTCCAAGTTCGAGTTCTCCATGTGCCCACTACTGCGCAGTTTGCCAACATTTTCACCAAGGGACTGGCCACACAACCTTTCTCCGATATTCGATTCAGTCTCAACGTTATGGAACCCCACGTTGAGACTGCGGGGGGATGTTAGATTATATTGTTGGAGTCCAATACGATTTGTAAACCTAGTTAGACTTGTACTCCAATTAGCTCTAGCCTAAGTCGGTTTGCCTTTCTCCTATATATACACGATGTACTACGGCTCAAATCAATCAATCAATATATGAGTTTATCTCAAGTTTACACCTCCAACTCTCCTAGAAACCCCTAAACCAACAACAAGAGGTCACCAACATGCCTCCTTAGGGAATCATCGGACTTCGTTATACCACACATACACAAACCAAGTTATCGCCGGAGAGACCCGCATGTGTCCTTTCGCTCCGGACCATGGAGGGTCGATCCTCCAAGCTGACAACGGAGGATAAGCGCGGTGAGCCGTTGACAACGAAGACACGAGTAAAAAAAAAGGACGCCATGACTGCCACGCTCCAGGGCCGAAGAAGGTTCGATTCAGGATCCCGGCTTGCCCACCGGTATCCACATGCCAGGACCACAAGGTACCCAAGCACCACGACGACGTCCCAAAGAGGGTCACGACGCAGAACGCGCCATCGTCAAGACAAAAAATGTCAAGGGTTTTCACCCTGAACTTTTACGCATGGAAGGTAACCACATTGGCGCCCTGAAGAGGGTCACGACACCCACAGACGTACGTCACCGCCGCTAGCCTTGGGCGTTCTAGGTTTTGTTAACTTCAAACTTGTAATTTTTGTTTCGTATATAGGAAAAAATATCAACATCTACAATATAAATTTAATACTATTAGAAATACATAGAATATATATTCATATCATATACATTTGATATTGATCTTTTTTCGTATATACTTAGTCAAACTTTTGAGCTTTGACTTTGCAAAAACTCAAAACAGAAGGTAAATAAAAGCATATAGAGTATATGACCACTTGGTAAGAAAGTATTCTTCCAAAAAAATTTAGTTACTTCAAATAAAATTTGAGAGGTAATTCTGTTTTGGTAATAATGAACTCGGTGGTTGCCTGAACATCATCACTTCAAATCCTAAAAATGAAAATATTTTTAGAATAAGAAACGAGATCGTAATGGTTTCTCGGTGAGCAGCGTCGATGGAAAGTAATCTAAAGTGCAACGTGGATGCTGGGTGGGACGTGACTAGCAAGAAGGCGGCATCGAGGGGATGATTAGAGGATAGCCAAGGGCAAGTGGTTCAGTCCTTCCGGCGATTCGTGCCGCAATGCGGTAGTGCGGAGGAGGCGGAGGCTCTGGCTTGTATTGAGGGGATCCACATACTATCAGGGGAACATTGCATGGCGGCATTTTTGGAGTGTGATTGTCTCCGAGTGGTACAAGCTCGAGCTGGGCTGGACATGTACCGTTCGTGTAACTGGAGTCTGTTGCAGGAGGGAAGAGACATGCTCACTGTTTTCCAACATATTAGACTAGCCAAAGTGGATTGTGTAAGTAATAGTGCAGCGCATTGTTTAATTAGCACAATTAGTCAGGAGTGGTTCGAGTGGTAGTCTTGTAGGATCGGCCCTACCGAGTGTGTTGGAGGCGATTATGAATGATCTGTAATTACAAAAAAAAGCATTTACCAGGTTATCTAAGGGGATTGTAAGTTTTTTAATGAAGCGGCTTGCTTGCTTATATATTGATGTCTTTAGTTATATAAAAACGAGATAGCATAATTGTCGTCTTCATTTTCTGTTTGTAAGAAAGAAAACAATTACTATTTATAGTATTTGTGTGTGCAAATGTATGATCCTGCTAGGTCTCTTTCACTGACTAAATAAATTTAGTCTTCTTCAATAGAGCCTCACCAACCATTTTTCTTAATATTTATAGAGACACTCTCACCAACCTTTTGGTCATCTTTCCTGCATTCTCTTCTTCTCACCCTCTTATTTATGTAGTCGATATTGGATTCTCACGTGACGTAAGTAGTGATCTTTGGTAGTCCATAAGAATTACATGTAACTGAGTGAAAAACAAACACACTAGGCAGAGAAATATGGGTGTTTGAGAACAGGAGGCATAGGGAATCTGGTTGTAGCAAAATGTTTGCAATGGAGAAGAGTAGAAATAAGAGAACAAAGTCACGGCCGAGCGCCGCACTCGCTCAGATATCCATTTGGCGACACAACCACCAATATTGGTTGTTCTCTATTGATGGTTGGCTCCATGACTCCATTGCATTAGCTCGACACCCTCCCACCATGCGTGCTGCGCCGTGATGCATGTTGTGTTGGTAGTAGTTAGCTAGGACGTGATAAGTGTTGTGGCTGGCTGAAAATTAAGCCAGAAAATCCGCAATTATCTTGATCATCTCTGGGAGATTTGGAAGGAGTCAAATGCCAGAGTTTTCAACAACAAGGTGATGATGCGTTGGTCCTCTTCCAAAAGACAAAAGACGAAGCGAACAGCCCGGATCCTCGCGGGAGACAAACACCTAGGAAAGATTACCGATTAATTAGCATGTTGTGACTTTTTTCTTTTTTCGGGTCTAGGCCTCTCATATTTGTTCCTACTATATCAATATAAAAAACAAAGTTGTAGCCTTTTAAAAAATAAAATAAAAACCCGGAAAGACGGTGGCAGCAGAAAGACGCACCACCATAGTGCATTAGTGCAGCGTGCGCACGTGCCGTTGTATGTGCGTGTGAGAGTGATGATGCTCTTGTATGTGCGTACGAGGATCTGTCCACAGTAAACACGCGGTTGCTTCTCATCACTCCTCGTACCTCTTGCCTACTACCCTGTGATGCATGTGTCTATTTGGTTTTGCTGCCTCACGTATTTATATTGTGGAACTTGTATGGCTGCGTGCTCGGCGTCGGCGTGTATACGATAACTATACAGAGTTGTGTGAATATCTCCACCACCCAACAGTAAACTCGAGCGGAAACTGTGATAGGAAAAATAAACATCGTGAATGAATGCTCAGGCTTGCGTCAACTGATCAGTCCACCAGACACCCAGCAGCCATGTACTCCCTCCGTTCCATAAAAAAAATTGCTGCACAACTTCTATGAATTTGCAACCTCCTGATGATCAATTGTATCAAATATAAAAAAGAAATTTGCTACATTTGATATACGAATTTGCATCCAAAAACGAAAATTTTGCTACAAACCGTCAAAACATATATATGCACCACATCAAGAAAAATTGATGTGAAGAAGAAACTTGCTAATTGTTGTGCAGATTTGCATTAAATGGGAATTTTGTTGCTACAAACCGCATCAAAAGAGAAATGTCATCGTCTGGAGAAGAAACTTGCTACACATGTTCCGCGATTTGGAATCAAAAGGGGCGAAATTATAGTACAAAGCTTTCAATAAATTGCACCAAGATATCATCGATGATCGAATTAATTTGCTCTCGACGGGCTGCTGCGTTCCAAGTGGCACCTTTCAAGGAGGAAGAAGGAGCTCAGTAGGGTCACGACGTGAGGTGCGGGTCGTGTGGAGCACATGCGAATTTTGGTATGGGTGGAGCACGGGTCGCCATGACATGGGTGCAGCGCGTACGTGCAACACTCCAGTAGGAGGAACGGAGGATAAAGCGGTGGTGGGTTAAGCCATCGGCGCTCCGGTTGGAGGAGCAGGAGGCGACACAGGTGGTGGCCGAAGCAAGGCAATGCGCCAGACCGGTGGAGGAGCCGACCGGTGCTCCGGTAGGACAAGCAGGGGGCAGCACACTTGTGGGAGGTGGCTCTAGCAAGGCGAGACACCAGGCCGAGGGAGGAGTCGAACAACGCTCCTGTAAGGGGAGTATCGAGTGGCTCGGTGGTGGAAGAAACGAGAGGAGGAGAGGAGAATCAACATGGAGATAAGGTTGTCGGCTAGACCCACAATGGGACACATGTCGCGAGGATGAACCGGAGGACACGATCCTCCATCTGATTATCAGTGTTTCCCTTTATTTTATCATACACATACGACTACGTCTTCTTCTCATAGTTAAGCAGAACATCATATCCTAATATATCTCGGCTGGTGGTCGTTTTGAAAGAGAGATAATCTTCATTTGGTAATAATAAACTCGCTTGTCAAAAAATCATCACTGCAATTAAGTCCTGAAATTTAAAATACTTTCAGCATAAGAAAGGAGATGCGTAATTTTTCTCTTCCATTTTCATGAGTATAAGCAAGAAACCAAATATCTGAAGTACACGCATGTGCGGATCAGTCGTACTAACTAAATTACTTTAGTCTTTTTCTGCAGCCTCCCACCAAACATTGTTCTGAATAATTATGTCACCTTTGGGCTTCTTGTCCAATATATAGCTAAGGTCTCATGTTCTCTACTTCTCACCCCTCTCACTCATGTAGTCGACATTGGCTTCTTACATAACGAGAGTATAATGAATAAACACGCTAAGTACTAGAGAAATATGGGTGTTTGAGAATGGAAGGCACCGGGAATGTGCTACTAACGATATCCTTCCTAGCTACCAGAGGCAAAACAAGCCGTGGGAGTCACGGCTAGGCGCCGCACTCCCATGACCTGCCATTTGGTGGCACATCCATCCTGACGTGCATGGAATGCCCTGCCGCGCGTGAGGGTGCAGGCCGGTTGGAAGCTTGCCTGTTCTGGTTAGCTCCATAGAATTAGACAGTCTCCCTCCATGTGTGCTGCGCCATGATGCTGTGTTAACTAGGACGTGATATGCGTCGTGGCGGTGCTGAAAATTAAGCCGGAAGACTGTTGGGGCAGGCAGGCGTGAGTACGCGGATGTGATGAGGTTCTGTCGCGTCCACAGTCCACACCGCGTTGCCGCTTTGTCATTCTTTCTTCCTACGAGTCTACCCTGTGTCTATTTGGTTTTGCTGCCTCCACGTATTTATATTGTGGAACTTGTATGGCTGACTTAATTTTAAAAAAACATGTATGAATCATTTTGATGGAAATCCAGGAAATTTAGACCTCCTTTAATCCTTATTTTCAGAAAGGCTATTTCCACAACATAGTTTGACATGTTAAGACAAGTCTTTAATTTTCTATTTATTCTTCCTACATTATCTCATCCAATCTGACGCCGCCGCCAATATACCCGCCTGTAAAGAGGACAACAACATTCTTAGCAGCGCTAATGTATGAACGAAATACTTTAGAGCAACCATTATATTTACAGAAGCAATAAGACCACATACGAGTCAGTGGTCACGCTAGTTTCATACCTTCCGGAGGAACTTGACAAGTTCAAACGGAAACTATCCACATTTGGAATATTAACTGTTAAATCTCTTTATGCCAACCATATGAGTGGCCACACTAGGTTCATGAGAAGTACTTTTTGAAGTTAAAAGTACCACTCGAGATAAGGTAGTTCTTTCCATTAGAAAGTGTTGCTCACTAAGAATAATAGTATAGCAAAGATGTGTTGTAATGGGTGTAAAAATGTGTCTTTTGTGATTCTAAGGAGTCCATAGAGCACTTTTTATGTCAAGACATTCACACGTTTAATTTGAGAGTAGTACATTACAATTTTAATCTACCACCCCAAACAATGTCATATATAAAATTGGCATTTGGCTAAACAATATCTACAAAAAACTAAAGATCAAAATCATGTTCGTGGCGTCATCGATGGTGAGCCGTTAAAGGTCATTGCGTTGACCCTTGTCCTTAAAATGAGCCCTTGGAAGATGGCTGCAGCGGCCTCTAGAGCATGCGAATGTGGTGCACACTGCAGCTGGACCGGTTTGTGCTCCTGTTTCGCTGTTGAGTGGCTTGGTGAGACTTCCGGATATAGATGTTGAGACTTCAGTACGAGCTCAGCGTGATGGCCCTAATCATGGCCAACCCGAAATCAAGCTTGTTGATCGGGTTGATCGACTTTTTTCTTTGTAAGACTACTGAATAATTTGAGTAAAATGGGGAAAATATGCGCTTCATATTATGAAAATGAAATTGATGACTTCTCTTATAAATAGTGCTATTTTTCGTAGAAGTAGCACCGTTCTCCTTAGTGCCCTCCATGGGTCCCTGCAAGGCCCAGAGCTAGTCAGCTCCATCAGCGGCGCTAGTAACCGCCTAGAGCGGCCTTGAATCCGGCACACCGCCCTACGAGGCTCCAGTGCCCCCCAACCCCCACCGCCCGTTCCCACCAAGCTAGGTGGTCATGCAAATCGAACAAGTTGAGCCCGAACTAGAGCATCGCCGTGCTTATTTGAAGGAGCTTCTCGAGATCCTGCCGTCAACCTATCCACCTAGCAGAGACCGCCGACCGCGAGTTCTGGCGGTGAACCACTATCGCTTGATGGAGAGGTAGCTGCTCGAACGACAACATTGCAAGACTGTGCATAGGCATCGCCATAAAGCCTACAACGAGTATACGAAGGATCGGGCACCCTCTCACCCCAACTACCCCAGCTGGCCTTTGCATAGAAATGCACACATCCGCAATTTAAATAGTTCTAAAAGAAAAAGGTAAACAACACAGGACGATATACACTCAGATAAAATGTCTGAGCCTAAGGAGGGCCAATCCGTCTAGTAAGCGACCATCCATGTTGGATAGAAATATCCCTCACCACCTCTCCAGTGATGCACATGTCTCCGTAAAGAGGTTTCGAAACGCCGGTCGTTGTAACATGGACCACGAACGGAGCATACATGTGCACCGGTAGAGTACCAACAAACGAGAGAACAATATTGTATAAAGCCGGATATTGAACTCTCAGGGTGGTATTAGCTAACCATTTGTCTTCTCAAAATCGAATCTCTGATCCATCCTCAATCTTAAATACACCATACCGGGAAAAAAAAATCTTTGCAGCCATTAGGCCGATCTAGAAGTGTGAGTCACCAGGTTTCCAGTATACCTAGGAGAGTGCCTTTTCTAAAGTAAAACTATATGACAATGTTGTCCTAGCTAGCTAGATCCCTATCAGTAATTAAATTATTTTGGTCTTCTTCGTTAGACTTGTACCAACCATTGTTCTAAATAGTTATATAATCTCTCACATTTGGCCTTCCTATCTACATATATATCTGCTCTCTCATGTTCTCTTCTTCTCACTCCTCTCACTCATGTAGTTTATGCGTAGGCTTTCTCACGTAACTAGTGCTCTGGGACATTGTTTGTTTGTACGTTGTACCCTATGAGAACTCCATACCATGCGAGGAAAATAAACACAATAAATAGTATAGGAAGTTAGGAACATGGGTGTATATTTTCTGAGGAAGAAATATGAGTATTTGGGAACAGGAGGCACCGGGAACGTGATAGCAACGATGTCCGCTCGAGCCAGCAGAGTCAATAGAAAGAGAGGTGAAGCGGCCCGACGCCGCCGCACTCGATCGGGTCGAAGGCAAGTCACTTGCGTACGATGCTCTGTTGACGTGCTGCGATGGTCCGCTCAAGCCCTCAACGTGTTGTGGAACTTGTATGGCTGCTCGTGCTCGGCCTCGTAGCTCGTGTATACATCAGAGCGAGAGCTGTGTGAACATCTCCAGTCCCCAGCACCAAACTGAGATCGGAAACTGAGACCCAAGAAGAGAGAAATCGTGAATGAACGCTCAAGCTGCACTGCATACTGCATGCCAAGTGTGACGCGCTTGAATGATGCTCGTCGCGCACCTGGACGAACTGTGATCCTGCCTATGTTCGTGTTACTGGGCCTTGGGCCTCTCATTGGGGAATCAACTAGAAGGTTGTCCTGTGTGCTAACATATAGATCTACCAACCACAACCCCTGCGAAAACAAACTTACCTTCAGAAAAATACCACACGATAAAATACCAAACAATTAAGTAATAGTTTACAACAATAATGATGTTTTAGTTGGATTAAATATGTTTTTATATAAATCGAAAATTAAAACTTTAAGAAGTTTGAGGTCTCCAATGCTTCATTTCATAATCACTTGAATGACATAGTTCTGACATCTTAACCCGTCTTAATCTATACCATACTTCCTCTCATACATAATATCATCAGTTATGATGTCACCGTCAATATTTGTCTACGAGCCGGACATAAAATTTCGTAGCAGTGTTAATGAACGGGTGAAATAGTTTGGAGCCACAATTTGATATACATAGTAGTTAAAAATAAATAGGTATGAAAGAACTACCGACAAAAAATCATTTCCTCTTAAATCTTAAACAATTATAAGAAATTTGTACAAAGGGTTTGTTGATTTTAGAGCAAAGGTTGGAACTAGTGAGGCATAAACAAATTTCTAGAAGGTTACATTAATGCAATTTTCTTCCAAATTGTGTGTTATATGACATAAGACTCCAACAATTTTTACTTCTAAAGCTGAAGGAGTATATATGATACAGTTTAGGAAGAAAAAAATTCTACTATTTATTCTAAATATAATTTGAGTAAAATGGGGTAAATTTGCGCTGCCTAAACTTAATAAATTCTCCTAGAAACAATGTTAATTCTTGGTAAGTAGTACCACCGCTCTCCTTTTCCGCAAGCACATGCCGCTAGTTAACCTTCATAAACATGCAAGTGTTGCGTTAGATCTTGATTCTTATTATTTAGATAATGTGATAAATTTTAGTGATGTTATAATAAACAAACAACTACGTCGTGTTATCATAGTTTGGCGCAACATCGGTTCTCAGCTCGAGGTCATTTTGAAAGAAAGGTAGTTCTACTTTGGTAATAATATCAGATACATAATATCTGTCCGGTAAGGAAGAAACAAAATATCTAAAGTACATGTTGTCGTAGGGTCCCTTTCACTAACTCATCTATTATAGTCTTCTTCAATAGACTGGCACCAACCAATCGTCTAAAAGAATTATATAGTCTCTCTCATATCTGATCCTTTCTCTACAAATATATATCTATTCCTTCACGTTCTCTTCTTCTCACGCCTCCCACTCGTGTAGTCTACATTGGCCTTCTGAAGGAACTAGTGCTCTTAGGAGTATATAAGTTAAATACTCCCTCCGTACCAAAATAAGTGTCTCAAGTTTGCTCAAAATTGGATGTATCAGTATATGAAACATGTATAGATATATTCACTTTTGGACAAATTTGTGACACTTATTATGAAACGGAGGGAGTAATTCGTTTGTACTCCATGAGAATTGCATACCATGGAAGAAATACGAGCGTTTGAGAACAGGAGGCACTGGGAATGTGATAGTAACCATGTTCATGAATGCGAGAAGTGTGATAACAGGAAAAGGAGAGGCGGCCGAGCTCCGCACTCGCCCGGGTCTGTATCTGAGGGCACATCCAATGGCGTTTGCATGGAAGGTTTGTTTGCTCGATGCGTCAGTGATGCTGTCTGGTATTATTAGCTTGGACGCCATGTTGCCGTTGGGGCTGCCGTGGGCGTGGGTGGACTGGAAATTATCCAGACGCACAGCCGAACTCTATATATCCAGACGTTCTCACCTCTTGTCACACCTTCCCACGCTTTGCCTCATGTATAGCTGACTTCATTACAAATTACCTTGGATCTGCCAAGGGAAGAAAATGACATGTGAGCTCTCGTTGTACTGTTCACTAATGTTCCTTCAACATTCCGTTGTAACTTTGGACACCGCTAGGTAGCGGCGCCACACCTCTGATTTCCTACATTGCCGCACATTTTCTTCTCTTCTGCTGCCATACAATTTAAAACACTAATGCATGCAATTATAAAATTACCAAAGATTGTTTTGATTTGAAATTTCCCCAAAAAAATACTCAACCATAGACCCGATTAACTATCGGTTTTCACCTTTGGCAGACTTTTTATATTGAACATTTTTAAATACTGAACATTGCAGAGTCATAAAATGGTGAAAAATAAAAACAAAAATAAAACGGAAAACAAAAAAGAAAAAAGAAACATATGAAACATATATTTAAAAGAAAACGAGAAAGAGAGGAGAAGATGAAAATAAAGTAGATAAAACAGAAAATGAAAAAAAAACAAGATAGCAGCAGGGGCGTCCCGCGCCCCCAATGGGCATGATATAGGACTTGCGGCTTTCCACCCCGTGAATACGTCTATTTGGCCAGATGGGTTACAAGTTTATTTTTGTAGTGGGCTGAGTATAGAGAACTTCTGAATCCTGTGGGTCAGGTCCTAGCAATAACTATTAATTATTTAATTGACTCGCACCAACCATTGTAAATAATCATATAGCTCATCATTTTTTGTCCCCTTTTCTACATATATATCAACCCTCTCACATTCTCTTCTCAGCCATCCCACCGTATGTCGTGTACATTGTCTCAGAAAGTCTATAAGAATTACATACTACCAGCAAATACTAAACACTCTAAATACTAGAGAACACATGGATGTTTAAGAATTGGAGGCACCGGGAATGTGCTAGTGAAAAGATTCGCACGAAGGATTAGAGACCAAACAAGGCACAGGAGTCGCCGCCGAGCGCCGCGCTCTCTCGGGTTTGCGTCTGGCGGCACATCCGCTGATGGGTGCGCAGAAGGGAATGCTTAATCGCCGCCCCACTCCGCGGCTCGGGAGGTGCGGGCCAGTTTTGTTGCTTGATTGTGCTGGCGACCTTCATGGCAAGTAGTAGCGTCTAGCGACTTAGGGCATGTACAACGGTAGGGAAGGCACGCTTTCTCTTAACCATCCACGTCATTTAGAGAAGACAAAATTATAAGTTATACAATGCATTATCTCTTGTTGTCATCCCTAGCAATTAATGAGATTTAATTATATTTTGGTAGAAAATTAAAGTTTTAAGAGAAGACAAGTGGTACAATGGTGAAATTAGCCTTCTCTTATTTCGTAAGAGATCATCCTTAATTAAGGGAAGGCAACCTTCCCTTTTTTCATTCTCTCTCCGTCACCTGGACAATTATCCTACGTGTCAACGCTAAGAGAAGGCTGACGTCACCCCATTGTACATGCCCTTAGCGAACATCCAGCGAGCATCTCCGCTTTGGCCGCCCTGCATTATGCATTGCGGACAAAGCCGTAGAAATTAACCGGGTTTGATGGAACTGTCTGCGGAGTCCGCTATGACCACGCAGTATTTTCAGAAGAAAACAATTACTGTTATGAAACTGCAGCACGGCTGCGCCTGTCAGAATGAGATTGAAAAGCTATCGCTGTTGCTCTTGCCGCTCCTCCGCTAGTTGCCGGTTGTGCTGCAATGCTGCCAAGGTGACCATGCAGATCAAACGCGTTTAGCCCAAGCCAGAGCATCGCCACACTTACTCCAAGGACCTTCACACTGCGGGACTAACAGGCCAGTCCGACGGCATTTATCGTCGGACTCACGCTAAAAACCGTCGGCATACACGAGCCCGACGATGGCCATCAGGTTAAGGCCGTCGGCGTGTAATCCATCGGGCTAACGCCGTTGCCGTCGGGCTCATAGTGAGCCTGACGGTATTACCGTCGGCTTTACAACTAGGACGCCGACAGCAATGCCGTCGGGTTCATAGATGGCTCTACCAATTTTTTTTCAAAATTATTTTTTTTCAACTTTTTTTATTATTATTTTAACTCTAATTTAGTCATATATTTAATCTCATATCACATAGTTAATCATAATCTTAGCTCAAATTATCCACTCACACACTTAATCATAATCTTAGATCAAACTATTCACCCTTAGTCAAACTTCTCAGACGGTCACCATCCTTATAGTGCTCCAGGCCAAGCACGCTTAACTATTGAGTTCTATCCAAATTAGATTCTAGTTGAGATGTCATACCTTGTTGCTATTAGTATGATAGCAATCATATTAACCCTCATCTGACATATTATACTTTTTAATCTTTAAAATTTCAAAAATAAGATTTGAATGAACAAAATAACTATGTTTAATAATACTTGAATAATAATAATAATCAATCATTTTATTTTTGTTTTGTCTTTTCCATTTAATAACAAATAATTCATATCTTCATATTGATATATCAGAATTTAATAAATAAAATGTCTATGTCGTTCATAAAAATGAGAGGAATCCAAATATGACATCCATGCCATCATTTTCATAATGAATGATGTCTTTTAAAACAAACAAGAACCAACATAAATCAGCATAAAGTAAATTAAAGAGACGAATTTAGATAGAAAGCAAGGAAAATCCTCATATTAAATTATTATCCATAAAATATGTTCTTCTCTTTGTGAAAATTAAATGGGTGTCATTTTGGACCATATTTTATGTACTTGCTTTTAAAAAAGTCATTTTGACACTTAAAAAATGGCAAATGATATTTCTAAAAAGAATTTTGAAAATCGCTTCGGTGACGTTGTTTCCCATACCATGACGCACATATGTGCTGAATAAGGGCTCTTTATCACAAACTATGACATGATAATGGTCATACATTAGTCATTTGTCTTGAAACGTATGCATGTTTATAGATGTTCGACATTTTTGTGAAGTTTCGTTTTAAAAAGTTTGCCAAAAATCAAGTTTATCATTTTTCCTATTAACTAGTACACGTAAAAGGACTCCATGCCAAAGGGTTCTTTTTTTTAGTACTTTTTCATATTTTTCCATTTCTTTCAAAAAACGGTTAAAATGGAGAGCATGGCTATTCATCAAAAGTGGTCGAATTTTTCAAAACTATTGACGGTTCTATGTTGTAACCACTACTTGTGTACCTTAAAATTATTTTTGTAAGAACTCCAGAGCAAACTATCACACAGTTGTAGTTCAAATTTGAATTACTTTCGGAAAATTGACATAAAGTCAATTAAAGAGGCGAATTTAGATAGAAAGTAAGGAAAATCCTCATATTCAGATATTATCCATAAAATTTGTTCTACTCTTTGGGAAAATTAAATGGGTGTCATTTTGGACCATATTTTATGTACTTGTTTCACAAAAAAAGTCATTTCTGACACTTAAAAATGGAAAATGATATTTCTAAAAAGAATTTTGAAAATCGCTTCGGTGACGTTGTTTCCCATACCATGACACACATATGTGCTGAATATGGACACTTTATCACAAACTATGACATGATAATGGTCATACATTGGTCATTTGTCTTGAAACGCATGCATGTTTATAGATGTTTGACATTTTTGTGAAGTTTCGTTTTGAAAAGTTTGCAAAAAAACAAATTTATCATTTTTCCTATTAACTAGTACATGTAAAAGGACTCCATGCCAAAGAGTTTCTTTTTTTGAGTACTTTTTCATATTTTTCTATTTCTTTCAAAAACGGTCAAAATGGAGAGCATGGCTATTCATCAAAAGTGGTCGAATTTTTCAAAACTATTGACGGTTCTATGTTGTAACCACTACTTGTGTACCTTAAAATTATTTTTGTAAGAACTTCAGAGCAAACTATCACACAGTTGTAGTTCAAATTTGAATTACTTCCGGAAAATTGACATAAAAGTCAATTAAGAGGCGAATTTAGATAGAAAATAAGGAAAATCCTCATATTCAGATATTATCCATAAATTTTTTTCTACTCTTTGGGAAAATTAAATGGGTGTCATTTTGTACCATATTTTATGTACTTGCTTCCAAAAAAGTCATTTCTGACACTTAAAAATGGAAAATGATATTTCTAAAAAGAATTTTCAAAATTGCTTCGATGACGTTGTTTCCCATACCATGACACACATATGTGCTGAATATGGGCACTTTATCACAAACTATGACATGATAATGGTCGCACATATGTGTTAAAACTATTGCATATTTGTATATGATTGCTATTTTTTGTAAAGTTTTGTTTTGAAAATTTGCCAAAACTCAAGTTTATCATTTTTCTAAAAACTAGTACACGTCAAAGACTTCATGCCAAAGGGTTTCCTTTTTTTTAGTATTTTTTCATATTTTTTTTGAATGTAATCTAATTTTTTGAGAAAAACTGAAAAACGGTATAGTAATACCGTCGGGCTCACAATGTGATTAGATGGACGCTGACGGCACTGTAAACCCGATGGTGGTCGTCGGGCTCACTAAATAAACGCCGACGATGCGAGCCCGACGGTGGCCGTCGGCCTTACAACTAGGACGCCAACGGCAAAACGACGTCGATGGTTTTTTCGTTTCGTCGGTTCACGTTGTGACGCCGACGGCCCCCGTCGGCGTTGAAATGGCCGTCGGACTGGGCTGTGTTTCCCGTAGTGTCACCAGATCCTTATGCCAACCTCCAACTCCACCTCAGAGAGACGCCGGCCGCCAGATCTGGATGTGAACCACCGCCATTTGATGTTGAGGTAGCATCTTGAAATGGAAAAAAACACAAGAGCGCCACACGCGCATCCACACAAAGCCTACAACTAGTATACGAAGGGTCGGACACCCTCTCCCCCTAGTCTATCCAACGGAGCTGATGGACTGAGAAGAGAAGGTCCAAATGGAGAAAGTGAATCTCAAGCACGGAGAAGGACACAGAGAAAGAGAGAAAAGGGTGTGCGTAAGTGTCAATATCTTCCTTTTTTGGTGAGTAAGCAATGAACCAAATGTTTAAGGTTTATATATGTAAATCTTGTCCTAGGTCCCTACCACTAACTAAATTATTTTGGTCTTCTTCAATAGACTCGCACCAACCATTGTTGTAAACAGTTATATACTCTCTCACATTTGGCCTTCTTGTCTTCATATATATTTGTTCTTCCATGTTCTCTTCTTCACACTCCTCTCTTGTAGTATACATTGGCCGCTTTCCCAGGTAACTAGTGCTCTCGGACATAATTTTACTTGTAGTCTATGAGAACTCCATACCATGCGAGGAAAATAAACACAGTAAATCATATAGAAACATGGGTGTACATTTTCTGAGAGGCCGAAATATGAGTGTTTGAGAACAGGAGGCAGCGGGAACGTGATAGCAACCAAGCCAGCTCGACTCAGCAGACTCAGTAGAAAGAGAGGTGAAGCGAAGCGGCACGATGCCGCGCTCGATCAGGTCTGCATTTGACGGCACATCCATTGGCACTTGCGCGTAAGGCAAATCACTTGTGTACAAGGCTCTGGTGATTCTGTGGTCTGTCCAGACACTATATCCTCTTGCCACGCCTTCCTACGTCTGGTGTGTTGAGTGTCGCTGCCTTATGACCTGGATCCTTTGGACGGTCCGTAATAAGATGGTCATCGAGCATGTCTTACCACGATGGGCCACTGACTCAGTTTTCAAATTCTTGCCTTTCCTGTAGGAGTGGCACCCTTTGGCTAGACAGCAGGACAGGTAGCGGTTGGACAACATTCTTGAGGATCTCTTGAAGGCGGCACGCCTTCTTTCCTTGCCGATCGGCCGTTGAGCTCTACGTTGTAGAGTTTTGTATCAGGACTTGTAATTCTATCTTTTCTTTGGGTTGTGTTGTGTTGTGGCCCCAGTAAAACTTTGTCTCTCTCACACTTTGGTTTAGCTTGTCGTTGTTTTGTAAACTCTGAATGGTTGGTTTATTTATAAAACGGGGCACAAGCCTGTTTCGAGGAGTGTCGATGCCTTATAATGGAACTTGTGTGAACATCTCTACTCCCCAGCAATAAACTTTAATCAGAAACTGAAATCAAAAAAGTTAAAATCATAAATGAACACTCGAGCTGAACACTGTGATTCACCTTGCGTCAATCGATCGGTCTATGTCCGTGTTTTTGGGCCTTGGGTCACTTCTTGGGACTGACCAATCGCTACCCTACCACACAATTTGAAGGGGTTCGGTGCAGAAAATAATAATTTTTCTATCGTATGAAATCCTAACTAGTCAGGATCTATCTATCTAGTACATGTGATAACGGTGGCGGAACGGGTTACATTACCTCCATGTAGACCGATAGCGGGGATTACGCTCCCGCACAAGCGTTGACGATGAAGTCGTACGTAGCCGACCTCGAGGTCGCGGAGAACTTGCCGCGATGACGTAGACGATGACGACGGGGTGTCGACGATGACATGCGTCGACGGGCGTCAGGCGGAAGATGGCGAGGCGCCGGCGGGTGGGAGGGTGCGCCGGCGGCAGGGGGAGGCGGCGCAGCGGCTGCAGGTGGGCGAGACGACGTCGCCCAGGCTCCTCAAAAGAGTCGCCTCCGAGCACTCGCAAACATACGGAGCTTAACAACAGCCCCCGGCCATTCAGATCCAGCTGAAATCACAGGGGTAGAACTTATCTGGAATCCCGCAGGGCAACGGCGCCCGGCGGTCTAGCTTAGGTGGAGAGAGGGGGCAAAACGGGCGGAGAAGCAACTCGGCCGGCCTGCTATACAATTAATTGTATTTTTCTGTAATTAATCCAATTAATATGCCTTGCTATATAAAGGGGGGAGGGGGTGTGCAAACACCTTGCCTCCCCCATGTGGGACTAAAGGAATAGGAGGGGGAGGGGGGTTCGGCCGAACCTCCTAGTCCGAGTTGGACTAGGGGCCCAAGCCCCCTTCCTCCTATGGTGGTGCGGCTCCCCCTCTTGGGCCCTCTCAGGGCCCATGTAGGTGGGAGCCCCCTTTTTCCTTTATTATTTAATAATTAAATTAATATAAAATATAATTAATTCACAATTAATATATTTAATTACTATTTAATATCCCGTGACTCCGAAACATTTTCTGAACCACCCGAACAACTTTCGGACATCCGTGGAACCATTCCAGACCTTCCCGAAACTCCTTCCGGACCACCGGAACTCTTTTCGGATCATTTCTCTCTCTCCAATAAAATTCTATATTTTTCCAGAACCTATCTCCCAGTGTCGTTAAGACCTTAAGTTTGTTACGCTACGGTTCGAGAACACTCCAGACATGGTCGAGACACTCCGCTCAGCAATGACCGTTAGGGATACCTGGATGTATATGACGGCCCCTGTGCATTCTATGAATATCGTCGTTGAACCATAAATATGATATTCATTCCCTTTGTTTCTGCGATACTACCTTGTCCGAGATATGATCGTAGACATCCGATGTCTTTGTTGTATCTCGTTACCGACAAAGATTATTAACTCATATGTGATATTACATCTCCATGACCTAGTCATAAGCTGCGCAACTATATAGATGTAATCTCACCGAGTGGGACCAGAGTATCTTTCCATTACAATAATGAACAAATCCCGCTCTTGATCCTTACGTCTCGATGCTCTTTCGGGATACCCAAGATGGACTCCGTTATTGTCATACTATATAAGACACAACGTTTGATGCTCTCAAAGCACCCCTACGAAGCATCAATAAGTACGGTCTCACGGTCTAAGGAATAAGCTATCATATTCTATTTTATTGCAAATGACAAACATCGTAATACGATCTTATTGCAATACTTTGCGTATGTCCATCACCTTATTCAACTAATAAGATGACTCCATTGTCAACCTACGTTATTGTCCTTGATCGGAAATCTCGATCAACTGTTGCCCAATGGACTAGTTCATATAGAGGTTTACTAGGGACCTGGTTGTCTATGTATCACGCGTTTATTAATAATTCCGATTAATACAGTTATAGCATAATACACAAACCCATTATAAATTTATGAGATAATGCAATAAATACTACTTATTTATTTGCCTCTAGGGCATATCTACTTCAGTCTCCCACTTGCACTAGAGTACAAATAAACTAGCTCCATTTTACTTCATCAAAATCCCTTACCAAATAAGCGTCATTTGATAATGCTTGCTTATGGAAGAGTGTTACTTTGACAATCTGTACAATACATAATTGTGCATACTTTTGCGATTCATTGATATCAACTTGCTTGATACCATAATGTTATCCAATAACATATATGCAAATACCGTAACTAAGTGAGACTTCTGTTTCCCAGCGCTCACTCTGATTATGCTTACCAGATAACTGTCTTGAAAACACACTCAGTCATATAGAGCCCATTGTAACAATTACAAACTCGCGATATTACATACTTTCACACATATGTAGAAAACTGGACATTCCAATGTCAATCTAATAACTAACGTACTTCTACTTCCAGTAAATTCTAAATTTACTTTTATAACTGTTCTTTTTCTAAAAACATCGGTTATATTTCATCGAGCAGATAATATGGTTTCTGTATGATGTCTAATATTACATAATAGACCAACATGTCATACAACCATTACTACCTTGTATCATTACTCTTAATGATCAATTGGATTTCCAAGGACCATCCTTTTTATTCTATTCTAACTCCTCAGATATAATCCAGAACAACTCGACTAACTATTTAAAATTCCCGTTCTATTCCAAATAGACACTAACTTTCAAATAGTTTCACAACTTCATCCTTCTCATCTATTCTACTGGTACAATCTCACAATGTGTCATTTACACAAGATGAATTCGGCTCCCACTCAAATTATGTCTCCACATATTTGAGAACACGAGATCCCACTCAAAAACATGTCATCCACATATTTGAGCTCCTAAGCTGCCACTCAAAAATATGTCCTTTACATATTCCACCTGAGTGAACTAACTTTGACTACCACTTAAAATCGATATTTTGGTCAAACCAAAATCATTGATCTCTTATCAATTATAATTCAATACAAACTACAGTATTACATTAATACAAATCCCTCAGACTTTAAGCATGTCTACATAAATGTAGTCAACAAATTTGATCTTGTCCAAGACACATTTCTTGACAAAACATGCTTCCACGTCTTTCTTATAGTTACATTTCTCATATAACACTTTATATGATGATTAAACAATCTTATTCCTCTAATAAGAATTGCAGCAACAATTACTATTTTAATCCTTTCAAATGTAACTTGGATTTTTAGGCTAAAAAGTCTTTGTTCGTATTCTGATATTTTCTCAACTTTCTTTGTATTCATAAAGTGCACCTTGATCTGTCAACAAGATCTGAAACACTTAATATTGTGATGTGACCTGACAGCAATATTAAATATAAGAACACTTTATCCAGAAGCTTCTTTCATGAAAAATATTATGATCTTTATGAAGAGGATTGCAAGCAGAAAATAGTTTTCTAGTCTCCCTCACTCTTAATCACCAAATTTTCATTAGTAGACATATACCCTTTGGAACACCTTCCAATATTCTACTTTTATGAATATAGGTCTGACACCTTATTTCAAGCTTCTAATTCCAATCCATAAACCATAATTCGAAAAATCATATTTTTCTCGGAATTACATAGACAACAAACTACATTTTGTTTCTATTTGGCTTTGGAATACACTCCCATCCAATGCGAGTAATCTACAAAGAACTATTCATGTATGTTCCGAATTATCGTATAATCATATACATGACGACATTATTGTCGATCATGCGAGTTTTCGTTGAGAGAAATATCTATTTTCTAAAGTGGACATCGACTATAATGTTTCAAACATATTAAGAGATTCTAAGACAGATTCTGATAGACCACACTTTATTTAAAATAGAGTATGATTATAATACCGCACATATCACCATATATGACATTATAATATTGTGAAACGAATTTTCACAAGTCTTTTGTGTTGAAACCATAATTCAAAAATATTGTCCTTTGATCGAATCTTGTGAATACAATATTCATTAATCTTTCTTCATTTGATCTCTTATAAAATTAATTTCAGACTCATGATTTATTAGGCAAATACTTTTATTCACCAATAATCATAGAAGAATTCAGATCAAGCAAAAACACCATTAATTAATTTAATAATCATTTGAAACTCTTAATTAATTTCCTCTCGTATTGACACTTCAACACTATATTTCAAACTTAATCAATTCGGCACTCGAAATACTTAAATGGACCAAAAACATCCATTACTTCTTTCATTGCCTTTATGACTAAATTCGATGGTGTTTGTTCTAGTAATAGAACTTTTATTCATTGGACATGCTATTTTATCATTTCTACAATTATGAACGTTATCATACAATTGATGTAATTGAGATGTGAAACCTTTATTCATAATATAAAACAACTGGCTTGTTCCATAACATAAAACAACTGAACTTTTCTTATTACATGAATAACTTTGTCTTGTAACAATGAAGACACTGAACAACTTTGTATTTTATCACGCAACATGAGTCACACGATGGCTCCCACGTCGCCCCCACCCTCGGCGCTCCCCTCCGGCCATTGTGATCTCTAGCCCCTCGGTGCAATGGAAGCGCTCCTCTCGTGGGATTTTTCGCCTGGCTTGGCGGTGGCTCATCAGGTGCGTAAGCAGTTTGGATCTTCAGTCCATTTCTCCTCTTCCTCTGGTTCCAAAGAATTCTTTCTGGTGGTCTCCTTTTCCTCGGCTTCTTTTGCTCTTACGAAGGAATCAGTCGGAGTAGCCTTGCAATGCTGTATTGGTGGGGATCCATCTGGTCTGCGAGTTTTCCAGTTGGCTGATCGGAGATTCAGGTTTTCGGTTGCGTCTAGTCAGATTGGGCATTTCATATATGGGCTTAAAGATCGGATTTGGCCCGACTTTGTTTGTCACTTTTCTCTCTTTCGAGGTGATTCCCCTAAGGTCACGGGTTTTTTCACCCTGGTGCCTATCAAGATTTTGACAAACAAGATACTGTGATTGCGCAACGCAGTCCGACTCGGATTCGGCCGAACTTGGATTTTTTACGTCAGAATGCTGCTGCTGATCCGTGGGCTTCTTTGATCGAATTGGCAAAGTTTGGTTTAGTGGATAAATCAAGCACTGTTCCATCAGTTCATGATATTCAGTTTGGATCGTTCTCACCGCCGGTGAAGCCTACGACGGTGCTGCCCCGGGTTGCAGAGGTCAATTCAGTTATCTTTGGCAGGTTCTCTGATCCGGTTCCCTTGGGGCCCGTTAATTCTAGATTTCAAAAGGTTAATAGATTTTTTTATCCCAAGAACTCTTTTGCCCATCTGTCAGTGGATATTCTGGAGCATATCAACGATTTGGGGGGATCGGGTTACTCTGATTCGGAGATTTTGGAATATTTGAATCTGACTGCAATCCCGCCCGCGGATACGGTTTTCCAGTTATTGGGTCGGTGCTCTCGCTGTAGTCTTTCTGATCACTTGAGGCCCAACTGTCCGGGAGTTTGTGTGGCTTGTCAAGTTTTGGGCCGCAAATGCGAAGCTTGTCTAAAACCTGTAGCTGATAATTCTCATTTTCCTCAACCTGCGGGTAAGCCTCCGAAAGGAGATCTTCTTCTGGCGGGCCGCTGTTGGGCTTGCAACCAGGCTGGTCATTTCAAGGTTAATTGTACTCGGAAAGCCTTTTGGCGGCCCAAGAAAATTGCACCCACAATACCTTTGCGTCCGGTCCGCCAAATCTGGGTGCCCAAACAGAAAGCTCGGCAAGTTAAGGAAGTTAAGGATTTTAGGGATTCTCCCCGGAGTTCTCGAGACACAAAGCTCCTCCTCTCCTACCATGGTCCCCTTTCTACAGTAAAACCCTCTATGGTGCCGCCAGAGACGCTTCGAGACATGCCGCTGCCAATGGCGAACTTCCCCATCAACCCCCATGCATTCATCCCTGATGGTATGACGATCGAGCAGGGCCCTGCAGACAGAAGGACCCACACCCAACTTGTGGTGCCGCCTAATCCGCCTCTTCACCACGACCGTGTGGTCATCGCGGAAACTAATCGGTATGTTCCAATCCAGCTCAGAGAGAGTATGCGTCAGGATGTGAGTGATCTTCTGGCTGAATCTGGATTTGCTGCGGTAGATTGGGATGATCACCCATTTGGTTTGGGAGCTTTCCAGTTTGCGAATACCCTGGCTGCGGATACAGTTATTGGTTTATCCTTTGAAGTCGATGATATTACGACAGTCACCTTTGTTAGACATGATAGGGCCAAGAATGTGAGATTAGCAGCTTTTGGACGTGAGACGTGGATTCTATTTCTTGGTTTTCCGCTAGATTATCAGACTGCGTTTTACATCAATAGGGATGTAGAGGATTTTGGTCTGCTTTCAGTTTGGCATCAGCCGAGAGGCAATCTGAAGTTTGTGCTTGCTAAGGTTAGGGTTGTTCACCCTAAGTTCATTCCTCCCAGTCTGGTTGTCACTCAGTTAGGGGGTACAAGAAACGGTTGGACTGTTCCGGTTTATATCTTGCGTAGTGCGGATTGGAATGCACATGTGCATGATGTGCCTTTTCCACCTGAAGATCCAGAACCCCGAGGTGGGAACCCTCACCCCATGCATGGTGCCGATGTTACGGCTGAACATATTTACCAGGGACAGTTGGCTGCTTGGCTCCATCTTAATCAAGCGCATAATGCTAATTACAATCAAGGCAATCAAGGTAATCATGGTCAACACCAACATGCAGAGGTCCCGCAGTTGGATCTTCAGGAACAACTTGATGAAGGAGAAATTCAGGAAGATGTGCAGGCTCTCCCGTTAGTAAACTTTTAGGCGATTCTAGCTGAGCAAGGAGTTCCTTTCCAGGCTGGAGTGCCACCTCCTGCTAATAACACTACTGACAGTCCCATGCAAGCATGGACTGATTCCATTAGCAGCCCGGAAATGGAGCAGGAAGTGATCAATATGCAGGTCAACACAGCTCTATTATGTGAAGATAATTTCTCTACCGCCAATTCTCTGATCCTTCAAACTTATGGGCTCACCAAGTTGTACAAGGCTGAATTCTCTGCTCTACAGGTTGATAGTCTACATTTTACTCAGGCTTTGGTATTGGGCCTCCAGCCTTTTTCGGCTGTAGCTTTGGCCCAAATTTCAGTGGTCACGGCTTGTATAGCCCAGCTTCTGAAGCCCAAAGTTGGCCCACCTCTGCAGTGTCAACTGGCCCAACAGGCTCCCCTCTCTCTTTTACAGATTGTCTCGGGCAAGAGAATTGCTGCTTCCAGGATCTTTTTCCTACACCACCTAAGAAGTTGGCAAAGTTACAGTCAGTTAATGGCCTACAGATTGCTCTGATAGCGGCAGAAGATGCCATTGGAGAGCAGCATCCTTTACATGATCAGGAACCAGTTGTCACAACCATGGTAAGAAGGAGTCCTCGAGCTAACAAGTTTGATGGTTTCAAAGTGCCAGCTGTCAAGGATGTTAAAACAAGGAAATCCAAGGTGAAGGCAATCAGGATCCCAGCTGTTAAAGATGTCCCATCTGAAACTCAGACTACAAATATCTCTGCATCTCAAGTCAGGGAGCCAGTCCCACCTGCAACCCCTATACCTCTGATGCAACACATTGGTGTTCAGTTGTGTGGTGTGCCTCCACAGAAGTTTTCCTCCCCGAACCTCCTGGCTGACCTGGAGGATTCTGAGAGCTCCTCCTCTTAAGATATATTTTTGTAATGCATTATCTTAAAAAGTGGTGTGTCTTGTGCTGGAACATTAGGGGTTTAAATGCAAGAAGCAAACAGTTGGCTCTTTTGAATGCAATCAAACTTTGTGGCTGTGATGTGGTATGTCTGCAAGAAACTAAGAAAGATTTCTTTGATATGGCCTTTATTAAATCTTGCTGTCCTCCCTCTCTTTGATGAATTTGTGTATGCACCGTCTAATGGTGCCTCTGGTGGTTTAATTATTATTTGGAAAAGCTCTGTTTTCACTGGCCTTGTTATGCACTGTCAGCCTTTTGCCTTGTTGGTCCATTTCACTTCAAAATTGGATAACATCTCTTGGACCCTTCTAAATATATATGGTCCTTGCACTGGTGAGCTTCGAGATGCTTTTGTCGAATGGCTTTATGATCTCTCCATTCCGTATGAGGAAGACTGGCTGATTGCAGGAGACTTCAATTTATAAGATCTAGCTCTGACAGAAATAAGCCAGGTGGCAATGTTGATGATATGCTTATCTTTAATGATATAATTAGATCTCAACATTTAACTGAAATTCCTATTAAAGGGCGCCGTTTTACTTGGAGTAATATGCAACATGATCCGGTGTTGGAACAACTGGACTGGTTTTTCACCTCTTTGCATTGGGCTAGTTCTTACCCAGCAACATTTGTCTTTCCCCAAGGAAAGCCCACTTCGGACCATACGCCTTGTGTGGTTTCTCTGCAAACAAATATCCCAGGAAGTAAGCTTTTTCGCTTTGAGAGTTATTGCACAACCCACCAAGGATTTATGCAGACAGTGGCAGCTAGTTGGGCCAGGCCCACTTATAAGAGCAACAGTGCATCAAACCTAAATGCAAAATTAAAACGCTTGCGGTATGATCTTAAGTTCTGGAGTAAGGGCATTCTAAATTGTCCATTTGCATTGCAAATAGCAATAAAGCTTTGCTTGAGATCGATAACTTGGAAGATAGAAGAGGCCTAACTATCCCAGAGATTAACTTCAGGAAAATTCTCAAGGAACACCTTCTTAACCTCCTTGAGTTCCAGAGGCAATATTGGAAGAAAAGATGCACTATCCGGTGGACCAAGTTTGGAGATGAAAACACAAAATTCTTTCATGCCATGGCTACAGACAGATATAGAAAAAACTCAATTGCACACTTGGCACTCTCTGATGGTTCTCAGGTCACTAGTCATGCTGACAAGGAAAAGGTTATTTTGAAGCTTTTAAAGGTAGGTTGGGTACCTCGCAAGCTGCACATATGGGATTTTACTTAGGATCCCTAATCACTCCTATTGAAGGTTTGGAAGTTTTGTCTGCACCATTTACTTCCGAGGAGATTGAGTCAGTTGTCAGATTAATGCCACCTGACAAAGCACCTGGTCCAGATGGATTTAATGGTCACTTTCTTAAGGCATCCTGGCCTATAATTAAGGAAGATATGTACAAGCTCTGTAATGAATTCTTTGAGGGTAAACTCAACTTGGAAAGCATCAATACAGGATATATTACACAGATTCCAAAAGTACAATCTCCACAGACTGTAAGTGATTACAGACCAATAACCCTTATGAACTGTTGCCTAAAGTTGGTTACCAAGATTCTTGCTAATCGGTTGCAGAAGGTGATATTGAAAATTGTTTATAAAAATCAGTATGCGTTCCTAAAGGGTAGAAGTATACAAGATTGTATTGCTTGGGCTTTTGAATTTATCTTTCAGTGTGAGTCTTCCAAAAAGGAAATCATTTTGCTCAAGCTAGATTTTGAAAAGGCCTTTGACACTATTGATCACTCAGCTATGGTGAAGATTATGAGGCAAATGGGTTTTGATGACAAGTGGCTAAAATGGATTGAGCTAATCTTTGACTCAGGACTGTCTTCTGTTCTTCTGAATGGTGTACCAGGCAGACAATTTCACTGCAAAAGAGGAGTCAGACAAGGGGATCCCTTGTCTCCACTCATTTTTGTCTTAGCTGCTGACTTACTTCAGGCGGCTATCAATAAAGCCTTTCGGAGTGGGGTTCTTAATGCACCTTTCTCTCCTAACTATAGCATGGATTTCCCAGTAGTTCAATATGGCGATGATACATTAATTATCATGCCTGCCTGTGTTGATCAGATCAGAATCATGAAGGAAATTCTGAACACTTATGCTCAGTCTACTGGGTTGCAGATTAATTACCATAAATCAACAATGATCCCAATTAATGTGCCAGCCCATACTGCTATACAGCTTGCCTCTATTTTGGGTTGTACTGTGGGTCAGATGCCATTTACTTATATGGGTTTGCCCTTGGGTACTACCAAGCCTACTGTACAGGATCTGATGCCATTAGTTGACAGAATTGAGAGGAGTATGTCTGCCAACTTTATGATGATGGCTTATTCTGGAAGAACAACTGTTATCAATTCTCTCCTTACTTCAATTGCCAGTTTTTCTATGTGTGCCTTGAAGATTAATCCCAAAATTCTAGAGCATATTGAGAAGATTAGACGACATTGCCTATGGAATAAGAAAACAGAAGAGGGTGAAAATTGTAACCCTTTAGTAGCTTGGGATAAGGTCTGTAGACCTAAGGATAAAGGAGGTGTTGGTATCCTAAATCTGAAAATTCAGAATGAAGCATTGCTGCTTAAATACTTGGATAAATTCTACAATAAAGCAGATATACCTTGGGTACAGCTAGTCTGCCAAGCATACTATAGAGATAAAGTACCACATGCGACAGAACCTTGTGGATCATTTTGGTGGAGAGATATTAGTAAGCTATCCCCAACCTTTAGGGGTATTGCTTCTTGTTAGATTAATGCAGGGAATTCTTGTCTGTTTTGGAAAGATCTCTGGAGTGAGGGTATTGCTGCGGATATTTTCCCTAGGGCTTTCTCTTTCGCGCTGCACGAAGATGTGTCTGCATGCAATTTCCTGACTGCCACTTCACTTGCTGCTAACTTTGCTTTGCCACTGTCGCCACAAGCTTTTCAGGAGGTTAGAGACCTACAAAAAACTACCGCTCACATAATTCTGGATACTAATGTCCCGGACCAATGGACTTTCATTTGGGGGACTAACACATACTCATCCAGGCAGTATTACAAGTTTTGCTTCAGAGATATATTCCCACATCTGGCTTTTAAGTGGTTGTGGAAGTCTAATTGCATCCCTAAGATCAAGTTTTTCGGTTGGCTCTTGTTGTCTGACAGGCTTAACACAAGAAATATGCTTCGGAGGAGACACTATAATATTGGAACAAACTTCAATTGCTCCATGTGTGATTTGCAAACCGAGGAAACAGTCGAACACCTTTTCTTCACGTGCGCATTTAGTCGATTGTGTTGGGACATTGTTGGTATGCCCATCTCAGATAACCTACTTGCTGATCGGTTGCATTTGATCTCTTTTTCCCATGATGGCTGGAACAAACAGATGTTCATGGAAGTTTTTTTTACTGCCGCCTGGAACATTTGGAAAGAGAGGAATAGTTTTTACTTCAATGGGATCGCCCCAGAGCTTCAATCCTGGAAATCTAGATTTAAGGCCGATTTCTCCTCTTTGGTTCATAGAACCAAGAGCTCAAAACATCAGTTCATAGACACTTTAGTTAATAACATCTGAACTCTTCTTTTCTCTTGCTCTCTCTTTCTTTACATCTACTGGATGTAAGTTTGTAAATATGTAACTGGTCTTATTCTTAATATATTGGTGAGGGTGAGGCACTAGGGGGTTCTCCCTACTGTCATAAAGTTTCAAAAAAAAGACACTGAACACACTTTCTCACTATTACAAAAGATCTTATCAAAAACTATTAATGATAACTATGATAACTTGAGGACGTGAACACCAATGGCCATCAACTCCTTGATCACCATCTTCAGCGCCAGGTCACATCAAACTTCGCCGCATATATGTGATAATCAGGACCTGTTTCATAAACAGAACAAGTATCAAATATTTTATCATATATCAAGAGGCGAATTCATAATTCTGTTTATATCAAATATATACCTGTAGCATCGAAGATTTCTCCTTCGATGGAATCAACTTTCAGAGATTTGAATTCGGACACGAACTTGTAGAAGTTCATATTGTCGGCCTTCAAAATGTACTTGCGCACATGCTTCTCATAGCTTGGAGGCAGAGATATCAGGACAGTCTGAATGGCACAGGAATCTGGCATCCAGTAATCGAAGACCATCGTCAGCTGGAAGTAGATGTCATACAATCTCTTCAAATGAGTCTCCAGACAGGTATGCTCCTCCATATGAATGGTCTGGAACATTCTAAGATGTCTGAACTGCTCACGCTTTCACTTCATCTCGGAAGTGTATCTTTATCGCATCAATCATGACGCATGGCTCCTTGCGTCGAAACAACTCTTTCAACTCAGGTGCTAGGCATACGGTCATGGTGATCTTCACTTCGATGAATATGTCTCGACGCCTATGGAAATCATTTTCCTCCTCCTCGCTTGCAGAATCTCCTGAGCTTTCTCCTAACGCTTCATCGAGAACATACAAGATGTTGTTGTGTTCGAGGATGTTTCTAAAACCCTTGTACGACCTGATGAAGTTGGACCCGTCGGCTTCTAAGGTAGAATCCGGCCTCTTGAGGAAGTAACTGAAGTATAGTTGCGTAGTCTACAGATGTAATCGCAAAAGAGGTAAGGTAAAGTTTATAATATATTGTTGAGTTTTAGTTTATAATCAAAACACACCACACCAAGATTATTATCCCTAAAATAATAATGGCGATTACACGACCCTCATTCACCATACTACCCCCGATCACCACGGCCGGCAGCACAGCTTTAAAGGTGGACATAAAATGTCGATCACAACAACACTGTGACTCATGCTTGATCTTTCGATCTTCCCGTGTTCCGAGGCCATATCTGTATATGATAGGCTCGCCAATCAAATCTCGAAGACCCTGCGCGTGCAACATGACTTACACCCACTGTATGCGAACGACGATATGTCTGACACCCGATCATCATGGCCTGCCTCCTAATGTAGAAGTTTCTTGGTGGTGCGCAACGAGGGAGAACACAATTTTGGTATTTGTTAGGTATCATCCTATTCATGATGCTACCGTTGTATATCTAGCATATAAGCAATCAATAGGATGCACACACAACAACACACAATAATGATGCAATGAAGTGCGATGTGACATGGTCGATGCGCCTGGACCTTCATGGCGCCATGTGCCTGGCCCTCGGCGCCCCTGCATAGCTCCGAGTCTACGGAGCCCTCCATTGCCTCCGACAGTACGAGTAATATCAAACTTACCGTAACCATGTCACATAAAATAACGCCTCTGCAAAACAAAGTTAGACACCTCTAGCTTTATTAAGTTTTGCAAGTTTTACGTGGCATATAGTCTTATTCGTAAGAGAATCGCTTCCCTACCTACGAACTTTGTACCACAACGTCGATCGTATAATTGCACGTTTAAGCATCCCTTTCAGGCCCTCCATTGAAAATGCTTTGCCGACTAGAGAGAGAGAAACAGACACCCGCCAGCCACAGATACGGTGCAAGCCGTATGTCAGTAGTGGAACCGGTCTCGCGTAAGCGTACGCATACAGTCGGTCCGGGCCGCTTCATCAACTCAATACCAAAGGCATCGCAAGTGCACGCTAGAGGGTAGTAAATATAAGAAAGACGTCCTCATTCAACATGAGTTCTAACCGTACCAGCAGTACTACGCATAGATCGGTTCTGATACCACTGAAGGGGTTCCGGTGCAGAAAACAATAATTTTTCTAGCGTATGAAACCCTAACTAGACAGGATCTATCTATCTAGTACATGTGATAACGGTGACGGAACGGGTTACATTACCTCCATGTAGACCAATAGCGGGGATTACGTTCCCGCACAAGCGTTCACGATGAAATCGTACGTAGCCGACCTCGAGGTCGCGGAGAACTTGCCGAGATGACGTAGACGATGACGACAGGTGTCGACGATGACCTGCGTCGACGGGCGTCGGGTGGAAGATGGCGAGGCACCGGCGGCTTGGGGGGTGCGCCAGCGGCTTGGGGGAGGCGGCTGGGCTGCAGGTGGGTGAGACGACGTCGCCCAGGCTCCTCAAAAGAGTCGCCTCCGAGCACTCGCAAACATACGGAGCTTAACAACAACCCCCGGTCATTCGGATCCAGCTGAAATCGCAGGGGTAGAACTTATCTGGAATCCCGCAGGGCAAAGGCGCCCGCCGGTATAGCTTAGGTGGAGAGAGGGGGCAAAACGGGCGGAGAAGCAACTCGGTCGGCATGCTATACAATTAATTGTATTTTTCTGTAATTAATCCAATTAATATAAAGGGGTGAGGGGGTGTGCAAAGACCTTGCCTCCCCCATGTGGGACTAAAGGAATAGGAGGGGGAGGGGGGGTTCGGCCGAACCTCCTAGTCCGAGTTGGACTAGGGGCCCAAGCCCCCTTCCTCCTATGGTGGTGCGGCTCCCCCTCTTGGGCCCTCTCAGGGCCCACGTAGGTGGTAGCCCCCTTTTTCCTTTATTATTTAATAATTAAATTAATATAAATATAATTAATTCATAATTAATATATTTAAATACTATTTAATATCCCGTGACTCCGAAGCATTTTCCGAACCACCCGAACAACTTTCGGACATCCCTGGAACCAGTCCAGACCTTCCCGGAACTCATTCCGGACCACCGAAACTCTTTCCGGGTCATTTCTCTCTCTCCAACAAAATTCTATATTATTCCAGAACCTATCTCCCAGTGTCGTTAAGACCTTAAGTTTGTTATGCCACGGTTCGAGAACACTCCAGACATGGTCGAGACACTCTGCTCACCAATGACCGTCAGGGATACCTGGATGTATATGACGGCCCCTGTGCATTCTATGAATATCGTCGTTGAACCATAAATATGATATTCATTCCCTTTCTTTCTGCGATACTACGTTGTCCGAGATATGATCGTAGACATCCGATGTCTTTGTTGTATCTCGTTACCGACAAAGGTTATTAACTCGTCTGTGATATTACATCTCCATGACCTAGTCATAAGTTGCGCAGCTATATAGATGTAATCTCACCGAGTGGGCCCAGAGTATCTTTCCATTACAAGACTGAACAAATCCCGCTCTTGATCCTTACGTCTCGATGCTCTTTCGGGATACCCAAGATGGACACCGTTATTGTCATGCTATATAAGACACAATGTTTGATGCTCTCAAAGCACCCCTACGAAGCATCAATAAGTATGGTCTCACGATCTAAGGAATAAGCTATCATATTCTATTTTATTGCAAATGACAAACATCGTAATACGATCTTATTGTAATACTTTGCGTATGTCCATCACCTTATTCAACTAATAAGATGACCTCATTGTCAATCGACGTCATTGTCCTTGATCGGGAATCTCGATCAACTGTTGCCCAATGGACTAGCTTATAGACGTGTATTAATAATCCCGATTAATACAGTTATAGCATAATACACAAACCTACTATAAACTTATGAGATAATGCAATAAATACAACTTATTTATTTGCCTTTAGGGCATATCTCCTTCACAATTGACAACGAAATGCTTCGAAGTTGAGAGCTCGAATTGCTTCGACTGACCTAAAACTAAAAGGATGTGGATAGTGAAGTTGCAATACTACGATGTTTAGAGTTAAAGCACACATTTTGGTAGAATTGGATAGTCGAAAAACTAGAAACATACTTGGATCTAAATGCCATTTTCTGTTTACTTTCATGTCTAGGCTGATAGAAACGGAAACCGGTCCCCTGACTTCACATGCTGCTTCTTCACGTGGTGTCATATGAGTCGATCCAAAATGTACAGGAACAGAGTCATTCGGTGCTCTTTAATAGAAAAATACAGGAACACAATCATTCGGTGCTCTACAATAGAAAAATACAGGAACACAATCATTCGGTGCTCTACAAAGTTAGGTCTAGCTTTTAATCACATGGCTTCATTTGAAAGAAACGGTGCTACACAAAGAACATATATGGAACGGTGCTACACAAAGAACATAGCTTTCGTTAACATCCTCATACATTGCAGCAAAGCCATGGAGTAACAGCGAAGGGAGCTATGGTGGAATTCTTCGGTGCCTACCAAAACCGCAAAGGGTGCCTAGTAACATATAAAACGGTGCCCGTGCAGGATGCCTCCGGTGCCGCGACGAGGTCGACCATGGGGGCTGGGTGCCGGGGTCCGCGACCCAAATCTGGACGGAAGCAGAAGGGGCCGTCGCGAGGATGCTCCGGTGCTGCTGGCGTGAGCACGGACGGCGCGCTGCCCGCGGCCAGGCCCAGCGTGATCTTCGGGAAGGCGCGGGCGGAGTTCGACCCGCCGGCCGATGGGGCGATGGAGGCGCGTCTGGTGCCGCTGCGGACGGGATCCGGTGCTGCCGCAGACGCGATGCGGTGCCTCCCCGTCTAGGCGATGCAGTGCCGCAGGGCAGGAGCTCGACGGGGCCGGGCCGTTGATGAGCAGGGCCACCGGTGCCGCCGTCCGCGGGAACTAAGGTCGCCGGGGCGCGAAAGGGCAGAGCTCGACGGGGCCGGGGTTGGAGAGGCCAGATTCGGCTGCTGCACTGCGTCAGTGGGTGCGAGGCGCGGTGGGACTTCTGTCTCCGACGAGTGGCGGCAGAGGTGGTGGAGAGGAGGAGCGGGGTGAGCACGAGGATCAAGGAAGTCACGGGATGGATAGGAATAGGGATGGGGATGGGAAGGTGAGGTGGTTAGTGGCCCGGTGGTGGGCACGGGCGTGGACTCGTGGGTCTTGGGTGGGTAGGTGGGGGTGAGAGAGAGGATAAGAGAGAGAGGTGGACGTGGGTGGGTGGGGTTCACACGCTTTCTCACTCCAACACAGCCTATGCTGCAGTCTAGTGCCTAGATTAGGACCACTCCGGATCAAAGTAGAAATAATATTGATGAGGCGTTGGAAAATCAACAAAAGAATATGAGGCAAACTTTGGACCACGCATGTGCAAAGATCTTAAAGCATATGTGCGGCACCGATTACCACATCTGGAATGTTGCAACATATACATTATTTTCCCTACATAGATATGCAGACTATGGTGTTACATCAATTCAAACACCAAAGAAAGATACCGACGCTGATTCTGCGAGATGTCTGTTGTGACCGAGTGCGGTCAGATTTAGATTATCCCGTTACTGTTTATTGTTGTATTTACCACATGTAAACAAACTGAGGTCCATGTTGCCCTAATTGCCAACATCTATATCTATATAAGGCGGAAAACTTGCATGACGGGCGATACGATACATCATCCTCATCATACACACCATCCCATCCACCATAGGTGACAGATGACATTGTGAAGAGCGCATACAGATTATCATGACGCCACAAACAGGAAGGAGGTCTTTTTATAGGATGTTATTTGTCAAATACCAAACCTGTATAAACATTTTATCTTGTGTGGTAATATGTAGATCTGCCAAGCACAACCCTTCGAAAACAGACTTACCTTAAAAAATACCACACTGACAAAAAGTTAACAAACCATTGTGTAACACTTTACACCAATATTGATGTTCAGTTGGATTGATTTTTTTTACAAAATCGATAATCGAACTTTAGGAAGTTTGAGGTCTCCAATGCTTCATTTCAAAATCACTTGTACGACATAGTTTAATCTATACTATTTCGTCCTCTGCTACATAATCTTATCAGTTCTCAAGAAACCATCAATACCCCTCTACGAAGTCGGAAAACAACGTTGGTAGTAGCGTTAATGAACGGGATAAATAGTTTAGAGCCACAATTTCATATACATAGTAGTTAAAATACATAGGAAGAAAAAACTTCTCACAAAAATCATTTCCTCTTAAATCTAAAACAATTATAAGAAATTTGCACAAAGGGTTTCTTGATTTTGGAGCAAAGGTTGGAACTTAGGAGGCATAAATAAATATCTAAAAGGTTAGATTAATGATTTTTTGTCCAAAAGGTATTGTATTACAGAAGACTCCAACAGTTTTTCATTCTACAGCTGAAGTGATCTATATAGCGCTCCATCTGTTTTTAAATATAAGATGTATTAGGATTTGCCCACATTCATATGTGGACATATGTATTTAAACTTTTTTTAGTGTGTATGTTTACTTATTTTAGTATGCAACTAAACAATATATGAAACACCTAAACCATTTATATTAAATTCGGAGGGGGTACTATTTAGTAAGAAAAATAGCCAACTAATGATTTTCAATGTAATTTGAGTAAAATGGGGTAAATACGGGCTGCCTATACCGGACAAGAAACTTAATGAATTGTCCTAGAAACAATGTTATTTCTTGGTAAGTAGTATCACCGCCCTCCTTTCCACAAGCACATGCCTAGTTATGTTACTATAATAAAAAAAGACTACGTCGTAGCATCATTGTTTGGCGCCAGGTAGTTCTAGTTTGGTAATAATATCTCTGTCTGGTAAGAAAGAAACCAAACATCTAAAGTACATGTGCGGGCACATATTGCTCGTAGGGTACCTTTCGTGAATCAATATATATATTTTTTGAAACTTTTCCGCTGCGGGGAGCCCCCACAGCCTTACCACCTCACTTTATTAAAGCCAAAAGGCAAGGAGAGAAAACATAATTACAAGTAAACACATACTTACTGCACAGAACTAGTATCTAAGGTAAACCGTCTATCCATGAAGACAACTTGTCAATATCTATACTCTTTACTCTGTACTTAAGCCAAGACATCTCATGTATGGAGCAAGACTTCCAACCTCTGAAAGTGGGTTTAATATTTTTGAAAATCCACCCATTTCTCTGTTCCCAAATGGCCCAACAAGCCATGGTAACAACCTCAGTAAAGCATGGTCCCTTGAAGTTTTTCTTTGCTGACATCAACACTTGAACAGGTGGACCAGCCGAGTTCCAATTGATTTGAAGATAATTCCAGACCCTCGTACTGAATAAGCAGTTGAAGAATAGATGCATCCAATCTTCAATTTGATGAGCCGAGCATAAGACGCAATCAGTACTATCAGAGACATTCCAATGCCGCCTAACCAGCATTTCTTGTGTGTTCAGTCTATCGTGTAACAATAGCCATCCGGAGAATTTATCTTTAGATTGACATTTACTTCTCCAAAGCCAGGCAGAGGGCATATCTGTGGGGATATTCTGAAAATGTATCTTGTACATCTTGCTTGGCTTACAAGGACCATCCCCAAGTGTACATGTCCAAGTATCATTTTTCACAGGGTCAAGGTTTATATCCTGTACTAGACGGTGTAAATCATTAAACTCTGCGGTTGCTTCCTGAGACAAAGGCAGGTGAAAAGATTGTATCCAGTTAGTGTTGCTACAGAACTCTGCCACAGACTGGAGTTTATCAATAGCAAAAGAAAACAGCCTTGGGAACTTGTTTTCCAACTTGCCCTGTACCCAATTATCATACCAGAATAAAGTTGATATCCCATTGCCAACACCAGTTTTGGTTACTGCTCTATAAGCATCAGATAAAGCAAACACACCTCTCCACCAAAAAGAACCAGATGTTACCACAGCATGCGGCACAGTGTTATGATAATAAGAGTCCCAGATTAACTAAACCCACGGTGTGCTATCCTTATTGTAGAATTTATGAAGGTGCTTTAAGAGCAGTGCAGTATTTTGAACCTTAAGATCAATAATTCCCAGACCTCCCTTACTCTTAGGCTTACAAATCATGTCCCATGCTGCGAGGGAGTGAATTTTATCTTTGTCTTTCTTCCTCCACAGACAGTGTCTCCTTCCTCTGTTCACGACCTCAAGAACTCCCACAGGAATAACTAAGCTGAGCATGAAAAAAGTTGGCAATGAGGATAAAACAGAGTTAACCAGGACCAATCTATCACCATAAGATAAGAAGCAGGTAGTGGCTGTGAGCCTTCTTTCAACTCTGTCAGTGAGGGGAGAGAGATCCTTGATGGTGGGTTTAGTAGTACCCATGGGTAAACCCAAGTAGGTGAAAGGTTGTGCCCCGACAGTGCAACCAAAAAGATCAGCCAATCCTTGCACTTCCTCATCTAGCACATTGATTGGAATCATTGAAGATTTATGGAAGTTAATTTTCAGTCCAGTGAAAGCTGCATATTGATTTAGAATTTCCTTGAAAACAAGCAAGTCAGATTGATTGGCAGGCAACACAATTAGTGTATCATCAGCATACTGGATTATTGGATAATCCCTTCTTATAGGTATTGGAGCAGCCAGCAATTTATCTCTGTAAGCTTTGTTAACCATACTTTGCAGCAAATCTCCTCCCTCGACAAAAAGAAGAGGGGAAAGAGGGTCCCCTTGTCTGACACCTCTTTTGCAAAGAAAAGGTTTTCTAGGGACGCCATTAAGTAAAACAGAGGAGGACCCAGAGGTCAAGATCTCCTGTACCCACTGTATAAATAAATCCGGAAACCCCTTTGCCCTGAGCACCTGAATAACAGCTTGATGGTCCAGAGTATCAAAAGCTTTTTCAAAATCTATTTTCAGAAGTACAATTTTCCTCTTTGACTGCTTACATTGGAAAAGGAACTCAAAAGACCAAGCTAGGCAATCCTCGATAGTTCTTCCCCTGATGAATCCATACTGATTATCATGGATAGTCTTTGTAATTACTTGTTGCATTATGTTGTCAAGCAACTTAGTAACAAACTTCAGACAGGTGTTGGTTAGGGAAATAGGCCGAAAGTCATTCACTGTTTCAGGGTTAGTGACCTTGGGAACCAACGTAATGTATGATCCATTTAAGCTCTGCAGGGACAACTTCCCGGAGTGAAAATCATTGCAAAGATTAGTGAAATCTTGCTTAACAATTTGCCAACACTTCTTTAAGAATAGTCCATTAAAACCATCAGGTCCAGGTGCTTTATCTGTTTTCATATGTGTTACAATTCCTTCAATTTCCTCAGCTGTGAAAGGAGCAACCAAGCATTCCAGATCATCGATAGGTTGAACAAAATCTGCCATGTTCAACTGAGTAACTATTGGGATGGTGACCCCCATTCTATTCTTGAAAGTGCTCAGGAAAGCAGCATCCTTTTCATGATGATCCACCAAGTTCACACCCTCATTGTTTTTTATTCCAGCAATAGTATTATGTCTATATCTCTCAGTCGCCTTTGCATGATTTTTTTTAGTATTTCCCCTCCTAACTGAATCCATCTTATTGTACATCTCTTTTTCCAATAATCAGACTGGCTTAGTAGATGGCTTTTAAGATGCAGTTTGACTGTGTTTCTGAAGTTGAACTCAGGCCTGTTCAGGTTTCTCTCTTCCTCCAGCTGATCAAGCATCAGAATTACCTTATTACAGAGTGCAATGAGATTTTTAATTTGAGACAGAGACCTTCCCCACCTCTTTATTTCCTGCCTGAGTTTCTTCAATTTTGCAGTGAGAATTGTGGCACTGTTGGAGGCTGTAACTGGCGAATTCCAAACTCTTGCTACCAGGTCACAAAACACAGGCTGAGAGACCCAGTGATTCTCAAATCTGAATATTTGTGCCTTGGGTATTGTGGTGGAAATACTAACCACACATGGAACATGATCAGAAGTTGACTTGGCTAGAGGGTGGACAAGTGTATTGGGGTATTTGATAATCCACTGACAACTGGTAAAGAACCAGTCCAACTGTTCCAGGAGAGGGTGATCTTGCATATTCGACCAAGTAAAAGCCCTTCCTTTTAAAGGTAGTTCGAGCAGCCCTAGGTAGCTAATGATCTCATTAAATATGAATATATCATTTAGATCAGCCCCAGGCTTATTTCTGTTTTCAGTTGACCTAATGAAATTGAAGTCGCCAATCAGAAGCCAGTTCTCATTGAAAGGGATTATCAGATCATGAAGCCACTGGACAAAAAAATCTCTCTCCGATCCTGCACATGGACCATAAACATTCACCAGAGTCCATTTTTCCTTATTGTGTTTGGATGTGAATGCAACTTTCATTGCTGATCGATGCACTTCCAATAATTCCCCCTCAAAGATTGAACTGTTCCATAGAATAATCAATCCTCCTGAGGCACCAACTGAAGGTGAGTAAACAAATCTGTCAAATCTCTTTGGGCAGAAGGTTCTATTGAAAGAGTGATCAAAACTTTCACATTTGGTCTCTTGAAGACAGACAACCGCACACTGGCTTTCATCAATTTTATTGTAGACTAGCACTCTTTTATCTTTGTCATTTAACCCTCTGACATTCCAGTCAAAAACTTTCCAGTCTAATAACCATTGCATTGTATTATCCATAAAACTCTTGGAAATAAAGTAACCACTGATCTGGAAAACCAATCAGTAAACAGCCTTGTAGCATAACGTAACAACAATATCAACATCAACAAGGATAGATCAGATAACAAGAGCCAAAATGCCACAGACCAAAGCAATACTCTAAAACCTCTTGATAAAGGTCCAGCAGGGTACATATAGATAACAGAAGTAGCAAGGACCAGTATCACCACTGGATAAATAAGAGGACCCAGGCCCACTTTACACTGACAGATACATCGCTTGTGTTTCAGCCAAAAGACAAAAAAGAACTGGGCTATCTCGAGCCCACAGGGGCCCCATACTGGGTCGTGATAGCATAGGGTCTTACTAATCATCTAGGTCCTTGTTGGGCTTTGCCTTCTCCGGATCAGCATCAAGCTTCTCCTCTGTGAGCTCTGTATCAGCTATCTGTAGTTATCTTCCAATCCTCTGAAGAGTCTGGATTGTAATATGAGGCGTGACAGAACCATCTGTGCTCTCACCACCTTGGCGTGCTTCCTTTCTGCTGCATCTAGGCTTCTTTTTTGCAGGAGTAACAGGAACAGAAGAGGTCTTGAAACCTCTTGCCTTAATGCGCTGTCTAACACTCCTTCTGACAGGCACATCATTGGGATATATCTCTTTCTGGCATCTTCTCCTCCTTACTGAGGTAATCGGAGAAGCGGAGAACAAAGGTTGATTTAGGTCCGAACTATCTTCAGTGTTGTCAAAACACAGGGCTCTCGCTACATGCCTTCTCTTGATGCTCAAGGTAGTTGTGGTGTTTGTGACTTCCACATTACAATGTATTTTGAAATTTCCCTGGAAACCAAAGGCCACTGACCAGTTTCTTTTAAGAAGAGACAGGTGTAATGCTGGAGAGGGGGATAAACTAGCTGGTATCTTGGCAGTAAGGACCATTGGAATGACTGTCTGAGCAAGTTTGTCCCATAACATGGTAGGAGGTAGTTCTGGGCCCATAGCTCGTGTGAAGAAGGCTAACCGGTGTTCAAGTGGCAGTTGCATGTGTGGTATCAACACCTGATTAGCCACAATGTTCCCTATTGGTCCCACGACTTCCATGTCATTATCAGCTACCTGATGGTCGATCACCACAGAGTCAGAGTCTTGCATCCCATCAGGTTGTGCCTCTTGATTTTCTTCTGGAATCTCATTGTTGTTAATGTTGCCCTGTGGCTGAAACTGTTGACCATTCCATCCAAGTTCAGGAAAAGGAGGTACCACAAACATATTGCCATCAGCATGCAAGTTTCCAGGTAGTGGGTGAGGGTTACCATCCATTGGCATCTGATCCTCATCTCCAGGCAACACATCGTCAAAAGCTGCACTCAAGATATAGCAGGGAGCTGTCCAGGACTCCTTGACTGCTCCTAAATCACTGAAGTGCTGGAAAACCACATCCCTAGGAACTAAAGTAATGGATGGAAAAGAAGCATAAACCATAGTTCTGTCGAGAGCTGCATCAATGTAGTGCCAATAATGAAAGTGGCCAAAGGTGGAGACAGCATTGCGGATATCAATCTCATTGCGGTAGTCCAGAGGTATGCCCAAGAACATTAACCAACCCCTACGAAAACCCTGAACCGATTTATGCAGCTGATGCCTATCATCATGGTTAACAAAGTGGACAAAGATGTCTTGCGCAATTTCAAAGGGCCCTCTATTAACCAGAGCAAAGCGAGATGCTGAACTCCTCATCTCCATGAGTCCGAGGCCAAATAGACACGGCTGGAAATCTTCAACTGCCCTCTCTAGATTATTCTCAACGAAAGTGCGAACCTGTTGACGCCAGAAGTGTTCCTCTTCTGGAAGTTGCTCTGGCATCAAAATAGCCACGCAGTATCGCTCATTGCGCCGGGGAGGCGGCACAGCCGCCGTGTAGAAGGTCCGTGGCAGTCTTGAAACTCCTCCATCAATGATCTGATGCCCTGCCGGAACCCATCGAGCCGGATCGAGCTCGAAAGTAGCCATTCCTGTCGAATCTAGAGTTTGGGGGGCAATGGTGAAGAAATAGGGCAGGAGGTGGCTGGCGGCGAGTTACTCGAGACTGGGAGCAGAGGGGGACTCTGTTTTTTTGGGCTCTGTCTCTCAGGGGACGCTGGGGTTTTTGGAGGTGAACCGTCTACACCTGGCAGGGGAGAGCTGGCGTTGGTGTCAATGTCGGACACGACAGCGTTCGGTTGCTTCTTTTTTACTACCCACTTTTTACCAAGAACAGGCATAGGCCGTGTGCATCCCTTCGCCTTGTGTCCGAGGCGGTAACATGCTCGGCAACGAATCCTATTGGTGCAGCCCATAATGGTGTGGCCCATACTCATACATCTGCTGCATTCCCAAAATCTGAAGGCAATATCATCAACAACCTCTTTCAGCCCATGAAGCCCATCTTCTGTAGTACCGCGGCCTTTCTTGTCCTCTAAATTGTTTAAGACTGAAACTCCCGCCAAATCCGCATTGCATGATCTTGGTTCAGAAGTTTTCACTCTAGCAGATGTTAACGGACTAGACTGGAAAACCGAGAGATCAATCGTCCCAAATTGAATGTCATCAACAGGTTTACCTTTCCCCTTGTCAGAGACTAAAAGATTGGACTCTGACAGGTATGATGCATCATCCCTAAACTTATAGCCTGAACATGCTTCATATTCTAGAACAGTTCCAAAGGAGAGCCTTCTAATGGTGCTGGCTTTACTAGGATGATTCTTGTGTAGATTAGATTTATTGGGCATGGACTGCAAGGCTTTAAGAGCTAGATCTCGGCGCTTTTTGTTTGGACTAACAACTGTCCATTCACTCTCATTTTGGATGTTCCACAAAGTATACTCCCTCAGCCAGTTTGGGCCACCATGACCCCAGGTATGAAAATAGCATTTGAAAGTCTCACAGGAATATTTCTTAAGATTAACCACCCTGAAACCAACATGCCGAGATGCAACCGAAAACCGATAAACCCGATCATTGAGATGTTGGACATGGAGATCAGCACAAAGGCCTCCTAAGCAGGATTCAAGGGCTAGGCCAACTGTATCAGTGTTGAGTCTGAAATTGGAACGTCCAAAAGAGACCACTAGTAAGAAATGGTGTGCCTTTCCCAAGGGATGAACGTTGGTGGCCAAGCTAGCCTTAGTGTTCAGTTTGAACTTAATCCCGGGGGAGAAGTCAAGACCCAAATTGATACAATTACTCACGGACGGGGGAATTCTCGTCTCAGTAGATGAATCATAATTAACATAATAAGAATCTAAACCCTCTGAGTCCACTGGTGATTGAAGGCAAGATATGACCAGGACAACATGATCAGGGAACCTCACCTCATATCCGGGGGCAATCTCATCACCGTGATCCAGATATTTGCCAGCCAGTGGCGGAGGCAGCATGTAGCGATTGGGTTCAAATGAACCCAATGGATTTCTAGTACTCAAGCCTAAATTATTCATTAACACCTTGTACTTCTTATTGGAATCCTATAGTCCAGAATAGATGAACCCAATGCTTAATTTGTGTAGCTTCGCCACTGTTGCCAGCCAGTGTATTCTCTTCAATAGACTTGCACCAACCATTGTTTCAAAGAATTATATAGTCTCTGACATTTGATCCTTGTCTCTTCTTCTCACCGTCTCACTCATGTAGTTTACAATGGCTTTCTGAAGGAAGTAGTGCTCTTAGGAATAATTTCGTTTGTACTCCATGAGAATTGCATACGACGGGAGAAAAAAACACTATAAATAATAGCGGAACATGCATGAGAGTTTATTATTTGAGCGAAGAAATATGAGCGTTTGAGAACAGGAGGCACCGGGAATGTGATAGTAACCAAGTTCGATGGTGCGAGAAGTGTCGAAAGAAGAGAATGAGAGGCAGCGGAGCTCGGCACCCGCCCAGGTCTGCATCTGACGGCACATCCGTTGGCCTTTGGTCGCTCCGTGTTCCTGATTTGCTCCGTCCAGCGTCCCTGATGCTGTCTTGTATTACTACTAGCTAGGACGCCATTATTGGTGCTGCCGTGGGTGGACTGAAAATTATCCAGACGCACAGTCGAACTCTATATATCCAGACGTTCTCACCTCTTGTCACACATTCGCTTTGCCTCGTGTTCGTGTATAGCTGACTGGCTGTGCCGTTGATCTTGCTGCCTCCACGTATACGTATAGTGGAGATCTAGAGTTCTCTGAATATATCTCCACTCGCCAACACTAAACTTGATCGAAAACAGAGATGAAAAAATTGGACATCGTGAATGAACGCTCAAGTCTCAACTATACACTGTTACATCGATTTGGTGGACGACTGGACGTCCACCGATCCATGTATGCTTGAATCATGCTCGTGCACTCTGCTACTACACAGAGAGACGACGCTGTATTTTGATTAAAGAACTAAATGCCAAAACAAATTATCTGAAGTACGCACATGTTGTCCTAGGTCCCTTTTACTAAGTAAATTACTTTAGTGTTCAACTCTCGTTCAGTAGACTCACACTAAGCGCTATTCTAACTCATCATATAGGCAGAAATTTATTCTTGTTCTCTGCATATATATCTACTCTCTCATGTTCTCTTATTCTCACCCTTCTCACTCAACATTGACTTTGTCAGGCGAACTAGCTAGTATACTTCAAAAAATAACTTTTTGTAGTCTATGATGATTACATACGATAGTAGAAAATACACTAAGTACTATAGAAGCACGGGTCTTTGAGAATAGGAAGCGTCGGGAATGTTCTACTAACAAATTAAGTTCTCGATCATGAGAAACCAAAGGGAGGTTGTGTCACTTAATACAATATTTTCGCTAGTAGTGGTTTCCTTATTCTCCCCTTTTTCTTGTGCCCCTTACTACTCTATGAGTTGCCAACGATTTTATGAATTTTCATGGGCGGGTATCATAACCATTGTGTTCAATGGATTAATTAGATGGTTGCATATTTAAATAATTAAGGCAACTGAAGATCATGGTTTGTTGACTCATGGAACAACACGGCAAGACTAGCTACTGGTGATCGAGGTTTAGTGCTAAGGACATGGTGGAAGATATGTGGAAAATTATCAACCATGGAAACATGTCAATCGAGTTGAATTTTTTGATACTACGCCACGATGGAAGTTTAACCGAGCTTCCCCAAAGTGCGATTGTAGAAGGTTAATATGTGAGTCATAACTAATTTGCCCCTCAGTCATAGCTTACATAATGTATCTTATTAACAAATTTAAATTCAAAATATCTTCCTTCATTTTGTTTGTTAACACATATATCTATTTTCTTCTAATGATTTTGGTATTTAGTACAGTAAAAAAAATTGAAGGTAACTTCATTACAAATTACCTTCGATTTGCCAAGGGAAAACAATGACATGTGAGCTTGCGTTGTAATACTCACTTATGTTACTTCAACATAGCGCATTCCGTTAGAACTTTGGACGCCACTAAGTATCAGCACCACACCTCTACTTTCCTACATTGCCGCACATTTTCTTCTCTCATGTTTGCATGCAATTAAAAACACTAATGCATGCAACTATAGATCACCAAACATTGTTTTGATTTGAATCTTCCAACAAAGAACTCAACCGTTAATCCGATTAGCGTATAGGTTTCACCTTTAGCGGTCCTTTTTATATTCGAAATTTTTTGGAAGTCATAAAATGTTGAAAAGTAAAAAAAGAACAAAGGAAAATAGAAAAGAAAATGAAGAACAGAAAAAGGGAAACAAAGAAGAAATAATAAAAGATGAAAATGTATATTAAAATGAAAAATAAAACGAGAAAACAGAGAAGAAGATGAAGATAAAGTAGATAAAACAGAAAAAAAAGGAAAATAGAACGGTAGATGGACCGGCCCATCAATGTCGCTCCTTCAGCGGCAGAAGCGTCCCGCGTCCACAATGAGCACGATATATGAGTTGCGACTTTCCACCCGGTGGATACGTTCATTTAGCCTGATGGGTTACAAGTTCATTTTTGCTGCCTATAGAGAACTTTTGAATCCTATGGGTCAGGACCTAGCACTAACTGAACTGTTTTAGTCTTCATTAATTGAGTCACACCAACCACTGTAAATAATCATATAGCTCGTCATCATTTGTCTTCTTATCTGCATATATATGTCTAGCCTCTCATATTCTCTTCTCAGCCCTCTCACTGTATGTAGTGTACATTGTCTTTCTCATGTAACTAGTGGTCTTAGAAGGTCTATAAGAAGTAGTGAAGTACATACTATCAGTGAAAAGTAAACACACTAAATACTACTAGAGAAACATGGATGTTTGAGAATGGGAGGCACCGGAAATGTGCTAGTTAAACGATCCGCGTGAAGGACCAGAGACCCAGCAAGCCATAGGACTCGCCACCGAGCGCCGCACTCTATAGAACTACAGTATGGTAGCAGATCCGTTGTTGGGTGCCCGGAAAAGAATGCTTAATCGCCGCCCCGCCCCGCTCCGTGGCTCGCGAGGTGCGGGCCAGTTTATTTGCATGCTTCTGCTGGCGCACTCCATGGCAGGTAGTAGTAGCGTCTAGCGACTTAGCGAACATCTGGCGAGTATCTCTGTTTTGGCCGTCCTGCATAAATTACCTGCGGCGGCATTGTCATTGCGGACAAGCCGTAGAAGTTAAGTCCGCTACGACCGCACGATCATGCTAATCCGTGGAATATGTGCTGGCTTCACCTTGTACAGCCAACATTTTTCAGAAGATTTTCTTCACTGTTATGAAACTGCAGCAGCATGGCCGCACCTGTCACCATGCCATTGAAATGTTGTCGCTGCTTCATGCCGCTGCCACTCCTCGGCTGTTGCCTGTTACTCTTGCCGCTCCTCCTCCGCTAGTTGCCGGTTGAGCTGCCTGCAAAGTTCACACTCGCTGCTTTTACTAGTAATCTCTTCCATGTTTTAGGTGTTTTAATTCTTATCTATATACTCCATCCGTTTCATAATATATATATCCGTATCATAATATAAGATGTTTTGGAAAAAATTCACATGTATCACGTATGTATCTAGACATACTTTAGCGTATGTGTACACTTATTTTAGTGTGAACCTATACGACATGTATAACACCTATAACATCTTATATTATAAAATGGAGGGAGTACACTAAAATATATTTCGATACATTAATATACGTGTGAATCTGAATAAATGATAAAAACATCTTATATCTTGAAATGGAGGGAGTACAAGTTTGCATTGGACAACTACCGCTAGCAGCTGGAACAATTTTGGATCCACTTTGTCCGCATAGCAATGCGGACAGTCCATTTTGTGGAGGTGGGCGCCCGCTAGTCCTGCCACGATGGTGTCGCGGATGATGCGGGTAACGTGGATGCTCTATGGACGAGCCTGCTTGAATCATCTGACCGACTGTCCTAATCATGAAATTGTGCGAAAACGGGATTCAATTGTCCCACTTGTACTTCAATATTCTTATCTAGTATACTTTACTTTGAAATTTTGCACTAGACATGCTTAAAATAGAATAGAAGCGGGATAAGTGGATCATGTTTTCACATCCTTAGGTCGCCTCACATCGCCCCGGTTTGCAAGAAAAAAAAGGAAGGACGTACAATTTAAAAATGGTCATTGCTAAGGAGATGACTAGATGCCGTCAAACAGAATGGCTTGCTCCTTCCATCGATGACATCTTAGCTGCGGTAACTACTATGGTTTTCATTGCAGACTTGATGGTTTTACAGTTTAGGTCCGACAACTTCTCTTGAGTTTCCTTTAACACCTGTAAGGCCTTGTTTATTAGTAGTGTATTTTCATTTTCCTAGAGGGGACTTGGTGAAAGTCTTGCTCCCACAAATAATCTTCCAACACAATACACTAGCATGGTGTAGAGTTTTTAGTTTAGCTAAAAACAAGGTGGTTGGTTGGAGATATGTAGTGATTATCCATTCCAAAACCAGACAAGTAAACTGTCTATTGAAAATTCTTCACGATCCAAGATAAAACTCTCAAATTTTCTAAAATACACTCCGAATACGAGGGAGGTAAAGAATGTCGCAATGGGGCACAACTCTTGTTCATAGCGATGACTATCGGGCAGCTTGTAAACCCAATCTTAGTGTACATGTCTGCTAGATAAAGGCGAGTACTCATCCCTCCATTCCACAATATATACGTTTTGGACATTTTTCACATGCACCCGTATACAAATATATGTAGACACATTTTCATGTATATGTTCATTCATTTTTAGCCTGAATCTGAACAACATGTAAAACAGATAAAACATTTTTATAGGAACCGGCGGGGGAGTACATCATAAATTGCTCACAACGGCCCCTCAGTTTTTTTTTCTCACAACGTACGTGACGACCTGCGGATCGACATTGCTAGCAACATGGACTACATGGAAACATTTCGCAGCAACATTTTAGCTTGGTCCCACAAATGATCACAAATTAACAACAGCGAGCTAGGTGCTCCTCTCCCCGATATCAGATTGCGTCGATGAACACGATCTAGGTTCGCCGGAGCTGGCGCGCTGCGATCCTCCGCAGCTAGCGAGCTGCTGCGACTGCTCATGCCTCATGGCGCTGTCTGCAGCTCTCATGCATGCACTTGGCTGTCTCCTAGCTAGCTAGCTAAACTCTGGCGAATTCACCGTCCCTGCAGACGCCTACGTCGACGGCCATCGTCCGATCATTGGTCCCGTTACCGGGGGACGACACCACCCGGCAGCAATTCCTTCTCGGAGACTGCACGCACGCCAGTTCCATCGATCAGCAGAGCACGACAGACAGACAAACGTACTGGACTGAAATCAGTGCAGATCTTACCCGTTTCCAGAGGTCGGGGTCGGGCTTCTTCACGATGACGACGCGGTCGAGCCGCTCGGCGGGGTCGGGGATGCGCCACCGGCACCGGACGGCCTTGGCGACGCGGTGCCGCTCGTACTCGGTCACGGTGGTCAGCACCGTCGCGTTGGCGTTCCGCCTGCGCAGCCGCCTCTCCATCCGCGACCGCCGCATGTGGTACACCTGCGGCCGCTGGCACGGGTTCCGCGCCACGGGCCGCGTGTTGAACGCGTACGCCGTGTAGTCGGCGCGCTTGTACCAGTTGAGAAAGGTGCGCATCGGCGTCTCCATCTCCCGCGGCGACAGCACGCCGCGGATCACCACCACGGCGAACCCCCACGACACCGACACCGTCCACTGCTTCTCCCGGTCGTAGCACACCGACTGCTGCGCCACCGCCGGCGGGTCCAGCCGCACGGGCCCGTTGAACAGCCTCCGCAGCGCCGCCGTCCGGGACCTCGCCCCGGGGAACACCGGCTGCAGGAAGTCGAAGTGGTGCAGCGACACCAGCGGCACCACCGGGTGCGAGCCGAGCAGGCCCAGCACGTCGCCCCAGATGTCGCACTGGTGGAAGCCCAGGTGGCGGGTGAGCGGCACGCCCAGCTCGGACATGCACGCGTGGATGCGGTCGTCGCTGCCGTACAGCGCCGGGTACCGGTGCATGCACCCGTCCTGCATGCGCGCCAGCTGCGCGGCCAGGCCGCGGCTGATGGCGAACCCGCCGCCGCCGAAGGCCATGCCGTAGGAGAAGATGAGGTTCTGGATGTGGCTCTCCGACGGGTTCCCGATGTAGTACGGCTGCGTGTGGTCGTACCTGGACAGCACGTCCACCAGGTTGTCCGGGAAGAACACAGTGTCGTCGTCGCCCATCACGAACCACCGCACGCCGGGGAGGCCCAGGCGGTAGCTCTCGGAGACGATCCGGGAGATGCGCAGCGCGGACCGGCTGCCTGCGCCGTGCGTGTAGGGGAACTTGGACGTGTCCGTGCTGATCTTGATGCCGGGGAGCCCCGTGGAGGAGTTCTTGGAGTAGTACTCCGGCACGGGCTTGTCCAGCCACACGAACCCGCGCATCTTGCCCGGACGCCACCACACCTTGATGTACTCCTTCCGGCTCTCCCACAGGGACGAGGACGCGCCGATGCCGAACACGATGTGCCGCAGCCCCGTCGGCGCGGCGTCCGCCGAAGGCGGCGGCTTCGTCCGTGCCACCGGCGCAGGCCGCGGATGCCTCAACGAGGATGACGAGGAAGAGTTGCGGTCGGCATCGGTGCCTGCCGCGAGACTACGAGCCACGACATTGTTTCCGTTCGCCGGCGGGCACGAGCCGGAGTAGAGCGGGGAGAGGGCGATGGCGACCACGTAGACGGCCAGCACGGGGAGGATGACGTAGAGGAGGAGGCCGAAGAGGAAGAAGGAAGCCTTGGACTTGGGCATGGCCTTGCCGCCGGCGCTGGAGGGCATGGCAATGCCGCCTAACTCCTTGCCTTGCCGTGATCGACGACGGACGGGACCTCCCTTGGTGCGAAGCGGACAATGTGTGTCAGCTCGAGCTGGGCGTCGACGAGTGGCTGGAAGAGCAGCGAGCGATCCGCGATGGCGGCATGGTTTAATATGGCGCAGTCTTTCGCGCGCGTTCGGTGGTTTGTTTCAGTCAGTGGAGCGCGGTGGCGGTGGGCAGATCGAGTCAGAGGGAGGATGAGGATGGTGGCGCGGCGATCAGACTGGAAATAGTTCCCGGACGAGGCGCCTTCATTTTGATCGGTTCTTCTCTCCTATATATGGCAATGGCATGGTCAATTTGCAAATCGCAATTCTAGGATCTTCGCTATACTGGATTGCTGGGACTGTCCGTCCTTGTGCAACATACAGTATTATCTTGACGATTTCTTTGCATCTACGTCTAGATTTGTGCGACTGCATTCCAGAGTCCTCGGCCTCATATGTCACGCAAAATTAGGTAATGATAACATCAATTGGCCCATCAAGGCCCAAGTGGCCTGTTGGCAGTCTAAGTGAAATACTCTAGTTGTATGGAAAAGTTTACTCGCTGAAATCTTTTTTTTTTCAAATAAGTAAGAATTTAATAAATATGAGCAGGCAGGCCGACTCATTAAAAAGGCCTTCAGTCCCCTAAGGTAACCTGGTAGGGAAAAGAGTGCGTAAAATACCTACCTGATTACATAATATTCTTATAATCGTGATCAACCAAAGATGAGACGCAGCTTGGAGGTGATCCCCATAACGAACCGCTAATGCCAGATTTAACAAGTTGCGCCAAGACAAATGGTTGCTCCATTGTTCACGTGATCCACCTTAGAGATCAATATATCTCTATAAACTTTCAGAAGTTCTCTTGCTTCCAGAATGAGAGCCCAGCTTGCAGATTGCTCTTCCCCTATAGATGGCAGGCTTTTGACAACCCTGAGGCAATCAGATTCGAGCACAGCTAGCCATCGACGAAGGGAAATCATGTGTCAAAGGTCTTCAAGGCAGACAAGGATCTTGGCCTCCTCTGTGCGGAACAAACTTCCATTCGGAGAGGACCACGAGTCTGAGATGGCCGCGGACTATAATTCACAGGCCTGCCTTTTTTGAAACTGAATCCCATCCAACATCTACATTTGCATTAGGAAGTTTTTTGAAACTGAATCCCACGAGTCCATTAGGAAGTTTTTACAGTGTCCGTCGTTGGCGCAGTCCAACCTGGGATCATTTGCTTGTCAATGCTTCCACCTTGAACCGTAGTGAAAGAGGCATGGTAGCTAACCAAATATGGGACTGAAGCCGTAACCGATGCCTTTCCGTCGCCATGCACGATGTTATTCTGATGGTCCCAGGTGCGCCATAACAGGAAGATGATCTTAAGATGATCTACCTTTGGAACTCGGATAAGAAGATTGAAAACGGACCCTCTGTACAAACTTCCTATGTCAAGGGATCTTCCGCACAGAGGATGTGGTCGTAACCGCCTGCTTACTTTCCAAACAGTTAGGGGGGGGGGGGGGGGCAACTATGGACCTCTCTGCTCAAGCCCATGTGCCTTTCCCACTTGTCGTAGCTAAGAAGGCAGGTATGCAATGGAACCTTCTATAATATTCTGGACTATCAATATTGATCATAATTTGAAATTGAGGGCTTTTGTAAATGCATCTTGGTAGACTAGAGGGGACGAAACTGGTTGGCTTTATATTGGCTTGATTTAAATGGATCGTAGTTGTGCCTTTGTTTACTTTGCAAATTTGGATTAATTACTTATTGTCTTGTCCCTTGTCGCCTGACATGTTGCCTTAAGGTGCAAATTGACAAATTTGATCCATTGCACTAGGATGATCCATCGCCCATTTTTTGGCTATTCATAATAGAATTTCCTTCAATCACCAAGAAAGCACGGCAAGTTCTTAAGCCTAATGACTAAGTCCAAACATCAAAATGCTTGCCATAAGATGATGGAAACCTACTTATGTGTTGCCTATTTTGCATGTGAAGTTTCAAGATCAAGATTAAGTTTAGGCCCTTTACTTTCTATTTCTTTGTTATGTCCTTCATTGTAATATTTAGAAATGTTGTAGTATTCCCAGTGTGATCTAAAGAACTTATATGAGATCAATAAATATTATTATTTTATATTTATTATTAACTGTCTCAATTTCTCATGTATTATTCTTATTTATTTGCATTTGTCCTAAAGGTTCAATTACAATGTATATGATGATGTTATCGATTTCAAATTTTGGGTTAAATTCACATATTCCGAAAACTTTAAATGGAAATAAATCATATCGAAATATAGTACACTTGGATCGATGATCTAAACTCTAATTCATGGACGAAGAGAAATGTTGACCACTTTCTCGTCTTTGATAAAATAAGTTCAAAACTACTGGATCTGACTTGATCAGATATTGGTCAGTCCGTCAAGGACTCAAGGTAGACAAGGAGATTGGCGCTAGCTGATGGATTTCTGAAGAATGAGTTGGAGCAATCTAGGCGGGTAGGAATGTTGCCGATCAAAGTTATGGGGATGTAGAACAGGGGAGATGAAAGATCCAGACATCTCAACGACTCGGATTGTGTTGGTTACCATGACGATGAAGGTCGGCGGTGGCTAGGGTAGATTGGATCGTGATGAGGCTTAGATACCAAGTTTGGAATCATACATTATGACGGGGTTACCCATCAGCCTTAGCCTTGTATTTATAGTAAAAAATAATACTATAATATTATTTACAGGGTTAGGACTTGGGACATGTACGATACTTTTGTAGCTAAGCTAGGGTGAATAGCTAGATCTTTAACAGTTAACACGTGACTCAATTTACTAAAACAAAGCTCACATTGATCAGGTCCTGATTCCTTAATGCATAGTGATCGAGTACTCATATGTTAAAGGCAGAGAATCTTGGATATTTTAATCTGAGATGACAACATTAGTGATGTTACAATACATTGTTCTTCTCCCGGTAGTGACGCCAGAACTTTGCCAATTACATGAAAGTGACCTCCCACCCGACCAAATCATGGCAGGTTTACGCAAAATCCACAATTATGATCTCAACAAACATTTCAAGTTTTGTTTTAGCATGCTTGATGATTGACTTTTGCCGTGCCATGGCAAGCAACTGAATATATTCACCCCCATATGTCGGCCTTTTATTATATTTGCTCATTTTTACAGTTTTTGTTTTGCTGGAAGTTTGTGCTTGGGCTGAAGATGATTACGATACTCAAGCATAATGCACGTACTGAAGAACACATGGAATAAGTATAGCATGCATACAATGCCGTCTGAACAACTTTGGTTAGTTAACACTTCCAACTCTACTCGCGCGGATATACTCGAATAAACATACTGCAAAGTCTTAATCGAGATCATGTAGACATCATCAAGATGTTGTGCTGGACGGAACAAAAAATCCAAGCAGCGTCATCATCTGCAGGTCTTAAGTCTTAACCAATCGCGGATCAATCATCCACCAATTCGATCAATTTAATCGAACTACAAATATATGCTAGCTGCTTGGTGTGTCCGTCGTCCAGGCGTCCACTATACAAATACAATCCTCCGCCGGCCGATACGTACATCATCGATCGGCTACCTGCCCGCTTCCCAAATACACGGAAAGTACTGCCCGGCCACGTACGTACTCGTTCGTGCACTTAGAGTTAGACGATGCAAGTTGTCAACGATCGATGGAGACCCCCTGCCGAGATGCGTACAGATCAGGGCACAAAAACACCATAAGCGCTACTGCGCTAGCCGGAAACCAAAGTTTGCACGTACGTGCAGCAGACACGCCGGCCGGCGCCGTTCGTTGCGGCGTCCCTCTCGCCTCGATCGGCGCCGTTGCGCGCTTGCAAACCCAGCACTTAACTGCATCAAGAGTTCGTGACGGCGGCAGACGAAGGATATCGATGGGTCACCCGGCCAGGTCGCGGAGGAGGTGAAACCCGGCGCTCAAGTCCCGGTAGTGCTGGTCCTGCCCGCCGTGAGACGTCTCGGCGGCGCCCGCCCCAAACTGGATATGGTGTCCGCCGGTCGAATGCACGGCGTCCATCTGCTGATCGCCTGGGAACAGGAACCCGTGCTGCGAGGACGACGGCGCACCGAACGCGATGTTGACGCCGCCGCCACCGTCGTGCGTGTCGTGCTGCTGCAGCCCCAGGGTCAGCGAGACGCCGCCGCCGAATCCCTGCCCCTGCCCGCCGTACGCGTCGTAGTCGAGGTGGTGGGTGCCCATGATGCCGAAGCCCTCCATTCGCGCCGCGTCGGCGCCGGCGCCCGCAATGTTGACGACGGACGCGAGCGAGCCCGCGTCGTGGGGGACGTGCAGCTGCGCAAGCGTCGGCTTCCGGTCGCCACCGCGATCACCTTCGTCCGCCACCACCCGCTGCTTCTGCTGTCCGTCGGAGTCGTGGCTGCTGCTGATGCTGCTAGGGTTATTAGGGTTTATCCCTCCGGCCGCCTGGACACCATCACCGTCCTGCTGGCCGTCAGCCTTCATCTCCTCCACGTACATCTCCTCCACCATGGGCTTCCACAGCCGCACCCTGGCGTTGATGAACCAGTTGGACACCTGCAAGCACACACAGCGACACACATGTCACTGTAGCGAGAGGTGCAAGGCAGTCTACAAGACATGGAATCTCTTTCCCGCCAGCACAAGAGGACGCGGCGTGACCTCGACATGGCAACCAATTGAATTGACGGATCATCTACACCTACACACCGGCGTACGGCCGAGAATTTCAGTTCATCAGCATTGCTCCAAGCTCGATCGTACCTGGCTCCGTGAGAGGCCGGTCTGGCGTGCAAGGATGTGCTTGTCCACGTCGCTTGGATACCTGAGTTGGAACGGAGCGCGATCGATCAGATGAGCAGAAAATGTTTCTAGCTAGCTTGTACGCATGCATGCGCTATTAGAAAACAAGAAGGAAGAATTAACAAGTACTGATTCAGTTGGAGTTGATGTTTACGTTGTCCACTCAAACACACTACCCTGATTATAATCTACAAATCACACTGATGAGTCTCGGAGATGCTGATTAATTAATAATCTACAAATCACACTGGTATGAGTCTGAGAGATGCGTCATATCTAGACATGGTTAATTAAGCTAGCCATCGTTTTCCCTCTAAAGACTTTTTGCTTACGTCCGTACATACATACAAAATCAATCAAGAGGTAAGTTGTTAATCAAATCACGGGATGAAAACCGGCCAATTAGTAAATGTCTGCAGTTGGATTATACCGACTCCTAACCCCTAGCGAAGGTCATGTTTGTTTCTAGAGTTTTTATGGGGATTGGCGAGGATTATCCCGGTAAAACCCTAAATTCCCACATGTCTCCAAAGTGTCGTCTGTTTCTACTGTAGTTGATAGGTTAATTTTATCCCCACTTTTCCCCAAGATTGCCCAAACTCTAGTGTATTTTCTTCAATACACGATACACTATGTACCCATCCCTAGTGGATTGGGGATTGAGAATTGTGGAGATTGGGTGAACGTAGGGGTTTCACCCAATCCCTATGAGGATTATCCCATAATTCCACAAAAACTCTAGAAACAAACAAAGCCTAAAGAGTACACACACACACCGTTTGGGGTACGTATATGCCTCGGTAGCCACTGGCCAACATGGCAAGATGACCATTTCAGCAGGTGATATATACCATACCAGTACAATTGTGGTCCGGAAAGAACAATATGATGCGGAATAAAAACCTACTAGCTTATATATATGTGCTCAAGTGAAAGATAATCAAGCTTAACGGATAATACTGTTAAAATATTTCTTGATAATTAATAATGGGATTACAAACTATTGCTTCACAATGTACCACTGATATATATGTTCTTCGATATAAGAATTAGTATGTGCACTTAGAAAAAGATGTGTTAATTACTTACGGGTGTAGGAAGTGCTCGAAGAGCCATGCCCGGAGGATGGTGACGGCGCGTTCCGGCAGGCCGCGCTGCGGCCGCCACGGGTGGCTGTCCATGAATCCGCCGTTCTGGTGCATGGCCTTCTGCTGCCGGATGCACTGGTCGAGCACCTTGAGCCGCGGCGTGTCGCCCCGCGTCATCGCCGGCGCCGACGACACGTCCTTCTCCCCGAGCGCCTTGCGCACCGCCTGCAGCTGCGCGGCGATCCCGTCCCTCAGGCTCCGGAAGTGCTTGGAGATGGTCTGGGCCGCCAGCGCCGTGTACGCCGCCGCCGCCCGCTCCCCGGCCACCGCCTCGAACCCGCCCGCCAGCCCCCTCATCTGCTCGCAGTACCTCCGGTACCTCCTGTCCACCTGCAAAAAAACCATCAGTCAAGTTCCAGCTGATGGGGCAATGTAACAGTAAACGGTAACAACTGAATTGTACTAAGTAACTTGGCGATCGCTCGCTCGATCGAGCTGCCTGCCCGAACTCTGCTGCAGCAACCACTAGGAGCTCTTTCAGTGGCAGTGGCAGTGCAGTCAGCTGGAGTGGGTAAAAATTGTTTTGCATGAGGGCGAGGCATTGAATTCTCCAAGGAAGGGAGATGCATGGGCAACAAAATGGGCGGTGTGCGCCGGTGTAAGCAGAGAAAGCTTGCACTTGCAGAGTCATGGCCGGCAGATGAGGCAGTGGGGAAGGAGCGAGAGTGTGCATGAGCGGCCCGGCTACCCAAGCTATCCATGACGATCTAGCTAGGCAGGGGACCCGGCCTCGATCTTGGAGATAGACAGACACCTACGTGAGGCAAGGGGATGGAGGTTTCCGAAAGCAAGCGGTGAGGCCCAGGAAGAGCTGCCCTAGTCCCAGGCGCACTCTTCCGGCAACCATAATGGAACTCCTAGTACCTTTCCTGTAATCCCAGCAGATTCCCTTTCCATCTGCAGTGCTAATTAATCATGCAACTGCGTGCGGTGGAGCCGTACGTACGTGGAGATTGCTGTGCATGATTGGAATTAGCTAGCTTAGCTTAGCTTAGCTTATTAGCTAGCCGTGGATGATCGGAAGGTGAGAGAGGACGTCCAGTTCGTGGAGCTAGCGATCGATGTAGCTGTGGATCACTGGTGTAATTCGATTAGCTGCGTGGTAGCTCGATCGAAGCTCACCTCCTCGAGCATGACGTAGAGCTTGTCCTTGAGCCGCTGCAGCTCCAGCGCGTCCATGGCCTGGATCTGCGCCGACGGTGGCCAGCACGAGGTCGACGACGACGAGCCCTCGCCGCCATCCTCTTGCTTCTGCGGCGGCGCCTTGGCGCGCTTGGCGGTGCTGTCGACGGGGAGGCTGCAGAAGCCCTGCAGGAGCTGCTGCGCCGGGTGCAGGAACCTGGAGCTGCGCAGCTGCCACGCCGCGCCGTACCCCCCGTGCGGCGCCGGGTCGTGCTGCTCGCTCTGCTGCATCATCCACGCCGCCACCGCGGGTGCCTCCTGCTGGTGCTGGGACGAGACGCCGATGTGGTCGTGATGGTGCTGCTGCTGGTGGAGCGACAGCGACAGCGGCGCCTGCTGGTGATGTTGCTGCTGCTGCTGCTGCTCGAGGAAGAAGCGCATGGTGGAGCCAGCGCCGTCCTCATGCTGCTGCTGGTGCTCGGGCATCGCGGTGGCGTGCTGCAGGCGGTGCATGCCGAGCAGCTCCATCCCGGACTGCAGGCCGTAGAGCTCCGGCGCGCCCTCGTGGCCCATCGCCGGCATGAGCGCCGCTGCCGACGCCGCGTCCGCCGCCGAGAAGTAGTCCGCGAAGCCCAGGCTCGGATCGTGCGCCATCGATCGTATTCCTACGTACAACTCCCTGGACGATCACAGACACCGCCGCCAAAAGCCCAGAGCTCGAATTCAAGCGCCGATCGAACTGAAATCAACAAGCAGCACACGTAGAATCAGCAAAAGCAAAATCGAGCAGTGGCAGCGCCGACAAAAGGGTAGGACTTACAGCAATCGAACACAAAGAAAGTGAACTCACTCACCTTTGTGCAAAGCAGCTAGCTAGAGTTGTAGGCACGGATTCAGCTCGGAGGGATGGCCAGATCTTTCTGAACAAACACAAGAGAAGATACTCAAATTCAGTAACCAGTCATATCACCGCTGCTGCTATCAAGTACACCAATCAAATCACCGGCCCATATATTGACGAGATCAACGCAAGAACCGATGATGATAACAAACAAGTATATACTGCAAGAGTCTCTCCTAGCTAGCTTGCTTGCTAGCTCTAGACGAATTAACACGAATCGACCGAGAGTCAAAACAAAAAGCAAGATGATGCGTTGCCGGTAGCAATCCAAGACCAAGAGGTAGCAGATATACTACGTAGCTAGCCCCTTAATTTGGCCAAAACACACACACCGCCTCACCTCCACAGAGCACACGAATCTCGCTTTGGCTCGGCGGGGGAGAAAAGATGAGAGGGAAACAGCCACAGGATGAAAAGCTGGGCAGTGTGATCTGGACGCAGCGGTCTTAAAGAAACCAAGCAAGCCAAAGATCTCCCGCCAGAAAAGCAAGCAGCAAACGGGGAAAAGGTGCGGCGCCAAAAGCATCATACATACGTAGTACATGGGATTCGAGAGCTTTCACTCGAGCTCGTCGTCGGCGTCGTCGTCGTCGTCGCCGTCGTTGTGCAGCAGTATACTGGCTGGTGGTGGTTGCCCCGTCAAGCTCTCGCCTCGGTCGAGCTAGCTATTAGCTGCTGCGGCTACTAGCTTCTACTACCCTCTCCTGCAAATATCGGCTGCCTGATTTTCGTTGCGTTGCCTATATGAAGGGAGATATAAACTAACCTGACTTTGTGCGTGTCACATTTAAGTGGCCCTCTTTCGGTGCACAGTGTAGTTCATACGAGTGGCTTGAGCTGCTCCCAGGAAGATTCTAATATCCTCATCATTTACGCACAGGACTCGGTCACTTGGCTGCTATATATAGGATTTCTTTGTTGTTGTTGTTGTTGTTGTTCCGTAAGGGTAATATTATGTTATGTATGTATGCCGGTCTGCGCATTCAGGTAAATCACTGTCTCTCTGTTTATCGTTTTTGCTAAGACAATTGTGGTTTTACTTTGTAGCTTTCATGCATAATATATGGGGATGGAGACTTGTTTTCCTCCTTGGGTGGACTAACGATGCCATCAAACAGCAGGCACCTTTCACATACATAAATAGATTTAGGATGTGATGCATCTGCTGAAGTTGATCGCCGGTGTCCGCGCATGGGGTGCAGCTCATGTTTGAGATTGTCAAGGAAGCTAGAGAAGAAGAAGCCGGTTGAAATTTTATAAACTGTAAAGTTTAGAAATTGTGCAAACATGCAATTCAGTTTAGTAATTGTACTTTCTTCACTCTAGATTTTTTCTATGCCGACAAAATAATAATCAGAAAGTAGTCAAAATTAATATTTCAATCCCCACAAAATATTCCGGAAGTAGGCCCTGACGCCAAGTGGGGAAAGAGTGGTCCACAGTTTCCAACTAATTGCAATTAAAACAGCCTACTCAAAAGATTGCTGGGGCCGTGCCTATCTGTGGGACCATCAACATCAGACTTTCTTGCCTTTTCCCCTTTCTTTTATTTTCTATATATGCTCTTCGATTTCTTGAGGTTCTAACGATGACATGCCTACTTGCCACTAATGGTAGAAGAAGGAAAAATTGAAATCGATTTGGGTTTAATCATTAGAATTTAAGCCAAACATATAGTCAAATATCCGTTTATGGGCTTAAGATTTTAACTAGATTGTCCAAGGCGCAAGTAATTAAAATTCCAAGGTTTTTTATGCCCCATATAAATTGTACATAAAATAGAATTGCACCACGACACCGGAGTTTTATCATTGGACGTAGTGTGGACATGAAATCGAAATGGACCACAACAAGGTGACCCCTTATCACACATATTATTCAAAATTGGGGCTAATATACCGGAGCACGCAATAATTAAATTGCCACACTAAGGGTGTTGTACTAAACCTAGTGGATGGTGATTATATATCCTACAATATGCCAATGAAACAATTTTTTCGTGAATCAAGTTTAGAAAAAGGAGAAGAACATAAAGCTATTATTATTAGTGTACGAGAAGCTTTTGGATCTTAAAATTAATTATCGTAAGAGTGAATTATTTTGTTTATGGGGGAACCAAGATGGGGTCAATTATGCAAAATGGTCATTTGTGTTTCACCTTAATTACGTATATATGGCATGTTAACAAAAAAACGAGAAAAAAAAGTTTACGATGCGTCGCGCGTGTTAGGCGCACTCGCTCGTACGACGGACCGGCGGGGACACGGCATATCCGCTCAGCAACCTAAGCGGACAAAAACGACCCAAATGACATGTCTGTTTGGGTCGCAAGACATCCTTAGAGCATCTATAACAGCTGCCGTATCTCATATGATGTTTTTGCACATATAGGACACCTGTTTTAGCACATATAGGGCACGGAGCAGTTTTCCACTTTTCCAGCTACCCTATTTTAGGGCACTACCTCTCCAACATATGCCCTATTTTAGGTGCCCTATCCTATACCAAATGGCTGTTTTTTGCACATACTTCATACATATGACGAACAAATGATATGCTATATGATCCAAATAAATTTCTAACAAATAAAAATTAAATAGTACTGGCTTTATTACAACACAATATGTCTAGTTCATCAAATGGTCCATCAAATAAAACACAAATAGGCACACAACATCAAATTGTTTATCACATAAAACAACATCAAATGAAATAGAATCAAGTGCACGGCCGAGCCATGTCTTGAGCATTGGGTGCTCTCAAAGACTCGGGCTCGAAAATCTCAACAGTGGCAACAACAAAGCGCCGAAGGCACTTGATGCCCTGGCTCTCACTCATGGCCAAGTGATCATCGACAAGATCTGCAGGAACACCATAAGCCATTTGACGCAATGCGGAGGTGATCTTCTGGTAAAGGCTATGTCCAAACTCTCCGGTACAATTCCTCCGCTACTCAAAGAACCTGTCGTGCAACTGCACACACTCGGCAGTATACCGGAACAAATCACGGTTCATTCGAAACCGGCGGCGAAAGTACCTCTTTGGATACACCGGTCTCTCCATGAAGTAGTTGGCCATGAGCTTGGCATGTGCATCTTGCCGCGCCCTCCGGATGTACACTCACCCCATCACCAAACCGCCGTGCTTCGGCCTCTTGTTCGCCTTGTAGTGCATCATGAGGAGCATAGCAACATCTTCGTCCTCGTCCATGTCGAACTCCTCATCGGACGTGGTGTAATCGAACAACACCATCTACAAACAAGCACTACAATTATATATTTGATCATCTAGATCATCGGCGGAGTCAAATCGGCATGGAAAAAACCTCACCTCGGCCGCGGCGGGGCGGAGTCAAATCGGTGGCGGCTGCACGCGGGAGAGCGAGGAGGGGTGGCGGCGCTCGGGATCTACCCGCCCAGAGCTTCGCGGTCGTGGGAGACGACCGAATCAAGCTCGGCGGCGCGGCCCGGCGACGGCAGGGCGGATTCAGCACCGCGGGGCCAAATCGAGCTCGCCCGCGGCAATTTGCCGGCGGGAATCGGCGGCGGAGCGGCGGGGCAGCCCGCTGGAGCAAGGGCGAGAGTTGGGGCGGCGACGGCGGCGGATCGGAGATGCGGGTCGGAAGCGGAATGGTTTCAGGGTGACGGTTCAATGCGCGCACGCGTAAATGGAAAGGATAGGGCACGCGCGGCAGGGGGTCCTCCCTGCTCCAAATATGGGGTATAGAGGACCAAAATTTAGTGCTGCCACAAAATAGGGTACCACATAGGGCAACTGTTGGAGATTTTATTTTTTCCCTCTCGTGCTCTAAAAAACAGTTTTTAGGTCACGTAGGCTAAAATAGGTGTGTTGTTAGAGATGCTCTTATGCAAGACAAATAACGCAAAAGGGAAAGGAATTGGAGATTTTATTTTTTCCCTCTCGTGCTCTAAAAAACAGTTTTTAGGTCACGTAGGCTAAAATAGGTGTGTTGTTAGAGATGCTCTTATGCAAGACAAATAACGCAAAAGGGAAAGGAATAGTATAGTATCAAGTGCCATGTAAAATAAATCACTGTGCATACCGTTAGCACTTAGTCGACTTGCACATTGTCCTGTTTTGCTTGCCCGCTGACAATTTGCATGTGTGCACCAGTACTGAGACTGTGAGTGAGTGAGGTGGGCTCGACGCGTATGCGTTGCGTATCGTCCTCCTGTTGCATATTGGGCCACTGGTCCGGTCCCAAACACACAGAGTTCGTGGGACGGCCGACAGCCAACGAATTACGTACTTTACCTCCGGAGTCTTTGACATGAGAGAGAACGTATTGTGTTCGTGGATATATATGCACGTACGTTGCCTCGAACACGACGGATTGTCCCTAAACCCAGCCGGATGCTCCAGCTATTCCTTGATAAAGTACTTCCTCCGTTCATAAATAAGTGTCTCTAGTGTTATATGGACGGGACTTGAGACACTTATTTATACACGGAGGGATATCTTATTACTAAAAATGCTACTGTATTAATCTTACCTATTGGCGAGCCCTATTGCAACAGTACGCGCGTTTGTCGACGGTACGGAGTTTTTTTTTAAAATAATACGATTTTTTATTACAAATTTGGAATCTAGCGCGCGGAATCTGAGAATTTCAAAACTAGGGCGCGGTCGGCGTGACCCGTGCCGATCGGCACGGGCCGTGCCGAAAAGCTACTGTCGGCGGGACCCGCACCGACGGATGCATGCGGCAGGCGCTCGCAGGCCGGGCCCGCGCCTTTCGGCGATCGGCACGGCTCGTGCCGATCTGGATCGGTTTACCACGCCGCGGCTCTCTTTCCTTCTCCCTTCTTCTTCCTTCTCCCTTCTTCTTCTTCCTCCCATCGAGCCAAGAGAGCTGTGAGCTCAGTTCTTCCTTCCCCCACGAATACTCTGCCAAATCTTGCCCAAATAATTAGTGTGAGCAGTTTAGATTACTAGGAAACAAGAGAGGAGGACTAGGGCATCAAGGATCTGTCCATGCAGTAAATTTTGGTGGATTCATTTTAAGGAGAGGAGGTGAAGGATTGGAAGCAATGGAGGTCAACAATGGTGGATAGCAGTGGTGGGAGCTCGTGTTGGAGGAGGAGGTTTGGTGGTGGAGCAGTGGTGGCGGTAGATTGAGACCGGGAACGGAAGAAACGGGCTTTCCACTCGTCAAGGGTAAACCCTAAGTAATCACTAGATGAATCTTGTTTAGTATTATGTATGAGTTAGTTGTAAATTTTTTGTGTCGGTGGATGTGATAGTTGTAATGTACAAATAGTTTGTCGGTGGCTGTATAGTTGTATAAATAATTTTGTCCGATGGATGCGTCAGTGGGTGGAGGGTGGTTAGTGTGGCGGTCGATATTTATGGGTGTATATTTATGGCGGTAGAAATATTGGTAATATTTTGGGTGGTCGGCATATTTTATAGCGTATTATTTGACGGAATTAATTTGTTTAGGTAATGGAAGTCGTTGATTTTGTTGTGCACTTCGGCGCCGGTAATGTCCGTGTTACGGAGACTGGGGTTGATCTTAGTGAATTTAACAATATGGTGATGCAGTTGCCAGACCCAGAGAGAGCTAGAATAGCAGCAGTGCAGGAGTTTTTCACTGGAAATTTTGGGTATAATCCTAATATGTTTACGGTTAAGATTCAGTCAGTGTGGTGCAAATCCCGTACAAATATTTTTCGGGAGTTGTTACCGCTGGATCGAACTGGTCAGTGGATAGCTTGGCTAGCATCATGCAAACGTCGAGGCACCAAACCAGAAATCCTACTGATATTTTATCCGAAGCAGAACAATTTAGAACAAGGAGGCGGAGATTTTCAGCATGGAGAGAGCAGTGATGCTACTCATTCAGAAAATGTGGACATTCCTGAACAGTATGAGCCATCACTCAGTGTTGAGTCGGAAGGGCCTCCGCCACTTGGAGAGGCTGATGCGGATGAGTATGAAGGTACTATGCAAGAAGAGATGTTGGCTGAAGATGAGGATGGTGCTGCAGAAGATCTTGATTCAGGTGATGAAGATGTTAGAAATGAGGATGAGGTAGATCATGATGAAGAAGATAATGTTGGAGATGTGCCGCTTCCCGAGTCCTGGAATGTCGACACTTTGCCGATTCCTCACTCGTGGGATCTCGACAAGTCGAATATGACAGCTGTGGATGATGGATATCATCCGGCATGGGAGTACCGAAGGAAAAATGTAAGAATCGGAGTCCAGTATAACACAAAGCAAGAGTTGAGGGAAGCCGTGATTGAGTGGGCATTGTCCACGCAAAGGGTTTTCCGTACAGAGGTGTCAAATAGTCGATATTTGACTATGAGCTGCATTAATATTGACTGTCCAGCAAGGGTGCATGCTCACGTACCGAAGTACGACGTGCTTTGGGTGGTTTCAGATGTCGTACCACACACATGTGAGATCTCTAGTACGGTGCCGAACCATCCAAACCTGTCTTCAACTCTCATTGCACGACTCTTGTTCAGTGAGATAGTGCGGAAGAAAGACATGACCGCGAGAAGCATTCAGTTGGCTGTTAAGAGTAGATGGAAAACAAAAATTCTTTATGGGAAGGCTTGGAGAGCGAAGCAGAAGGCTCTAGAAATGAGATTTGGGACATTTTATGATGCTTATGATAATGCTGTCAAAATGGTTTCCACGTTGAGAGAGCGAAATCCTGGTACAGAGGCAACAGTCCAACTAGTAAAAATTCCTGGGCATCCTCAGTTGGCTGTGTTTGGCAGGATGTTCTTCTCTTTCGCCATATGCATTGAAGCTTTTAAGTATTGCCGGCCAGTGTTGTGCATCGATGGCACATTTCTCACGGGCAAGTACAAGGGTGTTATACTTACCGCAATAGGTGTGGACGGCAACGGACAAATCGTTCCTGTTGCATTTGCCTTTGTTGAGAGTGAGAATTATGATAGCTGGTTATGGTTTCTGAGGCTGTTGAAAAGCGGTGTTGTGAAGGATAGGCCAAATGTATGTATTCTTCATGACAGGCATGCAGGTCTGTTGAAGGCAATCAGGAAACTAGAGCAGCCCGCCGATGATGAACAAACTCCGTGGACTGATGTGCAGAGTAGATGGTGCATGAGACATATGGGTGCTAATTTTATTCTTGCTTCAAGAGTAAACGTCTTATGAAATGGATAGAGAAAGAACCGCCAGTGAAATGGTCTTTGTTGCACGATGCACATGGAGCGAGATATGGCATCATGACAACCAACCTTGCGGAGATATATAATTTTGTCCTTCGAGGTAACCGTGGTCTGCCACTTACAGCTCTAGTCGAGGGGATTATGCATGGAACAATGAATTATTTCAGAGATAGACGTGTGGAAGCCGTGAATCATTGTCAGTGGTACCCTGGCACACCTTACTGTCGCAAGATAAGAACATACATGGAGAAGAAGACACAGAAGGCTCGGTTCCACAACGTGGTTCGAGTAGGTAATGAAGAAGCTAGGTATGAGGTGCGCCTGCCGACAGACAGATTTGGTGATAGCGTTCAGAGAACCCATGAGGCGTTCATTACTGACGGATATCCGCCAACTTGTGAGTGCACATGCAACAAACCCAGACTACTTCACCTTCCATGCTCTCATGTGTTAGCAGTTTATGGTCAGTTGGGTTTGCATGCAGCCACATTCGTGTCACCATATTACATGAAGGACGCGCTGGTTCAAACATGGACCGGGGAAATGAGGGGTTTCCGAGTCGAAGGTAACTTCAACACGGTTGAAGAGGCTAATAGAGAAATCATTCCTCATCCAGCAAGCATGCGGACTAGTAGAGGACGACGTCAGACACGTCGCATCCGGAATGATATGGATGAGTCTGAAGCAGGTGGTTCCACTCGTCAGTGCCTGCTATGCAATATGTTCGGCCACAAAGAGAAACATTGTACGAAATTCCCCCAAGGAGGAAGGGGAAGAGCAAATCGTGGCTAGTACTGTGTTTTCAATCGTTTTTGTAATAATTAAGTACAATGGGACGATGTTGTTTGTTGTAGTGTATCTGTTTTAATTCGTATTTGTAATAATTTGGTACAATGGGACGATGTTGTTTAATTCGTAGAATTGTTTAAAGTGGTATTTCTACTAGTATGTTCATGTTGTATAACTTTGCAGATGGCGGGTCGTGCTTTGCTTAGTGCGGATGTTGATTCAAAGCATCGTGCTAAGATATGGGAGTCAGGTGGGCAGCCACATCTTCTGCGTACTCGGACACCATCGACTAACTGGGAGTTGCATCCTGATTGGATAGATCGGTACGTTGGACGTAATAATTTTATATATTGTTTACACTGTCAACGATTTTATTAACGGACTTCTAACGAAGTCCTTTTAAGTATTTGCAGGTTGACTTGGGCAGGTCTATTACCGCTGGCACGTCTAGTTGAGAGCATCCCCGCAGGATGGGTACCCATTCAGCCCGATGAGGTAGACGGCGAGCCGAGGCAGATGCACCATGTTGGCACTACCAAGATCACGATGGACAGGTCACTGCTTAGCTGCTTAGTGGACCGTTGGAGGCCGGAGACCCACACTTTTCACTTCCCGTGGCAAGGTGATGTTCACTGAGACTCATCAGGACACTATTACTGCTCGTTGGGTACCTATAGCACTAGAGATTGCAGCGGCACATACCCAAGAAGACATAGAGCAGCGGAGTTGGGGGTCTGCACTATTAGCTGCAACATATAGGGCTCTATGCACCGTGTGCACGAAGAACTCGGATAGCTCTTCGATACTGGGGTGTCCTCTACTTCTACAGCTCTGGTCTTGGGAGAGGTTCCCTGTCGGTAGACCCGACGTCGACGCGACCAGACCCTGGGACTAGAGACTGATAGATCACAACGCAGTTGATCTTCCCACATTTGGTAGTATGTGGGCATATAGAGAGGTACCCATTCGATACTCCATTACTTTGAAGTTAGGTTCTTCCAAATTTTAATGTTCAATTATTTATTACAATTATAATTGTTTGCAGAGACGATTTCAAGGTGATCAAGTGAGAAACTGCTACGTGATGTTCACTGAGTGGTTCGATCAACTGCCACATCACCAGGTTATATGGGAGCCATATCACGAGTCGCGGATGCATGCACGATACCCCGGCGGGATTTCTTCTTTGTGCACCAGAGACCGTGCATACTGGATGACTACACGTCGGATTGTGTTCGACGTCTTGGTGGAGGAGATGTCCCAACACCGTGTTATGAGACAGTTTGGACTTCGCCAGTGGCCGGTGCCTCCTACTAGAGCTACACTTCCTCAACACGTGCACAAGTAAGAACTACAACTTGTATTTAAAATGTGGGGTACTATTGTTGTTCTAGTACGTACTTATGCTATGTGTGCATTTCGCAGGAAAGGACGGCAGGGAGAGAGATCGCTCGCTTCTTATATGCAGACGATCCTACCATACATACAAGAATGGGGGAGTGCGACGGATCCGGAAAATTTATGGCCCGCGGACGCACCCTTTGTGCTTCCTGATTTTGAGGAGTACCTCCGGACGTACAGGCTCGCCTGTCGCACTCATTTGGTTACGAGAGCCGACCCTGTCGACCTTCCTGCGGCTGATATCACGGCCATGTACCCAACACAGGGAATCGGGGCTCGGGGAAACACAGCGGTAAGTGGTCTAGTTTCAGTACTCTACTACGCATTGTACGTAGTACAGTAAAAACATATCTGACACTTGTTTTATATTTTACAGGCCGACATCATAGCAGATATTCAGGCGTCCTTGGTCCATCCCAGCCACCTCTCGCCAGCCCGACGTTATCGACCCTGGTCCATCCCAGCCACCTCTTTCACAGATTCCAGTGTATGTGTCAGGTCCTTCACAGCCAACTATGTTTATGCCGGCAACTTCACACTCTCCATTGTTTATGTCGGGTCCTGCACAGCCTCCACTCTTTATGCCGGGTAGTTCATCCTGGCAGGCACACACACCACCGTTCACCGGGATGCCATATTCGTACGGTTATGGGGGCGGACCACAGTTCGTTGGAGCATCACACCAGCCGCAGATGGCCAATCTTACGGGCCAGTACTCTCAGCAACTAATGCACGGAGGTTAGAATTTTTAATTTCTCTTACATATATAATTTATATCCAGACAACTCACACTAACATATTATCTTGTGCAGGTGCAGATCAGGCGTACAACTCTCCCCAGTACGACTTGGACACCACTCAGGCATACGCGCCTTCGCCACCGATGCCCACTCAGCAGACACCACCTCCGGAGACAGCCCAGCCAGACGACGAGCATGACGATGCGCCGTTGCAAGGCCGCGGAATGCGGCAACACCAGGCTCCCACGCGTTTGTCACCTTCCGGCCCTCGGCGAAGGAGGACGCGGTACCGTCGTCAGGTAGACGAGGACTGATTCTTTTATGTATCGGAGACATATGTATGCTACTTTTCCATGTACCGTAAGACCTATGTATGAGACATATGTATGCTACTTCTTTCCCTTGAGGCGCGAAACGGTACAACTACTAATTAAGCGATAAGATACAACAAACCTCGATTACATACCGATCACACCACACAACAATAGGAAATGAAGGTACAACTTCTAATTAATCGGTACTCAAAGAAAGATACAACATAACTCAAATAAAGATTCTACCTATCTCCCATCAATGCAGCCTGCACCATCCGCAGATTTAGCACCCTTGCCCTTTGACGATGATTCAGGCTTCTTACCCGCAGCCTTCCTCGATGTTTCTGCCTTCTTCTCCTTGCCCTTACGCACTGTTTCAGCCCGCTTTTCCTTTGACGACGGCATGAAATCGTCGTCATCATCGCTGGAGTATACCCAGAGAAATGAACGACCATACCTCTCACGTATGTCTTGAGTCCGATGAATCGGCGCATTAGTAACATGCCTATCGAACTTATCCGCAAGCCTCAAGACTTCAGCACGAATTTGTTCTGGGGTCCTATACGGAAACCCATCTCGGCATAGCCTCGCCCCTAGCAAAGCGAGATGTCTCTCACTACCAACAATTTCTTCAAGTGGAATTTCCCTACCATCTACCTTCAAATATGTGACCATCTTAGCTAGCTGCTCGGATGCGGCTATATGAAAGCCGGACACACACTTCTCACAAGGTACAATACAAACCATGCTGACGCTCTTTGAGAGTACCCCGCTTAGCCTAGAGTGGTTTTTATAGGACATTTGAGGTGAAAACGGAGGTGAGAAATGGTGCCGGGCGGGAGGAACGGGCGGGAAACGGTGGCGGGAGAATTTGGGCGGGAAATGGTGGCGGGAGAATTCTCGTGCGAAACGGTGGCGGGACAATTTGGGCGGGAAACGGTGGCGGGAGAATTTGGGGGGGATAGGGTGGCGGGATGGCCGGAAAGGGGGGCAGGGAAAAAAATCTGAGAACATTTAGGCACGGCTCATGCCGATATGTGTTGGCCCATGCATCCGTCGGCATAGCTACAGCCGACCGGGGCCTTTTGGTACGACCCGTGCCGATCGGCACGGCCCATGCCGATCGGCACGACCCAAGCCGACCGCGCCCTATTTTTGAAATTCCCTTATTCCACGCGCTAGATTTCAAATTTGTAATAAAAAATCGTATTATTTAAAAAAAAAACTCGACGGTACGTATCTCGCTCGCTCGATCGACTCACCCTATGTAGGTGCAGCCTGGATACGGTACTCGATCGTACTCACCCTATGATCGTCAGCTCATGATACGTACGTACGGGCCATGCATACAAGAAGATGGAGGCCGCGCCGGGTGGTCGAACGTTTACACGCGGGCGTCATTTTCCTGCCAAACTATCGCGTACGTTGCGCGTTGGAACGGAGCCGGGACATCCTTCCGTGGCTTAACTTTCCTCGCGCGATCGAGGGCGCGCGGCGTCAGTCTCGGCTGAAATCTGTGCGCGACAACAAAAGTCTCGGCACACACACATTGGCTGGACTGTTTCGCCGCCGTCGTCGGCGTCGGAGTGGACGGACCGTCGCTAGCTGCCGCAACTTGCTTGCCGCGCGTACCGATCAAGCTGTGTCGTCGCCCTACCCAAATTACTCACAGCTCGACGACTCTCCGATCTCAGCTGCTGTTCTAACCCTGTGCGTGCGTGCGTGCGTACAGGTTCTCGATCGACAGGGAATGCTGGCCGGTTTTACTTGTCAGCTAGTCGATCGTACGTACGGCAGCCGCCCATCATCCCTGAGTCGAGATCGATGACACTTCATGAGTATGTAAAGCTCGCGGCGGCTAAGCAAGCATCCACGTCGGCGCGCGTCGATCGGACTGTTCACCACACGATCAAGTCCCGATCGAGTTTCTGCAGTGCCGAAGACGCACGTTCGTTCGTTCGTTCGTGCTGGTCCACGGGCGTCGCCGTCGGCCGTCGGCGCGCGGGCGGGACCTGGCGCACGAGCACGAGCGCGGCGGCAACGCCCCCCGTTCACCGGCCGCAGGAGCAGCGAAAGCGGCCTCCCACGCACCCCGGTTCGCGTCGCCATGATGCCTGCTCCGTGCCCGGGAACACAAGCGACGGTACGCTCCTTCATTTCCTGATATATACAGCCAGATGCACGGGCGACTGTGAGCTGGATGATGTGCATCAATGGTCTTCTCCGGCCACATGACCGGATAGTGCATGCGGCCAGCCAGTTGCATTTGGGCCACGTTTCTTGGCAGCTCGTCGTCGAGTACAGTTGCCTGCCGACGGGGGGGGGTATTTGCAGTCCTGTTATTATTTCTTTCTATGGATTTAATCAAGTCGGAGGAGATATCTCCGTTTAATATGTTCACTACTTGGTCTCAGAGAGCGCACGTTCTGTGGTGGCCATGTGATGCACACCAACTCGATGTGACATCGCGGATCGAGGAGGAATTAAGGATTACAACTAAAACATAAATAAAAACTAGATATTATTAACTAAGCATAGCGTAGTAGAAAAAATAAAAACCAAATAGTACTTTGTTAGCAAATGCTGATTGGGCCGGGTACGCCCTGCTGCATGAACTGCGTGCGTGCTTCAGCGAGCGAGTTGTACACTTATACTAACTCACGATCGATTCAGATTCAGCGTCCGTGGTCCGTAGTCCGTGGTAGCAAATAAAACTTCAAAAATATATTTGGATTTTTAATGAGTTCACCAAATTTAAAGTCGTTGGATGTTTCTCAAATTAAAAGAAAGGTGCACTAAAAATGTGATGTCGAGTTAAATGATCTAACTTCCGAGTTAAATGTTTGGAAGTTGAATTTACCGGATAGAACAAAGTCGGCTATGAAGATGTCGTACTGGTTCTACATGTGGTTGTATAATGCCTAGTAGTCGTCGTCGCTTGGCGGCCCAACGCGGTGGGAGGGCCCGGCTTCAGCGTCGTCGTCGTCGAGGATGACGACGTCGTGCTTCTCCTCGAAGCCGCGTCAGAGGCGGTTTTGCGACGCTTGCTCCATCAGGCGTTTCTGGCGCTCCACCTCCTCGTGCTCGTACTCCCACCTGGACCAGGCGAGAGCGAACTATTCGTCAGCGGGGAGGACGTCGTTGAGGGAGACAGCTTCGACGGCGCGCTGCCGGGGAAGTCCTCCTCCGGCTTAGCCAGCTCCGTTGCCGAGCGCATGTATGCGCGGTCCGGCGCCCACTCCGTGGAGTAGGCGTGCTTCCAAGTCGTCGTGGAAGAAGCGCCGGCCCAAACATTTTCCCTTAAGAATAGGTATGATTTATCTTCTAGTGGTAATCGCATGGTCAACTCTTTCTATCAGCTGTTTTACGGCATAGTATGATCGGTAGCGCCCACGTTTCTATCAGATACTGCATCCCGGCCCAAAACATGACATCCAGCATAAATCCTCCCCAGTAGTAGTCAACTACTATTCCTTTTGAGGCTGACCGACTGATTGCACGTACAGAAAAAAAGCTAGGCAGAAAAGATGTTTAGACAAGACGTATCGTTGAGTTTCTGGATAGAACAGTTAAAATATAAAGTTCCACGAACACATGGTGTTACTCGACAAGCTACGTTGGTTTCCATATGTTTGATTTATCAGTTTGTTTGTCTGGATTTATTTCAGGCTTTATTATATTATTATTGACTCCAACTGTCAATTTTTTTGGTAGGTCGATCGATTCCCAGGCCACACGAATACTCCACATGTCTTGTTGTGATTAGTGGGCCAACTGGGCTTGAGATAGGACATTTCGGAATAGTTGGGCTAGCTAGGCCTGGTTTAGCAAATCAGGCCTTCGTTTTAGTTGGGCTAGCTAGGCCTGGTTTAGCAAATCAGGCCTTCGTTTTCCTTCTAACATACTCCCTTCGTTGTAAAAAAGTGAACAAAAAATGTGTGTACATAGATGTGTGTACATGTCAATGTGTAATGTGATTTGGCACGCACATCGTAAGACGATTTTTGATGAACAATTTCAGAGCCCGTTGTCGATGCATTGTTTTATTGACAGGTTTCTGGCTGATATTCAGTTAGCTGAGGCACAACCAGCGAAGAAACTTGCTAAACAGGGACCTGATACCCGATGGATACCTCCTCCGAAGGGAATGATGAAGATCAACGTGGATGCAGCTACGTCGAAGAACTCGTCAATCTCGGCGTTCGCAGTTGTGGTGCGAGATGGAGTGGGGAAGTACTTGGGTGCATCCTCGTGTGTGATAGACGGAGTCACTGATCCTGAGACTCTAGAGGTGCTAGCGTGCATTGAAGGGCTAGCTGTAGCCGCTGATCTGCTCGTGCAGAGGTTTCGTCTGGCTTCAGATAGCAGCAACGCAATCCGGAGTTTACATGGGGATGTATTGAGATCTTATGGACAGATAATCAAGGAAATCAAATCCAGTGCAGCAGGCTTCCGCTCGGTGGAGTTCGTCCACGAGAAGAGAGAAATGGTGACGCGCATAACCTAACTAGACAGTCGATTTATCTTTCTGTTGGTAGGCATGTGTGGTTTATGTCTCCGCCGGAAGGCGTTTGTGTAACTTATGCTTGTGTAAACTCTGGATAAGCAAGTTTCTACGCACTCTTTTTTCCTCACCGGGTACCGAAAAGGACTGAGAGGTTTTTAACGAGCTGACTTGTTAGCTATAATAAAGTGTGTTATTCTAAAAATAATTGTGAATGTGTAAAAAAAGATAAAACATAGTATTATTGAATGAAGGGAGTATCATATGTCACTGTTATCTCAGAAAAACATCTCACTTTTTTTAACTCTATCACATGTCGCTGTTAATGACGCAGGATGATATTATCCAGATCCTTTTTACGAATCTTCCTGTGATATATGCCTTTCCGGAACTCAAAAGTAGACCAGATTTCCAGAAGCAACAAATCAAAGTCTTCGTTTCTTTTCCCCTTGGTCAAGTCTAGATCATTGGGCAATCAGAAAGTTCGGCCATAAACATCCCATTACCTTTTCCACCTATCACGTGCGTCATTATTTGACTCATAGAATTGAAGTTTCTACGACAGGAAAAACATGTTACCAAGTGTTAGGTAGTTCTAGCAAACTTGGAACTTCCTCACAGCCTAAGCTACCATATTTTTTTTGACTTTACGATTGACTGACAATCCATAGTTCCAGAACAGTATGTACAAGGACTTCACCTTCTTCGGTGTCATCCAGGTCAAATAAAACAGCAACGAAAAACAAAAGAAAAGGCAAAGCATCTGCCTGACGGCTCATCCTATCTTGCAGGAGGCCGAAGCACAAATGTTCCATAATATTTACAGCATCACACTATCACTATGCCCACTTGGGATAAGAGGGGGTGACATATACGCAGTCTTGTCGTGTCGACCGGAGTGTACACTATAACTCGAACCAAAATTTGAGGCCGGAGGATGAAGAGTCCTCCAATGAAGCTGAAGCCGTCTTCAGATTCAGCTTCCATCCGACTGGAAGAATCGATGATCCGGCTGTCATACAATGCATTGCTTCAGTGACTTGGGTGTATGAGCTCCCTTTAACCTCACCTGCATAACAAATCAATCAAAGTTAATTCACTATCCAAAAAAACATACTACTAACTGCTTGTGCGAGACAGAAATAAAAGTGGTAAACAATCAAAAGTTGTGTTCGCTTTCACGACAGCTAACGTTTGACACAGTCGAAGAGATTCCAGTTGCTACGAACATCACGCCAAGAGAACCCATACGGCTATGTTTTCCACGAAAGAAAAGAGCTATCAGGCCACTGAGCGACAGTGACATCCCTAATCTTTGTAGCTGTGGCGTCAATTTGATGTCACTGTGCACAGATGGCTGCAACCTTCCAGATACTTCTAGAATTTGTAAGAAGTCGCGCACAAGTGTCCTGATCAAACAGACCGTATACAGTCCACGTGTGGAAAATGTGGCACAGTTGTTCTTACTATTGGACCAGGTCTATGTATCCGGTTTTCCTGCGAGTTGTACGAGTGTTGGAGCTGTTCGAATTTGACTCTCTGTGTCCTGGGAGTAATCGGAGTCCAGGGGTTGATCAGACTAATCAAAGTAGTTTGCTAAGTCCAGCTACTGCAGGCTGTTGTACAGCACTGACCAGTTAAACTATGCACCTGGTGGTGGCTGGTAGCAGCTGACACAGGTTGTGGATGTTGGAAATTCAGAGGTTGCTCGGCCTTTCTGTTCCTGCCTTGCACGAGCTGTCCTTGATGCGGTTGTGCCGGCTGGCAGAAGCAGATTCCATGGCGGCAGACCACCTCGGATTAAACTAGGTCAGCGCGTTACACACGAAGTTCAGTTCAGTTCAGCTGTGGGAATTGGGGATGGTGCAGCCAACAGGTTGCCTGCCTGGATCGTGCTATACTGCAATGGAATTCTGAATTCTTGGCTGGGAATCTAATTTTATCTAAAAAAAACCTAGAGGAACTGCCCAAAATCGTTTCTTTCTCTGACGTGTGTGACACTGAAAAGTTGATCTTGAGATGACGTTCGTTCAATGCGATGATGGGTGTGGGCAGAGGGAAGGATGAAAGACGGGAGGGGACTCACGGCTTCGATGTCGATCCGGTAGACGACGTGCAGCCGTCGCTTCTCGCGGCTGCTGGCCCTGTAGGCCATGGCGAGGTGCGCGGCGGCGAGCGCGAGCGACATGAGGAACATGGCCTCGACGGCCGCGACCTGGCCCTGCCCCTGCAGGTGGAGGCCGGTCCTGGCGCCGGCCGGCGCGCCGAAGACCGCGACGGCCTTGGCGAGGACGTAGAGGAGGGAGCCGACGCTGCACGCCGCCGCCACCCACAGGTAGGCCGCGCCGCCGCCGCACGCCGTGTACGCGCCTGCACATAGACAAACATCCGTCAGACAAATCGAAGCAATTACTATTAAACCAAGGGAGGAAAAAAAGGAGTCGATTTGGATCGCACACAGGTAAGGGATTCAGGTACTCACAGAGGATGAGGAGGGAGCGGGCGGCGGAGACGGCGGGGAGGTCGACGAGGGAGGAGCGGAAGCCGAAGCCCCTGGCCTGGTCGAGGATTGAGTAGTGGTGCGGCTGGGCGCTGGCGCGGAGGAAGTTGGAGAGGAGGGCGGGCGGGAGGAGGAGGTCGAGGAGGACGACGAGGAGCGGCGGCGCGCAGACGAGCAGCAGCGAGGCGAGCATGGAGACGAGGAAAAACGCCGTCTTTGCCCACCGCCACGGCCGCGCCCACAGCGCCTCCCCGCCGTGCGCCAGCGCCAGCGCCATCGGCAGCGGCAGCTTCTTCTCCATGCCGCCGATGGACCGAGGGAGCGGGCGGGCGAGATCGAATCCGGACGGCGGGCAGGTAACGGCAGTAGGTTCAGTGGGTTTGGTGAGAACTCGATCGGCTGGGTCGGGGGGGCGGGGGTGTGGATGGGGAGGAGGTGGATCCGGTCGGAGTTCCCCGAGGTTTTATGCGGAGGCGGGGCGGAGGAAGGGGAGGGGAGTGTGATGGTTGCCGGAGGGTTTGACCCACCACCTCCACGGCGGCAGTAACGGCCACGGCAGCCGCCTCGGGCCCGGGGCGCGCGCTGTGTCGCCACGGACACGATGCGTCCGCGTGCGTGGAGAAGCTTCCGGCCGGAAGCAGCCACGGTGGCGGCTCCTTTGCGGTTCGATTCGGTTTCCAACGAGAACGACCTTCTAGTACGTATTGTTTTCCTTTTGCGGGAAGGTTTGTGAAGATCTTCCTCTCCCGGGTAACTGTTTAAAAATCCCGAGGAGTGAGATATGTATCTTTCAAAACCTAAATAGACTGTTAATGTTTTTTTTCTTTCTTGCGGGGATAAACTGTTGATGTTCAGCTATCCACGTTGTTATCCAGTTACGTCCAAATACGAGTAAAAGACCTCGATCGTATATTGCAAACTTGGATGAGGCACTCTAATTAGGATGTAAATACACGTCCAAATCGTATGCGAGGTGATTGTGAGCCTTATTACCGGCGCATTGCAGCAGAGTCCTCTTCTATTGCAAGCTGGTGAAATTTTTTGGTAGAGCTTTGTTTTATTATTTTAGTATTTTCTTATATGTGTATGTGTATACTTAATATCTCAATTATAGTTCTTTACAATAAGTTATCGTAGATGCTGGGTATAATTGGTATCTTTGATATTAATACATTCTCTTTATCGAGAATTTAAATGTCAGGAAAACTCTAAAACTTTGTTTTAAAAAGGTTTTCCACACACAATTTTTACTATTATAAAATGGTCTCATCCACCATACCTCGTCCCACCTCTGCCTTTATTCATGTCCATGTGCTCGTCGAAACTCTTTATGCGTCATTTGATTGTCGTCTACAAAACATTTTCCCTCTCGTCCTCACCTCGCCTAGAAGGAAGAAGAAAGTTATACGCTTTCCCCACTCATTGACACCGCTCCCACAAGCCGTGGTGTTGAACCTCTACGACAGTGTGTAGAACCGATACCTCGCCCCTATATACTCCATCCCCTCTCATCACTCAACACTTTCCACTTTCGTGATACTACTGACGCGTTGACTGGTGGACGACCTCTGTCAACTCGCTCAGTACGAAGCAGCTCAAAGACAAACATTCATATTATGTTGAAGAAGTGAATAGGATGATTGCCTTCATTTTTTTACGCTGACTACTGTAGAGAACTAAAAACAAGAAAATGTTTGGTACGGTATCCTCTTTCTACGTCCATCTTCTTTGTAATTTCTTCTCCCAAAACTGATTTCAATATCATGCAAATTTTATATCCCCCGTGATTTTAGTTATAGTCTTATAGATTTTGGTATCGGTGTTTTTCAAATATTATTCATACCCATATGCTTACGCTCACCTCTAGGAAAGCATACACACGAGATGCCTTCCTCCACGAGCACCTCTCGAAAAATGAGGCGGCGGATTCTTACGATAAACGAAATTACGATATGCCTTTCGCTATTGATCAACAACGGAGTAGTGAATCTCGCAAGTGGTGATAAAAGCCATCAACAATTCATAATACTGCCAATGCTTCGTTGTAATCTACTATAACTAGTACTACTACTAGTAGTCAGTGGTCAAGTTGCGTTCACAAACTCAAACCAATGCTAACTACCGTTGCCCGTTGGGAGTCGATCCATACTTCATAAGAGCAGAACGCTTCTAGAAGCTGATTAGTCAAACATCATCCCACATGTCTGCCCGTTGTAGTGCCGAGATAGGAGCACAATTGGCATGATCCAAATCATGCATTAATCCGGACCGGAAGCTTGACCACACATGCCCGCCATGTGGTGGTGTGTGGCTCGCGACATCCCCTCGCCGGCCCAAGCTCCATGGATTCAGATCACGTGAGATGGCGCCGGCGCCGGCCACATGCATGCCGGCCGTGATTGGCGCCGGCCACATGCATGCCGGCCGTGTGGTGGAGTGGGAGCTTCACGCAGCATGTAACCGTTAACGGCCGTCGTCTCCGGCTGCTGATTAAACCATAGAAAAAACATGCTTGTAACTGCTCGGCCGGTCTTCCCTGGCGCGCTGCCGGGATCGTGGATTAGTAAGCGCGCCACCACCAGTCCACCGGTACTTCTTCGAGTTATTCGTTGACGACGATTCCGAGTTCGTTCTTGGACCTGACGATTTGGACCGGCATCTCGTCCACGGATGCTGGATACACATGAGGCAAACTAAGGCAATGTCCAGCTAGTAGTAGCACCACAGAGCGAGCTGAGCTTCGTCTGAATTTACTCGTCGGTAAAGTCAAGCTGTTGTCCGTGTGGTGTACTGTTACAAGAAACGCGCGAGCAAATAGGGGCGAAAATTCGCATGCTATACTCGCTTGCTTGTGCCTGCGTTTTCTCCCTGTGAATAATTAGCACAGGAGGAGAACTGATTTGAGAGAATCCGGCCGGCTCGATCACGACGTCACCTCATCCGTGCGTGTTCCTCGGCTGACAATTCATCACGAGGAAGAAGCAGAATTCCGCCTGCTGATGATCACATCACGGTAATAAGAATTTTTAGTTTCTATAAAAGTTCAACGGTTTGTCACTGATTTGACGTGAGACTTGTAGCTACTAGATGAATTCACATGCAAATTGACGATAGGCCGCAGGAGGGTAGATGGCGTGCTTCGAGTTTAGTCAACAAATTGATTATGCATGTTACCGTAAAATGTGATATACAGATATATATATATATATATATATATATATATATAATATATGTATGTGGCCACGGTTCATTCGGCTCTGCTGCCGCAACACTTGCTATAGGAAAAGGCAACCTCACTTCTAGATGGATGGATCGCCATGCGTGGTGTCAAATGAATGCTCCAATCGAAGTTCATGGTCCAGCGTGAGCTGCCGATGCAGCAAACCCTACGCTGCAAGTTGGAACGCCCATGCTTGCTTGACAGACAGACATGCTGGACTAGGAGCATACCATGTGCAGTTTTCGGGCTTGTTGCGTACGTACTGCCACAACTATGCCTAGGTGGCCGAGATGTACTAATTCACAATCTGTAAAGGATATAGCTTAGACGAAATAATCAGGATAATTACAGCAAGCAAGATCAAGATAGATGTCTCCTCTTTGCGGGGCCAAATGGAGGGCGATAGGTGGATAAGGCGAGCGTCACTCCCACCTGATCACATCCTAAGCTATTTTCTACTAGTGCGTCTTGCATCACATCTTTGCCTTATTTATTTATTATATATATATATATATATATACTTTTCTCTCTGAAAAATCTACTCGTTTCTGACATCATATCGATGGACAAATCTACTCGTGGACCTCCGCACCATGTATGTCTATCAAAAATTCAAACTCTTGGACTCGCTTTACAACAGATCATCCACTGACTGAATCCGGCAGCAGCAAGCGTTAAGAAGCTTCTTTTGGGCGCAAAGTGCTGCTTTCTGCTTCTTCTTCCTCTAGATCGATCGTGATTAGGATGATTGCTCATTAGAATCCGGTTCTCTTATCCATCCACAGTGTAGTGTTTGTCCTCTGAAGAAAAGAAAAGAAAGAAAAAGGAAAGAAAAAGGGGATTTGTTCCAACCACTGCACACGTGTGCGATATATATGTGCCACCTCGACAGGTCAGGTCGGCACTCGGCACAACGGAATTAACGGGCCGGATCCGTTCAGCGGCGCTGCTCCTGATGATCACCTCACATGGCCGGCCCTGCCGATCAAGCCATTATTGAGACAGACAGACAGACAGACACCGTGCCTGGCGTAACGGCATGCTGCTGCCAAGATGGCAGATAGATACTGAAGAGAATATCAAGTAGCTTCTGATAGATATCGGCTTGCAGTTGCAGGTGACGACGTGTTGCCGGCCGTGGTTCAGGGATCTGCTGCTGCTACTTGTTGATGTTACTACTAAACAAACAAAGAGGGCGGGTGAGAGCCGTTGGAGGGTTAGTTAGCTCACATGCATGCCGCCCACACGATTTGAAGGTTCTTGGGAAGAAAGAAGATTGAGAATTGCAGGTGACCTCAAGCACGACGGCGACCTGCCTGCCTGCCAACAGGCTCTACTCAACTCAACTACACCCATCGATCGGGCTACTTGTCGAGGAAGGCAACTCTTCTATACTTGGGGAGTAAGCAATTTTCCCGCGTGATAATATACCTACGTGAGTACGAACGCCCGCGTTCCACTCTCGTCTCTGTGCATGCAGGGAAAACGTGTGTCAGTAATCGTATCCGGATTATTGCTAGCCACTACATCTGCTTTTTTTAATAAGAACTCCACTCGTTTCATAATATACTCTCTACGTCTATAACAGGATGTCTATATATGTAAATTTAGATAAAGTTATAACATCCTATCGGCGGAGGTGGCGTCATATATCGGCGGAGATAAAGTTATACACTAGTAGAAAACGGGGCTTTGGTTCACCCCTTTAGCCCACATTTAAAAAGGAACCGAGACTAAAGGGTGCAAGCCATCGGATTGAATTTCGGAGGGACCTTTAGTCCCGGTTCGTGACACGAACCGGGACTAAAGGGTCACCACATGCGGCCGCAGAGGCGGGGCTCAGTGTGTGACACTTTAGTCCCGGTTCGTGACACCAACCTGGACTAAAGGGTATACGGTAGGCTACTTTTTTACCGTGAAAAAACAACGTCTAAATAAATTTTAAAAATGAAAAAAACTTCAAATTTAAAAATCCTTTGACGTGCCGGTACCTATCGCAACCTACTATTAGAGAAAATTTTAATTTTTGATTTTTAATTTTTTTTGTAAAAAAAGTGATCTCAATTTAAAAAGGTATAACTTTTGCGTACGAATTCGGAAAACATTGTGTATATATGAAAAACTATCTACGCAAAGAAAAAACTCATACCTGGGGATCATCCATCATATGTGCACCACTCTTAGTGAAAATTAGTTGGGTGCCATTTGGATTCATATTTTATGTACTTCCTTTACAAAAAAACCTCTTTTTCCACTTAAAAAAAGGAAAATGATATTTATGAAAATAATTTGAAAATCCCTTTGGCAAGATTGTTTAATATATCAATATGCACCTGTGTGTGGAGTATGAGATCTTTATCACAAACTATGTCGTCGAAATGACCATAACTTGATCATTCGGCTTGAAACTTCTAGATGTTCATACATGATTGACATTTTTGTGAAGACTTTTTCTGCAAATGTTGGCAAAAATCAAGTTTATCATTTTTCATAGCTACTAGTACACATATAAGGATCCCATGTCAAAGGAATTGATTTTTTGAGGTGTTTATCACTTTATTACATTTTTTCTTAAAAACGATCAAAACGGTCGCTATGACTAATCATCGGAAGAGGTGATATTTTCTAGAACTATCAATGTTTTTGTGATATAACCACTAGTTGTGTACCTTAAAATGATTTTTCTAAAAGTTTCAGACCAAACTATCAAACAGTTGTAGTTCAAATTTGAATTACTTTCGATAAATCAACATAAACTTAATTAACTAGGGGAAATTGGTTAGAATTCAAAGAAAAACCCATACCTGGGGATTATCCATCATATGTGCACCACTCTTAGTGAAAGTTAGTTGGGTGCCATTTGGATTCATATTTTCTGTACTTCCTTCATAAAAAAGCCTCATTTTCCACTTAAAAAAAGGAAAATGATATTTATGAAAATAATATGAAGAATCCCTTTGGCAAGATTGTTTACTATACCAATATTCACCTATGTGTGGAGTATGAGATCTTTATCACAAACTATGTTGTCGAAATGACCATAACTTGGTCATTCGGCTTGAAACTTATAGATGTTCATACATGATAGACCTTTTTGTGAAGATTTTTTCTGCAAATGTTGGCAAAAATCAAGTTTATCATTTTTCTTAGCTACTAGTACACATATAAGGATCCCATGCCAAAGGATTTGATTTTTTGAGGTGTTTATCACTTTATTACATTTTTTCTTAAAAACGATCAAAACGGTCGCTATGACTAATCATCGGAAGAGGTGATATTTTCTAGAACTATCAATGTTTTTGTGATATAAACACTAGTTGTGTACCTTAAAATGATTTTTCCAAAAGTTTCAGACCAAACTATCAAACAGTTGTAGTTCAAATTTGAATTACTTTCGACAAATCAACATAAACTTAATTAACTAGGGGAAATTGGTTAGAATTCAAAGAAAAAACCCATACCTGGGGATCATCCATCATATGTGCACCACTCTTAGTGAAAATTAGTTGGGTGCCATTTGGATTCATATTTTATGTACTTCCTTCACAAAAAAAACTCTTTTTTCCACTTAAAAAAAGGAAAATGATATTTATGAAAATAATTTGAAGAATCCCTTTGGCAAGATTGTTTAATATACCAATATGCACCTATGTGTGGATATGAGATTTTTATCACAAACTATGTCGTCGAAATGACCATAACTTGGTCATTCGGCTTGAAACTTCTATATGTTCATACATGATAGACCTTTTTGTGAAGACTTTTTTACAAATGTTGGCAAAAATCAAGTTTATCATTTTTCATAGCTACTAGTACACATATAAGGATCCCATGCCAAAGGATTTGATTTTTCGAGATGTTTATCACTTTATTACATTTTTTCTTAAAAACGATCAAAACGGTCGCTATGACTAATCATCGGAAGAGGTGATATTTTCTAGAACTATCAATGTTTTTGTGATATAACCACTAGTTGCGTACCTTAAAATGATTTTTTCAAAAGTTTCAGACCAAACTATCAAACAGTTGTAGTTCAAATTTGAATTACTTTCGATAAATCAACATAAACTTAATTAACTAGGGGAAATTGGTTACAATTCAAAGAAAAAATCATACCTGTGGATAATCCATCATATGTGCACCACTCCTAGTGAAAATTAGTTGGGTGCCATTTGGATTCATATTTTCTGTACTTCCTTCACAAAAAAACCTCTTTTTTCCACTTAAAAAAAGGAAAATAATATTTATGAAAATAATTTGAAGAATCCATTTGGCTTGATTTTTTAGTATATCAATCCGCACCTATTTGTGAAATATGAGACCTTTATCACAAACTATGCCGTGAAAATGACCATAACTTGATCATTTGACTTGAAACTTATAGATGTTTATAGATGATAGTTCTTTTTGTGAAGACTTTCTTTTTCAAATTTTGTGAAAAATCAAGTTTTTCATTTTTCATACCACCTAGTACACATATAAGGACCCCATTTCAAAGGATATCCTTTTTTGAGGTGTTTATCGTTTTATTTCATTTTTTCGTAAAAAAGATCGAAATGGTCACCATGGCTATCGATGTTTCTATAATGAAAAATATGATTTGGATGTCATATTTGAATTCCTCTAATTGTTTGATCAATTTAGACATTTTATTTGTTGAATTCCGATTTTAGGATTTAAAGATACGGATTATTCCATACTATATAAAAAGGCAAAAGTAAAGTAATGTTTATTTTATCATTATTTATTTCAATATTTTATTGTATTATCATTTTTATTTATTCAACTAAAATTTTATAATACAAGCAATGAAAAAAATATATCATCATGACCGAGTGGTTAATATGATAGATAAGACAGTTATATCAGTAAGTTCTCTGTTCTCTCTTAGTATCTAATTTGAATAGAACCTAAATGTTAAGCGTGCTTGCGGTGGAGTAGTGTGAGGATGGGTGACCGAGCGGGAAGTTTGACCGTAGATATGCACTTTTACTTGAGAATAGGGGTAAATATAAATTAATTGGTAAAATAATTGAAACATTCGAAGTTCAAAAACAATTCGAATATACAAAATAAAAAAATCTGAAAAAAATATAAAATAGTTGATTTTTTTGAAAAAAAATGAATTTTTGCTAAAATCTTTAGTCCCGGTTCGTAACACGAACCGGGACTAAAGGGTTCGCCCCCGCGCGCCCCTGGCCCCTCCACGTGCGGAGCTCTAATTGCTGGGGGGCTCTAGTCCCGGTTCGTATTGAACCGAGACTAATGGGTGGGGGGTCTCTAGTCCCGGCCAGACAGTCCCGGTTGCTACACCGGGACTAAAGCCCCTCTGGAACCGGGACTAGTGCCCCTTTTTCCACTAGTATACTCTCTACGTCTATCACAGGATGTCTATATATGTAAATTTAGATAAAGTTATAACATCCTATCGGCGGAGGTGGCGTCAGGGGTCGCCGGCGAACGTTGCGGCAAGCACAAAGACACGGTGTGGGCGACGACGACGACGGAGCTTGTCAACGAAGAGGTAGGCGAACCTACCCGATGTTTGCTACAACGATGAAGTGCATGACGACGAGCGGCGCGCGACGAAGAGATGTACAGAAAGAAGAAAGCTCTGATAGTTGTATATATGAAATGGCGGAGTGAAGCTACTTCCCAAGGGCGGCTCGGGGGAAAAGCTCTCTCCCGACCCCCGCGTCGTCCCCAAGGGCGGCTCGGGGGAAATCTTGCGCCGCCGCCCGCACCCCCTCCTCCAGCCCTGCTCCTTCCCTCCGCCGCCGCCGGATGAGTCCGCTGGGCGAAGCCCACGCCGGAGGACGGCGGCGGCGGGGCTCTCCTTACGCGTTACGGCTCCGGTTGGCGGCGGGAGCCCGTGGTGGTGGAGGCGCGACCTTGGCGTCCCCGGCCGGCGGCGGTGGCCCGGCTCGGCGTCCTCGTCCTCGCTCTGGTGGTCCGTGCGGCGCGGCGGCGGGGATTCATCCCTGATGCGGCGGCGACGACATCGGCTCTGCTCTTGTCTGTCGTGGGTGGACGGGGTGGCAGCCCTCTTCCCCTGCTGTCTTCCTGCGTGGATGGTGGCCGCCGGTGCTGGCGGTTGCCTCGGCTTGGTGGCGCCCCGAGGTGCCAGATCTGGCCGTGGCGGGCTCGGCTCGATCTGGCCTGCCGGCTCCTGCTGGTGGCGTGGGGGATGGTGGCCTTGCGAGGTGGTGGTAGCTGGTGGTGCAGATGGGTTTGCCGGCGCGTGTGCAGGCTAGATCTGGGCCAGGCGGGCCCAGATCTGCCAATACGTGTTGCACTGCTGCGCGTCGGATCTGGGCCAGGTGGGCCCGGATCTACCGGCGGCGGTGTCGCTATTCCCAACACCCGCGTAGGGTCCGTCCCTTCCCGTGCGCTGATGCTCCCTGGTGGGGAGCTCGGCCGCGGTGCTGCTCGGCTTGCGACGGTGCTTTTATCCAGGTCTCGGAGCAGTCCGGGTTGGGTTAGGCCGGTCTTAGGGCTGGGGCGCCTCCTCTTGGCGGCAGGACCGTGTTCGGTGTGGTGCTGAACTGACGCGCCGCCCCCGGCCCAGATCTGGGTCTTCGGACCCCATCTAGGTTTTAGGCAGGTCAGTCCGAATCCTCGTTAGCGCGGTTCGTTATACACTGGTGGTGGAGAGCAGCTTGGAGGTGGGGCCGCAACGCCAACGTCGTGCCTTCTGCAGCGCAACAACGAGAACTTCACGGGCCTTGAGGGGCCCGGCCGGGCTTGCGGGCTTGGTGTGCTCCTACTATTGTGTCCGGTCGGTTACCGTCTCGGACGGTGGAGGTTGGTGCCTCCCGCACGTCGGCGGTGCTGCGGCTCCTAGTCTCGGCTCTCCTTCTTCGGTGTGTAGGCCTCTCCTCTTTGTTCCGTGGGGAGACAGTGTGAACGGCTTCGCGGCCGTGCGTTGGGTGGTGGGCGGTTTGGTGGAGTGTTCCAGAGCGCCTGGGGTGAGGGGGGGGGGGGGGGGAGAAATCCTAATTGGCATGTTCAACTCCGGCGCTGTGGCGCCTGCGGGTGCCGCCAGTCCTTCCTGAAGGGCGACGGGTGGTCTCCTCTCCTCAATCGCGTACCGGGGGAAACCCTTGGCGGCAGCGTCGTCGTCGCATCCCTTCTTGAAGGTGTTGTTAGGTACCGGCGCTTTGGAGCACTAGGAGTTTGGTGCGAGGCCTTGGTGGGCGTAGTGGTCGTGGAGCCTGGTCACTTCTGTCAATCCGCCGTTGTCGGCATTTGTTTCTTCTTTTTTTCTCTTCTCCTTTCTTTTGGGCGTGCTTTTGCTGTTTCCGCCCCAGCAGCTACTTTTGGGCGTTGTGCTGTCTGACCCAGCAGCGGTCTCAAACGGTGTGGCTTTATTTATAAAGCGGGGCGAGAGCCTGTTTCGAGGAGGAGTGAAGCTACTTCTCAAAGAAAATTTTGTAGGGTTGACATGTGCGTTTAATTTAACGAAATTGGTCTGAAAAAGATTCAAACATGAACATGAAACTGGGAGTAAAGAGTTAAGGAAAGTTCAAACTTTTTTTTTTGTGAATAAGGAAAGTTCAAACTGATTGTCGAAATGAAACACATCGCCAGCAATGCACATTATTGTTTGAGTTGATCTTATATTTGTATTGACTAGAATGAAATGGATGATTAACGTACAGGGTAGAGTGAGCTAAAGCAAAGCTTATTAGGTGCACGATTTGCATCCCTTCCTACTAACGAGACACCCTGCAGATTGTGTCCAGTGAGGCTGGGTTTTTCGTTGATCATTGCAGCCTCGCGCAGGGACTTTGCCAAGCTACGCTACGCCCCTGCATTCTGCTGGAATCATGGCAACAGAAGTGGCGAGGCGTCGATGGCGTCACCCTTTGAGCTTCCAGCTGGAATCCATTCTGCTCCCAGCTGCCGCACGCAAAACTTTTTTGTTTCACCTTTTTTATCTTGTGCGGGAAGAAAAGCGTCGAAGAAGGAGGAAACTTGTGCCATCCGGAATTCCGAAAGGGAAGATGCAGCCCAAACACGAATTAAACAAACTAGTACAGTATGAGCCAAGAAAAGTTCAGGTCCTTTCTTTCTTCGAGAACACCGAGCGAGCCTTTTGAATTTTGATTTTCAAAAAGACGACTTTTTAAACAAATGTCTGGGACGACCGGGCCCGTTGACTGGGCGCAGCCATCCAATCACGCGGTTTCGGATCACGCTCACTGACAGGCGGGCCCCACGCCCGTCGTTTTATTCCGTCCCCTTCTCTACCCCAGCCCCCAGGCCAGTGCGCTCCGCCTCATTCCCCCCACCCCACCCGCCGCCGTCGGTCGTCGCCTCCCTCCCCGCGCCAGATCTCCCCACCGGAACGAACCCTCCCTCCCTCCCTCCCTCTCCCTCTCGCGCGCGCGGACGGAGGCGGCGATGGCGTCGTCTCAGGCCAACATGGAGAAGATGCAGCTCCGCCAGGGCTACCGCAACCTCTGGCACACCGACCTCCCCAACACCATCAAGGCCGACACACCCTGTAAGCAAAGTTCTACCGCCACTGGCTCGATTCCTTCTACTACTTGACCCTGTATATCTGATCGGTTTTTCCCCGTGCCTTGTTTCTTTCTCCCCCCTGCAGTCTGCTGCCTGTCGCTCTGGTGGTAAGCGATCTCCTGCCCGTGCGTGCATCTCTCCTCCGTGTGTGTCCTGCAGTTTCAGCTACCGGTTTCCGCTAGATCTGCGACGAGCTGGCCGCGGTCGGTCGCGAGTAGGGGTCGGGGTTTTTAAGCGGGTTTTCGACTATGTGCTCACTCTGCATTGTGCTGTTGGCGTTACCGCGTTACTACTAGCGATCATGGATGTACTACATGTCTAGATAGGGGAAACACCTTACCACTAGGAAGGCCTTGCTTACTCTGTGGCTGTTTGGGTCTCTGAAATCAGCCCAGGTTTTGGGGTGTTAGGATTTTTTTAGACATCTTCGACATGAACCTGTGGTCTTATCATTTTTAGTGCGATCTGGGTTCTCTCGTGTTCAGAAGAAGAGACTGAATGGAGTATAGGTCATAATCGCAAAGTGGTAAGACACGGAATGTTACATTCAACTTTTATTGAACATGCTACGCCGTTAGAACATTACTTTTGTAGGAAAGCTAAGCAATTCTAGATAGGAACTAAAATTGAAGCACGGGGGAGAGGGGGATCAATTAACACCTCCATTGGAATAACTTTCCTCTGCAGCTGCAATGTGTATGCAATTTTTAGGGGTCTTAAGCGAACTGGATCTGCTAGTTTGTGTTCAAATAAGGCCCCCAAGAGTTGCCACTAGTCCACACAATAAATTATTCTAGAGTTTTGACTTTTTAGCCTCCTAACTCCTTTCAAGCAAGTTGTAGTAGAGGTCATCAATGTAGACAAGGAAACTATCACGCTGCATTGAACACCACATGGATTCTGCCCTAAGGATATTGATATATATTATTTTGTTCACTATTGCGATCTTGGCTAACAATGTCCATTTCCTGTCCAGTTTATGTTTTTAAGTTCATTCTAGATTCCTTAGTATAGCATAAAGCATTGTATTGTGAAGTTTATTTTTTGTGGGGCACCCAGCATTCCCTAGTCCAGTGCATTTTTAAATGAAAAATGCTCTGGTAGGTTTCTCAGTTTTTCACAGCGATCCTACAGCATGTGGAACAGATGTAGCATTTCACATCATAAAGATCCTTACCCCCTTGCTAATCTGCTGCATTTGCCTTCTTCTGTTCAGTGGGCCATGCGTGTCATACATGCTTCGTAAAAGGGCTCTCTATAATGACATGTCAAGGTAGCGTCGGTTATATCATTCTCTACTTGTTACATTTTGGAAGCGTGACTTTTTGTTCAAACCCCCTGATCCTCCTTGTGCTTCTTTATACTTTAGGTATACGTGTTGTGCTGGCTATATGCCGTGCAGTGGTAGATGTGGTGAAAGCAAATGCCCAGAATTCTGTCTTGCAACTGAGGTACGAGGCCCATTTTTTGTGCTTTTGCCCTGCATTCTCTCACTGTACCTCTTGGCCGATAATTTTGATGCAGTTAGATTCATATGGACATATCAATTCCCGCTCACTGTACCTTTCTTAGCTGGTAATTTGATGTGGTTGGGTTCATATGGTCATTCCCCTCTCAATGTACCTCTCTTAGTTGATGATTTTGATGTGGTTGGATTCCATATGGATGTATCAGTTCCATCTCACTGTACCTCTCTTAGCTGATAGTTTACCTGGATTACATTTGGACGTATCTAATAGTTCTTATGTGGATATGATAATCGATAACTCCTTGTATCCTTCTATTAGTTATCTGATTACTAGTATTCTGTACTGATTGTGTTAGTTTGTATATTGTGTAGGCTCAGATTAGTTTGTTGTTTCGCTGCATGTCTTGGTAGTCCTTACATTGTGAAGAGTGGCAATCTCTTCCATCTCATTGTTTTTTGGCATTAAAGATCGATGAATATGAACCCTGCTAGTTTGATCAATGAGTCTGCTGTTGTCAAATAGGACAAATATTGTTGGTCTTAAATGATGCGAAGATGATTTTTTCATAGTTAAACTTCTAGTTCTGAGGCTTCTGTTTATATATTTTTTATATTTGGGTTCATTGAACTGACATAATCTTTTCAGGTGTTTCTGTGCTTTGGTAATTCAGTTGCTTCAACCCGCTTCCTGCTTCAAGATGAATTCAACATACAGACAACTAAGTGTGATAACTGCATCATTGTACCGTCACTGTCCTCCATGTTACAACTTCCTTTTATGGTCCCTATTTTACAATTGGCTACTGAATACCACCTTTTACTGCAGGGTTTTATGTTCTGCCTTCAACAAGTTGCTTGCATCTTTTCAATAGTTGCTGCTATTGTTGGCAGCGAGGAACTTTCAGAGGCTTCCCAGATCCTTTCATGCCTATCTGATATGGTCTACTGCTCGTAAGGCTCTCATCCTCTGATCTTTTCTCTTCTCCATTATAAGCCTTCAAATGTTGATGATCTTTTGCCACCATTTTTGCAGGGTTTGTGCCTGTATGCAGGTAAATATACCTCTATAACTGTTGGTAACATATTGTATCACTCTGCTTTACACTTATGGATATTTGATGACACTAAATGCAAATGCAGACACAGCACAAAGTTGAAATGGACAAGAGGGATGGGAAGTTCGGCCCACAGCCCATGGCAGTGCCTCCAATGCAGGAAATGTCCCGCATCGATCAGCCTATCCCTCCTCCTGTTGGCTATGCGGCACAACCAGCATATGGCCAGCCTTACGGTGGCTATCCACCTCCCCCACCAGGTCAAGGCTACCCACCGCCACCAGCTCAAGGCTACCCACCGCCAGGTTACCCGCCAGCAGCGTACCCCCAGGGTGGTGCATACCCTCCACCTGGTTCCTCTTATCCCCCACCTGGTTCCTACCCCCCTCAACAGGGCTACTACGGAAAGTAAGACACGTGCAGCAATTGGAGTTATACCACTTAGTGTGGCAACAGAGATATCGTGAACATGTAAACAGTAGGATTATCGTAGTGCTATAGGTGATTATTAAGGTACTCGTCCATCTGTTCTGGGTGCTGTATTGAGAGCCATGTTTGGATCTCCTCTGGGTGATTTCTTATATAGGTAGCAAACTATGAACCACATTTGGAACTACATCTGGGCGGAATCTGGGTGGTAATCTGTAAACCAAGTTTGGATTTCCTGGAGTCAAGTCATCAGTGTCTTTAAGTTGTTCTTTCTATTATGAATACATTGTTCTCTGAAGAAAATGAGTGGTGGTGATTTTTTTTGTTCTCGCATAGCGACGGTGTTAGTAAACTGTGAATGTTTGACATTTTCATTTAGGTTTTATGATAAGTTGATAACACTGGATTTTTGCTTGTTAGTTGTTATACTAGCAGTAGCAGGTGATCAGCAATTTGGGCCTTATTCGTGTATCATATTGGGCTTACATGTATATTACCCGGGCTTTAGTTTTTGACTGCTGCACCAGTTTTGTTGCCATTATACAGGAATGAACAGTGAGGTGTGAGATGTCACCGAAGTGGTATGCTCATAGGATGCAAATTTGTGCTATCTGAACATCATAACTGTTTATATATTTCGCAGTTTGCATAACTGTTATCTGCACAATACTTGTATAATGTTTGTACGTAAAGGGGCAGTCAGTAACCTGCAGAAGCATATTTATATTTGCATGCCTGTGGATGAGACCTGATAGGAGGATATAAGCTGGAAAAGATTGGAAATTTGTCTTGTGGTGTTGGTTAGGCCTAATTGTCCAATTAATTTTCAGCAGTCCAATTTCAGTTTGGTACACCTAATTGATGATAAGAGGCCCACACAGCTAGAGATTCTGTTCGATGCATCATGACGCCCACGTCATCCAGTGTCTCGACACCAATTATACACATCTTGATACAAATTAATTTTGTAGACAATGTATAAGTAGATAAGCTTTATGAGATGAGATGCCACTTTGAATGCAATGGAGCGCATTTCTCCTTTTAAAAAATAAAAATAGCAAAAGATTTGCCATTCTAATATTTAAGGGGTTCTTAAAGAAATTTTACCCTACTGAAGACCGAAAGGGCAAGACAAAAAAACTAATTAAGAAGCGCATTCTCTTATGTTTTGACACAAGGATTTTTTTATTTCATTAATTAAGAATCTTGTATTTTTAGAAGTTTTACAATCCTTGTCATAGTAGAAAAACCAAGAAAAAAACCCTACTCTCGCACTCTTACATTAATTTTGACTTTAGCCCCGGCTAGGCTCCGTATTACCGCCTCATTTCTTTTCATTGTAACAAGCATGGTTGTAGTCGTCGATTGGTTTGGAAAAAAATGTAATTCTTTCCTTCCTAATCTTCAAGAAACTACCATCACAAGCAAAACCAAAACATCCCTTAATTGCCCCTTCTTATGGATCACATCTATCTACCAATCCTTAACGGTATGCATCACATGCCAATCACACGGAGCTATGTCATGAAGCCCTTAACAAAAATTCAAGGAGGACCAAATTTCGAATAGTGAAGCAGCATTTGAAAAGAAGGCACACATGTGATTCTTTCAGTAGGGATATCATCACATGGCGTTTTTTCATAAATGGTATGCGATGATATATCACACATTTTATCTAAAAAGTGTGTGTGGTGTACGGGCAATCACAGACGATATTACGATACAAATTGTTTGTGATGAGATGAAACATTTTTATCATAATGGGTCTACTTTTCCACAAAAGTGCCTAGCTTGCACCATAATAAACAACAGTGGCAAAATAGCTGCAACTTTATATTTAAAATTATATTGTTTCATTTTCTAAATACAAAAGGGGGGAATTTTCTATGATGCATTGTACATAGTTTTTTACAAAAAAAATAGAGAGTGTATGGTGTAGGAGGCAATCACATACAATTTCTTTAAAAAAATCGTGTGTGATACACCAGAAACAAATTTCAACATAATGAATCCATTTTTGTCAGAGATGTTCCTTGTACAATAAACAATAGTTCCAAACTAGTTTCCAACTTATGTTAAAATATTTTAGCTATTTTAGAAGTGCTAACAATGTTTTGTTTTGCGACTGAGTGCAAAATTTCTCTAATAGCACACCATTTTCCTTTCTATGTTCAACTTTCGCCCCAATCGGCAACCCCCTCGTGCAGGTGTTTGGGGTGATGGGGTCAACCGAATGCGAAGGGTTGTTCCACCCATATGTGTTTGGGGTCATGTACTAGTGTTGGTTGCATGGCATACAAAGTTCATTTGAGATTTGGGAGGTTGGGAATGATCAAGATATGCACATGAAACGAATGTAGAATTATACGTACGTTCAGCAACAAACAAAAATACTACGAGCCACAAGAATTTCTTTTTGAGTATATGAGCTCAACAATTACAACGCATATGCCAGTGGTCAGACTGCTAGTACGTGTCGTTAAGGTGTCATCTCTGCTGACTAATAACTAGATATACAATTGAATCGATCTTCTTTATTTGTATGTCACCGAGATCTTTTGTGTGATTAGGCGTCAGGTATATATGCATGTATATATATACTTTGCAGCTCTCACTACCTGCACATACATATAAAGGGAAAAATTAAAGCATAACATAAGAACGTCATATAGTTGGCACAGGATTTCTATCTAATATAGAATAACTTTGTACTTCAATCGATGCATCATAGATAAGTTAAGTTCATCGAGAAAGTGGCCGAAGCAGCCGATTTAATCATTAGATGGTGTTGGCTCACCTTTTACGCTTTGATTTAAGGGTTGATGTTTGGGAGTTGTTGTGCCAATTGCGCTTCCTCTGATTGATGAACCAGTTGTTGATTTGTTTCAGCTGCAGGCCAGTCTCCTCAACAAGCTTGGCCTTATCATCTTCCTGTACCAGCAAAATCCATGCATGCCACTCAACTATTATTGTCTTCTCCTTTGACATGTACGTAAAATGTAAAATAAATTGAAAACATATTGCAATTGAGACATGACACAACTTAAAACCACAGACATACTATCAGACAGGGAATTGTGTGAACAGTGAAGCATGCACTCCATGCAATTAGCTGTCTGATGGAACACCTTTTGGTGCAAGCTTAATCAAGAAGTTGGAGAACAGCTAAGGATATGGCAACTAACTAACTAACTAGTAGCAGCAGCAGATGGCTGGTTGCATTCTTGGCATGCATGCATGATAGGTACAATGCACTCACCGTGGGGTAGGGCCACTTGGCGTGTTCCTGCCACCATTGCTTCAGGATGGTGGTGGTGTCCCCAGGCAACTTCCCGGCCCTCCTCTTCCTCAGTATCTCTTCCCTCACATCACCAATCCTTGACTTGAATCCCTGGACACAATTTAATTTAACGTTGGTGGGGTTCAGCTCTTGCATTGCCATGCAAATGAAGATAACGTTTTTGACATGGACACCATTCATATTACAGTACCTGTTTGAGTTCGATCTTGAGCTCCTGCCTCACCCTCTCCATGAGGGAGCGCTCCGTGTCCGTGGGAACCAGGGGGCCAAAGCCCATCATGTCGTGCCCATTCGAGCTCATCTCCAGCGCCGCCGCCTCCATGATCGGCGGCCCCTCGTCCTCGTCCTCCGACATCGTCGCCCCGGAACCTTCCTCCAACGACGCACCTGATCGAAACATACATATATATGACAAGGTTACTTAAGAATGTAATCCATATCATGGTATCAATCAACCAGCTCCTGATTAACCTGGTTGAGCGCTGTACGGCTCCTTAATTAAGATGATCGAGATATGCATGCATACCAAAGCGTTATCGCGACACGTGAACCGAATCAAGCTAGATACATGAAACGCGAAAGCTCAGTGCCAAATTAAAGGCTATCTTGCATGCTGATTTGACGCTGGATTTTCAATTGTATTCGTTTGGAATCTTGTAGATGGTCGCTGTGAGCAACAGTTGAACTGCAACAGCGCTAGCAGATAGAGGACAGCAGAAAAGAGCGGTACAAAACTAGTACTATCAAGATAGTAGAGTTTATGTAGATGGATAAGCGCATTATTAGCATCATCGAGAATTCAAGTGAAGTAGAAACAAATGCATGCAATGCATGCATGTGATTGTGTAGGCACATGCTTCCCATGCAACTTCAGGTTTCACGTGAATAGGTAGAGATCGAAGCAGCAAGATAGCGACGACAGGAATTGACAAACAGAAATAGAAACTTGGCTAAGAAAAAATGTAGAGAGTTTTCATTTCGTTTTTGAAACAGAGTCTCAGAGATGTTTAGTAAGTATCCCAAATTCCCAATATATGCAAGAATTTCAGTTAGAAAGAAAGATATCAACTTTATCCAACCATTAATTATTAAAGTTCTCATGATGTACAGCTATTTCAGGGCATATCTTTTTCCTAGCTAGTTAGCTTTATATATGACATATCCTCAGTTGTCAAAAGGACTAGTGCAATGAGCATAATTCAAGTATGACATATTTCCCATAATAAGGGGACGACCACGAAGGGTATGGTCATGTCATGGCACACCTTTTCTCTCTATGATCATGTGATAGTGAAGGTTCCATATGAGCATTCCTTTGAGAAACTTGATTACTTCACTTGTGTGCACACTAATACCAACGTGTGCAGGTTTATCTGGTGATACTGATAAAAATGCCGAACTATTGTGTATAGTTTAGTTCAATGGGGGTGGAAAATATACAATATCACCACCTATGTTTTTGAGTCTCCGTTACTCGAATTGAGTTTCCATGTTATCTACCTTATTAAGTGAATACATATGGTTCGTAAAACAATGGACACATGCTTTCTCATAAATTTCGACATAAGCGAATAGGAAGTACATGTCAACCCACAATCAAATTTTATTAAAAGGGAGAAAAATACTGGGACTCAGAATCATGTCTCATATATAGGTGAATGGAAACCTTGTTCGGAACAGAAATACTCAAGAACTCCTTTCGATTCAAAATATCAGGGAGGGTGCGGTGTCAATAGGTAATTTGACACTGTTATCAAAACATTTGGCCAATTATTGTGTCTAGTATTTAGTCCAAGAATTTTTTTATATTTCCATTTACAAGCGTCAATTAAAAATTTGCTGCTACACCTGGGTGTTTTAATTGTTTAATTGATCTTGCTCTGTGTGCCAGATTATTGTGGCTCAAACCTTGGCTCCCACACAAAAAGAAAAGCTCTTGCTTACAATTAGTTTCTACTTCTACATCTATTGAGAAATTCTCATTCAAAGATGATGTGAGGTTGATTGTTTTGTCCAACTATTGAGTATCACACACACACAAGAAATGTGGGTAAATTGGTTAACTTGGAAAAGAATTACTAGTTTTGAGTAAAATAGTAAGTCTTTCTTTTGTAACTGAAAAAATATAATGTATATGCTAAAAAGGAGGCATCTCGCCCCGCAAAAAAAGATCGTTTATTCGAAAAGGAAGAACCACATTGATACAAACTCAAAAAGGAGTTTTTATAACTGCCACTTTCACGTACGGTAGAGCTGCTGGCCTTCTTGCATACCGGCCTCCATCGTGCCCGGCCGGTGCAATCTAGTCATGGTTATCCAGCACCAAAATGTATTTTTCCTGACGTCTCACTATTTTTTTTCAATCGATGCGAGTATAATACCTTTTAAAGAAACAATAATACAAGCAAAGTAAAGCTTGCTGTTTGGTGCGTGCTCAACCAACGCACCTGAAGAACAAGGGGAAGTCTTAGAAGGAAAGTCATATGTACACACCTTGAGATTTTCGATGTGAGGCCACGGAAGAAGACACGTCAACTAACTTTTTTTCATTTGTAGTAGTACCATTCAAACAATTACATAAGCAGCAAGAGGAACATATAGTATAAAGTTGCACCGAAACATGAGGGTCCGTAACAAAAAAAAATTGCTTGAAATCAAAGTAATATAAATTAATAAAAGTTTGTAAAAAAATTACCAGTGAGGTCCTGCAGGGACTGCTCGATCTCTCGGCAGGCCATGACGGCCTCCACGGCGTGCACCCGGACGTGCTGCTGCAGCTGCTCCCGGAACGAGCACAGCAGCATCAGGTACTGCGCCTGCACATGCATACACAGGAAAACATCGATCAGTACCCATGCATCAAGCTCTAGCCATATGCATGCATGGAGGTGGAGATGGAGGTAGAATTTTGTAATGGTAGTATGTATGGAGAGCTAGCATACGAGGAAGGAGTCGAGCTCCTGCTTGTCGTGAGGGGAGAGGAAGGGGCGGTGGTGGGCGGCGTAGGAGTGGAGGAGGCCGCTGGACTGCGCGAGCTGCGCGTCGATGATGGGGAGGTGGTCGATGGGGGTGGCCACGCGGAGGCACCCGACGTGCGCCGACACCAGCTGCTCGCACAGCGGGTGCACCGCCATCTCCCCCTTCAGCAGCTGCCGCTCCTCCGCCTCGGCTGCCGAGACGGCGGCCACGGCCACCGCCGCCGCCGCGGACGACGACGAGCACTCGCCGCCGCCGCCAAAGCTCACCATGTCCATGCCTCCCCCGTGATCGCCAACGCCTTGCATGCGTCTACGGATCAATCTTCTTTGGAGGCTAGACTCTAGAGGGCTAGAGCTTTTGCTGGCCGGCCGGCCTGGTTGGTGCGTATGTGTGGTATAGCTTGGCGTGCGCGTGTGACGGTGGCGTCGGGTATGTAGGTAGCAGAGAGCTAACAAGCGCGCTAATGAAGCTAGCAAGCCAGCAACTAGAGCAGCTTGGTGCCGGTGGCGGGAGGAAGGAGAGGGGGATTTAATGAAGAGTTGGTTAGCAAGGACACAAAGGAGATGGTGAGGAGTCTTATCGAGGCTTCCCAAGGTGGGGGTAACCGCAAGAGAAAGTGAAGATCACCACACCCAGGTACTATACCCGGCCCTAGCTATCTACCCCTAAGCAAGCATGGACACGAACACGAGTGCATGTCATATATGGCACGATGAGAGATAAGAGTTTGGGGTTTAAGGTATGAGAAAGAGGGTAGTACGTAGTAGGGGGAAAGGTCGTGATAAGGCCGGCTGGTAAGAGAGAGGGAGATGGTGGGGGAGGAGGGTGAGGGTTTGGAATCCGAGCTGAAGAAAGAAAGGTCTCTACCAAACTGCACCATGTATTGTGGATTTGTGGTCGCCTCCCCTTGTGTTCCAACTTCCAAGAGGGAAGAGAACGGGGAGAACTACCGCACGCACGAATTTAGTGGCGTCTGTTGGTTCGCATGGATCATGTGTTTCATTTGTTTTTCAACAGTTTTCCTTAAAGCATACTTCATCACGGTGTATGTACACACTCTAACTACTAGCCTATATATGGAAGACACACACGATTATTACCCTGGTACTACATAATAGAACGTTGTCTAGACAGCACACATGGTCAACGTTTTATAACTTACGTTGTCAATATAAATAATTACTGAGATTGGTCAAATAAAAATTATGTCTAGATTTTTTTCTCGAATATGTAATTATTTCATGAGTATGTAATTTAAGTTTTTTGTGAAATACTCGTACAACCAAATACAACAGTGTCAAATTAAATTGCATAACCACGAGCCAGGATTTTGATTATGGTTGATAAAAAAATCGAAATTGCAAAAAAATCGAAAACCAAGCAAAGGTAGCAGGATTTGCACCCTTAACCAACTAGTTTCCCCGCGTAACTAAGTAATTACTGACATAATTTTACAAGCTTTCATTCCAAGCTGGATGATTTTGTATGGAACATGAACTATAATGGATAGCTCTAACACATGTTTCAAAATTTTAGCAAAGTTTATGGCTATTCCCGCTGAATACTCATGAATCAAAGTATGATTGCCCCTGATTACATGCGTGTCACATGCATTGCGTGTGTCTTAAACTTACTCTCTTGCTTTGTATTAAATGGTTAAATTCACAGTGCTAAGCCAAACACCCGTTATAAGTTTTCAGATAAGAAAAGATCATTATTGCCTCCTAGCCCAGCATGGAAATGATGGGCACAATCAAATAAGTTCGTGCCACTTGGCACTAAGAAGAGAGAGATTACATTGCACAAAAATGATTTACATCTAAAAAGGAATATTAAATGATTTACTAAACGATTGACTACCATCCGTCTTGGGACATAAACTCCACGTGAAATACTTAATTTTAACCACACCGACCGCTGAAGCACAAACCAATATTAATTGCAAACCAGCTAGTGGACATGTAAGAATATATCCTACAAATGAATAATTAGTTTTTTCATAACCAATAATATATTTTTATATCATCTCAAAAAAATATCTTTTTTATATGGCCAATTTGACATATACACTGAACCCGCCCCGTATGTACATACAAAGGGCTAACTTTTTATCGCGATTATTTGTTCACTAAAGAGGACTACCGAAGCAATCTCCTTGTTTGAAAACAATTGAAGTTGCAATCATGCGTAGAATCCATGCACACATCTAAAATAATCTGATTACTTAATTTATCCTGGCGGCCTTGGTCTCCCTCTAATTTTCTTGGTACGTGAATAATTAGGGTTAGGAGTTGGTCTCAAGAAAGAAAATACTTTTGGTTGTGTTTGGGAGTTTCGGTTGCCTCTCTACCAACCTTGCGGTTGGCGTCGGGAACGCGCTAGCTTCTTCTGCCGACTGCTGTTGGCCGTCTTCTCCATTATTGGGGCTCTCACTGCTGCCTCAAACGCTACTTAGCACTTTAATCACTTACAATATAGTAGCAAGATCGGCACTAACCAAGTAATCGTATAGGATTAGCGGTAGACGTAACGTTAATTAATTGGCCGAGCGTTCGACAGCTGTTCCTATAACGACTATACGTCCAGTATGGTCCATCGCTATGGGGATGCAGGGGCCAGGGCCTGTAGCTTTGTCGTCGTCATATCTTAACAAACGGATAATGACATATATGCTGCCTGCTGTTTAGGGTTTCTGTAAATTTAGTATATGGCGTTAAGTACGGCTTAGCCCCGTTTCCTTTACGCGTGCTATACTATCATGATTGTCAACTTCAGTTTCTTATTTGATCTATCGACCAGCTAGCATGGCAACATCATTCAGGGTGCACTTTTTGTGATGTTAGTTTATTTTGTGTGAGAATTAGTTTATTTTGTGTGAGATTTTTTCTCCGTTTTGTGACTTGTGACTTGTGAGGATGAAATCTAGTATTTTATTCGATCTGTGAGGATGTATAGCTCATCTATATTCCTCGTGAATACACAATTATACAACCATCATCAACTCCTCACATTTATTTTTATTTTCTATCAGAAATGGTACCTTCTATTAATAAAGTTGCCTTTTTTAATTTTTTTGTTTCATCCGACGCCAACAATCATCCCCTTTTGTTCACCCTAATGCTCAATCCTAACTTATGAGTCTCAGACCTTGCAGTGTATGTCGTGTCCAACTGGCTTATTACCCTCGTCCGCCGATGTCTTTTTGATCGCTACCACCACACATCATTGCACTTTCATTGCTTCTTGTTATCACCCAAACATGCCCTAATATTAATTCTTTCTCGTTGTGATACATTTGCCTCCTCCTAAGCCGTCACCATGGATTTTCACCGTCTCCACCTCGGTATAATCTAGTCTCCAACAAAGATGCCACTTTGCCTCATCGTAGTCCGCACCTCGGCCATATCTCGCGTCCCCGATGTTGCGGCTCAAAGTTGTAGCCGCCTAGACATGAGCATGCATCAAACTTGGTCGGGCTTTTGAAAGCCCAACATGAAAATAACAAGCCTAGTCTTGATCGAGACCGAACCCCCCCCCCCCCCCCCCCCCCCATTATGCATCTTTATATCAAACTGAATTAGTTTTGTGGGGTAAGTAAATGAATTATTGCACACATCTCTAGAAAATAATATGTGTTACAATTCTAGGGTTCCAAGCCAATCTTGGAGAACAGAACCAAAACCCGGGCGTAGGACGGATGCCGGGCTTTCCGACCCGTCCCACTCTCCCCATGCCCTGCTATAGCTAGTGCTCCTATGCTAGATGTTCTTTTCTGCCTCTGATGTTGCTCGCGTATTTAGCTGCCTGAATTTAGTTGAACCGAGTAGTATTTAGTCAGCTGAATAATTAGCTCGCAGGTAGTGGCGGTGGTATTCTACAGAGGCGGCCGGCGGCTTAACAGTGCAGGTCTAGTACTCCCTTCGTTCTTAATTAATTGACTCAGATTTAGTATAAGTTGTATTAAATCTGAGTCAATTAATTTAGAACGAAGGGAGGAGGGAGTACGTGTTAGCTAGTTATAACAGCTAATTAACCAGTGTGGTCACCGGCTCAAGTGGACATAATTTGTTCTTTTGGCCACCTTGGCGACGCCCATTCTGCCCGGTCGGCCGCGCGACGATGGGGCCGGCCGGAGATAGCTGATCGGTCGACCGGCGTACGGTTGCGGTCAAGCAGAGCTTAATGGAAGTCCCACACGTTTAGAATGCCCGCCGGTTGTTGCTATTGCTAGTGCTGATGGGCGTGTGTAGTAGGCCAGTGCCCAGTTGTTAGTTCCGATAGCTGCTGATTAACCAAACTCGGTTTGCTTCTTGACCCGATCACTCCTCCTAGCTACTTCCTCAAGACCTCAAGTCCTGAATGCTGAACCTACTGTTTGCTCGACCCTATTAATCAATCGACCTGCTGACAACCGACCGCATCACGCTTGCGTCGGGTGTACCATGATCGCTAGAGCAAACATTTGATAACTAATGAGTTTTTTTTTCTTCTTCAGGTTATACTGGTCATAACTGGTCTGGAATTCCGTATGCCTATGTCGATTGTGTTAGGTTGGACTTGGACGGTAGTTCCGTCAGTAACTTGTCCCACATGTGCAAATTGGTCACACAACTTGAGAAACGTGGTGGATGCCGGCGGTAGGGCCTTCTCGCGTTGTCCTCTCTCCTTTCTCCACAATGCTTGTTCGGTTTCATGCCTTCTCGCGTTGTCCTCTCTCCTTTCTCCACAATGCTTGTTCGGTTTCATGCCTTCTCGCGTTGTCCTCTCTCCTTTCTCCACAATGCTTGTTCGGTTTCATGTCGTTGTGGCATTGCCACGGGACGCAGAGATTCCGCAACTATATGCGCACCCACCATCCATCTACACCATGCATTCTGCTTTGCGATTCGTGTTGGTTAGAAGCATCTTTGACCGTGGCTTAGCACTTAACTTAACACAAGTGCTTTTTCACACTAATCCCAACTAGTATAATGTAAATATACCCGAAATACACTTGGTCGAAAACTACATATATTTACAATATATTATTGGATAATGCATTAACATATTTTCAGATATTTTTATGCCATTTGTTGAATATACCAAAAAAATGTTGAATATATTGTATTAACAAATTTATGCATAACCAAAAAATACCATTTGTTTTGTATCAACAAAACTCATGAATAAACACATTTTTTTGGATATACAAATTTATGCATTACCAATATTTTCCTGAAAAAAGATCCTATTTTTTTGTATTAACACAAACTCATAAATAAGCACATTTCTGAAAATGATTTCATTTTTAGATTTTATGCATTACCAATATTTTTCTGAAATTATAGAAACAAGATTTATTTTACTGGATTCATACAAGGAAATTTCGAATTTTATGCATTACCAATATTTTTCTGAACTTTATTGTATTAACATGGATCACTAAACGACGTAGAGTTGATTGAGTCAACATCTAGGCACGGATCTCCAACAACTTTTGACGGTGTAGATAGTTGGTGGGTTCGCATATAGTTGCGTAGTTGAATTTTTGATTGCCACGGTGACACGACCTATCATGACCTTCGTGAGGGAGTAAGACTGGAATTCGAGCAGAGTCGAGCCACTCGGCTTGTCTCGTTAAAGCTCGGTTAACAAACTAGCCATCATTTTTTTTCCTATGAAATCTGACACCTACTCGTCATGTTGGACTTGGCAACATGCTTCCTGTAGGTGAGACGATTGTAGGGTTTCTTTAGCTCCAAACCGTGAGGTATATGAAATTATGGATGGGCCCATTTTTTATGGTGCCAGGCGACGATCTTGAATATTATTTGCCCTCTTGAAGGCATTTTTATCGATTCCATGTCCCTTCCATTATGTTTTGTATATATCCGCTGAAATCTAGAAACAAATCAGTGATAGTGGTGTTTTCAACATCATTCTCTCCAAAAAAAAAAATCGAGATTGACGGGGTGATTCCTCCCTACCGCTTATTTCATTAACCTCGAAAGGGCTTTGCGAGCCATACATCACAAAGTTTTAGGCAGAGCCTAGGCAGCATTTACACATTGGTGGTGGCATTTACACCATTCTCTCCATTGGTGGTGTCGCTTTAGAGTACTAGCACTTGAGGCGGCCAAGGACAAAGGAGATGTCCAGTCTGTTGGTGCCTAGATCAATCCAATCGACTGGAAGGGAAGACATTCATTACTGGTCGTTGTTCGGCATGCATGCATGCACCGATGCGCGCACAGATAAAAAGCTAGATATGATCGAGTCCGGCGGGGCAGGGCGTCCGGCATTCCAATTCCAAAGCAGCCGCCGTCGTTGCGCAACTGCATACGTGCGGCACCGACGAGCGATACACAACTGTGCAACCGTACGTACTACTGGTTATTAGTGTGTACTATGAGGACGATAGAATACGTGAGAGGACAGAAGAAAGGAGTTAGGGCTAGCTGATCCGACTCGACGTCCACCGGCAAGTACAGATAACGATATATTCCTTTTCCGCCGGCTGGTGCGCGGGCCGGCGGGGCAGGGGCACGGCGACCCCACGGCGGCCACGGTGGCCGGTGGGGGACGGGGCCGGAGTGGCCGCGCAGCCGCTGATCCGGTGGTTGCGTCGGCCGGGCGGGCGGGTGCGCACATATAGCTTGCAGCATGGTATAGACTAGACTAGCTGCTGGCTGGTCCAGCGCCTGCGCGCGGTGGTTACAAGCAAGGTGTATCGTATCGACTATGAAATCCGTTCGCGGAGTTCCGCGACAGCGACGCCGCGCCATCCACCCGTGCGGTGCGCGCCCCACCCTCCGTCGGTGCCGCCGCCGCCGCCGCTCTAGCTGCCGGCCGTCCAGCCAGGATGCCCTCTCACGCTTCCACCAGCTGCATCGATCTCCCAAAGATGGGGAGGAGGCGCTGATCAACATTACTTTGGACGCCGATGGTATCGACGTGGACTCTTGTTCTGCGTACGAAACAAGCGTGTTGTCAGCCAGCCACAGAATCCTGCATACACCAGGTGCAGTACAACTGCTCCATACATAATTCGCTGTGTGTCGAGCAATCGGATCCTGAGAGGCGTCCACGTCGCGCGCGCAAGGACGTACGCACGGCTTATTTATCATCCGGTCATCTCGGTCGACCAACAGGTAGCAGTTGCCAGTTACTGGCTTTCTCTGTCGAGTAGTTGTATTGCCTCTCAACCATGCCTGAATTTGAACCTGCTTTGAAAATGTGGACAGTGCACTCGTTTGTGTTCACCCCTCTGCGTGATTTGAACCTGCTTGTTCTGTGACACGGGACAAGCTACCTCCGGATGTCTGTACTTGTACAGTAACTTTCGGGCACCGCAAAAACTAGTTCTACTTGAAGATTAGATGATCATAGCGACAGGAGCAGATCCCATGCATATAAGTACGCACTTGTCCATTGCAGTACATCAACATTACACAAGGTTCTTTAATCTATATGCATCAGTCGTCTCAGTTCGCTGCTTTAAAGAACAGTTGAAAGGTGCAGCACTTCACCAAAATTCCCACTCCGCTTAAGCTATCCTGAAACCGCGAATGCATGCTCGCCACATCGAATTAGTTAGAGTGTACGCTTCCACAAGCGCCAAAATAAATAAATAAGCATCAGAAAAGTACGAAGAAAGCAATAGACTTTGGGTTGCATGGCATATTGGCATGCAGTTGCGGTGCGTGAGCAATCTAGAAAATTGCAAAAGGAGCACCATATTCATGTCAATCACTGGCTTCTTTTCAAGGGATACCACCAAGTCCTCGAGATGGACAGTAGGGTAGGACCTGAATCTTTACGAAAGCAGAGCGCTTCAAAGTGAAAGACGAAGAGAAAAAAAAATAGGGAGATAGGAGGAAGCTGCGTATACCGACCACCATCTGGCTGTACTGCCGGGTTCCTTGCTCCAGGTTCCTTCTTCGAAATGATCAAATCATATTCCAACTGAAAATGGTGGTCTGGTCTCTGCAACATCCGGGAAGATCTTTGCTTGCTTTGACAAACTGCACCATATGTATCTGGTGGAGTGTGGACTCTACAAACATATATTTTTTAGGGGTTGCTCGCCACATATGCGTCCTACAGCAGGGCAACACTATCTACCGTGCACAGATAAGCATGCAGTAGTTATACGTGTAACATGTCCATACTCCTTGCGACAGCATCACACACGTACAGTTCAGTTGTCTGCTGTCTGAAGCAATCCGGTTTGTGAAATCTAGCATCATCTGTGTGGACGTATCCGCGTGTGGAAAGTATGCGTGGATGATAGACGACTACGAGCCCAAAAATGGTGTGGAGGAAAATGATTCGGTAGGTGAGTGAGAGGGCGTAGAAGAAGAAGTATAGTTGGTCCACCTAGAGCCATTTCTCTCTTCTTCGTCTTCACCTCCTCCCTGGTTTCCCGGGCTTCAGCGGTACGCTTGTACATAGCCACTTGGAGTTGGGCCACGAAGCTATATGCCCACCGCGGCCCAAAGAAAATCTACTGCATTGTTGTCTTCTTCTTGGCATCTTGTGATCGCCCTGTTTGCTTTGGTTAGTTAGTTTGTTAGCACTTTTCGAAGAGGCGACGTATTGGATGAATGGTCACTAACACAACTACACGAGGAGAAGAGTTGGAGGAGGAAAAGGAAAATAGTTCCTATCATGCATTTGGACAGATGATTGGTAAGACCTGCCGGCTCCATTCCTTGTCCAAGAAAGAGAAAGAGAGAGAGAGACCCATCTGAAAACTAGTTCGATCCGTAGACTGTTGGCACAAAAAGAGCTCTTTGAAAGTTCAAGAAAGATGGGAGAAACTTGCTTGTCTAATGGCCCATTCCAGCAGCATCTTCCTTCAAAATGGAGATGGAATATTGTTCTTATCAGTGCACTGTGCTCCAACTTGCAAGTGTAGTCATACAACCAGTGCTAACCGGTCTCAGGATAGACATGAGTGAGCGCTCACGGGGACCAAAGCCGCTAACCAGACGGATAAGCATCTTTTCTCTACCCTTTCGAGAGGTTGTCCTAAACTGTCCGATCGCGACGTCCAGCCAGAAACAATCAGTCTCAAATCACGAGGAATACAACGATAGCCAAAATTACCAGTTGGTGGTACCTCTACCTCAAAATAGGTTGATAAACAAGTTGATTTTTCAGATACAGGTCTGGATACTGCTTAACCTGCCCGTCACGCAACAACAGTGGACTGCCACGCCACCAGAACATGATTATTTGTTTCTATAACTACAATATTGTCCTAAGAAGAGAACATCATGAATGAAATCAAAGGGCTTCATGAGTCAGTCACTGTTAGCAATAATACAGCTAGATCGCCAGGGAAGTTCCAATGGGAACGTAATAAAAGAGGGGGTAATGATGATCTTGGCACAGCGTCTCCATGTTTCTGCGACATGAACATTTGTCATCTTTTCGCTCCTGCAACCACACGACACTGAATATATATGTACAGCTTGAGCCCGATCCGCGCAAGCCAGTCAATCATCCTGTACTGTGCTATCTCTAAAATGGTGCTGGCTTTGAAGGCCCGCTGAACCGGAGGCCACAGGCACGGAGTGCTACAAGTGCAACGGAATGGTGCTGGTGATCATCAACTCTTGATGCAATAATCTCACAAGCTCGGCAAAAATTATATTTTCACTGAGTCACCGGATGTAGCTCCTAACATATGATGTTGCTCCAATGCTACTTAAGCTGTCCGAGCTCTGTAAGAAAAGTATGGGGGAGACAATTATACCAACACCGCCAAAATGGAATTACGTCGACATGAAAACCATATTTCAGGATTAAGCAGGTACCTGGGACTTGGGAGACGGAAAAACATTCCAAAACCGGAGCGTCTCATCACCAGCACCGGTAACAATAGTCTGTAGATACGGAAAAACAGGTGAGAACAAATAACACTAGGCACCTCAAACAGAATAACTAAACGAAAAATACGAGTCCTTGGGGATCATAGTGAGAATTTCACCTGCCCATCAGGGGAGATGGCTAAATATAATACTCTGAATGTATGGCCTGTCAATGTGGCAAGCTACAATAAAGAGAATGGACACAATTAATACACATGATAAAGAGAAGGTGTGGTACAAGAGAGCACACCATAAACTTGTGGCATACCTTTGACATTGTCGGATACCGCCAAACAATTATTTGATTCTGAGAGTATCCATGGGTGCTAACAAGCTCATTAACATTCTTGGACCAAACAAGATTGCATACCTGTTAAGACAAATAGCATCATCACTATATATGTAAGCAATCTTGTGTCTTCACAACACATAATGTCTGACGGACTCAAACAAGACAGTTAGAAATATCAAAAATTTCTACAGCTACAGAAAGATTGCAATAAAGAAGTTCGAATTACTTTCCAAAAGGAGTCTATGGCACATTATATATGATTTGCTCTTTTTAGGAGGATGATTGTGCGAGTACTAACAAGCTAATTATGTCTGGCAGTCAAACATGACAGCTACAAATATCAAAAAAATTGCAGCTAGAGAAAGATTGTAATAAAAAGGTTTAAATTCTTTCCCAAAAGGAGTCCATGGCACCGCATATATGTTTTGCTCTTTCTAGGAGGATGAATGTGCGAGTAGAGTACTTAAAATTATTCTACGCAAGAGTACCCAGTTTAGATCTTTTCTAATATTTACAAGAAACGAATGCACTGGTGTGACTAAAGCTTAGTAGAGATCACGATATTTGAGTATTGTAGTACAAATAAAGATCAACTTAAATTCAGAAACACAAATGAGGTCTGTAGGCAATCTTTATAGGAATTAGAAAAGGCTAGCAAATTACCTGACTTCCTGTGTCCATGGAACTCAAGTGTGTATTTGTGGTTGTATTCCAAAAACGTATGCACCTATCTGCAGTTCCTCCACCAGATGCAAGAAGCCCGTTTACATGTGGTGACCAGGCAATAGCTTTCACGGCTGCTGTGTGCTCAGTATACTTCAGCACTGGCTGCGTTGAATGTGGATTCCAAACAAAAAGCTGGGAAAGGAAGAAAAAAAGAAACAAAATAGTATGAGCAGAAGAAACAAGATGTGAAATCCATGTTTCATGAACTTAATTGTGATGGAAACTTATGGATATGCGTCTTACTCTGTTATCGTTACCACCGGACGCAAGCTGACGGTTATCATACGACCACTTGAGCCCACAGACCTGAGAAGTTCCAAAATTTGAAAATTATAAACTATTTGGAATTGCAAAATGAAGTATAGGTAGGATAATCTTGGGACGATAATTCATGCATTGGAAAAACTGAAAAAAGACTGTAATTTATACATAACATGCCAGATAGTTAAGAAAATACTACCTCAGATTTATGCCCAGTAAGTTTGCTAACGTAGTCGTCTGGAGCACGAAGATCGTGGTGAAAGATGTTCTTGTCACGACTGCCTGAAGAAAGCAATGAAGAGCTCCATGCAAGAGCGCCTACTCGCATGCGATGGCTTTCCATGGTTCTCATTCTTTTGCACCTTATTGCATCCCATATCTACATAAGATAAGATAAAATGCAGGTTGAAATCAGAATTACAGACACCCTTGGAATATAAAATTTTCCAGCCGATACCAAAAGCTAACAGGAATGGACATTTTTACCAACAGAATATTACGTGAACTGCCGACTTTATTGTTCAACATATAACTGAATATGGTATTGACAGTGATTCAGGTTTCACATGAAACTCATATAATTGATGGTGTGTATGGTCAAGAACTCTAAAACAAAACAATCAAGAGAAAGGACTATAATCCACTAATCCATACTAGGGAGGCCAATGGTGATAGTTTTGTAAATTTCCAAAATTCTCACAACTAAGTGTACAACTGCACTATTTAGTGTTTGAATTGAAGCTCTCAGTGAGAAGTAAGATTTTTAGTATCACCCAAACATTAATTAATGTATCATTAGCATGTCATCTGATCATTCCAGATGTGGGCGCAAGATGTAACCTGAACTTTGCCTTGGTTAGTCCCTACAGCGAGGTGAGTGCCACGCTGCGCCCAACCCACGGAACAAACAGTGTCGTCCGCCCCCAGATCGCAGAGCTTGGTGACCTGCGCAGTGATAAACCCAACTTTGTTTAGTATCTCTTCTCGAAGTCTCAGTGAGAGAAGAAAAAAAAAGGTCTTGCAAGCGGTTGCACACCTTGCTGCTGCACGCATTCCACAAGTAGACACAATTCCCCAATCCGACGGCGAGGACATTGTGCGAAGACCAGTCGACGAGGTTGAGGTAGAAGTCGTCCTGCAACGCGGGCGCATCCAGCACCTAGTAGAAGCGAATTCGCGTTAGGTTCTTCTCAGTAGTACACAGCCTTCAAAATCTGACCTTTTTTTTGTGCGTGAAAGATGATAATGCAAGAGACTCTCGGAACAGAGCAGATGAAAGATCGAATCTTTATTAGCGGCGAAGGAGCAGCAGACTGCGAACTGAGAAACGGGGGAAGGAAACCCCAGGAAGAGGAAGGAGATCGAGAGGAATCCGGAGGGCGAAGGGTAACTAACCTTGTAAGGCGAGCGCGCGACCTTCCTGGGTCCGGTGCCCTTGGCGGTGAAGATGCCGGGGAAGATGAGGTCGTCGTCGTCGTCGTCCCCGCCGGCGAAGAGCGCCCGCTTGGCGTTCCGCGGCACCTCGGCCTTGAACCGGAATATGTTCCCGCTGGCGGGCGAGGAGGATGTGGAGGAGGAGGCGGCGGCGGAGGAGGCGAGGCGGTCGGGCGTGTCGGGCCCGAAGAGCGCGGCGCGGAGGAGCGTGCAGTAGGGCGATGCGGCAGATCCGGCGCCGGGGGTGGAGGCGGAGGAGGAGAGGGCGGGGAGGTCGAAGAGCGCGAGGTTGGATCCGGCGCGGCTGGGGATGAAGCGGTCGCTGTAGACGGTGCGGGATGCGGGTGTGGACGGCGCGGAGGAGGAGGATGCGGCGGAGGAGGACCCGGAGGCGCCGCGCGGCGAGGGGGCCGTGGAGGGCGGCCAGGCGGCGGACGGCCCCGCCCCCGCGTCGAGGCGCGATGTGGGTGTGGAGGAGGGCGTGGGCGGCTTGGAGTTGGCGTCGGAGGGCGACGGCGGATGCGGATGCGGGTGCTGGTGGTGGTGCTCCATGGCGATTTGGGGATCGGGGTGGGGAGGGCGGTGGGGGGTGGTATAGTTTGTTGATGCCGCTTCCGCTGGTTTACCCGCGCTTTCTCTCTCCTCCCCTTCCTTCTCACGCGATAATTGTTTATGTTTACTCCTCGGCTTCCGCTTTACTCTCGGTTTGCTGCCTCCAAGTAACACTATTTATTTATTTATTTCTTGTCCTCTCTTCTCCCTGCGCCGAAAAATATTTGTTGTCGAGCAGAAAAAGTGTTTATTTTTGTTCTTTTCCGGGCTAGATCGACAAAGAAATGCTTTCTATTTTTGTTGGGAAGCAGACGGACTAACCGCTCCGGTTTTGGAAACAGGCACTCATACTCATCCAAGTGGCGCTAACAGAAGGCATTCTTGTGTTGTGTTGTGTTGTGTTCGGAAAAGGCTTAACCAAGATACATACTTCGCTCTGGCCGTCCGCTAGTCGGCCGGCCTTGCGGCAAGATGATTATAATCACATTGTTTGAATCCGATTCAGATGCATCCAGCCAGCCAGGACTGCAGAGCACTCAATCGAGATGCAGATGTTATTTTCCAACTACGGGATGGGATGGATGGGTGGAGCAGTGACGAGTCCGGTCGAGCTGGATTAGTGTGGCCGGACGTGGACACCGGCGTGTTGCAGTGTCGTGTGTGTGCACCACGTACCGCCACCGGCGCAAAAGCATGCTCCGGCCGGGACCGGTCGACGTGGACACTAATAATCTGAATCTGTTTTGCTAATTTGGCGATCGAGCAAGAACGATCGGTCGACCGTGCTTCCATCTACTGTAGTAGGAGATGCTTCTTTTGACAGTAGTGGCAATTTTAAACTGCGAGTGGCTAGGATCGCATGTTATTCTTCCACATGTGTCATGTATAAGAGGGGGATGTTGGCGTAGATTGTGCTTCACGATGATTGTTCCCATCAGGCGATTCCAAAACTAGCTACCACGGTCCACGATCGAGCCGAGATAACCGGGCGAATCATTCGCACATTCGATTCGCAGAGGCCTGCCTGCTCATCAAGATCTGATGAACATGGCGTGACAACGGGGCATGTCGCGATCACCGTCAGCTGCACTTAATTGCTTCCATCGGTGTGTGTGGTGGTAATTATAAGGAGATCTAGATCCGCCACAACAACTTGAACGTCAATTCGGAGTAGTAGCAAGGAGCGTGTCCGTACGTGATCCTCATCCTACCTTGCGTGCGTGCGTGCGTCGTCGTCGTCCCGGCGATCTAAATCTCGACATTGTTGTTGGCTGATGGTAGCGGTAGGAATCATTTGTAGCGGGCCGGGCATGCCACATAAGTATGTTGTGGCTCACTCCCACGGCGGGCACCTCGCTAGCTGCCCACGTGCACTTGCCTGTCTGAACTTGGCACTGAAGTGAATGCACGCGTAACCGTTGCGACGATCTGACCACCCTCTCCGGCCAGCTTCACCTTGGATTGGATCTCGTCGAGCGCACCGGCGATCATGATCGGATCACATCTTTCCTTTACCCTCACAAGACAATCGCATACCACACCACACAAAAATGCTGCAAAGACACTGTCTTTCTGTCTCTAATTCGGAGTCCCAGATTGGCAGATTCTCCAGCTGCGGATGGAGTTCTTTCATAATGTTGAATTGCTTCGGTGTGAGCTTCGCAACGCTCTAGTCAAGTTCCAGTTCACATCGATTATGTATTTGCCGCCTCCATGGATAGTGGAGGTCTGATTGCATCTGCTACTTTCTCATCACTAAGTTGGTCAGACTGAGCCATGCATGAGTGTTGACACATTACTCCGAGACTCTGTTTTGCAAACAAATTGAGACTTGCTCGTCGATTTGGAGCTGATCTGAACTGAACTGGGTATGGCAAGGGTATATTTCCTGCGTCTTGGCGAGGACGGCTTAAAAGGCCGTAATATGAAGGTGGAGAAATCTCTTATAAGGATAAAAAAAAAAAACTTGGCGTTGCAAGGAAAACGTCTGTTTTTGCTTGATTGTTGGCTCCATTTTAGATTGTGGTGTACTTTATTATCGCATTGTGTCTTGTGAGATATCGACGAAGCGCAAAACGAGTTTTTCGTAACATTGGACGCTTCCTTGCATAGAGAGTGATGCGACAAATTGGGTAACAGCGGGTGACAAGCATTTAGGTACTAGCATGCCGGGCTAGTAGGGTTTTGCGTTCTGCTTCAGGTTACTTAGTCTTGCGTGCCTCTCTCTTAAACAATTAGTGCAGCATATCTCTCTTAAAAAACAGGACTTCAATATGTGCCACTATTCGATCAAGTTACTTCACCGGTGCGAATGGTATTAGACTTTACTCATTGGGTACAAACCTTGAACATGTTTTTAAAAACAAAGCCAGATTAAATTGCCAACACCTCTTGGCGGGATTTAACTTCCCCATGATTCTCATCGCACTCTCTGGGACTGAATACCATAATACAAGGCAGTACCAAATGAAAGCTCAAATGATGATTAAGGTGGTCATCTCTGACAGATGCTAAAATCGTCACCCATTAGTAGCTTTATTACAAGGGTGGGTGAACCAAGTGGGCTAGAGCAATGCCTAATTTGACCACCCCAACGCATAATATATAGCTTCACGACGCAAAATACTGAAATAAGGCGACATCAGGCAGCACCTGCTCCAGGGTAAATTCAGTCCTGCACTAGGACCACCAGGGACCTGATAAAGATAGCATAACCACCCTATCCCCTAATTAAAGCTATTATCCGTGTTGACACGGCATGTCTCCTACATGAACTGTTTCAGGTAGGTACTGACGTACTATCGGAGTGGAGCATCATCAGACATTCTTATCAAGAACATGGAAATAGCATATAGAAGTGGACATCGGGAGTGCAGGTACACTGTCAAAATAAACAAAAATACACATTTCCTGGAACCAAGTAATCTCAAAAAACAGAAATATTAACACATAGGAGTTTAACAAACATATAGCAGACAGGTTGGTACACCTCTGCTACCAGTTACCACTGCATCAGCATCAACTTCTTTAGGAAAATATTTCCCATTTGCATGACAGTGCTGAAGAGAACAGAGTATCAGCAAGATTTCACAGTTTCAGGGAGGTACTTACGTACTGTCTAACTGGATCATCAGAGATACTCTTTAACAACGACAGGAAAACACCATATAAGTGGACATAGGGATGCATGTAAAGTCAATATCAACCAAAATAGACAAGAGATACTCTTCACAAGGACGGGAAAACATCATACAAGTGGACATAGGGATGCATGTAAAGTCAATATAAACCAAAATAGACATTCCAGAAACACATAGGTTTTTAACAAACATACGGAGACAGCTTGGCACAACTCATACAACTAGTTAACAGCTACCACTGTCTCAACATCAACTTAAACTAGCAAAGCAATATGCGGTTGCACAAAAGTCTTCGCAACTGTCCTGTACAAAACAGAGTATAAGCAAGATTTTAGCAAAATGGCGTGCAGTGAGTAGAGAAGGTTCATACATAGACCGATAAGATGTAGCCAATAGGTATTTGTTACACAAGCATTACATTTTTGGCCAGTATCTGGTGAAACAAACATCACTCTAGGTTTCTTCTATAGAATCATTCTGGAAACAGTGAAGGGGGCAAGATAATAAAACTGAAGCTCACTAATGCAAAACGTCGAGCACCAACAAGCCTTCAGTTCCTGTTGATGATAGCATACGCTATCTTGACAGGTCTTCCCCGCAGTTCAGATTGATTCATCCTGACAGCTTTCTCGAGCGATTCGTCGTCCTCGAAGTCAACATGGCCGAAACCACGAGAATCTCCAGTCCTCTTGTCGATGGCAAATCTTATCGATGCAATCTTTGATGACTTGAAGAAATCTCGCAGGTCTCTCTCGGTAATATTCCACGAGAGGTTGCCAACATACGCTGAGAGGCATCCCTCGGGCTTCTCAGGGTCAGATTGGTGCTCTGACTTCTTTTGCCTCTTCGAGCTAGCGGTTATCCTGCATCTCTCAACCCTCATAAACCTGTTTCCACTGTTTAAGTGGTTCATATATCAGTAAGAAGGGAATTCACCTCCATGTAGCCACGAGTTCAAGAGAAATTAACACATATGCCCCAACTTACAGTTCTTGTCCATCGAGCTCCAGAGATTTCATGGCAACCTCGTCTGACTGAAATTGAGTAAAACAAAGTCAGTGTTGTTCGATCAAACCAGAACGCTGTCTACTTATAAGTTTCAGGGTTGCAGATGAATAGCTAGTGTAATATTGGAAGGTCGCAGTAAACTGGGTTGTAATAAATGCTGAAGTGCAGCAGCTACAGATCTGAGCATTCAGGTTCATTTGTCTAGCACATTTCGTTATTTGTCTAGCAGAATTGGAATTAATTAACAAATGATGATTGCACTTCACAATTTGAAAATTGAGACTGTTCATGTTCAGTGCAACAAATGCCCAAGTATATTCATCGTTTGTCTAGCAGATTTGGTATCAAGACGATTACTTTACACATTTTGCAAATCAAGAATTGTTCATGTTCACTGTGCAAAAAAAGCCCAAAAACATTTCGTCATTTGTCCAGCAGATTTAGGATTAATTACAGAGAGAAACAGAAATAGCTAATAGGGGACGCAATGAAACGGCTGACGTCCAGATGGGCATTTTTTACATAGAGCAAGTGAGCGTGGGCACAATTATATTTATTCATTTCACCAGTACTTTTCAGAGAGAGCAGCAACAGCATATTTAATCCATAAGACAAGGAATACGAACCAGTCAATCCAGGATCAGGAGGAATGTAACCTAAGGTTAACAAACAATGTATAGAGCATATTCAACAATCTGGAAGAATCAGTTACACAACGTAGGTTCATCTGTGACGTCACAGCGTGTTGATTGTTGATTCATCAGGTCAAAGCCACAACGCGAATTGTTGTAAATAGCCAAGATGACATTTTTAGTTCCTAAACCTCTGGGTGGAGGGAAACTTAGAGCAAGTTCTTCACATAGGGGGTTGTATGAACTCTAAAATGCATAAAGAAGATCAGTACGACGGAGATAAAAGCAGTATGGTAGTTCATTATTGACCTCGAAGGTGACGAAGGCGAGGCCGCGGAAGTTGCCGGAGTCCGGGAAGCGGGAGAGCTGGAGCGAGCGGATGGGGCCGAACCGGTCGAACAGCCCCCGGATCTCCTCCTCGGTGGTCGTGTACGGCATGCCGCTCGCCACCACCTTGCCGCACTCGTAGCCCTCCACGACCTGCCCGGCCGCCTCCTCCGCCGCCGCTGCGACAGGCGCCTCCGGCGCCTCCTGCTCCACCGCCGGCTCGTCGGCCGCGGCGGCGATGGGCTGGCCCCACTTGTCCTTCTTTGGCTTCTTCCTCTTCTTGGTCTTCTCGGGGTTGGCTTGGGCTCGCGGGGGCTGGTCCTCGGCCGCCATGGCTTAAACCCTAATCCTTCCGGTTCTGCCTTCGCGCCGCCGCCGCCGGAAGAAGTGTGTTTTATTCTGCGCTTGGCTGGTGGAGACTCTGTAGTCTGCGGCAGAACGGCAGGAGACGAGATCCTCACCGTCCATTGAGTTTTACCCTGCCCGCTAGTACACTGGAAAATATTATGACTTCTTTGATTTTTGTAGTCTAAAAAAACTATTTCCAAATAACCATTGACATAGGTGGCAAGGTAAGCAACCCGAAGAACCGAAAAATATTTCCAAGTAGCTTTATTTTTATGGAGAACGGCCACCAATGCACTTTATTAGTTGGATGGAATAATGCTCGAAAGCACGGTGGTAATCAAAAAAGCACGAGTTAGTGAGCAGCAGAATTTGCGCTTCTTCGCACGAAACTAGAAGTAAAAGATCTTTGCATGTTTAACCTCAACATAGTTTAATATTATAAATATATATCTAGACATAGACATATTTTAGCATACATGTACACTTATTTTAGCGTGAACCTACGTAACAATATGTTACTTCTAAAACATCTTACTGTGGAAATGGAGGAAGTACATATTTAGTGCAATGAGTGATCACGTTCTACCAAACATTTACGAACCATCAAAATGGTATTTTAAATTGCAAGCGCTGGATCATATGTTCAAAACCATACCACAATGATGCTCAAGATCTAGACGTGACAAAGGGACACATTTAACTATTTCATTCCATAACAATTCTTCGCAGCATCATTGTTTCATCAATGGCAATCGCTCTAAGATTCATAACCTGTACAACATATTGCACAGGTTTGGGTAATCAACAACACAGCAGACACAATACACCAAACGATGCAGATCAGAGAAGTGACGCAAACATATAGATACATGGCAAATGCTGCAGCCAACAGTCATTAAATTTATCATTCAGAATTGCAGTGACACAAGAGCGATCTCCCTCTGATAATAGGACAAACCGAAGTTTGACACTAACCCAACAAAACAAGCACTCTAGCAGTTTTAAGAAATCCGATTACAACCAGGACGGTCTTAAATCGCAGTCGGTCCACAATGAAGATAAATACTTTTCAAAGCACCCCTTTTTCCAGGTTACACTTGATCTAAATGCATATTTGCAGAGGTTTTCATTAAAGGTCTAGCAAGAACTAGGCGGATGTGCAGCATGGATCAGTAAGAAGCCAATGCTCACACCAGCGGCTCAGACCAATGGAGGGTACTGCTTGGACTGCAGACGAACACGCCTCTTGTATTCAGCAGGGTCCTGCATGCCAAGAAAGTGTGTTAGTCCAAGCCTACGTCAGATCAGGTTTAGCTACACTCCTGTAAGCATGAGCACGACCCTGGCTAGTCACTTTTGACTAACCTGGATAAAAAGGTGATAACCGTCTGTCTGAGCAGGGTCAGCAGGATTTGGCTGATCAAGCAAGTCCTGGATTCCAACAAGAATCTGCTTCACAGTAATAGCTGGTCTCCAACCCTGAAAGTATGAAACCAGACCGTGAAACCAGTATCAAATCTGGCATTTTATAAACCTAACAAATGGTTGGCAAAACTTACGCTGTCCTCATTAAGGATTGAAAGGCAGACTGTTCCTGAAGGATACACATTTGGGTGAAAGAAATTCGCTGGGAACTTGCACTTGGGAGGTTTGCTAGGGTAATCCTCACTGAAATGGAGGGTGAGAGGGAAGTATCCTCCTTCCCAATCAGTCTGCCAAAAAGATGATGGAAAGCGGTTATAGCTACGCACGTATTTACAAGCAGTCCAGAAATTTACGTAAAACAGAGAAGCAACAAATTATGACTTATGACAACATTGAGAATGTTCAAGAACGCAATGACAGTGACACCCAACACGGAATCAAACAGCCGAGCTCACGAACAGAAGAGAAAATATGTTTATACATTTTATTGTGCCACGCCAAATCATGATCATGTTTTTAAAGTATCCTGCTGCAAACAATTATGAATTGGACATATCCAAGCTTTTGAAATGATTTTAAAGTACCACTATAATTGTTTGCTACGCAATGTTTGAAAACATAATTGTTTGCAGCATGATACTTTAAATTGAACATATCCAAGCTTTTGAAATGACATGTGTGAATCATTGCAGATATGCAAATTGCTAACACAACATTAACCGGGCCCAATTTAAGTCCCAAAGAAGCATAAAATTATGAATTATGGCAAAAGCTTGGAAATGTCCACGATTTAAAGAACAGTACCTGAACCAAAGGTAAGCTTCTAATGCTACCCAACAGAAAGGCAAACAACCTACATCAAATCTTGGACATGTTCTATACTCCCTCCGTTACTGAATCTAAGGCCTATAGTTTTTTGGTAACAGTTTCACAATATATGGTTTATTGATGTTTTTGCTGCCTCCACACGTACGGCAATAATGGGAAATCCCTGAAATAATGGATCATTAGGATACTTATCTATCAGGGGAGAGATTAGAAAGGGTATAATTCCTATTTTCTCTCTAGCCTAATGTCTCCTCAAAGAGAAAGTCGGGTTTTTTTCTCCTCTCAGCCTCGTGCGCTAATTTCCGTGCCAAAAAACTGTAGGCCTTGGTTATAGGAACAGAGGGAGTAGTATTTTGAAGACCAGTTTATACTATTTTGTAACAGTAGACAACATAATTTTGACTAAACCAGAGCAGCTGCCACCAGAAAATGATAGGACTGGAAACAAGTCAGCCAGCTGGAAATCTAGGTTGCAGATATGCTGAGACTACCTTATCGGGGCTAATTAGTGACTTAGCACCGTTACTGCAGATATGCTGAGACTACCTTATTGGGGCCTAATTAGCAGAGTCGACAACAGGACTAGCAGAAATCCCAAGCAACTGAGTGCTGCCTACAATCAGTTTAAGCCCCAGAGAAGTAACAGATTCTGAATACTGAAAAGCTGGGGAATTTCTAGAAATTCAAAACCACTAATGCCACCCAACAACGAGGCAAACGACCTAGATCGCTAACAGGGAAGAAGCATATTTTTACACCATCATATTGTTGCCAAACCAAAACAGGGACATGTTTTAAAGCATTACATAAATCAGTACGTTTTTTATTTGCACATCGCAAATTAGACTAGATCAGAGAGGCTGCCTCCAAAGAATGACAGGACTGGAAACTAGACGGCCAGGAGGGCATTAGATTGTGAGTATTTTGAAACCACACGGGACAGTTATTGCAAATATGCTAATTATACTTCATCAAGACCTAATTGGAGCGTTGGCGAGGCAAAAAAAAAAGATTTTGGTGAATCACCTGGCAACTGAAGTTCTGTTTTCAGTCAATTTAAGTCAATGATACACAATAGTTGATGTGAAGTGAACACTCCTTTTGAATGGTGTGTAGGTTTATGCATATAAACCAGCAACAGCTAGATATTACTCAGTAGATGTCAGCATTCAAGATACTAACTTTACTTTAACCAGGACCTAATTAGAGCGTTGGCCGAGGCAAAAAAAAAAGATTTTGGAGAATCACCTGGCAACTGAAGTTGTGTTTACAGTCAATTTAAGTCGATGATACACAATAGTTGATGTGAAGTGAACACTCCTTTTGAATGGTGTGTAGGTTTATGCATAAACACGCAACAACTAGATAGTTCAACTTAGTAGAAGTCCGCAGTGACTCTGCTATAGAAAAGGCAGACTTTGCCACGGTAAAAGCATGAAAAAACCCACATCTAGAGTCAGGCGCCACAAAGATATGCACGACAAAGGATAGAAGAACTAATGAGCCCTTATATGGGAAAGAAGTCAACAGTTAGACTACGGTATAGAAAAAGCATACTTTGCGACGGTGAATGCATGAACAGCCCACATCTAAACCATACGCACACCGAAGGATCGGAGAAACTAGGTAATAAGCCCTAATAATCTGGTAGAAGTGGCAGCATACTGAAAAGAGTAGTAAAATCAATGTAGCATCGCAACTTCGAAAGGCACCACGGCCACAGATTCGCACCGAGGACGCGCGCGCCACAATCACACGGTACGCTGAGCAGTTAAGATCTGATCGAGCGGCGAACCGGGACAGACGGCCAGCGCGAGAGATTCGAGCCGGTCCGATCTACTAGTAGGATCGAGCGAGCGTGCGCGCGGAGTAGGAGGTGGGGTTCTAGGGTTTCCGGTGCGGTGAATGGATGGAATCGACGGATCGGTGAGGCAGGCAGGCTTACCCCTTGCTTGCCGGGGATGGTGCAGTGCCAGACCATGAGGTTGACGGTGCCGTCGGCCACCGTCTCCGGCTTGGCGACGAAGCCCTGATGAAGGGAAGGAAGAAACAGATCAGGGACCAACGAACCGAACCGTCGGCGAAAGCAAGAGCGAGTAGGGGAAGGGTATGTACGTGGGGGTGGTTCTTGCGCCAGGCCTTGCGCTCCTCGGCGAGGCGGCCGCGCGCGATTCCCCCGGACGCCATGGCGGACAGGCTGCGGCGGCGGCGGCGGCGTTGGGCTCTGGGGTTGGTTTGGAAGGGTGGGGGGAGTGAAGTCAAGCGCGTGCGGTCGGTCGTCGACGCCCTCGCCCGTTTATTTAACTCCGCCCGCTTTGTGTTTTTTTTTCCTTTTCTCTCGTATTATAATAAAAAATATTATTATCCGCAGCCTTTTTCCGTCCTCCTCTCCTTACCTCTTACCTTACCTCATTAGGCACGCAGGTGGGCCCCAAACTTCACGGGGCCCTACGTGTCATCGTCATGGGTAAAGGCCAGCGGCCCGGGAAAACGATGCGTCACCCTGCGCGGTTCGGATTCCTTTCCTTCGGTTGAACGCTTCGAATCTATTTATTATTTTCGTTTTTATTTTTTCTTGTGGGGTTTATCCGGGGGCATCGGATTCCTGAGGATGGGTCAACCAACCGGCGTGGTGCGGCACAGCTGGACGAACGAGAATTGGGAAAGAAAAGACGGTGCGGCGCGGTTCGTTTTGGTCTTGCTTTGTTCGCATCGCCAACCCAAACAGCCCGGCGAGGATGGAATTGTCTTCGTTGATGCGCACGCATACTATGCCGTCGATGGATGAAGATCCAGGAGGAAGCCAGATTGGGGTCGGCTTCCCCATCTTGGACGTGCCGACCAATAGGGCCCCGGCGTTCGAGTGGGTGCAAAACAGCATCACAAACATAAATCGAAATCACTAAAATGTTTTTTTTATTTTTACCTTCGGACCGTGTTAACGGCACGTACATCTCCACCACCTACTCCCTAAAACCGGTCGGCCCTGACCGGTTTAGTAGGGCCGGAAATCGAACTACACCAACGTGCCCCCAAACGATTGGGTCGCCCTCAATATATCTGGCAAACCTTTTTTGTCCCAGGCACAAGATGCTGGTTTGAGGTTGCCCTTAACACCCGTCACGCTAGATTGTTCAGCCAGCACCCGTTTGGCGACAAGTCAGAAGGGTGTATATACCCTCTCCTTTCGTTTCCTCCCAAATTCACCCCCCCCCCCCCTCCCCCTCCAAATTTTGAAGAACAGGCGGCGAAACACTTCCGAGCGCAAAAGCCTACCGAGTCGGTTTCTTCGACAAATGATAAAGCATAACTGGGCGGTTCAATTCTCCTGAGTACGGCGAGAATGAGCTCGCAATCCCCATCGACGGCACGGCCAACTTCTCGCCCATCGTTCCCGACGCGGCGACATGCGGCCTGGCAAGCCTCCTCGATCCTTAACCATTTTGCTACCGACGATTAGCCGGCCTTACACAGGGTGCCTATCTCATCGGATGTTGTCGGTCCGTCCTAGAGCACCAATCCAATCCTAGCTTGTTTATAGGTAAGTTTTCTTCTTAAAGACCATAACTATAATAGTGTAGATTTCTAAATGTATGTCTTGAATGTACGCCCAACCAATAAATACACGTGCAAAGTTCAAGAAACTATTCAAAACTAAATTATCACTGTGGTAGGTTTCATATCTAAATTTAGAACACATCCGAGACACTAAAAAGATAAATTCATATCTCATGGTCTTAATGGCTCAATGTTAAATAAGTATTTTTATATTATGGTTTGTCTTTTTTTATTCTTTCGAAGTAGGTAGGATTTAAAACTGATATCTGTGTAGTTGTAAACTAGTGTCAAAAAAATAGTACTGTACTACCTTTTGCGTCTATTCATTTTATGGGTGCATAGCATATCTTGTACTATTTATTTTTTCATGAGACAACATAGTAGGCCCATGTTAGCCTGCAGCAGGCCTCGAATGAACAGCTCGCAGATGGGCTCAAATTCGAGCACAGTGATCACGGAACGCAACATGGGTCTCGCTTAAAAACTCAAAAAATGCGACTTGTCTAGGAAAAAAAAAACTTAGCAGTTCACCCCCAACTGCACGTGAATCTCCTCTCGTTTGGCTTGTTCATCACAGGCAGCTCTTCCGCGGGGTTTATACGTGGTATGAATTTTTACTCACCGTAAAAAAAAGTAGGCCACGCTTTGGCTCGTTGGGCGCATGCTATGTGATGTTGCTTCTAGTACATCGGTGCATATTTATGCGGAATATTTGATCATTTGCCACAATTTCTTTTTTCGAAATTTGATTACTTGCTCTCACACCACAACATGTGCGTGACACAAGGTTTGATACATCATATGATCAAATTGTAAAATAAAGTGAGGCAAATCGTTAGTGGCGACGCCAGCTTCTAGAGCACGACGCTTTGGACTGCGGCGCCATACTTGCGGTATGTGGGCCCTAATAGCCCAACGTGGCATAAGTCCATGACACCTTGGACCGAGACGCCATGGAGTTGAGCATGGCGCTAGGGCCGGGTGGCGTTCAAAAATGCTAGACCGTGAAATAACTAGAATTTAGGTTCATTTTTATGAGATGAGTTTGGAAAAGTCTTAATTTCATCAAATTTAGGTGTGAGCATTTGAGAAGAACCGGAGATGACCAAGGGGAGTGAGCGAGTCATTCGGTTGTTCATTTATATAATAGTTGGCATGTTTGAGATTTTTAAAAAGATCATCTCGTATTCTCACATTTGCTTCTTGTGTTTGAGAGAGTGCATCGGTAGAAAATGTTGATTAAAAAGGTGATTTGTCTGCATTTACTCTCCACATCATCATGACAAATAAATAAATGTGATTGTGTACACTAGGACAATTCTCCACATCATCGGTAATAAACTCGTACCCGAGGCAGCACAAAAGCATTCAACTAGCAAAATAAATATTCCCAATGCAACGTGACAATCCCAAGCTAATCACCGTCCAACGAATATTTTTAATGTATTATTATCAAATTAAATAATTATCATGTATTCTGACATTTGATGTGTGTGTTTGCGAGTAGAAAATGCCGAAGAGAGTTGTGTTCTGGTGTGTTGCAAGGTGCGGTGCCCGACCTAGGTGTCAAAAGTGGTCTTGGATGATTGTATCTGTAACTCTGTTTCTTGACTAATATATATTTAAAAAAAGACTTAAAGTGTGGTTTTTCTGTGTACAGTGCTAGAGTATGGGCAGGTGAAAAAAACTCACTCACAGTGCCACTAGCCAACTGGGCCGTGGACCCGGGCGCGGCAGCCCACACGTGTAGCTGTCCGAGTGGATATTCCGTACGGTCTGGGCTGTCCGAGGACGGCGACGTTGTCAGAGCATCGTACACTCTGGTGGGCCATCCAACTACAGCTGCAGTGCGCGCGTGGTATTGGCCATTCCGTTTGGTTGAATAGTCGTCGGATCCAGATGGTGGCCCAGCCCACTCAACTTGCAGCTCTTTTCTAAATATCACCCTACGAAATGACATTTATGTTATTCGCAAAAAAATGGTCCATCTATGCATACTCAGTACTGACAAAAACAGTGAAGCCAAAATATATACAGAACAATAGAGTACGTGAACAATACCAACAATTTCGTTGCCTCTCGCACACAGGGCTACTATATCAAGCAAAATGTTGAGCATATTTGTTCAGGCACAAGTAGTAGCAGACTATGTGTGGCCTGTCGCAAAAATGTGACGTTGCATTGGGTTGGATGACTGAGATGCATGACATTAATATTGAGATTGATCAATGTAAATGTTTTGGTTTGGATGCGTTATATGGACCCATACTACAAAATGACGTTGAATGTCAGATGTCAGATGATGTTTGGATGGTCTAAGTTATCACTTCCGGTTCTTCGAGACTTTGATCATTCTTTCCTTAGCCTGTTCTACGAGGGCCTTGGACGGGGATTTGGATACCAAATTTTCCGAAAGCTTCCAACACCCATTTTCTTCTTGCCTTAGTCGTTTCTTTAAAGTTCTGGCGTACCATATAAATAGCTGGATCCAACAATCGTAGTCGACAAATACAGCTCATCATCAGCACATTGTAAAATTGTGTGTTCCTATTCATCTATCTCAAAGCAACCAAAAAATGAAATTCAAACCTTGTTGTTGTTTCCTTTAAAACATTGGGTGTATAAGCCGCAAACCAAATTCCGTGGCGTCTGGGGCTGCGGTGGAGGCTAGATTTCGGTCGTGACGCCACGAAGAAGCCACCAGCGAGTCCGACGGTAGTGTCCGGTGTGGCACCCGGGAGAGGTCTTGCGAGCCTGACACTAGGGTTCGCTGTGGCGCCGACCGAGATGAGGTCGTAGTAATAGGGAGTGGTTGGGGGAGTGGTAGAGTAGCCGTCTATTGCCAATATGCAGCGCGCGATGCGAGGCGCGAGGCATGCAGAGATTTCAGATTGATGGTTGGAGCTTTGTGTGTGTCGTCGAGGTTTCAAGCACGCTGGAGCCAGCGCATCCAGTATGCCGCGTGAGATGCCGCAATTTGCCGATACGAGCTACACCCTCCTTTTTTAATATAAGATATTTTTAAACATTACACTTATTGACTAGATTCACACATAAATGAGTGTATGTACACACTAAACATGTCTAGATACACATAAATTTAGGTAAAAGGTAAACCATGTCCATGTTATATTGCATTAAGAAAGGAGAGAGTAGTAGGCAGCAGCTGGCTAATAACAACAAACTAGAGCACCCGAAACAGCATATCTGGTGTTGCCGGGTGGGTAACCGCAAAGTCGCCAGTATGGGGCTAGCAGTGCTTGCCAAAAAGAGACAGCCAATGGACGCGGGTGCGGGTCCACGCTTCCGTTTACAAAAATTCGTTTATCCCCGTATGGGAAATATTTCCGTTTCTTGCCCATCCATAAAGACGGAGCCGGACCCCCACCACGAGACATTTCCACCTTCCGTTCTTCCTCCCCTGGCCCCGGCCGGCCGGTTCGCCCGCTCCCGTCATCGTCGCCAGCGCCAACGGCAACGCCGCCAGGGATACAAAAGGAAATCCCAGTAGGAGGAGAGGACAGAGGGAGCAGCTACACACGGCCAGCCAGGAGCCCACGACGACCTTCTTCCCCACCTTGCCATTTTTGGTGAGCCTCCCCTTGCCGTCCTGGCCAGCAGATCTCCTTCCCCCTCCCGTGCGGTTTCCATTTATCGCCCTCCCCCGCCGCCCCAATTGGGACGATAAGCCTCCCTCACTCACTCTTCTTTTTCCTTACTTCTTCTCTTCCTCAGGCCAAGGCCGGCCGGTAGGTGGAAAAAGAGGTTCTTTTTCTTTGGGCTCGGGTTCCGGCTCCGGCGAGCTGCGTACGTGGAGGATGGTGCGCGGGAAGACGCAGATGAAGCGGATCGAGAACCCCACGAGCCGCCAGGTGACCTTCTCCAAGCGCCGCGGGGGCCTGCTCAAGAAGGCCTTCGAGCTCTCCGTCCTCTGCGACGCCGAGGTCGCGCTCCTCGTCTTCTCCCCGCGCGGCAGGCTCTACGAGTTCGCCAACGCCGGGTAAACTAAACCCCCCTCCCCTCCAGTTAATCTGCCTGCCGTGTCTTTCTTTACTATTGTTGCTGCTTGCGGGATCCATCCATTACTTTATCCCCCCCAAATTAAAGCCTGCCAAGAATCCGATGGATCTTTGCGCGCTCCATCCCTGCAACTCCTGTCGCAGCTCGACGGCCAGTAGGCATGCTTTTGCCCTTACTGCGTGATGTGTTCTGGCCAATGGGGCTTCAGTTCGCCGGCCAGTAGGCATCTCTTTCCTATCCACTGGCTTTCAGTTCTCGCCCACTCCTCCATGGCTCCATATCTCTGCGAGAATCTTGCCTCGGTTCGAGCGTCCACGCCTGAAAATTGTAGAAATTTCCCTCCGTACGTCCGGCTATTGCTGCGACTTGGGCTAAGCTTTAATTCAAGTGGCCTCAGGATGGGAGGACAGTTGCTATAGTACATGTAGGCTCTCATTGTCCTACTGGACTAGTTTTCTGAATTAATATACACGCAGCCAATAGGAGAATTTGGGATGGAAGCACTCCCTAGTTCCATTGGACAGCCTACAATCACCTGGGAGACTGGGACGCACTAGATGCTTGTCTGAATATCGATTTTCAGGCCGAGTTTGAGATTGGGTTTGCCTCGTTTTTGCTAACCCTTGAGTTAATTTGCTGTTCTGAAACGAAGCTGGTGCATGCGGTATGGTGTACCATCAGCCTACTTATATGGACTGTACAGATTGTACTTTTACTCCTACTCCTAGCCTACCGTTTAGTTATCTGTGGAACGTACATACTGCACCAGTATTTTTCGTTGTTCATTAGTCATTACAGCCAATTTAATTAACCCTATCCTTGCAGCAGCTAAGTTTAAACCGGATGCTTTCCTTCAATAGACAATTTCTATTCGACCGAACTTTGGATGCCATACGAATGTAAATTCTGAACAAATAGGAGCGAAAACACTTTTACGATTCTGGGACAACAGATGTGTGGTGTATAATGTTTAAGGGAGTGATCCTTTTTTTTGAACTGTTCATGGCAGTGATCCTGATGTCAATATGCCCATGTTTGATGTAGGCTTAGTGTTTCATGCGAGACAGAATAATAGATTCCTGTACAGGTTCTGTCAGTAACTTGGCCGAACCAAGACTAAACTTGTCAGGTTTTCCAAATAAGGTTCCGATCAAATTATGAACATTTTAAAGATATTTTGGGGTTATTTATCTGTAAGTTAGAACCTTTGCAGAATCATGTATCTGGAAACAAAAGCCACTCCGTCATCAAGGCAAAAATTCTCCATCATCCACTAGAGAGCTAAATGATCATTCAGAGAAGCACAATTTCCCTAGGGGGGGGGGACATGTGCTTGAACTGTAGCTAATGTACAATTGATAATTTACAAGAACTGTTTCGGAATAACATGAGTAATATATGAGGGGTTACTACCTACCCGTGCCGATCGCATGCAATAACAACAAAATTTAAGTAGAAAGTGTTTCACTTACCCTGAATTGATATGTTACGAAATATGATTATATGTAATACTACATGGGAAGCAAACATGCATTTTAGTATAAATTTTGAACATAACGAAGTTGCAATTTTGGAAACAAGATTTTTTTAAAAAGAAAGGCAAATGTCATTTATTGGATATATTTGTCAATTATTATTCAAAAGAATATCTCTCCGATAGATCTCTTAATTCTTGTGATTTCTTCTTGGGGTTCTCGGCTTAGAAATAGACTTATGATCTTATCTCATTTTAGGTAGGGCATAGGCTCACAACAGTTTCTCACTTTTCGCTTGTTAATCCAAAAAGATTATCTCAAGTGGCGGATTTACAACTTTTTCCAGAGTTTATATGTTAGTTTGATTCTCTTGTGTTCTTAGTGTTTCTTCTCAGGCTTCACATAGACTTAATGCTTATTTCACTTTGGATAGAGCAAACACTCACACCAACTTCTGTTAGAGGATCTCCACTCGGGGCGTCCAAACAACCGCCCAAAAGGCTTTTGGTTCCCATTTACGACGACCAAAATCGTTTTTTGTCCGGCGCGACCCAACATTTTCTCTGACACGCCCAGCCCACGCCCTCCGCTTGGGAAGTCGATGGGATGTGCCGGACGAAGCAAAATGCGACGCCACATCGGCCTCCGACGTGTGGGCCATGCCTGTCATTGAGACGTCAAGGTCGGCTAGCTTAATTAATTGCAGGCGGCATCTCCGTTTCCTAGCCGGGCACATCCGCGACGAAGCGTCTGCACCACGACAAGGTCAATGTAGGTGAGTGTGCCTTTTGAAGCGTCACCGTAGTGGTGTGGTAGGCGGGCTGTTGGCTAGCCTGAGTTAAGGCGTGCTCATTCATTCTCCTCTACTGGCCGCTATATAGGGTGGGTTCCCTTCGCCGTCTCCACCATAGCGCCACTCTTTCACCACCACCTAGCCATGTCATCTCCCCCCCCCCCCAACCATGGAGTTCCCTTGACGGACCAAGGAACTTGCCCATCTCTGGGCGGCGGCACATGCCCGTAGAACGCGCCACAGTTATCCTTTGATCCTCAATGCGTTGCATGATGCCAGCCTCCGTGCTAGCCGGCCGACGCTGAACGACCACGAGGGGTGCTCATTCGCTCTGCCACCGCCACTGGGGGACCTGCTCACGAAATCCGAGGCGTGGGAGCTTGCCCGCACTTAGTTGCCCGAGAGTGTCTTTCTTTGCTACACAATGGCTTGAAACAAATGTTTAGATTCATTAAATGAGAATCATATTCGGACCACATGTTGATCTATGTGCCATTAATGGTGCTCACAAAGTTTTTTCTTGTCATGTTGTAGAAGATACTCTTTTGGAAAGTATTTTGCCTAGTATACCTAATCTTCCGAACATGGTTGAGATGAAGTACACAATACAAATATCATTTTACACATTTTTTGTTGCCATGCAAACTTAGGCATTTGATCACATATAGCAAATTCTTAGAATCCCTCATTGAATTAAATATTTAATATCTAAGCATCTTTTGGTGGCATATAAAGTGAAATCAAACAACTCAACCTGAGCTGAAAGCGAACATATAAAAGCATTAACCAAGTGCAATGAGAATATACTTCCACACTCAATTTCATCATCTAATATCAGACAAGACCATTTGCATATATACATCCAACATCATCATTTGAAATGTAAAACATGTATTATATTCATTAGTATACCCATTTGTGTGTCTATTTTGTAATTCAGATTTGATTAGTCCAAATGGGACCATTTACTGATTTGACTTAGTCCAAGTAAAGAACGGTAAGATAATAGAAATGAGGAGTGGTTAGGATAGTGAAGAGTGGCTATTTGTCTCAACCACTTTCGATAAACCCTTTTGTACATAGTTTTTATGTGCCTTTTGATATGTGGGATTGTGTAGTAGGTTTTGTTAACATATTTTAATGTAGCCTAAATTTTTTGGGCATTACAACTAAGGATAACAATGTCAATTAAAAGGTTTATCTCCATTTGCAACGGATGTTGCTTTGAATATAATGATTTATTCTTTATTTTCTACATCCTTCACCTTACATCACACTTGATAAACCAACCTTATATGATACTCCTAGTAAAGAATCTTACAAATAATTCTTAGCTAAAGAATGCCTTTAAAGTCTCAATCGATACTGTGGTATTTTTTAATATACAAAGGCTTGAATATGTATGGTTGGGACCTTCATATTGTCAACCAACAGAGTGATACATAAATAAATCAAGGCATTACAATAATAATTATTCTTTTTACCCAACATTTACCATGATCTTATGGGTAACATTGTTGGCAGAATAAATGGTTGGAGATGTACCTAAGGCAATTGAAGGTGATTTGTTAAACCAAAAAAATATATGCTTGATGCACCCAATCCCATCTCATCCCCACTCTTTCCATCCCCAACAAAACTCTTGGAGTAAACAAGGCCTAAAAGATAACAAAATATGTTATTCACTTGAGATTGAACCTTTGCCCGAGTGTGTTGATGGAATCGATCAAATTGCCAAACATTAAGGTCCATGCACCAACCAGAAGAACCGTAAGTACGAAATGATCAAGATCGTGAGGCAATCCACATAATATTCAACTTCTCCTCACAATGTCAATAAGGCCTACACATTATGGAACAAGGGCAAGATCATTTTTTTGTTTATTTAACTGCAAAAGCCGACACTTGAACACATAACCTATACTCTGATACCTACTAAGTTATATGCAACAACCAATAAAACCAAATTTCAAACCGATGGAGAAGCTTGGGAAATCCACATATGCTTCAACACTAAATACCTCACAAAAAGAGTTGGGTTATGTTGTTGGGAGTAGGGTACAAAGTGTTGTGGTTGAAAGCCCTAGTTGCCTCTAATTCCCTCCACATACCAAGGGGGAACAACATGTATATATAGGAAAGTATGGATTTCCGACCATTACTTGAACAAGCTAGAAAAACTAATGTGTTAGGAGGTTCAAGATTTCTTCCTGATGAGCCAGGATTAGTACTTCTTCAGAAGTAACAAGGATATATGGTCGTCTGGAAGGCCTCAAGAATGCAACACCTCAGCTCGTATCAGGTTTGTACTCTTGGAGACTCTAGATGTGTCAAACTACAATCTGTGTTTTGAGAGAAAGATTAAGTGTTGAGTGGTACCGAAAATTTCCATCTGGTGAAACGAACGTAAACAACATCTAAAAAAGGACATGATAGTACAACCAAGTTTAAACTCGGAGGTAAGAAAACATCTAAAAAATGACATCTAAAAAGGACATGATACCATGCCCATCAAGACTGGGTACCTATAACGATTGGTAAAACTGTTATCAATAAACTCACCTTTACGAAATTTGAATATTATTTCAGCATTTTTACCCGAACAAATGTTCTAGGTAAGAAAACATCAACAAGGAATCAACGCATGGCGGTGAATGAGCGTGTCACCGTTGGGAAACCGGGAGAGTGATGATACTATGCATAAGACTAGCAGTAGCAATCAAAATGTTCAACCATGTTGGCATAGGACATATGTCCACCTATGTGTGTTCATGACATTGACAAGTGTAGTGTATTGTCAATGGGGACAACAGTTGAATTTACACAACCTTTACGAAATTTGAATATTATTTCAGCATTTTTACCCGAACAAATGTTCTAGGTAAGAAAACATCAACAAGGAATCAACGCATGGCGGTGAATGAGCGTGTCACCGTTGGGAAACCGGGAGAGTGATGATACTATGCATAAGACTAGCCGTAGCAATCAAAATGTTCAACCATGTTGGCATAGGACATATGTCCACCTATGTGTGTTCATGACATTGACAAGTGTAGTGTATTGTCAATGGGGACAACAGTTGAATTTACACAACCGATGGAGGGTGACGACCAGAATGCTCATCCGGAAAAGGGGGTCAAGCGAGCATGTTGGTCGGTAGGGATGGGAACAACAACCGACCTGCGTAGACGCAACGGAGGAAATGAGGATGCAAGGCCAAAATAGACACTATGGTTTATTCGGAGTAACAATTCCTTATTGTGCTGGGCTACTGAGACCTAACAAGAGAACCTCCACAACAAATGTGTCCTCTTTTAGCCCAATCCCACTTCTTACCTTCAGTCACCTCTTGGTGGATTTCCTATTCTCTTAGACTCTCACGTGAGATGTTTTGATGAATAGGATTCAAGTGCTTGCAAGGTTTTAATATATTTGTCACTCGGCCATGAAGATTGTTTTGGTACGTCTTCCAAAATTGTTTCTCTGCTCAATGAAATTGTTTTTAATTTCTCTTGGGTGTTTATCGCACCTTCATACTAATAATATGCAAGAACACTAATGCGACATAAAATACCATCGACCTTCCAATACATTCAAACACAAAGATTCTAAAAAATACACTAGCAATGTAGGATATAATGACTTAAGCTTAAACAGGAAGAGAAGAGAACCCTTTTCCTTTTTTTGCAAGATATTTATGTCGAAATGTTGTTATATCAGGGCTGCTAAATTTTCCGTTTTTCAAACTGAACTTAGTAGGCCATTCTTGTTTTTTGAAGTTACCATTGAAATTATGTCACTAACAACCAAAAGCATCTACTTTTGAAGTTGGGCTCTGTCCATCACACATGTTTATGGGCTAAGTAATTATTCTGTAATTAAGAAGCGAGTAACCCTAAAATCTACTCTCTTTTGGAATAAGAGCCGTGTCCGTGTGCATTATAGAATACTACTCCATTCTTCTCAGCCTGATCAACAACTGAACTGTATCTTATCCGGCAGTAGGATAAGTTTAGCGGTGAATTACACTAACATTATTTTTATACTCTATAAGAAAAGGTCAACCAATCGGAAGGTCAGTTACCTATACTGCCACCGCTTTTGTTTCAATATATAACACTTTGTGGGTGTTTTTACAAGACATACACTGAATGCTCCACAAGTCCTAGATATTATGCTTATTGATGTTGAACTCATGTATATATTTAATAGATAACAGCTAGATAAGAAGATGTATAGGTGATGTTCAACATCAGTTTTTCGTACGGTCACAAACTTTCTACCTCCTGATCTATATTTATGGCACCATAGAAGGGATCGACCAAATACTTAGTATGGCTGTACGCAATATTGCTATATTTTCTTCAAGTGAACTGCATTATATTATTGTGATAAGTTTCTTACAATTTACATCTGAAATCAGCATGCAGAAAACAATTGAACGCTATAAAACAAGCACAAAGGACAATATCAAAAGCCAGACGGCACAGCAAGATATAGAGGTATGTAGGTCTTCTTTATCTGCTTGTATGCTCGTGTCTCATTTGGTAACATAATTTCAGAATGGAGATACTATTATGTTGTTCCTTGTCGAGATCTGGTCTATTCACCGAAAGTTCAAGATAGTCAGCAAATCAGTATTCTGTAACCTATGTTTCCAATGCTCGAGTTGGTTTGCTGCCATTTTCAAACAGATGATGCTTGTACTTAAATGATAAAACCATCAAGTACTGAAGCAGCGGCTACAGTTATTCATTTAGCATTGCTAATGTTTTAGAACAAATCATATGATCAGACCTTTGCAGTTATTTATGTCTAAAATTTACAGGCATTTGAGTATACAAGTATGGCAAACATATAATGGAAACATGTTTCAGTCCGATGTTTATCATGAGGACTTGAGCAGTAAATATATTAGTAACTAACTTGCTTTTTTGACGGTATACCTTGTGATTGTTTCAATTTGACGATCTCATGAGCTACACGATCTCTGTTGCAGAAAATAAAATCTGATGCGGAGGGTTTGTCAAAGAAGCTTGAAGCTCTTGATGCATACAAAAGGTAACAATCTCGGCTTTGAAGCGACTGTTATCCATGTCACCCAGTTTGTCAGCATCTGGTACCGTTGAGATGCAGGAAACTTTTGGGTCATAATTTGGAAGAATGTCCTATTGAAGAACTGCAAAGTCTAGAGGCCAAAATTGAGAAAAGCCTCCATAGCATCAGGACAAGAAAGGTTAGCTTATTTGGCAACTCACTTGATAGCAACAACAAATCTATCTACGCACAGAAGCTGACAGAACCAATGTAATGCAATGCCAGGCTCTGCTATTTGAAGAGCAGCTGGCTAAGCTGAGACAGAAGGTAATCTCAGCACCTTGTCATCGCACAAAAATCTGATCCAACAGCGACACCATAGTTATCTGAGGCATTTCTCACATTCTGTTGTTTGTTTCTCATCTCGACATCGAGCAGGAGGCAACGTTGCTTAAGGACAACGAAGATCTACGGTGCCAGGTAAAGAAAGACTCACAGGGCAATTCCCTGCTCGAGTGAGACGCCCAAACTTACCATTACTAGTCTGAATTCTGAAGTTGAATCATGTGATATCCTATGTGCAAATGCCAGTGTAGATTCTCAGATTACCCATGTCATGTACCCAGCTCATCTTTGACACATGATGGTGCGTCTGATTTGTTGCCTCTTATTTCTGCAGCACAAGAACGGGCAACCTCTTCCAGCTGGTGCTGCCGCTCCGGTGACTGTCCCGGAGCCGAATCATCCTGAGCCGGTCCAGGACCAGGAGGACATGGTGGAGGTGGAGACGGAGCTGTTCATCGGGTTGCCTGGCAGAGGTCGCTCCTGAGTCCTGAGGGCTAGCCGGCCGGTGTCTGCAGGACACAGCAGCAGAGTGAGGAATAAGCTGGAGGAGGTGCAGATGCAAGCGAGAATACTACAAGCAACCCTAGGAGAATCGATCGCGTCGTGTGTTGACAAACCTGTATCGATCCTCCGGCAACGCCGCCAGCAGATAGATAGGAATCCCTGTGCAGCTGCCCCCCGAAATCCTAAGAGATCTGGAATACATACATATACTATAAAAGGTTTGTTGTGCGTTATTCTTGTTGTGATGTTGGATGAGGGGGAAGAAAGGAAGCATCATCATCGTCTCTGAAGAAACTGTGGAGAAGAGGGTGACGGAGACGAAGGGGTGGATCGATGGATATTTATGGTGGCACACACACGTAGATGCAGGGTTTTTCTGACAGGTGTTGTCCATGCGCGTGGCGTGGATTCGCGCGATCAGCGTTTGGATCTTCTGCCGACACCAGTACTGCCGGTATTGGCAGCTGCTTCCTCGTTCCCTGGTCTCTCTGACTGCGAGCTCGGGAGCTGAAGAAAAATGGCTTTTGCTCGAACGTGGTGACTGGGTTTCTAGCTTGTTCCACGAACGTCCTGGAGTGCTTTCTCCTTTCCACGTCCAGGATCTGGCCCTTTCTTTTTCTTGTTCGCAACGGGCGAGGAACACCGTGGGCCGAAATTTGGAGAAAGAATGATGCTGCCCGTCAAAGCGGTCGCTCGTGAGTATTCAAGCCCAACAAATCAGCCGGAAATAATTTTTAAAAAGCAGTTTTTACAAATACCGCATCAGTTTTTTTTTTGAGAATTACCGCTTCAATTCTTATCTACTCTCTTTGTGCCATGTGTTGTGTTCCCCCTCCTCATGAGCCCTCCTTGCTCTACTTGTCGAAAACAAAAAGAAAGTGAAGATGCGGATCTGCGAGGGATAGAGTACTTTAAAGATCTATGGTTCTTCTACATTTATAGTGAGAAACAAATATTTCTTGGCGAAATATCCTTGAAACAAGTGCGCAAACCACGAGCAGTTTTTACCCTTTTGTTTCTCCTATCAAAATCTTCAAAATTACATAACATGTTTTAAAGTTTCAATGAAATATTATTTTACCTTCAAAACTAATATGCCTGTACTTCCAATTGCACGAAGCGTACTTTGAAATACACCAGTGCATCGACGAGTATACTCTTGTTAAAATACATGCATTGGATTTTCTTCGCGTGGAGATGTTACCGTGTTGTTTGGAAGTAACCATCCAAGGCAGTGATACTCCGCTTGCGACACATGTGAGCACATGCCTTGTGACATGTGCGAAGAATTGATCTATTCTCTCTAATTTGTGGGACATGGCATATTTATAGCCTACACACACAAAAAAAAGTGTTCTAAAAAGGAAAACTATTTTTTTCCAACATTAGCCTTTTTCGTGCATCCTACATATGAATAAATATTTCGTTGCAAACTTAAATATTTGTTCAAAAAAATTGTAAACCTAAAAATGAACTTTCGACTTCTTTTAAAAACGGGATCACTGGTGCTCGGAAGTTACAAATGATTTTCCCTGAAGAAGGGACCAAAGACAAATCTTGCCCCATTTAATATTAGATTATTACATCTGATTATTGATATAGATTTGGACTTTTAAACAAGATATATTTGACTTTGATATTAATATAGGAGAAGCTTGTAAGGGTGACCTTGGGCAACTGGACCACAAGTAACAGTCTAGTTTCCTACAATCTCATAACGCTTCCTCGAGGAAAGGATACAATTCTCATAACGCGTGCGGGGACGGAGACGGACGACCTAGCCCACCGCACACGCCTCGCACGTAGCGCCGCACCCGGCTCCAGTCGCCTCCATCGGTGCCTCAACTCGCTCACCAGCACGCCACATCCGGTCCCCTTGTCTCCAAGCTCAGCTTCGCCGCGCCCGCGAGCTCTGTGGCTGCCAGCCGCCTCGGCGACGGCGTCTCGCTCCTGCTCCCGCACCCGCCGGTGGTCATGTGCGCTTCTATGGATTTTAGAGATGGGGAGATGGAGTGGGGATAGAGATAAATATGACATGTGGGACCATCCAGTCAGTGAGTCGGTGAATATTCCCGGTCGGGATTTTCTGTTTCTCGGTGTGCTGAATAGTCGTAAGGTTCATTTTAGACCGGGATTACTAAATTCAGGGTACAAACGACAGTGATTTTGACTTCAGGGTTCAAACCGTCCGACCTCTACGACTTTACGGTTTAAAATAGACATTTTCCTTCCCATGATGAGGATGACAACTGTCTTTAACTCCTTCGGCAAGCTACACAGGGAGGTTGAGGTGGCATGCCAATATTGCAGGATAGTCATAAGGGATGAATATGATAACCAAGATCCCTGCATACCCCAAATTTGCTTGGAGTATAGAATCAAAACTATATGTACACTTATCCAAGTATTAAGCTGAAGATCAGGCGGCAAGAAGATTTGAATTTTCATGATTTAAATTGTTTTACTTAAGAAAATAAATAAATAAGTGTTAACCCACGAATGCTACTATCAGATTATTATAGATTATTCTACATCGCATATTCTGTAAGTCTCAAACTGTACTCTTTTGTGTTACTATCCTTGTCATTTTCTCGTCCGAAACCTTGAGCAGGCTACTCTGCTTTGGTTAGTCAGCAAACAAGACGTATGTGCCGTCATCTCTGACATCTCAACAATAGAGCCCCAAAATCCCGTCAGATACAGAAAACAAATACCTCAAGGGTCATGCTTTCTTCTAGATCGTGGATACAACTAAGTATATCATGTCGTGGAGATGAGGGAGGGCATTCCATCAGCCTCGCGTACGCATTAGACGTCACTTGGGATGAGCATCCTACATCGCAGCGTACGCGGTGAAGTGGTGATGCTAGACGAAGGGACACTCCAGCGGTGGATGAAAGCGAAGGGGATGCACTGTCGTTCCACTGATCGACACACGCGATCAGCATTATTTTAGCTTGACTAGCTTAGCATCTTTGCAAGTCCTGGAGGAGAAACCAAATTATAAGCTCGTCTCAACTCCAGACGCTCAATTAGTTGAGAGCATCGTGCATATACAATACAAAGATGGCTTACCTCAAGTGCCGTGCAAATACAAAAGTTCCCGTTCATCATCATCAGTTACGTTTGAAGTGATTGCGTTCGTATGCAACACAAGGGATTAAAGTATGTATGTACTACTACGCACCTGTTTGTTGTTTATGTCGGTTGGATGTTACCTGGAAATTTCTCGAACAACGACGTCAATTTCTTTAGAGTACAAGCAAAGATTAGAGTAACCCTCAGCCATTACCGGTTCATCGCACATGGCCTGGTGGCCACATGAGTCACTAGACTACTTGACTGCTATTGGTAATCACGGGGGGTTGTCACTAACACTAATAGCCGTCTATGAAACTATAGTCTAGTCGATGGTTCCCACGAGAGCCGTCAGCGAAGTCCCGTTGACGCTGATAGATTCATGCGATTATCGTCATAAAACATGCAGAACGTTGTTACAACCATACTCACTCCATACATGAATAAGTGTACATAGAGCTTTTCTACCAAGTCTTTATTTTCTAAATTTTTGATCAATTTGATCGAAAAAAGTAGCAATATATTCTGACATCATATTGGATATTTGTTTCAAAATAAATCTAGTGTTACTAATTTAATGTCATAAATGTTAGTATGTTTCCTATAAAATTAGTTAGATTTTATTATTTTGACTTACCACAAAAGGTAAAAGTACACTTAATTATTTGCGGGTGAAGGCAGTCTATCACAAAATCCATATAGTTATTTCCATTTTCATCAGGCGAGTTGAAGAACCGAGTAAATTATAGTTTCCCTCACTAGATTGATATTTTTATTTAAATTACCATCTTTAACATTTTTCATCCATTTAACCCATTATGACATTTTTTTGTCATTTTTACCCTTTAATATCCCACCTACCATCTGAGTCAGGTACACGTGGCATGCAACCTCACTCCTTTTCTTGTGGTGGTTTTTTCATGTCTGACTTGGTCCGATGTAGAGCCGCCCAGTTCGCTGGTTCTACTGAAATCAAAATTTGGAAATTATAAATAATAAATAAATGATACAGATAAGAACTAAATATTAGTTTTTTGTTGAATATTTAAGAGTATCGACAAGCATAACTAAATACTACATGAGGTACTCTGCCAATGAAATAACAAATGTTGCATAAACAAATTATAGTTAGACAACTGATACAACTGAACTAATTCATAATAGAGCATCCAATTTATCAATCATGCGTAGCTGCATAAATAAATTATAGAACTGAACTAATTCATGACAAAACATCCACACATTTTCTATGTAGGTTGCAGTTGATAGACTGAGCTCAATTGATGTCCCCCACATATTTGTGACGTCTAACTACTTTACGATATGTGCACAAACTGTTAATAATGTTTCAAATTTCAAAGCATTATTAATATTGTTTTACTTATGTAATTATTTATTTGGATTCATGTACTAACAAGAATTTTTTTGAGATGCATTAACCAAAAAAAACACATATTAACTTTTTTTATCAATTCATCAGTTAGTAGAAATCATATCGCTCGTTGGATGCAAATCCTTCGATCATGATAGTTGGTGTACTAAATCTGCATTTTACTCTCTTCTCACGCGTGTTCTTGAAACATGTGTCTCTCTGATAACGAAAGTCAGAGATCAGCAAGGAAAGAAGCTGACTGACATTACAAGCTTCCTCTACCACCAGCGGTGGTCAGGATTGCTACGTACCCCATCTTTTGACGAGGTCCTGGTGATGTCGATTCATCCGTATATATCCTTGGAAAGAGATAGGAGACGACCAAGTCTGAGCACTGAGCTCGTCGGCATGGGCAACGCCACGATCCATGCACCGACCGATTGCTACGTCCTACATGAAATATCCCGGCGACACATGTGCAAGGACACGGCACGCCCAGGAACACGTGCTGCTTTGCTGAGTGGGCATGACTCATGAACACGTGGATGCTTATCTGGCTACCTCATCGTCATCTCTCATGCTCGTTCGTCCATATCATCTACTCCTACATATCCAAGGACTTGGGCGAACAGCTCCGTCGTCGTCGTCGTCGTCGCATGCATGGGGCCGAACTCGTCGCTGTCGATGGACGGCGCCGGTCTTTGCCTGCGTGTAGCTAGCTAGCAGCTCGGATGAAGATATTCCAGCTTAGGCTGTAGGCTATGATCGAGAGCAGTTTTCGTAGCTTGACTTGACTTGAAGCTGAGTGGTGATCCTGATTCAGAGCTAGCTAGATTGAGCCAAGCGTGCATGTGGAGTGCTATTGTCCAGCAAGCATGCCATACAATGAACACTGCCAACTTGCATTGTGTGGTCGATGTCCTCTTGCATGCTATCGAGATCACATGGGCGAATAGCACAGCACTCACCGAGAGAGATCCAGTCTGCTCCCCAGAATCTTCGGAAATCTTCGCCGGTGCAGTCTGAATAGGATGTGACGGCGAACCCAACTTTCCCACGGCGGTGCCGCCCGGCCAGGCTGCGCCGTACGTCCTCCGACAGGCGACAAGGAGAAAAGAAAAGGCTGATATGTATAACTAGTGCAGTATATCGTAACTTTGATACCGATCGATCGTAAAATCACACGTTGTTTCAAGCGACCAATGATCATCCGCCACTACTCGATCGGCCGCTATTTGCACAGTAACTCTAGCTAGCAGAGGTAGGCGAAGGGTTAGGACTTATTAGGCGCATGCGCATCAGGCCAAAACGTAGAAAAACATACTCAAGTTAAGAGATTGTCGAGATCGTGGAGTATTTACCGCGTGCGTTTTGCAGCGACGGTGAGGCGCTCAGAGTGCGCAGCCGTTCTAGCGGCGTTCACTCTGTGCCAGCAAATTAAGTTGCCGCGTGCCCGCGAATATTCAGAGATGTGTGTTCGAGCATCTGCTACAAAATCTGATTCCCTTTTGGTATTCTCTTCAGTCTACATACTTGTAAACATTGTAATTAATTTTTTTGTTCTAATTGATTTTTTTGATTCCTACGAATCTACAATTGCTTTCATTAACCCATTACAACGCACGGGGCGGCTACGATGATGACAAAAAAGTTTGAAACATACATATAACAAGCACACCATGGACACAAACACGCATAGAAGACAACTACTACTTGTGTATGACCGTTAAAGCGGAAAACTCGTAACACAGAAGTTGTCAAACAACGAGATGAACCTTCTCCACATAGAAAATTACAAACTATCGTCTCTGTGCAGGAAAATTAACAAAAATGGTCTCAAAAAATTCTAATCATCAGTCCATATTTGAGAAATTTCGGTCCATTAAATCAAATTGGATCAGGAAAATGGAATCACAATGTCATGCATCTTTTCTTGCAAAACTTATTTCAAATCAAAATACATTTGTGTAGATTAGATGGGGTTTACGGTAGCTGACAAAAATAAAGCTACATACATGGCATCGCCTAACATTAAAGGTGTTTTCCCTTTTTGGTGCTACATTTTCCTAGAGTGTGGATCCATGAAAATGACTAAATTGATCGTTTCCTTCGGGTGCGGGGTGTAAAACTATTACACCAAAAATCTGCGTTGCAAGATTTGCTAGCTACCTGGATCTGAAGTTGACACGGTTGTCATATAAGTGTTTTTAATCTTCTCTAAGCAGCAGCGATGCCTTGCTTCTTTTTCCAATCAAGCTGGTTGGTTCACAATTGACGTGTTGCCAATATTACAACGAAACCAAACCTCTACAAATGCATTTTCGTTTGGAGTTGGTTTAGCTGCGCATCCATGGAGGAACATCGTATGGATTTTGACATATACATGTTCCAATATGCCATTGCTCTTTACGGCATTGCCACATTTCATGAAGTAGTACAAACATCAACTTCCCCCCTCTTTCTGTGGACGTGGACAGTGATGTCTTTGAAGTGGTATGCAAATACAAATTTGACCATCAGATGGACTAAGCTAGCAGCCGCGCGTTTGGTCGTACAAGGAAGGTTGTAAAATTCAACAAATCAGTGATATAATTCAAACTTTGGAAAGGCAGCCGATTTGACATTTTAGGAGGAACGTTTCCTCGTAGCCGACCTAGTCTTGATGACTAAGCGAAACCTGTGCCATGAAAACATCAGTGCCGGACAGGGATGGTGAGTTGTCAGAGTAGAACATCTGAGTTTACAGTTTATAGTTTTCCACTTCATCAATGAACCAGAAGCTTACCCCTGCCTCGCTCCTTATAAAATCTACTCCTCACGTTTGGAGTATTGTGCAGTACAATTCTCAAATATCATTACAGAGAGTTATGCCGTATGTCTATGGCAAACGGCAAAAACATCAATACTCACGGCAAATTGTTTACCGCAGGCATGCTCTTGTCGAATGGGCAAAAAACATTTTGGTAAAATGTTGATTTGTCAATAGCATTTTGTCGGGGTATCCGACAAACTTTTTGCCGAGGGCGAAACTTAAGCTCAAGGTTAACATATCGTGGGACGGAAGACAAATTGTGATGTTTACTCTCAACAGGGAGGTCACCTCTGAATTTTCTCTTAGTTTTGCGTTGGGGGCATCTCTTTCACTTCGAGGATAGATTCCTTCCTCCAACAGCGATAAATAACATGTTTGGGAACTAGAATAAATTGAGGTGCTTGATAAGAAATTTTAAATTCAAACTGGAGTGGGGGGTTTGCGAATTAACCCCGGGTTGTGCTTGTGTGTATGGTGTACCCTGCTACCCATATTTAAAAGGATATTTTTTTCTTGTCACTAGTTAATCCCTAAACTCGTTTTAATTGGATTGCCAAAACCTTTTTTTATATAGATAAAAGGGCCCTCCCTGGCTTCATTGAAACCACCACCACAAGTAACAGAGTTTTACACACCCAGGAGCAGTTAGCAAAAAGAGATGTTAATACTAGAACCAGACAAGTAGCGAAACCACAGACCACTACTCCAAACCAGAGGAGAAGAAACTACAGGAAGAAGACTAGAAACTGGAGAACCCAGCGATCAAACGGCGGCAAGCATCAGCCTCCAAAGCGTCAAACGCGGCTCTCTCAGCAACAGATTCTGTAGCTTCCACCACATGGGGTAGCGAAGAATCAGCGCCAGGCTATGCGAAGAAGTTCCCCTCTCTTCTTGTTCAAGATGAGCGCGTTTCTTGACAGCAAGACTGACACAACATCTTTTGAGAGTATTTTCCAGCAGTTGATGTCCCTCGCCACCCGCCTCCAGATATCCTGCACTCCTGGCCAAGTTTTTCCCTGAAAACACAATTCGTTACGCAGATTCCAAATGGCCCACAAAGTTGCTGTGCAAACTACATTAACAACAGAGTTGTTATTATTACTCAGCCACCATCTCGCAACTGATTCAAAATTAGAGCCGACCTGAACACCAATCAGGTCAGAGATGATCGGCCACACCCACTTAGCCATGAAGCAACCAAAGAAAAGGTGATGACAGGTTTCTAATTCGGAGCAAAACAAACAAGTCTTATCATCCATATTTCTCCGATTAGCTAAATTGTCACGGGTAAGGATTTTATTATTAGCTGACAGCCACAAAAAAAACTGAATACGGGGTGGAATGGTCAGTTTCCACACAACAGGGGTGTGGATAGGGGTGATTCCACGATTGTTCACAATAGAACGAAGCCTCATATGCCCAAACAGGTGCATCTTCATCCCTCGGTGATTGTGCTAATCAATTGGTACATTTCTAGCCATTTGTCATACACTTCAGGAGATACACATCTTCTGAAGGTCAACTTAAGATCATTCCCATCCCAAACCTGAGCAACTGTACAGTCCTGTTTATTAACAATCACAAACAGGTCCCAGTACAAGGTAGCCAAGCTACAATTACCCAACCACACATCACTCCAAAATCTAACCTTGACACCATTACCAATTTTCCACCTATATCCCATCTTAGCTGCACTAGCAGCCCACATAACCCCTTCCAGAAAGGGGAACAGTGGAGAGGTTTGGAACTTAACACATTTGGTGACAAGTCATATTTAGAATCCACAATCATTTTCCAAATTTTATTGTTATCCAAGTGATACCTCTTAATCCAAGAGGCCAAAAGGCAGTCCCCCAAGTTCTGAATCCCCAGGCCCCCAAACTCTTGCTTCATACAGACCAAATCCCAGTTGGCCAGATGATATTTCTTTTTATCCACATGGTCACTCCACAGGAAGTCAGCCATGGAAGAGTTAATCAATTTTAATGCCCATTTAGGGAATTTGATAACAGATAATAAATACATAGGGATGCTAGCAATACAAGCTTTGAGAAGACTAAGTCTACTTTTGTAATCCAGGAGTTTCCCTCTCCAGCCTCCATACCTCCTAATGGTTTTAGTAATCAAAGGTTGTAGATCTTCTTTCCTAAGCTTGGAGAAATGCAGAGGCACCCCAAGGTACTTGCAAGGAAAATCAGATAATTTGCAACAAAAAATCTAAGCAAACACAGCAGCATCTGCCTGATTAACATTAATGGTCATCAGGTCAGATTTATGATAATTAATTCTCATCCCAGACATGGCTTCAAAACAAGACAACATCCATTTTAAATTTCTGGCAAAACTCTCATCCTTATCGAGAAAGAGAATAGTATCATCGGCATATTGCAAACTAATAATGCCACCTTGAATAATTTGAGGGAGCAATCCTCTAACTAATCCATTATGGGCAGCTTTATATAAGATTTTTGAAAATACATCAGCAACTAAATTAAACAGAATGGGAGAGGAGGGATCTCCTTGTTTGAGACCTTTTTCAGCTTTGAAAAAAGCACTATTATAATCATTAATCCTCACACACAAGGACCCCCCAACTAACAAACTTTTAAACCAACCTCTAATAACAGGACCAAAGCCCCTGGATTTAAGCATATCATCTAGAAAGGGCCAATCCACCCTATCACAGGCTTTCTCATAATCTAGCTTAAGCGCATCCCCACTCACATGAGCAGCATGGATAAGCTCTTGAGCAGCCACTACACTTTCCAAAATAAACCTACCTTTGATAAAAGCAGTTTGATTCTTCGAAATAATCATATTACCAATAGGAGAAATTCTATTGGTAATAGCCTTAGAAATGATCTTTAGACTACAATTACCAAGACTTGTGGGTCTAATTTTTTTCATATCTGTAGCATCAGGTTCTTTAGGTATAAGGGTAATTATAGCATAATTCAACCTAGATACATTAAGGAACCAGACTCAAAGGCTTTAACCATCCTCATGAAATCATACTTGATTAAGTCACAAAACCTTTGCTAGAAGAGAAAAGAAAAGCCATCAGGGCCAGGGGCACCACTAGCATAAGATTCAAACACTGCTTTTTTAATATCTTCCTCGGAAAAAGTTTTTCAAGCATCTCATTTTCCCCGGTAGTAATTAAATCATCAGGGTCCCAAAAGTTCTCACCCAATGCAATATTACTTTTATCTTCTTTAGCAAAAAGATTTTTGTAAAAAGTTGAGTCAACCTCAAGCATTTCAATATTGCTCTCTACTGGGGCAAAAGGACCTTCAAGCACCGCAATATTTTTCTTCCTCCTTCGCTGGCTAGCAATAGCATGGAAGTAGGAAGTATTACGATCCCTTTCCTTAATAAACCGGTGTCTAGAGCGTTGTCAGGCTTCAATCTCATCTTGTTTAAGAATGTGATCTAAGCACTCTCTAATTTGATTCACCTAGTTTTTTTTTCTGAGTCTGTGAGCCTATTAGTCTCAGCAAAAGTGTCAAGGATATCAAATTCCAAAAGAAGAACATTCTTAAGTTTCTTCTTAGCAGCTTCCACATTAATGCTCCACCCTTTAGTTTTCTGTTTAAGTAATCTAAATTTAAACTGCCAAATCTCAATAGCATATGTAAAGATGCAAGGGGTGTTCCAGACCTTGTGCACTAGATTAATGTACTCCTTATGTTCTAACCACCACTTTTCAAACCGACACAATTTTGGGGGAGGAGTATGATTAGAACCAGTGCCTAACAAAAGAGGTGAGTGGTCACTAACTGGCTTGGGTAAAGCTTTAACAGTAGTGAGGGGAAAATAATTTCCCCTGACAGTACTAGCTAGATACCTATCCAAAGTGTCCATAACCAAGTTAGCCTGGTTATTAGACCAAGTAAAATTTCTATTAGAGAGTTTGAAGTCAATCAGGGACCACCTATTGATCCATTCGTTAAAAAGGAAGGACCAATTGGTGTTAATATTACCATTGCTCTTATCAGCAACCCCTCTAACCAAATTAAAGTCACCACCAATGAGAGTAGGCACAGTGCTATTCTCCAATCTATCATGAAGTTCAGGAATGAACTCCATTTTAAATTCATAGTAAGTTGTACCATAAACAACAATAAATTGCCAGACCAAATTCTCTCTCTTATCTAAAATAATAACAGAAACACAATATTTATGGCAAGAATGAATTCTCTCTCTTATCTAAAATAATAACAGAAACACAATATTTATGGCAAGAATGACTAATCACATTGAATAGATCATCCCTGAAGCCAACTAGGATACCACCAGCACATCTAGTAGCAGGAAGTTCCAACCAAGAGAACTCCCACTTGCCGGAGATAAACTTAAGAAAAGCAGAAGAAAATTTTGTACACTTGGTTTCCTGAAGGCCAATAAACTCAAGTTTATATTTGGCAATCAGGTAGCAATAGCTTGCTTGCGGCCATTTTTACCTCTACCTCTAATATTCCATATTCCCCCTATCATTAAATTTGTTCTTAGATTTCCTACTTCTAACAATGGACCAGGGGGTAACATGCAAACCAGATTCAGGATCAGGCAACAGATCCAGATTTGATTGGTTACCCATAACAGGAGACAATAAAATAGGTGCAGACTGATCAAGCAATTGATCATGAGCGGGAATATCTAAGGAAACAGGAAGGACAATTGCAGGATTTTCACCAGCAAATTGATGATTCAGAAGGATCTCTTTGTCTATTAACATTTGAGTGTTACTAGTTATGTCCTTCTGACTAACACCCAGAGAAATATCAACTACATTAGCCATATCAATAAGAGAAGGAACTCCAAGGATAACAAAGGAGTTACCTTTGAAAGATGTAGGAACTTCAAGATTCCTCTTCTTCTGATATTCTTTGGCTCTATCCAGCATGTTAACTTCATAAACCAGTCTGGCACTCCTTCTAACAACCAAGTAGGACCCCATTTTCCTTTGGGAGCAGGGTGAATAGGGGCAGAAGGAGCAGACACTTCATCTAGAAAGGGGAGGAGAGACTTATTTACAGAGCCTATCTTCTCACACAGATCTTTATCCATGCACACCAATTGGTTGTCCTCATCACCTGCTTCATCCTCCTCATCAGAGCTTTCCAGCTTATCATCCAGTAGATGAGAGCAGTAGTCAATATTGACAGACTTCTCCCCCAATTGAGACAAGGCAAAGGTCTCCAGGTCATCAACATTGACAGGGGTAGGAGGGTCCCAATCCCACACAGCTTCATCCAAGTTTTTGTAGCACATTTTGTCAGGCAAGGATTTTGTAGGGCTATCCTGAACATCATCCAGTTGGCATAGGTCCTCACAGCTTCTACTAGCTCCCACAGGAATATGTGTAGCACCCACTGGACCACTGCTTGCCACATATAGGGGAATAGCATTTGGGAGGGGGGATCTCCACCCAGTCCATCTTCACCAGTAACATCACTATCCATGTTGCTCTGAGGTTGTTCAGGTAGATCAAGAGTAGTATCACCACCAGGCCCTGGATTGTTACCACCATTACTAGCATCTGAAGGAGGAGTCACTTTAATTGACATCATATAGAGTTCTTGGTTCATTTCCACAATCCTCTGAGCAGGAATCTTAGAATAATCTGAAAGAGCATTTTCCCTCATGTGTGGTTTTGGTAATTGAATGACAATCTCTATGGACTAATGTTTGCATTGAGATATCATTATAGATCATGTCCATATAATTGTGGAGTTCATGTGTTGAACTCTTGAATCTCATGTGTTGAGTGAAGCTTATTGCAAGTATGTCTTGAAGATTCAAGACATCATCTTAGTGAAGAAAAAGATGAGTTGTGCAAGACCAAGAGAAGCTTTCTCGAAAATATCCTATGCTTGGCGCTTGCAATGGATACATGAAGACGAAGCTTAGCGAGACTCTCCCATTGTGTGCATGGGGGAGTATTTGGAGAAGTCTTCATCAAGCATGTGCTTGGACGCGCAATCAAGAAAGATGACCCACTTGAAGAGATCAAGATAGTCATCATCTAACTCAAATGGAATGCTCAAGGCAAAGGTATGATCTTGATAGGGCTATAGGATAGATAGGCGTACTATCAAGAGGGGCTCTCAAGTTAGTAACTTGATCGCATTCTTGTGGAGAGCTCAAACCTTTGCATACTTGGCATATCATGTTTCTTGGTTCTTATTTGGCTTTTATGTTGGTGAGGAATTAGAGCTTGGTTCATCTCCATGTCAAGCTCTAGTTCATCGAAATCGGTTTTACTTTGAACAACTTGTTGCGTTTTCGGTGGCGGAAATATTGCCGGTTCTACCTTGAGGAAAGTCCCACACCTTGCCATGTGTGGAGATTTTACTCTATTTATGGGATGCAATATTTGGAGTAGTCATCGTCGCTATCTTTCCAACAAAATTGGTCTCACCTCATTTGGAGTTCATTTGCAAAAGTTATAGCAGTTTTAGTTTCGGTGTTCTGCTGATTCGGATTATTGGGGCCGGATATTCCGCCCTACCGGAATTTCCGGTTCCCCAGCTCATCCAAGAAAACGGCTAAGGAAAGGAGAAAAAGGGTTCTGACTCCAGTCGGAAATTGTGCTCGGAAATTTCCGTCTACCGGAATTTCCGAGTGCCCCCAGAAAAGTCCTCCAGAATTGGCTAAGGAAAAGTTTGGTTTTGCTTCTGACTCCAGCCGGAATTTCCGAGCTCTCTTAGACCGGAATTTCCGGGTGACCGGAATTTCCGAGTCTCTCTAGACCGGAATTTCCGGATGACCGGAATTTCAGAGTCTCACTTATACCGGAATTTCCGAGTGTCGAAACAGCCAACGGCTATATTTCCTGGAGGGGTATAAATACCCCTCCCCTTCTTCTTCCTCAGAGAATCCAAGGCAGCACGACTTTCCCCTCTCTCCTACTCCATTGTTGACCTTGGAAAGCTCACTTCCCTCTCAATCCCTCCATTGAATCTTCCATATTCTTTAAGGGAAAGTTGAGAGGAGATCTAGATCTACAATCCTACCAATCCATCTCTCCTCTAAGTGAGGGGAACTTAGTGGATCTAGTTCTTGTAGTTCCTTTGTGGTTCTTCTTCTTTGTTCTTCCTCTCTTCTCCCCCCATAAGCATTAGTTGCTTTTGCTGGGATTTGGGAGTGAAGGATTTGACTCCTTTGTGGTTTCCTTTGTTCTTCCTCTCTTATTCCCCCATAAACATTTGTTGTTGTGTTGGAATTTGAGAGTGAAGGACTTGAGCACTTCGTGTGCTCTTGCCATTGCATTTGCATCGGTTTGAGCCCTCCACGAGGATTCGTGGTGGTATTACTTGTGAGCTTGTTACTCTTGGGTCTTTGGACCCTAGACGCCTTTTGTGGCCGGCCTTTTGTGGCCAAGACCTTTTGTGGTCAAGACCTTTTGTGGTCACTTGAGATCCCCCAATTAAGTTGTGGGTGTGTGCCTCAAGACTTGGGAGCCCCCAATTAAGTTGTGGGTGTGTGCCTCAAGAGTTGTACGGGATTCGATCTCCGCCCCAAAGGAGATCAATAGTGGAAGGTGAACTCGCAACCTTTTGTGGTTGAGTTCATCAGGAGAAGAAGGTGAGCCTTTGTGGCGTTGCGGCTAACCTGTTGTGGTTGCGCACACCTCTCCAAACGAGACGTACACCCTTTGGGTGGAACTCGGGAATACATCCTCGTCTCCGCGTGCCTCGGTTATTTCTATACCCGAGCTCTTTACTTATGCACTTTACATTGTGATAGCTTTCGTGCTTGAAGTCATATATCTTGTTATCACCTTGTTACTTGTATTGCTTAGCTTAAGTTGTTGGTGCACATAGGTGAGCCTAGTTTATATATCTAGGTTGTATGCTTGTTAAAGTAAACCTCTAGTTTTATTCCGCCTTTATCAAGCATACCGGAATTTCCGGGTCGTTCGTGTACCGGATATTCCGGCTACTCGGAATTTCCGGTCACTCTTGGACCGGATATTCCGGCTCCTCGAAAAAGTTTTAAATCGCCTATTCACCCCCCCCCCCTCTAGGCAACGTCTATCCGTTCATAATCCTTACAAGAGATCAGCATTCTCACTTCACCATAAAAGCTTTTGAAGAAAGAAGACCAATCAACATCCATCAGCACCCCAAACAGAGAGGCCAGCTGAGCAAAGGTCTTCCAAGCACACCACTTAGGAGGAATGTCTTTCACAGTGATCCACACTTCATGCAGACTACCAAACGGATCAACATTCCCATCCCACTGTGTAATCTTCACTGTAACACCTTCTTTTTCCAAATCAAAGGCAGAGAATTCAAGGAGCTCGGACACTTTCTTCCAGGGGGGAACCTAGCTAGAATACACTCCTAATTGATCTCCCTGAGCTGTCATGGCCACTTTTTTGTTCTACAAAACATAGCTGACAGATTTTTCTCCAACTCAACAACAGAGATAGAGCCCTTCTTCACATTGATCAGCCCACAGTTGTTGAAGTTGATCCAAGCTGTGTCATCTTCCACAGGGACATCAAGGTGATAGAAGCCCAATCCAGACGTGACGCTTCCAAAATAAGCAGCGGCATGATGTTGTTTGAGCCACTCGGGGCAGTTGTGTACTGGATGGCCTGTCAGACTGCAGATAAAACACTTCTTCGTTTTGATGCAATTTCCCACAAAGTGCCCCGGCTCACCACTATTGAAGCAGATCAACTTACTATAGCGAGGATCCAATTCCTGTTCAACTGTAGCAGGAGAGAGCACAACAACGGATCTAGACTGAGATGTACTAGTACCAGAATTCGCAGGAGCAGGGGCTACTGGCTGCTGTTGGAGTTGATTATGCACCTGCAACATTAGGACTTGCACAAGAAACTGATTATGCTGCCCAGCAAAAGACGGAAAACCAAATTGCGGCTGCTGCATCTGCGGATGATCGGATTGTTGGGGCCAAATTGTTGATGTTGCGGCAGTGGCGCTAACTGAGGGTTGTACCTGGGGGGCTGGCGCTGCTGGTGCTTGTAGGCGCGAACTTGAGGGTAGCGGCGCACGGGGGCCAGAGCCGGAGCCACCTGGGAAGGAGGCGCCACTTGGGCCACCGAGATCTGAGCCACCGGCGGCGCAGCTGGAGGAACCTGAGTCCCTCCCCGACCTCGTCCACGCCCTCCGGGCGGAGCACCACCGGCCATGAGCACCGATGCGTAGGAGCTTGTTGGGTGGAGGGGGATCTCAAGGCGGCGCGGACAGTGGTGGGCGAGAGACGATCGCTTCGCCGGAAAACACTCAGCTAGGGTTAGCGATTTCGGTTCGATCCCCTTTCTGATCCAACACAAGGTGCTTGTCCTCTTCTGCAAGGATGAAGATGGAATTTCCCATAGCTGATCAAAAAACTCCTCCACGTCGTCCACCATATCCCCACCATGGCCAGGTCGCTGAGAAGCGGGACCAACACCACGGCTGGGACCAGGAGGGACCAAATTTGAAGGCCAAATTTCCCCGCCATTGGAGAGGACGGGGAACTCCCCAAGGTCTCCAGGCCATGGCGGCACACCCACTGCAACAGATCCGGCTCGCAGATCAGAAACAACACGATCACCACGGACGTCCTTTTCTGAATTTGAAATCCAACGGAGAGGATTTGAAAAAGCCAGGCGGCGCACAGACGCCGAAGAATCCTCGCAGGAAGACCCCGTAGAAGCACAGGAGGGAGATCGACCGCCTGCAGATGTCGCCGCTCGCCTTCTCGAACCCCGCCTCGGTGAGATCTCTGGAACAGGGCAAGGGGATCCCGCCTCAGAGCCATGTGGACCTTGAAGAGTGCGGTAGGAGCAGGGGTGCCAACAACGGGGGCGGCGGACATGGCGGCGGAGGCGATCGCAGCACCGAGCGGATCGCGAGCGGTGATGCAAGCGTCGTCGTCATCCCTCTCCCATCCAAGAGCTATGCAACTACTTTTCAGTGAGCTCTTTTTGCTTTTTTGAATTGCGAAAACCTTATAAATACATTTGATTCATGTACACGAATCCAGATTGCTCATCTTGCATCCATTGGAGGCTCATGCGCGTGTGCGTTTTTGCGGTGATGAGGGATACATTGAGTGGTGTGGTGAATAGCTGAATGGTGGATAGAGGCTGAATTGGAGGAGGCGGTGGTAGTCCCGATACTCTGATCGAAGCGAGGCCCATAAACGCTGATGAAAACCATTTTGGGCACTCTGCGCGGCATGGGCATGGCCGACACGCGGCGCGCGCCAACGAGCGGCACCGATGCCGCTCTGCCATTGTTTGCTGGCGTCACCTGGCTGGGGAATTATGACGCACAATCGCATTAGAACCAAGGAAATTAATGGCGTCACCGGGCTTGCCTAGGCGTGACGGCGTTCACTTGGTCAACTGAAAAACCGCGTTCTTCCTTCGCTGTCCATAAATCCTCCGTAATCTCCTCTCCACATTCCGAAACCGCACCACACCGCACCGCCCTCCTCCTCCGCTCTCGATCGTCCCTGCCATGGCAGAGCAGCTCATCTCCACGTGCGTGCACCACACGCTGCCGCAGAGCTACGTCCGGAGCGAGGCGGAGCGCCCGCGCCTCCACGAGGTCGTCCCGGACGCCACCATCCCCGTCGTCGACCTCTCCCACCCGGACCGCGCCGCCGTCGTCGCCCAGATCGGCGCCGCATGCCGCACCCACGGCTTCTTCCAGGTATCCATCTCAATATCAATTCAGTTCAGTTCGTTCCAGCAGAACGCATTTCGCATGCCATGACCATCTCTCTCTCTACTGTACTGTATACGTGCTCTGCTTTCTTCGCTCACCGTTGGTCGTCTCTCTGATCGAACTCGCCACCAGGTGCTCAACCACGGCCTGCCCGTGGAGCTGATGCAGGCGGCCATGGCGGTGGCGCACGACTTCTTCCGGCTCTCGCCCGAGGAGAAGGCCAAGCTCTACTCCGACGACCCGGCCAAGAAGATGCGGCTCTCCACCAGCTTCAACGTCCGCAAGGAGACCGTGCACAACTGGCGCGACTACCTCCGCCTCCACTGCCACCCGCTCGAGCAGTTCGTCCCGGACTGGCCGGCCAATCCACCGCCCTTCAGGTAATTAACCTCCCTCACTACTGCCGCCATTGCTTCCAACTTCTCACCTTCTGTACGTCGTCGTACACTCCTACTGAAAGAAAGAAAGAAAGAAACAGACCTAGTGTATGTAGTACAGGGCTACAGGCTAATCAAACTCGTGTCTTGTCTTGCCATCCGCGTGGACGGTAGAAAACAATTAGCGCCAACCATGTGCCTGAACAGTTGAACCTACAGTTAGTGGCTTTAAAAATAGCTTAGGAGCACTAATTAAGTGCTCATGTGACTAGCTTTCCAGTTGTCAATGTGAACTAAAAGTTCTCCTGTTCCAGCATTACTAGTTTATCAAACCTTTTCTTTTCCCAGCTTGAGAAAAGTACACCTTTGTCGAATCTTTCTTTCGTCACCGATGCCTAACCAACATTCAACCATAATCAAACAAACAGACAAGCATAATAAGTACTACACATTTGTCAAATCTTTCTTAATCAGATGAGATGCCTAATAACCAGAGAAAATTATTGTAGCTTTCCAAATTCCAACCATTAACAAACGAGGAAGCCAGTACCACAACAACTAATCTTTTCCTTCACAAGACATCAGAGACTGATGAACGATGCCATACTCTGTACCTGGAGCCCTGGAGGCGACCTTTCCAAGTGCTGCCAAGGCACACCATACGATTCTAGGACAGACATGGCTTATTGCATCTAGAAATGCATAAGATCAGGGCAGAGAAATTAGTATACCAGCGGTGGTCTACCTCACCGCAACAGCATGTACCTGATTGTCGTGCTAGAATATAGCATAAATCGTGAAGTGATCACCTTGCGCTTGCGGGGGCCCTGCCCTGGGGAGAACAGAAACAGCAAGGAGCTGTTGAGAGCTAGTGACCTTTCGATATGCCTGCCCTCTTTTGCCACTACGAACCATGACAGCTGAACTTTTGAAGAGTGGACACCAGAGAAACATATAATTGACGCAACTCGTGAGTACGACGACGACGACGACATCCTCTTCTACTGCAACATGATGGCTGTCCTGACCATTCCACCTGCAAAGATCTCGTCTGGTTGGAAGATGGATCTCGCCTGGTTGGAAGATGGACCAGAGACGATGCAACTTGTTTGGGGTGTGGGGTTAGGGGCAGATTTCATCGGATCTCATAGGTGAATGTGACGAAGAAACATAGGACAGTAGGACCAATTTGTAGGTTTTAAGGGTTGCTGTATGCACATGTCACCGCCACATCACGAGCCCGGTCAGCATACTCGGGTGGTGGGTGTGCTTCCAATTCCATTGGGGATAATTTCGTACATGGTAGCACCTCACACGGCCCTAGTACAAATTAGAATGGTCAATCAGTTTGATCATCGCGAATAAATATCTAGCTCCATGGTCAATCAGTTTGAAATGGACAGCCAGAAATATATTCGAGCTGTTATTAATCTTTCATTTTTTCTTTATCCTGAATCAGGGAAGTCATGAGTGAATATTGCAAAGAGGTGCGGCATCTTGGGTTCCGGCTGTACGCTGCGATATCTGAGAGCCTGGGTCTGGAGGACGATTACATGAAGAAGGTGCTCGGCGAGCAGGAGCAGCACATGGCGGTGAACTTCTACCCCAAGTGCCCCTCGCCGGAGCTGACATACGGGCTCCCGGCGCACACGGACCCGAACGCCCTCACCATCCTGCTCATGGACGACCAGGTTGCCGGCTTGCAGGTCCTCAAGGAAGGCAAGTGGATCGCCGTGAACCCGCGGCCTAACGCGCTGGTCATCAATCTCGGAGATCAGCTGCAGGTAATGCACCACAGACACATCATAATCATATAGTGAACCACCTCCATTTCAAAAAAAAAAGTAAATCAGCTGTACTAGTATGAATCTTGTGGTAGGTTAGCAGCCTAGTTAGTTATATCACACATTGCTAGTGATTGTTTATAAGCAAGTTGAGTTATATTAGTTCGGTCTGTTTGAACTGAACCTTGTCCGCATGCACTGGACCGGCTACAAGAGTTGTGTAAACAAAGGGCTATTGTAACACCATATTATATACTCCTTGTGGCGTCATGCACTACATATGATCGGTACTCTGTGTCGGGACAGTCTAGATGGTTTGTGTAGAATAATTAGGCGCTTGCTGACTTAAGACCGAGGTGCTAACTGAAACTATTTTTCGTTGTGTGCAGGCAATGAGCAACGGGAGATATAAGAGCGTGTGGCATCGCGCAGTGGTGAACTCGGACAGAGAAAGGATGTCCATCGCGTCGTTCCTGTGCCCTTGCAACAGCGTCACCCTTGGTCCCGCCGAGAAGCTCATCGGCGAGGAGTCGCCGGCCGTCTACAGAAATTACACCTACGACGAGTACTACAAGAAGTTCTGGAGCAGGAACCTGGACCAAGAGCATTGCCTTGAGCTCTTCAGAACCAAGCTATAGAATAGACATCGAAGGAAAATCCAGAAGCTTTCTTTTATAAATGGGGCGAAACCGCAGAAGCCTGTTTCGAGACATCGGAAAAACCCAGAAGCTTTTTCTTGGCTCATGCCGTTTCAGCCTCCTCACTGTTTTGTTAGCCCCTCTCCTGATCGCATTTCAGTCTTCGTGGTTCAGGCTTGGCAGGAACTCTGCTCTAAGCGATTTGTAGCGTTGGCCATCTGCACCCCATGATGGAGAGATAACATGAGAGGCCTGGGTTCAGTTATCAAATAAATTGGTTGCTGAACTATTGCAGCTAGCAGCACCATGTCACTTTATGTTTTATTTTTTTATAACTGCATTTGTTTTCCAGTTTCATATTTCTTGTAAGCACAGACTGGTTTTACTAGAGTACTATTAGTGGCAACAGAAAATATTAGAAATATGTTGAACAAAGAACTGCAGTACGAAATTGATGTAATGCAAAATGTTTTAATACCGGGACCTGTGCCTGAATACCTCTTTGATTTATTTTTTGTAAACACCAACTTTTAGAGTTTGGAAAGCGTTTTTTTACACTGCCGAGCTAGCCTTTCAACAAATTAATCAGTGCATGTTTTAATGCTAGTTATCTTTTTTATGGAGGGGGATTTTACTCGAAAGATCACATCAAGCCGACATAACCTTATAGCAGTTTGGACACTCGATCAGCCGATATAGGACACTCCTTCCATCCTTGTTTACAGGATGTAATTTAGGCAATTAGTACCTCTCTTATTTCGGGATGATGCTTCCCTTGAGCTATTTATGTGCTAGTCATTGGGCATCGGTGCAATAAATGTTAGTTTTAGTAATTTGATATGGTTTGAGGCAAAACTAAAAATATCATCCATATTAGCTAAAAAATATAATCATATGCACAATTGAAGCCGTAAGCATCATCCGCAGTGTTCAGGTCTCCAAAAATCTGTAGAATACAAAACTAAAAATGAATATAAAACCTCTGACATAAAGTGGAAAAAATTCCGATATGGTTTGAGACAAAACTAAAAAAAATATCATCCATATTAGGTAAAAACCAATTCCACCCACTCCATATGCACATATTTAGCTGTAAGCAGCTACCAGTTTTCCGGCCTTCAATAATATGTAGAATACAAAACTAAAAAAAAAATAAACCCTCTCATACAAAAGGTCCATCAGCTGAACACTTGAGTATCATGACAGTACATATTCAAACGAAAATTAAATAGACATGTGGAAGTTTGTTGATAAAAATGACCGTAAAGTGATTCTTAATCTAAATTGCTAAAAGAAAAGTCTTGTAAAGTCCTCATCTATAGCTCTCTTTTTTCCACTCTTGGTGTTCCCTCTTCATGTTGTTGATGAAAATAGAGAAGGGAAAACTGCTTACAAAAACTAGGTTAGCATTAAAGGTTTTGAGCAAAGAGCTACATGAATTGCTCACCACATGAGATGAAAACCTAAGAATGTTGAATCCATTGTGGTAGCTAGCTACTTCCCATCGAAGCATGTGGATACGAAAGCAAGAGCTTGAAAAGACAAAATGGAATAACCGCCGACCTAAAAACTGATATAGGTGGGTAATTATTCACAAATTTAAGGATAATTCTAGTGTTACACCAAACCAAATCATGAATGACATAGCGCTTTTATTTTATTAGATTAGATAAAATATATAAAGATTATATTATGTAAATATTTGAATTGGTCCTTGAGCGGGCCGTGCGGTGTGAGAGGCTGAGAGCCCATACTGGAACTTCGTCTTCTCCGACGTGAAAAACAATGGGCCGGTTCGAGGTCCGGCCCGTTCTGTTCGTCCGTCGCGCCACGCGCGCTCGCTCGCTGGTGTCGTGTGGACCAGAAGCGAAGCTCAATCCTAGTCGCGGCAACGGGCGGCGCACCCAGTCCACAAGCCCCTCTCCTCCCACTCGCTCGCTCCTGCTCTATCCGCGCGCGTCTCGCCCCCCATGGCCGCCGCTGCCGTGTCCACCGCCGCCGCCCTCACGCTCCCTCGCCGCGCGGACCACGCCAGGGGGAGCCACTCGCTCCGGAGGCGGCATTGTGCCGTCAGGCCACTCGCCGCCGCTTCGTCGACGCCCGCGCGGCAGCCTACCACCAGCAGCGGTCCGTACCCTCCGCCCCAGTGGTTAACCGCCTCCAGCTTCGCTCTTGGTGGTAGTAATTTCCCACTCCGTGCTGTGTTATATGCCAGGTGACCCTGCGGCCGAGAGCTCCCCGTCCCCGCGGCGTCAGGTGCTGGTGGCCGGGGCTGCCGCGGCCGCCGCGGCGTTTGTCTCCCGGCCTAATCAGGCGGCATGTGAGTTCTTTCTTCTTCGCGCCGATCACTCCACAATGATAACAATGGATGCGATTTTTTTCCGGTCAAACCAATGTGTCTGAGCGCGATTCTGATCTGGTATAGTCGCAGAGGGCACGAAAGGGTTCCTGGGTGTCATCGACAGGAAAGCCGGCTATTCCTTCGCCTACCCGTTCGGGTGGCAGGTAATCAAGAAACACATACGTGTCCTACTGTAATTCGGGTCTACTTATACCATGAGAAACACCGCGTAAAACTTCATCTTAGTTAATGCTGACTTTGATTGAGATTGGTAATTTTTCTAGGAAGTGTCGGTGCAAGGGCAAGACAAGGTGTACAAAGATGTGATCGAGCCTTTGGAGAGTGTGAGCATCAACATGATACCCACCACCAAGGAGGACATACGTGACCTCGGTCCTCCAGATCAGGTCTACCTGATCGTATATTTTCTTTTGAGTATTGATTAGTTTGAGATCCCGGGCGGTTGTTTATGGGTACAAAATGTTCGAATCTGATAGATTTTGCTGTGTTCTTTAGGTGGCTGAGGCTTTGGTGCGGAAAGTTTTGGCGCCACCTACACAAAAGACAAAGTTAATTGAGGCAAAACAGGTCTAAATTTTTCCCCAATTAAATCTCTGAAAACGGATGTCAGGCAATACATGGCAAACTTGTGCTGATCTGACCTTCCCCTGATGTGTATTCTTCTGTTTTGATTAGATTGGAGATATGTATTCTGAACTTCTGATTATAAGTTTATCCAAAAAAAAAATTTAACTTGTAGAACTAAGTAAGCGAACATTGATCACTTTAGAAATACATTGCAGAATAATTCTGCTTACATTTTATTTGATAACAGAGGCACATAAATGTACAGAACTTTGAGAAATGTTCTTATCCGTGACGTTTTGGTATTAAACATGAGACAGAAGCAGAATGTTTGTAAATTGAGTCTACCCATAGTACTTCCAGTTGCAGACTGCAAAGGAGTCTGCATTGGTCCACTTAGGTGAACATTCCTTATATGATTGTGCCGTAAATGTCGCCAAGTGGTTTCTAAGAATAAAGTAGTTATGTCTCACTCTTATGCATTATGCATTTCTCGTTGTTCGTTGTACTTATTGATTCTGAGGAACCCAGCAAATCATCACAACATTTTGGGAATGTTGGTATTTTAGATTATGCTTTGTCATGTGTTTGAGACAATAAAAGAACAAGTCTTTCGAGATATCACCTGGAGAAGCATAAGCGTAACTGTAATATCAATTACCACTACTGTATACAAACTATTTAATACTCTACTGTTCATCTTTACATGCTATTGTGTTTTGCAAGTATTTCTTGTATTTTTATGTGATGTTAAACTCACAAGATACTTTTCATATTGCCCAGACTGAAATCGACGGAAGAACTTACTACAGTTTTGAGTTCACAGCACAGGCTCCAAATTTCACAAGACATGCACTTGGTACAGTTACCATAGCAAATGGTAATAACTCGGTAACTCCTATCTGGCATCCTTTTCTCAGTAAGATGTCATGTATAAAGTATTGCACCCCCTTGACAAACTTCCATCAGCTTAAGTGCTTAACCTTCAAAACAAACTTCCATCACCTTCTCTTGCAAACTTTCCGCTCTCTGACTTTTTTAAAAACAAAACTAGTAGAAGATTGCCACTTATAACAGAAGTTATATTCATCGCAAAACTACAGATATTGTATCCAATATTATTTAAAAAGCCTGATTCAGGCTATCTCTGGTTAGTGTTCACTATCTCGTCATTCTGCATGGGATGTTGCAGGCAAATTTTACACATTGGCGACCGGCGCAAATGAGAGGAGATGGGATAAGATGAAGGACAGACTACATACAATCGTCGACTCATTCAAAATCGAAACAAAAGTGTGAGGGGGCGCATGAGGTGTTGGTGCTGATTGTGTTTGTTGATTGTTCGTTTTCGGAGCTGCGGCTGGTGTGAGGTTCAACCGTAAATGTCGGGAATATGGACTCTACTGATCCTTTTTTCTTCTGTTCAATTGTGCGATTTCAGATACCTTTTTTTGTATGTATATGTTGCCATATCTCCTTGGAGTTAGGAGATCCAGATATATGTAAATGTGTCAAAAGATAAGGAATGTTAAAATAGTAGAAACCTCCTGCCTAAAACCATCACGTGTCTGTTTTGAAGTTCAGAGCCAGATTCACCAAGAATATGGATTCTACAGATTTTTTTGCGGTTATTTTTACTTCTTTTCAATTGTGTGATTTCAGATACTCTTATTTGCATGTGTATCTTTCGATCATTTGTACTGTGATTCTTGGAGATCAAGAACTCCGTAAATGTGCCACAAAATAAGAAATATTAAATAGAAGCCCCCTGTTTAGAAATGCATTTTGGCACCTAGGTGCATATGCACTTGTATTTTGAAAACAAATATCAAAATATGGAAAATTTCTGAAATAAAATTTCGCGAATACATCGTCACATTCTATGAGTCCATATTGATTTTTGTAGGTATGTCTAAAAGAAACAAAAAAAAATGTCTTATGAAAGCCTTGATTTAGTATCAAATTTTGTATTTTTTACATAGGCCATGAAAAAAATGTCGGATTTTCGTGAAACAACTTCATGAACACATAGGATGTTAAGATCTATCATGAACATTTTTTAATATTCTGAAAGGTGTTCAAAATACATTTTAAATACGAGGTTCATTTTCACCCGGGAGCCAAAATGCATCTGGTTAACCAAAATTCGTCGACATAAGTCCATTTACAGAAGAGAGAGACGAGTTTGCTGAAATACGCTATCTTGTGAGAGAGACGGGGTTCCTTATAAAAGGCCTTCGCTAACCTTTGCTAGCCCTGGAGGGAGACCGGATTAGAAGATAGAAGGAGCAGAGCAGAACTCTCCCTTCCCAGTGCTCGCAGCCATGGCCACCACAACCTTATCCCTGCACGGGCTCCCCTCCCCGACCGCCAAGAAGCTCACCTCCTCCTTCCTCGGCGCCCCATCGTCCTTCCTCCGGCCGGCGGCGCTCGCGGCCACGGCCACCCCCTCGCGGAGGGTCTTCGCCGTCAGGGCCATGGCGCCCAAGCCCGGCGGCAAACCGAAGAAAGGTCCTTCCTTTTGCCTGTATCTACCCTCGCACCCCTTTCGGCCCCTCCATTTTGCTCTGGCTAAACTGCGCCCGTGTGTGTGCGTTGCTGTTCTGCAGTGGTGGGTCTCATCAAGCTGGCGTTGGAGGCCGGCAAGGCGACCCCGGCGCCGCCCGTCGGCCCGGCGCTCGGTGCCAAGGGTGTGAACATCATGGCCTTCTGCAAGGACTACAATGCCAAGACGGCCGACAAGCCGGGATACATCATCCCCGTCGAGATCACCGTGTTCGATGTGAGCTACTATTACCTTTGAATTCCATCAGGTTGCGCCAATGTGTGTATCGGCAAATGTGGGTTAAATGAAATCTCATGGCGCGTGCGGCGTTTCCTTACGTTTTACAGGATAAGAGCTTCACCTTTATCTTGAAGACACCACCCGCCTCAATATTGCTCCTCAAGGCTGCAGGTATGCACCCGCTAACTAGCATGAATGTGTTCATCATCTTTAGCATAAATACAGTATACTGTTGTTGGGTTTTAGTATGTGCAGTGGAACTGATTAATGTTTCACTATGCTATTATTCATAGTTTTTGTTATAAACGTATATCCGGAAATTTTACCGTTTTGTCGGGAAAGTGGCGTGTGAGGTTCTATCATCATACAAATTTTGCGCATATGGGGGAGAACGAAAATCCTTTATCTGGACCTGTGCATTTGCATATGGATCTCTGTAAAACTCTCTAAAATTTCTTACACAAAAACTTTACAAATTATACCTACTTGGATTGTTTGGTATAATTTCTCTTCAACCATTCTTGGTTTCTTGTGGCCTCAAAGTGCACACAATCAATAGGATATGCCAAATGTATCTATTAGTTTAATTTCCTGATTGCCATTCTAGATTTCCATAAAGCACTGAACTTCTGAAGGGGAGGCAAAAAGAACATATTGAACCACATCTGCTATCCGTGATAGATGACTGAATGTACAGTTTCATTTTGGTCTCGGCTTGGCATTTGTTCGAGCAATAAGTCACAAGTTTCTCTGAAAAAAGTCACAAGTTAGACAGTAAATTTGCCAAACATTGAGTTGGCTCATCAGCTTTCTGTTGGGTCTAGTTTATATTTGGCACTATTAGCTTACTTATCTCAATTTTCTTAATCTTGATTCCCAGGTGTTGAAAAAGGTTCAAAGGAGCCACAGCGCGAGAAGGTTGGAAAAGTAACGGTGGAGCAAGTACGTGTAATTGCTCAGGAGAAGCTACCAGACTTGAACTGCAAAACCATAGAGTCCGCGATGAGAATCATAGCAGGCACTGCCGCTAACATGGGCATCGATGTTGACCCACCAATCCTCGTGAAGAAGGAGAAGGTGGTCTTCTAGTCGGTTTACCGGCACGGATAAAACACCGTTTAGCTATGTCCATCTGTACATTTTGCTTCATTTTTGTTTCACAACCTGCTGTAGTACTCAGGATTTTCCCCTGCTCAGTTTGAGAGAAAACAGTTGTGATCTTCCTCTTGGCAAGGTCTAATCATTGGATTTGGTGTCGTAGTCGCTCCCGAAGTGTGCAGCTATATTTTTGGTCCTAGAAATTCTATCATTATGAAATTCATATGATTACATACAGAGAAGTGATCCCGTGCTTTCCCAAAAAATAACGTCTTTATATTGTTTCTACACCGGTGTGTAGCGCAGTTTGATCATCCACGTAGGCTTCTACGGTCACTTTTATCCATTCTCCATACACATGTGCTTCAACTCTAAACACTACCGTATGTGTGTATTCCTATCCAGCCTTCTGGATCAATAAAAGAAGTTTGAACACTGCAGTCTGAAGCATTTTTTGTTTCACAAAGGAAGTCTGAAACATTTTTGGGTGTGATGCCGGAATGCTTCAAGCATTTGCGCCGTTAATTTGCTGACACGTATAAAAATCTATATGTTCATTTGGCTTCCTCTTTTTTTTGCCATATTTAGTGCCCGGGATTTCCTGTTTGAGAGCATAGGTATGATCTTCTTGGAAATTTGTAACCATTGTCATAGTTGCTCTCGCACTGAATTTGTGTACCTATGTTTTGGTCCTAGAAATTTCTTCATCTGAACTTCATATGATTATTAAGGACATCTGAAAGGACGACGTTAATATAATTGATGTACTGGTGACTAGCTCAGTTTGAAGATCCGAGACCGAGTAGTTCTCTACTGCTTGAGGTGCGAGTAGGTTTCAACTTCTTCTGTTATCCAACTCTTCAGAAACAAGTGTTTCACCTCTACACATTTTAACCCTAAACTAACTGACCGACATTTTGTCTAAAATAAATAATGGCACATCCTTCATACTACGTTGAGACGCAAGACCCAATAGCATGAACAGAATCACGGTCCAAATTTTGCGTGGACAAATACTTTGGCGGCATTTTGCTGCATACAAGCGTAGCGTGTGACGTGTTGGGGCAACAGGCTCTAGCTCTGAAGCCTGCACTGCAACATCCATCTAATATCATGGGGTTCAGATGATTCAGAGAATGTCAAAGCTGGTACAGGCTGCAGAATCGATGCACGACCTCATCGTCCCTCGCCGCGGGCGTCGAGCTGGGAGAAGACCTGGCTGTCGGAGACGTCCGTCATGGTCATGACCGTCTCGTCGGCTTCGTCCATGGACAAGTTGGTCGACGACGGCACCCACCTGGGCACGACGACGTCGGCGGGGAGCTGCGTGGTGACGGTGCCGCTGTCCTCGAAGGCGTCCCTGTTGACGTGCGTCTCCTGCAGCTGCAGGCAGTACTCGAGGTTCCACACCACCTCGCCCATGGTGGGCCGGTCCACCCCGTAGTCGGCGAGGCACTTCTCGGCCGTCTCGGCGAACTTGCGCAGCGAGTTGTCGTTCACCTCGTCGGCGATCCTCGCGTCGACGATCTTGGGCAGCTGCCCTTCTTCGCCGTGCATGCGCAGCGCCCACTCGGCGATGTTGATCTGGTCGCGCTCCAGGCTCTGGTCGATCACCGGCCGCGCGCAGAGCACCTCCAAGAGCACCACGCCGAAGGAATAGACGTCGGAGCGGTCCGTCAGCTGCTGCGTCTTGAAGTACTCCGGGTCCAGGTACCCGAAGCTTCCCTTCACCGCCGTGCTCACGTGCGTCTCGCCGAGCGACGGCCCGATGCGCGACAGCCCGAAGTCGGCCACCTTCGCGACCACGCCGCCGCCGCTGCCGTCGCCGACGCCGAGGAGGATGTTGGTTGACTTGACGTCGCGGTGGATGATGTTCTCCGAGTAGCCGGAGTGCAGGTAGTGCAGGCCGCGCGCCGCGCCGATGCAGATCTCCAGCCGCTGCTTCCACGACAGGGACGGTTCGTCGGAGCCGTACAGGTGGCCCCGCAGCGTGCCCTTCTCCATGTACTCGTACACCAGGATCATCTCCCCCTGCTCGTTGCAGTACCCGATGAGCGACACCAGGTGCCGGTGCCGGATGCTCGACAGCACCACGATCTCCGTCTGGAACTCCGGGAGGCCCTGCTTGGAGGCGCGCATGGCGCGCTTCACCGCCACGGGCGTGCCGCCGTCGCGGGCGAGCTCGCCCTTGTACACGTTCCCGAACCCGCCCACGCCGATGAGGTTGCGGTCGTGGAAGTTGTCCGTGGCGGCCTTGATCTCGGCCAGCGGGATGTGCAGCTTCGTGCTCACCCTCTGCATCCTGCCGGTCGTGCCCTCGCTGGAATGGTTCGTCGACTGGTCGGGCCAGCCAGAGTTGCCGTCCGGCGTGTACGGAGACCACGGCGACGGCACCTGCGTGTTCTCCTTCTCGTCCGGCGCCGACCGTGCCGCTTGCCTCCGCCTCCTCCGCACGAAAAAGCAGAGCACCGCCAAAGCAGCAACTGCGGCGCCGAGCACTGATGCCAGCGCGATGATCATGGTTGTCTTCCTCTTCCCGCCGGGCGGCAACCCTTTCAAGCTCGGATCGGTGGCTTGCAGCCTCATGATCTCTAGCCCGTTCAGTATGCCACCGCTCTTCCCCGACATGCCGATGCTAACGGTGAGGTTCCCGGCGCTCGGCGCCGTGGCCGCGTAGTCAACGTAAAAGGCCGTGTTCGACTGGCTCACGGTGTCCTTTGGCGAGAGATCCGCGGTACCAATGGCCTGCGCGACGTAGACGTTGAACACGATGCCGACTCCGATGACTGAGCTGATCACCTCGTAGTCGCAGAAGTGGAGGCGGACGAGGTAGGTCGCTCCCGGGTCCGCCGGGAACGTCCAGGTCATGTTGAAGTTCAGGCCCGGGTTGGTGGCGAGCAGGAGCTCCGTCACGTTCGTCGCGCGCTGCGTCTGGTACACGACGTCCGGCGCCACATCTCTCGTGTACCCGACGTAGACGATGGGCACGGCGGTTCTGTTCAGCACCGACTGCCCGGCGGGACCGTGGAGGAAGGGATCGTCGGGGAGCCACGTCCGCCACAGCGTGCCGTTCTCCTCGGCCACCTTGGGCCCGCCGACGTTGAGGCGGTAGACGGTCTCCAGCGCCTGCAGCTTCAACGGGGTCAGGTCATCGGTTGTCACGGCGCCCACCGGCGTCACCGAGTTGTTCCACAGCAGCTCCGACGGGGCCGGGAAGAGCTCGATGGCGTTGACGAACGCGGAGGAACCGGCGTCCGGGGTGAACCTGATGGTGAACTCCGCGGAGACGTTGGCGCGCGGGACGAAGAACTCCTTGACGACGCCGGCCGCGGGCGGCGAGAAGGAGGAGAGCAGCGGGTAGGCGTCGAGGGCGGAGACGGCGAAGCGCGAGGGCGGGAGGCCCGCGAAGGGGAAGAAGTGGAGGCGCAGGACGAGGAACGCGGACGCGTCGGCGGCGTAGGCGAGGCTGTAGGAGAAGGGCGAGGTGCCGACGCGCGCGGAGGCGTACAGTGGGGACGAAGCCGCCGCGGCGTTGGAGCTGGCGGGCACCGCCTGGGTGCTCTTGCCGGACAGGTAGCGGGCGTCCGGCTGGAAGGTGCGCCCTGGGGAGTCCTTCGGGAGGGGGAGGTTGGCGTTGGCGCCGCACGCGAGGAAGAAGCTGACGTCCGGGGAGAACTGGGCGAGCGCGGCGCGCGGGAGGACGGTGGCGAGGAGGAGGATGACGAGGACGGCCATTTACGCCGGCAGTGGACGGCGGGCGTGCGGGTGGCGGGAGATGGTGGAGGGCAGGGGGGGATAAGTGCGGGCGTTGGTGGTGGTGAAGGTGAATGGTGTGTTGACTCGGGCAGAGGGAAGGTGGACTTGGAGTTGGACCGGGACGCCCGTGTGTGGAGGGCACTGATTGGGTCCTACTCCTACAAAATTCCAATGAAATTCCAATGAAATTCCACCAAACTTCATCAAGTGGACGCCGGTTTGCTTGGCTGAAAAGAACTCTTTTAGTATAATTTTATTACAGGTTGTCTTCTTGGATTTTTTATTTCATTCTTCATGATTGCTCCGTGGATGTGAAAGATATTTAACGTGACAACGCGACCACACTTGCCTGAGAAGATAAGTGTGCTGTTGTTAATCTCCTTTAGATGTTCTTCTTGTCAACACAAGGCTGGATTATGAGCCTCTCTGTGTCATGGCATCAATACAGAATGGGATTGTTGAGAAGAACCCTCTTGGCGATGGACAGGGAAAATGTAGGATTTTCAAGGCCAACAACTGTTACTACTTGATAAGATAGAGAAGGTAGACTTGAAATGCTGCATTTAATGTTTCAAAGAATTTTCTTTTTAGATTAAACCTCATCTTTCGTTTCCTCCCAAATTTGACAGGCCTAGCGAAGGGATATATACAAGAGAGTGGATATAGTGAACATGGGGGCATCATGTGCTCTCTCCTATCGAAAGATATCACACGTTGAATTTTTCTAAAAAAAAGATTGCGTAAATAAATAAATATATGAGACCCATGAAATGTGAAATTGTTTATAGAAAATATGGAAGATTAAATTGATCATAACTGTCAAAAGACTAAATTTAAATGAAGTGCTTTTATTAAAAAATATCATCTTAATGAATTATTAATAGGATGACATGGATATTTGATTGTCTAAGATAATGAAGGATGTAGAAAACTTTTAACTTGAGATAGAAAAATAATTAATACTCCAGAAGAGGTAGATTAGATGTCAAAACATGTCCAGAAAATGTAAAACAACAAATTCCATGCATCGGTCCAGGGCCCATTGGCGCAAAACGTGTTTAGATTTTGAGGCAATACTAGTGGTCTTAGCGCAGCGATGCTGCGCCCGTATTGGAAACACAATTTAAATTTGGGAGTTTTATTATTTTCAAATCATGTTGGTTTGGAAAATTTTATGCAGGTAGTAAATAAGATGTAAACTTGGTCATGTGCAAAATTTGTCTAAATGTACGTAGTTTAAAATATTCTTATATTTTGCTTTAGATAATTTTTTTGGGTGTTTTGATATTTTAGGACTTATAATTAGAAGAAATGGATTTGAAATTTGTCCAAATTTGAACTTGCTTGGAACTTTAAAATGTCTTGCATTTTTTCATAAGTAATTACATTTCTTTCTTGTGGGCATTTTGATATTCTTTTCATGTTGTTTTGAGAAACGTGAGAAAGAAAATTGTGCGATTATTTTTATAATTTAGGATCTATATTTGGAAGAAATGGATATGAATTTTCATAAAATTTAAATTGTTTTGGAATTCAGAATGTTTTGCATTGTGCCGTAGGTAATTAGGTTATTTTATTGTGGGCATTTTGATATTTTTTTATTTTTTCGATGCATACATCTAGAGTTATTAATATTGCAGAATTAATCATTTACTGTTTTTTTTAATCAGAGGAGACGCTAACAGGTGGGACCCGCTATGACGTCGGGCTGACGTCACCGTGGGCAGCGAGGGCAGATGCGGCGGCGCCGCCCACGCCGCCGACGAACCAACACGAGCTGGGACTCGCGGCTCGGCGCGTTTGACGCGCCGCAACGCGGTGAACCCGCCAGTGGCGGCGCCGCTGCTTTCACGTCGTCGGAGCGACGCGGACAGAGCGGACGGAGCGGCGGTGGCGGAGCTCGGCGCGGATGAGTCCCGCGCGGCGGCGGCGGCGTCCCGGCAAGCGATATTGGGCGAGGATGGAGCGGCGGCGACGGCGCATCTCCCTCTGCCCTTCGATCTGAGAGGGGAGCCACGGAGCGGTCGTGGCGCGCGGCGCCGCCGCCGGAGGGAGGAAGAAGGAGAGGGGGAATTGTGATGGAAAATTTACAGAAAAGTCTGTGACTTTTTTGCAATTTGCGTAACAGTCCCCCACAGCGTTAATATTTGGACGGCGGGTTGAGGGATCGTTCTTCCAGTGGCTTTTTTGCAAAAATCCACGGCAACTGGCGGGACGGGTTGTGACCGGGTGGTGACCGGGATGCGTGGCGGGTAGAAAATCGCGAATGAACAGTAACCACGCGCGGGGGGTGAGGGGGGTGACGCGGTCCAATACTGGCCGTTGATTTTGCAGATCGGACGGTGCCATGACCTAGGGGGCGACTTGGATGGCTGGACTGGGGCTAATGTTGGCAGCTATTATCTTTACTATTAAAGCAGAATGCGTGGTATGGTGTCACAATCCAAATGGTGTCACACTTCAAATACCCTCATATTTCGAAGTAATTACATGTCATGCCACCTATAAGTGGCTACCAGTTCAAAAGGAAAAGAAACAAAAAGGAAGGAAAAAAGGATTGGAGAAAAAGAAAGGGAAAAAGGAAGGGAAAAAAAGGAAGGATTGAGGGCATGGCAAGGAAAAAAGTAAGGAAAAAAATAGATGGTATGCGTAACAAATCTGCCACCGGACACGCATGCACAACAAATATTTTCAAAATTTCTAACAGAAAAACAACACAGCTCAAAATGGACCGGATGTTGCTCCCCCTAACAAACTTTTTAAAAATAGCGGCTAACATGCCGAACTTCTTTTTCTCAACAAACTATTCAAACTGCTCACAACACGCGCCCAAGTTTACTCGCCTCGCCTACTCTACCACAGCTCACCGACGCTATTGTCGCTCGCCTCAGTCTGCCGCCCAAGTTTACTCGTCTCGCCTACTCCACCACAGCTCGCCGATGCCATTGCCACTCGCCTCAGTCCGCCGGCACCGCTGCCGCTTGCCTCCGTCAGACGCCGCAGCCGCTCGCCTTGCCTTGCCGTGGAGTGCCTCGACGCCGCGATGTCGCTTTCATCGCCTACTCCATCACAGGTCGCTGACGTTGCTGCCGCTAGCTCATCGACCGGCCAAAAGCACGCACCAAGTTCTCGTTTTTTCCCAACAGCACATCTTTGTGGTTGCCGAGGAATGAAAGTAAGTGCATCGTGTTCTAATCCCAACTGTCTGCAACAAAATAACACTTAGAAAGAGTAGGACCTGCAAAGAGGTCTCTTATCTTATCTCGACCCCACTAATCCCGACTTGCCTACCAAAAACCGTCATGCACAACAAAATATTTTTGATTTTATCATGCATGCTAACAAACAAACTTTTTAGTTGATGGCTAACAAAACTTGATTTATCTCTACATATACTCATGTGTGAAGCCATAGGGGGAAGAGGATGAGGGGACTGATCGTCCGGCCGGCCAACGGCGAGATATTGTCCTATGAGTTGAGAGAGAAGAGGCAGAAGGTGGTGTCGCACTACCACAGCCCCCAGGTCATGTCTGTCGTCGCCACCACACGTCCACAACTAGCAAGCTCACCGCCATCATCCTACCCCGCGGCGCCGTGACGAGAGACCTAGCCAACTGCTAACATCGCCACCGAGCTCTAAAAATCATCGTTCCTGGCGCGCATGTCGCTGACAGGACCCAACCAGGCCTACATCAAGATAGCGGGGCTTCTCCCTCCATGTAGCTAGCCTAGCATGTACACCGCCGCCAGCAGGGACGGAGCTGGTACATAGGCGCTGGTGTCATACGATGACCCCAGTGAGCTTTCGTCATAGCTTCGTCCCTGGCCGCCGGGCAGAGAACACGGCTCCTCAGCCTCGACTCCGACCTTGACGACGACGCCTCTTGCAATAGCCTTGACTCTGATCTTCCGACAGGGGCTGACCTCCTCTCATCGTGTCGTTAAGAGACGTGTTGTCTGCCACCTCTGTCGATGCCCGTCAACCTCATGATTGCCAAGGGTTGCATCTCGCTGGCAGTCGTCAGCAGCGCCTTCACCGAGTTTTACGACTCAACGCCATCACCCGGTCAGTCCTGGTATGATATTGATATTCATGTTTTCCTTGTTCCTGCAGTGTGCATCGAGCTAAAAGCCTATCATGTATTCTCCCCAAGCTTGGCATCAATGGATTCCTCAGCAAGGTGTTCTTCGCAAGTCGTTCTAGATTATTTCTTATTTCCGCAAGTACTTGCCCTATTCATTTAGGCATGTTTTTGACAAAAGACTATTGACTAGCAACAGTGGTCGGTTAGCATTTAGCCATTTCCCATGATTAATTAGGTCAGGCCACTGCAAAACTATAGTCACTGTTTGTTTGAGTGATGGAAAGCTACGCATGATCAGGTTAGTGTTTTTTTAAAGGCTTTTCAATGATGCATCAGCTTGTTACAATCAACACAGAGAAAGGGGTTAATATGGTTAGGAAAAGTTTCAAACCAGAGGTTTCCATGAAGATTATATGAAGACCATCCGAAAGTTCTGGTGGGGAGAAGATGAAGAGCATAGTAAAGTTCACCGGACGTCATGGAATAACTTAACTCTTCCAAAAGCGCAGGGGGTGTGGGATTTAGGGACACTCAGCTTTTTAACCAAGCATTACTGGCAAGACAAGCCGGGAGAATTCTTTAAAATCCAGATAGCTTATGTGCCAAGATCTTGAAGGCAAAATACTTCCCAAATTGAAGATTTTGGATACTGTTTTTGCAGCTGAAGCTTCTCCAGCTTGGAGGGGCATTGAACATGGTTTGGAATTATTAAAACAAGGAATTATTTGGAGAATTGGAGATGGATCGAAAATTGACATCCAAAGATCTAATTGGATCCCTCGTAGAACCCATATAACAAGATCACTGTGACCGTAGTCGACTGTTGCAGCGCTGGGAGGATCAGGGTGCATGTCCTAGCACCTAGACCACATGAACTAGACTAAAAGTGCTGATTAGTTTGATATCTTGTATTTTATATGGCCCTCTTTTTTGTATTCTTTTTCGGTTATGCCTTGTACTCCGTACTTTTCCTTCTTAAATAATAAAGTAACGATGTATGCATTTCCTCAAGAAAAGAGTTTAAGCCGAGAAGCCGGAGAAAAAGGAGAAGGGACAACAAGTGCATCATTTACATACCCTTCGGTTTGGTTTTTATAGAAAGAGGGGGAGGGCAAGAGGAAGGAGCAAGGGCGCCCGAGATAGGGTTAAGTGGGGGAGGGGGAGAGAGAGGGAGGGGTAGTGTCTCAAGAGGGGGTGGGGGAACTACATACTCTTCCTCTTAATCGGTTGAATGGTGCCACCATTGAAATGTTGACAAAAAATATGACTTCATCGCATATCCCTCTACATAGCTAGGGCTTTTCATGAGCATTGTGTTAACCTATGCAACGATTGGTTTTTGGAGAGCACATAGCAAAGCATGGCCTTCAACTAGCTTAATGCCCGTGCGTTGCTACGGGGTTCAAAAAAAGACAAGCAAATAAGAAGTGCATATGGAGATGTTTTTTCTGTTTACAGTATTTACCTTCATTTATATTTACATGTTCGATATGTATCAATTTTATATAACCGTTGCAGAGCACGGGCATTCAGCTAGTATATTAGGTATGTTTACGTACTTGTTGGGCCTTCTGGAGCGCTTCAAGGAGCAGGGCCCATTGAGTTGGGCTTAATCGATCGTGGTCGCTTCGTTGTTGGAGCAGACCACCCGTCTTCACTAGCTTTGCACGAACAACCGGCGGCGCTAGCCCTCTCTCCGTCGCCGCCGCCATGCTCCGCCTCCGAAGCTCCATCCTTGCCCATCTCCTCTCCTCTAGCGCCACATCTCGCAGATCCTCGGTCCAGCGTCTCCTCTACGCCACCGCCGCCCCCCGCATACCCCCAAGACCTGGATTCGCCGTCGAGGAGTACCTCGTCGATACCTGCGGCCTCACCCGGGCGCAGGCCCTCAAGGCCTCCGCGAAGCTCTCGCACCTCAGGTTCCCCGCCAAACCCGACGCCGTCCTCGCCTTCCTCGCCGGCCTCCGCCTCTCCGGCGCCGACGTCACGGCCCTCGTCGCCAGGGATCCGTCGTTCCTCTGCGCCGGCGTGGCCACAAACCTAGCCCCCAATCTCTCGGGGCTCACCGGCCTCGGCGTGTCGAGCTCTGAGGTCGCCCGCCTCGTCTCGCTTTCCCCGATCCATTTCCGCATTGCATCCGTCGTCCCCAAGGTGCACTACTACCTGTCCCTCTTCGGCTCCATCGAGAACCTCCTCCGGGTGCTGAGGTTCGGCTTAAACCTCCTCTCGGCCGACCTTGAGAGGGTGGTGAAGCCCAACGTCGCCTTCCTGCGGGAGTGCGGGCTAGGCGAATCTCATTTCCTCAGGCTTGGCATCTCCGTGCCATGGTTGTTCAGCAGCAGCCTGGAGCGTCTCCGGGCGATGGTGTCCTGCGCCGAAGGTCTTGGCGTGCCCCGTGGGTCTGTGATGTTCATGTACGCGCTCGCCACTGTTCAGTGCCTCGGCGAGGACAAGGTCGCCGCCAAAGTGGAGTACATCAAGAGGACGTTCAGGTGGTCAGATGCCGAGGCCAGCACTGCTGTTTCTAAGTATCCCAAAATCCTGACGAGGTCCAAGGACATTTTACAGAGGAGGTCAGAATTCCTCATCTCTGAGCTGGGGTTGGAACCGGGCTACATTGCTCATCGGCCGGCACTGCTCACTTACGGTTTGGATGTCCGGCTCAGGCCCCGGTACTATGTTGTCAAGTTTCTTAAGGGAAATGGATTGCTACATCGCGACAACAGCTACTATTCTGCAGTCAGTGCGACCGAGAAGGCATTTATGGAGAAGTACATCATCCCTCACAATGAAGCTGCACCACACCTCGCTGAAGACTATGCAGCCGCTTGCAGAGGGGAATTGCCTGCTAGATTCATTTTTGCTTGAACAGAGAGACAAATGGGCATCGAGTTTTGAAAATGCATACTGCACAACAAGTATTTCTCTCTGCCCGGTAAGCTGGTCTTCATGTTTTATTATTGTTTGCCTAACTGGATGTTGGTGTTGTTTCCTATTGCATGTCTGTTACATGCTGGTTTTGGCAACTGCTAACTGAAAAAGCTTGTCCTGGTATTTCCATTTAAATGAATCAGTAGAGAAGAGAGCATATGGCATGGTTGCAAACTTATTAATCCCCATGTTATATGGACACACATATTGGAACTGAATGAGTGAGATCAAGCCAGTCTGCAAGCGCATCCAAGTATTAGTGAGTAGTAGTATGTCTGCACTCCTGTATTTGTATGGATATTGATGTGCAAGCAGCGGAGTGTTCTGAAACTGGCAGTGCAGTTTCCGTTAAATAAGTCTCTCAGCTTAGCCTTGAAGATGAGAGTTTCACCTTTCTTTTTTTGTGAGGAGCAATTTTTATGACAACTGGTTCAAAACTGAGCAATGCAATAGTATAATTTCTGTATACCACCTACCATCTCCTCAAGATACTATGTGTCTATGGCTAGTAGAAACCAAGCCTCCTCGGGTTTACACTAATCGAGGGCATATGTTCCTTATGCCTAGAAAGCTAACATGTCTGAATTTAAGTTAGGTTGGTATATCATGATTTACATCTAGAATATGGCTAGAGTATTAATCCTCTGTTTTAGCTGATATCCAGTGCACCTGGATTGATCTCATGCATTACGTTTACTGGCTGTGCTTTGAACAAACAAGATTTGGACATGAGCATTAGAAATGTTCAGACTTCAGAGCATATGAATGCATGGGAAGATTGCTTCTCAGAACTAAATAATCCAATCCAATTTGAAGATTTTTTTAGCTTTGATTCCGTCTCAAATAACTGATAAGAATATGTTTTGTAGATGCGACCGTTCATGTATGACATTTGAATATGGTTCAGAGCATAATTATGCATGAGAAGATTGCTTCTCAGCTGTCAATTAAGTATTACCAATACTTTAAAAATGTGATGCTACTTTCATGCCTTAAAATGCGGAGCAGAGGCATTTTATTGACTCTTGACCAATATCGATCATAGTGTATAGGCACATATCTCTACCATTTAGATTTGTTCCTTATACTTTCATAAGGCATCCTGTTCCAACCACTAAAGCTTGGTAAAATTCAGCACCTAGAGATGCTAGCTTGCCTCATGATATTTTGCTTGATACAATTATAAGTATGTCATACCTACCATTATAAGTATGTTGTACCTACCAAGTGCCCTGTCTCTGATGTATATTTCGTAACAAACTACTGTACTATTTTTTTACCTTGTGTTATATGACTATTCCTGGTGTGGGAATGAAAACACTTGTAACCGATGTATCTTGTGTTGTATTTTCTACAGGTAGAAGGTACTATCATTTCATTAACGAAACTAGATGATGGAGAGTAGCATGAGAAGTGCCATATGTTGCCGACAGATAATATTTGATGGCAGATCAAACTCGCTATGGTTTTTGGGGTGGTACTCTTTTCTTTCAGAGCAAATTCAGCAAGCAAGAGACGTTCGTATCAAAGAAAAGCACCGCGGGGATACCAGTTTGTGGGAAGCCAATGTGGCCAAGTGGCTAGCCAATGTTGTATCAGTACTTAGTAGTACTGTATCAGTACTGTATCTTGGATATTAAACTAGCAGGAGATCTCTTACGTACTGGTATCTGGTAACCATAGGTTCGAGGCTTGGGTTGTGAAATGTACAAAGCTACAGAGGTCAATCACGTACCTCATCAGGTTTTGCCTCACAGTGCTTACAAGATTAGTTCATTCTAAAGCATCCTTGAGGTCAAATTAATGACCAGACTTACTATAGAGAAAAATGTCAGGATGTTTTCAGTTATCTTATTTTTATTCCCTACACGCGGTGCCCCATTGTTGGTTTTACCTGAATGTCACTTGCAAAAAAGAGGTCTTACCTGAATATCCACTCTTCCTTTTAAATATGCAAATCTATACTTCTTATAAAGCAAAACCCCACTAACTTACAATAAATGATTCTATCTCAACATGCAAGTCATCCACATCACTTCTTCTTTTACCCAACCAATTATCCACATCATCTCACAAAAATTAATTACTTATTGTCCATCTCTACATGGAAGTATCCACATCATTTTTTTCTTTAGCCATTAAATTAGCCACATCATCTTTTTATTTTGTGGTTCAATGATAAGACCACACAATTCCTCAATGTAATTACTAAATTAAATCACGTGTTATTCATGTATGCATATTTCTATAATTTGCTTCAGAGTTTAAGCGTTTATTTTGTTCTTAGTGATACCCGCTGTAACGCGCGGGGTATCCATCTAGTATCTTTAGCATAGTGACACCATGATATTTGATGTTTACCATCAGATCGGTTCCATGGGCCTGTACGTATCAGCTCTCTAAAATTTGCCCATATTTATATATTTTTAATTTCTTGCTTGACCAATTGAACCAAGTATTGCAAGTATTATAGTCTTGTGAGCATACACTCTGCAAGTGTTATACACGCTGGGCCGAACACGAACCACAGACTCCCACGACTGAATCCCACGGCCCACAATCCCGTGCTGACCAACGCATTATAAACCCGACCGACACGCACGGCGACGCGCCGGCGTGTGGGCCCACCAACCACCCGCCGGCGTCCGTTCCATTCCACGCGCTGGCTGAATTGATTCCAAGTCCCAGGTCGCTTCTCCAGCTGTTCCCCATCGCCATTTCTCTCCATTTCACCTTCCCCGAACCCCAATCCCCACCAAATCCAGCTCCGCCACCATGGCCTCCTCGCCGGGCTCCACGCCCCTCGCCGCCGCCCTCCACCTCCTCCTCCTCGCCCTCCTCTCCGGATCCGCCGCCTCCCGCTTCATCCCGACCGACAACCACCTCATCGCCTGCGGGGCCTCCGCCCCGGTGGTCCTCCCCGACGGCCGCCGCTTCGTCCCCGACACGGGCTGCGCCTCCACGCGCCTCCGCTCCGCCGCGCCATCCCTCCCATTCTCCTCCGCCGCCGCCGCCCCCGCGCCGCCGTCCCCGCTCCACGCCGCCGCGCGCGTCTTCACCTGCCGCGCCTCCTACGACCTCGCCGTCCGCCGCCGCGGGCAGCGCCACGTCCTGCGCCTCCACTTCTACCCGCTCGGCGACCCGGCCCTCGCCTCCGCGCGCTTCCACGTCGGCGCGGGGCCGTTCCTCCTCCTCCACAACTTCACCGCCGGCCCGTCGTCCTCCCCCGTCGTCAGGGAGTTCCTGCTCCCGCCCGTGGACGCCGACGTGCTCGCCCTCACCTTCGTCCCCGCCGAGCCCGGGTCCGCCGCCTTCGTCAACGCCATCGAGCTCTTCTCCGCCCCCGACGAGCTCGTCGGCGACGCCGCCACCCTCGTCGGCGCCAACCGCACCTACCACGGGCTCTCGTCGCAGGTCTTCGAGACGCTCTACCGGATCAACGTCGCCGGCCACAGGGTCACCCCGTTCAACGACACGCTGTGGCGGACATGGGTCAACGACGAGGCCTTCCTCCTCGCCAACAAGGACAGTAAGACATGGTCATTCAGTGGCCGGATTGCCTACCCCAAGGACAGTAAGCTGATGACCCGGGAGGTGGCTCCCGACAACGTGTACAACTCGGCAAGGTCGGTGAATTCAGAGGGTAACCTGACATGGGGTTTCCCCGTCCCTGCCGGGAGCAGGTACCTAGTGCGCATGCACTTCTGCGACATCGTCAGCAAGGCGATGTATCAGCTATACTTCGACATCTATGTCAATGGCCGTCTCGCCGTGAAGGATTTCGACATCTCCAGCACCACCGGGTACTTGGCCTTCCCATATTACATCGACTTTGTCGTGGACGTTGAGGATGATGAAAAGTTGCTGAAGTTGGCCATTGCTGGCTCTAAGATGAGCCGGGCTGGTGAAGTCAGCGGTTTCCTGAATGCGGTGGAGATAATGAGGATGAACAAGACGGGTGCTGGCATGGATGGGGATTTCCCGGCTATCCTCGACATGGACTACCTACTCAGTAAGGGTATTGGGGAGTTTGCTCAATCACTGCTCTGTGGTTTGGTCTTCGCAGGACTGTTTTTGGTTTTGGTCAGGCTTGTGCTGAGGTTGAGGGCCGAGCTGAAAAACAATGGTACAATTTGGTCTCGCCAATCAACTGAGTCTGGTGATGGGAAGTTGGCTAGAGCGTATCAGCTTGTGCCCACCAAGACGGACTATTGAGTAAGCAGCATGAGATGTGAGGACCTTCAAACTGCAGCACCATGTGTATCTAATGACCTAATGTTGTACGCGGTTGTAAGTATCGTAGTTTGCTAGTTTTTCACTTCTACTCCTTTCATGGTTGAAGTTTCACTTGCTTGAGCTTGGCCAATGAAGGTTATCGTGTGTACTTTAGATATGCTTGTATGACTACTATTTATCTCTATCCAGTAATTCAAATATACTCGAATACCTGTTTCTGATGCCTCTAGTTTTTTTTCCATCATAGTATGGTGCTATAATATCGGAATGCCATTAGGCGAATCCTTCTTAAGAAGTAATGACTTAGCTTGAATACTTTGCTTGAAGTGCTGAATCAAAGGATACTTTATGATTGGCGCATGATTTAGTTGTTGCAGGGAGCAATCTTTTGGTTTGCCAATTAACAAATAGTTGCAATGTTTCTTGTAGTTCCACTTATACTCCCTCCGTTCCAAATTACTTGACTTCCATTTGTCAAAAAGAGCTGTCTAGATACATGCTCTTTTTGACAAATGGAAGTCAAGTAATTTGGAACGGAGGGAGTATTAGGAAAGAAAATCATATTGCTACTTCATCACTAAGCTCATTATGTTATTTAGACTAGCTTCGTATCCACATGCCGTAAATTAGTTACTAGTTGAATCTTGACTGTTGAATGCACTGTGGATTTAGTCTCGCCTTCTTAACCAGATTACGATTGGATTTCACTACTGTTTCCATTGCATCTGTATTTTTGCAGTGTTCTTCCAGTATTTTCATTCAATCTGTTGCACATTGCGTTCGTACAGTTTTAATAATCAAATAAGAAGTTTAAATGTGTTAGAACTTGACTACCTTCTTTATATCCAATAATTCAAATATGCTTGAATACCTGTTATATCTCTAGTTTTTTTCATGACACTGGTACCATAATACTACCTCTGTTTTTTTATTATAAGACGTTTTAGCCTTTTGCCACATTCACATGTCCAAACTTGTATCTAGACATGTTTAGTGTCCATATTCACTCATTTTGGTGTGTATCTAGAACATGTGCAATAGCTAAAACATCTTATATTAAAAAACGGAGGGAGTAGCATTTGCGCCCTTGAGAATCCTCCTGTCAAATAATGAGTTAGCTTGAAGACATTGCCGGAATACGTTTCCAAAAAACATTGCTGGAGTTTCTGAAATAACATATTCTGAATATGGAAGCTTGATTTAGTAGCTGCCAGGCAGAATCTTTCGGTTCAAACCAATTACAACATAGGTGAATTTATGAAGTCTTGACTATTTTGGGTAACCAGGTGCGAGAAATTTAGTTTGTTGGATTTATGTTTGACTGTGTGGTGATTTAGTCTATCGCCTTGTTTGTCTAGCACACACAATGTACTAGTATGTACTAAAACCAGAGGAATGCTATTTTATTTTTAGTTTGTTGGATTTATGTTTGACTGTGTGGTGATTTAGTCTGTCGCCTTGTTTGTCTAGCACACACAATGTACTAGTATGTACTAAAAGCAGAGGAATGCTATTTTATTTTGTTTTCATATTTTGTGTGTCCGTACAGTTTCGGTTATTGGATTAGTCAAATGAGAAGCTTGAACCCATTAGCTCTAGAAGATCGTAATTTTCTTTAAAAGAAATAGTTGCTGTGATAGAAATAGAATTGGTACAATTTGCCTTTTGGGAGAGCAGTAGATTTTTCTGATCCGATCATTTTGGAGAGCTCTTCTTTAAATCTTCACTGAAATCTTCAACAGTTTCATTTTGCTCTAAGGTAATGGTTGGGCCAGGTTGGTTCTTATTGTAACTACGTACATAGTTATTTCTCTTGTCCTTTTGTTAAGCATTATATATGTTTTCTCAACTCCTGAAGATCATTCCAATAAGTACTGACCGAGCAGCTCTAAGCCTGACGCTTCTAGTTACCAATTTTCTTGCATTATAAGATTGCATGCACAGATGATATTATTGAATTATTTATTGTTTTCGTTTTATAATATTTTCTTCTTAAATTTATGGTGCCAAACCTTACCAATGTTTTTCGTTATGATCAAACGTTTTGTCCTTGTTTGGATGAATGCCAACTTTTTGGTATGCCAATGGCTCCTTACCAATTCTACTTCATTTTTAGGCAAAGTTCACCAACTCATGGGCACACAATTTTTTGGGCTAGCCAAAATTTTGGTGCGGCAATCATCGGCCCAAAGCAAACACACCCTTTGCCTGCTGGAATTTCCAAACATCTTGAAATTTTTGGCTAACCAAATGGAAATCATTAGAAAAAGGCTTCCCTTTGCGAAGGTCGCTTCTCGACCTCTCTGCTATTGCCAAGTGTCGCAATTTTGAGCGCTTTCAATTCCCACCTTTTCTCCCTGCATGATAAGTGTCAGCTTCCTGGGGGTGGGCAGAGAGATGTATGTGCATTGTTTTTTAGATTCGCTTTTTTAAAAACGAAATAACTTGAGAACCGTTTATCCGATTTATGAACCGTTTTTATTTTTGAACTCCTTGCGTCGAGATCTTCAAAACTAGATCCCATGTTGATAGGTTTCGACAAATTTTTTTTTGTACTTCGGATTATGTATGTTTTGTACAAGCTAAATGTAATTGTACGTACAACCTGAAATTTGTAGTTGTACGTACAACCTGCTAGGTGTAGTTGCACGTACAACGTACGTACAACATATTCTGTATTGCTGTACAACCCGGTATGCGTTGTTGTACAACCCGCTCTGCGTAGTTGCACGTACAACCGGGTCTGCGTTGCTGTACAACTCGGTTTGTGTTGCTGTACAACTCGGGTTGTGTTGCTGTACAATCCGGTCTGGATAGTTGTACAACCCGGTCTGTACAACACTGTCTGTGTTTCTGTACTACCTAAAATTATATTTTGTACAGAACTAATAATAAATACAGATCTGGATCCTGCGCTATTTTATTTCTAGAAAAATAAAGTCCATACAAGGTACAACGCACGTACCCGTACGCGGGGCTCCGTACAGCCGCGTACAAGAGCCAGAGAGCCGCGCGGGGGCTTCCATTCTCGTACGCGGGGGTTTCCGTCACGGCTGCCCACGTGGCGGCAGCGCACGCTCGGCAGTAGACCTTCGTGAAGGTCTTCCTTCGCGTAGTGATACCCTAACCAAATATAAAATTCTTTCCAGAAGAAACAACAAATAATGTTTATCTAGTATTTATTTTTGGCCCAGAATATAGATTCAATTAGCCCATCTAAACATACTTGGCCCGTCACTTCCAACTGGCCCAACCCATCGTCTCCTTACTAGACATGCCTTGGCGACGTCTGCCCACACCTGGTGTAATTAGCTAGCCAGTAACCCTAATTTTTTTTAAAAACTAGCCAGTAACCTAAACATCGTACGTGTTGACCTGATAGACGTATAAATCCCATGTTTGGGTACGACAGTCACTAGACTGGCGGACGTCTGCCAACATCCTGACCTTACGGTAATTCGTGCTGATTTAATGTTATGGTAATCACTAGGCATACTTTTAACGTCTGCCAACATCCTGACTTTTGTCTAGTGTTATTATGCTGTAGAGTTAAAAGATTGATTGGACTTAGTTTTACGAGCAACGGTGCATGGTATGACAGGTACTGCTTATTTCAAAAGGAACACAAAGCATAATTTACTTGCATGGCCCATAAAATTGCATAGTTGTACCAATTAAGAACCATTGGTTGACCACACATGCTGATCCCTACCGAATGTCAAATGTTACTATTTGAAAATTAATGGAAGCTGAAGAGAAACGAACCTAATTCACCATTTACATTTGAGGGAGTAATTTGTTTGTCAATTAGCAAATAGTTGCAAGTTTCTTATATTTGCATTTGTATAGTTTAGACTAGCTTCCTAACCACATGCCACAAAATTAGTTAGTTGAATTACGTTTGACTTCAGGGTGGATTTTGCCTCACCTCCTTAACGAGATACCCTGAGGACTTCACGATCTTACTCCGCCTCTTTTCATTGCGTTTGTGTTTGTGCAGTGTAATATTTTCATCTGTCTAGGACTAAACAGAGTACCAGTGTGCAAAAGCACATGAATACATGTCCTATCCAGTATTTTAATGCAATTTGATGCACTTTGGGTTCGTACAAGTTTAATCAAATGAGAAGCTTAAAGGTATTAACACTAGACAACTGGTAGGTCTTATATTCTTTCTTGAAAAATTAAAGCTAGTAGATGTCAGAGAAAAGGTAGGATTACAATTTTCTATTCCCACTTCCCATCATTTTGGAGACTGCTTCTTTAAAGTTTGATTGAAATCTTCAGTAATTCTGATGCCCTGCTGTTGCTTTTTGAACTCCTGAATACATTCTGATCATTGTTGACATTTCGCATGCACTGACGGTGTTATTTGAATGTTGTTGTGTTTAAAAGGAACATCTTCTAAAGGATCTCGCATACTCAATATTCTTGGTATATTCCTTTTTATGATTCTTTCGCCACTTGACCATGCTGACTTCTCAAAACATATTAAAATTTCTGTTGAACTTCCTCAATGGGCACGCTAACCAAATGGTCGTAGTTCCAAATTTCAGTTTTGGTTCGTACCTTCAGAAATAAGAAAATAACCAGAAAGATCTTTCCGTACCTTCTGAAATGAAAATAGTTAGGAAGAACCCTGTCATAGTCGCTATGTTTTCTATGGTTTAATTTGTATATTTGGCTTTAGTAATCTTGCAGGGTTGCTGTTACGTGTGGCCGTGTAGTTATGCTGTAGACTTTAAAGTTTGTTTGACTTGGTTTTACGAGCTACAATGTCATGGTATGACAGGCACTGCTTATTTCAAAAAAGCACACAAAGCATAATTTACTTGCATGACCCTTACACATGTGTAGTTGTACCAGTTAACGACCATTAGTTGGCCAAGCGAGCTGATTAGCACCGAATGTCAAATTTTAACTATTTGAAAATTAATGGAAGTGGAAGAGAAACTAGCCTGATGTGTCATTTACATTTCATTCGTATCAGACCGTCAAGTCCTTTCTGTTACCTACTGGTGATCAGCTAGAGACGTTATGTATATATGTCGTTGCTTCTTTTACCCATTTGTCTTCTAAAGGGAAATTCATTTGGTGAAAAGTAATTTGACTTAACCTTACCCCAACTTTCTTATGTCTACTCCCAGCCTCAACAGTACCTAAACTACATAACTAATCTCCTGATTTTCTTTGTTCCCAACTCAACCTTACCCCTTATATGCTGTCTAGCTGTATAATGTGTTTGATTTTCTTACTTTGGAGTTGGTAATGGTTTCACTGTTTCGAAAGGAATGCCGACACGGGTTCGATGTACGTGCGCCCTTCAAGGCCATGCGTATTCCCAGGATTATGATGCAAAGTGCTTTGAGTAAAGAGACATCATATGGCAACTTCTCCTAGAAAAGCCATCACCTGGTGGGGGCAAACTGTACCCCAATGTTCCACAAAAGGATTACCAGCATTGTGTCATGCTAAAAGGTATGGTGGACACTAACTGATGTTTAGTTGCTCTGTCCAATGTGAGATGCCTAGTGCTGGAAACGATGTTTGTGGTGAAATGCAGCATATGCACAACTCGTGGCCTACTTCTCCCCGCATGTTTTATTACCAAATCTGTCTCCAAGATGTGCGAAGCTGCTGTACCTTGTTACATCATTGAATCTTTTGCTGTTCATACATGTGTCGGTAGTATGTTTTAAGCGTTGCCTGTCTTTTTTTATTTGATGCATTTTTCAGGGCATGATCCGGAGCATAAAACAGCATTATTGTGAGTAAATCCGCATTCCGATCTATTTTAGATGCTCATTTACAGAAAGTGCTTTTCCTCAAAGATCTCTGCAGAGATGTGTTTATTATGTCGATAGAAGCAGTAGGATTCACTTTGCACATTTTTTTTTCTATTTGCAGCCATGATTCCCGACCGTTGTTAGTAAGAAGAAAGACTACTTTGAGAAAGCTTAATTTGAGACATTCCATCTCCCCAGCTGGCCACTGCCCAAGTGCTTTGGTTGTGCATCTGGTGGCTGTGGCCATTGGCCCCTGACGCCTCAGACGAGCTGATGCGTACACCAGGGACTAATTCTCTTTCCGGTAAATAGCATTTCCCAGGCCTGAAACGTCAAGTGATGTACATCTACAGCTTCGAGACGTAATGTGGATGGGTAGATTACCAATAGTCCACTACGCTACACGTTTGAATCCATCTCACCCAATATGCCTCGCTTTGTTTTCCTTTCCGTTGCCATCTGCTGATGAGATCTCGATCTCTTCCTGACCACAGTTTTATTTGTTTTCTGTCTCTCCATGCACCGGATGATTGCAGGTCTCCTGCCAACAACAGTTCAACACAGACATAGACAAACCCAGAAAACTTCTCCCACATGCAACAGCAATAATACCGTTGTTTATGATGATAATCAACACGTACTGGTAGCACCAGTTCTGTATGTACTAGGAGTACTGTACATGGTCAAGGAGTGAGCCCACTCCAGGACAAGCGCACGAGCGGAACCTGAGCCTAGAACGCTGCAAACTCATGCTTGGATGCGTTCCGGTAGGCGCTGAAGCAGACCGATGCCCCTCGTTTCAGGGCCTTGGAGCCCTCCTTCGCGGGGGGCAGATGGACAAGGTTCTTGATTCTAGAACCCATTGTCCTCGAGCATCCAAGCCTTGCCTCCCCAGTTGCACGACACATCTCCTGCATAATGTTGCACATGATGATCCTATAGCACAGAGCTAGGTCCTGGATGATCTCGCAACGTGAGGACCGCATCGACCGGCCGCTTCTCTTTTCCTGGAATCGAAGATTGGATTCGGCCGACCGTCCGGTCTTCCTTCCCTGTCCTGTTGACACGGCATCCAGAAACTGGACGGATATCACGCACTCACCCATGCTGGAATCGCCAGCATGGGAAAACTCGTATCTTCGACCTATATATCAAATGGATTATTTCAAATGACTTTGAACTGTTTGAGTTTCAAATAAGCCAGAGCGATCGAATGGTGTTTTCTGAGATTTCTCATAGCATCTGAAACTTTCAGAACCTTTTCATATGGCGTTTTTCCTTGGAAGGAGTCAGATCCGGCTGAAACTTCTTTGAGGAGCCATTACTGGCAAAAGTTTGTTTTGCTTAAGGGCTCTAATAATCTACGCTGCCGTGGATATGCGCCCGTGCGGCAACGTTTGTCGCTGGTTTTTGTCACGATTACCCCAACCACCAGACTGACCACTGACCCTGCTTCCGTATAATAAGCTTTCCGAGTATTCCCATGGCAACATAAGTTTGTCTCTGACGATCAAAGACCGGATGCTTGTCTCTTTCCCTGGGCTTTGGTACGAGATGACCGCTAAGTAACAACTAATCTCAACGATTTTGCTGAGCGTGTCGCTCACGGGTCAAAAGATCACGTCCCAATTTTCCCCGGTCCACGTTACCATTCGCAGGCAAATTGAGAGACAATTTTTTTTAGGTGGAAGGGACAAGGGAAGAAGAAGGCATGGGCAATATGGGTATTTCATTTGTTCGAGGCCTGCGCGGCGCGGCCTATATCAGCGAGCGCGTGCTAGCTGCACCCTCCCTGCGCACCACACCACACGTACACTCACCAAGCTAGCTCCCCCGAACCGAACGCACGCAGGCAGACGCAGCTCGTCATGGAGGTCAGCAGCTCGCACCTCGGAGACAGCTTCTCCTACGGGTGGCTCAAGCAGGCGCCGCCGCCGGCCTCCTTCGTCGACATGGACGACGCCGACCTATTCTCCATGCGCTGGACAACGACGACGGCGGCGGCGGAAAGCAATTTCGACTTCGACCTCCATCATGCACCGGGCTCCCCGACGCAGCTCGCAAGCGCCAGCAGGATCTTCTGCCGCGGCCGCCTCCTCCCCTCCGACTCCGTCGGCGCCGCGCAAGAACTCGACGCCCCCGTCCCGGGCGAGCCGCTGTTCCACTCGGCGCAGAGCACGCCCCTTTCGCTGAGCGCGTGCTCCAGCGCGGCGAGCAACCACGCCATGACGAGCGGCGGATCAAGGCGGGTCGTGTCGTGGAAGCTGGTGGTGCTGAGGTACGTGCGCTTCCTCATGATGCCGCTGTACCGGAAGGCCAGGTCGCTCGCGGCGGCGCCGAGGCCGCACAAGCACGCAAGGGTCGCGCCGGCGGCGGCCAGCCCCGGTCGTGGCTCCACGGCGACGGCGAGCGTCGACTGGTGCCACGGCAGTGCCGACACGGCCGTCCGCGACGCCATCCTCTACTGCAAGAAATCCAGCGTACGTGCACCTCAAAAATCCAACACGCACGCAAGGATATGCAGAACCAGAACTGCAGTCTGCAGCTATGCCGATTAATTACTCGCATGTCTTCTAAATTAACACCTTTTATCTGATCTTTATCTCAGGGCCAGGATGAACTGCCATGACGGAGCGAAATTTCAGACCATCCGAATGAGTTTCTGAATCAGCGAGAGCTTAGCAAGATCTTGTGTTAATTATGGCATCTAAACTCAAGTTTGCATTTTTTGTGCGTGTTCTTGAAATGCCTTGGTTTTGTATATATAAGGCGGTATAGTATTACTGTATTACAGATGTATGCTTAACCCGTGTGTATGGATGTCGATCATGTCGTAGCTAGATGGGCTCCATTCGTCTTTCTCATTTGCATCTGGATGCCATTTCAAGCTCTACTTACTTGCGATGATATCGATTAAGCAAGTTCAGAATTAATGTTCAGATTACTGCAGTCTAATCTACGGCTCGACTAGGGAATGTAATTCGTACGGCTTACATTTCGTTCTACAGATTAACATACGGAACCACGCTAATCAGTGTCGTGATTGACATAATTCACGTGGTCGAGCATCAATGTGTACGATATCCCAAGCCCCTGCAAAGAAGCTTTCTCTTAACCGTTGACCTATTACTTGCTTAGCATGCATGTGCCTTTAATGCCTTTGGCCTAGTATTGCTCTGTAAAATGGTTAGCATATTTGTGTTCACTTTGAATGACCAGTCCAACAAAATGGAATTGAACAGATCAGGCTATCTGCAGCTGTGCACAAGTCGGAACAGAATACAGTACACAGTTCAGACGCTTAAAATACTGAGATTGTACTAGTACTGATGACGCCTTCTCAACACCACCAAAATATAAAGAAGGAGAACGAGCAAGACTTGTCATCGATCTCTCTCTCTCTCTAACAAACATCAATTTGACCAGAACTTACAAAATTCCATCAATCTCATGCATGTCCAGTTACGACCTCCCCAAATACTAGAAGTTATTTCAAATCGCGGATCACTGGAACAAGGATCTTTATAATTAGCTAGTACATCTTATATAAAGATACAAATTAAGGAAGTACATGCGAGCTAGTGCGTCAGCAGGATGATCTATGCATGAAAGCAACTCGAGATACCAGTGAGTGCAAATGGTGACCTCTTCTTGCGTTAATCAGTTGCAACAATTATACGAATATGCTGTTTCCTAAGAACTATATATAATACGACATGCCACCCCCCGCGGAGAGATCTTTCTAAACTGTTGACCTAGTAGGCTAGTATACTCGTTTAGCATAATAGCATGTTACCTTAATGCCTTTTGCATGCCTTAGTACTACTTGTATTGATTGGTAGAAACAAATTATATGTTTCTCTTCCCTTTTAGGGTCATGGTCTAACAAAAAATGTTGTGGAGTACGTAGACCCATTTCGGACATATATAATGCTGAAATTATTGATGCGGTGCCGTCTTCTCCACATACACGAATAGTAATAATATCCTATAGGCAGGATGAAAGAGCAAGACTTGTCATCGATCTCCCTTTGCATATAAAATTATAAACTCGACAAAGAAAAAACTTAAAGACCTCAATCGATGTAATGTCATGCACCCAAAAAGTATAGTTATTTCGATCGCGTGTTCAATTTTCCCAACCAAAGCCAAGAGAAAGAAAAGAAACCGATATTATTAGCAATATGGTGCCCCTGTCGAATTGCATAAGAATATATCACATCAACATGATGATCTATGCAAGAAAGCAACTCGACAATACCGGCGAATGCAGTCTCTCGATACATACCAGACGGTACAACCATAGTTGTGGTATCAACAATAAACTAGTGACCATACAGTCATGCGGATACAAACATGATTATATAAAAAAAATGAACCACAAACATGCACATTCGAAATGGTTCTTGAGAGAAACCGGCCGATGGACGGCCATCGTGTGGGATTTGGACCCCTTTTGAGCTGTTTTAACTCTCGTTGCTATCGGTCAATCTTATTTAACAAACCGGATCACCGGGAGTTTCAAGCTATATGGACGAGGCAAAGTTGAACCGCGCGTGGAGCATGCCCGGGTGATCAAACAAGTAAATAAACATCTGCTCCGATCCTAATAGATAACAAGCTATTGGCGCTAAAAAAAGGCAGGCAATCTTATTCCTTAACATTTCGATTGTCATCACTAGCTTTTTATTTCAATAAATGAAATAGTATATTAATATTGAAAAGATACCAATTACATCGAGGCAGTCCCAAATTAGCGTCAGATAACCAGATAATCTGCCTGAATCCATGCGTAAGAGCACGTCCTTGTTTGATCTATGGTACATCAGCAAATTAAAGCATTTACATATATCGATCGATGCGAGATCAGTGCTGTGCTCACCATTCTTTTGACGTACGTGATATAATAACGTACGGTGTTGTGTTTTGAAATTCAAACGCATGATCAGCTACGTACGTACAAACACACACGCGCGATCCCGTTTACGTACGTCCGTCCATGGATGGGCCGGGACCAGGCAGGCGATGGAGCTGCTCGAGCCGAGTTGTCGCGAGGTAACGTCGTCGTTGCCGGATGGGAGAGACTGCCCTTCGCATCTGCTGGGAGACAGGTTGTGCGCATCCAACAGCGACGGCGACGAGCCCGTCCAAAGCTTGCCAATCCGGAAGAAAGCGCGCCGCGCCGGGGTAGTTTGTCCGTAGGCGTGCGTGCTCTGATCTCGCCGGAGTTTGGCTTTGGCCGGGGACATGGACGTGCAAGATGAGGCGGGCCTACGTGTGCGGGCGTTGGGGCGCCGTGCTCCGGGGACCAGGACGGGGACGTGGGACGTGGTCGTCAGATCGTATCAGCCGAAGGCGCTCCCCGAGTAAACCTGCCATCGATCATGGTAAAATTAAACAGACCAAATGAGAGGAAGAACAGTGAGATCGTCGACTCGATGGGGATGTCAAAAGGCCACATTGCAACGCGATCAGTCTAAGAAGAAGAGCGACGTCGTGCGTGGTGGTCGATCTCCGCCATACAAACGTCAATGGCGCTCCGGCCGGCGCCGGTCCCCGGACGCGCACGCAGGGTGGTCGCCGTCAGCCCCACGTGAAGGGCAACACGGCCGGCGACCCGGGCCGGGGCTGCTGCATACACGGGACAAGACACGGTTTTAATGCGCGCCTTGGCATCATATCGCCCACCGCCGTCTCCCTCGCGCATGTCGCTCGCCGCCTGAGATTTGGTAGTCTCGTCCGACTACAGCGATGGGCTGCAACTGCCCTTGCCCTTGCCCTTGCTACAACTGCCAAGATTTTACTCCGGCCAGGTAATGAGCATCTTCGATTCATCCGTCAGGTCTAGCGAATTCATGGCACTGTTGATCTTTGACAGAGCTCATGTCTCCAAACAGTGGGGCATACAAAAGATTTGTGTTCTTGCTTCTTACAAATTTGGTTAATTTGCATACATCAGATGAATGTACATACAGATTGAGAAAAGCCTCAACCGGCAAAAATAAGCTAAGAGAAACTACGAAAATTGACTAATATGATGGAGAAAAAACTTATGTCACCTACATGAGTTTTGTGCATCCAAAAACCATAAGGTCCCGCGGTGCGAAGGAAGCAAGAAAACCCACAGCTGGATCAAGTGCACCGTCATATGATAACCTGAAAGACATGAAAATTTTATTTCCTGCTTAAAACAAGATTGTTCCTACAGGTCCAAATAGACCATAAACAGCTGAGACACCAATACAAATGCTATAGCCTTGGTCTTTTTATTAAACTGATTCAACCAATTGTCAAACATTGCTCTGTTTGGATGCTTGTATTGTGTGTGTGTCGGGGGGGGGGGGGGGGGGGGGGGGGGGGAGGGGGGCTTGGAATTGAATTGAGGTCAATTCCAAATCAATGGATGTATTGAACGGAGTTATCAATTCCACTATGTTTGGTTGTGCAAGATATTGGTAGTTGAAATCAAAATGAGCACTCAATTCCAATTCTCTGTTTGGATGTTTACCTTCTGAATGTGGGAATTCACACGCGAAAGAGGCAATTCCATCCAATTCAGAGGGGTGAGTCTCTGAATTGGAAAATGCATATTTTAGTTATAGTTCAATTCCATGGAATTCAGCTGCCAATTCTAGTTTCCAATTCTAAACACAACCTAACAACAAAATTTGAGAAACTCAATTCATCCAAATTCTGTATTCGAATATGAACATCCAAACATAGAGAGAGAGACACTGATAGGGGAGGATATTATGTCGTGGTATCGGCATTGTTGATAGGAGACGGGGTCCTCTAGCCTAGGGATGGATGTGGGATAGAAGGCTGGAGTCGTCAATGACGGGATTCAACACGACGAGTTTACCCAGATTTGGATCTCACGACGATGGCGAGATCGTACGTGATGCTATAATTCACTATAAGACATTAGCCGTGAACATGTTACAATGGTCAGATTGGAGTTAGCCCTAAAAAGAGTGGTTTTTCCACTCGTACTTGGACCCGCATGACTTATCCGGGGCGTTCATTTTCCATCGGACGATCGTTATGTTTTCCTTACAAAAATGTCTATGCACTTTAACAAAGTACGATTCGCTCAACTCATTGTCCCTAATCACTTCTCATTTCTTCCTCCCAATGGCTCCCACCCACCTCCATCCAGCCTCCACCTCGCGTCCCCAATCTCCACCACCCTCCTCCCTCCTCCTCCCTCCGGTCGGCCATCCGTGGTGCCACCTCTACCTTCCTCCTCCCCCCTCCTCCCTCCGCTTGGCCGTTCAGAGCCGGCCGTGGCTCCCAGATCAGAATGCCAAGCGCGACCTCGAGGTGGATGTGGCGGCGCAGAATCTAGACCAAGTTCTTAGACAACACCACACAAATGGTACTACCTCCAATCCAAACCGTAACTTCTAGTCTGATTTATTTTGACCAAGTTTACAAAGAAAACATTTGCTCGCTCCGATCCATATTTATTGTCTAGCAAGACTTGTTTTAGGAGTAGATACATGCGATTCAACGAAAACTAATATGGATCGGAGTGAGTATTTTCATAGTGAATATGTATAGGATTACATTGGGAAGGAGATCAGAGTAGTGAATGTAACTTTTCTCTATCAAATAACCATCACTTGCGTTTTCTCCAGAGAAGGATGAGAATAAGCTATAACTGAAGGAGGCTTGGAATGTAGGGGAGCACGATGGTTCTATGTAGGTTTATCTTTTCGTACTCAACAAGTGCGCCCGTGTCGTCGGGGAGGTCATATCTCAGATTGTCGACGAAGGCATAATTTTTGAAACCAACTCGTTGAGTTTCGTGTTGGCAACGGATGAGACATACTCCTGAATAGAGCACAACGGCATCAACATACGCCAGGATCGGGCGGAAGAAAAGTAACCTCCCACGACAACGATGTGACGCCGCTCCCATTGTTGTAGGTCGTGGCACATCCATATCTCCAACGAGTCCGTCTGGGGCACGCACACACACAATTCCCCGCGTACCTCGGCCAAGCCGGTCCCGGCGTAGTGGATCTTGTGGCGGCAATGAGGCGGTGCCGTGACACTGAACGAAACGAACGAAACCTGGGGCAACCGTCGCGGTTCCGAGCACGGACTGGTCGATGGTCCACAACAGGGATCCCTTGAAGAAGGTTGTTGTTCGCCCTAGCATGACAGGGTACGGTGGTGGCGTCGAGGTCTCGCGCCATTGTTGTTGCTCATGATCCGCCACTCCCAAGGTGTACACCCCCATCCCAAGAGCGTAGGTATATCCATATCCGTCCATGGCATCTGCGCGGTCGAGGGAGCTGTAGAAGAAGCGAGCAACCTTGTAGGTGTTGAAACGTGGGTCGTGGCCGAGGCCAAACGTCTGATGGCCCTTGAATCCCAAGGGGAGCACTAGTGGAAAAAGGGGCACTAGTCCCGGTTCCAGACAGGCTCTAGTCCCGTTGTAGCAACCGGTACTGTCAGGCCGGGACTAGAGCCCCCCTGACCCTTTGGTCTCGGTTTAACACGAACCGGGACCGGAGCCCCCCCCCCCCAATGAGCGCAGCGCACGTGGCCGCGGCAGGGCGTGCGGGGGGCGAACCCTTTAGTCCCGGTTCGTAACACGAACCGGGACTAGGGTTTTTATTTTTTTTACATTTCAGGGTTTTGCTTTTTTCATGTCAGGGTTTACTTTTTTTTATTTCTACCGGTTTTCTGGGTAGGGGTTTCGGATGGTACCACGTCGATGCGTGACGGTAGGGGGTTTCGGATGGTACCACGTCGATACTATAGTCGATGTGTGATGGTAGGGGGTTTCGGATGGTACCATGTCGATGCGTCGGGGGTAGGGGTTTCGGATGCTACAGCTTCGATGGGCGAAAAACACGTATAAATTATTATACGAACCTAGATGAAGTTGCATCATGCATATATACAATTACATGAAGATCATGTGTGTTGATAACACATACACATTTAAGTACGCGTGGTACATGAATATCACGTTTCCCGGTTCCAGAGACTTAGAAATATTTTGTTACATGGAGATCACTATATATTACATGTCCGCACTAGTCAAAATGGTGGTACTCTCCGGTCTCCGGTATGACATCGGTGAGGTAAAATCCCGTCAACTCCTCTGCAATTGCCCTGAAGCGGGTCTTTATTGGTAACTCGTTGCGCTTTCTTGCCAACTGTAAAAAAATGATATCACAATGAATACATGAGATATGAAATGAATAAAACTCATCACGATTGATGATACAAAAATAATGTTGTGACTAGAGCTTTACGTACTTCGATACTTCTTTTGCTCTTCAAACTCTCGTTGACCACAGTGTGCATGTACTCGCAAACGAAGAATCCACATAGATCAGTCCCTATTGGCTGTTTAAGGCAAGTCTATAGAAGAATAAAATTTAATCAAATAATAATAAAGTATGATAATGGTGCATGGGCCTAGTTATAGTACTACTTACATCGTTAGTACGCCAGCGCAGTTTCTCTGGCCATCCACTGTTCGGATGTTCCGCGAGGAACATTTTCCAAACGCTGCATGACAAGAAAATGAATGAATGAGTCATAAATTCCTTGATATTAGGAAACGAACGAAAGAGGCGATAAGAAAAGAAAGTACCTTGCCACCAAATCAAAACAGGTCTTGTATTGTTTAGGGCATCTTCTTAACGAGTCAAGGACAACAATTTCTCCTTTCCGCAAGTCAATAATGATAAGAATGTAGTGGAAGCTGCGCACGTTTATAAATAGTCATGCATAACTAATCAATTAAACTTAACATCGGGTGAGAAAAATAGAATGTGTAATAAGCAGTAACACTCACTTGAAGTTGTAAGGCCATAATATATATTTTTTGTAAGCTTGTCGCTTGAAAAACATTAGCAAATTCCCCGGTGTATCCTTGTTAAGTATTGGATCAATTATGTTATCTTCATGCATTATAGAGGGGTCAATGAACCCAATGTGGTTGATTTTCTTCTTCTTGCATTCGAGCATCTTCATTCTGCGTAATAAAGCACATAAAATATTATAGAGAGGATTATCACAGACAATGAAATAGTAGAGCTAATTAAAACATTAAATTACAGTAATAGATGACTTACAGACAATAGGAACTTATGATGTTTTTGTCGAGGGCCCGGAAATTGTATAACTGAAAGATTTCGGCGAAGTAAAGGACAACGGAGTATTCTTGGAAATAATGCTCTTCCTTGACTACCATCATGAGAGCGTCTTTATTCGTCTCCTTTATGGTATCATTGTACCAGGCTTGAAATTGACGCATTCTTGTGGGTAAGTCACCGTCAACAAAATTCTCCCCGTGAACATAAGTACGAACAACATCCGCGAAGGGGATATCATCTCCCGAATATACCAGCTCCCGCACATTGATGTTTTTGAGAACTCTGTCATCAAGCACCTTGAGCGGGGGGGCCGACTGTGCGTCTTGTTCTCCGAGTTGGGCAACTTGTTTCCCTTTTTTCGATCGATCATCCATCTCTTCGTCATATGACTTACCAATGTTGCGATCATAGTCTGTTGGCGGCGATGGTGGGGGGTTGTATAGGGCATCGATGCAACGGTCAATTTTTTCCTGAGGAATTCCGGCAGTAAATTTTGCAGGAGGCAATTGTTTCGCTAACGCTTTCTGTTTCACGCCAGCAAGCCAGGCATCGGTATGTTCTTTGCATGCGATATCGTTTTCCTCGACGGTTCTCTCCCAATGTAACTTTGGAGTAGGCGGCGGTGTTTTCTGCTTTCTAGGTTTCTTCCTAACAGGAGAACCAGACTGGCGCCTACTCGAGAGCGACTTAACATTCTGGCGGACTGGCACAGACTGCGATGGCCTCGCGCTAGGAACCCTCTCGGGGGGCGGTTGGCTTTGATGTTGAGCTGGAGATGGACTCGAGCTGGGGTCCCTATCGGGGAGGTGTGGGCTTTGCTGATGGGGTGGAGATGGACTCCGCCTTTGATCCCTCTCGAGGAAGAGTGGACTTGGCTGGTGAGCTGGACTCCTAGAACGAGGAGTGGACTTTGCTTGTTCTGAAAGGACGATGTATTTCTTGGGCCATAGGGCGAAGGCAAGCTTGACGTCTGCCAACGTTTTCTCCTCGTCACCTCCAGGTAACTCAAGTTCCAAGGATTCAAATCCCGGCATAATTTCGTCCACCCCGACACGAGCGTAGCCATCTGGAATTTGACCACAATGGTAGAGTTCTCCAGGTTGAATTACTAAAGCTTGCCCCACCGCCACCTTCAAAGTTATGTTTTGCATTGCTATATGTAGCTCACAACCTGTAGGCTCTGTGATGTCATCCACTGGGTAGGCACCAACGTCGACCTGACGCGTGGAACCAACGCTGCTTCTACGCTGAGATGGGGCGGCATGTGCTTCATGGTCTAATTGGTGCCGCTCCTGAGGTTCCGTTCTTTGCTCCTTCAATGCTTTTATTTCCGCCCGTTGCTCCTTCATTTCACGTTCCAATTGTAATATCCGGTCGGCCTCCTTCTTCTTACCTCTGCTACGGCATCTATAAGTGTGAGCGGATTCCGGCCACGCGGTCTTAAACGTAGCACCGCCAGGAAAGCCTCGAGCTCGTCCAACATGTTCAGGATTCCCAAGTGCCCGTGTCAGCTCGTCATTCTCTCTATCGGGTTTGAACACACCATTGCGAACATCATTAATTGCTTCTTCAAGCTTCTTTTTTATACGATTAACGAGAACCTTCCATTTTCCCCTTCCAACAATCTCTCCGGTTTTAGGGTCCAACATTGCCCCATGCGCGAACAACCAGAATTTCGACCTCTCGGGCCAGTCAAGTGTCTGTGGACGGACCCCCGATTGAAGCAGTTTTTCTTCATAGGCTAACCACTTAGGAATGGCGCTCTTGTAGCCACATGTCCCCAATGTATGGTGGTGTTCCTTCAGCCCAACATTCAATTTATTTATCGTCGATCGGGCCACAGCCATAGGTGATTCCCTATACGCCTTAAACGCCGCCCATTCAGATTCTAACTTCTTCCCTTGTGCTCCACTGAAATCTGGCAATTCTTTTGTTTCTACATATTGATTTCATAACTTTTTCTTCCAGTTCCGGAATTGTTCCGCCATCTTAGTAAGAGTCCACCTCTTGAGGTTGTCCTTCTTCACTTTAGAGAGATCTGGCGGGAGGGTGAAATGTGACAACAGCGTGTTATAGACCAAATCCTTAAGAACTTGGTGGACATAACATGGGTCGTCCACATCTGCGACCGCCGGCTTATTCCATTCGCGTATGTTGATTGGGATCATGTCCCTAACAATAACTCCAGCTTGACTTATAAATTTGTTGCGGTTCTGTTTTGGTTCGAGCGGTTCGCCGGAATCAGCAATTTCCTCAATCGGTAACTTTGGATCCTCGCTCGTCATTCTTTTTGCCTTGCCTCGAGGAGCACATGGTGGCTGCTTTTTTGCAGATTTGCTCGATCCGGATGGCTAAAAGAAAAATAAGTCGTTAATAAATGCAACATAAATCAATTAATGCATGTAGTTAACAACAACATATCGCCATATTTATTATAAACACATATACACCTCTCCGTCGGAGTTTGCTATCACCACATCAAAGTCTTGTGACTCGATTCCAAAGTCGTTCAAAAATTGGTCGAAATCATAATCATCTACATCTCCTCCAGCTCGGGCATCATTAAAAATAAGTTGTTCCATTTGGTCTTCCATCTCTTCGTCTCGTTGAAATTGTGCTTCTTCTATCTGTTCGTCTCGCAAGTGCTCCATAGCTCTACCTGCAATCCATAGCTCGGGCATTATAATCAAGTTTACATTTATTCATCTGAAAAACATATACAAGTACAATAATTGCAACAAGTATGGATCATATAGCACAACAAGGTGGCAGCCAAGAAAACAGTGTGTGCTCATCTTGCATACCTAACACAAAACTATATATATGGATCATATTTTAGAATTGTGCATATCTAACACAAAATCATCTTTTTTCGTACACATTTACAATCATCTCAATTTGCATATCCAACACACCATAATATATATACGGATCATATATTACAATTTCATATCTAACACATTTACAATCATCTCAATTTACAAAACAAAGATAGCCACTGAAGCAAGACCTCCTGAAAAGCCGTGGACACAAGGACCCGAGCAGCAGACCTCCTGCAAGTTGTATAATGAATTGTATATCAATCAAATTAGCATTGAGTCACAGAGAGATATAAGAGTCAAACACAACAAGTTAGCAAATAAACGCATGAGTCGACCGAAGTTCATAAAAAGCCTCATCTGATACAACAAGTTAGCATTGCCAGTGAAATAGCAAATGCACAAAGATTTCCATGACAATCAAGTAACTACAGATTGCTAGCCAGTATAATGATTATAAAAGTATATTCGTGGTAAAGCACCATGTGAATATAAGAGTCAAACACACAGGCTGGAAGGGAGCAGCCTAACATTTGACACAAGTACAATATATCTAGTATACTCTGTTACCTGATGTTACACTCTTTACAGACTTACAGTCTCAACAATTTTTCAGATTAAAGATATTACTTAAACCTTTAACATGTGTTACTTATTTTCTTAAATAAAATATGGATATTAATGGAAGCATGAATGATAAAAGGAAATCAGAAAAATTGCCGTGATTAAGTTGCATTTGCTTCCATGCTCTTTGTTTTGTGTCATCATTGTTCAAACATATCAACTGAATCAAAATAATTGGGTATTACCGTAGGTAATTATGCCTCTGGTTCCACAACATACACAAACAGTAAGTACAGCAAAGACATATCATGAGTTGATTCTAAACATTAGCTATTGTTACTAAGGTTGTGTATTTCTCCTTGATCAAAAGAACCACACAAAACACAAGTAATGAGAGTAATGCAAAATAAAGACATAATATGTCAAAAACTGGACAGCCCGTAAAGAGTGAATTTTCAGAGGCACTTACGGTGCTCAAATCAGAAAACTTCGAACTAATGAAATGTGTATTAATAACTGAATATTTCGGTCGTAAAATATCAAGTCAATTTTCCTTTTCTGTGATTTTATACCTTTTTCCCAGTAAAGATCAGGAATCTGTTTTCTAGACAGCCATGATAGTTTTAATGATGCTCACATAGGAATAATGATTAAAACGCAAAAGAGAGCATCGAGGGGAAATATGAAACATATTTGATTCTAACCCACTTCCTATGCATTGGGATCTTGTAAGAAAATAAATCATTGGAACACAAAGTAAGTAGCATAGGAAGATAAAAAAAGAGCAATTTCCATACTTTCAACTTAAAGAGAGGGCATGTAATAATATTGAAATATTTAGAACCATGTTTTCCCTTCTCATAATAACTTTCAGTAGCATCATGAATAAATCCAGCAATATAACTATCACATAGAGCATGTCTTTCATGATCTACAAGCATAAAAGTATTAATTCTCTCCACATAAGTAAAATCCTTCTTATTAGTGATAGTGGGAGTAAAACATTCATAACAATCATTATAATCATCATATATAGGATGCATATCATAATCATAATAAACTTTATCCTCAATAATAGGTGGACTGAAAATATCATATTCATCACTGTAATCATTATATATAGGAGACATAGTATCATCAAAATATATAGGAGACATAAATCAGTGCATGAACTCTATAACCCTAATGCGCCGGAGGGCGGCGTGGAAGCTAGCTAGGGAGCCCGAGGAAGGAAGGGGACTGAACTAGCTAGGAATACCGGCGCTGAACGGAGGCGTGGTGGGCGGCGTTGTAGGGGCCGTGGGGAGCAGACGACGCGGCGGCGCGTCGGAGCGGCAGGGCGACGGCGCGGCGACCTCGAGGCGGAGCCGCAGGGCGACGGCGCGGCGGAAGATTTGGGGAAATAATGGAAAAATTTGAGCCACGACCACCCTAAACCGGCGCGGACAATACCTTTAGTCTCGGTTCTAGCCACGAACCGAGACTAAAGGGTCTTTAGTCGCGGTTGGAGTTACCAACCGGGACTAAAGGGTTCTGGCTGGAGCCCAGCGCGTCTCTTTAGCTCTTTAGTCTCGGTTGGTGTTACCAACCGAGACTAAAGGGTTCTTTTTTCCTTATTTCTTTTTACTGATTTTTGTTTCTGTTTTCTTTTAAATTGTTTGAATTGCTTACTTTTCTATTTCTTATTTTGGTTTACTTATTTTTTGAATTGTTTTGGTTTCTAGTTTATTTTTATGTTTTGTTTTATATTTTCTAACATTTTAAGATGCCAAGGTGATTTCTTCAAATTATATCATAAATATCATTTTCTATGTTCTAAGGTTTTTTGTGAAGTAAGTACATAAAATATGATTCCAAATGGCACCCAATTATTTTTCACTAAGAGTGGTGCACATACGATGGATGATCCCCAAGTTTGAGTTTTTTCTTAGAATTATAGCTAATTTTCCCTAATTAATTGAGTTTATGTTGATTTATCGAAAGTAATTCAAATTTGACCTACAACTATTTGATAGTTTGGTCTGAAACTTTTGGAAAAATCATTTTAATGTACACAACTAGTGGTTATATCACAGAAACATTGATAGTTCTAAAAAATATCACCTCTTCCGATGATTAGTCGTAGCGACCGTTTTGATCGTTTTTTTTTAAAAATGTAATAAAGTGATAAACACCTCAAAAAATCAAATCATTTGGCATGGGCTCCTTATATGTGTACTAGTTGCTAGGAAAATGATAAACTTGATTTTTGCCTACATTTGCAAAAAAAGTCTTCACAAAAAGGTCTATCATGTATGAACATCTAGATGTTTCAAGCCAAATGACCAAGTTATGGTCATTTCGACGACATAGTTTGTGATAAAGATCTCATAATCCACACATAGGTGCATATTGGTATATTAAACAACCATGCCAAAGGGATTCTTCAAATTATTTTCATAAATATCATTTTCCTTTTTTTGAGTGCAGAAAATGAGGTTTTTTGTGAAGTGAGTACAGAAAATATGATTCCAAATGGCACCCAACTATTTTTCACTAAGAGTGGTGCACATATGATGGATGATACCCAAGTATGAGTTTTTTCTTTGAATTATAACTAATTTCCCCTAGTTAATTGAGTTTATGTTGATTTATCGAAAGTAATTCAAATTTGAACTACAACTATTTGATAGTTTGGTCTGAAACTTTTGGAAAAATCATTTTAAGATACACAACTAGTGGTTATATTACAGAAACATTGATAGTTCTAGAAAATATCACCTCTTCCGATGATTAGTCGTAGCGACCGTTTTGATCGTTTTTAAGAAAAAATGTAATAAAGTGATAAACACCTCAAAAAATCAAATCCTTTGGCATGGGCTCCTTATATGTGTACTAGTTTCTAGGAAAAATGATAAACTTGATTTTTGCCTACATTTGCAAAAAAAGTCTTCACAAAAAGGTCTATCATGTATGAACATCTAGAAGTTTCAAGCCAAATGACCAAGTTATGGTCATTTCGACGACATAGTTTGTGATAAAGATCTCATACTCCACACATAGGTGCATATTGGTATATTAAACAACCATGCCAAAGGGATTCTTCAAATTATTTTCATAAATATCATTTTCCTTTTTCTGAGTGCAAAAAATGAGGTTTTTTGTGAAGTGAGTACAGAAAATATGATTCCAAATGGCACCCAACTATTTTTCACTAAGAGTGGTGCACATATGATGGATGATCCCCAAGTATGAGTTTTTTCTTTGAATTCTAACTAATTTCCCCTAGTTAATTGAGTTTATGTTGATTTATCGAAAGTAATTCAAATTTGAACTACAACTATTTGATAGTTTGGTCTGAAGCTTTTGAAAAAATCATTTTAAGGTACACAACTAGTGGTTATATCACAGAAACATTGATAGTTCTAGAAAATATCACCTCTTCCGATGATTAGTCGTAGCGACCGTTTTGATCGTTTTTAAGAAAAAATGTAATAAAGTGATAAACACCTCAAAAAATCAAATCCTTTGGCATGGGCTCCTTATATGTGTACTAGTTTCTAGGAAAAATGATAAACACCTCAAAAAATCAAATCCTTGAACATCTAGAAGTTTCAAGCCAAATGACCAAGTTATGGTCATTTCAAGCCAAGCCAAATGACCGTGGCAAGACATCTCTGATGATCTACAACCGTCCGACAAGACATCTCTGATGATCTGCGACCGTTTGAAACGGTCGCAGATCATCAGAGACGTCTTGCCGCTGGTTGCCCAGAGATGCCTCTGCCGAGAGGAGGGTTCACCTTCAGCCTTCACTGAGTGCTCTCTGCTACCCGTGTGCTGCCAAAATGAACTACAATGAGTAGACACTGAGTGCTGAACATGTCCGGGAGGGGGGATATATATAAGGTACGTGTGCTTCTTTAGTCCCGGTTGGTAACAACAACCGAGTAATGTGGGTCACGAAGTGGTCGTGATACTGCTGATCCAACAGCTCAGAATCTCTCAAAAGAAACACACCTCAGATCCAACGTCTCACAAGCACTAGAAAGAAACACACGATCCATGTGCTTCTTTAGTCTCGGTTGGTACCAACCGAGACTAAAGAAGCACATGGATCGTGTGTTTCTTTAAAGCACTTGTGAGCCGTTGGATGAAGAGATGTGTTTCTTTTGAGAGATTCTAAGCTGTTGGATGGGCACTATCATGACCAGTTCGTGAGTCACATGACCCTATATATAGCCCCCTCTTGAACATGTTCGGCAGTCATTGTCTCCTCATTCTACTTCATCGACAGAATACAAAGCATTCGGATTCCCTGCATACGTCCAACGGTGCATTTCATATGCAGGCACTCACGAGACACCGTTGGGCTGTATGCAGGTGAAATCGTGTGTTTTGTTCCATGCATCTACAAAATACTTCAGTTCACTTGTTCTTCTGATACAAAGCATTCGGATATTACACATCAACAATAATATCCCTCTCTAGTGTTTACTTGTTCTTCCGATTGCGCCGTAACCACGGACAATCTTCTTCATTTAACTTGATACTTGGATCAGTGTTGACTTTAAAGGGCGGAATGTCATGAAACTTATCGTAATTTTCTGACATGTCTGTCTTGTCCTCCACTCCCACAATGACTCTTTTCCCTGAAAGAACTATGTGGCGCTTTGGCTCATCGTATGATGTACTCGCTTGCTTATCTTTTCTTTTTTTCGGTAGGGTAGACATGTCTTTCACATAGAAAACCTGAGCAACTTCACTGGCTAGGACGAATGGTTCATTCTCGTACGAAAGATTGTTGAGATCCACTGTAGTCATTCCGTATCGTGGGTCTACCTCTACCCCGCCTCGTAGGTTGAACCATTTGCACTTGAACAAAGGGACCTTAAAAGTAGGTCCATAGTCAATTTCCCATATCTCCTCTATGTAACCATAATATGTGTCCTTTGTCCCGTTGCAGTTTGTTGCATCAAAGCGTACTCCACTGTTTTGGTTGGTGCTCTTTTTATCTTGTTTGGCTGTGTAAAATATATATCCATTTATCTCGTACCCTTGAAAAGTCAATATAGTTGAAGCTGGTGATGTGGCCAACAAGTATAGCTGTTCTTCAACATTGGTGTCATTAATGAGACATCTTTTTAACCAACTGCTGAAAGTCTTCATGTGTTCTCCATCAATACAATCTTCAGATTTCTCCGGGTACTTGGAGCGTAAAACATTCTTGTGTTCCTCGACATACGTACCCACCAAACTGGAATTATGTAGAACGGTGTCGTGTGCTTGAGTGAAAGAATCCCCGTCTTGACATATTGTTGCTTTCTTTCCAAGGGTGCCTTTTCCATGCAGTCTCCCCTCATGACGTGATTTAGGAACACCGATCGGCTTCAGATCAGGAATAAAATCTACACAAAACTCAATGACCTCCTCTGTTCCATAACCCTTGACGATGCTTCCTTCTGGGCTAGCCCGGTTATGCACATATTTTTTTAAGACTCCCATGAACCTCTCAAAGGGGAACATGTTGTGTAAAAATACAGGACCGAGAACAGAAATCTCTTCGACTAGGTGGACTACAAGGTGCGTCATAATATTGAAGAAGGTTGGTGGGAACACCAACTCGAAGCTGACAAGACATTAGACCACATCCTTCTCTAAATTTTTTAGAGTTAGTGGATTGATGACCTTCTGAGAAATTGCATTGAGAAATGCACATAGATTCACAATGGGTTCTCGAACATTTTCCGGTATAAGCCCTCTCAATGCAACCGGAAGTAATTGTGTCATAATCACGTGACAGTCATGAGACTTTAGATTCTGAAATTTTTGCTCTGCCATGTTTATTATTCCTTTTATATTTGATGAGAAGCCAGATGGAACCTTCATACTGCGAAGGCACTCAAAAAATATTTTCTTCTCTTCTTTAGTAAGAGCGTAGCTTGCAGGACCTGACTGATTCTATGAATGAGTATCGTCTCGATGCATCTCTTCGCTCATACGTTGATGGGTCTGCCTTCCTTTCGGTGTACCTTTTTTTTTTGACTTCCCATCTTTTGACTTCCCATACACGCCCAAGAAGTTTAGCAAATTGCAACAAATGTTCTTTGTCACGTGCATCACGTCGATTGCAGAGTGAATCTCTAGCATTATCCAATATGGCAGCTCCCAAAATATAGATTTCTTCTTCCACATGGGTACGTGGTTGTTTGCGTCATTCGGAACAGTGAGACCGCCAGGACCCTTTCCAAAGATTACATTTAAATCCTTGACCATATCATGTATAGCAGAACTAGAAGGGCGGGTAGGCCTCGGCCGATGATCTGCCTCACATTTGTAATGCTTGCCTTTCTTCCTTAACGGATGCTTGGGTACAAGAAACCGACGATGACCTAGGTACACATTCTTGTTACCTAAATGTATACTATCAGTCTCAGCTAAACAGTGCGTGCATGCATTGTATCCCTTGTTTGACTGTCCTGAAATGTTGCCTAGAGCAGGCCAATCATTGATGGTTACAAAAAGCAAAGCTCGTAGATCAAATTCCTCCAGTTTGTGCTCATCCCACACACGTACACCTTCCTCACACCACAACTGCAAAAGTTTTTCAACTAATGGCCTGAGGTACACATCAATGTCGTTGCCAGGTTGCTTCGGGCCTTGAATGAGCACGGGCATCATAATGTACTTCCGCTTCATGCACAGCCAAGGAGGAAGTTTATAGATACATAGAGTCACGGGCTAAGTGCTGTGACTGGAGCTCTGCTCTCCAAAAGGATTAAATCCATCTGTACTTAGGCCAAATCTTAAGTTCCTTGCGTCATCTGAAAATGTCGGGAACTCTCTGTCAATTTTTCTCCACTGGGACCCATCCGCGGGGTGTCTCAACATCAAGTCTTTTTTACGATCTTCTTTGTGCCAACGCAACAACTTGGCATGCTCTGTATTGCTAAACAAAAGTTTCAACCGTGGTATTATAGGAGCATACCACATCACCTTTGCAGGAATCCTCTTCCTGGGGCGCGGCTCGCCCTCAACATCACCAGGGTCATCTCGCCCGATCTTATACCGCAAAGCACCGCATAAAGGACATGCATTCAATTTTTCGTGCTCACCGCGGTAGAGGATGCAGTCATTAATGCAAGCGTGTCTTATGCACCTCTAATCCTAGAGGGCATACCACCTTCTTTGCTTCATACGTACTAGACGGCAATTCGTTATCCTTTGGAAGCATCTTCTTAACTATTTTTAACAAATTTTCAAATCCCTTGTCAGAAGTACCATTCTCTGCCTTCCATTGCAACAATTCAAGTGTGGTACCTAGCTTTTTCTGGTCAGTTTGACAAGTTGGGTACAACAATTTGGCGTGATCAGCTAACATACGCTCCAACTTCAACCTTTCGTTTTCACTTCCACAGTCCATTTGTGCATCACGAATGGCCCGACGAAGATCATCGTCGGGCTCATCAATAATGGGATCTTCTTCAATTTCGTCTTCTCCCATTCTAGTATCACTGAACCAAGGATACTTGTCATTATCCTCCTCTTCTTCATTTTCTTCCATGATAACCCTTGTTTCTCCGTGCTTGGTCCAACAATAATAACCAGGCATAAAACCATTATGCAAGAGGTGTGAGTGAATGACTTTTGAGGTAGAGTGATAACTCATATTCTTGCAGGCACTACATGGACAACGAATAAAACCGTTCTTCGGCTTGTTTGCCTCAGCCATATGGAGAAAATTATGCATGCCATCAATGAACTCAGGACAACATTGGTCACCGTACATCCATTGTCGGTTCATCTGTATTACATAAAAGTATATCGAACCCCATTATTACACTACTGTCATAAATAATATGTAAGAGCAAATTAATTAATACAATGTCATCCATTAAAATAAGAGTAGAGTATTGACAAGCGGTAATACATAGTTCTCATAAAACATACATTAACTGAAACAAATATAAAAATTATCTAAAGAATTTAAATCCAACAACAAATGCGATCAAAATCGCAACTAAGGTAAATACTGAACCCACAACATAATGATACCAAGCCTCCCGATTAATGGCATATTTTCTAATCCTTTTTATCTTCAAGCGCATTGCATCCATCTTGATCTCGTTACCATCGACCACGTCGGCAAGTTTGAGCTCTAATTTCATCTTATCTTCTAAGCATTGAAGATAAAGATCTTCACTTCTTTTCAATTTTGCTTTCAAATCATTGTTTTCTTTATCCAAAAACTCGACAATAGGGTCAGGTTCAATTTCTGGTTCAACTACCTCCTAGATAAAAATAATTTTATGTCAAGTTGGTCGCCATAATTGCCAGAAACATAGAATGAAATAAATAGTTTTGAAAATATACCACATCCGAATCATAGACCGGACGAGGACCGACGGGGACGGATATCAGAACCATGACACTATACATATAGTACAAGTTAGAAAATTATACAAGTAGTAACTATGCATCTAAATCATAAAAGCTATGTTTTTAAAATAAAATAAAATAAAATATAGAGGCTCACCGAGGTGGTGACGGTACGGCGCGGGCGATCGACGTCGATAAGGCTCCTCACCACACTAAAACACATAAATTGCACATATATACAAATGAGATCATAACTTAGGCATTACATCTAACACCTTGCTTGCACAAAAAAATTGAAATGAGCAAAATGAGCTAAATAAGCAATGCCGGAAAGAGGATGAAGAGGCTAACCGTGGGGTGCCTTCAATCTTGCCAAATGGTGTAAAATATTATGAATTATCTAGTCTTGGGGAGAGGAAAATGGAGAAGAAATGGAGAGGAAATGATTTTGAAATCGGGCTCAGTGGAAAAAATGGAGTGAGCAGGGGTGAAAGAAGCTGATAAAGGTCAGTACCTTTAGTCCCGGTTTATGTTACGAACCGGGACTAAAGGGTTCTGACGCTGGGTCCGCCTCTGCTGCCGCATGCGGTGAACCTTTAGTCCCGGTTCGTAACACGAACCGGGACTAAAGGTCACTCACAAATCCAGCGGTGTGGCTCTCACCCCTTTAGTCTGGATTCAAAAAATGAACCGAGACTAAAGGGGTGAACCAAAGGCTCGTTTTCTACTAGTGGAGGCCACCACGGGGCCTCACCACGCGGGGGCTCCACGGAAGCGTGAGGACGCGCCGTGTAGTTCATGACCCGCACCTCGGCGTCGCCGGGCACCAGGGTGAGGCCGTCACAGTGCGCCAAGTCGTGCTCCACCTCGCCGTACGAGACGGAGAAGCCCGGCATGGCGTGGACGAGCGTCGCGTCGCCTGGCTTGCTCTCTTCCCACCGGTACAGACCCGTAGGTTTCACCTCGGAGCACGGATTTAAGGGCCCGCCGTCCTGGATCCGCGGGACGATGAGCACTGACACGTTCTGGAGGCGGAGGTGTGCGCGGTGGAAGCGATCGTCGCGCGGCGATGGTGTCGCGCCATGACTTGCAGACACATGTGAACCGGAGCAGCGACTTGGGGGGAAGACGGAGCAGGATCTGGGCCGCCACCAGCTCGTGCGGCAGGTACGGCAGCCGCGCCATCGTTGTCCTCCGATCGAGCAAGGCGGTGGTGGCCTTGCCGTCGGCTTCGCGATGAGCATGCACCGGTTTGTAGAGATCGTAGAGATTAATGCTCATTTTGTTTTGGGGAAGTAGAGATTAATACTCTCGCACGTCGATTTGTTGGTCTCCCAGTCGTACTACATGCTACCAACGTCCGAGTAGTAATCGAACTTTGGCTTCCCGCAACAACAACAAAAATCAAACTTGGCTCACCAAAAAAAGAAGAGAGTAGTAAACCAACTCATCGATGCATGCTTTGTGCCCTATTTTCGTGCATATTTTTTTTACTTCCCATTATTTGGGGTCAAAAAATGTCACCAACGACCATCGATTATTTTCGTGCATATTTCTTTAACATACTTCTTTAAAATTATTTTGTACACCTCCTCCGACCATACCATCGACCCCCGCTGCCGTAGTCACCTCTCGCGCACTCCTCCGCCATGACCGTCGTGCCCGCCGGAAGTGATACGACTTCTCAAAAGAAGCCGCCACGTTCAACCATGAGTCAGCAGCATGAAGAGGCCGTTGCTCGACCCCGCCTCGGCTTCATCACGGTCAAAGTCGACAACTATTGTTGTGGTGGTGCCTCCTCCCCTTGCCCCTTTTGTACGTTGACGACCAAAAGAGGAGTCGTGGACACCTGTTACTGGGCGTCCATAAGCTAGGAGAAAAAACGTTTCTGGAACCTAATATAGGGAAGTTGTTGGAGATGTTCGTTTTGCCCTTAAAACCCCTTTTTAGAGGATGTAAATTTTACCTCAAGCTCATTTTGCTCTTAATCTTCTTGTCGGCCACTCACGGAATTTGCAGATGGAAATTATGGGCCGAGACGAACCTGCAATCCGTACTGTGGGTGAGTGAACGCACTAGGAGGCCCAGCCTGCGCCTGCCTGCCAATTGCCAACCAGAACTTGCGAGCAGCAGCAGCCGCCGCCGGTCGCCGGTCTAGGACCAACGCGGCGTACATTTGACTAGACAAAGCTTAACCAGCAGTCACCAAGACTTTCAACGTTCGGACCACCTTCAACACAGCTCAACAACTGCACGAGCAGCAGGCAGCATGGTAGGCTGTCCAGTCCAGCGGAATACGAGAATTCAGCTGCTGGACAATAACCATCGTTTGGAATTAGCTTCGAGAACGTTCAGAATAGGCAGTGCCAAAGTACAGCAAAATGCGAGGTTATTTCACGGAGCCAAAGCTCACTGCCTTCAAAAGCAGCGTATAGTAGCAGCGTACATAAGCGCATGTGATGGCCACAGACAGCAGGCCATAGAAAACGGAGGAACACCATGCTAGCTGCCTGCCTCCCTCCTCACAACGGAAACAGCGGCGCCTACGCAACAAAACCTTCCCGGGGTAGACGAAGCTGCCGGGAATGGGATTCGCACGCAGCTCCGACACTGCGGATACGGTGGCGGATTAGAAATCGCAGAGCGGTGTCGCCGCTACCACACACTGTCAGAAAACTGTTTTTGAACGATCCAACGAATATCTTGTCAGGGTTTAACAACGAAAAGCCAACTTGATAATGGAACACTCCCAACTACTACTACTGATAAAACAACCAACACCACCATCGCCACTTGCAGCTGGAGGTATAAATAGCCCAGCGTTCAGCGTCTCACTGCAGGGCACATCAGTCATCAGAGCTTTCGAGATCACAAGCTACAGAGCAAGAGAGACCAGAGAACACACCCGGATTAAGCAGAGTGTTGCAGGTTTACCTCTCAACTCGAGTCCGGTGAAGGCAGATGGCCAGCCACCATGGCGCCGCGTCCACTGTTCCGTCGTGTGGAAACAATGGATCTGGAGGAGGACGGGCACGAAGCGTGCCGAGGCGTGGGCAGATCAAGGCGAGGATTGCGTCCGCCGCCGTGCACTCCGTCGCCGCGGTGCTTCAGAGAGCTGTTGGCGGGAGACACCATGACAAGCTAACAACTTCCGCCGGCATCAGCTCCTTCTGAGGTCCGAGCATGATGTTCCACGGCAAGTGTGATGGGTGTGGTGTAGCCGTGTAGGTAGATTCCTTGCCTTGACGTTATTGTTTCTCGATGTAAGATAAGTGGGCACTCCAATGTTCATCAGTCAACAGCACATCATGTTTATGCAAATTATTAAGACAACCATTTGGATTCACCTGGCCAAGTACGTAGATACTCTACTTTTGGTTGTGTTTTTTCGAAGATAACCATTTGGATTCACTGACTGAACTACTGCACGCCTGCAATGTAAGAGGCCCTGACGGCAATACCTCCGCGTAGACCAGTCACCCTCTCTTCTCTCGCCCACAATTTGGTCTCCGTCCATTTCCTTTCACTACCCTTCCGTTAACACCTAGTGTGCTTTGAAGGGGTTACGGTGCAGAAAACAATAATTTTCTAGCGAACGAAACCCTAACTAGACAGGATCTATCTATCTAGAACATGCGATAACGGTGGCGGAACGGTTTACATTACCTCCATGTAGACCGATAGCGGGGATTACGCTCCCGCACAAGCGTTGACGATGAAGTCGTACGTAGCCGACCTCGAGGTCACGGAGAACTTGCCGTGATGTCGAAGTCGATGACGCCGGGGTGTCGATGATGATCTGCGTCGACGGGCGTCGGGCGGAAGAAGGCAGAGCGGCAGCACCGGGGCTGGTGCGCCGGCAACAGAGGGGGGAGGCGCGGCGACTGCAGGGGGCGAGACGACGTCACCCAAGCTCCTCAAAAGAGTAGCCCCCGAGCACTCGCAAACATACGGAGCCTAGCGACAACTCCCGATCATTCAGATCCAGCTGAAATCGCAGGAGTAGATCTTATCTGGAATCCCGCAGAGCGGTATGGCTTAGGTGGAGAGAGACCCTCTTCCTCAGCTCGGCGCGGCTCCAACTTGGGAAACACGAGATCGAGAGAGAAATTGGGAATTAATTGAATTTCCTGTGAATTAAATCAATTAATATGACTTGCTATATAAAGGGGGAAGGGGGTGTGCAAACCCCTTGGCTCCCCCATGTGGGACTAAACAAAGGACATGGGAGGGGGGGTTCGGCCCCCACATGGGCTGGCCGAACCAGCCAATGGGGCCCACCCCCCTTTGAGGTGCGGCTCCCCCTCTTGGGCCCTCTTAGGGCCCATATAGGTGGGAGCCCCCTTTTTCCTTTATTTAATTAATATTAAATTAATATAAAAATCCCATTAATTCATAATTAATATATTTATATATAATTCAATATCCCGTGACTCCGAAAACTCTTTCGGACCACCCGAACAACTTTCGGACATTCCTGGAACCATTCCAGACCTCTCCGGAACTCCTTCCGGACCACCGGAACTCTTTCCGGATCATTTCTCTCTCTCCAACAAAAACCTATAAAATTCCAGAACCTATCTCCTAGCGTCGCTAAGACCTTAAGTTTGTTACGCTACGGTTCGGGAACACTCCAGACATGGTCGAGACACTCCGCTCACCAATGATCGTCAGGGATACCTGGAAATATATGACGACCCCTGTGCATTCCACGAATATCGTCGTTGAACCATAAGTATGATATTCATTCCCTTTGTCTCTGCGATACTACCTTGTCCGAGATATGATCGTAGACACACCGATGCCTTTGCTGTATCTCGTTACCGACGAAGGTTATTAACTCGTCTGCGATATTACATCTCCATGACCTAGTCATAAGCTGCAGCTATATAGATGCAATATCACCGAGTGGGCCCAGAGTATCTTTCCATTACAAGAATGAACAAATCCCGCTCTTGATCCTTACGTCTCGATGCTCTTTCGGAATACCCAAGATGGACACCGTTATTGTCATGCTATATAAGACACAACGTTTGATGCTCTCAAAGCACTCCTACGAAGCAACAATAAGTACGGTCTCACGGTCTAAGGAATAAGCTATCATACTCTTATCTATTGCAAATGACAAACATCGTAATACGATCTTATTGCAATACTTTGCGTATGTCCACCACCTTATTCAACTAACAAGATGACCCCATTGTCAACCGACGTCATTGTCCTTGATCGGGAATCTCGATCAACTGTTGCCCAATGGACTAGCTCATATAGAGGCTTGCTAGGGACCTGGTTGTCTATGTATCACACGTGTATTAAAAATTCCGATTAATACAGTTATAGCATAATACACAAACCTATTATAAACTTATGAGATAATGCAATAAATACTACTTATTTATTTGCCTCTAGGGCATATCTCCTTCATGCTTTTCCTTCACTAGAGAATTTCACTTAGTCCATGCTTTTTATCTTCTTTTCCTCCCCTTTTTATTTGCTTTATTTTCTATATTTTTATTGGGCGTCTCTAGAGCTCAATCGACTCAACTTTTAGTAAATGTTGTCCGGATAGTGTCAACCTTCCCTAAGTTACACCTAAGTTGCAACTCAGTGTTTCAAAAAAAAAGTGTGCAACTTATAAGTACAAACTTTATTTTCTCATATGCAATATATGAACAACCGTACAAATCTCAGCTTTAAATACAACACATGTGCAACTCCCAAAGAAGCACGAATCACAACACAATCCATGATGTTTTTTTTTTCATTTTATTACATCAAAGTGGCATAAAGATGCATACGAGTTAACTTTGACATGTATGAACCTTTTTATACCATGAACACCTATTTTTGTATGTGATTTTTGATACATAACAAACATTGTTTTATTACATGTGATTATTTAATATATGTATGAAGATTTATTTATATACATGTGAACTCTAGGCATGATGTATATGAATAAATCTTCATACATATATAGAGATATTCAAATGTTGTAAAAGTGTAAAGATAATTGTAAATATTTATGTAGAAGTAAGAATAATTATAAATATATATTAAATATATATGCCGATTTTTATTACCTGAAAGTGTCATGAAAATTTATTATTGCACAAACACAGATATACAAGTTAACATATTTGTGAAGATTTCTAAGAAATAAAAAATTCAAATATATGCATTAATGGTTGCTCTATTTTTTTCATTTAAAAAACTTTTATACGGTAGAAGTGGGAGCTGCCGGGTGATGTTGCATTTAGTTAGGAATGAATTCTTAGCCCTAGCTCAAATAACTAGAAGGGCTTGAGCTAGAACGTGTTTTATTGACAAATCTCATTGTTTCTAGGTCGATGAGCCCACTAGGTTTATTCTAGGCAAAATCATAGATGATGCAACCATTGTGGATCTTTGAAAACGGCGGGTTTCAGGCGCTCTTTTCCTTATCATGATACTTAAGGGGCTGGAAGATTTTTAATGAGGCGACATGTTTGCTTAACACATTAGTGTTTCAAAAAAAAGTCTTGAGTGATTTTGCCGAAAGGGGCATTGGCCCTTGAGCGTAGCTATTTTTCAAGATATAAACCATGTGAATATTTTTTAGAACAAATTGTCCATGAAAAATCATAATAGTTCTCTAGAGAAAAAATAATGGACTTTTTTCCTCAATATGGATGAGTAGAGTTATGGTTGGTTTCTTTCTGCTTTCCTAACCTGCTCTGCTTAGAGAAAAGCGCTAACTAAAAGGTTTAAAACAGCAAAAAAATATGAATCGAACAAATTCATGCACTGTTTTGTGACTGGGCTTTTTCAGACTCGGGTGTCAGGGTTGAGGCCTAATTTTGTGGCCCGACGACACGGGCCTAAGGTTTAAGGGTCGATTTTTTCAGGCCCGTCCCAACCCAAGTCTTAGTCAAGTATAGCTAGCATAAATGCAGCGCCTCTTGTTTCATGACAATACTCAGTCACATACTCGATTGTCTGTTGGGCCCTTTTCGCCACAATGATAATTTTTTTTAGCTCAAGGTGTTCAATTGTGTGTGATGTCAATAAACGTCTGTGTTTCTTGAGTTCGCTTTGTTTTATAGGACACACCCGTAAAAACTTTTGACCAAGTATTTACAAGCAAAGGAGCGGGAGAGATCATGACTAATAGCAACAATAATAAAATGGTCTAGGGAAAGAACTTCATCCGCAACTTGACACAAATGTGAGCGATCTTATGATAAAATATTATTATTTTTAACAAAACGAGTACATGTTCTATTTTCTTGAATGTCCAGACTACAACTGCATCTAGCAAATATTGATTCATCTAACATTAGCAATATTCTATTGTACGTGGTTAACTATGCCAAATAAGTAACAGAAGGTCTCATCCTATGTATTGAATTCCTATGCACCAATCACATAGGAATTTCAACATCCACTCTAAACTCTTTGTTACACTCATTTTCGTAGGACCGAAACAATTTTCCTTTGTTCCATCCAAATGACCATTCCTATATTTTTTCTCTGTGCTTTTAATACTCTGTTTTGCACCTGCAATCCTATAAGGTTCGTGTGTTTTTCCAATTAATTTCCTGTGTTTTCTATTCTTGCAATCCAAAGACGCCCGAAAAGTTCCTTGGTACTCTAGCATGCAAAAAGTGTAGAAAATCTTGTCACTTTATAAGTTTTCCCTTGGTCAAATTTTTGCTTGAATCATCCTGCACGTTATGGACGAGAAGAGAGTCGTGACATTATGATTTAGCTAGAAATGACTAGTTGATCTCCAGCTTGAACCCAATCAAACAGACCATCAAGTTCTGGGTGAGGAAAGCTTATATAGACATGAAAGAACCCTTTGCAACGGGGGAGGGGAGCCCTGTAAAACAATATTACTCCAAATTAAGAATCTCCCGGAACAAAAGCTAACTAGTACGTTTTGTAAAAGCGGCGGCACGTATAAAATTCAAAATCATGTATGGTATGGCCGTATGTGACAGCCTGAGCCACAGGCATTATAAAATGCAGCAGATAGTAGATATTGGTTCCTCCATACTGAAACAGCGGCGCGTGACGGCCACACCGCGGAAACCTTCCCGGGGCGGACGAAGCGGCCGGTAAAGAGAAACGCAGGGAGGCAAACAGCCAACTACAACTAACAAATAACTAACGCTTTGCGGCAGGAAGTACAAATAGACCACTGGTAAGCGTTCACTGCAGCCTGCGCCACGAGACTACGAGAGAGAACAAAGAGTGTCGACTGTCAAGAGAGATTACGTACAATCCGAGTCAGGAAGACTTCTACTGGTCACCTCTCTCCGGTGACAAGAGAGATGGACAACCACAGTCACGGGGCGGTTCCTTGCGGAAACGGCGAAGGTCAGCGACGAAGCCTGCCGAGGCGCGGGCAGATCAAGGCGAGGATAGCGTCCGCCGCCGTGCGCTCCGTCGCCGCGGTGCTTCGGAGAGCTGTTGGTTTTGGCGGGAGACACCATGACAAGCTAGCATCTTCCGCCGGCATGAACTCATTTTGAGGTCCGCCCATGGTAGTGCCCGACACAAGTGGTCTGTAGATATCTGTAGAATTATTTATTTGCGAGTAGATATATGTGTGTATATATATATATAGGTGCATAGCTTTATTTTCTTGTTTCTTGATTCAAGACGATGGAGTAAATTACCAAGTGTCCCCTACAGAATAATTACAGACGCACAGTTCTTGGGAGTTGGGACGTCACTTGACTACAAAGCCTGAGAGGAGGAGTGGGTTCAGTTGCATGCTCTCTGGGTATAGTCTTTAGTGGGCTGAACTCCAGCCCGCCTGCAAATGCAACGTAGGGGGGCTAGGTTTTGGTAGCTTGGGTCTGAATGCTTGAGTCCAATGTCAATATCCTGTGATATGTATTCGGTATTTCGTACCTGAGTTGATACTGTGGTTGAATGTCAAATCATGTGGTGAATTGCATTTTTGTGAGTGTATGCTCAGTAGGTTGTGTTATACATGTTTGAAGGTGTTTTATATGCAACACTAACAAAAAAAATAGGCCAAGCAATTAAGCAAATATTATGTAAAATTGGCACAACCAATCATGCATGTGTTTCTAACAATCTTATTCTTACCCAAGATCAAGAAGTGTGATTCGCCAAGGTTTCCTCTAGACTTCAAAACAACTTCTGAAAAACATAAAAATGGAATTAAAAATGTCCAAGCGGGCCATAAACCTTCTATGGAGGCATACTATTAAAACATTGACTGGTAATGGGCTTTATTAGTACAATAGAGCCCACATGTAGCCCTCTATCATTCTAAAAAAAGTTTCACTACTTAAGACACGGGAAAAAAAATGATATGTCTTATTTGACAACAATGAACAAGGGAGAGCGATGGAGCTCGTAGTACATGCATCGGAAGCTAGAGATCAATTTTGAGCTCTCACGTGTCCTAGGTATGGGCCAAACCTTGCCCCATTCCTACATAACGTAGAACCAAGGTCACATATGGGTCAAGGAGGGCTCAACTTGATGCAGGAGAAAGCTGAGGGAGGGTATGCAAGGGCGGGAGGGCCATGGTATGGTAATGGTATCCTTTTGTTGATAAGTAAGACGCCGACACCGCCACAACCAGCCTTGGACGCACACATTAGTAGGGGTGATTTCGATACGGAAGGTGATATGTATTGGTTCCACAAGATGACGAGGCTCTAGGCTAGGTATTCAGGGCAATAATGCTAGACTTACGAAACACTTACATAATGATGTGAAAGCAATTGTTTAGCTTAAATCTTGCACCCTCCCGTGATTGTTGGGACGAGATCCCTCCATCCCCCGTAAAGAACAGTTCGTATACTCGTATTCAGGGTGTACTCTGCGTAAACTGGGCCACTACAATATTCTGCAAAAATGTTGAGATTGAATGTCAAGGACATGTTGCGATGTGTTTGCGGACTGGTTTTAGGGCAACCACACCACTTCTCAACCTCAAATACAAGTAAATACACACACGTGGATCTCACAAACCATTTCATCGCCAATTTAATATAAAAACAAAGTAAATATCAATTCAACACAAGTTAAAGTAAAATTTAAAAATCATAGATAAGCATACAATAACGAATCAAACATTTGCATTTTAGCAATTGTTGGTCTCCTTCTTTTGGTTCTCAAACAAAATGTCCTTTGATAATCCATGAGGATAGAATATTTTCAAATCGTGATTTTTTTAATTCCTAATATTTCAAAAAATAAGGATTTTTCAGTTTAAACATTTTGTTCGAAAATTGAACAAATTTTAATTTTGAACAATTTTCAAAATTTAAACTCTTTCAAAACTGAACAATTTTCAAATTTGAACATTATTCGCAAACTGGAAAATTTATAATTTTGAACAAAAACTGATTTTTTTGAATTATGACAATACCTAAAAGGCAAACAAAAAATATGAAAGAAAAAAGAAACAGAGCAAAACAAACTGGGCCTGGCCCATAAGCAAGAAGGAGGGTGTGGGGGTAGATAAAGCATCCCGAGCCGTCGAGCACTCGAGCTACGCGACAACAAGGGATTTTTTTTTAAAAGATTCCCTTCGCGAAGGTCCACGCGCGTTCGCTCCGGTGCTGACAAGTGTCGCAATTTCGTTTGTTTTTGTTCCCACATTTTCTCCACACGATGACAAGTGACGACTCTCTGGTGGTGGGCAGAGGGATGTACATGCATTTATTTTGACATTCGTTTTTTGAAAACAAAATATTTTGAGAATTACTTATCCGATTTACGAACCGTTTTCACTTTTGAACTCCTCGCGTCGAGATCTTCAAAACTAGATCCCATATTGATAGGTTTCGACAAAAAAAAATTGTACTTTAGATTGTTTATGGTTTATACAAACTAAGTGTAGTCGTACGTACAAATTGAATTTTGTAGTTGTACGTACAACCTGCTAGGTGTAGTTGTTCATACAACCCGAATTTAGTTGTACGTAAAATATGTTATGTATTGCTGTATAACCCGATTTGTGTTGCTGTACAACCCGGTCTGTGTGTTGTCGTACAGTTTTTGTTGCTATACAACGCGGTCTGCGTTGCTCTACAACCCGGTCTGTGTTGTTGTACGACCAGGTTGTACAGCCCGATGTTGATGTACATCCCGTTCCACGTTGCTGTAAAATCTTAGTTTGTGTTTTGTACATATCTAAGAATAGATCCAGATCTACATCTGGATTTGAATCTGGATTTGGTCATACGTGGTACCGTTTGCTCAATTTGATGATCCACGTGACGGTAACAGCTCATGCGAGAGACCAGAAATAGACTTTCACGAAGACCGACCTTTCCCTACTCAACCCGACAACAAGGGTTTGCCTGAGATTCCGGGAGCCAGCCTGGGCTGTGCCTATATAAAGCCCGTGCGTAGAACGATGCATGCACACCACAACCACTGCCAAGCTTGAAGCTCCTACCTAGGCACGGTTCAGCTCATCTGGAAGAAATGTCACTGGGTTCGTCTCTATATTTTCTCTCTACTTCATTTGGGTCATTTTCAATCAAAAAAGAGTTAACTATAGTATTGCTAATCACTCTTCATTGGGGGTGTACGCATGCAGCTCCCGTCCTGCAACTCATGCAGCTTAGCTCGTTGCTGGAACTCGATCTCGACGACACCCTCTCCTTGGAGTTGCTCGACTGCGCCCAGGCGCTACCGTCCTTGGAGTTGGAGGGACTCGCCGACGACGTCCACCAATGTTCCTTGGCAAGCCCAGGGTCCGCCTTCATCGACATGTACCCGGAAGGCGTCCGGCGCCGTTCCTTGGGAAGCCCAGGGTCCTCCTTCATCGACATGTACCCGGCCGACGAAGACGAGCTCTTCACTGTGCGGTGGACCAGTACCACGGCAGCGGCCAGTGACTTCGAGTTCGACGACCTGCCGCTGGTACACGACGGCACCGCGTCCCCGGTGCTCCTGCCCAGCCCGACCCCGATCTTGTGCGGCGGCCTCCTCCTCCCATGCGAACCCGGCGACGCCGCGGACGTCGCACCGAGCGTGCCTCAGAGGCAGACGCCGAGCTCGTGCTCCGGCAGCAAGCTCGGATCGAGGCAGACGACGACTGTGTGCGCGTGTGGAACGCCGTCGTTTTCGCCCCCGTGGAAGGTGTTTCCCAGCTGCTGGCGGTTCTCGGGGATGCTGTGCCGGAAGGTCAGCGCGCAGCGGCTGAGACCCAGGGATGTCGCGCCGGCCGCGGCATGCCCGACGCTCGGGTCCACGTCGAGCGCCATCCAGTGGTGTCACGGCAGTGCCAACACGGCTGTCGACGATGCCATTCTCTACTGCAAGAAGTCCAGTGTAAGTGCACCTCAAATATCAAATCAATTGAACATTTATGTACCACCATGCATGTTCTCTCCTTCTGCGGTACTGTTAACCTATTTTTTTACGAATGGTGTTCTCTCTAACATTAAATTTCATCTCTATTTTCAGGGACAAAACATATTGTCAGATTAATCTCTGGTCATGTACGTGAGTTTCTGAATCCTCTCGAGACTTTGATATGATCGATCGTATGGTCTTATGATGTTCTTTACACGTATTGGCGCATGTAATCTGTATAAAACTTGTTCGACCACATTATTTTTAAATTTCTTCCAAGATGCCCCTCAATAGTGTAATCTGTATATAACTTGTTGCCTTTGGGATTTATTGATTATTAGTGCGACGGAACTAGTTTAATCTTTTTGTAGTTAAAGATTCCAAAAAATGGAATTCAACACTAACGAACGGAGACCAAAAAAAATATCTCTACATAATTGCTGAACTTAGTTCAATATAATAGGCAACAAAGCTGGGAAAAAGCTACAGTTCTTTGATTTACAGGAATTCTCAAAATTATTGCAGGAGCTTATTTGACTTGTAGGATTAAAACCGATCAGCTCATATGAACTTTTATAGCAGACTATATTTTGTATCCATTTCAAAAGGGTGCTTTCAATTTTGTATGTGACAAGTATGCTACACGCTTAATTCCCGAAGGAAAATTCCAAGTACATGACACCCAATTTCCAGGGTTTTGCTAGAATGAATTCTACAAAAGTTATATCTACACCAAAGTTTGTCTATTGCACCATAAGAAGAACAAATGATTTATTCCTTCCACATGTTGGAACACAAACAAACTTTTATATGAAAACTACTTGAGGAAAGCGAATGAATACACAAATTTGAGTCAATATGAATTTTCATATGACATATACCACATAGAATCCTCGATACATATTTGTTCACGAACGATCATAAAACTTGAGCAATGGTGATGGGTGGAATTATTGAATCACCTAAATCCTGTGGAAAAAAACTCGTAGTGTTTATAGTCTAGTCTTTTATGAACTCAAGTTTTTTGCCCCGCGAAAGGCCTAATTTGATGCTTCACATAAGTTTTGAGTTAGTAACTGGTGGTCGACGCTTCTTCCATGGAAGCATAATTGAGACCAAAGGCGAAGAACATTCAATCAGTGTTATAGCCTTAAGAATTGAAGTTATGCCCGCGAGTCACTATTTTTTCTCTCCACCAACACAAGGGAAAGGTGGTTTGATCTATAGACTTTTCTGCATGCATGTTCCTATCGTGTGTCATGTCTCTTGTTTTAAACTCTCTTGGTATTGGATCCTAGCGGGCGCTAGACATCTAGCAGAAGTTGTCTCTTAACTCCTTGGCTTGAATGGCCTTTTTTTTCCTTTGTCTTCGGTCCTATGTCAAATATAAAAGGCAAAACACAAAATCTTGTTTAAAAAATGTTGATGCAACGCAAGGTTATGGACGATATATGGGAATTGGATCGACACGTGGCAGACAAAATGAGTAGTGGTAATAAGTGAACACAAATCAGAATCAAAAGGATTGATCTTTTGATTACTGCAGATGCCAAATCATCCGATGTCGATGGTTCTCGCAAACGACAAACATGCACGCATACAGTGTTACGTACTACTTTGTTTGGTGCATGTGCATATATTTTCAACTTTCAGACAATACTGTATAACTAATAGTTCCTTTTAAAAAACAGTATTTTTTAGACAAATCTAACAATAAAATCTACAGGTTCTCAAGATAAACACTGAGAACTGTATTTGTAATCTAGACCAATATATATCCGCCAGTCGAACAGTTATGAAATCTATACGTACGATTTGTCTGATGCATGCAGGATCGATGCAGCGAGTCTTGATCTTGACTATAGCTAGGCTGCAGGCGTCGCTGGATCTTCATATGGAGGTCGACGCGGGTGAGTGTGGGCGTAGGTTATTCAGCCGACCGGGGGAATGAGGAGGCCGTCGTGTTGTGGCTTGCTCGTCGTGTCCGTCCGGAGGATTTCTCATGGTGGGAATTCATGGCGCCGCTCCCAAACAAAATACAGAGACGACGCACTTCACCACTATCGCAGACAGAAATTATATGTATCGCAGACAGGAATTTAGATGCTCAAATGATTCTGGCCATGCACACCCGGAAGCGTCTATCATCTCAAGACTCATCGCTGGACCAGTTCGAGATTCGTGGAAGGAAACCTTGCACTTGCAGCCTACACCAAACCCTATGTCACTCAAGTGACGTCATACTGGAACCTCCTTCTGTAAAGTGTAAACTAACTTAACAATCTTAGAAAATATTGGGATAACTATATCATACTGGAACCTCTTTCTGTAAAGTGTGAGCTTATTTTTGAATTTTGCCTTTCGGGTTTCCTAAGTCATAGAGGTTAATTTTGATTTTTCCAAATTTATTTGAGGCGTTTTGAGCCATTTTAAGTCTTAAATATAAAAAGAAGCTGCAGAATGAGCGAAGCGAGACTAGCTCAACTGGTTTGGTTTCTTGTGGTGGAACTTGTCCACCTAGATTCAAGTCCCAGACTTGGCATGGATGGTCACATTTTTCTGGTTTTTCAGGATTTACCCGGTACTATGCTTTCAGTGGTAGGTGACGTGCCCGTCAACAGCGAGACGCCCGTGGTAACTTCGTCAACCTCAAGATATGCCGGAGCGTCTGTACTATGTATCTCAAAAAAAACTTCAGAATGAAAATGATCCGAAAAAGAGAGAGGAAGCATATTAGCTAGGCCCTTCCCTCTCTCACCCCTGTAGCAGCGCCAAAATAGCTCTATTACACATCCATGAGCGTGTGTGTGTTAATCTTAGTTATGAGTACGTCCGCCGGCGCGAAATGCGAGTTAAGCGGTTGAAACAAGCATGATAGTAACGAATTTATTTGAATCTTGGTTATTGTCTATCAGTAGAAAATGATGACAATATGATAGATTTACAGCATTTTGATAAGTTGACGGTGATTTCAACTGATCAAAGAAAACACACACGTTTGTAGATTCGGTGTTCAGAGAAAAATCAGGAAAACCCTAACGATATCAACGCATAAACCATACCATCACATAATTTTCATACAAACAATGTTGAGGCTACAAAACATATTTTTTTATTAGAGGTGGAAATAAACCCACATCTACAAAAAAAAACTACATCACAGCCGACGAATGACATAATCATGTTTGTTGCATTGTCTTGACGGTATGTCAGATTGATCGCTCAATGCGCTGAACTAGATGGTAAAATAAAATTCTGAAACGAAAGGTAAAAAATAGTTGGTATGATGGTTAGGTGGTGAGCCCATGCTCCACGCAACCGGCTTGGTTACTAGCCGAGACGTCCTCAAACACAGAGGTGTGCCTAGCTTCGCATCGACAGGTTCTGCCGATCCTGTCAAATGCCAAGTAACAAATTATCCTTTTAACTTATATGTTTTCAGAGGTGATGCACGATTTCAATAATCCGTTTTTTCATCATTGCGACGAAATCTCCATGACTCTGAACGTAAGATAAAAAAGAGTGGTGACCTTTAGATAAAAAAGAGTTGGTGGGCTGTGGTATAGGAGGCGAACCCATGCTCCACGCAAGTGGCTTCGTGCCCCTCCTCCGGACATCCACAAAGCCACACAGTTAACAACATTTTGCGTGGAAACCCCACAGACAGTCCAATACAGAAGCAGGATGCCAACGACCCGGCTGTCATCGGCGATGTCGCCGACGAAGCACAGGCCAGCGCCATGGGGCCAAGTCACAGACGTTTTTTTCTTCATAGTGTCCGGAGTGCCAAACCGCTCGTTCGCAGGCCAGCCCCACTGGACAAGCTTTATTGTTTCCACAGGCCCACGGACACGCATGGGCCGTTTCAGAGGGGACGCTGTCTGGTGTGGACCGTGTACAACTGTGTGGCTGCGGCCGGCACAGCGACCGATGATGCGGCACTGCGACATTAACATGGGCTTCGAGCCCGCTCACCAGGCCCACCAACTCTTTAGCCCTCCGTACCAGCTGGAGTCACAAGCGCTCGCCACGTCGCTCGGCTGACGTGTTCGTCAGGGCCGGGTAATTATGCTGGTGTAACTGCCCGTCAACTGCCGGTGTGGGACTAATCGTGGAAAATTACGGTGGAGATCGCCGGGAAAAGTCACCGGAACTACCGACGCGCACACTCCGTCACCTTCAGGCTCGGATCCATGGACGCGCCGCCGTCCTCCCCGAGCATGCTGCGCGTGTCCGTGACGTGCGTGCTGGCGTCGGAGGTCGCCGCGGTGCTCGCGGTCATGCGCCGCAACGTCCGCTACGCCGGCGACGGGCACCTCGACGACCACCCGCTCGTCGCGGGGCTCAAATCCCTCCGGCGCGCCGCCGCCGCGTGGGTCCGGAGCGACGTCGCGCCGCTCCTCTACCTGCGCCCGTTCCTCGACCTCGTCCGCTCGGACGAGGCCGGCGCGCACGCCACCGCCGCCGCGCTCTCGTCCCTGCACAAGCTGCTCTCCCTCGACGACCTCGTCGGCGGCCCCGACGCGCCGGGCGCCGCCGAGGCCATGGCCGCCGTCGTCGATGCCGTCGCGACGGGGTGCCGCTTCGACGTCACCGACGACCTGGCGTCCGAGGAGGCCGTGCTGGCCAGGGTCCTGCAGGTGCTGCTCGCCTGCGTCCGCGCGCGCGCCGCGCCGGCGCTCTCCGACCGCCACGTCTGCGACGTCGTGGGCGCGTGCTTCCGCGTCGTGCAGCGGGCCGCCGCTAGGGGAGAGTTGCTGCAGCGCGTCTCCAGGCAGACGACGCACGAGGTTGTACGCTGCGTCTTCGCCCGCCTGCACGACATTGACGCCGCCGCGGTTGCAGACCACCAGGTGTGATATTTCTCTTACACTTACCATTGTACTTATGAAATAATTTACCATTGTAATTGAACTGCGATCCTCATATGTATAGGACAGTGTAAAGAAGTACAGTCCTATCAAAAGATTGAATGTGTACTTGAAATTAGTCTCATTAGAATGTTTATCAAAAGATTGAATGTGTACTTGAAATTAGTCTTATTAGAATGTTTATTGACTGTACTTCTGGATTCTATTGTATTAACAATCTGAACATGAGCACTTGACTCCAGTTCTCCATTCCTGTGAACTAAAATACTGATTTCAGTGTTACTGTTTTGTTGATACACATCATTTGCTGTTTTGTTATGCAGATTTCTAGTAGCAAGAAACAAGATTGGAGTGCTAGCCAGATGGGGAATGGGAGTGATTATGTTTGCTTGAGTAGTATCAAGGATGAAGTTGAATGTAGATCTGGTGTTGTGCAAGACAGGGCTATGATGGACCGGTTTGGGATTCCTTGCATGGTAGAAATATTGCAGTTTCTGTGCTCTTTTTTGAACGTAGCAGAAGAAAATGAGGTGGACCCAAGGGCGAATCCAGTTGACTTTGATGAGGATATGCCACTCTTTGCTCTGGGGTTGATCAATTCTGCTATTGAGCTATCATCTTCATCCATACACAGACACCCAAAACTGCTGGCTTTTATACAAGACAAACTGTTTTGCAATCTAATGCAGATCGGCATGTCAAATAGCCCCTTGATTCTGTCGACGGTATGCAGCATTGTTTTTACCCTCTTCTACCATTTACGCCAGGAACTCAAGCTTCAAATTGAGGCTTTCTTTGCATGCGTGATCCTAAGACTATCCCAGAGTCAATATGGAGCTAGTTATCAGCAGCAGGAAGTTGCCCTGGAGACTATAGTGGAGTTCTGCTGGCAAAAAGAGTTTATGTCTGAGATGTATACGAATATGGACTGTGATTTACAGTGCTCCAATGTTTTTGAAGACCTAGTTGACATTCTGTCTAAAACTGCATTCCCTCTTGACATTACTCTGTCACCATTGAATGTGCTAGCTTTGGATGGTTTGCTTGCTGTCGTTCACGCAATAGCAGAGAGGACTGGTAATTCACCTCCGCCCCGCCAGCAAACGGTAGAAGAAACGAGAGAATATTGTCCTTTTTGGCTGTTGGACTGTGAGAACACTAAAGATCCTGATCAATGGGTTAGATTTGTTAACCAGCAGAAAAACATCAAGACAAAGCTGATGGTTGGTGTTGAACATTTCAATACGGATAAAAAGAAGGGCTTTGAGTATCTGCAAGCTGCTCATCTCTTGCCTGAAAAACTTGATCCACGTAATGTCGCCCTGTTTTTCCGCTACACGCCTGGATTAGACAAGAATCTTCTTGGGGACTATCTTGGGAATCATGATGAGTTCTCCATTCAGGTCCTTTATGAATTCTCTAAAACCTTTGACTTCAAGGACTTGAACTTGGATGTTGCCCTAAGGCTCTTCTTGGAAACCTTCCGGCTGCCTGGTGAATCACAGAAGATACAAAGGATTCTTGAGGCCTTCTCTGAGAGGTACTATGAACAGTCACCAGAATTGTTTGTTAACAGTGATGCTGCTCTGGTGCTGTCATACTCAGTCATCTTGCTCAACACAGATCAACACAATGCACGTGTTAAGAAGAAGATGACCGAAGAAGACTTCATTAGGAACAATCGCCATATCAATGGTGGAACAGATCTTCCAAGGGAGTTCTTGTCTGAGCTATATTATTCTATTTGTAAAAATGAAATCAAAACCATTGCTGACCAAGGAGTGGGTTGTCATGACATGTCTTTCAGCCGCTGGGCTGATCTGATGTTCAAGTCGAAGAGGTCATCAGCTTACATTGCTTGTCACTCCTACCCTTTTCTTGATCATGACATGTTTCTTATCATGGCCAGGCCAACAGTTGCAGCTATCTCAGTGATTTTTTATAATGTTGAGCAAGAAGAGATTCTTGCAAGATGCATTGATGGTTTTCTATCAGTGGCTAGGCTGGCTGCACTCTATGATCTTAATGATGTTCTGAATAATCTTGTTGTGGAACTTGGCAAGTTCACCCTTTTGTGGAACGTTTCCTATGATGATCCTGTAACAGCTTTGGGTGAGGATACCAAGGCTAGAATGGCAACAGAGGCTCTTTTCACTATAGCAACTATTCATGGTGATCACATAAACAGAGGGTGGGCAACCATAATTGATTGCATTTTAAGATTACATAAGACAGGCCTTATTCCTGATTGCATCTCTAATGGTTCAGCTGATGATCAGGAGTCCACCTCATATCCCACTGCATCTGAAGTCGTGCCAGTCAGCAATCCGAAGAAAACATATGGGCTGATGGGGAGGTTCAGTCAACTACTATATTTAGATACCGAAGAGCCAAAGTTCCAGCCAACTGAGGAGCAACTTGCTGCTCAGAGGAATGCTTCAGAGACCATAAAGAAGTGCAAGATAGGTACAATCTTCACTGAGAGCAAATTCTTACAAGCGGACTCACTTTTGAATCTGGTGAGAGCCCTTATCCAGGCAGCAAGCCGACCTTTGAAGATCCCTGGCTCAATAAGTGATGAAGAGAATGCAGTCTTCTGCTTAGAGCTTATCATCAATGTGGCATTAAATAACAGAGATAGAATTGTCCTCTTATGGCATGATGTTTATGAGCATATAACTCATGTTGTACAGTCCAAAGTGATGCCCTGCAATCTTGTGGAGAAAGCTGTTTTTGGCCTCCTGGACATTGTTCAGCGTTTGCTTCCTTATAAGGAGAATCTTGTGGATGATTTACTGAGGTCGCTTGAATTGATCTTGAAACTTGATGCTCGTGTGGCTGATGCTTATTGCGAGAATATTACCCAGCAGGTTACACGCCTTGTCAAGGACAATGCAACGCATATCAAATCCCAGATGGGTTGGCAAACTATCATTTCCTTACTCTGCATCACTGCTCGCCATCCAGATGCTTCGGACTCTTGTTTCGAAGCCCTAGTTTTTATCATGTTTGAGGGGTCACACCTCTCACCTTCAAACTTTGTCTTTTCGGTGGAGGCCTCAAGACAGTTTGCACAGTCTCGGCTTGGGTCTGCAGAAAGATCTATCCATGCTTTGAACCTAATGGCGGAATCAGTGAACTGTCTTACACGTTGGTCACATGAGGTTAAGGAAGCTAGTGGAGAGACGGAAAGGATGATGGAAGGAATTGCTGAGATGTGGCTGCAGCTAGTTCAGTCGCTACGGAAGGTATGCACAGATAAGAGGGACGAAGTGAGGAATCATGCTCTGTTATTGTTGCACAGATGCTCAGTTGTTGATGGAATATCAGTTACATCTTCAGCACGGCTGATGTCATTTGACATTGTTTTCCAGTTGCTTGATGAATTTTTAGACATTGCACAGACTTCCTCATCAAAGGATTTTAGAAACATGGAGGTGTCCCTCCTTCATGCTGTAAGACTGTTATTTAAACTATTGTTGCAGTCACTTAATGATCTTTCAGCACAGAGCAGTTTCAGCAAGCTGTGGTTGGAAGTCTTGGACATGATGGAGAAGCTCACGAAGGTCAAAGTTAGAGGAAGTAGGACTGATGAGCTACAAGAGGCCATCACAGAGCAACTCAAGAATGTACTGCTGGTGATGAAAGCAAGTGGGTTCTTATCAAAGAAAAGCACCAACGGGGATACCAGCTTGTGGGAAGCAACATGGCTTCACGTTAACAGGATTGCGCCTTTGCTTCAGCCGGTAGTTTTCCCTGCTAATGATGGCGATGACGCAGCACAAAGTACTCTAGACAAGTTGGATATTCCAGGAGTTTATGAGGGAACATTAGTTAGTGTCAAATAATATGTTCCAGTAAATCGGTTATAGTTATGCAGGTGCTTACTGAAACAATAGTATGAATGTACATAGTGACCTTTGCATTCTCTAGCCGCCACTGGGTTAGAAGAAAATACACACACCTTGCATGAATGAGTCCCTAAATTTGTTTGGCCAAAGGCCTAGGTTAATTCTATGTGTTGTGGGGTTGTGAGTTGGTGTTTTCTTTCTTTCTAGGTGTTGTTTCCTGATCGTGGAGTGCGGGTTGGTGGCTTCGGCAACTGTTGTAAATTGTAACTTGTTTCTTTCTCCCCCTCTTTAATGCAAAAGCAGAGCGCCTGCTGTTAGACTAGTCCTAGTGGGGAGTATCATATAGTGGTATCATGCATATGATACTACTCTATGTTACTATGTCAATAGTGCGTGATAACAGGGGGTGTTTGTTTGGGCTTTTGACTTTGGCTTTTGAAAGCTAAAAAGCACCTAAATAGGTGCTTTTTGTCTTTTGAATTTTGGAAGCCATAAGATTTGGATCTTGGATTTTGGCTTCCAAAAGTTAAAAGCCAAAGCCAAACGCCCAAACAAACACCCCCGTAGTATCATATAACCATGCATTTATTAGGCTATAGACTCATCTTATCTCGAAATACGCTATGTTACGGTATCTACCTATGATACCACCCCACTTCTCTCCTTATTAATTACTTGCCACATCATTATTTTTGCCTATGTGGCACTTATGTTACTACTGTACCTATGATACTCCCACTATGACTAGTCTTAAATTCAAAGTCCCTAAATTTTTGTGCTGTTTGTGCTTCGTGCCGTCTTGTAATTTTTTCCTTTAATTGGTCCCTGCGGCGCCCTCCTTCTGTGAGGTGGTGGTTTTGTCTTCCCCTAGTATTTCTGTTTGGTTTCCCCTCTCCTTTTCTATTCTTTTGCTTACATTTTTTGGCAGGTATGTCGCCGTGCCTCTGCTCTGCAGGAGGATTTGGGGTCGTGTTGCTTCTAATTCTAGACACATGATGAGTGTTTGATCCGGTGAATGTTCTATGGTCGCTATTCCTATCAATTGTTTGTTTTTTCTGTTTATCTGAACTTTTTTTTGTTTTTTTCTGCAGGTCTGATGGTTGTACCTCACTTCTGCTGGAATTTTGTGCCCCTGTTCCATTCATTTCCAGCTTAAAGGTGAGGTATTGGTCGTTTGGTTGTCTTATGGTTGCCGGTCCTAGATTTGGTTTGTTGTGTTACACTGAATATAAATATTGTTTACATACGAGTTAATTACAAAAAACCACCACAATTGTGGGCTGGGTTTCAAAAAACCACCTGGATCAAAAAAACTACAAAAACCATCGGCTCAGCGCTAATGAATTTCACATAGCCACCAGTCGAGGTCTAACCGTACGCGACGCTGACTTAATGCGGATTATGACAGGCGGGGCCCAGCTGCAGGTGCCACGTGGCAAGTTTGACACTCTGTTGTTAATTCTACACCTTTGTGCAATTTTCCAAAAATATGAGGACATCTTCGCTGCCTGACCCTCTCGACCCCGCCGCCGTGCAGCCCGCCTGCCCGCCACCGCTAGCGCGTCCTCCACGCCGGCCGCGCGCATCAGCACACAGAATCTCAGGCTGCCCTTGCTCATCTCGTACAGCGCGGCGCACAGTTCTGTCGACGAAGCTCCTCACGGGTCGTCTTCTCCACCTCCGGCCAGCCAGATGCAGACACCAATGTCGTGTCGAGACGAAGCTGAAGGTGCAGTCGCCGGACCTCGGCGAAGAAGAGCTCGTCGGAATTGAAGAAGAGCTCGCCGGACCTGGGCCGCGTCGTGGAAATTCTTCACGAGGTCGCGAGATTGTGGAAATTCTTCCCCGCTCGCCGCGGCCGCGGCCGCCGCCGCCCTTCCCTACGCTCGCGCTGCACCGGAAAACCACCATCTTGCCGGCCGCCCGACCCCGCCGCATCTTTCCGGCCGCGAGCTTGAGGAGCGCGGCGGCGCGGAGCCGAGGAAGCTGCCCCGGCGGCGCAGAGCAGAGGATCTTGCTGGCCTCTGCCTCGTCCGCGTGCTCGCCGTTAGCGCTGCGTGTGACATCGGGGAGGATGTCCTCGTAGGTAGTCAGCGGCGCGATGCGGCAGAACGCGTCGTCGGCACCGGGCGCGACACCAGAGACGCCGATGTGCCCGAGGTACTCGGCCGACGCGTTCTGCTCCAGGATCTTGGCCAGCACTCGCCGATGCGTCTCCGCCGTGCACGATGTGACGCGCTCGATGTACTCCAGCACCTTACGGTGCGCTTCGTCGCATGCCACCGCGGCCGCGGCCACCGTTGGCGCCGCCGGCATGGTGCTGCGCCGCACTGGACCCTCTCTAGCTAGCTACAGCGTGCTCGTGTCGTGTAGTGCGGAGGCTAAGCTACTGTCGTGCTTGTGGCCGATCGATCAGTGAGCAGAGAAGGCTGCCCGGCGGAGCAGAGGAGCTTGCTGGCCCCTGCCTTGTCCGCGTGCTCGCCGGCGGCCAGATGTGTTGGCATTTTTTTTTGAGATAAATGTGTTGGGATTTTACGGGAGAGAGAAACCTGACAGGCGGGTCCCAGGAACAATTGCAGAAAAGCCCAAAAATAACCTGACAGGTGGGCCTACTCTAACGGTGGCTGTCTAAATTGCCACGTCACTCTAAAACTGGGGCCCTCATGTCAGTTTCATGCTTAAGTGAGCGTCGCGCACGGTTAGACCACGACTGGTGGCTATGTGAAATTCATTAGCGCTGGGCCGGTGGTCGCGCACAATTTTTTTAAATACAGGTGGTTTTTTGAAACCCTAACACCAATTGTGGTGGTTTTTTGTAATTAACTCCTTACATACTTACGTTTCTTGACTATTTGGTGTTGTTTATCATTAGATCAGTTCGGTGGGCCTGCGTGTATCAGCTCTCTAAAATTTTCCCAGCTTCATATTTTTGATACAGATAATTAGCTTTGGTGAGGCATGCATGTGTGCTTTTAGCTAATAATCTAGGGACGGTGTGGTGCACAAGCTGCAGGGCCTACCTGTTGATGTTTGGTGGATCATGGTAGAGGCAGAGGAGCTTCAGAAACTATATTTCTTTTTCATGTGCATAGGCCTCTTAAATTTTACACAGATAAGTGAGAGAGTTTGTTCCAATCTGATCGTCATGATTTTATTACAACACTGTCCTGCGGTAATTTGACCTAAATTATGGATTTGATCTGTCAAGATAACGGGATTATGCAACTCTGATGGACTTGACTGAATATACTTATGATACATTTAGTTTTTACAAGAACTAGATGACCCGTTGCGCGACTGCGCAACTGCCGGATGCAAAGACTATATTATTGACGTACGCTTTTTTTATATGCTCACTATAATTTGATAGAGGCTCGATCGTATATGGATAACATCCTACCAACCTGTTGTGTCACTTATGTAATTGTCGAAAGTGAGGGTTGAGGGTTTAGAGTTCTTTGTAAGAAGTCAACGGGAGAGGGAGGCATGGACGATGATGGTAGTGTTTCAAATGAAGACAGCCTCAAGAGTTGGGAGTCGCATACCATATTGTTATCATATGCTCTTTGTTTCGTTGTTGTAGCAAAAACTATAGTTTAGTCAACCAAGCAAACAATAATGACCCCTTGCGCTCCTGCTGTAAATACCAGTAGCAAGAATTTATTGTAGCTATAACTTTTTGTGTTAATGGATGTATGTTACTGTTGTTGACATATCATTTTTGTAACCATTTCACTACCATCGATACCTCCTTAGAATTAGTGAGGTTTCGGCTCCTCTCGTTGTGCTGACGATTAGGATCTATCACTGACACACTTTTCTTAAAATTTTATTGTCCTTTCCCTCCTGTTTTGTATCCAGTGTTGCGTGTGTTATGTCCCCGCCGACTCGGTCTAATTTGTCCATGTCGTCAGCTCGGTCTGAAATGACCTAACAACCCGTGTCAGTCTTGAATTTATTTTTGTACATGAATAATCTTTGTGGTAATCAGAATTTGTAAGTACATTTATATTTGAATTAGAAGACTCATTTACCTTCGTAGATGAGCATACTTTTTTAGACTGACCATTGTTTAAATGGGTTTCTTATTATCTTAGACATGTCTGGTTGTCCCGACTGAAAGATTAGGGTGGTCGTGTTCACGTTTTCTGTGAGGGGATATATCACAATATTCATGTATGTAATCCACACTTAAATTCAAAAAGGGTTTTGATGCCTGTAGGTCTTGATGATCTACCCGACGGTTTTATTACAGCAGGCATATAGAGGTATGTTATATGTGGCTTTGGCATGCATATTTTGTAGGTAGAGAGAGATTTTTGAACTTTTCATCGTTGTCGGTCACTGGGACCACAAAAGCAGTCCATCTTGTTAGCTACCGTTTCACAATAATCATGGAGACAGGATCTGCAATTTGTGCTCAGTCTTAGCCACTAATAACACACCCATGCTTAAATGAAAAAAAACCATCTTTGCTCTTGTTCTAAACATTCAGTTTGCCTCGTCAACCGATAACATAAATTCATAACACACCCATGTTATGCTTAAAGTCCATACCAGAATACATATCTACCTATATAGTTCATGGGAACATAAATTGACTATCAATTTGACACTACACTAAATAGGCAAACACAGTAATCATCCCCCTAGCCTTCATCCTCGAAGATGACGATAAACCCATAAACAGAGCAGGTGCTCGATGGATGTTGGTGGTGACTTGAACAGAAAAGACCCCATCTTTGCTCTTGTTGTGAACATTCAGTTTGGCACCATCGACCAGCTAACGCCCATAGACCTGCTTCAGCTCCCCAGAATGGATGCACTTTCTGATGGGGTTGTTGCGCGCAAACACACTGGCTTTTCAAGATTGTCCGGGAACACACAAAGGAAGAGATAATAAACAAACTAACCAAAGAATGTTCAAAATAAGAAGAGAAGAAAAGAAGCTACAGAGCATCTACCCCTCAGTAATCACAATAATTATAATACAAATATATTTACACAATTAGGAACAGAAAAAGGCATGGTCTCTCAATAATTTCTCATGTTTCTACCATATTCAGGCACTGGTAAGCCGTGTCATTGAAACAAAAAACATCGGACATAAACTACAGAATTTAAGAATGCCCCAGATCACAGAGAAGATGGCCATAAACAAATAAATTAAAGAATGTACAAAAGCAAGAGAATATACATGCACAACAATCATAAGACTACGTCACAGTGGTATTGAACAATATTAATGTTATAAGGGTGAACCACGGATTACCAAATACATACCATGATCGTCAGCTGAGAAGAATAACAAAACTTTTGGTTCAAAGAAAAGCTCAGATCACGATGAGAAGGTTGTACCTTGTGAGAATATGATTTGCTGGTAACACTGAACTAAGGAGTAAATGAATATATGACACTTGATCAATTTCCAGTTGTGTGAGGACGTCAAAAGAACCAGCAGTGATAACTCATTATGACATTTTCTTATCTTAAGAATCAACATAATCCACGATTTGGGAAGTCCCAGCATTTCTTTACTGACAATGTCAGCGCGATATCTTATGAAGAGAATAGAGAAGTACACTATAACATACCTGCACAAGTCAACATTCATTCAGTTGTAGTGGAACTCTGAAAGGGTTGTACTACGTCTATTTTAATCTTGTACAACCTACACTGAATTCCACTGAAATTGAGCAAAGGTGTCTTCATTGGAAGCCTAAAAAACTTACGCGCAAACGTGAGGACCTGCGCAAGGAAGAAGGGGTAATCCTTCATCGGCACAAGCGCCAGCTTGTACAGCACACGGTTCATCACCGGGCAACAGGAGCACCACCGTGGCCGCCACCGCCGCTGTGATCCCCATACCAACACCGTCCCCTCCGCCATCAGCCCCTTTCCCTGAAACCCAAACCGCCCCACGCGCGCCGCGTCTCAACGAGTCGCATCCTCCCGCTAGCATCGCCAGGGGCGGCGGCGAGGCCCAGGCGACCATCGGGGGACGGGAGGGATGATGCACAGAGGGATAATGATAACTCATTATGTAGAGACACTTTCCTAATAAACAAAAAACATCAAGAAGCAACAATATTAGCAAAGCTACCGATGAAAACTGCCCAGTCACCGATGAAAATCTACAATCTACAATCTAACAAAGACTTTCATTTAAGGTAGTCGACGGGAAGGTGAAACCAAATATGTAGTGTGTGTCTGTGTGAGAGAGAGAGGGAGAGAGAAGGAGGTGCTAGCAGAGACTAAATGATTAAATGTCATCAACCGGTAATATGACCAGATCATTTACTTTTCCTATAGCCAACAAATAATACCTAATCCAAAACAATGTCCTATACAACCATCACAACAAATTAATCCCAGGTACAACCTCCTTCACTGCCATCATAGGCTAGAACAGAACACCAGGAAAACCATAAATCTGATCAAGACAATACACAAATATCATGTGATGGATGTAAAACTAAAGGGTGAGATGGCTCTAGAGATGCACATCACCAAAGTATCAGCTTGCCTTTGCTAATTTAGAATCACATATGACATATCACTTAGAGCTGAAGGAGGATGCTAAAAAAATATTAATCTCAATCATCGATTAGTTCGTAGGAATTGAATAACTAAGGTAGGATACTTTTCTCAACATGGATTCAGTTCTGACCATCTTGAATTGTACTTGAAACAAATATTAATTGCAGAAAAGGAAAGAACATCATACAATCCCAATGAAGTGGCAAACCACATGGTAACTATAATTGGAGGCTAACATATAGCATCTGGAAAGAAAATTGCACATGTGGAACTACAAAAATTATCCAAAAACAGTCACCTGATGAGAAGCTGGCCGCACAACATATTATTCCTTTGCTATCGAGCTGTCATAGGATAGATATGAAGGGTATCAGCCCTATGTGGGCTATAACAAAGCGTAGGAGGTGAGTGAGCCCGCCTGGACTCAACGCTTTTCTTGCTCCAAGACCACCCTCTAGCCCTCATGTCAAATAGATGACCGAATTGTAAATAGTCATAGAAAGATTTAAGCTGAGGAACATAGAGGTCTCTCCCACCATTTTTGTCATATACCTCTGGAATAGTGTTGAAATCGCATGCCACTTGATCAGTCGCAGGACGCAGACATTGTTTTTTATCAAGCTTGGCTTTATCCCTTAGCTGGATATTCCTTGAAACAAAACTAAAGAACAATTAACTATTTTTTATTTTAATGAATAGGGAAGGGCATGCACATCTGAAATCTCTATGTGTAATGTGTGTGTGGAAAAGAGACAAAATATGCATATCTGAAATCTCCTGGTGTGCAATCGAAAGGTTATTATACATGAAACGAAAAATTAAATCTAGAACATCATGTGAAAATTTTACCAAAAAACAGAAACCTGCTCATTCATCCATTCAACATGAGGCAAAAATGGGGCTTAAATACATGATTTCATACCGGCAGGCGAGCACATGGAGTCGAAGGAGGCATCAATGGAAGCTGCTCTTCGCCTTCTTCATCACATCTGCATTATGTGCGACCAGAGCTGATGCTACTGACCTCGTCCTGAACAAATCCAGCACCAACCAGCTCCTCGTGGCCCTCCACATTAGACCCAGACACTGATACCATCTGGGATTCATCATGGCCAACATACCGAACAACACAAAGGTGAAAAATAAGTATCAGATGTCACAAGCTAAAATCAACGAAATAAGTATGTACTTTCTACAAATAGAAATATGTGCAACAGATACATGATTGTTTTACACCTTGAAAAAGTCACAGAACTATCACAAAGTTCTAAACGCACCAAGTAAATGTCACTGTGATGTTGCAAATTGATTTGCTTAGTTTGGAAGGTCCAAATCCACATCTGCGGGTAGTATAGCATTCGGACATCAGATAAATCTATAAAGGAAGAAAATCGTACAACAAAAAGCAGGCACTGTGCATATATACTCTCTTTTCGAAAGGTACCTGACACGTAAGATAAATACTATTTTCAAAAAATCACCAAGATTTAAGAATTCAGATTATAAATCATTTGGAGCAAATACAACACCAGCAATTAAACATGTACAGAAATTAAATAACAGTGATCCCAAATCGTATGGTAAAGATTTAGCGAATTTATGCACAATTCATCAGAAACAATAACTTACGATCCAACAACATAGCATTTAAAAGAACAAGTTCTATATATCTTTGGAAGTGACCAATTAACTCTTTTTAGAAGGTCATATTCAAACCACGACACATATCAGATTTGTTGCAATCTCACAAACAACCTGCTAGATAAAAAGGCTATATGTAAACGAGAAACAAAGAGTATTTCCACCTGGTTTCGACCTACATCTTGCCGCCGTGTTGCCATCAGTGGCTACATGCTGCACCGACCAATTGTTCTGGACAACCTACATTAGAACACACAAGAATTATCCAGATTAAGACCATAGTAGAATAAGCACAAGTAACTGTTGAATTATGGAAATCATCATCAATAAATATGCTTAAAACGTAGTTGAACCAGTAATTTGATAAATATGACAACTTTGCACCTCTACTTTAGGACCCACCAACTTTGCATCAATCAAAAAACAGCAATCTAGAAACATAATGGCATTGAGAACATACCCTTGTGAAGCTCTTGTTTGAACAATTAAACCATCAGTTGCAAAATGAACACGCTTAGACCCTGCTTCCTGCAAGCAATTCATCAAGCACTCAATGAGCATTAAAAACTGAAGATATAAACTAATCACCACACGGAAAGAAACAAACACTGAAAACAAAGAGTATTTCCACCTGGTTTCGACCTACATCTGGCCGCCGTGTTGCCATCAGTGGCTACATGCTGCACCGACCAATTGTTCTGGACAACCTACATTAGAACACACAAGAATTATCCAGATTAAGACCATAGTAGAATAAGCACAAGTAACCGTTGAATTATGGAAATCATCATCAATAAATATGCTTAAAACGTAGTTGAACCAGTAATTAGATAAATATGACAACGTTGCACCTCTACTTTAGGACCCACCAACTTTGCATCAACCAAAAAACAGCAATCTAGAAACATAATGGCATTGAGAACATACCCCTGTGAAGCTCTTGTTTGAACAATTAAACCATCAGTTGCAAAATGAACACGCTTAGACCCTGCTTCCTGCAAGCAATTCATCAAGCACTCAATGAGCATTAAAAACTGAAGATATAAACTAATCACCACACGGAAAGAAACAAACACTGAATTCCTTGTCATAAATATCGTGCATACATATACAAAAATAATTACAGAGATTAGCAAGATCCATGACAGGAAGTAGAGGCTCCAAGATAGGAAAGGGTTGACAACACTTTAACAGAGCATAGCATGAAAATGAAAATAACCATTCATGGCTTGGACTCCTTGTCTTGAATAGGTCGGGAAACAATCCCCGAGACTATATGGCATGAACTAGTGAGCACTCGCGAAACAACCCCCCAGAGAGAGACTAAATGGCATCAACCAGTGAACACTACAACATCAGGTCAGATACAAAACTCAACTAACTCCATTTTTTTTATCATTATAAGAGTAGACAGAGAGTAGACAGAGAGAGGAAGGAGGGACAAGCAAACCTGTAGAAATCCTAGCACCATGCTCCCGCTTGAGGTCCAATGCGTTCCTCATCTCCCAGGCATGCAGACACCGTCACCATCGTCGCTCAGTCCGGCGGTCCAGACCTTCGCTCGAAGCAGAGCGGGGCAGAGGCGACCGACAACCACCATCGTCCATCAGTGAGGGCCGTAAATCGCTGTCGGCCCGCTCGATTTAGCTTCGGTCTTCCATCTCTAGCACCACGGAGAGTCGACCACGAAAGTGCCCTGCTCGCCGCCGCGCCGTCTCAGCCCGACCAACGTAGCCGTCGTACCTCTCGCAACAATCGCCGCCGCCCTACTCGTACTAACAACAAGCATACCAGACAGGAGCCGCCCTTCCCTGCCCAACCCGAGCCTTCCTGAGAGAGGAGGAAGGGAAGACGAGTGAGAGGCGGTGACCTGAAGGAACAAGGCGCCAGCCGAAAGACGAGCTCGAGAAGGAGCGGACGAGGATGGAGGAGGAGGGGTGGCGGTGGTGGACGAGAAGAAGCTGGGGAAGGGCGGCGGCGGTTGCACTGGGGCGGTTGCACTGGAGCGGTGGCGGCGGCTGCACGGGAGGGGAGAAGGGCACTGATTCGGGGAGGAGGGACTGGATCGGCGATTCGTCCTAGGGTTTCACCGCGAGCTTGTTTCGTATGTTCTTCCACCTACCGAACGGGAACGCAGACGAGCTGGTCTACCCACTGATTCGCGGACCCAGTGCGTAGCAGGTCCCACCCGTCATCGACCTATGCGACAAGCCAGTCCGTGAAAAAACTATTCACAGCATCCGACGGCTGTGATGAAAGTAGGAGTGAACTTTACTATTCCTAAGGGCGATCCAACGGCCCAGAATCGCCAGGAGGGGCAAACCCTCTCATATGGAGGGTATGCTCTCAACCTTTATAGAAGTAATTCTATATACATTTATTTCATGTTTCCAGAAATCCTGCCCCTTGGCTCGTGAGCTTCATGTCAGTATAGTTTAAGACTTCTTACTCAGGCTTTCATGTCAGGGGTCTCCCAAGGTAATTGATTTAACTAGTGTCAGTCTTACAATCTCCATGATCCCACGGTAATAATGTTCAAAGTATTACTACAGAATATATGTTAATGTGGGGGACATATTTATTTTATTTTTGTTAGGCGTCAACAGCATGCCGCATGTACTGATATTTTTTCTTGCAAATGTCCAATTACTCAAAATGTCTCAGATACGTCTATGTTGCAGTAATGCAATTATTTTTTTATTTCTCACTTCATTCCGGTTTCACTGTATTATAATGATGTTTCTGATGGCAATCAGCCAATCAGTACCGTCATTTTAGATGCTTTGGTTTTGTTTTTCATAGATGCCAACTGAACTAATTACTAGGGTGTCGACACAGCAAGGTGAGCATCTCCTGGTGAACCTTCTCAAGGGAGTCCTCGCGAGAATCAGAGGAGCCTCCCGAGTCCTTATGAGGACGGCCATTACGGCGATTCTGTGTCTTCCTCTTTATGCACTCCATGATCATGTGACCATCCTACTGCATGGTGCATAAGGCTCTAGTGGAGATCCCAGCCCCCGGTGCAGGAGAAGGCACAGCTTGCGGCAGTGGTGAAATACGTGCAGCCAGGACTGCTGAAGAGGAGGACAACATGCCCGTGGTGCGTAGACGCGGCTCCTCAGACCGCACCTCAGCTGGCATCGTAAAAACTCACGATTTTGGGCATTTCTGGCCGTTTTCGTGGGCTATAGCACACGGTTTTGGGGTCCGACATGGATTTAAATGGTCCGGGACCCCGTCACACTATTTTTGCGAAATCATAAAAAACTCGCGATTTCGTACATTTCTGGTCGTTTTCGTGAGCTATAGCCCATGGTTTTTGGGTCCCGGGAAGATTTCAAAGCCCCGTGACCCCCGGTACACGACTCTAGTGGCATCGTAAAAACTCGCGATTTCGGGCAATTCTGGCCGTTTTCGTAGGCTATTGTCCACGATTTTTGGGTCCCAGGAAGATTTCAAAGCCTCGTGACCCCAGTACACGACTCTAGTGGCATCGTAAAAACTCGCGATTTCGGGCATTTCTGGCCGTTTTTGTGGGCTATAGCACACGGTTTTGGGGTCCGACGTGGATTTAAATGGTCCGGGACTCCGTCACACTATTTTTGCGAAATCATAAAAAACTCGTCATTTCAGGCATTTCTGGCCGTTTTCGTGGGCTATAGTCCACGGTTTTTGGGTCCCGGGAAGATTTCAAGGCCCCGTGACCCCCGGTACACGACTCTAGTGGCATCGTAAAAATTCGCGATTTCGGGCATTTCTGGTCGTTTTCGTGGGCTATAGCACACGGTTCTGGGTCCGACGTGGACTTAAATGGTCCAGAACCCCGTCACACGATTTTTGCGAAATCATAAAAAACTCGCGATTTCGTACATTTCTGGTCGTTTTCGTGAGCTATAGCCCATGGTTTTTGGGTCCGGGAAGATTTCAAAGCCCCGTGACCCCCGGTACACGACTCTAGTGGCATCGTAAAAACTCGCGATTTCGGGCAATTCTGGCCGTTTTCGTAGGCTATTGTCCACGGTTTTTGGGTTCAAAGCCCCGTGACCCCCAGTACACGACTCTAGTGGCATCGTAAAACTCGCGATTTCGGTCATTTCTGGCCGTTTTTGTGGGCTATAGCACACCGTTTTGGGGTCCGACGTGGATTTAAATGGTCCGGGACCCCGTCACACGATTTTTGCGAAATCATAAAAAACACGTGATTGCAGGCATTTATGGTCGTTTTCGTGGGCTATAGTCCACGGTTTTCGGGTCCCGGGAAGATTTCAAGGCCCCGTGACCCCCGGTACACGACTCTAGTGGCATCGTAAAAACTCGCGATTTCGGGAATTTCTGGTCGTTTTCGTGGGCTATAGCACACGGTTTTGGGGTCCGACGTGGACATAAATGGTCCAGGACCCCGTTACACGATTTTTGCGAAATCATAAAAAACTCGCGATTTCGTGCATTTCTTGCCGTTTTCGTGGGCTATAGCCCATGGTTTTTGGGTCCCGGGAAGATTTCAAAGCGCCGTGACCCCCGGTACACGACTCTAGTGGCATCGTAAAAACTCGCGATTTCGGGCATTTCTGGCCGTTTTCGTGGGCTATTGTCCACGGTTTTGGGTCCCAGGAAGATTTCAAAGCCCCGTGCCCCCCAGTACACGACTCTAGTGGCATCGTAAAAACTCACGATTTCGGGCATTTCTGGCCGTTTTTGTGGGCTATAGCACACGGTTTTGGGGTCCGACGTGGATTTAAATGGTCCGGGACCCCGTCACACGATTTTTGCGAAATCATAAAAAACTCGTGATTTCAGGCATTTATGGTTGTTTTCGTGGGCTATAGTCCACGGTTTTGGGTCCCGTGAAGATTTCAAAGCTCCGGATCCCCACTACACGACTCTAGTGGCATCGAAAGAACTCACGATTTCTGGCATTTCTGGCCGTTTTCGTGGGCTGTAGTCCACGGTTTTTGTGTCCCGGGAAGATTTCAAAGCCCCGTGACCCCGAGTACACGACTCTAGTGGTATCGTAAAAACTCGCGATTTCGGGCATTTCTGGTCGTTGTCATGGGCTATAGTCCACGGTTTTTGGGTCCCGGGAAGATTTCAAAGCCCCATGACCCCCGGTACACGACTCTAGTGGCATCGTAAAAACTCACGATTTTGGGCATTTCTGGCCGTTTTCGTGGGCTATAGTCCACGGTTTTTGGGTCCCGGGAAGATTTCAAGGCCCCGTGACCCCCGGTACACGACTCTAGTGGCATCGTAAAAAATTCGCGATTTCGGGCATTTCTGGTCGTTTTCGTGGGCTATAGCACACGGTTCTGGGTCCGACGTGGACTTAAATGGTCCAGAACCCCGTCACACGATTTTTGCGAAATCATAAAAAACTCGCGATTTCGTACATTTCTGGTCGTTTTCGTGAGCTATAGCCCATGGTTTTTGGGTCCGGGAAGATTTCAAAGCCCCGTGACCCCCGGTACACGACTCTAGTGGCATCGTAAAAACTCGCGATTTCGGGCAATTTTGGCCGTTTTCGTAGGCTATTGTCCACGGTTTTTGGGTTCAAAGCCCCGTGACCCCCAGTACACGACTCTAGTGGCATCGTAAAAACTCGCGATTTCGGTCATTTCTGGCCGTTTTTGTGGGCTATAGCACACCGTTTTGGGGTCCGACGTGGATTTAAATGGTCCGGGACCCCGTCACACGATTTTTGCGAAATCATAAAAAACACGTGATTTCAAGCATTTATGGTCGTTTTCGTTGGCTATAGTCCACGGTTTTTGGGTCCCGGGAAGATTTCAAGGCCCCGTGACCCCCGGTACACGACTCTAGTGGCATCGTAAAAACTCGCGATTTCGGGAATTTCTGGTCGTTTTCGTGGGCTATAGCACACGGTTTTGGGGTCCGACGTGGACATAAATGGTCCAGGACCCCGTTACACGATTTTTGCGAAATCATAAAAAACTCGTGATTTCGTGCATTTCTTGCCGTTTTCGTGGGCTATAGCCCATGGTTTTTGGGTCCCGGGAAGATTTCAAAGCGTCGTGACCCCCGGTACACGACTCTAGTGGCATCGTAAAAACTCGCGATTTCGGGCATTTCTGGCCGTTTTCGTGGGCTATTGTCCACGGTTTTGGGTCCCAGGAAGATTTCAAAGCCCCGTGACCCCCAGTACACGACTCTAGTGGCATCGTAAAAACTCACGATTTCGGGCATTTCTGGTCTTTTTTGTGGGCTATAGCACACGGTTTTGGGGTCCGACGTGGATTTAAATGGTTCGGGACCCCGTCACACGATTTTTGCGAAATCATAAAAAACTCGTGATTTCAGGCATTTATGGTTGTTTTCGTGGGCTATAGTCCACGGTTTTTGGGTCCCGTGAAGATTTCAAAGCTCCGGATCCCCACTACACGACTCTAGTGGCATCGAAAGAACTCACGATTTCTGGCATTTCTGGCCGTTTTCGTGGGATGTAGTCCACGGTTTTTGTGTCCCGGGAAGATTTCAAAGCCCCGTGACCCCGAGTACACGACTCTAGTGGCATCGTAAAAACTCGCGATTTCGGGCATTTCTGGTCGTTGTCATGGGCTATAGTCCACGGTTTTTGGGTCCCGGGAAGATTTCAAAGCCCCATGACCCCCGGTACACGACTCTAGTGGCATCGTAAAAACTCACGATTTTGGGCATTTCTGGCCGTTTTCGTGGGCTATAGCACACGGTTTTGGGGTCCGACATGGATTTAAATGGTCCGGGACCCGTCACACTATTTTTGCGAAATCATAAAAAAAAATCGTGATTTCAGGCATTTCTGGCCGTTTTCGTGGTCTATAGTTCACGGTTTTTGGGTCCCGGGAAGATTTCAAAGCCCCGTGACCCCCGGTACACGACTCTAGTGGCATCGTAAAAACTCGCGATTTCGGGCATTTTTGGCCATTTTCGTGGGCTATAGTCCACGGTTTTTGGGTCCCGGGAAGATTTTAAAACCCCGTGACCCCCGGTACACGACTCTAGTGGCATCGTAAAAACTCACGATTTTGGGCATTTCTGGCCGTTTTCGTGGGCTATAGCACACGGTTTTGGGGTCCGACCTGGATTTAAATGGTCCGAGACCCCGTCACACTATTTTTGCGAAATCATAAAAAACTCGTGATTTCAAGCATTTCTGCCCGTTTTCGTGGGCTATAGTCCACGGTTTTTGGGTCCCGGGAAGATTTCAAGGCCCCGTGACCCCCGGTACACGACTCTAGTGGCATCGTAAAAACTCGCGATTTCGGGCATTTCTGGTCGTTTTCGTGGGCTATAGCACACGGTTCTGGGTCCGACGTGGACATAAATGGTCCAGAACCCCGTCACACGATTTTTGCGAAATCATAAAAAACTGCCGATTTCGTACATTTCTGGCCGTTTTCGTGAGCTATAGCCCATGGTTTTTGGGTCCCGGGAAGATTTCAAAGCCCCGTGACCCCCGGTACATGACTCTAGTGGCATCGTAAAAACTCGCGATTTCGGGCATTGCTGGCCGTTTTCGTGGGCTATTGTCCACGGTTTTTGGGTCCGAGGAAGATTTCAAAGCCCCGTGACCCCCAGTACACGACTCTAGTGGCATCGTAAAAACTTGCGATTTCGGACATTTCTGGCCGTTTTTGTGGGCTATAGCACACAGTTTTGGGTCCGACGTGGATTTAAATGGTCCGGGACCCCGTCACACGATTTTTGCGAAATCATAAAAAAATCGTGATTTCAGGCATTTATGGTCGTTTTCGTGGGCTATAGTCCATGATTTTTGGGTCCCGGGAAGATTTCAAAGCCCCGTGACCCCCGGTACACGACTCTAGTGGTATCGTAAAAAACTCGCGATTTCGGGCATTTCTGGTCGTTTCATGGGCTACAGTCCACGGTTTTAATAGTGCACGGTTTTTGGATCCCGGGAAGATTTCAAAACCCCGTGACCCCCGGTACACGACTCTAGTGGCATCGTAAAAACTCGCGATTTCGGGAATTTCTGGTCGTTTTTGTGGGCTATAGCACACGGTTCTGGGTCCGACGTGGACATAAATGGTCCAGAACCCCGTCACACGATTTTTGCGAAATCATAAAAAACTGCCGATTTCGTACATTTCTGGCCGTTTTCGTGAGCTATAGCCCATGGTTTTTGGGTCCCGGGAAGATTTCAAAACCCCGTGACCCCCGGTACACGACTCTAGTGGTATCGTAAAAACTCGCGATTTCGGGCATTTCTGGCCGTTTTCGTGGGCTATAGTACACGGTTTTGGGGTCCGACGTGGATTTAAATGGTCCGGGACCCTGTCACACGATTTTTGCGAAATCATAATTTTTTTCTCGAGATTTCAGGCATTTCTGGCCGTTTTCGTGGGCTATAGTCCATGGATTTTGGGTCCCGGAAAGATTTCAAAGCCGCGTGACCCCCGGTACACGACTCTAGTGGCATCGTAAAAACTCGCGATTTCGGACATTTCTGGCCGTTTTCGTGGGCTATAGTCCACGGTTTTTGGGTCTCGGGAAGATTTCAAAACCCCGTGACCACCGGTACACGACTCTAGTGGTATCGTAAAAACTCGCGATTTCGGGCATTTCTGGCCGTTTTCGTGGGCTATAGCACACGGTTTTGGGGTCCGACATGGATTTAAATGGTCCGGGACCCCGTCACACTATTTTTGCGAAATCATCAAAAACTCGTGATTTCAGGCATTTCTGGACGTTTACGTGGGCTGTAGTCCACGGTTTTTGGGTCCCGGGAAGATTTCAAGGCCCCGTGACCCCCGGTACACGACTCTAGTGGCATCGTAAAACCTTGCGATTTCGGGCATTTCTGGCCGTTTTCGTTGGCTATAGCACACGGTTTTGGGGTCCGACGTGGACTTAAATGGTCCGGGACCCCGTCACACGATTTTTGCGAAATCATATTTTTTTTTGCAATTTCGGGCATTTCTGGCCGTTTTCGTGGGCTATAGTCCATTTTTTTTGGGTCCCGGGAAGATTTCAAAGCCCCGTGATCCCCGGTAAACGACTCTAGTGGCATCGTAAAAACTCGCGATTTCGGGCATTTCTGTCCGTTTTCGTGGGCTATCGTTCACGGTTTTTGGGTCCCAGGAAGATTTCAAAGCCCGTGACCCCCAGTACACGACTCTAGTGGCATCGTAAAAACTCGTGATTTCAGGTATTTCTGGCCGTTCTCGTGGGCTATAGTCCACGCTTTTTTGGGTCACGGGAAGATTTCAAAGCCTCGTGACCCCCGGTACACGACTCTAGTGGCATCGTAAAAACTCGCAATTTCGGGCATTTCTGGCCGTTCTCGTGGGCTATAGTCCACACTTTTTGGGTCCCGGGAAGATTTCAAAGCCCCGTGACCCCCGGTACACGACTCTAGTGGCATCGTAAAAACTCGCGATTTCGGGCATTTCTGGCCGTTTTCGTGGGCTATTGTCCACGGTTTTTGGGTCCCAGGAAGATTTCAAAGCCCCATGACCCCCGGTACACGACTCAAGTGGCATCGTAAAAACTCACGATTTTGGGCATTTCTGGCCGTTTTAGTGGGATATAGCACACGGTTTTGGGGTCCTACATGGATTTAAATGGTCCGGGATCCGTCACACTATTTTTGCGAAATCTAAAAAACTCGTGATTTCAGGCATTTCTGGCCGTTTTCGTGGGCTGTAGTCCACGGTTTTTGGGTCCCGGGAAGATTTCAAGGCCCCGTGACCCCCGGTACACGACTCTAGTGGCATCGTAAAAACTCGCGATTTCGGGAATTTCTGGTCGTTTTCGTGGGCTATAGCACACAGTTTTGGGGTCCGACGTGGACATAAATGGTCCAGGACCCCGTTACACGATTTTTGCGAAATCATAAAAAACTCGCGATTTCGTGCATTTCTGGCCGTTTTCGTGGGCTATAGCCCATGGTTTTTGGGTCCCGGGAAGATTTCAAAGCCCCGTGACCTCCGGTACACGACTCTAGTGGCATCGTAAAAACTCACGATTTCGGGCATTTCTGGCCGTTTTTGTGGGCTATAGCACACGGTTTTGGGGTCCGACGTGGATTTAAATGGTCCGGGACCCCGTCACACGATTTTTGTGAAATCATAAAAAACTCGTGATTTCAGAAATTTATGGTTGTTTTCGTGGGCTATAGTCCATGGTTTTTGGGTCCCGTGAAGATTTCAAAGCTCCGTGATCCCCGGTACACGACTCTAGTGGTATCGTAAAAACTCACGATTTCTGGCATTTCTGGCCGTTTTCGTGGGCTATAGTCCACGGTTTTTGGGTGCCGGGAAGATTTCAAAGCCCCGTGACCCCGAGTACACGACTCTAGTGGCATCGTAAAAAACTCGCGATTTTGGGCATTTCTGGTCGTTTCATGGGCTATAGTCCACGGTTTTAATAGTCCACGGTTTTTGGGTCCCGGGAAGATTTCAAAACTCCGTGACCCCCGGTACACGACTCTAGTGGTATCGTAAAAACTCGCGATTTCGGGCATTTCTGGCCGTTTTCGTGGGCTATAGCACACGGTTTTGGAGTCCGACATAGATTTAAATCGTCCGGGACCCCGTCACACTATTTTAGCGAAATCATCAAAAACTCGTGATTTCAGGCATTTCTGGCCGTTTACGTGGGCTATAGTCCACGGTTTTTTGGTCCCGGGAAGATTTCAAGGCCCCGTGACCCCCGGTACACGACTCTAGTGGCATCGTAAAACCTTGCGATTTCGGGCATTTCTGGCCGTTTTCGTTGGCTATAGCACACGATTTTGGGGTCCGACGTGGACTTAAATGGTCCGGGACCCCGTCACACGATTTTTGCGAAATCATAAAAAAATTCGCGATTTCGGGCATTTCTGGCCGTTTTCGTGGGCTATAGTCCATAGTTTTTGGGTCCCGGGAAGATTTCAAAGCCCCGTGATCCCCGGTAAACGACTCTAGTGGCATCGTAAAAACTCGCGATTTCGGGCATTTATGTCCGTTTTCGTGGGCTATCGTTCACGGTTTTTGGGTCCCAGGAAGATTTCAAAGCCCCGTGACCCCCAGTACACGACTCTAGTGGCATCGTAAAAACTCGTGATTTCGGGTATTTTTGGCCGTTCTCGTGGGCTATAGCACACGGTTTTGAGTCCGACGTGGATTTAAATGGTCTGGGACCCCGTCACACGATTTTTGCGAAATCATAAAAAACTCGCGATTTCGGGCATTTCTGGCCGTTTTCGTGGGCTATAGTCCACGGTTTTTGGGTCCCGGGAAGATTTCAAAACCCCGTGAGCCCCGGTATACGACTCTAGTGGTATCGTAAAAACTCGTGATTTCGGGCATTTATGGCCGTTTTCGTGGGCTATAGCACACGGTTTTGGGGCCGACGTGGATTTAAATGGTTCGGGACCCTGTCACACAATTTTTGCGAAATCATAAAAAAAAATCGTGATTTCAGGCATTTCTGGCCGTTTTCGTGGTCTATAGTTCACGGTTTTTGGGTCCCGGAAAGATTTCAAAGCCCCTGACCCCCGGTACACGACTCTAGTGGCATCGTAAAAACTCGCGATTTCGGTCATTTCTGGCCGTTTTCGTGGGCTATAGTCCACGGTTTTTGGGTCCCGGGAAGATTTCAAAGCCCCGTGACCCCCGGTACACGACTCGAGTGGCATCGTAAAAACTCGCGATTTCGGGCATATCTGGCCGTTTTCGTGGGCTATTGTCCACAGTTTTTGGGTCCAGGAAGATTTTCAAAGCCCCGTGACCCCTAGTACACGAATCTAGTGGCATTGTAAAAACTCGTGATTTCGGGCATTTCTGGCCGTTTTTGTGGGCTATAGCACACGGTTTTGGGGTCCGACGTGGATTTAAATGGTCCGGGACCCGTCACACGATTTTTGAGAAATAATAAAAAAACTCGTTATTTCAGGCATTTATGGTCGTTTTCGTGGGCTATAGTCCACGATTTTGTGGTCTCGGGAAGACTTCAAAGCCCCGTGACCCCCGGTACACGACTCTATTGGCATCATAAAAACTCGCGATTTCGGGCATTTCTGGCCGTTTTCGTGGGCTATATTACACGGTTTTGGGGTCCGACGTGGATTTAAATGGTACGGGACTCTGTCACACGTTTTTTGCGAAATAATAAAAAAAATCACGATTTCAGCCATTTCTGGCCGTTTTCTTGGGCTATAGTCCACGGTTCTTGGGTCCCGGAAAGATTTCAAAGCCCCGTGACCCCCGGTACACGACTCTAGTGGCATCGTAAAAACTCGCGATTTCGGGAATTTCTGGCCGTTTTCGTGGGCTATAGTCCACGGTTTTTGGGTCCCGGGAAGATTTCAAAACCCCGTGACCCCCGGTACACAACCCTATTGGCATCGTAAAAACTCGCGATTTCGGGCATTTCTGGCCGTTTTCGTGGGCTATAGCAACGGTTTTGGGGTCCGACGTGGACTTAAATGGTCCGGGACCCCGTCACACGATTTTTGCGAAATCATAAAAACTCGCGATTTCGTGCATTTCCGGCCATTTTCGTGGGCTATAGTCCACGGTTTTTGGGTCCCGGGAAGATTTCAAAACCCTGTGACCCCCGGTACACAACCCTATTGGCATCGTAAAAACTCGCGATTTCGGGCATTTCTGGCCGTTTTCGTGGGCTATAGCAACGGTTTTGGGGTCCGACGTGGACTTAAATGGTCCGGGACCCCGTCACACGATTTTTGCGAAATCATAAAAACTCGCGATTTCGTGCATTTCCGGCCATTTTCGTGGGCTATAGCCCATGGTTTTTGGGTCCCGGGAAGATTTCAAAGCCCCGTCTAGTGGCATCGTAAAAACTCGCGATTTCGGGCATTTCTGGCCGTTTTCGTGTGCTATTGTCCACGGTTTTTGGGTCCCAGGAAGATTGCAAAGCCCCGTGACCCCCAGTACACGACTCTAGTGGCATCGTAAAAACTCGCGATTCCGGGCATTTCTGGCCATTTTTGTGGGCTATAGCACACGGTTTTGGGGTCCGACGTGGATTTAAATGGTCTGGGACCCCGTCACATGATTTTTGCGAAATCATAAAAAACTCGCGATTTCGGGCATTTCTGGCCGTTTTCGTGGGCTATAGTCCACGGTTTTTGGGTCCCGGGAAGATTTTCAAAACCCCGTGAGCCCCGGTACACGACTCTAGTGGTATCGTAAAAACTCGTGATTTCGGGCATTTATGGCCGTTTTCGTGGGCTATAGCACACGGTTTTGGGGTCCGACGTGGATTTAAATGGTTCGGGACCCTGTCACACAATTTTTGCGAAATCATAAAAAAAAATCGTGATTTCAGGCATTTCTGGCCGTTTTCGTGGTCTATAGTTCACGGTTTTTGGGTCCCGGAAAGATTTCAAAGCCCCTGACCCCCGGTACACGACTCTAGTGGCATCGTAAAAACTCGCGATTTCGGTCATTTCTGGCCGTTTTCGTGGGCTATAGTCCACGGTTTTTGGGTCCCGGGAAGATTTCAAAACCCCGTGACCCTCGGTACACGACTCTAGTGGTATCGTAAAAACTCGCGATTTCGGGCATTTTTGGCCGTTTTCGTGGGCTATAGCACACGGTTTTGGGGTCTGACGTGGATTTAAATGGTCCGGGACCCTGTCACACGATTTTTGCGAAATCATAAAAAAAACGTGATTTCAGTCATTTCTGACCGTTTTCGTGGGCTATAGTCCACGGTTCTTGGGTCCCGGAAAGATTTCAAAGCCCCGTGACCCCCGGTACACGGCTCTAGTGGCATCGTAAAAACTCGCGATTTCGGGAATTTCTGGCCGTTTTCGTGGGCTATAGTCCACGGTTTTTGGGTCCCGGGAAGATTTCAAAACCCCGTGACCCCCGGTACACGACTCTAGTGGTATCGTAAAAACTCGCGAGTTCGGGCATTTCTGGCCGTTTTTGTGGGCTATAGCACACGGTTTAGGGGTCCGACATGGATTTAAATGGTCCGGGACCCGTCACACTATTTTTGCGAAATCATAAAAAAACTCGTGATTTTAGGCATTTTTGGCCGTTTTCGTGGGCTATAGTCCACGGTTTTTGGGTCCCGGGAAGATTTCAAGGCCCCGTGACCCCCGGATACACGACTCTAGTGGCATCGTAAAAACTTGTGATTTTGGGCATTTCTGGCCGTTTTCGTGTGCTATAGCACACGGTTTTGGGGTCCGACGTGGCTTAAATGGTTCGGGACCCGTCACACGATTTTTGTGAAATCATAAAAAACTCGCGATTTCAGGCATTTCTGGCCGTTTTCGTGGTCTATAGTCCACGGTTTTTGGGTCCCGGAAAGATTTCAAAGCCCGGTGACCCCCGGTACACGACTCTAGTGGCATCGTAAAAACTCGCGATTTTGGGCATTTCTGGCCGTTTTCGTGGGCTATAGCACACGGTTTTGGGGTCCGACGGGGATTTAAATGGTCCGGGACCCCAACACACGATTTTTGCGAAATCATAAAAAACTCGTGATTTCAGGCATTTATGGTCGTTTTCGTGGGCTATAGTCCACGGTTTTTGGGTCCCGGAAAGACTTCAAAGCCCCGTGACCCCCGGTACACGACTCTATTGGCATCGTAAAAACTCACGATTTCGGGCATTTCAAGCCGTTTTCGTGGGCTATAGTCCATGGTTTTTGGGTCCCGGGAAGATTTCAAAGCCCCGTGACCCCCGGTACACGACTCTAGTGGCATCGTAAGAACTCGCGATTTCGGGCATTTCTGGCCGTTCTCGTGGGCTATAGTCCATGCTTTTTGGGTCCCGGGAAGATTTCAAAGCCCCGTGACCCCCGGTACACGACTCTAGTGGCATCATAAAAACTCGCGATTTCGGGCATTTCTGGCCGTTTTCGTGGGCTATAGCAACGGTTTTGGGGTCCCAGGAAGATTTCAAAGTCCCGTGACCCCCGGTACACAACTCTAGTGGCATCGTAAAAACTCGCGATTTCGGTCATTTCTGGCCGTTTTTGTGGGCTATAGCAACGGTTTTGGGGTCCGACATGGATTTAAATGGTCCGGGACCCGTCACACTATTTTTGCGAAATCATAAAAAACTCGTGATTTCAGGCATTTCTGGCCGTTTTCGTGGGCTATAGTCCACGATTTTTTGGTCCCGGGAAGATTTCAAGGCCCCGTGACCCCCCGTACATGACTCTAGTGACATCGTAAAAACTCGCGATTTCGGACATTTCTGTCCGTTTTCCTGGGCTATTAGCTATTTAGCCTCACATATACAGAAAGAAGACAAGGTTGGGTCACATGCTACATGTCGTCAAGGAATAATTTCTTATCCATCATCATGGAGTATTTTTTTTCTTCTTTCTTTTCCTTATCCTAGATTCATATATTAGGCAGATATTGGTAAAGCATTCTTATATGCCTAGTCTCTACTTTCTGATTTAACATCCATTTGGTGTATATATGAGCATTCGAGTTCAAGACTACTATCTGCTGAGCAAGGGCTTCACATGTAGCATGCCAGCCCCAACAAGGTGCTGATGAGGTGGCGACCTTCAGCTCTGTGCTGCCTAGTAGGATAGAAATGAAGCATCAAAACGTCCTGCAATAGAATTAGATTAATGTAGCAAAATAAGTTAAACCAAGTCATGTAGAACTTTCAGCTGTACTCGTTGCATTCCGGAAAGGTTTTGCGACTGGTTTTCTTGCAACCCCCCAACACCCTCTACTCAAACTGAGTCAAATTCAACCGCTAAATTATGCTAATCCTGCTATGTTTAATTTCTTAGTAGACCAATTCAACTGACTATTGCAAGTGTTACTCCTGCAAGTATACATTTACTCCTGCGTACAATGAACATATAGGAGTATGAGTATTATAAGTGAACATTTTGTGTGCACATTGTGTGTAAACTGAGTGAACAAGTTGTGTGTAACCATGTGTAATCTTAAGAGTATAATTTTGCAAACAAAAAAACTCTTCCACTGAAGGGTGATTTTTAGGCTGGTTGAGTAGTTTTGATTAAGGTTTTCTTAGTTTATTACTCAAAATTAAAAATTGCAGGATACCTCCTTCATGGAATAAAATATTGGATCCTTGAGTGATATTTTTTCTTGTTGGTTCATAAGATGTGTTTGCAAAAAAAATGTGAAAATTTATATGCAACATCCAAGTACTACATGAAAGACACGAAGTTGTATCAAATGTCGGAAAATTATTTTAGCATGTCGTGTGTGCTTTCACGACATACTAATATGAGTATGTTACAATTTGAGCGCACATATGCTTTTACTAAAAAACTTACGTGTACCATCGTCCATGACGGCCTCGACCTCGCCATTTCCGGCTCGTCTGCGATGAATCACGAATTTGGCCGGAGCTCTGTCTGTTGTAGATCTGAAGACGTTGAACACGGGGAAGGAGAGTAGAAGGGCAGCGAACAAGAGGCATGCGTGGCGGAGAATAAAAACCTCCATGGCTAAGATAGAATAAATGGAAGAAGGGCGAGCACGGCGTGTAGAGAAGTGTTCATGTACTTTCTGAGAAGTTTCATGTGCTTTTTGAAAAGTTTTTTATACAAATTTTGAAACGTACCGACGTACTTCAGTTACGTCACTTCTAAATCATATGTGAACCCGAGATGGTAAGGGGTCTAACTCATGTTTCACTCTAATAGGTACTTTTAAAAACATACGAGCACCTCCCATCCATGTTTTTAGACACCCCATACCATGACCGAACCCATGATGTTCTCGCGCACCCGTGCCAAACCTGTGAGCTCACGCAAGGTAGGCTCCCCGTAAACCGTTACTCCATGCCAAACACCGCACCTGTTTGTATGTCATCAGAGTGCAATCTTAGACAGTTGTAATTTGGATTTATTTCCCCCATTCTCCAAACAAAGAAAGGAAACATATCATGCCATGAAACAGCGACCAATTCACAGAGCAGGGAACTACTAGGAGCAAATCCAGGACACTATAATAGGTAAGATATCATTTCGATTATGCAGTAAGATTTAAAGGTAAGGGATGCCTTGCACTCTTCCCCTTGATCACGCTCTGCAGTACTGCACACATCCGCCCAAATATCCATGGAATCGTAGCTTAGGTAGAACGAGCCCACACACTTGAACGCCAAGCAGGTCACGGGCAACCGGCGAGACGTGCCGGGGGTGGTCTCACTCGCGTGCACAGAAGACACTTGGCCACGTCTAGCCGCATTGATAGTGATACGGATTAGGCAGCAAATCGGCCAAATCCATAAATATTTCCCCCATCGGTTTCGTCCCAGCCCCTATATAAAGCTCCGCCGTTTCCCTCGCCCTGAATCGCCTCCCTCCCGTCGCAGAAAGAATCCGCCATGGCATCCCGGAGAAGAGCGGCGCCGGCGCTGCTGCATGTAAGCTACTCCAAGATCTCTTCTTTGTCCCTACACTCTTCCTCTGCAAGTAACCGTTTTGACTGTTGGTGCCTGCAGACGGTTTGCGCGCTGTTGCTGCTGGCGCTTCTGTGCGCCGTCGGCACCCGGGCGTCGGGGTGCCGGAAGCACGTGCGGAGCATCACGGAGTACGGCGCGGTGGGCGACGGGGAGACGCTGAACACGGCGGCGTTCGCGCGGGCGGTGGCGGAGCTGTCCCTGTGCGCGGGCGACGGCGGCGCGGCGCTGGTGGTGCCTGAGGGGAGGTGGCTCACGGGGCCCTTCAACCTCACCAGCCACTTCACCCTCTTCCTCCACCGCGGCGCCGAGATCCTCGCCTCCCAGGTCTGTCTGCCATTACTGTCGCTTTCTGTTCAACCGCGGGATTAATGGCGTTTAAGGACTGATTACGCTACTAGCGAGCGTTCCTGGTAGAAGGATTACTGTGACACGTGGGTAGGACGGGACAGCGTTTGGCCGCTTGCGTAGGTCGCGGTGTAGACGGGGACAAAGCCTTTTGGTTTTAGGGTCCCCTGTCCTGCCATTGCCATGACCTTTCACTCTCTAACTTTCTCGGCATGGCGGCGCCCTCCATCATCTGTGCGTGCTTGGCATGGGCCGGTCTCCGTGTTCTCGATGGATCCAATATACTGTTAACGGACTGCTAATAACCAAACGGCATTTGATCTTCTGTTAGTATGGCAAAGTTCTATTACCTTGCATGATTTGAGTATGGGAAAGTTTTTATTAGTACTACCTTGCATGATTTGAGTAATAGATTATGGTAGGAAATCGTATCATTTCGGCGCTTGAATATATGCCCAGGACATCCCTGGACTTGAGGATGAGTTGCTGGTCATTGAATACATGTACTGTACCGTTTTCGATCATGAAGCTGCCGACCGTGGAAAATACGACCAAAAGGTCAAGCAATCTTAACTGTGGTTGCTGTCTGCAGTCTACAATTCTTCAGAGAATAGTCTAACCGTTGAAAATTCAGTAGTCTGCGACTACTATCCTCTGAAGATTCTTCAGCTGTTCCGTTTGCACAGCAGTGTCATCCTACTGCTGTCTTAATTCTGCCCGTCCGTGTTGCTTGTGTCGCCTGCAATCGTCTCGTCATCTCAACAGTGAAGCAAATGTTTTTATGCAGGACCTGGAAGATTGGCCACTGATAGCTCCCCTGCCGTCCTACGGGAGAGGACGCGATGAGCCAGGCCCGAGATACAGCAACTTCATCGGCGGATCAAACCTCACCGATGTCATCATCTCCGGTAAACACACGCCGCTATCTCCCTCAAGATCACCACAAACAAAGTCTCCTAGTAGTGGCTGCAGGGACATGACTCTGAATATAGCTATGAGCAAATCGTGCCTTGTTTTCAGGTCACAACGGCACCATCAACGGGCAGGGGCAGGTGTGGTGGGACAAGTTCCACGCCAAGGAGCTCACCTACACGCGCGGCTACCTGCTGGAGCTCCTCTACTCCCGCGACATCATCATCTCCAACGTCACCTTCGTCGACGCGCCGTCATGGAACCTCCATCCAACCTACTGCAAGTATGAACTCGTCTGAATCTACGCCTCAAATCAGGCTACATTGATGGTTGTTTGATCATGTATCCATCATGCTCACCTTGGCGTGTTCCGTGTTGAGCAGCAATGTGACCATCAGCGGCGTCACGATTCTCGCGCCAGTCCACTCGCCTAACACCGACGGCATCGACCCAGGTAGTAGATCACTCACACTTGCAGTATGAACCATCCATCCATCCAGTAGTGTTCTTCTTCGTGAGAAACATGTGTTTCCTCTGAATCTGAATGCGCTGGAACTGTTACTACTGTCTGTCTCTGCAGATTCTTCATCCCATGTCAAGATTGAGGACTGCTACATCGTGTCCGGCGACGACTGCATCGCCGTCAAGAGCGGCTGGGACGAGTACGGCATCAGGTTCAACATGCCCAGCCAGCACATCGTCGTCAGGAGGCTCACCTGCATCTCCCCCACGAGCGCCATGATCGCGCTCGGCAGCGAGATGTCGGGCGGCATCCAGGACGTGCGCGCCGAGGACAACGTCGCCATCAACACCGAGTCCGCCGTCAGGATCAAGTCCGGCGTGGGGAGGGGCGGCTTCGTCAGGGACGTCTTCGTGCGCGGCCTCAGCCTCCACACCATGAAGTGGGTCTTCTGGATGACCGGCAACTACGGCCAGCACCCCGACAACTCGTCCGACCCCACCGCGCTGCCCGAGGTCACCGGCATCAACTACAGCGACGTGTTCGCTGAGAATGTGACCATGGCCGGACGGATGGAGGGCATCCCCAACGATCCCTACACCGGGATATGCATGTCCAATGTCACCGCCCAGCTCGCCCCCAACGCCAAGAAGCTGCAGTGGAACTGCACCGATGTCCAAGGGGAGGCATCTGGCGTCTCGCCCAAGCCGTGCCCGGAGCTTGGGGCTGTGGGCAAGCCGTGCACATTCCCTGAAGACGAGCTCGACATTGGGCCGCCAGAATTGCCCACATGTACCTACTGACAAATTGAATTCGGCACGGCGGCACGCCGCGCCCTTGATGTGAATTTGGGTATTAATATTTTTGTCATATTTGCTTTGATGGTTATATTTAAGGATATAAGTTTTCAGTAATCAACATTTTGATATTTTTTGTCTAAATTAACACCATATTAACTGTGCTAGTTATAGCCACCAGGGTTATAAAACAAAAGAGATAATGTATTGCTTTCAGTCTTAGTATATAGTCATGAAATCTGAATAAATGCTGAAGAATAAACATATGTGTGTCATGAACAACTCACAAATGTTTTGTGGCAGTACGTACAGCATGAACAGCAAGTAGCATACAGTAGGATGATCAAATTTCTAAACCAAACTATGCAAATGCAAATTTCTAAACAAAAAGAGATGATGAACTACTTTCAGTCTTAGTATAGCCATGCAGTTTAAAAATGCTGCAGAATAAATATATGTGTGTCATGAACAACTCCCACATGAATAGCCTGACCAAAGCAAAACTATTCCATTTTGTTTTGTGGCAGTACGTACAACATGAAGAACAAGTAACATACATCAAGATGCTCAAATTTCTAAACCAAGCTATGCAAAATGATCACAATTAACAAAAGGGGAAGCAAAGCTCATGGTGCGCTTGATCTTCACTTTCTTCCTCTGCCCTTGCTCATGAAGTGGTGCTTCTTCAACCTCTTCTTCTTGAACTCGTCACCCTTCATGTGCGCGGCGAACGGCATTCCGAGGAGGGTGAGGAGCCTGAGGGCCTCGTTGTCGGTCTTGGCGGTGGTGACGATGCTGACATCCATACCGTTCTTCTTGCCACCCACCTCGTACGGGATCTCCGGGAAGACGCCCTGGTCGCGCATACCGATGGTGTAGTTGCCGCTCCCGTCGAAGCTGTTGGGGTTGACACCCAAGAAGTCACTGGTCCTAGGGAGCCCAAGGTTGATGAGCCTATCCAAGAAGTTGAACATCACCTACATCCACCCAAGATGAAATTCAGCTCATCAGGCCAACAGGAAGACAATTTTCTACTGTATCATACACCAGCTTATATCGAATGCAAGATTCTAAACCGCAAAGTAAAAATTTCGGACGCAAAGTGTGCATTTGAAAGCAGTATGTATGACAGTTTGAGGCAGAGGGAGGGGCTCACCCTGCCGCGGAGCGTGACGGCGATACCAATGGTGTTGCCCTCGCGGATCTTGAAGCTGGCCACGGAGTTCTTGGCCTTGGTCTTGACGGGGTACTGGCCGGTGATGGAGGCGAGGTCCTTGAGCGCGGCCTCCAGCCCCTTATTGTTCCCCGCATCCACCCCCAGCCCGCAGTTCACCACAATCTTCTCAAGCTTGGGCACCTAACATAATAGTAGAACCAACAATCAATCGATGAATCGCCATCGATTCGGCCTAGGTACAGCAGAAATGGCCGTCATTTCCGTAGGTGGTGGGCATGACCAGATGAGCATTGAGCAGGGGGGCGGAGCGAGCGCCTACCTGGTGGACATTGGTGTAGCCGAACTCCTCGGTGATGATGGGGACGACCTTGGTGTCGTAGACGATCTTGAGGCGGTGGACCTTCTGGGCCTCGGCGGGGTCGACGAGGATGATGCCGGAGGGGGTGGCCGGCTTGGGCGGCGCCTCGGTCGCGGCGGAGGCGGCGACGCGGATGGAGCGGCGGAGAGGCGGGGAGCGGAGGTGCAGGCAGCGGCGGGTGGACGAGGCGGTTGTGGCGAAGGGGAAAGGGGAGGGCGCGGTGGAGGGCAGGGTCACCGCCGTGGCTGCCATTGGAGCGTGCGGGGAAGAGCCAAGGGGGGGAAGAAGGCTTCTTTATGCCATGGATGGATGATGGGATAAGGCAAATTGGCTGTGGCTGGCTGCTCACTATCACTGCAAATGGGCCTACTCGTACCCTGATCACTTCAGTGGGTCAAGGTCAGGCCCATTGTATCGCCAAAATATTGTCTACAAATTTTTTGGCCTATCACCTACTCTAAGTTTATTATTCTCAACAACAAAAACCTACGCTTAGTTTATGTTCTAAAAAACACTACTCTAAGTTTATACCTAACCAAATTTATACTCCCTCCCAGTCCATACTTACTCCAATCGTAGTACAATTCCCACGGAACTTATATCGAATCGGAGGGAGTAACACATATGCTAAACAATATATTATATTGCACCACGTGATCGATGATGCGGCATCACATGGAATAAATATCTCATTTTTTTACTGAAAACATTATATTCTCTCTTGTCCAAGGAACCAATGATGTGTGTGCCCCCACGGATCAACATTGTTGGTCATACGAAACGTCCTTCGACGCATTGGTCTTTCTCGTGTTGGGTTGCGAGTTCAGTAAAGCAAAGGCTAAATTTGTTAACTGAAAACATTTTGGTGTAGACTTCATAATTCTTTTTTTTGTCGTGCTCGTATTGTATTCTTCCCTACGGTATGGTGATAGGACTTCATCCATAAAATAAACTCGCAATGTCCCCTCAATCGAGCTCTTTTCCGTTGACATGGCTTGCTCGAGTCGCACCAAACCTATCCCTATTTGTATCGATCGAGTTTTACCTTCTAGGTGAACTCAATAACACAACATCTCGAATTCTCGATGGACGGCTGAGGAAGATTAAAATAGAAACTGAACAGATGTGTTTGATTCTCCTTCCGTTTCAAATTAGTTAACATCCATTTGTCTAGATACATCCGCGTTTAAATAAAAGAGAATTCGAAAACTGATTTGGAACGGACGGCAGGGAGTAAACGGAAATTCAAACTTTAGACAGACGAGTCAACAACTGTAATTCGCAACCAGGATATGTTCTGCTGGTACCATGTTGAGTACTCCATACTTTATCCATTGAATTTGACCACCAGCACAGCATGAAGGACGCCGGCGAGCGTATCACGGGGAGGATCCCGGCCACATGCATCCCCCAGAAACCCACGCGGCAATGCCACGATTCGTAACGTGCAGTGCATCTGTGCATGTTTCAAAATGGAGAAACACCGTGACCAGCTGATTTGAATGAATAGAGGCCCCTGCTTCGTGATCAGCTTTGCCTGGTAACTGTATTACCTGCCGTGACTGTTACCTGTATCAACTGTAGCATGAGTGGTAACTGTATTACCTGCTGTGAGGCCCAGAGGCTCTTGGTAGGATGAGTGGTAGGTTTAGTTGATCTGAATTGAGTGAATACACAAAAGGTTTCCTAGTATACACCATAGTCCGTATATATCATCTCGCGACACTACAGTCAGCAAATACGATATAGTCAGATAGATACTGTAATACCTACAGTAGCGCATGATAGTAGGATCTAGTGCTACTAGCAAGTGTCAGCGCGCACCTCCACCTAGTAGGATCTATCCATTCATTCCTCCTCTCTATGAACATACAACATACAGCAGAAAGGAACCTAGTCATCCGCAATGGCGAGAAAGAAGACTTCATACATGTTGCAGGCCAAGTAGGGAGGCTGCTTCTCACTGCATGGCTCTCCTCTTGATCCTCCTCTGTACCTCCTTCTCCAGCTCTTCTGTCCCGCCCACCTCCTCAAGCTCCTATATCAACCAAAGATCCCAGTTTAAGAATTGTAACTTGTAAGTACACACGCAGAGATTCAAAACAAGTTCCCAATGGTTACAAATCCTGAAACTGTACAACTGGCTGACCTTGGGGCCGAGGAAGAGCCCATACGGCACGCTGTCGAACTTGTCCATGTGATGGATCTGCAAATTAAGCATAAATATGGCGGGCAAGCAGGGTTCAGACCTGGGAGGTGACCTGTGTTATACATGGTGCAGAGAAGGGAGAGCCGGAGGAGGAGTGACCTGGTGTGCGGCGGCGACTCGGCGGAAGTAGGGCACGTTCTCGATGGGGCCGACGGGGAAGCGGCGGTGGACGAGGCCGTCGTGGACGAACATGTACGCCATCCCGAACAGCGTGATCCCGAGCCCCTGTCGCGCGACGACACGTGCACAGCCACGTCAGCACTGACGAATATTTCGTTGTCAGACAGAAAATACTACTGGCTTTGGACGCGCCGCGCGCGCCTTGTCGTGTGCTGACGGGCATGGGCGCTGATGGCGCCGCCGCAATGCGACAACGCCGGGAAACATTTTGTTTGCAGTGCAGTGCAATCCACAGGTCAGGTCAGGTGTGTGGATGCGAGAGACGGAGAGAGGAAGATGAGTTGGACGTACCGCTCCGAAGCAGAGTCCGGGGACGATGCCGCGGTTGAAGAAGCCGAAGGCGAGGAGCGCCATGGCGGGCACGGCGTTGACGATGGCGAAGACGTCGTTGAGCTCGAAGGCGCCGTCGCGGGGCCGGTGGTGGGAGGCGTGCATGTCCCAGAGCGAGGCGTGCCACAGCGCCCGGTGCGCCCACCGCGCCCAGAACTCCATGCCGACCGCGGCGCCCACGGAGAGCGCGAAGGTGCCCAGCATTTCCGCCACCGGAATCTCGCCGCCCTGCCGAAAGCATTAGTATGAGCGGGACGAGTTGGAAAAAAAAAACCGAAATTTGAAGGAAATCTGGCAGGGGAATCGCAATGGGCATGCCAGGAAATCAAGAGAGAAAGGGGCGGTCACCTCCATTTGCCATGCGAATCGGTAGTAGACGGCGGCGGCGGCCATGGAGGTGATCCCGAGGCTGGACATGACGGCGGCCACCAGGTAGGTCCGGCGCTCCGACTCCTTCCTCGCCCTGCGCTCCGTCACCGCCATCCGCGCCTCGTCGTCCTCCGGAGTGTCGTCCGCCGCCACCTGGTCTGCCCTGCCGTCGGACGCCACGCGCAGGACGGGCACGGCAGCGCGGCGACCGGGGAGGGAAAGCGGGAGCGGGGCGAAAGAGGGCAGGCGGGTGCGGGGGGCGGCGGCGAGTGGGAATGGCGCGGCCACCAGCAGCCTGGCGACGGCCATGAGATGAGATGGGATCGGAGGGAGGGACCGCTGGGTTTTGCGTGCGTCGGGTCCGGCTCGTGGAGGAGTCGTCGCAGGGGTCAACTTGTGGAATGCGCCGGCGGGGAACGGGCTTTATAGCGCGCACATGGCCACACCCACGTGCACGTACCGGCGTCCGGCGGCGCGCTGCCGGCAGCGAGGCGCCCACAGGATGGCGGCGACCTGACAAGGATCAAAGTTCAGATGATCTCTCTACAACACGACGACCGTCATTATTAACGCGTAGCTAAGTTCAGGGGGGGCAGCCCGTGGCCGGTGCACGCTGGTGGTGCTTCGTACGCGTACGTGCCAGTGCTGGTGCTTCGTACGCGTTAATTTGCCCGATGATCGGTCGCCACGCTGGTGGCCGCCCCACTTGCCGACGAGAACGCACTGTCCTGCTCCACAGCGCCCCCATCCCTCCCAACATCTCTCATGCGTATGCATGCCGGCTTATTATTTCGAATTCTATACATATATTTATTTTTCTTTTCAAAACAACAAGATCAGCTTTAACTCTTTTTTTTGACAGAAACAAAAGCTTTATTACTCAAAACATTTGGATAAATCGTCCATTACAAGAACAGCGATATTCGCTGGGATATCAGACTCCCACACATGCATCATACCTGGACTACACTTAGCTCCTATCTTAGCAAATTCATGGGCAACATTATTAACTTCTCTCCTACACAAGATGACAGATGAAAATGAGAACCAATTTCTGCGTTGTACTTTTAAGTCCTGAATAACAGCAGCTTCTAAAGAGAAATCCGGTTCAGCATTATTCATAGCATACATCACAAGCTGTGCATATGTTTCGAACTCCACTTGAATGGCTCCCAGACTAGTTGCAAGACTAATTGCTTGCTCCATTGCTTTCATCTTCGCCATAAACGCCGACCGAATACCCTCAGCTCGACCCGCTGCTGCAGCCAGAACAACACCTTCATCATCTCTCACGACTACTCCCCATCCGCCATGGGTTTCTCCATCCTTAAAAGCACCATCAATATTAAACTTCAATCTTCCAGGAGATGGCAGATTCCATCTGTATGGTTTAGCTTCAGAAGCAATTTTCTCCGGTTTACAGTACCTCAAACTATCTGATGCAAGACTCCTAGCTCTAAAGGCAATGATGTTTGCAGCAATCATCTCTCCACCCTCTCTTATTTTGTTTCTTAAATTCCACCAAGTCCACCAGAGAGCAATGATCTCCACCCTTTGAACTTCAGATAATTTCCATAGCTCGTCTAATACATCATGGATACTATTCCACTGTAGCAACTTACTCCTTAAGTCCAGCATATGCATTTCTTTCCAAACCTCCCTAAAATTCGAACATCGGAGAAATAGATGGCCACCCTCCTCCTCAGCCTTTCCACATGTGACACACTTCGTATCCTCTATAGGGATGCCTTTCCGTATCAGATTAGACCGCAGCGCCAAAGAATCATGTGCCAGCCTCCACGTGAACATATGTAATTTATTTGGACACGGTAATCTCCAAATTCTCAACCACCTCTGATCGCCATTACCCCCCATAGACTGGGGAATTCTTGAGCTAGATCAGCTTTAACTCTTGGCTTATAAGTCAAGAAGATATCTAGACAGGTGCTTTTGGTTTTAGCTTTTGCCTTGTATCATCTTTTAACAATGTCAAGTCAAACGCCAAAAGTATATGTGATTCATGAATAATAAGATAAACAAGTCAGATCTACCGCTAACCAAATAGCCTCGATCGATTAGCGTTACATGTTACTTGCACGGATCATGTATTAATCTCTTCCCATATTGTTTGCCAACTTTTAAAATTTCGAGAAAACCGCTTTTTTCCCGGTTTCGTTGTCAAAACCATGCATAGTTAGGGTCTTTATCGTTAAATCAAAACCCCAAAGTAAATTTAAAAAATCTCCCAAGTTGAAGAATAGTTGGTTAAGACTCATTACATAATTAGGGGAAAATAATTCCTACAAATAAGGGGTGGGTACCTTGGACTACTTGCGTTCAACGTTTATGTAAGATCCTTAAAGTTAGACATTCACCCGTCGACATAATAGCTGTGGTGGAACTCCCCTAGTCCGGTCTATGTGTTTGGTTTGAAAATATTTCCATGTGTCAACAACCACGTCATGCCATCTTAGGGGAGAGGCGACAACGGGGTGCGCCACCGGCTCGCTCTAGGGGCAATAGTGAGTCCGATGAATTCGATGTGCTGCTTTATATTACGATTTGATCTTCTTGGTAATTCTTGTGAACTTTTATACTATGCGTGGATCCTAGTAAATACTCATCGGTGATCAAACATCAGATCCGTGATTGGTGACCCTAATAATCGCTTGCCACCTGCTGATCACCAGTCTACACGATAGATAATGACGACGGCGACGTGAGGTGGACACCCTTAATTCCAGGGTGCATGCACGACGAGGATGAGGATGCCATGAGCATGAGCTCCAAGCTTGCCGGCGGTAGTGGGGCTGCCGCGCGCGCCGCGTTTGCTCGGAGCCGGCGACACGTACGGCGTACCCCACCCAGCGGCTCCGGGTCCGGGATAACTAATGCATCACTATGCACGTAATCCATGCAGATGTTTATTCAAGACGATCGTGGTCAAGCCCGCGTCGATAAGCTTTTAGTTGATTTGGACTAGCAATTCATCGCATGCGTACCACGTACGTAGACCCGTTTCTAATTTGGTGCTAGGCACCATTGCTGTGACTGTGAGTGAGCCCTGGAGTGGAGGCCACTGTCCGATGGGTCGAAGAACTCGAAAATTAATATCACTCATATGTTGCGATGTATGTCATGTAGCATTAGATATCTTCTCCCGAGTCATTTTTCTTATCACTTTGCTGATCCGGCGTGTCCAAAATGATGAGCAACAAGGAGATTTCAAGTGCCAAGAGAGTATGATTGACGGAGCAACATAAAGACGAAAGGTTACATACCTATATGGACATACGAACCGAGAAGGTATAGATGGAGAGGAATGACATGGCCATCGAGAAGAACAAGATGGAGATTGACAAGGGCAGGTGACCAATAAGAAGGACACGCTTCGAACTGAGGAGAAAAATTAAAGATTGCAACCGACAAGATGGAATCAGTGTCTCGCACCATTTTATCACTCTATGTCCTATATGTTGCGTGTTTGTATGAACAATATGATATTTCGTAATCGGTTTGGTACCATAATGAATGCTTGGCAAGCTTTAAATGTTTAATTTCAAAGTTTTAAATATTTCTCTGATGTTATGTGATGAATTATGTGCTACTCCCTCCATTTTTAATTACAAGATGTTTTAGCTATTGTACATGTTGTCTAGATAAACACCAAAATGAGTGAATGTCAACACTAAAATATATCTAGATACAAGTTTGGACATGTGCATGTGGCAAAAGGCCAATTCGTATCTTATATTAAAATGGAGGGAGTAAGAGATAATTCGTAATATATGTAAAAATCAACATTTGTGAAAATGATATAAAAGAACAACCGAGACATTATACATACCTCACCGGATCCGTATTCTTAGGCCTCGCTTGGAAACCAGTTTGATTTTTCGGCTCCTTAATTCGGCACGAGTTGCTAGCTGTAAATTATACATACCTCACCGGGTCCGTATTCTCTCCTGATGCTTTCAGGCAGGAAACACCCATCCAAGCGGGGCCAACAAATTGCAAATTCTGAAATTCATTTTTTTTTACCAATTCCGGACAGATAGCCGGGAAAAGTAAAGCATGACTCATACATGAGTGGATGATCACTCACCCGATGGACATCAAGGTGCAACTTCTCTGGAGAAGAAAATTCCTCCTATAGGGAAATTCACTTCGGGTCATGTGAGCATATGCTCCAATTGCTTTAAAAAATGTTCTTTTCAAAGTGTCAAAAATAATGCAGGGTGTACATCACGATATTGTATGTTCGCACACAAATTTTTACGAAAAAGAAACATCTTTTATGGCTTGTTTTAAAGAAATAACACCTTTAATAGAAAGCCGTTTATAGCACCCTAGTTTGTGTATTTGAAAAAAAAACCACAGAAGATGTATTTTTCCCGTGATACTTGCTCCGTGAAAACAAAATACTTCGAAGTATAGCACCGATTTTGTATGTAATTTTCTGACATTTTAAAATGTTTTTTTAATAATAGGAGTATCTTGTCTATATTCAAAACATGGTCTCCGTGCATGTACGTCCACGAGACATCCAATCTCAGAACCATTACCTATAAGAAAAGCCTACTCAATCCATGCAGATAACTAATTTCAGGGAGACACGTAACGCGTGTGTAGCTAATTCTCAAACTCGGGTTGATCATCTTTTTGGTTGATCTGGACCTGCAGTCCATCGCATGCGTACCACGTACCTGCCCAGTTTCCTTGGGTGCTAGAGGCACCTATTATTGCTGCTACCGGCCGTGAGTGAGCCCGGACGTGGAGGTCACTGTTGGCGACCCTCCACGTTCATGGTCTATATAACCACTTTTGGCCTAATGTCGTGGGCAGAAAATATCTCGCACCTGCAGCAGTCATGGCTGCTACTCGATCATATGTGGATAGACCTACGGGAAGAGAGCGATTGGACATAGATATATTAGACTGAAAACTTGCGTCGACATGACGTACGTACGTTACTTGAGCAGCCTGAACCCTGGAGACAGTTGACAGCGTTCAGCAACGTTAGTGCGAGACTTGCAGATGATAGATACCAGCTTCTTCTGCTACAGATAGGCGGTGAAATGAAGGATCACTGGAGCATGTCTGACTTTCTGAGTGGATGATCGCCTACCTGATTGATTGACAGTCTATCCGTACGTGCTAAATGAAATATCCTTCCTTGAACAACATTTCGCTGCTGACAAAGTATTTTTCTAATGGACCGAGTTGCAGCCAAGAAAATTCTTATCTATAGGGACTCAACAAATCATAGAAACACCTAGAAGCCTGTACAAAACTAAAGCAAAAAAATAAAATGTCTGGAAGAAAAAGAGAAAGTGTGGCTGCTGGGATTCGAGCCCAGGTCTCCACGGCCACAACGTGGAATTCTCACCACTAAACTACAGCCACTTTGATGTATTATCTGGAAACCTAGCTTATATAGACAGTACGCGTATAGGCCATAAAACACGTCAGTAACTCACTATATCGGCCAGGTTACCGGCCCATTTAAGCAGCCCCACCAACCCGAGCGCGAATCTCCAGGCAAACAACACCGGCTGAAAACCCCTCCAGCGCGCAATCGTAGGGTTTCCTCTCTCTCTCTCTCTCTCTCCTCCGACCGGCCAACTCCACCTCCCCCACCCAACCGTACCGGCGGCGGCGAGAGGCCGCGACGAACCCGCGCAGTGCAGGGCGCCATGGCCGCGCCGGAGGCACCCACATGCTACGTCGGGGTCGCGCGCCAGTCCGCCGCCTTCCGCCTCATGAAGCAAATGGTACGCGATCCCTGGCCAGATCGCCTCCTCGCGGAATATTTTCGTGTAGAAAAATGTTGAGTGTAGTAGTCGCGTTTGGTATGTCTGGAGCGACAAGGTGGAACTAGTTAGAGCAGCATGTGCAAGTTTTTTTATACGAACTCTCGAGGAGTCTCTGATTAAGCCTGTTAGTATGACTAGCAATTGTCGTTTATTTTCTGGGAGAGGATATCGTTATAGGATAGCTCTATGCAACCATTGCAAATAAGGTTCTTGTGGTGACAAGCTGAAATTAGTGCTGTCTGAGCGTGCTGCAACTTCTCAAAGGGAGATAACTATGTGCAGTTTCCAGTTTTGAGCCAACCCAAATGTCGTATGTGGATAACCTGGTGTTTGGCACTTATGCGCTCTCTCTACGATCAAATGTTTCTGTCAAGCGGTACTATCCGCGTTTTAATTTATAATCGCCTACCCGGTCTATTTTACTGATCTCTCTGTGATTAGTATTTTTTGTTCTCTTGTGCTAGGGATGGGAAGAAGGTGAAGGCCTTGGGAAAGACAAGCAAGGGATAAAAGGACACGTTAGAGTGAAGCAAAAGCAAGACACGCTAGGTATGCTTAGTCCGTGTAGAACTTCTCCATGCTTCATGCATACGCTGAACAGAGAAAGTTGGTTTTTGATTTGCCCCAGGTCGCTGAAATCTAACTTAGGTCTCATATGCAGGTGTTGGTGTCGACACTGCCCAGAACAAATGGGCATATGACACCTCCCAGTTTGATGATATACTAAAGAAACTGAAAGTGGTATGGCGTGTAGAAATTCTTACTTTGCTCCTTGTATGGATCAATTATGATTCAAGTGCCTGATTATTTCCTTTTATCTTTTTTCTTGTGGTAATCGCTCCCCTTCGCACCGATAGCAATCTTCTAATCCTGTTAAAGCAGGTAATGTGAAAAGCGTGTCTGTATGTTTACACTTTATAAACCTATTTTTTAATTGTGTTTTAATCTTGTTCATTGTTATTACAGAAGTTGAGGATATTAACAGTTCGCCTGACAGTACACCCAAGAAAAAAAAACCTGCAAAAGATGAAGTTGCTAAAGTTACCCGGCCTCAAGGAAGGTCGGTCTGACCCCTAATTTCAGCACTTTGATTTCTTGCTTGATCTTTTCTTCTCATCACACCATTAATTCTTACAGATACCAGAAAAGGGAGAGAGGGAAAAGTGTGAAGGGTTATTCAGCAATTGATCTTCAAGGCATACTTGTGAGTGAATTCCTTTTTTGCGTGTTGGTATTCTATCAGGCAATCTACTTAGTATAGATGGGCGTTTTGTTTCCTCCTAGAGAGTGTACCCCGTGGCTAACCTGTAATATCTTACGAGATTGTATTATTGTGTTGGCACAGGCTCAGAAAAATGAAAGTGGTTGCGAGGTCGATCAGGAAGTTCAGCCTTCATGCGTGGAAGAGACTGATATCATCATGTGTCAGGAGGCAGGTTAGCAATTCTTGCATATGTGGTTTCATTTTTTTCTGAGTAATATTGTATTGCACTAGCTATTATTTCGAGGTTCTTAAATATTGGAAATTAGAAGTATAGTGGTTATGGCAGGAGCAGCTTCTGAATGTTATAGAAGAAAACACTCTAGAAGCTAGAATGAATGCACTTATTTGGGTCTGGTGATTGATATATTATGCTGGGTTTCAAAGGAAAATCGAAGCCTGTTCATTAGGTTGTTTGTATTGGAATACATGCAAAGCGCTAAAAAATTAGGATGCATATAAATCAATCATTAGCTAATTGGTATGAGCTTTGCTGATTGTTCTGTTGATTAACTTTATTCGAAAGAAAGTCTATGTGCCAGCTTCTGAGCTTTTATTCTGCTGCATAACAAAAGAAAACACTTTTGTTGTTTTTAGTTGATAATGTCAAAGTTCGTTTCTTATTACTAAAGTTTCTCAAGTGCAGTAATAACTTCATTGAGGTCTTATTAACTTTCTGTGTCAACTTTATGTTGGTTCAGTATCCCAAGCTGAAGATGTGAACTGGTGGGGGCACAAGTTTGGATACGTTTCAGGAGGCTTTCTAGGAGCAAAATCTCGCAAGAAGAAAGCAAAGGGTGATAATGTCCGCCAGATGTTTGGGGAAGACGATCAAGAAAATCTATACAACCTTGTGCAGGTTGGTGTGCATGAACCATAAGCTCCCCCTCCCTACACACCCCAACCCCACCAGTATTTTGATTATGGATGGAACTTTTTGGATGATTGAGAATTAGTCTGATCTTATTGAAGACTGAGTAGATCTAACACCATTCCCAATATATCCATTATTTACAAATGGTCTTGCTGCAGGACAAAGCTACATCTGGAAAGCAGGGTCTTGGCATCAAAGACCTGCCAATGAAAATTGCTGGCCACCGTTGGAAAGGGAACAAAAAATCTCTTGGTGATAGTGACGAGGAGAATTCATCCCAGTCTGAATTATCAGAATTGGAGGAGGATGAAGACGAGGAAGGATCTGATAACGAGGCTGAAGCAACTGAAACAAAGCAGAAAACAGTGGAAGAAGTTTGTGTGGCAGCTAAACCTAGAATCAAGTTTAAGAAACTTTGCAAAAAAATCCTTCGTCAGGTACGATCTCTCATCTTTTCTCTGCAAGACACTGAAGCTTCATGTGTCCTCTTGTGACCATGTTTTTTTTTTATTCTTCCCAGGCTCCATCTCAATCCATGAAATTGAAGGAGCTTAAGGAAGCTGTCGAAGCACAATCAGCTATTTTATCTGACTTCTCCTGTAGGCGAGAAGCTCTATCATTCCTGAAGAGGAAGGTACACACTGTTTCACCTTGTCATTTCCTAGCCATGTGCTTATTGTGTAAATTTAACTGTTGCTATAGGTGCTGGTCGGCATTTTAGACAGCCGGCTAGCCTGACCAGTTGCAAGTAGGCGCTAAGCTTGATCCGTCCGTGCAGCATGTACCACTTATCTAGCGCACTGAGAGTACCTTTGTAGCCCTACTATAAACAGTACTGAGAAATGTAGATTACTAGATTAGGCTTATCCTTGTGAATCCCTTTTGCAGCGCTGCTATTTTAAGCAAAATTCGAGCTGTGGTCGATTTCTGCTTATATCTGATTCACTTTTCTTGTTGCATTCCAGCTCCAGGGAAGCAAGAAATTCAATCTGGAGGGCAAAAGGGTGCAACTTGTATCATGAAGCAAAGACGAAGCCTACGGGTTGTGGTGTGATTTTGCGTGTGGCGTGCAGATCTCGTGGTCATATATTTATCGATTGTTGCTTTGGATGAGTATAGATGTAGGTGGCACATTGAGCTGCGCAGTATAGATGTAATGAATCATATGCCCTTGTGGACGGGGGTTCAAATTTTGCAAATCCTGCTGGCAGGCAGCAGCAGAGGTGCTGATTTATGTATGTGTACACTTGAGCACATTTGCTTCCACTGTTCCACAGCAAAAATCTTAAAATGTGAGCCGGAACATCTGTATCGTAATATCTATGTAGCTGGTGGATCTGTATGGGTTGTGATTCTCTTTGGGGGTGTTGCGCCTACCTATTGTGCATAGTCTGACTCGTGTTAAGTCCCTAACTACTTGCTTCATACTGCATCTCGACATAGATGTTCATTCTCACAAAGCATCCATCTCCGTATAGTTGACTCGTGTTGTTTTCTTATTTCCAATCTTAACCAAACTTGGGACCTCCAAAGAAATATTTACATGAGTTTTCTTTTTTTTGGATTATTTAGATTTTATTGAACTGGATTTTCTAGATTAGTGCAAACTATTTTGATAAAATGGATTCTTTGTTTCAGAAAAGAATCTGTTAATTTGGCTAAGCTTTTCCTATGTTATTTTACTCTGAATTTTCCACGCACTTACGCCTTTTGTCGTTTGGAAGCGTAATCTATGAAGCAGCGCCTTCTCGTCTAGTGTGCGTACTGTACACAGTCAAATCGCGATAAGCAACAGCCGGCGACGTCATGGCCTCGCCGGCGGCGCCGAGGCCGGCGCTGATCCGGCCGCGCGCCTCGCGCGGTCACTCCCACCTGAGCGCCGTCAGCCTCTCGTCCGACAACTCCGCCGCCACGGTCTCCTCCCGCCGCCGCCGCGACTTCGTCTTCGTCGTCAACCCCTCCGGTACGCTCCACCCCCGCCGCATTTACTCCCTATCCCCGCTCTGAAGCCTGAACTCCCTCCGCGTACGCTGGATCCCGCGCTGCAGGCGCCAATGGCCGCACGGGCAAGCAGTGGACGCAGCTGCTCCCGCACCTCCGCACCCGCCTCGCCGACCAGTGCAACGTAAGCCTTTGCGAGCTCCTAAATAGATTACACCGGTCTGGAACTGCAAATTGTAGTCAGCTCTGAGACCACGCGTCGGCTCAGATCCGAGTTTGATTCGGTGGTCTTACGGAATGAATGTTTTGCTCTGTCCCTTTCTGGGTTGTTGCTGCTGCGTGATCAGATTTGCGAGTGCATCACTTCGGGCCCGTCAGACGCCATAGATGTCACGAGGGAGGTGTGTGCTCGGCTCCATATGAAATTCAGTCATGTCCTGCTAAGTTTTCCTTCCCACTATGGGGGTTGCTAATGTTTTCTGAACACCGGTCTTTGTCGCGTGTGTGCCTTAGGCCATAAAGGATGGTGCTGATGCTGTCATCGCCGTCGGCGGGGACGGGACGCTTCATGAGGTACTTGTGTGTCGCGTGTTGATATGATCTTAGCTACAGCCCGTTAACATTTTCCGCAATTGATATTCTTAAAAATAAATATCGGAAGCACACGTGCAGGTGGTGAATGGCTTCTTTTGCGAAGGAAATCCACTCCGCGCTCTTGATCGAGGGCCTGACCACTTGACGACGCTTGGTGTGAGCAGCGTACCTTGTCGATTTGCCCAAATAAGATATCACCCTTTTAGTCTTTCGTGGTCTAACTGTTATTATGTTTACATACTGGAATTTTTTGTTCAATAGTGAAGCACCTTGTTTTTATTTCGCAGCTCATTCCACTTGGAACCGGCTCAGACTTTGCTAGGACATTTGGCTGGTATTTTTTTTCTTGAATGATGTACATATTTCATTGTGGTTTGCTAATCTCTGTTTTCATTGGATTTTTAAACCAGGTCAAATGATCCTCGTCAGGCGATTGATCGGGTTGCGAGAGGTTTGTTCCTTGATACTTTATTGTCATAATATAGCATATATACTCATTCTTTCTCTATTATCAAGCAAAGTGCACCGGCAACACTTAACAAATATAGATATTGTGGCTCATTTTTGCTGTTAGCTCTACCAGATTATAAAGTTCTTACCACTCTAACTTAGCATTTCACCGGAAACTTCGTACTTTGTAACATTTCTTAAAGTAAGGCCGACATGATCAGATACTTCGTACTCTGAAACTTCGACTTTGTAACACTTCGTACTTAGTATCTGAGACTCACAGGTAAGCCTTTTTTGCAGGAGTTAAATCAAAATTAGACATAGGCATGATGGAAGGTCCAAATGTAGATCCACATTTCTTTGTTAATGTTGCTGATATCCATCTGTAAGTGGATAGTGACCTTTTGAAACATGAAGAAATTCAGTGTATAGTTTGGGAATTTAAAATAATATCTTCGTCCACAGGAGTGCCAAGGCAGGTTATTTTGCTTCTATGTACAAGAGATTTGGCAACTTATGTTATGTTTTGGGAGCTCTAAGAGGCTTCTGGGGACATAATAATCGAGATATGCTAATAAAGGTGAGCTTCAACCTAGGTTTTGCTTCGAGGAGAGTTGCATCTATACAGTCTTTTCTGCCCATTGTAAATCTGAAACTCTGCAATATGATAACTCGTATAATAGGTAAATGGTGGGGACTGGAGAACACTTGATAAAGTCACTGCTCTCTGTGTGGGAAATGCCAAGTACTTTGGTGGTGGCATGAAGATAACCCCAACAGTTGATCCTTTTAGCGGTGACCTCGAGGTGCCTAAGAGAGTGAAATTTGGTTTTACACTTTTGAGTAAATCCCATGCTTGTAGTAATTTGTATGGTGTTTGACAGGTTGTTATTCTACAAAATTTCAAGTGGTACGATTTTGTTCTTAAAGTACATAGGCTCTATGGAGGCACGCATTTACGGGTGAACGGCGTGTCATCAATGAGGTAAACATAACCTTGACTTCTGTTAAGGTTCTTCCACTCGAGACTAAAGTAGAAGTGCAGTACTATAATAAACGCGAATGCTGTGGCTTTCGTAAAAGAAGTACCTGCATGGAAAACACACAAAGATACTTCAAAAAGCATATTGTTTTTCATGCTCCCAAGGAAGGTAGTTCGACATATTTGTCAATCTCACATATTTTTGTGTTGATCGGTTACGCTGGTATTTCTTATCATTCTTGATTGGTACTAGCTATACTATCTGACAAAGGTATAAGTTTTTTTGTTGTATTTCTTATGAAAGATCTGTTGATTCCTCCCCGACTGCATTTGGTTAGTTTAAAAAAAAGGCCATCATGGTTCTGATTTCTTAAGACTTTCTGAAGCACAACCTGCATGATGTAATTCAGAATTTTGTATAGATGTCTTTCTAACCAACAACTGTATTGCTATTGCAGGGTTCAGTCAATCGAAGTAGTAGAGGCGGTGCGTAATGGCGACGTCTTTGTGCAATCTGATGGGGAGCATTTCGGTTTTCTTCCAACGAAATTCTCGGTTCTTCCTGGCGCAATTGATTTCTTCTGCTAAATGAGCGTGCTCTTACTCCCCGTTGGACCAACCGACAGAAGATGCATGGTTCTTGGTCAAGTCACCCTGTTTACCCAGTTGGCTTCTTCTGCTAGGTCACTGCGGTCTTTCATCCAGTTATACCACTATCTAGAAACGATGCGGCAACTACCAATCATGTTGCTCCGTTCATCTTCTGGTAGCAAACAAAACGAATTGCGGCCGTGGTAGCTCCGTTTGTTCAGTATAACATCACAGGGGCCGAACTGTGATGATTGTAAATCTCACAGTTATGTTTGTAATCTTGTACCATGTGCAATAATATACGGCTGCATGTTGTTCGAATAATACATTGCTTGCCTGTAGATCCATTGTCAAGTTAATGCATTCCCAGTTTCCAGAGTACGTGCCGTGGCTAAAACTTTAAAACCGTGGTACGGAACACTGATACAAACGACCTAACGGAGTGCTAGATGCAGTGTCATATACAGTAGATATATAATCTACTAAAATCCTGTACATTTTTATGTCTAGACCTGGCCCGAGCTTGGTCATTGTTCTGAAGCGATTCCCGAGCAGAAGAATCTCCTGCGCTTGGTCCTTTTGGTACGCAAGGAACATCGTCCGTTGCTTGGAAATTGAACTGCCCATCGATAATCCAAGAAAGAGAAAGTACCATGCTCCCTGATGCCATGACAAACAGACTTTAGGCTCTCAGCTATGACTTGACTTTATTCTCACGCTGGCAGACTGACTACGTATATATATTCTCGGATGGCTTGACCATTAGTATCTCATCCGTTTTGACCTTACGGTTAAACTGTACTAGCTTTTGTTTTGAAAGAGTGCAGACTGCAGAGGGGACGATACGACGGTAGGAAAACCGAGAAAGCTTGTTGCATTGCATCGTCTGTCGAAAGCGCATTTCATTTCACAACTTGCCGTATGGGACGGGCAATTCGTCGCTCTCAACCAGCACGACATCACAGCAGCTATAACCCACTCACAAGTCACAACAGCAACAAACAGCCCCCAAGCTGGCAGAGCGTTTGGTCTCTCTCATCCTGCGATCGATCGAGACGCCGCCAGTCGCCGCCACCGTAGCAGCGAATTCCCTCTGGCCTGGGTCTTGTCCGAACCACCAAGCGCGGCCGAGAGCAGCAGGTCTTGGAAGCTTCTTCTTCCTCGTCCCGTCACTCACTCACTCGCATGCATGCTCGGGGAACTGATAATCGAAACCCAACCACGACCTCTGTCCATCAGACACCGTGGCGGCGAGCTGTCACGGCCGGCCGGGGAGCTATCTGACAGCCCGTGCCGCCGTGCGAATCTTGGAGCCGCACGTCCGTCACCCAACCACCGTCTGCCAAAGTCCATATCTCACGGGCCAACACTGCTGCTGAGATTAATGGCTCTGAGACATATATACATATAAGTATATATATCCAGCCAGCACGCCTCATTAGTTTTTTTTTTTAACTTAAACTCGCCTCATTAGTTGTTGTGATTGCTGATGTGCACCAGTGCACGCTTAATTAGTTGGACGATCCAAGGTTACCTAAATAAATGCCCCCTACATGATAAGGCTAACGGAAGATCAGAGATAAATTATGAACCAAACATGCTCATATAAAGTTGGTAGTACGTTTATATTACCATTTATTACTATATGTAAGTTGGTAGTACGTTTATATCGGTCATGTCTTGCATTCATTGTCGTTGACCTATAAAGTTCAAATTAATATGATTGGTAGCCTCAATTATCAAGTTGGCCACGTCATCCAATCAACACTATCGATTTGCATGCGCCCATAATCACATGTCATAATCAATGTACGTTGGAGATAACCAAATCTAGATCAACACATGGACTACATGAAGGAATTGCATGAGACTATAATTTCATCCAAAAGTACAAGGAGTTGTAGGTGATTGTTGATGTACATGTTAAATTATTTGTATATATCTGAGAGTTTCCTAATTATCTGCTCAATGTAAAAACACAAAACACATGATCTAATTTTTTCCGATTATGCACGAAAAATACTTCGAAGGTAGTGCTCGCCCAGACAAACAGGATGAAGTGGCGGAGACTAGAAATATATCTACTAACCTTACTAAATTTGTGCATAATACATCGCTACTATAAACATATAGATTCATGACCTCAAGAATTGTTTCTAGATCGATCACACCGTTACTGTAAAACATACCGAGTAATTGCATACCATCCATATCTTGTATGCATAGTCTTTGATCTATAACTATCAAATCGACATAAATACTAGCCATTTGGGTCAACCTCAACTATGCCATTGGATTTTACCACCGCTAGTTTCTCGTGTAAATTGTTCATTCATTGTCGACCAACTTGGCCGATTCTCGACGTCGAGTTCAACACCTTACCAATCCTAGTTAAATTCAATGACAAGACAACAATTTTGGCATATTTGGCACCAAGCCACCAACCAACACAAACCCTATTTTCAACAAAAAGAATCCACCACTATAGGTCCAAAGCGGAAACAAAGCACTTTCATGATCCCCAAAGCAAAAAAGGCACTTACAACTAGGCAAAATGAAAGGTTGGCCAAAGTAGTAGATTGCATGAGGCCACTATCATCCTCATGAACAAAAGCAGAAACAATATCAACCGAAAATTCCATCTAATTTCATGGCGCCCACACAAAAAAACCACCTCACGGTAACCGGGCCCACCTGTCAGCAGCCGGCCCCACGTGTGATGCGAAACCAGTAACGGCAGAAGCCCCACACATCGTAACAAAATGCCAACGCCACCCGCGAAAACCTACACAGCACGCTCCCACCTCTTCCAAGAAAATCTCAACGCGCAAGCGACTCTGTTCCATCATCGTCGTCAGCAGCTCACAGCCGTGAGCCGTGGCGATGGCGGCGGCTGGGAGGAGGCTGCTGCTGCAGGCGGCGGCGGAGGGGCAGCACGTGACGCGGCACCAGCAGGGGGCGGCGACGCAGCAGTCGTCGTCGACGTGGAGCACCGGGTACCTCAACGGGTGGCTGTCGCAGCGCACGCCCGTGCTCGGGCTGCGCCTCTGGGTGCTCATGGGCATCGCCGTCGGCGCCGCCATCGTGTTTGTTCTCCTCATCCTCTTCCTCTGCCTCTCCCGCCGCCGGCGACGGCGCGACGTCCTCGGGCCCAATCTGTACCACCCCGCCGCCGACACCAAAATCCTCAAGCAGCACATGCAGCAGCAGCAGGCCACGCCAGCCAAGGACATCCAGGAGATCGTTCGCCGGCAGCATCAGCAGCAGGTGGCGCCGCCTCCCGCCGCGCCGCAGCCAGCGGCCGCTCAGATGGCGAAGGCGGAGCCGCCTCCGCCGCCGCAGACGCTGCAGCACCAGAGGGCGCAGCTGCCGGCGATGCCCGCGGGATCCAAGCGCTCGACGGCGGCCAGCGGCCTGTCGGTCACGACGAGCGGCGGGAGCGAGCGGGAGTTGGCCACGCCGCGGAGCGTCGGGAGCGGCGCCGGCGGCGGGCCGGAGGTGTCGCACCTCGGGTGGGGCCACTGGTTCACGCTCCGGGAGCTCGAGGAGGCCACCGACGGGCTCGCCGAGGAGAATGTGATCGGGGAGGGAGGCTACGGGATCGTCTACCGGGGCACGCTGCAAGATTCCACCATCATTGCCGTCAAGAATCTGCTCAACAACAGGTAATCACGTGCCCTCCTACGAGCTGTATGTTCGAATTGAATTTGATCAGAGACCTCCTACGTTTGCCAGATTGAGTTGCTCTTGTTCGTGATTTGATCTCTGCAAAGAAGAAACTTTTCTTGCGATGCGAGCATATTTTGTTCCCGATTTTGACTGCATTTCCAAAAGAAGAACACGACCCATGCTTTGCCATGATTTTGTTGCCGGCCGATTATTATTCATGAACCAGTGTGCTTTGCCGATGAGCTGCTGGATTGTGGGGCTCAATAGAATTTCAAATTGCTGCCATCATTCATGTACTCTCTTTCTCTGCGCCCATCTGCATTCGATTCCTCTCGATTTCTGTGAAGTTATTTTAATGGCCGCACAGAGTTCTAGGTGTGGGTTGCTGTAATCATAATTATCCTAATCTCTGACAAAAAGAATAAAATTTTCTTCTCTAGGGGTCAGGCTGAGAAGGAGTTCAAGGTGGAGGTCGAAACGATCGGCCGTGTTCGGCACAAGAACCTGGTCAGATTGCTCGGCTACTGCGTAGAGGGGGCTTACAGGTGCTATATGCATTGCAGTCTCTTTCCTCTGTTTGCGCATTCGTTTCCGAAATTCTCATCTCAAATTTGTTATGTATGGTCCGACAGGATGCTTGTCTACGAGTATGTGGAAAATGGCAATCTTGATCAGTGGCTTCATGGCGATGTTGGGGACGTGAGCCCACTCACCTGGGATATGAGGATGAACATAGTCATTGGAACTGCTAAAGGGTAATTTGTGCTTCTTCATCGTCACCCTACTCAGTTAATCGTCACCCTACTTAGTTGCTATCAGCACCATTTCTACAATAGTTACTAGTTACTGTGTGTGGCTTGAATTAACTAGTAGAATGTGACTGAGAAACGCCAAATATGGGCAATCAATTCAGACGACATAGGTGCTAGCTGGCATGTTTAGGTCTATTCTGTTACGAAACATGCGTCTTGGTTAGGATGATGTAGCTGGGTTCTGGTGAGATTGGCTGTCCAAGCAATTCAGGTGCTTCACTCAGACGTTTGTTAGGTCCTATTTCTTGACATGCACATATTGGTCTCTAAGAGGATAGAGAAAGAGACATGTGTTTCTAAGAGGTTATGAGAGAAAGAGACAATGTACATACTTCATCTGCTTCTGAATAAAATTCGAATTTCAAACCCGTATAATATGACAGAAAAGGTGTTTGATTTATCAGACACATCATGTGCTTATCTTGCATGCCTCCTTCCCTTTGCTTTGCTGCTGACATCTTTATTTTATTCAAAGCACCCGGCTTGAGATCGTTTCTGGTTCTAATGTAATATATATTTGTTAATAATACTTTAGCTTTGCCTATTTTTTTTTAGAATAGAACATCCTGATTCTGTTTAGCAGTCAAAGTGTACACTCAAGCATCATGCACATTGGCAAGCACTCTGCCAGTTATACTCTTTGCCTAGAATCAATATTACCAGTGCTTTGCTGAAACAGTCTCAAACAGCTCTCTTCAAAGATGAATGTGATAGTAAAATTCCTCACCTCTGACACTCGAGTTTGCTTGCCCAGGCTAGCCTACCTTCACGAGGGGCTGGAACCAAAGGTTGTCCACCGTGATGTGAAATCTAGCAATATTCTCCTTGACAAGCAATGGAATGCCAAGGTATCAGATTTTGGGCTTGCAAAGCTATTATGCTCGGAGGAAAGCTATGTTACTACTCGTGTCATGGGAACCTTCGGGTTAGTTAACGATATTCTTTTCATGCTTAATGTTGTATCTTAAGTTAGATCTTGTCATGACTGAACCTTTTCTTTCTGTTGCAGCTATGTGGCACCTGAATACGCCAGCACCGGGATGTTAACTGAGAGAAGCGATGTCTATAGCTTCGGTGTCCTTCTAATGGAGATCATAACCGGTAGATCCCCTGTAGATTATACTAGGGCTGCTGGAGAGGTTCGCATATTTTGCCCGGTTTATAGTTGTTTCTTATTCAGAACTGTGGAGGGTCCGATGAAGCTAAATTAAATTCTTCCATGGAAACTGATCTTTTTTCCAGGTGAACTTGGTCGAATGGCTGAAGAACATGGTGGCTGAAAGGAGAGCAGAGCAAGTGGTTGACCCGAAGATGGCCGAGCCGCCCTCTCCGAAAGCGCTGAAGCGGGCGCTTCTAGTTGCTCTTCGGTGCGTCGACCCCGACGGCCATAAGAGGCCTAAGATGGGGCAAGTGATCCACATGCTCGAGATGGAGGACTTGAACCCCCGGGACCGTGATGTATGTCTTACCAGTATAACTCAAACTTTTTTTGCAGTTCTTCCATTCGCCGACAACCAGTACTCACATTGTCAGTTGGTTGCATATGCAGGATAGGAAGTCCAGAAGGGATGCGCCGCCGTCCCAGACGACGGACAGATCCATCGCAAGGGACGACGACAGTGGGAGCTCGGGCAAGCGCCGCGAGCACCAACGGTATAGATGATGAAACGGCGACGGTACAGAACCGGAATTCTAGATGGGGTTTGCGTGGATTGCCGCTAGGGTGTCGCCGGTATTGACCAGTTGTCGTCATTACATTATTTTTTGGCCCGTCACTGGATCTGATATACAACCAACTCTCAGCATGCTCTTGATTGTATTATAATGCGAGCATCATTCCATGACACTTGATAGTTAACCACCACACAAGTGTCCTGGCTTCTTCTGACTAACAACATGCCATATGCCCCCATCTGACACTAACTCTACACTCATGGTTTTAATGCAAGTAGTAGCATTGTCTTGATTTCTGTCTCCTCTGCTTGATCTACCTCATCCTTGGCTGTACAAAGTCCAAATCCGAGCCTGGTGATTCCTGGCTGTGGAAGAAGAACTGGCGCCTTGCTGTTGTAGCTTTGCTGCTCGCACATGAGGTCACATGGCAATGTGCTACACTTTGACCCTTTTGTTTTTGAAGATTCTGATCATCAATCAAGCCTTTGTTTTAGCATCGTCGACATTAGTTGGCTGAATGCCTTTTGTTCTCTATACCGCATCCGGGGGCTGGGTAAAATAGCATCTGGGTCCAGTTCCTTGCCTTCATCTGTGTTTTTTGTATATTGTTTTGACAGTGGATCTTGCGCTTTGATTAGACTTGATCCCTGACAGAGATGATTAGCTTGCAGGCGACGATGTGTTCTGCCATGCACCAGCTGGTTTCTATTGCATCGTGTTTGACCATGCACAGTGGTATCCATACTTGTATTTTTTCTGAGAACATGTGCAGTCGGGTGTCCTGTCCACTTCAAACAAGCGGCAGGAGAAGAGTCCCTCTCGTTTCGTTTCCTCAACGGCTAGCTCTGTCTCTGAGCTGCCCAGCACTGACTGCGGATACGTTCATGCATACAGTAGAACATTTTATAAAATCACATGAGGCGTGGATGCGTCCAAGAAAACGGCTTGGAAGATACATGACAAAGCAGCTGAACATGGCCAGCGAGTTGTGCACGGGCGTTCAAATGATTTTCCCGTCGGACACGGCCGCGTGGGTGGGGCTCGCCGGCGTGCCGCCGAGGCTGAATTTAGCTTGTCTCGTCTTGGGATGGTACTCTGAAGAACTGCAGCTGGCTGCAGAGACCGGATCATCAGACCAGGGTGTCGGCTCGGCGCAACTGGATGCTCCGGCGGGGCCCTGCCGGCCGGCCGGCCACCGACGGCGGCAGCGCCACATGGAACCTGACTGGAGAAGGCGACCCAGTCCACACTTCGCGACTCCGCGTCGTGAACGTTGGCTCGCCGGATTTTCTTCAGGTTGGTTGACGCGTCCGGCGACGAAACGAGCTGGTCGATAGATACGGCCGGCGGCGGCCGTGTCAGGCTGCTTGGCTGGAGCGCAGCAGCAGCTAGCGGATGCCGTGCACGCTCCGCTGCCCCTCGCGCATTTCCACGTCCACCACGTAAAAACCGAACGTCGCTTCCCGGACGGGAGTCACGAGACAGCGACGCCGTCGAAACAATCACACAGGCCAGGTGAATGAATGTGATGGACAATTATGAGCATGAGATTACAGGCAATGATGACAGTGACGACCACCGTCGGCCTTGGATCCAAAAGCGGATGGTTAATCAAATCAGATTATTATTATTGGCCAAAAGAACACGATTATCCGATTCCAAACGTACAAGTTGGAGGCTAATGGGCCAACATTATATACACAAAAGCTACTCGTACTCAATAGTCATGCCTAACATTAGAAAACGAGAGAAGATAGGCCACGCACGCACGCACGCCGGAACCATCGGAAATGCAGGATGGCATGCAGCAGCGCAGGCCCGCTGGCTTGATTGCAGGGGAGGAGACACCACCACCAGCGCAGCTCTCCCTCGTTCAGCTTCTCGTGCTTGACTGGCTTCCACCATCGCCGCCGCCCCTCGGCTGCTTGCCGTTCTGCGAGGCGAGGTTGTCCGGCGCCGCCCTCTTCGGCCTCAGCTAAACACATGAAGGCAACAGAGATTATCGACAGCCTGTCTGTTATTCATCACTACTGACGAAATCCTCTTGGTAGCTAAGCTCACCTTGTTCTCCGACTTCTGGTAGAAATGCCTCAGCAGGATGTTCCTGGGGTCCGTCGTGATCACTGCAGCAGTTTCAGGGTGCAGATTTTATCAGCTGTCAGTTGAAATGTCACAAACAAGAGCTGGTTTTCTTACTACGGCGTAAGAAAATGGACCCCATGGAAGATCTGAAGCCATTCTAGATTCCTACTCGGGGGAGTGGACGAGCACCTCCGAGGAGTAACTATAAGAACAAAAACAGGGAACATCCACTGGATCTGATCTACTCTGAACATGCCTGTAACTTAATGAGCTCAACAAGATACACAGAACACATAACTAGTACTTATGGTTGGGGAGACAAACATAACGAGCAGTTAGTGTCATTAAGTTGGGAGCGGTGAGCTCCTTAATTCAAAGAAAAGGAATCGCTTTCATTAGATATTTGTTCCGCAAATGCATCTACTAGAAAGATTAACTAGTGTCGTAAGCCTGGGCACATCGCACCAAATTGTCTGAACCCACCCAGACCATAGATGTTCTGCAACACCAACCCCAAGGCCTATGGGTAGAGGAGGAGGAAATCACCAAGGACGAGGCAAGGGCAAACCTTCTGGGAAACTGAATTATGTCAATACTGAATAAATGGGGGCTGCAAATGATGTTGCATTCATGTACACTACCAATCTCCCACCATATCGGCATAGTTCATTTTGATTCTGGAGCAACACATTCATTTATATCTGCAGAATTCATGAACAAACTATCTTTTGACACATACACTCTCTAGAAACCAACACATATAATGGTCAATCATTCTTCGCTGAATTGTTAATCATACAATTAAAGGGATTAGAGGTCATTCCAAGAATAGACTGGTTATACTTGCACAAAGGTATGATATATTGTGCAAATAAGACAGTTTCCCTTGAATTCTCCGAAGGTGAGAGAATATTCCAGGGGGGACAGAAACCCAGAAGTAGGACCGGGATTTCTATTAAACTCCCTAGAAGGAAAGAGCTTGAAACAAATTCCATACATATGTCTTTCCTGAGGAATTACCGGGAATGCCACCCGACCGAGAAGTGGTCTTCCCCATTGATCTTATTCCTGATACCGCTCCTATTTCACAAAGGCCATATTGAATGGAACCAGGTGAGCTAGTAGAATTAAAGAAACAACATACGAGTTGCTACAAAATGGAATCATCCAAGAAAGTGTTTCACCATGAGGCGCACCCGTTCTCTACGTGGACAAAAGATGAAAAGAGAAGGAGGCAGTCGATTATGTACAAACTATAGAAATCTCAACAAGGCCACCATCAAGGACAAGTATCCGTAGCCGAGGTATCATGATCTCTTTGATCAGGTAAGGGGTGCTGGAGTCTTTTCGAAGTTGTAGATCGGGATATCATCAAATCAAGATTAAGGCATAAGATATCCCAATAACTGGATTCGTATCCGGATACGAGCATCATAAATATCTTGTGGTGCCCTTCGAGCTAACAAATGCTCCCGTCGTTTTATGAACCTTATGAATAAGATATTCATGAAGAATCTAGACAAATTTGGTATTGTTTTCATTGATGACATTCTTACTTATTCTCGGAAAAATGAGGAGCATGCTGAGCTCGCATCATCCTGCAAATATTGAGAGAGCATCGACAATATACTAAGTCCAAGCAAGCTTGACTTCTGGCTTCACCGAGTAACAGTTTAGCCTAGGAAGGTGGACTCTGTTCTTAAATGGAAATCACCTAGGTCTAGCCGGCTACTATCAGAGGTTTATTGAAGGATTCTCCAAGATCTCCGCTCTCATGACCAAGTTGTCAAGGAAAAATGTCAAATTCGAATGGACCGAAGCATGTGTGAAGAGTTTCCAAGAATTAAAGCAAAGACTTACAACTGCTCCTGTTTTAGCACTACCAGAGAGTGGTAAGAGTTTTGAAGTATATTGTGATGCTTCCAAATTCAAACTTGGTTGTGTATTGATGCGAACGAAAGGTGGTAGCTTATGGTTCCCAACAAGTGAAGATACATAAAGTCAACTATCCAACTCATGATCTAGAATTGGCTGCCCTTGTATTTGCATTGAAATCAACCACCTATATGGCGCTACGTCAGTTGTATACATACCACAAATGTCTTAAGTACCTACTAGGTAAACCAAATGATCAGTTTAGCCATACATAGCTAAACCAGGTCTAATTTAACTATCATCCATAGCTGATAGCTGGTTATAACTAATCACTAATACTAACCATGGTTTATACAGATGAGGAGTTCAGTTGAGGATGGTGACGTGGGGCTACCTTTCGACTAGCCCACCGTAAGCCTACCTGGGCCGCGCCAAGCATGGAAAGGCCCACAGAAGGCCCACTCGGGGTACCACATATCCTAGTCCAACTCGGTTAGGTCTTGTAACCTGCCATATCTGTACCAACCGCCCGAGACCTGGCTACCTATAAAGCCAGGAGGGTGGCTCGTCCCCAGACAACAAACGAAGAGACACGCTCATAGCCGCCACGGCAAGCCCTACCAAGATCGCAATCTCGCCATTGTAATCGCTACCCGCATCAATAATCAGACAAGCAGGAGTAGGGTGTTATCCTCCGGGAGCCTGAACCTGGGTAAAACCTTGATTGTCAGCCGTCGTGATCACCAACACCTCTCTCTCTCCCCATCAATCAACCCGGGGTGCACAACCCTGTGACTTGTCGAGTTAACACCTCGTCAGATGGCGGAGGCCACAATCAGTGTAGGAGAAGTTGTCCAGACACCGTGCAACATAATTTGTCACATTTCGTGTAGGGCATGCAGCACATACTACCTTGGATACAATTTATGTGAGTTAATAAGGCATGGCGATGGTTAGAAATTACATGTACTCCGTACCTGTGTACATATCACATCTGGACATGTAGCATCGCACGACCAATACCATTGCCCAACTAACACCATGAAAAAGCAAATTTAGGACATCATGCTAAATGCTATGGTGCTTGGCCTAGCAGAACCCTTGTGCGCCCTCTCAACATTATTGTCAACATAATATGGACTCGCATGGCCTCACATGATGTCCTTCTGACAAACAAAGATATCCATCTATCTACATAACTTTTGCTTTCTATCAAACAGTTGCTGAAACCTATTTTGCCATCTGGAACACTACTGTACAGAGAATTCGACGTAGTGCTAAGGAGCATCTATCCAGTTATGCACAGAAGTCTAATGAGGAAATCAGTTAGAGGCTAAATTTGCAGAAGGGAGGAGCAGCACAGAGACATTGGTTCAATAAATACGGGCAGGGATTATTACCTTGACTGGGAGGCGGATCTGTCCTATGTGCTGCAATGTAAGTGGTCGGCGTGACACTCTGGCGACAAACACGAATAATGAGGATCAGTGTTAGCTCCATGTCAACCAAAATTCTTACACACTTGAGACATAATTAGGCGAGCATGATAATTATGTTTTCTTACAATTTGTCTTTTCTCTTTCTGAACATTCTGAGAAATACAGAAAAACCTAGGATAACTAGCAGCACATCAACTGAATATACGACCTGTGCAGTACACATGAAAACAACAACCAGAACGGTAGAACCTATGTCTAACACGCACATTACGAGTGGTTCCAACTCCTGCCTGGGGTAGCAGACGTGAACCCCTCTCCTTTTGTGCACAATCAAACTACAGACTAGTGCAAGCATGGTACAGGCCTCTGCACCCAAGCGCTCTCTAATTCTACGTATTCAGGAACACATAGGCTCCACAAGCAGTATGGCGCAACAGTAACATCGAAAAGATCAGAGCCGGAGGGGAGAGGGGCGCTGACCGAGGGCTGGGCGGAGGGGTCGGCCGGGACGAGTTGGCTGAAGTTCTGCGGGTTGCGGCTCGGCCAGCCGCCAAGGGGGCTCCCCATCGCCGCCGCTGCTGCTGGGCCCTCGCCGCGATCTCCCCGCCGTCTCTGACTCCGGCCCCTCTTTTCAGACAGGTGCTGGTAGACGGCGTACAAATGGTGTCCAGACCTGCGAAGCCGCTGAAAAACACCTGCTTCGGCCCACTCATCTTTAGGCCTCTGCGAAATGCTTCTCCCCGTGACTTGTGTTTTTGGGATACACCTGACATGATTCTCCATGCAGCAGCCCTAAAAAAAACGAATTCTGCAGCCTACAGTATATATATACTGAAACATGTAGCTCGAAATTTCTCTCCTTTATCTCAGTGATCACAACTCCATACCTGCAGTGATTTTGATGAGGTACGGTTCAAGCATGAAGCTAAGGAGGCTCACGGCTTGGCGAGAGGGAGTCTGCATCTTGGAGTAGGTCGCCACGTTTGGTATCTGAAGCCTCCGGACTTTGTAAATGTTCCACCGATTATCCAGCAATAAATTCCGGTCTTAAAGCTAAAAATAAATAAAAATGTAGCTAGCTCGAAATTTGAGGAAACAAAAACTGCTGTATTCCTGCAATCGGCGAGCCTGTATTCCTAGACAGACAAGGACCGGATCAGGCTAATTAAGAAGCTTGCATTATCAGAAAGATTTTGCCAAGCCGACTTGATCCAGATCGGTGCTGTGAGATGCCGAGATGTCAATTGCCCAGATTCCAAGTTCGTGATCCCATGACGACACACATCCATCCACCAGTTCTAGCAGTTGTGTGGTCACACGTTCAATTTGTTCAGCAGGGAACACACACATGGCGAAATCGGAATCATAATGTCGACCGTGGAGCAAGTAGCTGGCAACTGAGAATCCGGGTTGCTAGCTAATCGACCAGGTTAAATCATGGATGCATTCGAAAGTTTCGCCCGAATCATCACGGGGATGCCAACGTATATATACACCGCGAGCGGGGCCAAACTCTTACTTGCAAGGTAATATGCATTAAGTTTAGTTTCTTCTGCTTGCTTTGTTGAACACTCGTCTTTACGCACGCACGGGTGGAGTGGTGGACTTTCTTTGGATGTAAGCAGCTAGATTAGGCCGGATAACGAAGAAATCTATAGTGGATTAAGCATAGAAAAAAGGGTGAACTTTGTCCGACATCATACGTGTGTACGAATGAGAGGATGATACTGGCAGAGAAGTGCATTCCATCCATATAAAAGTTACACCGACTTTTAGCAAGATCTAGGTCCAATTCATCGCGTCCAAAAGATAATCTAGCTGAATAGACAGTACCACCGCAAAGATGCATGGTGGACTCTGACGTCTTCCTTTTGCGGTGTTCCATAACCGAGGATGGCCGGCCCTTCTTCCTTGTTTGAACCAGCTGAAGGTTGGGCACGCACATCGTTCTCCGAACCTAATATTTCTACATATGCTAGTTGATCGTATGCTCGATCTGTCACTGGTGAGCTAGCTGCTTAATTGTGTTTTTTCCACGAAGTGGTGTAGAAGGTAGAAAACGAAGTGAAAGTTCAGGTAAGAGAGTACAAAGTTTACTTTATGCTCCTTCGTTGTCTGGGTCATGTATTGTCTTGACACGGTGTTCAAGTCGATGCCTTCCATGTGGAGAAATAAAACTAGCTATAAAACCTCGATGAGTGAAAGCAAACAACCTTCATATATCCAATTCCAGCAGCGATTTCATCCTCCTTGACTTGTACTCCCTCTGTTCTAAATTAGATGACTCTCTTTTGTCAAAAAGTGGATGTATCTAGATATGTTGTGAGACTAGATACATCCACTTTTTGATAAAACAGAGTCATCCAATATGGAACGGAGGGAGTACCATTGAGCTTAAGATTTGAGTACCTTGCCATAGAGTGTGATATCTTGTCACAAATATAGCAATAATGCTTTGAAAATCGTATAGTCTTTGTTCGTGTAAGTTTCGACAACACATTGTTACTTTTGACTTTCAAGACTCTTTTGCACCACCATAAGCATGGAAGGCGTGCCGGTGACGATCACCACTCTTAATGTAGGGTACCACTCGCATCCGCTTCGTCACTTTTTTTAGCTTAGATTTTTTTGATAAAGAAAATATATTAATACCAAGCAGATATCAATTACATCCAACCTATACAAGAACATAATGTCAAAAAGAGACATTAAGGATGCACATAGCTAAAAGAAAAAAAGAAAAACCCGCCGAACTGATCAACGAAGAACCAGCTGGACTACCACCACCAGAGGCCACACCCGGAATCTAAAAAGGCTCTCCAAGAACAACGCCTCCAAGAAGGTGACATTGCACAAACACGTCGTGATCCAACTTGAGTTCGTGGGTTTGTGTGCTGTCCTCTTAAAATCAAAAGAGTTGCACAGTCAAAATAGACGAAAACTACAGTATAGTATACCGTCTATCGTCGAGAGCAAATCAATCCGTCTAGCAGAAACACGCAAGACGTACGTGATGGATGAATCAGCGAGCAAGTGTCAAAGATAAGATTTGTGCAGGACCTGTATTCCTAGATAGACAGGCGGGCACCGAAGTCAGGCTCAGATGTCTCTGCATTATTAGGGAGATCTTGCCAAGTTGATAGCGAGCTGTTTGTAGCCTTGTATGATCTGTATGAGTGAGATCAGGAGCTCGGAATCTACAAACGGAGCATGTTGATAAGATCCCACGGCACCAAATTGCCGTGCCGGGCATCATGCAAACATTTGCAGAGATCGATGGAAGCAGTTGCAGTCTTGCAGAATGCGATCTCTCCACTCCGAGTTTCTGAATTTTGATCCCATGACGACATTCACGGTGGTGGCATCCACCATGGATAGCCAAATCTTGGAGCAGAGTTGTCCAGCATGGACCATGCATGACGAAACGGCTTAGAAACTTTTCTTGGCAGAGCAAGTAGATGGCAAGTATAACAATGAGAGTTGTTCATTCTCAGATGCTAATCGACCTAGTTCAGTTATTCGCTCAGATCATGGGGACACCAACATGTGTATGCATTCCGCAGGGTCGAACATTCACTTGCAAATAGCACACCACGAATTTCTTCTTAATTTTCCTCGACAAGGAAGAAGTTTCATCTTGCATGCCCAAATAGCTTTACGTCTAGCTTGGTCCACAAATAATTTTCATCCGAGGATTGCTTCAGTGTTACCCCCTTACGAAAACTTAAAAGAAAATTTTTGGTTCGGGTCGTCTCATCAATGGAGCGGTCTGCTTCGTAAGATCGGTATATGGGGCGTGATTGAAACCGTCGCATCATATGTTGTATATGCGCGACCCGTACGGGCTTCTACATGGACTATACGTATTTGTTAGATTGCCCGTTCAAGTTAGAATATTTGACAGGGGTAGCACCGGAGCAGGACCCTTTCCATTATTTCATCCTTTTATTCCTTTTGTCTTCTTCTTTTGCAAGATCTGTCGTTGGCTTTATGACTCACTTTCATTTTCCTATGTAAGCAGACCGCAGATTAGGTTGGATAACAAAGAAAAATCAGATCATGCACAGGGGAAAGGGTACTCTCCAACAAACATGATACGTGTGCCGCGTTGAGAGGCCGATAATGCTGATTTAGTGCATGCCATAGATATAAATATTTCACCGACTTATGCAGGACCCTGATGGTTATAAGATTTATTTAAGTCGTAGAAAAGACAATCTATCCAGTTGAGTACGCACCACGTGCAAAAAGATGATGCATGTTTAGTGGACCGTCATATGCTCCTTTCTGTTGTTTGATTACCTAGGATCGATGGCCCTTATCTTTCTCTTGTTTCTACCTGAACTTGCGCATGCACGTATGTCGTTTTCTTGACCTAATAGTTCCTCATTTGCTACTCCATCGGTCATTGGTGAGGTAGCTTAACTGGCGTTTTTGGTCCGAGTATCATAAATTAACAAAGGTCCAATGTTTTATTTTTACTGCTGTCAAACAGGGAATCGATACACTATTTAGACCCAATTTTGATTGCAAGAATTTGACAAGATTTTGTAGGATTCTAATCTTTAGATTTTTCTCAACAAATTGACTTTGGATCAAATAAATGGTGCTAGCAAAATTCTTAAGCATTGGATTTCTATTCCTATATTTTATTGGAGTCTGAAACCATCAATTGCAACCTCTTTTTAAGACTCCATCGTGTAGGATCGAGACATATTTCTTGTGTTTTGTCCAATCAGCTATTCCCACAGTTTCCCTTTATTTTGTAATTATCTGCTTTGCACTAACAAACTTGTCAATGCTACTCAATCTTGCGACCAAGATAGTCGTTTAATTCTTGATCCGTCACGTCACATGTTTTTTCAAGTATGCTCTCTTTGTATTGTAAGAATTTCAAAGGTTCAAGGATTCATGGATTCACCTAGGATTTCCCCCCTATGTTGTGCATTTGGACCAAATGAATGATGTTATCCAAATTCCTACCTATTGAATTTGTATGCCTCAGTCGTCTAGGATATAAACATCCACCGCTCTTTTCATGACTCAATGACATAGGATCAAGACACATTTACTGTGTTTTCCTCTCTACCTTTTAGCTTTGCTTATCTCTCATTTGCGCCATCTCTGCGTCCCCTTCAAATACAAATGACGCGCATCTAGATACGTGTGACATGAAAAAAAAAGATCACGGCTTGGGGGACAAATTATCAGCGAGAATTATATCAAACTCGTCCTTCCCTCTTGCTTTGACCAGATTGGAACAGTCACTTTGTACACTGCAAACCAAAATATAACCGAAGAAGGAAACTGAAGTACCGACTGAGATGCACAAGATTACTTAGTGGGCGGTGTCCTTTCCTTTAGGCAACGGCCGTGATAGCACCACCAACCGGCCGCGGCCAATATCCTGGCTGCCTTGCGAGAATGCATCATCTCCGGCGTCACAAAGCACAGCACAGGGCGGTGTGAGAACCGCCCCCAGTAGCTCCAACCCCATGTACGAGAAGAATATGCCGTTCTCTCCGAGAAGAACTAGAGAATCAATCGCGTGAGGTAGCAATGCCAGTGGGGAATGGGGATGAGGTGTGTGATCGTGCGTCTGATCCTGCTCAATCATGCTATTAATTGATTATTCAGACGTAGGTTCAGATTGTTCATTAGTGTTTTGGGGAGTCCTGACTGAACAATCACGCATAGATACAGAAGTATATTTGGCAACATAGGAGTTGTGCTCTGTTCCTTGTCCATGCCGGGCAAGTAGCTTTCAGAATCTTCAGACATGCTAGAATAAGCAGGCATTGATCTTCGGAGCCTTGGAGGAGATGCATGTTTCACCGTCTGAAATGCTACCGATTAACTTACCGCTCCTGTGCCAATTCTAGTCACTCATGTTATGCACGTGGAGTGGTGGGTACTCTGAAAGGAAATTCAGCATGGCTTTCATGCGAATGAACAATGGAGAAGGCTAGCCTTGTGCAACATCCGTAAACAAGACGACGACCCTACACCACCAGCTGAGCTGGGAACAAGAATACAAGATCACGGAGCATCCAAGCTGATACTCTCTGCAGGCAGCTAAGCTGATACTCCCTGCACTGATGTCTACGAGGATGAAGGTTAAATACAGCGGTTGCTTTAATAAATAAAATGCGTGAACACAAGAATCCAAGAAAGAAAAGAAAAAACAGGCGCACGCATCTGAAGGCCAAGTGACAGTGTCGAGCCTGTCGAAATCAGCACGCTGTATAATAACGATCGATCTCGGAGCGAACAAACACGTTGCTGTCAGACTAAGAGCAAGGCGCGGAGGATGGACACACATAACGCCAGGAGACGAGTCACACGATCTGCTCTCGTCTTGGCACGCGCGCTTTCCGGACTAGGATAAGCAGCGTCAGAAGCGGCAGGATGTCACCGTGACCGTCAGGTTCGTCACCACAATCTCGATGCAGCGGGCGTGCTGCACGGTGTCCTCCAATGTTGGCGAGCCATAGGATGCTGCGACGTGAGTTCCATGGCATCCATCGGTCGCCCTCCAACTCCAAGAGAGAATAATCCCACGGCACAGAGCATGCAAGCAGTGGGTGCGCGCGTCAGTTGGCCGTGGCAGCGGCCGTTTCCGACTCCGGCAAGAAAACAAAACGAAACCCGAGCGGAAGTCCGGCGAGCAAACAACGGCCGACGGGTCGAAACTCGAAAGCAACGCTGAAAAGGCGCAGTAACCACCCACCATAAAGCCCCAGCAACCCACCAACGCTCGCACGCACGCACACGCAGCAGCGTGCACAGTCACACTAGCGCACGACACCGCGGCGGCGCTCCCCCCACCCACCTCTGCTGCTCCTCCTTCCTTCCCCGTCGCGCGCGCGGCGGCTCGCTCGGTCGATGTCCAGCCATGAGGCGTGCTGCGGGACCATGTTCTGGGTGTACCTGCTGTCCTGCGCGGGGCTGGTCATGTTCGCGGGCCTCATGTCCGGCCTCACCCTCGGCCTCATGTCCCTCAGCCTCGTCGACCTCGAGGTCCTCGCCAAGGCCGGCACCCCGCAGGACAGGCTCAACGCCGCCAGGATCATGCCCGTCGTCAAGAACCAGCACCTCCTGCTCTGCACGCTCCTCATCGGCAACTCGCTCGCCATGGAGGTGCGTACGGCACCTCTTGCCTAGATTGACTAGTAGTCTTAATTCTAGCTTCGCTTGACGAGCTGCTGAGTGCTGACTGACTCCCCTGTATGGCTGTATGATTGATTGCAGGCGCTGCCCATCTTCCTCGACTCGCTCGTGCCGTCCTTCGGCGCCATCCTCATCTCCGTCACGCTCATCCTTGCCTTCGGTGAGGTGATCCACCACGCTCTCCTCCCCAATTCCACATTCGGATTCAGTTATACTCCTACTAGATGATACAGAGGAGGGTGCTTTCTTTTCCCCACTCCGTGGGGTTCCTCACTTCACTTCATCACTTGACTCGAGAACCTGAGCTAGCTGATTTTGGTCGCAGATCATGCCGCAAGCCATCTGCACCCGCTACGGGCTCAGCATGGGGGCCAAGGCCGCGCCCATAGTCCGGGTCCTCCTCGTCCTCTTCTTCCCCGTCGCCTACCCCATCAGCAAGGTGCGCCCCATGCTCAAATGTCCCTCTTGCTTTCGACAATTTGGGAGGAATTCGCTTTTTCTTTTCTTGTTCTTGTCGCGACGAGTGGGCCTCCGCAATCAGGACACTAACCAATTTCATTAATTAATTTGCATAGCGAAGGGGGCTTTGCTTGTCTCGTGATCTCATCTAGTCACACCAGGTCAACATAAGCTGATTATAAATTGGTTTGCGTCTAATGACTAGCCATTGCACCTGTTAAACATAAGAATATCTGCCCGACGAGCAGGCTAACTGAAATCATGAGGCAACAAGGTCCATCTCTTGGTAATGTCAAACTAAAATAATGGAAATTGCCGTGTCTGCACATGTCTCAGTGTTGCTGTTGCTGACTCAGGTAGTATGATAGCAACTCCAGCTATTTTGTTCAGGCTAACTGAAACCATGAGGCAACAAGGTCCATTTCTTGGTAATGTCAAACTAAAATAATGGAAATTGCCATGTCTGCATATTTCTCAGTGTTGCTGTTGCTGACTCAGGTAGTATGAAAGCAACTCTAGCTACTTGTTAGTTAAACCTTTTTCATATTAAGTGTTTGTTATACTCCAGAATCCTGATAAAAAAGGCATTTTTAATGACTTTCAAGGTGGGAGTTATGCAGTAATTATGTACATTGATCTTTATAGGAGCCTAGGTCAGGCGCTTCATAGCTTTTGGTCTAAACTTGGCGATGGTAGTTCCATAGCTTTCATTCCATTTCTGCATTTTTCTTCTGATACAAATGATGCGGCGCTTTGGTTCGCGTTCAAAAAAGAAAACTTAGCCAGGCCGGGCCGGGCTGGAGGATGCATAAGAATAAAGAAATGTGGCCCCTGTTTTTCATTCAGTATCTTGCTTGATTTATGCTTTCTTTTCAGTTGTTGGATTGGCTATTGGGTAAAGGCCATGTTGCACTTATGAGGAGAGCTGAGCTGAAGACATTAGTTGATATGCATGGCAATGAGGTCAATTTTATTCTTATCCCCTCTTATGCATTTATGATAAGTGTATGTCATCTTCAATCCAACTAGTATTTTGTTATGACCATTAGTTGATATGCACAAAAATTAGGTCAATTGTATTCTTATCCCCTCTTATGCATTTATGATAAGTTGATAACTATATGTCATCTTCAACCAGACTATTTTCTTATGACACTTAGACCATTAGAAGTTGTAGATATGTTTTCTCTACGATACACATGAGCCAAGCTTTAAACTTGCTTTTGGCTTTTTATATTTTTATTGCTTTTGGAACTGGTAAGAACTTCCTTGGCTGGTTTTTAATGGAAATCGGCGGGGAGGCTCGTTGTTTCATACACAATTTAGCCTAGTAGAGAAAACAGTTTTACAACTGCAAGCCGAGCGGCAACTTCAATCCAACAATTATAACTTGCCCACAACTGCAAGCCAAGTGGGCAGCGGTGACAGTAGAACAGCAAAAAACAAAATAAAAAAAAAGCTGCCTATCCTAGTTCCTTATAGGTTGTATCCATTCTTAGAAACTTTTGACTTCATCACTTCAAGATGGATTAGTTTATGTCATTTAATTATTATTTTGCTTGTATCACTTGAAACACAGGAAAGTGAACTCAGGATGTCATTGTTTGTTCCATCTGATTCTAGAAATATATTCCCTTTTATTTTTGTAGCACTATAACCCTTTATTATGTTCAGTGTGATTGTGCATTTATGTACTCCCTCATTTCCTCACGGCTCTGAATTTAACTAGTATGGATTCTGAATTACTAAGAACTTCACTAACCATCAATGATCTCCTTAGACAAAGATATGGACTACCATTGAACTACTGTTTTTCTCACTTGATTCCTAGGCTGGCAAAGGTGGAGAGCTGACTCATGATGAAACTACTATCATTACAGGAGCCTTGGAGATGACTCAAAAGACTGCAAAAGATGCCATGACTCCCATATCGGAAACCTTCTCACTTGACATAAATGCTAAGCTGGACCTGTATGGATCTTCCAACTTATTGTGTATTTCTGTATTTTATCGAAATATATGATACTGATGCTACTACTTTCCTCCTGATAGGCATACAGTGGGCATGATAATGAGCAAAGGGCACAGTCGTATTCCTATATACTCTGGAAGACCAAGCAACATTATCGGTCTTATATTGGTGAGTGAGCTGAGTTTTTTCATTCGTTGACAGAAATCCTATACTGGAGATCTTGCGGGTTTAACGTTATGAACTCTTACTCTATTAGTGACATCTTGCCACTGATACATGTTTTTTGTTGTTCAGGGAAGCGGTGTTTTGATAACATTTTCTACTCAAAATCTCTACCAGCAATTCATAAATTATACTCTAGACATCTAGTTAAGGACTGTTTTTTTGCGAAAAACAATCAATCATGTTGCGTCAGTAGCACGTAGTAATAGAAATATTTTCCACAGTATTCTGCAGCTTTCATTTTCACCTGCAGAGTTCTGGAGTGAATTATAGATAGTGCATATAACTAGACATGACATCATCCTGAACATCAATCAAGTCACCAGTTTTGCCACTTTGCAATGTATCTGTTTTTTTTTATTTTCTTACCAACCGGAAATTCTATCATCTTAGGTAAAAAACTTGCTTACTTGCCGACCTGAGGATGAAGTGCCAACTCGACATGTTACTATCAGAAAAATTCCAAGGTAGAATTTTTATGACTTTGTCAAACTGTCTGGTTTATAAATATGATTCTTCAGATACCTGTATCTATAGACTTAGGAATTTTGATCGAAAGCGTATTACCTATATATTTTCTGTCGGTTAGAGAACATTTTTGTATACCTGCATCTGAGAGAACTTTCTGTGAGTTAATTATTTGTAGGTTGATCTGCACATACCCTGAAGCATGTTTAGGAGAAGTTCAGTACCTAAATGAATTCCCACATCTTGTATGGTTTAAAATTGATATATTGTCTGGCTAATGCTTCTAAGGTCTACAAAAAAATATTAGAATAAACCATACCAATTTTGAAGGGGTTAATGCTCTGATCAACCAAAACATTCTTTAAGATTAATACAATATTTTGAGGTTAAATTATATGCATATGTTGGCGAATTAACGTCCATATTGTCTTCTATTCTCATTGTTTTTCTGTTTTTCTTGTATATCAGGGTGGCTGACGATCTTCCTCTGTATGACATTCTAAATGAGTTTCAGAAAGGTCACAGCCACATGGCTGTGGTTGTTAAACGTATTAAAGAAGCAGGGGCATCTGCTGAAAAGAATAACGGTGTTACATCAGATTACAAACTTAACCATGTTCATGCTGATGGTACACGCTTCACTCATCCGTTTTTGTATATGCACCATCATTTGATTATCCTTTCTGATTTCCTGTTTTTCGAGTAAAATATATACTGTATGGCATAGGCTGATAAGTTGACTTGTACTCTTAGATCTCTCACCCTCACACGTCAACATTCCCGGAAGTCGTAGAAATAACACTGAAAAGCATGGAGATGGGCGCCCATATAGTAAGAAAATTGAAAGGAAGCGGGACAATATTCTTGATTTTAACACTGACCCACTTCCTTGCTATTCAATGGATGAGGAAGCAGTGGGAATAATTACGATGGAAGATGTTATGGAAGAGCTGCTACAGGTTTGAATTTTAATAATACAGCTTCTTCTTACTTTACAAAGTATCTAGAGTCAATTGTCATGTTGATATTTTCAAACTTTCTGATGTATATTGAATTCCTGTCTTTATTTCATCAACAGAGTAGTAAGTCAATTACATGTGGGAACAGCCTTCTTGTATTGTACTCCCTCCATTCCGAATTAGATGACGTACATTTGTCTAAATATAGAGGTATCTACACGCTAAAGCAGTCTAGATGCATCCATATTTGGACAAATGCATGTCAACTAATTTGGAACGGAGGGAGTATGATTTTCTACTTCATTGTATATTTCTTGAAAACAGTTTAGTCATCCTCAGAAAAACTTCTCAAGGACGCATAACCATCCTCAATACTTGTTCAAACAAATACGTAAAATAGTACTAAGGCGCCATCCACGTATTAATTGCAAGTGCTAGAGGTTGTCCAGAGTTTTGCCTTGTTTATTTGTTTTGCATTTCTCCTATATATTGCTAACTGACTTAAATTCTCCCTCATAGGAAGATATCTTGGATGAAACAGATGAGTATGTTGATGTACATAACAAGTAAGTAGCTCATGCTTGCACTTTGTATGTATGTTGAATTGGTATAAAGGAGTAACCTTTCTTTGTTTTACAGGATCAAAATAAACATGCTACCTCCAGGCAAACCATTGTCACCTCTTATGTCTCCTGGCCGTGGACTGCGGAAGACCCCTATGGCTTCTCCACTATCGCCACACCATAATGGTGGTTTCATCTTACGTTCTCCTGTTTCAAACCATCCTCAGTCACCTGGGACCTTACCAATAACAATGTCTCCTGGAAGGTCACCCTTGTCTCAAACTCCTGTGCGCAGTTCTCCTACTTCAAGTTGGGTGAGTACTCGTTTTGTATACCAAGTCATAGCTCTTCATGGATTGTACAAAATGTTTCATTTTTCTTACTTATCCTTTTCACCTCATCTTGCACTTGCTTCCTTTGTAGGTCTCGAAGAATTCTGATAGAAAAACGTAGAAACGGTGGTGAGAGCCAAGTCTAAGAGCTCAAGCGGAAACAGTCCCTAGTTGTGGTCAACCCCACGATCAAATTAAGGCATCGTAGGGTGTATAAACGACAACGATCTGTAGCTCTCCTGTATTATCGGTTGATGTTTATTGATTACTTGGATGTACATATATATCCTCTTAGCATCTGAGCATTAATACAGATGAGCTCTCACTGTTCACTGCCTATTGTAGATCTCCTTTTGCCACCTCTTTATCGAAAAAAAACTTGTAGCCCCCCTACCATTGCAGAACAAACTGCAGAGAGAAAGAATGTAAACAAAAGGCATTCTATATGTATTGTGCATCTGTTGGTGCTATGGGGCTGTAAAGAAAGATTGGACATGCATTCCATTGTCAAGCTGGGAAATGCTCACTGTCACTATGCATTAAACATGTCCATATACAGTCATGATGTGTGTTTAACCAGTCAAAGTGGTTCAAATAAATGGTTAGGGTGTCAGCATCAACCGGATATGAATGATCAAATTGCTCTATCTGTTTTCTGGTTCTCGACTAACGTTCCTGCTGTATTAATCATGTGTGTGACGTGGATGTTGTGGTCAACGTCAGGAGCAAATCAAGCAGCAGCCGGCAACTTAGCGAGTAGGTGCTGAGGTTCTGGTGAAGTGTTTAGTGATGAGTGATGACTAGATGTTAGTTTGGTGATAGTGGATCAACTGATGGAGCATGGTGGTAACCAAGAGTAGCGCGTTGGAGAGTAATTTGCAACACCTCGAGCGCCTCACGATCTTGCATTGTAAATCGGCCGTACCTTCTCGCCGAGTCATGAGATGAACTGATTAAATGCCACCATCCACCATGCATTCTGCACCTCAGGATCCCAACATCGATTTCGCTTTGCTTTCGCTAGGCAAAGCTCCCTCCCCATCAACGCGATTGAGCCTTCTACTCACTCTGTTCTGAATTAATTGATACTAAATCTGAGTCAATTAATTCAGAACGGAGGGAGTAGATCCCAACATCAGTCACGTATCCCACCATGGATTTCGGAGTATCACGATCCCATGTGCCTACGCGTGTCATCGTCCCACTCACCACCTCTCTGACTCCCTGGCCCTCCAAACAGTTACCATCACCACGACTTCCTCCCTCCTCCCCATTATATCGCACGGAGAAATCTTGTAACGATTCGACGACGCCTGAACCTCCGGCTCACCTTCTCCCACTCCCGAACTATTTCATAAGAGCATATATACGATAAATTTTACCTATGCTAAAATATTAGAATCCACACTATTTTATGTTCATTGGTGAATATTTTAAATTATGTTGTTTCATTGCCATACAGAGCATGTACACATTCTTGATTTTTTTTCTTTTTTCTTGGCATGAATACTTTCTTTGATAGAATGTGTCTTGTTTATCACAAAGAATTAGGGGGTATCTACCCCATTGCCCAAAAAACTTATTATGCTTAGTAGCTTTTAAATGGCGTCTCTTGCTTTGCTTGGAATGAGTAGTTTTATCACGGTATTACTAATATTTTTTGGCCCAATTACTAGCAATTTTGATATAAAACAGGAGTAAACAATATATGTAATTTTTTCAATTTATACCTAAGAAAGTTTGCACAGATATGTTTACTTAATTAAACAGTAGAAATTGCCATTGAGATATTTGTTACGATATGCTCTTTATAAATCGTTATAAAGTATTTGGATAATCCATCGTAGAAAAAATAGTTCTAAAACTTAATTTAGTTGAAAATAAAATTCAATAACTTCAACGATATTTGGTACAAAAACAGAGTGACTACTATTTAGTTACATTGCCAGTTATGTGGTTAAACTATGTCAATGAAGAGAAAATTGTACTTATAATGTTGTAACATGCTAAAAATAAGATCTAGAGATATAAAATTTTAGTATAAATTGTATTGATGTTAGTTAATTGAAGAAATAAGTTTATTGTGGTACCTTGGAGTCATGGTTTCAGAGAAAATAGGTAATTTGTAATAATAGTAGACGATACTCTTTGTATTAGTTGAAGCACCGAATGATATGAGAATGTAACTACCAACTAGACAGGGATGGATATATATCACCATATGAAGAAACATATTATTAAAACCCAGCTAGGTCTGCTAAATGATTGTTTCCATGTATTCCTGGAGAAGATCAAAAGGATTGAATGGTACAAATGATTTTGGCAATCAAACCTCTTAAGCAAAGCTAAATTAGATGTATTTATGTTCTCAAGAGATTCTCATCTTCCGTCAACAACATATTGTGATGGTTGATGTACTCAAAATAAACGATTCAACATTGTATCAAAATTTTACTCGGGCTAGTCATTATGCTGGAGCCAATATCTCCATTTAAGGCATTATTGTCGAGAACAGCTCTAAATCCATATTGAAAGCCTCGTAATAAAGCATGAGTCCGCCTCACTCCTACATCGCAATCGCCCAATAAGGTGAACAAGGGGTAGAACACACCAAGATCCCCTACATCTATCTTACTGGGATAACAATAAAACATAAAACTCAAGACCATCACTCCTCTAAGGAGGTAACAGGCCATATAGGTTAATAGGCTTGAACCCTCTCTGCTTTGATCAGGAGAGTCCATCCGGGTTCGAACGGCCGACGAGCCGCGTGCTTTCCCTGAAATCAAAAGACTAGGAAAGCAGAGTCTCCGGATGAGAAAAGACAGCTAAAGCATGTACATAGTCGGGGCGTATCGGATACTCTCGCGCGCATCGTGTGTGCAGAGTAACAACCAAAGTGCCCGATCAGGTGATGTGTGGGTGCTACTCCTCTCCTAGACTTTCCTCTGCCGCTTCTAGACTTCCAGCTCCATTCCATGCTTGCGACCGAAGGCACCCACATTTCGCTTTGCTTTCATCAAGCTCACAGCAAAGACCTTCTAGAGGAGATGAGATCCCAGCGTCACGTATCCCGCCGTCGCTTTCGCCGTATCATCTGCGTGCCTTATGTAGGCGCCTACGCGCGTCGTCGTCCTCCGTCGGCATCACAACTCACAAGCACCGCCTCTCCTCCTCCAAGCAAGCAAGCGAGCAGTCAGTCGTCGCGCTCGCTCTCACCGCAGCAACACGACTTCCTCCCTCCCTCCCTCCCTCCCTGTGGCCAACCATGCTGCAGGCGAGCTCGGAGCGGCCGTTGCCGGCGGGGAGCCTGTGGGTGCCGGGGATGAGCCCGCAGCCGGCGCCAGCTGACGGGCCGACCTCCGCGAGGGCGCGGGAGATCGCGCGGAGGCGGGACGAGATGCTCGGGATGCTGCGCGGCCTCCCCGAGTCCGAGTACGAGCTCTCCCTCACCGACCTCGTCGAGAAGACCACCACCGGCACCGGCGCTGCCATGCCGCCGTCGACGCCGACGATCCCAAGCCCCCTGGGGAGGCCTGCCGAGCAGCAGCAGCAGCAGCCGGCAGCGTTGGCGTCGAAGAGGGGTTCGGCGAGGCGGCGCGGCGACAGCGGGAGCGGGAGCGGGCGGAGCAGCTTCCGCAGCAGCAGCGACGGCGTGCTGCTCAACTTCTACATGCCCCGCGTCATCTCCCGCAGCTTCACCGCACCGCGCGCGGGCGCACACCACCACGCGCCCACCGCCCGGGCCTCCGCCGTCGTCGTCCCCGACGACTCCAACAAGAGGTATATCTATCTAATCGATCCATGCATCACACTAGCTATATATTCCCTATAGCTAGCTATGAGCACCTCCATTTCGATCGGCACGAGCGAGCTCCCAACGATCGTTTCGCTTCCTGACTGATTAATAGTAAACCATCGACACACACGAACTGACGAACACTCTGCATCAGTTCTCGAGCACTCTGCATCCCTCCGATCGCGAGTCCCTGCTGTTGCAGCAGCGCGCTTGCCGTCAAGATCGATGAGGTCATGGATTACGTACGTGGGCAGGGATTACGGGGTTAAAAGCCGTAACGCGGTAACCCAATTATCCATCCTTGTTGACAGTGTCGATTCCAAGGCGAATGTACTCATGTACATCCGTCAGTCGGCACATCACCGCATAGCTGATGAGTTTTATTTATTTATTTTGCGAAACACAGTACTACAAAATCAGACATTGAAAAACATATCTCAAAGGGCAACTCCAAAAGACTTAGCCCGCGGACGGATCATGACTCTCATTGAAAAATATTGCGCATAATTTTTTATTTATAAGGGGGTGTGGATCCCCGGCCTCTACATCAAAACGATGCACACAGCCATCATGCATAAATAAGAGATATCAACATCAATTTAAACTCTGATAGACTGAGTGAGGTATAGCCGCCGTCCTAACCATTCGACCATCTTCAAGAGAGATAACTTCTTATTTGTCCACTGATGAGCCTAAAAACATTTCCTATTCCAGCTGTAGTTAAGACGTGCGCATCTAGCTAGCTTGCACGATCATACCCACACCTGTGCACCATGGGAGCTACTCTAGCTAAATGCTGATAGAGAGAGGTCGCGCGAAAGGGACTCGCGGAGGCAGATGATCACCACGCAGGCAACCACCCGTATCTGAGCGCGACCCGGGCAGCACAGTTTGCAGTTGTCGTGTTCGCCGGCGCAATCGAAGAATTAATCTAACATGCCATGGAATAGAAGAATATACTTTGAGTCGAATCCAGTGTAAATCTACTTTTGCGTCGACGAAATCGAAAGTTTGATCATGCTTTGGTTTTTCTAATGGTCAGTGCGATGTTATACTAAACTAAACCGGGTCTAATGTTTTGCAGGGAGAGGGAGAGGGACAGCGACGCCGTCAAGTGCTGGCCGATGCCGTGGGACCGGCGGTGGCGGAAGTCCAGCCGGCGGGACCAGGCCGGCGAGTCCGCGTCGATCCTTAACAACGCCGCCGCTGCTGCTCCGGAGGAGAGTGTCTGAAGAGTGAAGAGACGCCGTTCAAGTATAACAGAAAGAACGCCGTTGAAGTACTGTGCTCAGCTTGTGTCTCTGTACAAAGTTTTCTTACTCCATACGCGCTTGTTTAATTGGTAGAGTATGACTGTATGAGTATAGTGTACTGAGTCCAAACCGGATTTTTCGAGTAGAATGGACTCTTTTATCTAGTAAACTGATGGTGTGTATACAACAGGTATGCCCTCTGCAGGGTCGAAATGCAATGCGGAGACAGTTGCATGGCTGCACTCTGTCTGTGTTGCGCTGCCTATTGGCAGTGCCCCAGATAACACTTCGTCAGGCAGTGGCCTGTTCACTTTACATATGCAGGAGAACATCTGTGGCCTATCCACCGTGACAAGCAACAATGATCGATTTCATTCGCTGGATCAGGCAGTGACATGAGTTACAGATCGACCGCCGCCAACACTTCTCATTCACACATAATTTTGACACAAGCAATATAGTACAAATGTCGCCTTATCTACATCAGTCGTCAGTCGACCAGAAAAGTATGGGCCAGTTGTTCAGGATGGGATTTTCTCTTACGCTACAGGTACAAAACTGCTGGATGAATGGACCAGGTTATGCTTGCAACGAGGACCATAAACAAAAGAACGAAGAACAGCCACACACACACACGACGACACTAGAAATCTGTGTCAACATGGTTTTGGAAGATGTCATGCTCTGTATTTAGCCCACCAAACACAATGGCGCAATTGCAATAAATCAATAGATATGGTGCTTACACTGGAAATCTTTATCCACTGATGGCCACCCTGGAGCGTATCAGAAAAGCATGTGGCTGTTCCGATCATAAACCTTACAATCTCATCCTGGTGGAATTTTCTCTACGCTACATAACTGCTGGGTGAATAATCCAGACTAATCTACGCTTACGACGACGACCATAAACAAAAGAACTCAGAACAGCCAGACAGATGGTTGACGGAGAATGGATGGACTAAAAGACCCCTTATTTGGCACCATTCTTTGTGTCTTGTTATTGCAGGACTACTCCGATGGCCAATCAACCTCAAGTCAGTATCAGCAACTCTGTGTCAACAAGGTTTTGGAAGGTGTCATGCTCTGTATTCAGCTGATCAAACACAGTTTCCCTACCGCGTATAAATAAATACAAATGGTACTTACATTGGAAATCTTTATCCATGACTCTAGTGTGTTGATGGCCACCCCGGACCGCTGCGTCTCCTGTGCTAGCGCAACACCCTCATGCAAAGTCTTGACTTTGCCACTAACAAGAAGGGAGGCTGCTGCGTTCAGAACCTATGAAAAGCAAAGCCGTTGCTTTTAAGTTCAAGTTTGGCATAGGAGGAATTCTTTCCTAAATGACATGAGGGTGGCCCAATACAAAAAGTTACATCCTGCCAAATTACTACTGGGTAGGCTGCTTTCTACATGATCCCAATCAAGAGTCTTACTGCGCAAGAAATCTTTCTAGAAATATACACAAGAGATGGGCCACCTAATGCAGGTTCTGTTACACTGTGCGGAGCTTTCAGTATTCAGTAGGGTGAGGTCGGGCTCTAGCCCTACCTTGGCTCGCAGACAAAATGTAGTATATACGTAAGCTAGTCGTATCGGTGGTTTGAGTAGAACAGAAATAACAAAAGGAGCATGTTGCATTGGCTGTTGGGCCGTCTGTCCTCTCTACGTTGGGCCAGCCGGCTGCCCGAGTAACTATACTGGAACTGAATAACCGCTTCCTATTTTCCGTGAGACCTAGAAACTGAACGAGGGCACAGCCACACCGTAGGTATGAGACAGAAACGGATCATGCACGGGCAGGGTCGCAATGCACCGCTGCTGGCGGTTGCAACCTCGAGGTCAAAGGGAGCCGGGCCAGGCCAGGAGGTTCCACTCGTTGGCGGACGGATGGGCTTTGGCAATGATGTGATGGTGCAGCCAGGCAGCTGAACGACATGAGGTATCGACGACACGCCAGTTGGATTTGATCTACAATTTTAGGTTAAGGATGGCCATTGGAAGGGCCTAGCGAAAGGGAGGAAAGGTACATCTTTTTTCTGAATTTGCGTAAGAGAGAACACTTGTGTCTTATTTGATGAACATGTTGCCATTTTTATTGCACTAAGTAATTACGCTTAGAGTAATATAAAGTATTAATATGTCTAGACCATTTTATATTTTGCCCGACCTAATTTTATTTTCATCCTCCACCACTGGTTATGTATGTTCGCTGAGGAATATGCGGTCATTTTCTTCAGGAGTATGCAAGGTGAAGCGGAACTAGAAATAGAACAGTAAGGATGAACTTACAAGGGCATCTGCAATTGAGCCTCTTTGTCCAGCAAGAACATCCTGGAGAACTTTTGCGTTGAACGCAGGGCCACCTCCTTTAAGATCTAGCAATGTGCAGCGAGGAATGCCAAAATCCACTGGAATTGTGATGCAATTACAAGAATGTGAGGCTAAATACTTTTCAGCATGTTATCGCCGTAAACTTCAGAAGTTGGCATAAAGCATGTCCAACGATTATCTCCATTTCTTTTAAATTCTGAGAAAAACACTTACATGGATCGAAGAGCATCTTCTCAATCTTTCCTGGGGTGACATCAAGGATATAGCCAGGGCCTACAGAAATTAAGAAATAATCTATAGTTAGATGCAGAATATATCGGTTGACAAAAAGATCCAAGAGGTGATTTCAGGAGTAACCGCGTCAACTTCTAGAAGTACATGTGCAATAGTAGAGCAACATGGGCTTAAGTAGGAGTCCTTACCAAGTGGGCTTATTTCGTCCAAACCCTTTGAATGTACAATCAATGCTCTCTGCATTCCAAATCTCTGAGCAGCTTTAGCCATCTTGGTAACCTATCAAAATAATAATATGCATTACAACAATGAGCAATTGAGCATTACTGGCAATGACATCAATTGCATGTAGAGCTTGCAACAGGACTATCTGTATGCCTTCTGAAGATACACACTTTATACCTACTATATTAATCTTTGCTAACAATGGAATTAACTCAAAACTGAAAACGAAGAATCACATAGTTGAAAGCAAATGTGGTTAACAACTCTACAATAGATGTCTAGTAGTTGTGTTCATTTCTTTATAACATAATACTATAAACACATCATGCATTAGCATAAAAAATAACTGTATAGATACTCACGTACAAAATTTGTTACAACGCTGGATGATGATCATCTAATCATGTCAGTTAATGGTTTAAAAATGATGTACACAGAACATGCTATGGTTGTTTGTTTCCTTTTATATTTATAGTTACAACAGGAAAACAGAAGATGGATATAAGATACTTACTATATTCTCGTGGTAAACACCAATAACAGCATAAGGAACCCTTGCCGGATTCAACAGAGGACCAAGGATGTTGAAAACTGTCTTAATTTTCAGCTTCTTCCTCACAGGTTTGACAATCTTCATTGCCGGATGATAATTTGCAGACATCATGAATCCAACACCCACCTCATTAACACATCGCTTAATATCCTTGAAACAGGAAAGGGAATAGCAGAAGTCAACCCTCTATTTTTTCTTAAACTGTACATAGCAGTATAATATAATATGTGAGGGTTGGAAGTTCAAGGACGTATAGTATTTATGTGCACGACTGGAAACATAAATATTATACATACGTAATACAGGTGCAAGTGGAGTCTGTAACTATACAATGCATATAGAAACCGGATCTGGGATCTGACATATTTATTATAGTATGTTTGTTGCCAGTTCTTCATAATACTCCTCTGTCTAGATATATAAGGTGTATTTTGATTAGTTAAGAAAAGCTTGTGACCCACAGCTATTTCAATAGTATGTAGTTTACACATGACAATAAATTTGTATTAAAAAAAACATGACACAAAATCGAAGCCGTCATGTATTTTGATTGGTTAAGAAAAGGATGCGAGTAGAAATTACTCCGTTACTGCGTAGCTGATGTGACACAAAATTGTTTTCATTGCAAAATAGTTTGAAGAGGAAGGGCTCCTGGTCGCCTCGTCGCGGTGGTTAGTAAGATATCGGTGCTACTCCTGCTGACGGTGGTTGAGCAAAAAACGAGGCAACAGGAAAATGCCTCTGATTACTGCTAAATAAATTAATCAAAACGAAGTTTTGGACCAAACGGCGGTTCTGTCCCCACAAGTCACGATCTACCTCCAGTCGCAGGCCTGTTTTTGAATATTTACTGTGGATGCAGAAGCTAGGCGCAGACAAATTCAGAGTTGATGGCGGCTCTGAAGAGACCGGGCAATACCTCGGGTCCCAACTCGATGTTGACACCCAGCGCCTCGAGCACATCGGCGCTGCCGCAGGCCGACGAGCTCGCCCTGCTCCCTTGCTGCACGCACGGGTAAACACGTCAGTACATCTGTACAGCGTACACACACGACCGCAATCGAAAAAAATGACGGGGATGAGAAAATCACGGTACCTTGGCGACCTTGGCGCCGGCCGCGGCGGCGAGGATGGTGGAGCCGGTGGAGATGTTGACGGTGTCCGCGCCGTCGCCGCCGGTGCCGACAATGTCGACGGCGTCGTGCAGCCCGTCGACCCGGACGCAGTGGTTCATCATCGCCTTGGCCAGCCCGACGATCTGGACCACTCGACACAAAAAAACCCCAGATCAGTCAGTGGCTGCGGAACATTTTTCTGTCCGCAGGAGCGAGGCCAAATTCACTGCACACAGAGATCATCAGACGCACCTCCTCGTAGGTCTCGCCCTTGGCCCGGAGGAGCACGAGGAAGGCGGCGATGCGCGCCTCGTCCTCCTCGTCGAGCAGCAGCTGCAGCGTTGCCTCCGCCTCCTCCTCCGTGAAGTGGGTCCCGCCGATCAGCTGCTCCAGGACCTGTTCAAAGGACGCGCAGCGCGGGGGCGCTGCGGCCGGCGTGGCGGCGGGCTGCACGGCGACGCGGGCCGGCGGGAGGCGCCCGGCGATGGGGCGCGCGCTGGCGCCGGCGCCGGGGCGGGGCGCGCGGAGGAGGTGGGGAGAGGGGCCGGGGGCGAGCGGCTTGGGGGAGCAGAGCTTCAGCGACGCGGCCGCCATTTGTGCGTGCGCGCAGGAGGGTTTGGGTATTTGGTGGGGGAGGAGGGGAAGGGCGGCCCGCTCTCCGGCCTGAGTCTGAGTTTTATATATGCGGAGCGACACGGCAGATGAAGATGATGCTAATGCTACGGTAGTAGTAGTAGCCTGCCGTGCAGCACCACCCCACACGCCGTGCCGTGCCCTTGGTACTCTATTTCTAGTCTACAAAATATACATTTTGTGGAATCATGAACCTGAGACTTGTCAAACAGTTCAACTCAAAATAAGCATGCTCTGAAAAAACATGTTTGCGATTTGACAATTTCGCTCCACGCACACGTTGACTCGTCGAGGTGGCATTGTCCAACACTCAAGGTTGACGCGTCGAGAGGAGCATAGACATTCAAATCCGACGTCGATAGCTAGGCATAACGCGACGACCCGTCCAGGGTCCAGGCTCAATGACCTAAATCAAGGTGTCGGCCTCTATAAACCATATGTATGTCCAGTTGTCCACGATCAAATTTTGATTGCTAGGTCGGCCCGACACCTCACCGTCTTGACCCGGAGTGCGATTCAGAGGGCGTTGAGCCAAATGATTTCTCTCTTAACGGTTATTTCAAGACGAACTTTTGTTGAAGGTCTATCCTTTTTATCATTTTTAACCAGGCACGACACTACTCTTTGCTTTCACCTCCACAACCTATTAATTGTTTCTATTATAGAGATCACAACCACACAACAACAACGTGTTGCATGTTTGGCCATTTCCAGGTCAAGAGGAGGGAAAGGAAAGGATTTACCGATTCTATATCGTCTGTTTCTGTCCTGATTCTCGGTCACTCTTAATAATAATCTACGACTCTAGTCTACGTTAAGCCAAAATGCACTGCATACGCATTTTTCTTGAAATGGCATCCACTTTTTTCTAAACAAAAATTGCATTACATTACCATGTTTCTAAGGCGACTAAAAAAAAAATTGGTCAACAAAGACATGCTCCCTCTATTCCAAAATACTCGACTTCTGTTTATCCCCATATTATGGATGTACAGTACTATATATATAATGGAAATCAAGTACTGCCCACAAGTCCAGGTTTCGCTTCGCTCATGTCGACCTCTCCCCGTGACGACGGCGATCTGAGAACTGACGACGGCGACGACGACTGGGCAATGGGCAATGCATGCATGGCTTTCTGTCTGTCTCGCGTACGTTGTTTCAACAGCAGCAGCCGCCAGCTTTCCGTTCTGGACTAGACCAACCACCACACCAGGCTAACGTTGTAGCTACGGTGTGTGTGTGTCACTTGACGCCGACGAGATGAAGATGACACGCGCCGGCCGGTGGTGATCCCGGTTGATGTATGCACGTCCGGTGAAAAGCGATCGCCGGCGTTGGCCCCGTCGACGCCGTTCTCCGGACGCCGCACGTTTGTAATCCGACCGTCCTTTTATGCCTCTCGTCCTAGCTAGACCCCTGGTTGGTGTGGCGCCTACTCTGTCGGCCGGCTGTCGCCGCCGTACGCACACGCCAACATTCGCGTGGTTGGTGAGACACGGGTTGGGCGCCGGTGATCGCCCGGCGGCTCACGTGAGATCTCGGTCGTCGCCGGCCGATCGGTCGCGTGTCAAGGTTGTCCTGGGCGCCGGACAAAAAGGATGCAGGTGATGCCGACCGGCGAGACGGAAACGGGAGATTTGTAGTACTCCGTAGTCCGTACGTGTCTATCTGTGTTTAGTCTGCACCGTCGAAGGAATACAGCTGCACTGAAATTATTAGCCACGCGGTACACGCTAGCGTTATGGAGAGAATGTAGTGGTACCAACCCGACTCCACTCTGTAGCTGCAGCGATTAACAACGTTATCTTAGGCACGCCTTCCGCGTGATAAGCTGTGAACAGAGAACATACAGTGTAGAGGATCATCGCGATAAGCTACCACAAGCAAAATACATTAAAGAGGACCAGATCTAGATCTACATTCTGTTCCTACATGACAACTTACAACCACGGGCACACATATCCTCTCTACAAGGGTCCCTTTCTCTACATTAGACTATAAATACCAAAACTGAATCGAAACTGCCAGCAAACCAAACCAAACCAAGCAACAAGAGAGTCAGTTCATTTCTTCGATCCCAGCTGCATAGGACAGGAGGGCTAATCTAGCCACCGAGTGACCCCGTCGTCTTCGCTGGCCGCTGCCAGGATCTCGATGCATACGTCCAATGAAGCCTGCAGAAATAACAGCCAATACAAACGTAGTATTAACTATTAAGACAGCTGAGAGAGCAAACGGCTATGTTACCATTGAAAATGGCATAGCTGTTCTCTTAAAGCGGGTTCTTAAATCGACATTGAGGATGGTAAGGTGCCATACCGAAGAATTTACGCAGTTGATGAGCTTGCAACCCTCCGTTAGGGAACCTTCCAGCACCCAGCCTTCCCGGACATCGAAACTATGGCTTGCAAACACAAACTCCATCTTCCTATTGATCTGTTATTGCACATCGAAAGAAAGTTGCATGATGAGCATTATGAACCGAGGGAAACTGGTTTAAAGAGCACTTCTGTTTCTCAACCGTTTTGAATAGCTGCAACAGAATTAAAACTGAAACAACTATATAACTATAAGAAAAACGCTGGAGGCCACGTGTCACATATTAGAGCGGTCACTTTAAGTCAACAGAAAACAATACAGATTGTGTATGTCACCTGCAGCAGTTTACCGCCAGCAACAAAGGATCGCAATCCCATCGTATCCTGAAACATAACAAAATCAACTGTTTTATTACCGAATATGCATCATGCTCAAGATAAATAACACTGAACAAGCAACAAACCAAAACAAAAGGGGAGGGGGGCGAGTAAAAACCATACATTGTTTTTGAAAGTGACAAGAAACTGAGCAGCAGGGTCCCTGTTTGTAGCGTTTGACACTATATCAAGGATCCAGCCACCACCACCAGCACGTCTTTGTCTTGCAACATGGAACCCTGAATTGTCCTTTGATCTCAAAGCTACAACAAAACCATCTTTTAGTTTATCAGGAAATTGTCTACCGAGCATGACAGGCAGCTTCTTTTCAGATGTTATTTCCATCGGGGAATCAGCAGGAGTTTTCTGCTTGTGTTTTGAGTCCTCAGGGGAAGCAAACCGTGAACTTGAACTTAACACCTGGTCCCGACCGCTCATTGCAGTGTCATCGTCTCTGCGTAAGGAGTAGTTACTGTCACTCTCTACAGCAGACAAGTCATCCGTTTTCTGTTGAGATCTCCGGTGAGCAGGTCTTTTTTTCCCTTTCTTTCCAGAGCGGCTGCGTCTTCCTTCTGTTCGTGAGACACTATTTTGAGATTGCCCTGAAGCTTGAGGTTCTTTATGCTGAGACATGGCTCTTCTCTTCTCATAGCTGTGAGTTAAATGGCTTTCATCTGTCTGCTGTTCGCCATCAAAAACATGTGAGTGGCTGTCTTTTGTTTCTTTATCTTGATCATCTTCATTTCCAGCTTCACAATTTTCCTCATCATCATCGGAAATTGAACTAGTTGGAACAACACCATCAAAGAAAAAAGACTGTAGTATCGTGATTGCTTTCTCTCTTATTTCCATCCACACTTCTTCACTATAGTCTGCACTTCGAGGAAGAATTAGAACATTTGGCATCTCTCGTACCTGTAACAAGATTAGCCATCACTTTGCAGAGGAACAAGTAGTACAACTATGGCTCTGGAAAAAAAACACCAATTGTTTGTCCTCTTCAAATTAAGTTGTCTTTTCGGACAAGAAAGATCATGTAGTCAAGTGATTAACTGCTCTACATCTTAATGTCATGAAACAATGTTCAACTGCTAAGTGAAGTTGAACAATATTTTTGTAGCGAGAAATACTGAGGTCACTATATCTTTTAGACAAGTACTAAGGAAGTTACAGTGTATAAGTTATCACCGAGACAGTGAAACAAAATTTTGCATGCAATTACAGCTGAGGTTGTCAACTGTTTTAGACGGCATATATTATAGTGTTAAAAGTAACGTATAAAATAGTCAGGTTTAATAAATGAAGTGTGTGAGGATTGAAATACAGGAATTAAACATAAATTAAGTCCTTTATGTTTAATTTTATGGATATAGGTAGAACCATAGAACTGAATGCGGAAAGTATGGAAAAGTATCTTGTAATCAGAAAATCAATTTTGTTGAGAAGTTCCTTCTCATTGGAGCCACATCAGGGACAATACAACATACTAAATGATGGTGCAGTTTGATATCAGATTTATTTAAACCGTCCTAAAAGACCATTTATGGACAAAATCCATATCCTAAGTTTAAGTTCCATACCCATGCTTCCATCCATTGTGGACCTTCAACACCATCCAGTGCACAACCAGCTATGGTACCATCAAGCAAGAGCTGTTTGAGCGCACAGTCATCTATAAGTTGGCAGCTGCCAGTATTGACAATGAATGCTCCTGCAGAATTATAAGTTGGCAACTGCCAGTTGTTCAGAGTATTGAAAGCCATTCATGCAACAAGCAGAAGAAAGCAAGAAAAACCTTACCCGGTTTAATGTGCTGGAGGCAGTCCCCGTTAAGTATATGCATGGTGTCATTTGTTAATGTACAATGCAGTGAAACAAGATCGCTTGCTGCTAATAAATCATTGAGAGTGTCCATTCTCCTGGCAGCAGCAGGAAATACAATGGAAGGACGTCTCATTTTCCCTTCGGCCTTCAGCAAGCATGATAATGGAGTTAGAAAAGTCAAACTGTAATATAACAAAAGGCAAGTCTTCTTCAAAAGGCAAAAAAACGGCTTGTCAACACTTCACTTGCAAGAATGTGGTTTGGCAAATAAGTATAGTGAAAACAATACTTTATAAGTATACTTAAAAATGTGTGAGGACGAGGAGCCAACTTTTCCTTTTCAAAGTAAGTGCACGAGGAGTACAAGTGTGAGCACATCATGAAATTTATAGGATAAGGAGTATGAGCCGGGCAATTTAAATTGCTAGTTTTGTGCAATATCTCACCCTACACATAAAGTTGTTTAGTTTAGTTTGAGTTCCTATGTTATCTATACCCTAACATTATTAAGCTGCAAGATCATCGGCAGAATGATCTGTCCATCCAATGCACAACAAGTAGAAATGTGCAGTTCAGTTCAGTATGGTATCCAAACCATTGTGCTACTGCTATGCACAAGTGGTTGCCAATTTTGCGTAAATTGATGTTGTTTCTACTTCTATTCTGGAGAACGAAATACTGTAATTCATAAGAACCTTCCTACTCAGCATCTTAGCCTAGCAACCTCCAGAAAATCTGAAGATTATGAGTGAACTCTGAATTCCGATTGAATTAGAGCGTGATAATGTGATAACCTACTAGAAGCCTACTAGTAGGAGTAATCAAGTATAGATGAGCGAAGGAAGTTGCAGATCGGGTTACCAGATAGCGCGGGTCGAAGTAGAGGACGCTCATCCGGAACGCGAGGCTGCGAGTGGCGAGGCACCGCGCGGCGGCTGACCGACCTACGATGCCGAGCACGAGTCCGCGGCACCTGCGCATCCCGCGGCAGAGCGGCTGGACGGAGCCGAGGGCGGCGGCGGACGAGGAGGAGGCGTGGCGCGAGAGCAGGTGGGTGCGGCGGAGCAGGCCGAGGAAGAGCGCCATGACGGTGTCGGCGACCTCCTCGGCGCGGCTGGCGTCGACGTGGACGGGGCGGCGGAGGCCGAGGTCGGCGGCCGCTGCGGCGTCGGCGGCGCGGTCGGGGCTGCCGAGGCAGAGCAGGAGCTGCCAGGGCCGGAGGCGGCGCTGCGCGGCGCGCGGCAGGGAGGCGAGGGACGGGAGCAGGACGGCCGCGGCGGACTCGACGCGGCCGGAGGCGAGCGCGGAGAGCGGGACGTGCTCCACCCCCGCCGCGCCCGCCAGCAGCTCCTGCTCCAGCGACGGGTCGTCCAGGCAGCTGAGCGAGACCACCAGCGGCGGCGGCGGGCCGCCGACGCCCGGCGAGTGGGCCATCGTGGGCAGGGTGGCGATGGGAGACGCCGGTGCCCGGTGGTGGCGTGGGTTTTGGGTCAGGGCTCCGGCGAGGGCGAATGGAACGGAATGGGGGAGAGATTACTGCGCGGGACCTGTCAGAGAGGTGGGCCGGGGACACTGGGTTCACGGGATGAGCGTCGCAACCGACCGATTCAAATCTATCGCGGCCGTGTGTCGTGTCAATGGTACCATCCATCGCTGTCTTTGCTACTCTTTACTTTGGGTTAATTTTACTTTTGGATTAAATCGGACCCCACGGCCCTCGCTCAACCGATGTGAATAGCGCGATGTTGGCTCCTCTACCGAACCGCATCATTGATCCACAACCCAAAAAAAACGACATGGGTAAGACACCAAGGTCCACACACTCCTAGTAATGCCAATAAGCACGAGCAGAACGAGGATACGACGGGGAGACTTATTCCATGCGCCGATGATGCAACCTACTAGGCCTACAACAAGGTAAAATCCACGATAGATTGGACCTCCCTGCACTGGTCGAGCCAACATAGCAGGGGGAGGCGACAATCCATAGACAGAAGAAGCGGGGTCGACTATATTTTTGTAGTGAAATATGATGTGTTCTCTTACATTAGACAATAGCAAGCATTAGCCGCATTCGAGATCCCTCTTTCCTCACCCTTGTCTATTTATGAAGTGAGGGTGAACAGAGGAGTGCCCAAGTTCTCAGTGTGGCTCTAATGACTTCCCTTCCCCAATGAGCCTCGTGCTCGTCATTGGTAAGAGAGTCAGGTGCGGCTTGGATATGTGTAGATATAAGTTGGTGTAGTCTTCGTAACTAGTTAGGGTTCAATCGACCTTTGCTTCATCCCTAATGACGACATCGGGGACTTCCGATAAAGATGATCATGAACGATTAGGGTCCGATCGAACTATGTTATTTTAATTTACTATGTGAATAATTTATTAATCATGGGAAATATTTCATTTTACGTATATGATGGTAATATATGTCAAAATGATAATATGAAAAATATAAGGACACAACAGAACAAATGGGTCGCCACATTGGGTGACATGGTCCGAAAAGAAGGGATATGGGCCGAACGGCTATCCGCGAATGTGTCAGCTGCCCGAGTTGGAGCTACCCGAAGGGTAAAATGGACATTTCACCGAAAGAACCCTAAGGGTAAAAGGGACATTTCACAGAATGAACCCTAAGGGCAGAATGGTCATTTCACCTAAAGAACCCTAAGGGTAAAATGGACATTACACAAAGTACCATCGCATCCTCATATTTGTGGGCCGAATCTGGGTGAGCGGGCCGCCAGAATCACCTGCCCTATACCACCGAACTCTCTCCTAGCCCTTCCTTCCTGCTCCACCAGCGAGCCCTACAGCTTCCGCCGTGCCGTGCTTTGGCGGCGTCATCGCCTACGCCTCAACTTCCCCGCCACAACGACCTCTCACGCGTGTAGCCGCCGTGCCATACCTCGGCGGCGTTTCCACCGGCGCCTCACCGCTCCACCGCCACAGCCTCTGACGCGCGCCGTCGCCGTTCCCCTTCGTCCTCGTCGGGAATTCGCGTTCCCGCTGCCTCCGCCCCGTTCGTAGTGTTTGGCCACCGAGTCGCCTTGAAGGTATGGGGTTGTTTTCGTCCAGCGATTCTCTCCGGCTAGGGAACTTCAAAACTCCTGGGTGTGCCAGGTGCACATCCGGCTCGCCATCTAGATCCGTTCCGGTGACCCGTTGGGCACTAGGGCAGTGTTTGAATCTGGTGTAGTTATAATTCAGGCCGTGTTGAATCTGGATGGTTGTAGCTATACCAAAATTCCGTGTCTTCAATTGATCCTTCATATTCCTGTGTGTCGTTCATGACTCTAGGGCAGTGTTTTGAGTTTCGTGTACCTATAATTGCAGTCATGCTGGAGTTGGCCGTATTTGTAGTAAAATTCTCTGTCTGCAGTTATCCGTATATGAGTTTTGGTAACATGTGTTCCATTTTGGGCAGGGCTTGGAAGGTTGTTTTGTCGTCGCACGCTCGGCGCTGATTGGTGAAAGATGTCGTGGCGCTCTGATGTCTGATATTTGTCCGAATCCATTGTGAGAGCGTGGCTTCTCCTTGTTCTTCTCGTGAGCTGCGGCAGAATGGAGTGCAACAAGGATGAGGCCCTTAGGGCAAAGGAAATCGCAGAGAGGAAGTTTGAATCAAGGGACCTGCAGGGGGCCAAGAAATTCGCCCTCAAGGCCAAGGCTCTCTTTCCTGGCCTCGAAGGCATCGTGCAGCTGATCACCACCTTGGATGTTTACCTTAATTCGGAAGTGAAGATTGCTGACGAGAAGGACTGGTACTCTATCCTTTCTGTGGACATGAAAGCAGATGATGAAACTGTTAAGAAGCAGTTCCATAAGTTGGCGCTTCAGCTACATCCCGACAAGAACAAATCTGTGGGTGCGGAGGGTGCTTTCCAGATTGTTAAAGAGGCATCGAATGTGCTGTCCGATAGAATCAAGAGAGCGCTGTATGACCAAAAAAGGAAATTAAGTGTACTACAGCAGAAGACATCTCAATCAAATAAGACAAGTGCAACTCCAGGTGCAGCCAACGGCTTCGATAATTTTGCAGCCAAAGCACCCGCTTCCAACGCAAGAGCAAACAAGCAAAAGACAGGATCAGCAGCGCGCCAGCGCCAACGCCCCCCACCCCCACCCCCACAGCGCCCGCCTCCTCACCAGCAAGCTCATGCTCCTGCCCCATCTCCAGCAACAGAGACATTTTGGACCTCATGCAACAAATGCAAGATGAATTTTGAATATCTCAAAATGTATTTAAATCACAATCTTCTGTGCCCTAGCTGCCGTGAGCCCTTTATAGCAAAAGAGGTGCCAGTGCCACCAAGTGAGAATGTTCATGTAGTACAGGATTCAAACATCACTGGTGCAACGCAAGATGCGAGGGCTGGCAAAAAATACCAGTGGGGTCCGTTCTCAAGGACAGCTGGTGCAGCTAGTGCTACTGCATCATCATCTGCCGCTGCTCAAGCTGCTAATGTGGTTCATCAGACGTATGAGAAAGTTAAGAGAGAGAGGGAGGAGGCACAAGCAGCAGCAAGAAGGGAAGAGGCTCTCCAGAGGAAGAACAATCCTCTAAAAAGGCAAGCAAATGTGTCTGAGAATGTTAACCATGGAATGGGCGATGGTGCATCTGGAAAGAAGATGAAAACTGTGGGTAAAGAGGCTGGAGTTGGTTCTTCCTCCATTTTCTCAGGTCCATGGGCCAATTGTATTAGAACGCCAGGTGGTAATATACCATTTTCAACCAACAGTGGAGCCTTTGAGTTTCAAGGTATTAATGGTGTACCCAATTGGAGACCCAAGCCTTATACTCGGATCAGCGTAACTAAAACTTTCTCTCAGCCAGATATTAGGAAAATTTTGATTGACAAGATGAAGAGCGATTTGAGGGAGAAGCTAGATGAGATAAGAAGTAAACAAATCCAAGTTACCGTTAATGAAAAAGCGAGCAAGAAACAGGTGGTTAATAAACATGTTGAGGGTAATGAAGCTCTTGCACCAGATGATTCTACTTCCAAAAAAGGTGTTGCTTCTGATCCAGAGGAGAGTGATTCTGCTAATAGCGCAGATGCTGGAAATGGAGGCGGTGACTCTTTCTCTTATACTGTTCCTGATCCTGATTTCCATGATTTTGATAAGGATCGTACTGAGAAATCTTTTCAGACTGATCAAATTTGGGCTTCATATGATGACGAAGATGGTATGCCTCGTTATTACGCATATATTCAGAAACTTATCTCCTTGAATCCATTTAAGATCAAAATAAGTTATCTCGCATCAAGAACGAACAGTGAATTTGGACCGTTGAGTTGGGTTTCTTCTGGCTTCATAAAGACATGTGGTGATTTTAGGATTGGTAAATATGAAACCATCGATATAGTCAACATGTTCTCTCACCAGATTAAATGGGAGAAAGGTCCACGCGGGGTGGTAAAAATTTATCCACAGAAAGGCGATATCTGGGCTTTGTACCGAAATTGGTCCCCTGACTGGACTGGAGATACTCCTGATAATGTGCTTCATGTCTATGATCTGGCTGAGGTACTGGATGATTATGATGAAGATCATGGAATTTCTGTCATTCCCTTGGTCAAGGTTACTGGATTTCGAACAGTATTCCAGCATCATCAGGACCATGGTGCCATCAAGAGGATTCCAAAAGAAGAGATGTTTCGGTTTTCACATCAGGTTCCTTATTACAGGATGTCAGGGGAAGAAGCTCCAGATATCCCAAAAGATAGCTATGAGGTAGACCCAGCTGCTATTTCAAGAGAACTTCTTCAGGAGGCAGAGGGAACTTTGAATTGCTGATTAAAACAGTTGATGCTGACTCCAGTATGCCTTTGTTGACCTGCCGTTTTGAATGAAATATTTGTTGGTATTTGCTAGTTTCTATACTTTCCTAGCTTCTATTACTCGACAATTACCTTCAGATACAGTGATTGGTCTGGGGCTAGCAACTCTAAATCATCTTATATGGCTTTTGGACATGTGTCTTGTAATCTCAACAATGATGATGATAATGTGAGTTAAGAGACATGGTCATTTTGTATGTCACAAAAGTATCTGATATGCATTGTTTTATTCTTGTCTAAAATTGGAATTGCTGTTACTGCTCAATATTTTTTCCCTTGTCTGCAATTTGGCCGTTCTACTCAAGGAGACACTACTGTTTATATGGTATCTCATATCTCCCATGTTGGCAATCTAACACGGGCAATGCAAATGACTTAATTGTATTTATTTTCCAGCATTCATATTCTATTTCCATTAGTTTATAAGGATACAAATCATCATGCCAGATATTAGAAGGGGTCAAATAAGATGCCTTATGGACTGTAAAGTGCCTTACGGTCGAAATATAGTCTAGATACTCTATCTGTGTGAGAATGAAGGTTTTACTATTTATATGTTCCCTTGCTCAACATACCACTTATCAGGTAACCATTATGGATGGATCTGGTGGGTACTCCACCAACACACTATTTCAGATTCACTTGCAAAGTATAAATTTTACAATTGCCAATTGGTACTAATATTTGTGGCCGAATAGGGTATTCTTTTGTCCTCGGTTGTCAGCGAAGTTTTTTCTTCCTGTAGTTTTTGTAATCACCCCCACTGTTAACCAAATCCTGAACAAAATTAATGTTTGGGTATACGGAGAAAGTTCTTCGCAGAATATCAGCTGTGTGTTTTCAGTTATGTTGACTGTCTATGTAAAGTTCATTTATCAACCCTTTTCCCGGGCAAAGCGTGTGGCGTATTTAACTACATTTTCATTTAATGGGTTCTTGAATAATAATCACATTCAACTCAAATAACTGTGATGCTTGTTATCCTATGCTCAAAGGAATCACCTTAATATCCTATCATGTGCATAGAGGCTGAGTAACGATTCTTGCATAGTTGTGTTGTCAATGGAGTGCTTGCATAGTTGTGCTGTTAATGAAGTGCCCTGAATAGGGCTTGTTTTGGAAACAAGTTCTTCTGCTGGTGTCATCTGACCAGATTCATCTTGCACTGGTCCATGGGCCCCTTGATTCGTAGCATGTTCAGATATAGTAATAGATTCCCCTCAAAAAAGATATAGTAAGAAATCAAACTTAATGTGTACTGAATGAAATTAATATAGTTATGGCTGATCACCGTCCATTTCTGGACAGCTGGTGGTTCATTATTATTTGGTTACATGCATTAGATTGCACAGCTTATTATCTACAGATTGCCTTTTCTGGGCCTCACAGCTGCGGTGTACAATGCCTCTTGGTTCTAAAAGAAGAGCCTGGCAGCAATAGAAGCAAGCATTTTCCAAAAAAAAAAACGAGGAATCAGCGACTCAGTGAGCCTGAGCTTGATGCACACTTGTGGAGAGGGAGCAATCAAGCATGGTTCAGTCCTGAGGTGTTGTTGAGGTTGTGAAAACTGAGGAACCAAGCAAGGTTCAACCTCAGTGACCTTTGTTGACAGTGAGTGACCTAGCATGGCTATCAGTTCCTGCCATAGCGGACCCATGTAAAACCAAGGTACAAACTGGAGTAACATTTTTCTCCAGTATTATTTGCGCTTTTCTATCTTATAATCTTAAAATATACTTTGGCCATTGTAGTTCTGCATAAGATAATATACTGTCGATACACAACTGTTCCACTAGAACTACTGTTACTATAAGAGTTAGCATAGACCTGTATCTTCATGGCTTGGTGTACTTGTATTTATTTCATCAGTAAAAACACCTTTTTCGTCAAACCCAGAGTAGTTTAGCGAGTCTGCTGAACTAGCCTAGGTTTTTAATGTAAAATATATCAGAATTAGCAAGTTCCTCATAATTTTACTCGGAGAAACTTTGAATATATCAAATTGGGTAGTAAGAGCTGCAGATGAGTAGCTTTCAGGTCCATATCACTAGAAACAAGAATCTCTACCATAAAATGAACATATTTCTTCACTAGAAAATTCATGTAAACTTATATTGAAGGAAATAATATAAGCAAAACCAAAACAATCAGAATGCATCACATTTCCTTTACCTGAAGTTGAGATGGGCACATGCCCTTGTGCTTGATCTAGCTGTCAAAAACAGCTGTGCCCCCATATTTGCAATGAAATATCCATGGGTATGTATGTAGTCTGCTCGGAGTAAAAAAGTGAGTTGTAAGCATGTTAATTTTAAGAGATTCCTTAGGTCCACACTTCTATACTGGTAATAATTTTAGCCAATGCTGAATGTTCTTAATTGTTTGTAGTGTACTTGATCAAGCAGCAACGAACTCCTATTCCTTTGAGTAAGGACGTATAGCTGCATCCATACTCTATGAAAGTATGAAGTGATAAGCTACATAACTTGAAGCTAGAGAGGTTGAGAAGCCAAACAAGACTTGTGACCCGAGAACCAGCATAGTTGACCTGGAACGTCCAGGAATATGTCGCATATGGAAGATGTGGTACAACCTAACAGACTGAGGATGAGGAGGCAGGCAAAACAGGTCGCACGTGCTTTCCGTTTATCTCAGAAGTTTCCTGAACATGTTTGACTGGAAAAAGGAAATGCAACCTAGGTACTTTGCATGTTTTTATCTGTAGTAGTTATCTGAACTGCATTCAGTTTTACTATTTTTAAACTTCTGAGATGCCTGTTTAATTCGAACTAAATGTAAAATAGGTTGGCCTGGCCGTGCTAGGCTTTCTCTGACAGAGGAACACACGATAAAGCTCTCTGTTGTTCACCATGAATTCTTCTGCTGGGTGAGGTTACTGGTGCTCTTGATATTAGGCCTGAGAAAGCTGTTCAGGAAGCACCATCTCTGTGCCATAAAAAATAAGTCTGAAGAAGCAGCAAAACTTCCGAAAGAGGTCAGTGCATCATCTATGTTGACTAAACTTTTCTGATCCCCGATTGGTGAACAGCTTTCGAAAATAGTTCTGCTTATGCACGTGATTGGCACAGGTTACCCTCGGCCAAGATGTTCTCTTGGACCTCAGTTGCTCGGATAGACACTGTCCTCGGTAAAACTTGATGATGAAGGTACTTCCAGATGGATTCCTTATATGGATCTTTGCAGTCGAGCGGTGCGGCAAAAGCTGTCCGGACACACCATTCGGCGTATCAATCCATTGTGAGGGCCTGAGCCCTTCCTACATTTCATGAACACGAAGAGAAGTTTGGACTCCTTGACTCGTTGTGCATTTGTCTTACTACAAACTACTAGGGTTCTTATGTAAAAAAAACTAGGGTTCTCCTTTACAACGCATACTAGGGAATTCAAATTGCAAAGCTACAATAAGACCAACAAGTAATCCCTCTTACTCGAACCCGTTGTTTGTTGCCGGGAAGTCGAACTGCAGCAGAACTCAAACACTCCATCAGGTGAAAAGATCCCAGCAAAATGCAATGAATTTTGAGTTGATTTTTTTTACGCTTGTAGACCTCAACACTATCTACATGTGAGATTTGTTTCCTATACTTTTGAAAAACAGAAGTGCCGATTTTGAAAAAAAAATTAAACAAGCTACGTGGAGCTCGGGCTCTATTCTACTTTCCGGGTGGATGTTGTCCTTCTGACTTAGCTTACTTTTGCCGTACAATTAGGTCTCCCTGGCGTACAAGAGGAGCATCGCTTGATCCCATTTCTTGTTTTAAAGTTCTGATTGATCATTGATACACCTTCCAATTGGCCTTGGAGGAACCTCTGCCCGCTCCACTTTGTTTGTCAGCGCGAACCTTAAATCAGTTTAGGGCCTGAAAGAACGCTCAGCTCAGCGGTTTTCAAGGGCCTTGAGGGGAAAATCTCATGAATGGCTCCCTTAAACAGAAAATCTCATGAATGGCTCCCTTAAACAGCTTCACCCAGTGCATTTCAGCATTTATAATTTATACACAAATATTGTTCGATTGAAAATAAAGTGTACATGACAAATATGCGTGTCGACGAGTAGGTTCCATTCCCATGCTCGGTTTTAAATTTCATCGACCGTAACTTTCTGAATTTCAGACAATATCTACCACTTTTTTTGGATGGAATTTGTGAAATTCATTGCACTCGGTTGACCGTTTGAAATTTACTTTGACGAGTAGATTAACCTCGCCGGTTTGCACAACTTTATTTTGTAACTTTTCTGTTTCAGAAGACATATATAAGTAGATCCTTTATTGACCTATGTCCATCTTTAGACTGCATCTAGTGCCTAGTGTGTTCTTCAACCTCCATCGCCACCGTTCGGCGCGTGAACCACTCCATCACAAACCTCCGTCGGCGCACCACTACCACGCCATACCGTTGTCCTGCTCATCACCTACGGTAAAAGTGGTGTGAGAAGGTAGAAATGGTGTGAAGTAAGATAAAAGGAGATAAGAGGTGAGACTACCTGAAACACAAGTAAACATCAAACACCCGAAGCACGAGTAAATGTTAAACATTGGGGTTTAAGAACTCGTTTCGGGCCGAACGGAGCTGGTTACCATTTTGTGGGCAAGATGCCAATGAGTTGCAAAACGTTGCTCTCATTTTTTCAAGACCAGACCTTGAAGAGATGTACATGATGCAAAAATAACCAAAACCGGTGCAGGAAACCAAACAAGCCCCGAGTCTTTCAACATGCATATGTGCAACATGGTTTTGGTTACCGGTTGGGAAATTCCGTTACCGTCGGTGACCTGACATTCCGAGAACCCCTGGGAAATGGTCATACTAGATACAAATCCTGAAAATTTTGAATTATAATGAAAACTCGGGTAAATGGTCATATTGTGAACCAAAAATTTAAATTTTCGAATTTCTATTTTCAAATTCATCTGGTAACTGGTCGGGATTTTCCGGTGACCACTGTAACCGGATATCCTGACACCTTTGGGGAAAATTTTCTACCGGTAACCAAAACATCGATGTGCATAACCGACTAACTCATACGAAATACAGAATGACAATAGCTGAACTATCCATCATCAAAGTAACTAAATCGCCGCACGAATATATGCAGACGCATCATTTCGTTTCGACAAAGGTTCTCGTTTTATTTTTGAGCGAGGGTGACTCTTGTAGTTAAGCAACAGGAAGATAACATTACAGTGCTTCCGGAGCACCAAAGTGCACACACACATCACATCCGGGATACATGTATTTATTTGGTCTGGCATGTTTTGGATGCAACGATCGCGCGTACGCCGATGATCGATCGTTCGCCATTCACGTAGGGGGCCGGCCGGCCAGTTAGCAGCTTCTTCAGCGGTACCTCCGGCCACCGCAGCTGCCCTCCCTCTGGCAGTTGAAGTAGGCGGCGGCGGCTGGGGCGCCGAGGTTGTAGCACGCCGCCAAGTCCCTCGTGTTGAAGTTTGCGCGCCACCCCGGCGCGTAGATTGTCTGCCGCACCGCCTGCCGGAACACCACGAAGGCGAGGCGGTGGATTCCGGCCGTCGGCCGCGGGCTCTCGTACGCCACCACCTCTGTTCCTGATTATTCAGACATACCCCCAGCGATGTCAGAAGATAGTTAGCTCAGACGACATTGCTATCTATAGTACTGTACGAGAGATTGATATGCATGCTTGAGCATGCAAATTTTCTTACCGCGGCTGAGATCACCTCCTTCTGGTATGTCTGTGACCAACCTATATATATGTACAAGAACTCCGAATCAATTAATTATCAAGTTGATTTAAGTTAATTAAGCTACCATTTTTTCTTGAATGATGATATAGGTTGCATTGAGAATTAATATGATATGTGTCATTTTCAAAGTAGTGTCAAAATGCATGGTGAACAGACTTCGTCCGCTGCTGGATAACATTATATCGCCTACGCAGAGTGCCTTTATACCAGGTAGGCTAATCACAAATAATGCTCTCATTGCTTTTGAGTGTATACACTCAATTCAAACTGGCTCGACTGCTCGTAAGAAGTTTTGTGCGTACAAGTTGGACATGGCCAAGGCCTATGACCGCGTGGACTGGAGTTTTTTGGAAGGGGTTTTAGCGAAATTGGGCTTTCATAGCAAATGGATTCGGTGGACTATGGCTTGTGTTACCACCGTCCAGTATTCGATTCGCTTTAACGGAAAGATGTTGGATCCCTTCATCCCAACACGTGGACTACGCCAAGGTGATCCCCTCTCGCCGTACTTATTTCTTTTTGTGGCTGATGGTTTGTCTTGTTTAATCAGGAAAGAAATCGAGAATGTCACTCTGCGTGATCTACGCATTAGTAGGAATGGCCCGGGAATTTCTCATCTTCTATTTGCAGACGACAGCTTACTTTTCTTTGAAGCTTCAACCGAACAAGCACTTGTGGTAAAATCTATACTGGACAGATATGAAAGGAGTACATGCCAACTTGTGAGCCTGGGAAAGTGTTCAATGCTGTTTGGAGATCAATGCACCACCGATGCCCAAAAGGATATACAGGAGATTCTTAAATACGAAACAACCTGTTTTGAGGAAAAATATTTAGGCCTTCCGGTGCCGGAAGGAAGGCTAAAAAAAGGTAAACTACAATCTCATAAGGAGCGGTTTCTTAAGCGTGCTTCAGATTGGATTGAGAAATACATGTCGGGAGGGGCAAAAGAAATTCTTATTAAGTCAGTGCTTCAATCTCTTCCAACTTATGCTATGGGTATTTTTAAGTTCCCGGTGGGTTTGCTTGAGGAGCTGTCACATGTCATTAGAAATTTTTGGTGGGGAGATGAACATGACCGAAGGCATGCATATACACTGGATGTCTTGGGAGAAGATGACCAGACCGAAATCTAATGGAGGCATGGGCTTCCGTGACTTAAGAGTTTTCAACCAAGCTCTACTTGCTCGCCAAGCATGGCGACTAATCCATTTTCCGGACAGCTGTACAAACTCTGAAAGCTAAGTATTATCCGTCGGGCAACTTGTTGGATACGGCATTCATTCAGAATACGTCTCAATCTTGGCAAGGTGTGATGCATGGCCTGGAGCTTCTTAAAGAAGGCGATATTTGGAGAGTCGGCTGCGGTACGCAAATTAAGATTTACCGGGATAACTGGATCCCAAGAACTGGGGGTTTAAAGGTGTTACGGCCAAATACGAACAGCCGAAGGAGATGGGTCTCAGAGCTGATTAATCAAGACACAATGACCTGGGATGAGGAGATTGTTCGAACAAGTTGTAACCATTGGGACGCAGCAGCTGTTCTCTCTATCAAATTGCCGGCGAGAAGGTGCGATGATTTTGTTTCCTGGTTTCCTGAGAACAATGGTATATTTTCTGTCCGCTCTGCTTACAGACTCGGTATGCAAACAACTCTGGGAAAATTCAGTAATGGACAGTCTAGCTCTGAGCCTAGTGGTGACCGAAGCATCTGGGATTTGGTATGGAAAGCTCAAGTTCCACAGAAAATGAGAGTGTTTGCGTGGAAAGTAGCAACGTCATCCCTAGCGGTGTGCACGAATGTTCATCATCGGATAGCCTCGGTGTCCGCAACCTGCCCTATCTGTGGCATGGAGGAGGAGGACGCCCACCATTCGCTTGTCCGTTGTACCCTTGCTCGTGCACTTCGGAAGGAAGTTCGGAAAACCTGGCAGTTACCGTCGGAGAAGGACTTCTATCACAATGACCGCGAGTGGCTATTTCATCTTCTTGCTAATACTACAAGGACTGGCCGAGCACAAATCATTTTTTTGCTTTGGAGGGTGTGGCACCACAGGAACAATGTTATACATGGAGATGGGAAGGCATCGATCGCGGCATCGGCTCCTTATTTGATTAACTACCTAAACTCTTTCCATGCAGCGTGGTATGCAGGTAATGATCCGAAAGGAAAATCACCTGTCCAGATTGAAGAACAAGGCACTGACCACGGCTCGGTCAGATCCTGGGCAGCGCCTAACGAGGGTGAGCTGAAGATTAACGTAGACGCGGGATGGGATGCGATCTCTAAGAAAGCTGGAGTCGGGGCTTTGGTCCGAAATCATGTCGGTTTGGTTATTGTGGCTGAATGGAAACCGATCTTTGGGTGTATGAGCGCGGAGGAAGCTGAAATTCATGCTGGGCTTCTAGGTCTACGACTCTTCACCTATACCAGCCAAGAACCAACCTCTATCGAGTCTGATTGCCTTCGTTTCGTTAAAGCAACACAAGAGAGGAGTCTTGATAGATCTGCTAATTGGGCGCTCTATAGTGAGGTAAAGGATCTGCTGAATATGTATAGCTAGATTACAGTTCGTAAGACTGATCGTAGCATTAATAGGCCTGCTCATGCTCTTGCCCAATTAGGAAAATCAGGTTCTAGCGGTATTTCTTGGGGGTCACCACCGAGCTGCGTCTCGGCGTTGGTTGACCATGATTGTACGAACATTGTGTATTAATTGCTTAAAGGCGGCAAGTTTCAGACGCACTCTTTTCCTAACCAGGGTACCGAAAGGGACTAGTAGGTTTTTAATGAGGCGGTTTGTCGACCTAATATATGTGGTGGAAATCTTTCAAAAAAAAAGTATCGCGTACCAGTGGAGGTACTCCCTCGCCGAAGGGTCGCCTGGGCTAGGTGCATCAGGGTCAACCATCACCTGGTAACAAGAAAATGAAGATATGTATATATGCGTAATAATCTGCATGCTTACATTTACATACTCATGAGTGTATGCAGCACGAGTGTAAATAGTCCACTCACGAGTGTGTAGAGGGATTGGGTTGTTAGTCCTGTGATCTGGACCGTCGGCTGGTTGGCCACCTGCGACGGCCTGAGTTCGGACCCGACCGTCACCTCGCGGGGGCTGTTGTAGAACACCTTCAGCCGCGCCGATGCGTCGAAGTAGTCCACGATGTCGCCGACGATGCTCCCAACTATAAGTGGATCCCTCGACATGCTTACTATAGCTAGGTGATGCTGCAGTGAGATGGTCTTAGACTGTCATGGCATGCAAAAGCCCTTCAACCTATTTATAGAACTTCGTATATATGAATCTGGAGTATGATGGGCGCATATATAATACGCCTACGTCGCGCGCCAACCCTCGCACGTCTCGGTCGTAATCCAATCAAAATCAAAAAGTAGAAGATGCTAGTTTGACGGCACACACAAACAAAAGTGACAACTTGGAACACCCTCTCCTCTCCCTGATTTAAGATCGGACGGCTAATGTGTTGCCGCCAGAGGATATGTATATCTGATGTCGTGTATGTTGAATCATCGAATTTTTCTTCTTCTTTTCAGCAAGGAGGGGTCCCGATCCAAGTACTACCCAGAAAGTTGAATTAGTCATGAGCAGCTGTACGTATACGGGGGCTTACATTTTACGAGAGGTCGCTGAAGAAAAGAAACATATATTACCCTTTCAATTTATCCTGACTTTCTGCGGCAGCGTCATTAGCCCGTGAATGGGAATTTTCATGTTGCCTTGTCCGGTGGAAGCGACATCAAATCCGATGGTCCATACGTGGCATTATAAGATACCAGATATGCAATTTTGGGTTCCGGAGAACAGTCAAATGGGTGGCGTGTAACCTTAGAATTAATGCATCAATTAGGATGCATTATGTATTTAGAAACATGTGGCGCCCTTTGTGACGAAAACATTCAGAGGCATGCTGAACAATTTAAATGCTCATTTGTAAAAACCAAACGATCTATCAGGACGTTCTGCCTGTTAAACCCATTCTGAATTGAAAAGAGAGACGGTCTAGTCATAGTCCAAAACCAACTATTTCTCTTTGTAATAGCTACTCCCTCCGTTTGAGAGACTAGGTCAAGTCTAGTCCAAAATCGACTACTTCTCTTTGTAATAGCTACTCCCCCGTTTTTAAATACTCCCTTCGTACACAAATAAGTGTCTTAAGTCTCTCAAAAATAAGATGTATATACACAATTGTCTTGTCTAGATACATATTCTTTTTAAGAGACTTGAGACACTTATTCGTGGATGGAGGGAGTATAAAGATAAGAGAGACTAGGTCAAGTCTCTTACCTCCAAAACCAACTATTTTTTTGTAATAGCTACTCCCTCCGTTTTTAGATATAACTTATTTTTGTGTTGTTTAGATGCATACTAAATTGTAAATTGGGTGAATGTACACACTAAAATGTGTCTAGATACATTTATGTACATATCAATATGGAAAAAAGCTAAGACATATTATATTTGGAAACAAAGGGAGTAATTCTTAATCTAACAAAATTTGACTCTAAACAATAACCTAGGTGGATTATATAAGTAATAGTTGAGGGTACTCCGGCAAGGTTACTCGGGGTGGCCGAAACCACTCTCTAGCTATGTGATGGATTATGTTGTACGTTTCAACTTTGACTTTGTGTATGCTATTGATCTAGAATTCGAATTTCATTAATCGAGTTGACGTCTTTGGTTAAGTATATATGTGAGAACATGTTTGTTTGATTGTAAAAAGTGATGGTTGAGAACTTGAGAGCCTATGTTATTTTGCACAGAAAATGATATGGCAATCCTAAGTATGGGAGAAATTATGCCGACATGGAGGAAATCAAGAAAAGAGGAAGACATCAAGTCACCTTTGAAAGACAGATTATATTCTAGTGAAACATATCAAGTATCCTTACTTGAGCCACAGTACCCAGCAGCATGAGCCCTGGCCGGCCAGTATCTTCTTTATTGTTCACTTCGCTATTACCCTTTTCCAAATTATCCTGACTTTCTGCGATAGTGTCGGATCACGTGACAGATGCTCATTAGCTCGTGAATGCTTTGCCTTTTCCGATCGAGACATCAGATCCCACGGTCCATACGTGGCATCATAGGATACCAGATATATATGCAATTTTGAGTTCTGAAGAAAAGTCAAATGTTTTGAGTTCCCAGTAGAGCGTCCTGTCTGGTTTTGTGACAAAAACGTTCAGATGCATGCGTTTTTTCTGAACAATTTAAATGGTCATCTGTAAAAACCAAACGACGTTATGCATGTTTTATTAACACCGCACGAAACCCATGCTGAACTGAAAAGAAAAAAGAGAGACTAGGTCTAGTCTAGTAAAAAATAAACTATTCTCGTCGTAATAGCTAATTCTCAATCTAACAAAATTTGACTCTAAACAATAACCTAGGTGGATTATTTAAGTAAGAGTTGAGGGTATTTTGACATGGTTCCAGGAGTGGCTGAAAATGACATCACAGTCCTAAGTATATATGGATAAAATTATAACGAAATTGAGGAAATCAAGAAAAGAAGAAGACCCAAGTTAAGAGACATATTATATTTTCTAAAATTAATCTCCTCATTTAGCTGTCATTACTTTTACTGGTGGCGACGACAACAATTGAAAGTCCTTCTTGGCGACGAAGACCGACTTGCATAACATGACTTCCGCGGTGGATTCTTAATTAGTTGATGATGTGCTACAACGAACAAGAGATATTTGAAAGTTTTTTGATAGAGTTACAAAAGTTTTCGAAGAACATAAAGTTTTATTATTGCCTATAACTTCTTAATTAACTGATGAGGTGCTACATCAAACGAGAGATATTCAAAATAAATTGATGGATAAAGTTACAAAAGATTTCATGTAAAAGTAAAGCTTTGCCATTGACTGGAACTTCTAATCTTCTTCACGTCGTTAAATCTTCATTATTGTTATGTTATTAGGTTTTACTTATATTCAAATATGTTTATATTTACTGTATTATGTGAGTAGGATAAAATCATATACAATATTAATATGTCGAGACTAAGTTTAGCTTTGCATCCTTTTTGTTAGAGTTGCCCTGACTCTAATTGTTGTCGTCCTCCGCCATTATACATACACTACAACTTTTAGGGAAGACTCCAGCCGCTAGGGTTTTTTCCCTGGCTGCGCCGCCAAGAGGGAAAGCGGTCTAGAATTCAACATTTCGTCGTGTGTGAACCAGTTTATGTCTAGGTTAGACCCTTTGTAGCATAGTTTTTTGGTTGCTCGACATGTTGGCTTTGGTGAATACAACGACGGTGTCGAATAAAAGTGTCTCGGGTTCTTGTTCGATACGGTGCTCTACTCTAGCTATGACCGGCGAGAGATCTGGACTGTAATCTGTTCAAGCAGGAATGGTGTGACGGCGGCAGTACCCTTGTGGTGGACTTGTGTTATTCTTCCAAGTTACAACAACGTTAGATGCATGTCCGTAAACTGTATGATCTTTCAACTTTCGCTTTGGTGACCGCGCTGCGGTGGTGTTACAAGATAAGGACAGATGTTGATTTCTTTTTACATATATTTAACTTGACAAACAAGCTGATGTCATCCCGCATTAAATGTGAAAATCCAAAATTTAAAAATTTCATAGAACAAATCGTTTATCCGATTGAGAATCCGTTTTCACCGTTAGACTAGTCACGACGAGATCTTCAAAACTAGATCACATGTTGATATGTTCCGACAACTTTTGTTTTTTCCCAGAAGTTACCACCCTGTAACATATAAGTTATCCAGTCTTGCATTGCATACGTAAGTTACCCACCATATTAGCGATTAGTTTTTGGGTCGAAATAGAACCATTTTCTTATTCTTTTAGATCTTTACGAGTTTTTAAGTTACCATATTACTTTGAGATGGTACATTTTTCATGCATGCATAAGTATTAGGACGATAAATGTCAATTTCATAGTGAAACTACACATAAAAAAGATGAACATTGTGTCCGTAACTATTATTTAGAGGACATGGTAATTATATCAATTTCGGGTAACTATAACAATTTCCCATGATCTAAATACTGGGTGATAACTATTATCAAGAGAGTAGGTTAAATATAACGATTTTGCGCTGGATAACTACACATAAAAACACATGGGTAACTTTATTACTAATGGGGGTAACTTTATCAGCATTTGGGTGATAAGTATTGCCGAGAGAGTATGATAACTATATGGGTAACTTTATTAATATCGGGATAACTTTATCAGTATTCGACGGGTAATTCCATTAGTATTGTGTGGGTAATGTTATCAGTACTAGGTTGGTAACTTTATCAGTAATAGGTGGATAATTATTACCAATAGAGTCTTTTTATGGTGTAATTGTCATTATGAAAATAGAGAATTATCATTCTAATACTTATAAAGTTGAACGAGCGTTTTAGTGTATAGTTATCAACTTATGCATGATACATTTACCATACTAACGTGATATTTACTTATGAATAACTAGGTGTGGTGATTTTAAAAATAAAAAATCAAAAAGAACAATAAAAATGGTTCTATTTCAGCCCAAAAACAAATCGTTAATATGATCGGTAACTTACATAATACAACCTAGGTAACTTATATGCAACAGGGTGGGTAACTTTTGGGTCCGAAAAAAAAATTGTCAGAATATGTCAATATGGGATCTAGTTTCGAAGATCTCGTCGTGACTAACTTAGCGGTGAAAACGCATTCTAAATCCGATAAACGGTTTGGCCTATAAATCATTTTGAAATTTTGAATTTACATTTAATGCGGGATGACATCAGTAATTTTGATATTTAGTGCATACATGCAAAATAAGCTCATTTCTTTCTCATCGGCGTGTGTGCGGTTATGCCGAATGTAAGATTTAAAGATTCGTACGTCAATTCGTAGTACTTTACGCTGGTTGGCCACGCAAGATTCGTATATATATTATGCGTGTCTGCAGCTGTGTGCATGCACTCGCACACTCGCCAGACCGGAAAGCGTCCGTCGGCAAATCGCGATCGAGCGGGGGAGCTGCCCAGCGTACGCGTCACGGACCAATCGCGGGAGATCACGTCGCATAAATTTTGCGGCGCGCCTCTTTGGTACCAATCCGATAAAATCATCTAAAGTAGAGTACAGTATTTTCTTTTCGCTTGTTGCCTTCTTCTCCCCACGTGAAGATCAGCATCGAACGCTTATCCTATTCGTCTTGGATTTTGACGGGTTTGCAGCGATCGATTGGACTGTGTAGTCTCGGATTCTCTGTCGGCAACACAGCATATGTACCAGTTGTACGAGGCTGGCCAATGCCACGTCCTGATATGGCCTTCTCTCGGTACGTACGACTCCTGCTATAGTCATGGTCAGTGGACAGTGGCCATAGGGTCAAAATTAGGTTTACTCCTTTGGTGTATATACGGTCAACTGGTCAAGATACATGGTCTCTTTCTGGTAAGATGTGATACATCATCCGTATTCGACCATCTTTAACGGAGGACTTGAAAAACCCATCCTTCCTGGGTTTGGAATGTGTTTTTTCCACTCGATCCCACAAAATCCTCCAAAACCCGTTTACCTATATATCATCTCTAACTACGGATCATGCGAACGAATCAGTTTGATTTGGCTAAATATTTTTGGAAGGAAAATATATGCATTACCAACTTGGCGGAATTTGGGAAGGAAAATATATGGATTACAAACTTGGCGAAATAATTTCCTGTCGATAAATGTATACAATAACTCTGGTTTACTTTTCTACCAAATATAGCAATCTCTACCTCTCTCTATATAAATATGGACCGCACCAAGCATCCAGTTGGTAATTTCGACCAAGACAAACCTGTTGCAACATCTACATGGAGAAGTCCACGAAGCGCCTCCAGGCATTAGTGTTCCTTCTTCTCATATGTTTTGCTGTTGATGCACAATGTAAGTGGTACAAACTTTACATATTTTCTTATGGTCTTCCTTCTTGCTATGTTTCTTTATTCATACGACACGTACTGGTTAATAATATGTTCATGTGTGTCAACTGTAATAGTACATTTGTGTTGACAATTTCACAGGCAGAGAGATAATGGTGGGGTGCTACAAAAGTAAAACTATCCCTATATGCAACCCAAAGAAATATAACTGTTACTGTTGTTCAATCAAATTTGCTTGCTATCGAACCATGGATGTGTGCAAGACCGAGTGCGTGCTCCCACCTTCATCCGCAAAGGAGGCAACGGCCCCCGCGCTTCCTTAAAACTGGGTCATTTGTTGTTAGCTGGAAGGATGTAATAGCTGCACCTCATGTGACGTGCGAGTGATTAAGCGATAATAAATGAATGATTTAGTGTGTGGAAATAAAGTCTTTACTTATACGCGCTTTTGAATGAAGTATGAACTAGTCCAAAGAAAATCATTAGCTTTCAAAAAAAACCATTAAGGCTTCGCCTGGGTTATCATTCACTAGGATATGCCCGTGTACCCAAAACCCCACGACGGTTTTAAAGTGGGACCAAAGTACCCAGACACGTCAATGCCCCCACCAACATTTAGGATGAACAGTGGGTTTTCGGACATGTTCTGAATAGATTTATATTACCTCATCGTGCCGACTCCAATAACCTCGTAAAATCATATGCTCGTAAGCATGTGTCATGTTGAAGTAAATCAGCCCATGTTCAAGTGACGCGATCTATTTGTTGGATTGTTTGAGGATAGCCCTTCATGTTCCTTTCGTTGATTTTTTTTTATAAAAGTAGTTTCAGGTTGTCTGTTTTGATCACGCCTCTTTTGACAGAGTGATGGACATAAAAGAAAATATAATAACCAAGTGGAATATCATATATATATATATATATATATAGGCCTAAAGATTAAAGGTGGTCTAGGAGTGGAGGTGTTAGACATAAACACAATATTTACTCAACAAGTGGTTGTTTAAGAAAACGTTATCGCTGGTAAAAAATTAAAACGTTTAAGAAAAAATTACTACACAATACACAACATATATGTACACTCTAAAAGATTAAAACGTTATCGCTGGTAAAAGCGGAGCAAACATACTCTTCCTTTTTGGAAAGGCTTAATTTAAGTCACGGAGTATTTCCTTACTAGAGGGTCTTCTGAAATTGGAAATGGACTCAACATTAGATTCCGGAAGGACACTTGGACCTTCATCTCAGCAATGCCCAGCAATTGTTTTTCCGATGAAGACCCAGCAATTTATTATATTGCACAGCAAAAGAATTTCTCACTGACTCACGATACAAATTGTTATTTTTTGTCTCTCTCATTCATTATATCTGTAGCTTAATCTTTCTATATATCTTACTTACTCCTAATACATCTTTCTTATATTTATTGTGCATAAAGATCAACATTGATGTCTTATGCCTGAAGGAAGGGAGTACACACGATAGGGAGTAAACACGTAGCCATCAGCGAAAGATACGAACGAGCTGTGATCACCAGTGAACGGTTCAGACAAACAAATGAACTAGCCATTTTGCGACGCTGCCAGGACATGGAATGGAATTATGCATGACAATTTACAGCATGTTAGCAGGACATGACAAAAGGACAGCACGGTGTGCTCAGAAGTGTTCCTGCTAGCACGGTTATCTTGACATGATTTCAGCACAAGTCCGAATCATGTCCGTTTAACGGGTATGTCTTCTCTCTGCCGTTCTTCCAACCTTTTAGAGATGCAAATTGGGGACAGATAGGTTATCTTCTGCGCTGCTATTCCTTGAACATGCGGTACTTCTTCAAATGCAGATGGCTTTATCTACACCTTCAACGTGTAAAAGTTAGTAGAGAAATATAGTATTCATTGACCAGATTAGCTAATCATAGTGCCTTAGTACATCTACATATGTAGCTAAGTGTGGTCAATGATAAGTTACCTACTGTCTGGAGCTACAAAAGGACCATAGACGAGGGGATAGACAAAGTTGTTGAAGAGGTGAAACCAGACAAAAGTGTCCATCCTTACGCAAGCTCGCAAGGCACCCACTGTTTCACTCTTGGGCTCAACTCGCTAGGAAGGGAGGTCGACCACTCCTCCAAGTCGGGAAGGGGACCAGTCAATGCAACGTAATTCACACTCTCTTTCTCTGAAAGTCTCTTCCAATTTAGCTGTGATATGGGGTAATATCAGCAGGGAATCATTACATACCAGTGAAAGTATAAAGTTCAGTAGTCTCATAAGCGTTCTCTTACTTGCCCAGGAAATGCAGAACATAGGGCCTTGATTGTAGGATTCTGAACCCAGGATGAGACCCCCGTATCAGCAGCAAGAGATACAGCAGTGTCTGCTCCACCGCAATTGACCATGATTCGACCATCTGGCATTAGCTTTCTTGCAATTTCCAACCAAGTTTCCACCTGTAATAGTGTTGAATTTAAAGCCAGCAGCACATATAGTACATGTAGCAGTTTGTTCAAAATTAAGTGAATAATCCACAGTTTGTTCAAAATTTACAAATCTCGGATGCACTTTTTAAAAAACAATGGCAAAGCTTTATATAAGTTTAGTTTTGGTCTGGGCATCATACCAACAGTTTTGACCATTTAGATCTGAAAAGGGGTGGAGGACAAAAATAATCATGTGTACCAAAGATACTTGCAAGATTTACATCAAGTAGCTAAGTTTATTTTGGAGATTTCCTAGAGCAGAGTTACCTGCTAAGGTCGTAAACCATGTTCATGCATTGGCATGCACTCAATTCATTTGATCTGTGTAAGTTTTTTATGTCAAATTTTCCTATGTCAGTAGATTTACATACCAGACCTAAACGAGCGTGTGCACCACTCATTATGATGGGCTAACTGTTCAAATTTATAACCAACATGAAGATATTTTCTGTAGCAATCAGTTATTTATACATGTTATTTTTTTCAGGGTATTTTTTTCCATACAGGTTAGACATACTACCGCGGGACTGATGGGGTTGTGCAAAGAGCATGAGACAGAATAGTGAAAAGTAGAAACTCTAATACTAGGTATGGAAGGAGTACACAATAATATAAATGAACTTAATAGGCATGGCAATGATTATTTACTTCTTGTAGCTGAGGTAAGACTTTTCCATCAGCAAACAAATCTACAACGATGCCTGCAGAGATGAGCTAATTACTGTCAGACTAAAACACTTCCAAGCCAATTCCTAGAAGGCTAGAACTAAAAACTGTAAATCCTTTGAAAGGAAAACTAATAGACTTAATAGTATTCTAACACCAACCTAATAACACAGAGTTCACAATCTATTACAGATAAACTGGTTACAAGAGTCCATGCCATGGTTCAGTTCAACAGGACAGTAAAATATGCATAATTTTTGCATCTGATAAAATGCTCACCAGCAAATCCTCCTTCGACTGTAACTGATGGAGAAAGTGCATCGCCAATACGCACTGACAGCGAACCACCTAATTCTGTGGTCTTCTCTAAATTGGACATACTGAAATAATCCCTTGACAATTCGATTATCTGTCATGAAGCCACAAAGTTTTCAGTTATGAAAAATATAAATAGATGGCTATATGATCACGAAAAACATAAGTACAAGAAACAAGGCTGAAAAAAATGATTATTTGAAATTGCATAACAAAACATAGACTAATGGTAATGGATGTGTGCTTGGAGTAGCATAACCAACATTACAGAAAATTAATGCTCTTCTGACAAGGATTTAGACTATTATTATGACTGAAATTGGTGAAACTGTTAAGACTTTTAAGTGATGTGATCATTGCATAAGTAAAGGAGATCAAGAATAGTATTCACCATCGGGTCGATCTCCCATCCGATAAGTTGTATCCAAGGCCAGACTTCCAGCATCAGATGTGCTGCTGTCCCTGCACCCTGAAAGAAACACGCGAAAAAATGTATCGCATCGGCAAGAGCATGAAGAGTAGATTACCAACATTAGGAGCAGGATGCCACTATGTTGCTTGCAAAGCAGATAACCCAATGTTCATACAGGGGATTGTGATGTGCTAAGCAGGGGATTAGAACTGGTGAAGACAGACCTGGAAAACATCTCCTCCTCAGTTCCCAAAAGCATACAGGGGATGTTTTCATATCATACCCAGATGAAAGAGCTTACCAGAAACAATGATGCATAAAGAACAGGAGCATAGCTAGAAAATGTCGGCGAAGTGATTTACCAAACCTAGAAGTGCAACAGGACCCCGTGGGACGACAGGAGGTAGGCTCACGAACTCATCCTGAATGACAGCAAAAGCAAACAAAATATAAGGATTTACACAATAGCGCGTTTTCGAGACATGCTGAGGTTCAGAGCATACCCAGTACGAATTGGTCCATGGGCTGTTCTTGGGGAGAATGCTGTGGACATTCCCTGCACGAGACAACCAAACACGGAGCTCGAACTCAACTCAGGAACCAACTCAATCCAAGTCCACCACGGATGAAATCGACAATGCAGCATACGTACGGCTGGGGTCGAGGACGAGGTAGCGGTTGGAGGGCGAGTCGATGACCATGATGACCTCGTTGAAGTCGCTGCGGTTGGAGGCGAGAAGCACGAACTCCTCCTCCTCCTCTGCCGCCGCCGTCTGGCCCTGCTGCTCAGCGGTTGTCGTCGAGGCCTCGCCGCCGTCAGGGGTGCAGCGGAGCCGCGCGGCGGCCGCTCGCCGGCTTTGGAGGAGCGCGAGGCGAGCGGGGGAGCGAGGTTGCTGGACCTTGGGTTCGCGGTGACGGTGGAGGAGGCGTGGCGGGGAGAAGGTCAGCGGCATGGTGGTGGCCATTGCTGCGGGATAGAGTTTGGGGCTCGGGCGGTGCTAGCCGTTGATGGAGATGACGGGTTCAGCCAAAGGCCAGCCCGGTGGTTCCTCAGGGTGACTTATTTTGGCTTCTAGAGCTGCTTATCGGTGGCAAACCTCATAAGTCAAAAGAAGTGTCCAGTTTTTACACAGCTTTTTCCCACCGCCAAACCCAAATCGTGTGAACCGAAAAACTGCGATGGACCAACTTCTGGGCAGCTTCACGAGCTTCGGCACACTTCTTTTGAGCTCCTGCTTCTCCATAAGCAAGCTTCCGAGTTACGGTCCGGAAAAACCGCAGTGGAGAGAAACTGCATACACTGCCAGCGGAGACTTCTTTTTAGGCTTCTACAAGTTTGGAAGCCGCCATGAATCGGGACAGCCCTCCGAAGCTCATATGGGAGCTAGAAATAGGGGATTAGAATCCTACCGGAGTTTTGAGTCTTCGCGGCGGCGAGGAGCCGTATGGTCGCCGGAATTGGCGTTGGCGACCACCGGAACGGCGGAGCCCGGCGGCTCATCGGCGACAACGCATTACAGAGCGGTAGGAGGCCAGCAAGAGGGTTCGTTCGAATGTTGGACTCACCTTGAAGCTCGTGGAGGGTTCAATGAAATCGGAGGAGGTCTGGTAGCCAGCTGATGGACGAAAAACGCGGCGGTCGGAGGCGGTGAAGAAGTGAGGGGCGAGCTCGATTTACGGCGTCTCGGGCCAATTCCTTCGTCCAGGACGGTGGTAACGACGAGGAGGACACAGGGGAGTGTTCATATGGGATTTATATGTTGCAGAATGACGGAATCGAGGGACCCTAGGTCGCCAGCTCGAGAACGCCATGGGGGAGCAGCTGCAGGTGTGAGATACGTTTTGTTTTAGTTCCCAAACGTTTTCCTGCGGGGGCAATTGGTGTAAATAGAAGCAAAAACGGGGATAAACCTGGGTAGCGATTCGGTGTTTGTAAGGGGGAGCTCGGGAAGCCGTCCGGAAACTAGTCGCTAGCAGTTTCTGGCAATACACGAAACGAGGGCTTCGCGGTGGAAATAAGCGTGCCCACCGCCGGACACCTTTTTGGCTTCCGCGGTCCACGACCTCGAAGCTGGTCTGGAAACTGAAAAGAAGTGTGCCTTCCTTGCTAGGATGCGAATGGGTATTCAAAGTTACCCCTTTTGTTAGTTCTATTTACTGCTGAAATGCCACTCTGCACTGTTTCCCGCTCGGTTGGTCAGTATCACGTTGTTGGTTGCTATTTTTCGCTCGCTGCTGCCATCACGTGAGAGGTGAGACTGTATTTTTCTACTTGGAATTGCATGTATGCACACATGGCCAGTTAACTGACCGGCCATGTATTAGGTAACGTTGCCGCCTAATAAATACACGTAGGTATCCTAAACTCATATGGCTAGGGACATCAATTTATGCATTTTAAATATTATTTTTAATGTATTTTTTATCACCTACCTATTTCATCTTATTTTTATTTAATTTCTGGCTCATTTTGTAAAACAATTAGCATATGTAATATATCACTTTGAAGACATGAAATGTAGGGGTGTTATGGACATGAAATGTAGGGGTGTCACAGCCGAAATTTCTGTTTTGTGTGTGACAAAAAAAAATCAGAGTTCAGAGCTTGCAAAATTTCTCACTTCTTGAAGATTTGGTCTTTTTCAAGCAGTTGTTGTTCAGCTGAGACTGAGCTTGTTGTATATCTAAACAATGTTTTTTTAAGGATATATCTTATCGATGTTGTGTTGGGGCAAAGCACAACATCCGAAACGGCAAGTCGACGATTCTAGATAGACTGATGGCAGGGGTCGGGTCCCTTTAGAGAGGTTCCCTTCTCTCCTTGACATCAGTGTGGAGCTTGACACCTCGGTGGTGCAGGCACATCAACAGGGGAGTGAGTTATTCCCTTTCGTCAGAAAATTGGCCAGACTAAGGTGGTAGAGTGGCATAGCCTCCTTCGCGAGATCATGTCTACGTTATTCCTGAAGGGGCCCGATAATCTTTCCTGGAGCCTTGAATCTTCGGGTTCTTTCTCGTTAAGTCCTTAGCCGCAAGTTGTGTCGGGTAGGCCCCGTAAGCACTTTAACGAGATTTTGGAAATTGGTAGATTTGGGTCTTCCTTTCTGAGTTGGTGCGGAAACGGCTCCCATCCAACAAAAAATATTAGTCGGAGGCATAGTCCCTCCAACAACAAATGCACCTTATGTGAGGAGTTTGAGGATACACGTCACATCTTCTTTGGGTGTACTCTTGTTAGGTTTCTTTGGAGTGATGTTAGGAAACTGATCTCCTGCTCGTGGAACCCCTCTTGTTTTGCAGAGTTGAATAGACTCGTCTTCAGGTCCTCTGGTATAAGTCTCGACAGATGCTACGGATTTGTTGTGCCACCCTGTGTTGGACCCTCTAAAACGTGAGGAACCGATTTTTGATCAACGGGATCTTCCCCTTCGCAACCAACTGATTGTCTCTACAAATTTTCTATGTATGTGTAGGTGTGGAACCCGGTGGCTAGGCGCCATAATAGAGGCGCAGCGGAGGTGGCGATCGACAGGATCCACACGCTCCATGACTCTACTATGGGCAAGACTAGACCCCTCTGTTCCTGTTAGTTTTTTTTCGAAAAGGGAGAACCTGGCCTCTGCATCGATTGATGCATACAGTCTTTATTAATTTATTTCTCTTCCTGTTAGTTATCTGTGTACAACGTCTTATATTGTGGGATGGAGGGAGTATATTAGATGTATCATTTATGTTGACATGGCACTCGGGGAAAAGTATTCTATGTCCAGCACCTGCAGACAGGAAGGCATGGCCACGAACCCCGACAAGCGACAACAACCCAGTACGTCGGACCAAGGACGAAATCGAATCGATGTTCCTTGCGATCGCCGGCAAATATGCCTCGATCCGACGCCTCACCAAGCAACAATGCCTTTTGCAAGCTCAGGCGCACGAACACGCACCGACGCAGTTCACGTCAGTGAGCTAGTGTCAGTCAATCAATTCGTGCTCGTTCCCTTTGATCTCGCCAAATCACCATCGATCCGGTGACCATTTAAACCAGAAGGTTTGGTAGGCTCGATCGTGAGCTTTGCTGCCTAGCTAGCGATCGCCGGGTAACAAGAACCCTGGACGTACGCAACATTGCGCAAACATGCATGCAACTGAAAATGCAGGAATCCCACGCAACATTCACACCGGAAATGCATGACGATCATCCATACAGAACGGATGAGAGAATTCAGGTTCAGGAGCAGCGATTTCGTCTACTCACGGGCACAGAAAACTACGCCATGGCACACGCGTGTTTCCATCTGATCGGACGGCGACAATTCCCGAGGCAGTTCAGTGGTGGAAGCTTACGGACTGTAGTTAACATGTCAGTAGCTGCCCGGCCGTTGCAGCGCGGCTGCGTACGTGGACGCTAGCTTCCAGCTAGCTCGCTTGCTCGGGCGCGGTAGGGGAGGGGAAGATGCTTCTGCGTGGAAGTGTGCGGGTGGCCGTCGCCGGAGACGGAGCCGGCCAGCAGCTCCTTCCAGACGTCGGCGAATGCGAGGAGGATGAGGTGGTGGTGGCGAGGCGAGTTGAGCGACAGGAACCGCTGCAGCAGCTCCCGCAGCTCCGCGCTGCCCGTGATCCTGTTCTCCACCACCATCTCCGCCATGGACCGCCGGAACTCGCCCAAGGGATCCGTCGTGTCCGTCACCACCGCCACGCTCTCCTCCTCCAGCCGGCCGCGCACACCACCACCTGCACATGCAGCTGATGTCACTCCTCCTCCCCACACGTCGCTCGGGCTCCTTCTGTGACGGTGCGAGTGCGACGGGGGCCTCCCGGTGCACCGGCACGTCTCGGTGCTGGTGCTGGAGCTGGAGGTGTCGCCCTCGCGGCCCCGGACGCCCAGCGCGCGCACGCCGCGCTCCAGATCCTGGAGCTGCCGCAGGAGCGTGTCCACGCTCGGCGCGCCCTGGGTGTCTTGGGAGGCCGGCACCACCACGGCCGCCGTCGACTTAGCTACTGACGCCGGCTTAGCCGTTGCTGTGGCACCCGACGGTCTTGGCTGTGGTGTCATGGCAGCGGAGGAGAGGTTGCCGGCGGCGATGGCCACCGACTTGGAGCCGCCGCAGCCCCACCCCCACACGAACCCACCTCCGCCTGGCTTCTTCTTCTTCTTCTTAGCCGACGTTACGGACGCTGCCACGCCGCCGCCGCCGCGACGTGTCGTCGCTTTCATGTCTTGATTTCTCTAGGAGCACAGCGTGTCTACCTATCGAGCTAACCTGGAGGGACAAAGTAGAGCGTGGGCTTAAGAAGAGACGGGTGAGAAACAAATAAAGCAGCAGTAGTGTTTCTTCTTTTGCTTCCAGATTAGTACGTAGTGGCGTGTGCATAACTGCAGACCGACACACACACTCGGTCACTCACACGTATAATTCCAAGCGACTAGATTTGATCGAACATAAGTTAGTAGTATTAGACCAGTGACCGGTCGGTGGTCTATGTCAGTGTCTCTGGTAAATCGATTGCCACCAGCAGTAACTACTGACGAGCTGGGATCGATGTGGAAGAAACAATGCATCAGCTCAGTGTCGGTGGCAGACCGGGTTGGTGAAATGACGGGAACAGTCGGACGAGATGAAGCTGCTGAATTCCTGCCGAGTACTGCACTTGCGTTTCCTTGCAGTGAAGTCCATCATCCTCACGAGGAGTACATATACACTTGAACATGTATTCCGTTCTAAGGAAGCCAGGTGAAGCTGAAGCTGAGCGGCAGTACAGCAGTGGCATGCAGTGTTGCTTCTTCCATATCTCAGCGGCGCCTGCAGAGGGACACACAAATTAGAATGACGCCATTGGCGCCATTCGTCTGTTAGGTGGTCGATCGATGTCACTTTCTGGCAAGTCGATTACCAGCACTAACCGAGATCACTTAAACTATCACAAAACGAAACAGCACTAGCTAGCACAAACCGGGATGAAATATAACAGTGTTGCAATCAGCAGGGCGAGCGTACGTGACCGGTTGCTGAAACGACATGCATCACCTATCTCTGTTCCGGATGGGTTCAACCAGCTGCTAATTTTCAGCGAGCTCTGCACACTTGCGTTTGCTTGCAGTGATGAACATCGGCGCGAGGTGTGGGAGGTGCCGTATGTCTGCATCGGCAAACCAGGTCGACCCAACGCAAGCAAAACCCCAAAGCAGACGTAAGCTAGCTACGACCGGCAGGCAGAAACGGCAAAGCAAGCAGTGGCGTGCTCGCGTTCCGCGCTACCTGCAGCGTACACAACAGAGTAACAGACAACGGAAACGCCAACCCCAACGGAAGTGCATGCCGAGACGAAGGTGACGGACGGGAGATCCGGATGATTAACCATTTGATTTCTGGATGAGATGGAGGAGAGGCCCTACTGCATACACAGACTATAAACGGGAGGAGATGAGATGCCTTGGAAGAAAGGAAACACTGTGCTGGAACTGGACGCCAGTTCGTTCGTTCGTTTGTTTCCTGTCACATTCGTATACATGTTATGAATCGACCCGGGGTTACATCACGATAGGCGAAGTGGCGTCTGTCGTAACCGCGATCATCATGTATGTGTGCTCAAGCTCAACGAGAAGAGAAGGCTACACCAAATTAACATTGCCATCGCATCCCGCGATCTAATCTAGATTAAGCAAGCATCGGAGTATACTGGTGGGGTGGTTAGCTCCTCTAACTAAGCATCGGCCCCTGACTCGATCGAACTTCACAGCGCAGCAGGTGTGACAGAACCTTTTTTTGGGGTGAGAAATGAAGAGGGAGATCGATATCCAGAACATGCATTCGATTCGAGTGTGTGCAACAGCTTGTATGTTTTGAGAGCCTCCCTACCTTTTGACTCCAGCACAGGGAATCGATCGATGGTATCCTCAAGGTGAGAAAAGCTGAGAGGCAGGGATTGGGAACGAGAGTAGTGGACAGTGGAGTAGTGGTGGTCGGTGCAAATGCAATGGAGTGGAGTGGAACCGAAAATCTGAATGCTTCCTCATGGCCTCTGCAATTCTGTATGGCTTGTGTGTTCTTGCGATTCTTGCCGTTGGGTTCAGCCAAGCAGACTGGGGTTGGACTAGGAAAGGGCGGAAGGTCTATTTCGTGGTCCCGCGCGTGAGCTGCTGCCGTCACGTGGACACGTAAATTGATGCGGTCCCGCGCATGGACAGATCCAGATTCAAATCTAAATCTGGATCTATTATTAAATTTGTATAAAACACAAACTATGATAGTACATCAACGCAGAACGGGATGTACAGCAACGCAGACCAGTCTGTACAACAACACAGACCGGGTTGTACAGCAACACAAATCAGTTTGTGCGTACAGCAACATCGACCATGTTGTACAGCAACGGAGACCGCGTTGTACAGCAACAAAAACCGGGTTGTACAGCAACACACAGACCGGGTTGTATAGCAACATAGACCGGGTTGTACAGCAACACGGGACATGTTGTACGTAGAAATACATTCGGATTGTACAAACAACTACACGTAGCAAGTTGTACGTACAACTACAAAATTCAGTTTGTACGTACGACTACACTTAGGGTGTACAAGACATACACAATCCGATGTATAAAAAAAAGTTTGTCGAAACCTATCAATATGGGATCTAGTTTTGAAGATCTCGACGCGAGGAGTTCAAAAGTGAAAACGGTTCGTAAATCGGATAAACGGTTCTCAAGATATTTTGTTTTTAAAAAACTAATCTCAAAATAAATGCATGTACAACCCTCTGCCCACCACCAGGGAGCTGCCACTTGTCACTGCATGGAGAAAATATGAGAGTAGAAACGAACGAAATTGCGACACTTATCAACACCGGAGCGTACACGTATAGATCTTTGCGAAAAGAACCCTTTTTCTAAAGATTTTCGTTGCCGATTGACGTTCTGCCAGGACTGTTTGTTTTACCAGGGTACAGCCCAAGAGGCAGGTTACCGGGTTATCCAACGGTTACCTCCGTTGCTTATCTGGCCCAGCTATTGAAGTCGAGAGCCCATTGTGGTTATGTCAACGAGAAAACGAGGGAGACCAAAAGAAAAGTAAGATAAAACAGCCCAAACATGTTGATTTTAAATTCTGACCCACTGTGTTTGGTCAGGGAAAATAGGCCCATTTTCCGTTCATAGAAGCCCAATATATATCAGAGAAATAAACCAATCGATGCCCCAGCTTTGCAGGGAAACCATTTGCTGGAGATATGTTTCCCCAAAAATGGAAAAACAAATCTGATGGAGACATGTTTCTCAAAAAAAAATGCTAGAGATTACAAAAATAAATGAGCACTAAAAAAAAAGGAAAAGAACGAGAAAAAAAGTTTCTGCATCCAGATTACGAATTTACAAATTCAAGCACATACATGCACGTCATCAAGCGGTCTATGCCACCCATCTGTAGCCGTCCACCAAGACACCGAAGATCGCAAAATCCTCGCGAGAAGGAGCAACTTATCCACTTGATGCCCTAAAATTTGCGGCAGTAGTGTCCTCCAGTATGCATGGACTGCAACGATTTTGAATACATTATTAACAGGAAAAATTCCCTCAAAGATAGCATCATTTAAATTTTTTGCAAGTTTGGGTTTAGTGAGTTCTAGTTTGTTATCTCTTTTCCTTGTACTGAAATATTGGTTATCGATGTGCTGGAAGAACATTCGCCATGTTAGACTACTCATTCAGGGATATCATTTCTCGCCACTTCTTCGTGATTGGCAAGGAGATGATCCATGGCGCTCGTTTGCACGTAGCCGATGAGGGTTATCGATGCCATTTCAATATGCTCCCTTATGCAAAGAATTTCCTCATACGTAAGGATTTAGGTACCGGTTTGATTTTTTCCTCGGAGGGGCCCTACAACCGTGGCGTTGGTTACTGAAAAAAAAACATACGAGATTCACAAACAAAATTTGAATTACTACTGTGAGAAGTTAGCAGCTCCTGAGATGTCCGTGCTGACAGAGACATCGATGAAGACATGCTCTCTCCAAGATTTTTGTCGGGCGAACCACCTCCCGCTGACATTCACCAGTTTACAAGCTCCGAGTAGGCAAGCGCCAGCAACACTCAACCGGAGCTGCAAGAGCTCAATGGTCATCTCCAGCGCGCGCGGCATCACCCATGCCACACACCCGAGCTCCCGCTCCACCGGATTGAAGTGGAATCAGAGAGACGGAGGTGTGGAGGTTCTGGAGGAGAGAATAGGCAATGCTACCACCACTCCTTCTATTTCGCGAGGAGGACGAGTGAAGACAACGATGGGGTGTGATTGGTAGAGCATAGGGCTTCCATGGGCAGTTGGGCTAAATTCAGACCAGACGAAGTATTCTGGCCGGGAGGCCCATTTACTGGAAGGTGCTGGGAAATGCGGTAACCGGATGGTTACCATGGTAAATCAACCGGTAACCAAATCCTTGCTCATACGCTGACATGTGGCTATCTTCGTCAAGCCTTCTTTTTAGGACCTAATTTCTACATTATGAGAGATTGGTTTCTGCTTTGTGATGAAATTCTATACCCGAGGGTCAACTAAAGCTAGTGCTAGCCCCTCGATAATTGTTATCATAGGAAGTAAACAAAATGATGTGATTGTGAAATGCATTGGCAAGTTCACATGTAAATACTTTGGTCTTCAGTTATCTGTCCGATATCTTAAAATGGTAAAGTGTGGCAGCCGGCACTGGATGGCCGCCGGCAGTTGGTGGATCATTTAATGGAATAATGGGCTCGATACAAGCGATACAAACTTGGTGGGCGGCTATGCAAGCGATACAAACATGGCGATCAATCCGGGCCTCGACAAAAGGAGGTCACAATTATAAATTGTACTAGCAATCCCCATACCATTATCAATTACGTTTAAAACTATTCAATATCTAAAAATAAAATATCCAATTTGTGGGACGGACGAAAACAACGTAATCAATGGCGGCGAGTGTAGTCGGGATGACTCAAGTCATACCAGTTTTATTAAAACAATTATTCACTCAATGTGCATATATAATTATTTCATAAAAAAAATCTAAAGCACCTTCTCACGAGAAAAAAAATCTAGTGCATGTATACAATCAAATCATATGCATATTCAAAAATTGCATAATCCATTATAATTTTATTTGTCGGTGATTATTATTATCACTTTGATTTGGTAGTCAAGTAGAGTGTATACACACATTTTTATCTAATATTACACCATGATAACTTGCAAGACACATTTGACCATAAGAAACTAATATTTTTTTGCTAAATATCTTAAATACTAGAAATTTCTACTGGCATGTATATGCTTAACTATACAAATACAAAAACATATGTAAAGATGTTTTTAGACCATATGATTTAGAGATCACTGCCATAAATATGGATAATAATATATTTAACAAAATTACTAAAAGAATATGAACAAAATAATTTTAACAAAATTAGTTTCAAACATAACGCAATGCAAGTGTACATGTCATCGATATAGATTAAAAATGTATATCAAGAAATACTTAAACAATATTTATTAACTTTATTTTATGGTTAACTATGTCAAATAAGTAGTAGAAAATTTATCCTCGATAGATAAAAATGAGTTCAAATATAAAAAATTAGTATAAAAATATTATTGATTTGAAAAATATGAATCTTAGATATGCTGTTTTTTTGGAATCACAATCTTAGATATGCCTAGACCGACCTAATGCGTAGGTATAAAACACCGATGAGTTGTTAATAAAGTTTTATTTTTCTATGGTGTCCGCAACAACCTAATGCGGCAAATAATCACCGAGAACGTGTGTTTGCCAAGATGAAAAAATAAGCCACACATCCCTACGTAAATCTCATCACCGGGTAATGGAAAAGAATTGGTTAGTTGATTTAGACTCTTGACTAAATCTACAAAGAAATTTATTAGACCACACTTTTTATGTTATTTATTTACCGCATGTATGCACCCTAATGCAAGTGCATTAAAAGTTACTCTGAGCTAACTAGTGATTTTACAAATCAAAACATAACCAATTTCATTTTGATTGGTAAGATATAACTAGTCTTTCAAAAATAATAATGGGAATACGTGTCAGGTTTTCCAAGCCCACACATGGTAGCAAAAGTATGAAAAGAGAAGGAGCTCTGAGTATTTGGTTTATGATATTTTGCACAACTAGAAATCATTTTAATTATAAAAATATTGAAAATATATGAAAACATCACAAATATCAAAATAATTCAACAAGCATACAATGTTTCTAGAGCGAAAACACAAGCGCACAACACAACACAGCTGATTGACAAATCGTGGTAATCCAAGACGGCAAGAGGCGCCACATAAAAATATGAGTCCTTGTACCCTGTTTAGCATTTTCGAAATACATGTTTCAGTGCCCACCCTACATTTGAGTCCCTGTCTGATAAAGCGCCGAACTCCGTAGAGCTCCTTTTCACCCGCCAACGATTCCAGCCTACCACACTATCCAGGCAGCGTCGCCGTCTCTGCAAGTGAGCCATTGTTTTCCGATCGCAGGTTCCCATCTCGCAAATCCGCTTGTCCCCTCACGCGCTGCTCCTGGCTCCTGCGTGTGCGCAGCTCCTCCTTGGTGCCGATGGAGAACGACGCATCGAACAGAGAGACAGAGAAAGAGCCCAGAGACGAATAGTACATGGAGCTAGCTAGGGACCCTTCCTTCTCCAGCCATATTAGTTTCGTGGACTGGTTTCTACTGCTCTGCTCGATCTGTCTCGTCTCTTTCAGGTCGAGATGGAGCCATTTACGAGTACGAATGTAGCTAGCCTGCTTGGCGAGGTAGAACCTAATTAAAGGTCGATCCAGCAAGTGACACAATGCTTGCAGGAGCCAGGAGCTAGCGCTGCGTTCAGTTTTGCAGGAGATATCCAAGGACTCGGATACAATCATACAAGTCCAGTCGTAATCTTACGTGTGATCATGCTTTGTTTGATCTTAGCGCATGAAATTGTTTCTTCTGATCATGTTTTCTTGCACGCATCATGGTCAGTTGGTGACGCTGGACACACTTGCACGATCTGAGATTAGAGTCTAGACTCTAGAGTTTGACAGGAGGGCAATATTTTGGCGGCTATTTTTGTAACTTTGTCGATCTGTTATCTTCGTTAGACAATTAATGATGGCGCTTTGATGAACTTTGATACAAAGCAACGGCCAGTGACGACCGAATGGCGCCCTTGTAGCTTGGCGTTTTGCTTGTAGAAAGTCTGACGCACAGGGAGGCTCTCTCTGTATCTAGGCTATAGGCCCGATCGATCGACTCTTTACACTTGCACCACAACCTGGTCACGGCTGACGCCAATGCGCACGACAGAGTAGAAAACGAAGAGGCTGATGACTGCAGTGCAGGCTGCTCGAGATCGACGACGAAGAGGTGGCCGTGCGTGGAACTCACGCGGACGGCGGGAAAACCCGTCGAGTGGTCATGAAAAGCCGCCGCCAAGCGGGTGGCGGCCGGTGGAGCTACGAGCGCACTCCGACTGAGCTGAGACTGAGAGGCCCTCGCAGTCGCTTTTGAGCTTAGATTTGGCCCTCCATCGTGAATCCCAAGCTGACTGCGGCGGTGTGAAAGATGGTTGAAATCATGGTGTCAAAAGGGGGGTCAGTTTGTGCGCTGATGGAATGGTGAGGCTATCTGTAACCTGTTGACACTCGACGCTACGCTCTGACAGCGATGTAACTGCTCTGGTGGTCGATCCTGAAGATAATTCAGTCTATTAGTCTATGCAAGTAGCGGATCATTCGGGCGACTGACTTCTGAAAATAGAGGTGCACACAAGCGAAACCATTAGACGCAGCAAGTCTCGGCGAATTAGAGGAGGAAAGGCCGCCCTAGATACTCCATCCGTTCTAAATTACATGACTTTCATTTGTCTATACATAATGTAAATGTACCTATATACATGTAACATATCTATGTCTAGATACATCTACATGTCATCGAATTTGAAACGGAGGGGTACTTATTTCATCACACCGCTACTAATGATCTGGTGCTACGTATCTGTCGAGACTCGAGACACAGACAACGACCAGTACGTTGCTGAAGCTTCCTCGGCACTCCTTCCCGTTAGACCTGGACCAGCTTTACGTACGTAGGGTAGTATGCTCACGATCGTAAACGACTTTCTGTCTGCTTGATTGAAATCAGCGTACGTATGCTCTAACCACCTTTAATACGTACACATTTTCTCTGCTTTACTTCAGCCACAGCCAGCGTACTGATCTTCAAACCGATTCCAGTCTCCAGAGAAGATATCCAAATCTTCCAACATTCGGACAAGATCATGCTAGACACCGGTGTCTACTACTAGCTAGGTGTGGCAGCTAATAAGCAGAGACGTCACAACTATAAATGTTCATGGCTTTCTGAAAAGGAAGCCGACACACACAACGCATATCGTCTAGGGCTACAAGATTGCACAAACAGTGTGCTGATTATTCTGCATGGGACTATTCTGGATAACCTAAAGAATATAGCAACTTCAGGTTACAATCTATGCCTTCTATACTGAATGCAGCCATACATATATGACGCATAATATGCTGCCATGTTGGATTCAAACGAAACCAATATGGATTATTGTTGCAATAATTGTACGGTTAACAGTTAATAAGTACGTACCTTAAAGAGTCCACATGGTAGGTGCTCGAGTTCCACTCTGAAAACAGATTGTATGGAAGCAACCTTTTCGAAAATCATAAATAAGTTTTCGAAAATAGATCCACTCTGCTAAAAGGTTATTGATTATACTCCCTCGGTTTCAATTTAGTTTGCGTTCTGGGTTTAGTCAAAGTCAAACTTTATCAAGTTTGACCAAATATTATGGAAAAAAATTAACATTTACAATAAAAATATTCATAGTATTAAAATTATTATAACTTATATTTTCATATTGTATGCATTAGATTTTATGAATGTTGATATTTTTTCCTATATTTGTGGTCAAATTTAATAAAGTTTGACTTTGACTAAACCTAGAATGCAAACTAAATTGAAATGGAGGGAGTAATATATCATCAATTTATATGTTTGCACAAATAAGTTTGATCTGCAGTTATGTCGGTAGGCATGGAATTGATGTGCAAGATTCATTATTTCCCACACAAATGATGAGTTTCTAAATTTGACTTGGTTCCGTCTTGTATCTTTTTAGGAGTCTGGCCCTTTTAAGAAACTAAACACATGTGTGCCTCGTTCTTAAAACGTTTTTCAAATCTAACCACTGGGATCGAACATCCTCCTTTGGTGCCAAACATCGTTTGAGTCCCATAATTTTTCTTAAGGACTAAACAGATTTGGAGCGGGTCGTCTTGTGCTAAATCTTTTCAGAAATTATGCTCCATCCTTTTTGGCACTTAAAAAAAATCAGAGTGACTATTCTTATATCATCCACAAAAGTACCTATTTTTCTTAGAAATGACTTGGGATCATGCACTTAAGACCTTGTGTGTATTGTAGACAATTCTTAAATGGCATGAGATTGAACTTTTAATTATCTATGTTCGCAAAATATCGATCTACTAGCAAAAATACCGATCTGGATAAAATAAATTCAAAAGCCCCTAAGACCCTAAGGCTGAACTTGGAACACATATGAAAGTTCAGGGTCTAGATAGAATTTCCCCCTATATTCTTTTAACATCCAAAGACAAAACAACTTTTTGGCCGTGAAAGGAACTTGGGATCACGCGTGTTATTACATTTCGGCAATCAAGTTGCCTAGGAAAGGTGGTTTAGGTTTGATATCGTAATTAAATGTGTGTGGCAAGTTTGCAACTGCCGGACGTACGTGACAGACATGCCTGAATCGGCGGCTATAAGAAAACCGATGTTAATTATTAATGACGAAAAGAACAGCCCATACGAAACCCCTTCATGCATGCGCATGGTCAATATGGGTGTCCCTTATTGCGGCTTTAACCGATCGTCAGAGCCATCTTAATTAGAGGTTTTAACTCATGCACCCTGTTAATCAGAAGTCGGAACAGTGTGAGTATGGTGGTAACACCTGATTCTGATATCATGTCCAACCACTACAGGAGTAACAGCCCAGCCCGACGGCATTTGCCGTCGGGCTCAGCACAGAAACGCTCAGCACAGGCCGGCTGCGGTGTTGGGGAAGAGGATGGGGTTAGGTGCGCGGGCGCGGAAGGCCGGCGGCGGCGTGGGAGGGGGGCGCGGGCGGGAGGGCGCGGCCGGCCGCCGGCGGGCGCGGATGGCCAGCGGCGGCGTGGGAGGGGGCGGCCGTGGGAGGCCAGCGGCGGTTAGGTCTGTTTCGCTAGGGTTTCCGGTTCGATTTTGGGGCTTATATACACATCTCACGTGTAGAGGGGCTTAATCACAAATTCTGGGAAGCGCGAGGATGTTTGTGCAAAATGGTCAAGTGCGAATCTTTCTACGCCTCCGGACGGCTCAGATTGGGTCCGTGCGCGCGGATCGTCCGGTGAGTGGAATAACCCTGTGCTAGATGAATATCATGGTGCTTTGCGCGCGGAACAGGGGGAATCGGCCGGACCCCTGCTGCCTAGATCAAGAGAGGAATCGGATGAATGACATGATAGTAGCACCGGATCGGAGCAGGCAGGCAGCAAAGCGGGACAGGGATTCCCACCCGTTCTTCCTCCTCTGCTTCACTCGCTCACGGTCACCCCACCTGATCGCCTCAACTGGATCGACCTGCGTCACTAGTCGCGCGCACACGGCCACACACGGAAAGGCAGAGACGTACGAGGCCGGTTTCGGGAGAGAGCGAGAGTGTGGCGTAGAAACTGACTCACCATTTCCAATTTGCCATACATCCACTTCACAGAAACTGACCCGCCATTGCCATACGTCCACTTCACACACGTAGAGCTAGCTAGACGATGAATATGGATGGATGGAGGCACCACTCAGTACGCGCTGCGCTTCGCACCAACGCTACCCACCTGCTGCACGCACGCGCGCCGGTAGTATTTAGTACGGACCACCCTCCTCCCCCTTTCGACACCCTCGCCTAACTTTGGGTGCCGTTGCTGCATCGCACACCCCAACTAGCTCTTATTCCTTCTCATCTTCCGATCATACCATTCTCCAAGTATATCTGTGAACGTCGGTGCTTGCAGTCCAGGCCGGAGCCATGTCGAAGGTGAGTGATGATCGAGGGGCTCCTTCTTGGATTCTGAGTTTCTGATCCTGATTCCGCGTACACAACACATGCATGTATATGCTCGCTCGCTCGCTCGCTGCTAGTTCCAGGTTCTCTTGGGGTGGGGATCTTTGCTTTAGAATCCGGGAACGCTTTTGCTTTTCTCATTTTGGTCAGATTATTCAGTCATACATTGCCTGCTGCATCGAAACGCCTTCCTCTGTTCGTCACTCGTGACTAAGAATATTTCCTCTGCTGCTGCTGCTGCTGCTGCTGCAGAAGGTTATAGTGAAGCTGGATCTGCATGACAACAAGGACAAGCAGAAGGCCATGAAGGCCGTCTCCGCGCTCGTCGGTACGTCGCACCCACATACACTGCTCGATCACGAATCCATATATCTGCCATGCATCACCAAGGCGACGTTCTGACTGACGCCGATCTCTTCTCTTGTTGTTTCGTCAGGCATCGACGCCTTGACGGTGGACCTGGCGTCGCGCAAGATGACGGTGATCGGGACCATGGACCCGGTGGACGTGGTGAGCAAGCTGCGCAAGGGCTGGGCGGCCTACATCGAGTCCGTCGGCCCGGCCAAGGAGCCCGAGAAGCCCAAGGCCGAGGAGCCCAAGAAGGAGGAGGCCAAGAAGGACGGGGAGGCCAAGAAGGAAGGCGGCGACGGCAAGAAGGAGGAGGAGGCCGGCGACAAGAAGAAGGAAGATGGCGGCGAGAAGAAGGAGGGCGACGGGGACAAGAAGAAGGAGGACGGCGACGGGAAGAAGGACGAGACGGCCAAGAAGGAGGACGACGACAAGAAGAAGCCCGCCGCGGTGCCGATGCCGTTGCACATGCCGCTGCCGCACCACATGCCGCCGCCGTACATGTACAACGCCGACTACATGATGAACCAGTACCGGCCTCCGCCGCCGGCCGCCTACCCGCCGGCTTACGTGCCGCCGCAGTACTACTACGTGCGGAACATGAGCATGGAGGAGAACCCCAACTCGTGCGTCATCTGCTGAACCCGGCCGCATACGTAGCGATCGATCATCTGTATAGTGTGTGTATGCATGTCTCGGTAGTTTTTTACGAGACCACCAACAAAGTTCGCAAGATGAAGTCAGTACTGCTTCAATGCAACAAAAAAAACTGCCACGTACAAATACGTACATATGAAGATGGTATGCAACGTGCTGCCACGTCATCTTTCAAGAAAAGCGATGAGTAATATGCGGTGCATGATGAGTGGTCGTGCATGTGATGTGAGGGCTGTTCAAACTTTGCTTTCTTCTAAAAAAGGAGACGCAAATATATGGGGTTTTGGCATTTTCTCTTGCAGTTGTAGCTAGCTAGACGCGTCACGCATGTGTGTACCGCCATTGTACATAACACTGTTTGCTTTGAGCACATTATGGACCATGAGAATCGATGGCCGTTGGAAATTATGGTTTTGTTTTGTCAGCTTCTCCTGTAATTGTGTAGCCACAGACGCATCATTCATTTGTCATCGCACATAACACTGTTTGTTTCAGCTCGTTATATGGTCGACCATGAGAATCAGCAGAGGCTGGAAAGATCTCTTGCCCGTGGCCGGAACAGTTGTAGTTGGTGCGACCGAATTTATGGCCACCCTGACCCAGCTGGATGCATTGCATTTGGTATTTGTTCCATGTTTTTGCTTAATCAACCATGCATAAGATTCACGTGTTGTTTGAATTCATGGGGTGGGCAAGAAGAGTGTGTTATAATTTTAATGGTATGGACCTCCCTCATGTCCGCAGCGGGTTATTCTTCTCCCTCGCAACCATGGAGGTGGTTGTGACGGGTCCAAATGTGGGTGGTAGACTAAACTCAATCCAGGGTTTCTGGGTTGCTCGTGGACGGGGGCTTGCAAGCGGAGGGGAGTCGTAACTTTCAACCATCCGTTCCGACATTACTCCTTTTCGTCGTTTATTTGTGGGCTGGATCTAGGCCAAACGGTTCTAGATTTGACCCGTTCGTATGAGACATTGGGCACTAGGATGGAGCTCCTGGAAGCTAAAATGTGTGGCCATCTCTCAGACGAGCGGCACTGCAATGGTGGTGTCTTTTTCTTTTGGAGTGTGAATGGTGAGGATTAGGGCGGTGGGGCATCAAGGTGTTGGTAGTGCTTCGATAGTGGAGACTCCTAGATAGTGTTCTAGAGGTATGTTTTGTTGGCAGCAGCGGATCAAAATACCCTTGTGCGGTGGAGTGATTTTGTGCGAAAGCCCAACACTCCTGCGACTATGCATGTGGGTGTCTTGACTCTTTTGGGGATGTCGTTGTGGTCACCCCAACGCATGATAACTCAGATTGAAAATTCTTGCCCTTCTTCGGTCCCGGTCACTGTGGCACTATGTGTCATCACCCCCTCGTGGGAGTAATCACGGAACTCCGGTATCTTTCGGTCAAGTCGCAATGACATCATCAGACAAAGCTCAGATCTTATCCCAAAGCTCGCTCGACCTCGACGAGAGAGAGGCGGTTGCAACGTTCTTTCTATCTTTTACACGTGACTAATTTTACCCTACTCTCGGTTCTCATTGTTTTTTAGTAGAATCGAGCTCCATGGCTAGAAGGAGAGGGGCATGCAGCTGCCATTCGGCAGTAGCTTCGTTGGTGCAATACAAGGATGCCTAGTGGCTTCAATAGGAGACATGATGTCATCTCTAGTGGATAGTCTCTTCTAGTTTGTTCATCGAGCCCTAAAATTGCAGTATTATGGCATCTTCAGTCGTTGCGTTCCCCAGGGCTCAAAACGCCGGTTTTTTCCTGCCGCCGCGGCGCCAAACGGCGCTAATCTGAAACTTGGGGGGGCGCGGTTGCCAGTCGTCCCCAGTCCAAGTTTCGGCCCATGCAATTCCAAAATGTCGTAAACATTAATTTGGCGCAAAACAAAGACAATTTCATATAATTTGGCGCAAACTTGACGATTTCATTAATTCAGGCGCAAACAGAGGCGATTATATAGGCGATAAAATTAAAAAAAAACTTAAAACTACTAGTAGTTGAGCATTCTCAGCCTCGCCGCGATCGCCTGGCTGTAGTCGCCGGCACCGCCGTCGTCGTCCGAGCCATCATCGCCCTTCTTGCGGCGGTTGCGGTGGCTTGGGCCGGCGTCGCCGGCGTCGTACCACTTGCTCATCTGCATGGTACGCTGGAACTGCTCCTCCTCGGCGTCCTCCTCCTCCTCGTCGCTCGGGTCGAGGATGAAGTAGGGGATCGGCTTCGGCTGCGGCGGGGGAGGGATGCGGTTGCGGCGGGGGAAGGGAGGCGTGGCGGGGGAAGGGCGGCGCTCGGCCTCGGCGAGGAGCTGCCGCTGCTGCTCGACCTCCTGCGCGGTGAACTCACGCAGGCTCTAGCTCTCGGCGAAGTCCTCCGCCGCCATGTGGATGGTGTTGAAGGAGGCCGAGGTCCTTCAACCACGGCCACTCCTCCTCCTGCTCCTCCTCTGGCTCATGCTTCGGCTAGCGCTTGGGCTTGACGATGCGGGAGAAGAGGCCGACCGGAGACGCCGAGCTGCTCTGGCGTGGCTCACCGATGTAGAGGGCACCGCTTCGCACGGGTGCGCGGCGGCCGGAGTTGAGGATCGGAGGGGGGTCAAAGAAGAGGGCGTCGGGCGTTTACCTATGCCGGAGGAGGAGCTGTTCGTCCACGCCGCCGAGGATGAGCTGCTGCCGCCCATGCGCCGGGGCGCACAGGCCGGCATGGTGAGCCGGGGCTCGTTGCCGACGGCGATGTAGTCGAGCACCCACTGCAACGTGCGGTGCTCGCCACCCCACCACCGCCTGCGGCCATGCGCGTTGAAGCGGCCCTCCTCCGGGTCGTTGCTGCCACGGTTGGCGAGCTCCTCCTCGCTGCGCCGCTGGAAATACGCCGTCCAGAAGGCGTCGTTGCCTTCTGGCCTCCAACGCTGGTCCTCGGCCTGCTCCCACGACATGCTTGCCCGCACCTCGGCAATGGCGTAGTCGCACTCGACCTCGATGGGGACGGGGGGCATGGGCACTCCTCCGGCGCTCAGTGCCCATGGCCCCGGGGGGGGGGGGGGGGGGGGTATAGCGGCGCGGCCAGGCGAAGGGGCGAGCGGTGGGTGGCCATTACTGTTGTGCGTCGCGTGAACGCGCCATTCCATTAACTCCGGCAGCCTTTGACTAGGGGAGCTCACTGACCGCGCGCCACGCCATTACTCTGGCAGTTTTTGACCGACGGGGGAGCCGAGAAGACGAGCACGGGCGGTTTCTTCCGCGCCATTTTCTCCCGCGTCGCTGACAGCGCTGGCCCGCGTCGTGTTTCGTGTCATTTCGCCCCTCCAGGCCGAACCTACTGGGTTGGGTTTCACCTGCGGGCGCCGGCGCTATTTTTCGCCAAAACGGCGCAAACTGGATTTCTGTGGGGGGGGGGGGGGGGGGGGGGGGGCTGGTGGAAAAACGACGATTTTTCCTTCCGCCGGCGCTAAAAAGGCCTCGCGCGCGGGGGAGGGGGGGGGGGGGTGGGGGCGACTGGAGATGCCCTTAGTACATACTTTGTAGAGTTTGTAAAATTGTTCTCTGACTTATAAAGATTTTAACATCTTATTAGCACTCTATTATGGCAAGGAATTGTAGTTATTTATGGCGACGAAATTAACTAAGAATGTGCTGGTAGGTAAATCGAGACAAACCCCAGATAAAGCAATAATGCTGATAACGATGATGCAGCTCGAAAGCGTGCGCGCCGCCGACGCAGCATCTGATATGGGGGGCGCTGAATGAAACCTGTCGTCAGACGTTGGTATCATGAGGCAATCATGCTTTGTTGATCGAGTTTAACACGTCTCCCCCATAAGCAAAAGGCGCTCTGCTTTTCAAGAGCCGCCGCTGATAAAAACTTGAAATGATCAAACGCCTCTTTCTTCGATCTAGCTAGTGCATCGTCACCAAGCTTTTAGCAGTATATTTAAGCTAGCCCAGGATTAATCAGTTCGCTCGCGCCCCATAGGATCGAATTGGAGCCATGCATGCAAACCAGCCACGATATGAGAAGGGCCGGTCACCGAAAGGTTTATGCGTACGTGTGCACTCTCTATCACTAAACAATTTGCGAGTCTGAAATTAGCATAGCTAGTTTTTAATTATGAGTCAGAAACAAAAGACGGCACGGTATCGACTATCGATCGATCGTCACTTCCCCATTGGCTGCAATCGAGAAGTGGCCTTGTAGCTAGACATTGTTAAGTTTATTAATTTCCCAGCACCGGACAAGAACTAGGCAGTCCAGAATCGCTGCGACGTCGCGCCTGCGTTTCGCGGCCTCTGACCAAACGGGAGTAAAATTCCTCGTCGCTTTCGTCGGTTTTCCCGGTGCCGATCGATGAGTCGGATGACCACGACGTCTCGTCGATCTCGTCTCCAACATCCGGTGCTTGATCATGACGACAGCCAGTCTCTCGCCCGGCTGCCGCATCGGCACGACACACCTATCTGGGCGTCTTCTTCAGTGTTGAAATAGGATAGGCCATGGTGGTCTTCAGGTGGACCTTAAACATAGCAAACGCTGGGGTTAGCTTCCAACCCAGGACCAACACCTTGATTGCTTCAACAGTGTAGCCGGAGCCCAGCCGGAGACGACACACCTTCACGGTTGAGAAAACTGAGACTTAATTCAGCGGTTCAACCTGATCAGATTGCATAAAAAAAGGGGGTCTAGATCGGGAGGCGAAGGATGATGTGAAGGTTGTGAAACGAAAGAAATTGTGATTTAATTTGTGAGGTCGGTGGAAATGGAGACATAGCTGAGCTAGCCCGCTGTGTGAGTGCGGTGAGGTCGGTGACGATCGCGATGGACGAGAGATGGAATTTAATTAACTGATCAGGTAGCTACCTGCCGACGGTTTTAGAGCCTCCATGCGGGGCTTATTGTGCTCTATGTCATGCGGGGCTTATTGAAAGACGATGAGTGTTGAAGACGATGAGTGTTGAAGGCCCTCCATGCGGGGCTTATTGTGCTCTATGTCATGTTCTTCTCCGCCTCTGTCTTTGTTCTAGTTTTGTATACATTGTTTGTATATTTGCTCCCCGTAATTTCACCGGCATTTGTTTGCTGCCTCCCCCTCCCGTCAACAAATATTATTTTGACGCTCCGAGTAAACTGAGGTTAGTTTCCTTTCACGAAGGCACGCTGCGACTACCAAGCTCAAATCAGGCAGCCATGCACAGTCGTCGATCGGCGTACTGCGTTCCAACTTCCAAGATTGCAATCAAGCAAATGGATGATCGATGCGATGTGTATCCATCCATGCCGCGTCAGATTCGATGTAGCACAAGGAAAGTGAGCTACTACATCGATCTCAAAAATAAATAAATAAATAAAAGGAAAGTGTGCTATCTGCCTATATTGTAAAACGTCTGTGCAACAGCCCTACTAACATGGGCCTTGGGCTAATTGTTCGCGCAGGTCCATGATGGGAAAGCCAGGACACCGTGGGTTGCCTAGAAAGAAGATACCGGGCCAAAAGTACAGCCCATCTTAACGCGGCACACAACATGCCTTCGAGATCAATTCCGGTTAGTTTTAGTACCACATCGCTCGTGTAGAGTAGATTGAACGTGTTTATAACCCCATGCTAGAGGCAGGGAAGCACAGAGTGGTAAGCTCTGTTAGCAAACTCAAATGGTATAAGAAAATTATTCATCCGGCTGGATTCTGAGGACCACACGACATGTGTGGTTGGCTTTTTTGTTTTTGTTGCGTTGCCATTGACAAGCTTCCGAAGCAGCCATATAATCGTTTGGTTTTCTCCTAAAGTATTTTCAAAGTTTTTACCATAAAAAATACTAACACTGTATAATGTGCACATGTTTCTACATTACTACAGTTTTTTTCCAAAAAAAATATAACTATAGGCATGGTTCTTCAGTAAATTAATTACTTTATTGTTTTGTTTTTAACTATATCATGCTTCATGATCTTGCAATTAGATGTTTCTAAATCTTGACCCAATACAACATATGTAAAGGTCCATGCACCATGGAGTACCATAAAAAACCACCTTGCTCATAAAAACATTCAAAAAATCACTAACAACAAACATTTACACACACTCCGAGACTTCACAAACCGCTGACGCACAAAATAACCGTCTACGGAAAAAAAGAGGAGAAAAGGCATCTAGAGTTTTTGCCTCCCCTCCCTCCCTAGGCCTGCGATGACGCCGACCCATCCCGTCTTGGTGGCCTTGGGGCCTTCGAGCTGAGATGGGACTCGAATCATAGCTAGGGAGGGGTTTACAACTTTTTTGGGTAGCTTCAGTGCCCTATTCATGATGTTGAGGCGCGACGACATCCCAGAGTCATATCCCGCCCTATCCCTATCGCGACAACGAGTCAAGTGTCAAAATTAGGGGTGTCGTCCTGGCGGATCTCTTGCATTGTGTTTGTTGATGTGATTGCAAATATGGCCCTTTCAATCTACATTTCTCACTGTCGGTGTTGTTGCTCATGTACACTGGTACTTTGGGAGCTTAGTAGAATGACTTGCAAATTCTCTACTTTAACAAGGTTTGCACGGTTCCGCTGATGGAAGGGCGATGAAGGCGGCAAGGCTTAGACTCGCTCCATTGTTTCTAGTCGCTAGGTCCCAAAGACTTCATTTAAATTTAATTACCTTTGAGAATCTTTGTACTGCTTTTAATTATGATTAATGTAAAAGAGGATGTTTCCAAGAAAAAACTCTATCAAGCTTTTTTTAAATATTTATAAAAATTTAAATACCTATTTTTTGCTGTGAGACTAACCTATTTTTTTGCTGTGAGAGCATATATTCCTCTGACCCCAAATGGGTTCCCCGTAGGTGTATGCTTCTTTCCCTTACCCTACCAGTCCTCACACCCAAGAACAGGGAGGTTGGCTTTTCAATAAAAGAAGCACAGGAGGGCGTGACGCAAGGGTTCTCTCTTGGGCATAAATCAAAGTTAGTATGTTGGGCCGTGACTTGCTTACACGGAAGATCTGGCCGAAGTACAGCCCAGTGCGCCACGGCACGGATGCACAACAGGTTTAGATTCCGGTGGTGCTCTAATTAATTAATTAGTACCACATCGCCCGCCGAGGCAGGATTGAACGTACCTATAAACCCCTGCGAGAAAAGAGAAAGCACAGAGCGGCCTTCATCGCCCTTCCATCAGCGGAGCCGTGCAAAACTTGTTATAAGCAATTTCATTAGGTCTGCTGATTCTGAAGACCAAGACCATACGACATGTGTGGTTTGCATTTTGAGTGTCGGGGAAATCTAAACATTTTTTTTTTGGTTCGAAGCTTATATTTGATTCGATGTAGCGTGACACTACAACGTCGGCCATGCCTCCGGCTAGGCACACACAACAACAACATCGAAGAGCTTCCGAAGTCGCCTTCAACTGGCCGATCTTTATTTTTCTCGCCATGTGCCTTGTCACGAAACAGGATTTCGCCCCGCTTTATAAATAAAACCCAACGGCGTATCGGTGATTAGGAAAACCCTCTTATAAGGCAGATCAAAAATAAACAACATATAAAAAGGAAATCGGACTTGCCACCGAGGACTCCGACAGAAGATCGAGAAGTATCGAGAGTCCACGACGACGCCCCCAACAGGGTCACGACGCAAAAGCGCCGCCGCCGTCTAGACCAAGAGGTCAAGGTTTTCACCTGGAACCCTAGTGCAGAAAGAGCAACCACAACAACGTCCTCAAGAGGGTAACGACACCCGCAGGCGTCGACGCTGTTGACGCCAAATCGCAGAGCTTTCGCCCGAAAGCACCTTTCTACGACCAAGTGTGGGGAACGCACCCACAACAGCGCCCCCAAGAGGGTTACGACACCCGCGGGCGTCGTCGCTGTTGGCGACGAAGCGCCGAGCTTTCGCTCGGAAGCACCATTCTACCACATCGATACCACGAAACACCAAGAGTCTCGAGCCAGGCCACCAGGACGCGATCTGGGCGCCGCCATTGCCGAAGCAAAACCAACACCAGGGACTCCAACCGCCAGCTCCACGCCACCCACGTGGTCCGAGAAGACGACCATCACCGCTGCCACGACACTCGGCGCAGAGTCGCACGCGCAGACCACCTTCCAGGGCCGCCGCTCCGGCATCCGCAACCTCCACCTGAGGAGCCAGCAAGTCACAAGGTCCACACAGCAAGCAAGTGAGGCCGGCAACGAATCTAGTCCTACGAGGACAACATCGACAACCTTTAGGGGGAGATCCAGTCCCCCACCGCCCGAGGCGGTCGCCGACCAGACACAGCAGCAGCGCCGGTCAGGCCCAGATCCGCCTGATCAGGCCCGACTAGCTCCGTCACCGTGTTGCAGCATCAAGATTGCCAACGTCCTCCTGTAGAACGACACATGACCGCACCTAAGGTCTACATCGACAACCTTTAGGGAGAGATCCAATCTCCCACCGCCCGAGGCGGTCGCCGACCGGACACAGCAGCAGTGCCGGTTAGGCCCTGATCCGCCTGATCAGGGCCGACCAGCTCCGCCACCGTGCTGCAGCATCAAGATTGCAGACGAGACCTCCTGCGGAACCACACAGGTCCGCACGCACCGGCCAGGGCCCGTAGAACCCAGATCGAGCCCGGTGGGCTCAGATCTGGGCCGAGCACCTCCGGCCAGGGCCTGCCAGCGACAACCCGTCCCCGCCGTCGTGCTCCCTCACCTCCAACGCTGTGTAGCCCGGCCGCCGACCGCCAAGGCCATCTCCGGCGAGCCGTGAGTCCTGCTGACCCGCCAGGGAGAGATTGCCGCCCCGCCTAGCAAGCAGCAGTGCCGGTTGGCATTCCACTGGCGGATACACAAGCACGGACAGACCCTCCTCGTCGCTCCTGTGGGCGGCGCGGGAGGGAAACCCTAGCCCCCCGCCGCCGGCGCCCCTCCCTCCCTACTTCTCCTCCTCGCCACCACCGGACAGCGCCGCCGGACTGTGCCCGCGCGCTGGCGGCGGCGGGGCCTCTCCTCCCCCTGTGTGGCTGTGGCGGCGCGGGCTGCGACGGCCCTTCGGGGCGGCGAGCTCGGCAGGGGGCTCGCCGGCGTGGCCCCTGGCGGCGTGGTGGCTCTGCGGTGGTTCTGCGCGCGTGGCGGGCGGCAGCGCCTCCGGCCATGTGCCTTGTTACATGTACAATGTGTTCATCTACTTCTACCAAAACGCTCGGACATCCGTGATGTTGTCTTGTCGATCCAATTTTCTCGTCGATCGACTCTGCGTCAAGATCGTCTCCAACCATGTCCGGCGATCTCCATGGGCGCATCCTCCACCCAACCCACAAAGGAAAATATCATGAATGTTCACATTTCTCCCTTTTTTTTAGCGAGCCATGGGCCATTATGCTCCGCACCCATCGTCGAAGCAGGAGTAGAGTAGAAGACGTCCTATGTGTGGATTGGACGGAGAAGACAAAATTTATGGGTGAATGGTTTTGGGATCACTCGATCTAACTCCGTCAAGCATCCAACGTGGCGGATTTCTTGCCAATGAGGTAGGTTTTGTTGTGATGATGTCTCGTTGGTCAATTGTGGAGGTCAGGTTTTATGATTTTTTTTCATTATTGCATAGCTGTTGTGATTTGCTAGAAGGGTGAGTATTTTTGGTTGTAAAGTTTTACGTTGAAACTTGAAACAACGACCCCAACAAAACCCCATAAACGATCCGAGTTGTACACTAGTATAAGGGCTGCCAAAAATTTATCCCTTCGAACAAAGAGAATAAACAGTTTCCGCGGCCGACCCGGCGGTATCAAGTCTCGCTATGAAATTGTTGCCGGGAGGGACATTTCATCTCGTGAGCTCCCGTCCCCTTCCACCGCCACTGTCGATCTCTCTTCCCCCGCTCCTCCCGACCTTACAGCGGCCCTCAAGCACCGCTGTGGAGGCCTACCGGGCATCAGTAGTGATCGTCCCCATCGCTACGGCACAATGGATCGATCCACCGTGCTAGGCAGATCTAGCGGCTTGATACGCAGCCGCACCCCATGCCAGAGATAACCTCCATCGACGTGAAACGCAAGCGGCCGGGGCAGCGTCATCCACTAGGGCCGCATATTTGCTGGAGTCAGCCCCCGCCGCTACCGCTTGCGCGCGGTTCTTCTTCCCTTCCCTCTACGACCGGGACAACGCAGAGATGAAATTTATCCTCTGTCCACAAACACCACCAACGCAACAAGAAGGTCAAAGAGAAGCTCAAGAAGCAGGTCGATGCATCTGAGGGATAAGATATATAAAAAATGTGATGTGTGTGTCATTTTAGGTTGTTCAAACTATATTTTTAGGCACATGTGATGAAAACTTAGTTAATTGTCGTGTTTAGGGTTGTTCAAACTATCTTAATTGTCGAACTACAAAATGAATTTGTCGGAATTGTATAAACTTGTCTCAAATGTGGTGATTTTTTTCAATTTAAGAGTTGGTTTCAACTTTCAACTGTGATCCAATAAAACCCGTAAAACCTGAGTGATAATCGGATTGAGTTTGTCGAAGAGATAAGCGCTTTGAAATGTTGAAGACCATGGATTGTACGTCAGACGTTAGGAATTTTTTTCTCTACTCTAAACGCTGGGATTAGGAAATCATTAGAAAAATGGTTCACTTCGCAAAGGTCCACGTGCGTGCGCTCTGATGCTGACAAGTGTCACAATTTAGTTCGTTTCTGCTCCCACCTTTTCTCCACGCGGTGACAAGTGGCAGCTCCCTGGTGGTGGGCAGAGGGTTGTACATGCATTTATTTTGAGATTCGTTTTTTTAAAACGAAATATCTTGAGAACCGTTTATCCGATTTACGAACCGTTTTCACTTTTGAACTCCTCGCGTCGAGATCTTCAAAAATAGATCCCATATTAATAGGTTTCGACAAACTTTTTTGTTTACTTCGGATTGTGTATGTTTTGTACACCCTAAGTGTAGTCGTACGTACAAACTGAATTTTGTTGTTGTACGTACAACTTGTTATGTGTAGTTGTTTGTACAACCCAAATATATTTCTACGTACAACATGTCCTGTGTTGCTGTACAACCCGGTATATGTTGTTGTACTACACGGTCCGTGTGTTGCTGTACAATCCGGTGTTGCTGTACACGCGGTCTCTGTTGCTGTAAAACGCGGTCTCCGTTGCTGTACAAGCCGGTCGAGGTTGATGTACGTACAAACTGATTTGTGTTGCTGTACAACCCGGTATGTGTTGTTGTACAGCACGGTCTGTGTTGCTGTACATCCCGTTCTGCGTTGATGTACTATCATAGTTTGTGTTTTGTACAAATTTAATAATAGATCTAGATCTAGATCTGTATTTGAATCTGGATCTGTCCATGCGCGGGACCGCCTCAATTTGCGTGTCCACGTGGCGACAGCAGCTCATGCGCGGGACCACGAAATATATCTTCGCAAAAGGTCACCCTTTCCTAGTCCAACCCGGGATTAGCCCATACGACTGTACATGGCCTTAGGCCCGATAGAGTCAGAGCTTTTCCATCGTGGGTTCCTTGAGGGAATATTGGGCTAAAACAAAGCGCAATCCAACACGGCACACATCAGACGTTCGAATTTCCTGTGCAGCTTCAGCCTTTAGTACCACATTGGTAATGTAGGACATAATATACGCGCTTATAGTCTTCTCCAAGAAGGAGGAAAGCACAGAGCGGCGAGCTCTGTAAGCACACTAAACTTGTTATCTCGATATATGATAATCTTTCAGTGGGTCTAATAATAAAGTTAGTGACCACACGACATGTGTGGTTTCCATTTTTGCGTCACGGTGAAAATTCTGGTAACCTATTTAATAAATAAATTTCTTGGAATTTTTATAACAAGCAGAAAATCAGATAAAAAAACAAATACATTTGACACCTAGTTTATTGTAGCCAATCATGTGAGGATGCAAACTCTACTGCTATTTTTTTATTCTGTCCCAGATTGCATGCGTGGAACTACTTGTATTGATGTTATTTAATCATATATTTATATTTATAAATAGAGCGAGTATATGTCTACTTTCTAAATATTGATAATGTAAAGAAACAAATATCCTAGCTAATTTCTACATTATGTCTAGTGGAGCTACACATGCATGCATTCATAATGAAATTAATGTATAAGAGGTTGAGGAGTAATTAGAGCCGTGCAGAAAAAATCGCCGTTTTACCAAGAACGGGGCATTACGCACGTTCGGTGGACACGGGAAAATCTCACATGCGCTCCAAAGCGGTGTGCGTCCATCTCTGTTCCTCTAAGAAATCCCCGCTTTGGAACCGCTTCGCAACCGCTTCCGCCAGCTCCTAAGAAATCCCCACCTATGTTGCTTCCGCCGGTGCCGGCGGGCCACGCGCCTGGACTCTCGCCGCGCGGAGCTCTGGGAGGCGGCACTGGCGATGCTCAACGGCGGTGCGAGCACTATCGGCGAACCCATTGGACGGAAGACGATCCTTGGTGGCTAGCTCTGCCTGCTCTGGTCAGCTCCGACGACGACGACAAGTTTTAGTTATTTCTATTTAGCTAGTAGTTGTTACCGTCTTCATCATGTTGTCACCGAAGAATTTTAATATGAATAATGTTTTTTCTTTTATTTATTTGATCTTCTCGTTTTATCGTTTTGAATTGGAAAAGAATTGAGCGCCATTTTAACCGCTTCCGGCGAAGCAGCACTTCCCGTGGAGCAACCGACCACACACCCGCTAAACATCTAACTTATAGAAACAATGTTTAATTAAATTACTAGTATACAATGATTTATGGTCGTATAATTACAAATCCGGGCTATCGTGTCTTCATTCCACCTGGATAAACAAATCCGCCATCCATTTAATCCTCGATCTGATCTGGTTCTACAATGAACTTCTATCCAAGCATCTCTCCAAATGTTTGCCTTCCTCTATTTAGCCTTGAGCAAAAGTCCAATTAAGCTAATTAGAATTTCCAATAACCGCGAAACATGTATTTTTTTAAGACAAGGTGGTCGTTCCACCGCTCGAATAGATAGAAGAGAGTTGACCCAATTTATAAGGAAAACCGGGTCCAAAACCATACAAACTGTACAAAAGAATCGTACAGACGAAGGGACCCGCCGCCCACACAACACAAGTCGAACAAACGTCACAAACACACACCATCGGCCCAGGAACTGCCGCCCCGACGGAGCAACTAGATCGACTTTCGTATTGCCCGAAAGTGATCCAGTCATGGTCGACGAACCCTCTGCCCTCGCAGTCTTCATCCAGGTTGCCACCAAAATCACCATGCTCCGAGGCCGCCGCCCCGACGTAGAAAACAGATGGACCTTCACATTGTCTGAAGGTGATCCAGTCAGGTCGATAAACCTTCTGCCCACGCAGTCTTCATCCAGGTCGCCCCCTAAACCCACGCTACACAACGGTTCCGCCTCATGGTACCATTGTAGCGTGGGAGAATGAGACCGCCGTCTCGGCACACCGCCACCGTCCAGGGCCGCCGCCCCGGTCATCCGCTCCCTTGACAACATAACCACCCGCCAAGCCGTCGCGAAACCAACACACCGCGAGGGCCAAGAGCTCCAAGACGACGCCTTCAAGAAGGTAGTGACGTGCTCGTCACCGTCGCCCGCTCCAAAGGAGCTTAGGTTTTCACCCGAAGATCTTGGCACCAAGCCAGTCGGAACAAATCAATCTCCTTGACGACGCCAACAAGAAGGAGAATGACGCCGCAAAGGCGCCGCCGTCGTCGGCACAAACCGAAGTCTGTGCAGGGATTTCCCCAGATCTTGACTCGACCATGAAGAGTTGGGAGCAACAAGCCGAGCACGGGCGCTGTTGCCGTCCACCGATCTCCACCAGCCGGCCCGAGCAACCTCCACCTCCACCATGAGCAGGAGCAGAGACCTCCCGCTGCACGCACTCCCGCCCACCACTGCATCAGCTCCAACATCACCTCCAACGCAGAGCACCATGCCAACCATCGCATCGCCGCCGTCCGAAGACCCCAGCACGCCCTACCGGAACCGCCTCCGAGCACGCCCAAAAGGGATCTGAGAGCATGCCAGATCCGCTCCTACGAAACCACCCCACTCCGCTCCCGCATACCAACGCCCACGGGAAGAACCACAATGCCACCGAGGAACAGAGCCGCCGCCCCGGCGTCCCGCGCCGGCCAGCCGCCGGCCGTCGCCTCAGACAACCAAGTCAGCCACTGGCGCCACCAGCAGAAACGAGCCTCCCCCATGACACCTTTGGCACCGAGGGGGGCCGCCGCCACCGCGGCGCAGAGGCCGGGGTCTAACTTTAAAGTTCCCCGCCAAACATGTATAGCCCTCATATGTTGGCTAAAAGGTCTCAAGTCTCTATAACCAATGTGGCATACCTCTTTGGTTGAATCTATTGAAGCTAACCGTCCTGCTATACATGTTTTGTGCCCGTCTTGGCTCTTTGGGGAGTTTAGGCCGGACGAATTTTCCTATGTTGACAGTGTGCAACGTGTGTCGGTGTGCCGATCTGGCCCAGTCGGCGATCTTTGGCCCATTAGTTTCCCCCCTCCTGCTAGTTCTCAGCGTCTTCGGAGTAATTCTTAGGTGGAGTCCGCCTTTCTAGTGTTTCTTCGGTTATGTGTGTGCGGTTCATAGTTGTAAGCTGGGTTCAACACTTTGTATCCTTGTCGACATTCATGGTGTTATTAATTTGAACGTTGGGCCCTTGACCTTTTTTCTAAGAAAAACTAACCGTCAAGCTTTCCTTTATTCTTCTTTCATCTCACCACCAGAAAATTCGAATAATTTCTGCGAGAGCATCGTCGGAGGCCATTGAAAACTTAAAAACTACCATAGGATAAATCACAAGGGTCATGACTTCATAATAATTTCCTTACGCGCGGAAGATAAATATTGTTCGGTACAACCTGCAAGTCCAGAAAGAGGCCGAAACCACAGCATGTGCATTTTGGTCTTCTAATTTGTACTACATGGCTTTGTGCAAGAGCAATCATAGATGCCATGTCATTAGCTTACTTGAGAAAAAGAGGCGAGATCAGACATGACATATTGCTGATCAGACATGTATGACATGTATCCCCACCAAAGCACGAATCCCAGAGTTCAGATGTACAACCAGTGAAGTTGCGCACTTATTTACTCTCAACTAACATTATTCCCCTCCTTAAAATACTTTCAATTACAAAAGTAAAGGCACACAACCGTGGTGCCAACCCAAGCATTCAGGATGCATGTTAGACATCCACACTGCGATACAGGGAGCATCTACGGAAGGGCCTCTTCATATATGTATGTGTACATTCCGCTCGCTAAAAAAGGGCGTGGTCTTTCAGTACAAGAGATGGATATTGGTTCTGGAAGACAGGTCCAGGTGTCATCTGGACAATGGAAACAACAAATTGTCAAGAGAGGATCAGTGGAATAGAAGAGGGTGGAAACTACAGTTAGGTCCATCAGAACATCGATGCTTACCGTGTCTGTTTTGTACTTGTGTCAGCCTCAGATTTCCACACTATGTCTTTTAGTTCTGTTGAGAAATTCTTGTAGAACTGCATGCAGTTTTGAAGAAGCGGTGTTACTTATTTTGAAGTGATCAATGTCTAAGACTAGTTCAGAACTTATGGCAGTTATAATCCAAAATGTAAGATTAGAGATCATACACTGTGAAACTCCAAGGTATCCCCTCCAGTTTTACGGAGTTCAACCATATGGAGTGATGGAGCAACCTCAAAAACCTTCAAGAGATCGATTGTAATTGTAAGGGACATAGTTAAGCACATAAATGATTGTACGCAATAAAAACTATAATGATGCGCACTTCAAATAAGAAGTGAAAGAAAAAAAAAATATACCCTTATAAAACAATACTTAGTTTGGCAACATCAGAGGCTTGCAAAACACTTACTTCTTAATTTCTCTTTCCATATATTGCAGTTGGTTGAAATTATTTAATTTAGATGTAATAAAAAAATTAACTGGGAATTCTATATTAGACTTAAATCTCTCAGAATTTATAATAGAGCTGGTACCTCCGTTGCTACAGACAAATGGCCTTTTCTTCCTGTCTTGTCACCTTTCAATTTCATCTGGAAGATTAAAAAATAAAAACCCGTTTGAGTCCTGAACTGCATAAATCAAAAGGCATGAGGAACCCAATATGTACCTTATAATTTTGTTTCCGCACATTGAAACCAAGAGGCCCACATGCATCCTCTATTTTAAACATAATCTCTTGTGGTGTGCGTTGAGATGTAAAGGATGTTTCCCGTTTTACCATTCCCTATATAAGGATGGATGACATTAATTTTATAACCAATAAGGGGTTACAAATTAGTGCTGAAGAAGATGCCTAAATTTCTCAAAACAATATACTGACATCAAGTGTAATCTGAGGAAAATAATAAATTAAAAGTTCTCCGAACATACCATCATCTCTTTCTCAAACAAACTTCCAAGGTTAAATCCTTGCGACCTTGCAATAAGAGCAAATGCATTCATGGATTCTGGTTTCTCTCTTTTCTCTGCCACAAGATGTTCCTATGAAGTAAGAAAAAATAAATAAACGGTGCCTTTAAAACATAATAGTTCTCGGACAAGACAACAGACTGTATATAAGGAAACAGCATTCAGGGTGTAGTACCTCTGAACTATTGAATGCACCATCGACATCTTCAAGGCTCACATCGTCATTTTGCTCAAAATGTGGTGGTTTATAGTCCTTTTTGAACCATTCATCTTCCAAAATTTCTGCAATTGTTATCCTCTGCAAAAAGAAAAGAGCGCAAAATTCATTGTTTTTCTCAAACTCTATGCAAATAAAGCCTCCGATGCAACATCCACTTGTCAGCATAAGATTTAGTTGGCACTTACGGTCTGAGGATTGGGATCAATAATTCGTTTAATAAGATTTCTCGCGCCAGTAGAAAACCATGGTGGACATGAAACATTAGCTTTGCTGATCTGTAAAGGAAACATCAACATACATATCAGCGGGAACTTCCTAGGACAAGCAAGATATGCTTATGACAGGAACTTACCAATCTGTACAGAGTCATTATGTTATCGTCGTCAAAGGGTAAATACCCAGCCATAAGGACAAATAAGATTATGCCGCAGGACCACACATCAGCAGCCATACCATCATAACCTTTATCAGCAAGCACCTAAAGAAATAGTATAATGATTACACCTACTTCAGCACAGTTTATAGACAAGGTAGAAACATGATTATTAAGTAAACACGAAAGATTCACCTCAGGAGCAACGTAATTTGGAGTTCCACAGGTAGTATGCAGAAGTCCATCCTCCTATAAGAAAATAAAATCACATGAGGTGTCCAATACTCTTCTTCTTAACTGTTTCTCATCTTACAAGCACAAAAAGTACCCGGTCTAAAATTCTCATTTAGCATATATTTAACAAATTATTTAGTGGAGGTCTCAGAAGAAGTCAATAATCCTGAAGAATACGAGTAAACCCCAGGATGTCCATTGGACCAAATATGCATACTTCTAGGTACTACCCTACTAGTCAGAGATCATACTTTTGCTTGTGGTGCGAACACACTGAAACCAAAGTCTGAAACTTTAAGAGATCCATGTGAGTCAAGGAGCAGATTTTCAGGCTGCAAATGGCACATAAAACATCCATGAATTAGGGTAAATGTACTCCAGAGCATTCACATACAAGTTACATTCATCGGGGAGGGGGGGGGGGGGGGGGGGGGCATAATATAATTGCACAAACCTTCAGATCTCTATGGTAAACTCCACGACTATGGCAATAATCAACTGCATTAATAAGCTGGTGGAAGTATCTTCTTGCTTCATCTTCTCGTAGCCTCCCAGAATTGACCTATTTATTTACAGCATAGTGATATTCAGAAATGAGTAGGAAGAACCATCCTTACTGAAAGTAAAAGGCCAGAACTTGTAGCAGCAGAAAAAGTTTGAGGGCCTTACGATCTTATCAAACAGCTCTCCTCCGTCAACAAAGTCAAGAACCATGTATATCTTCGATTTGCTAGCCATGACCTACGGAATGCATTGCACACAACGCTGAATTAATGAGTTGAAAGGATACAAGTGTCTCTACAAGGTTACCAAATACCAACACACCTCGTGCAACTGGACGACGTTTGGATGCCTTATCATCTTCATCGTGGCGATCTCCCGTTTAATCTGAAAAGGGGTGCAAGAAATTCTCAGTGCTCCACAACCTGCCCGAAATCCAAAATCTGACCAGAGAACGAAAGAGTTAAATCGACTGAAACATGTAGCAGCTGTGTCGGATGGATCACATCTTGATCTGCAGGGACAAGAAGTAAAATACACGGATATCTGATCTACACAGGATTCCTCTCCTACGATCAGCTTGGCGTGGATGATACTAGCAGGAGTACTAGCTTATTCGACGAATCACAATTTTCAATTGGTTAGCTATAGCTTTAGCGAGGCAAGCTACAAGAGATGTGATGCACTCGACTTTTCCAACATAATATAATTAATAATATATAGAATCTCGGCCATGGTAGAGACGTGGACGTAGACAGATTCCCCACAATAATACATCTGGGGCATTGTTTTCTAATTATAAGCCAACCACCCGGTCATAGTTAAGGAGTTTCTCCTCCAAATCGATTTTCAATTACTATATCCCGGATTGTTAGGATCCCCGAACGAACGAACGAAGGAAGGAGGTAGGCAGCAAAATCGGGGTGAGTGAGGATCATATATATATCGGAGAGGAAGCAGGGGGTCGGACCTGCTCGACCATCCTGTGGTGTAGGAAGTTGTTGCGGTGGAGCACCTTGATGGCGCAGGCGGAGCCGTCGCGGGTGTCCCTGGCGATCTTGACCTTGGCGAAGCTGCCCTTGCCGATGGTCCTGCCCAGCTCGTACCGCCCCACCCGCGTCGTCCTCCTCCCCTCCGACATCCTTGGCTTCCTCTCTCGGTGGTGGCGGTGGCAGATCGATCAGACGGAGGCGGTCGATGCGCCGCGCGCGGCTGAGATGGGATGGACGCTCGGTCGTTCGTTGCTCTGCTCTGGAATTGTTTGTTCCGGTAGGTTGGCCGTGCGCGGCGCGGCGGTTATAAGAGGAGCCGCTTTGGGTGGGAAGCGCGTGGAATGAGACGGGAAGGCGGCGCTCGCGCGCGCGGGCATGGGCCTTTGGATGGGCGAGATTCGTCCGGTCGTGATTGTTTGTTTCTCCGTGGAAAAATAAATTAGAACAAAAATGTGAAATAAATATTGGTCTATTTTTTGACATATAGGCTACCATCGCTTGAGATTGGAGTATTCGTCAGTGATCGATACTCCACGGTTGAGGCCCTCCCTCGCCATGTTGTCGCGATACTTCTTATTGGCTGTCGTGAGCACGTATCGCCAACCCGAAGTGCGCCATCATCCGCCGGAGCAAGTTGTCGCCTCCCACCACTCGCGCCAGATCGGTCCTTGGGTTTGCATGGCCTTCCGCTGCATCCCCCTTACTCCATTCTAAGCACGCTACATGCATGGATAACCAGTTTTTTCCTTAACAAATCAACGACATAGCGGGGGATTATATATATTGTACTTTCCGCCCGTTTAGTGGAGATCTATGGTGACGTGGTACGTGAGGGTAGATTTTGCGTGTTGTTTCTTTACGAAGGGGTAAGATTTTGCGTGTTGTTTCTTTAACGTGGTAACTGTATTTTTGGGTTATCTTGGGCCGGTGGAGCAGCGACGGGTACCGGAAAGCCAGTCGTGCGCGCGCGCAGCTTCCAGGAAGCAGCGGCGTACGGTGCCGTACGCCAATCATGCGCCCGATGATCAGTCAGTGCTACGGACATCCAAGCCCGGACAAGAATGGGAATATCACGATCGATGTGCCCAACATATGTGTGGCTCTTCTGAAACCGGACCTGAATTTCCGAGAGAGCGCTCGACGCAGACAGAACGAGACCGGCCAGCCACATTTTCGCAGGCGTTATCGCGTACGAGATGGTGCCAACTGTGGTTGATGCTTGATGTGTCACGTACGTGGATCGTGGAATCTTAAGCTCCACCCATCCGGCGCAGATTCTCTAACTTCGTGTTACAATGTCAGACTCTGACTTTGGCATTGCAGATGCCGTCCGTTCCACATCCTGTGGCTGCTACTTCCATTCCCTTTCTTAGCACATAACAACCAGCCCAGCCCACTTGTTTAGCCCAGCCCACGTTTGTATCAGAGGCAGAGGAAGGAAAACAGAGGATTTTCGCGGTACTTGCGCGACGAAACGAGATCTTGGCGGGCAAATTCCTGTGTTTCGCTCTCGTCGTGCTCTCTTTCTGGTCTTGGCGATCAAGGGCACCGGCGGCAGTGTTGATCTCGAGGGCACTGGCGGCAGTGGGCGGACGATCCAGAGGCATTGGCGGATGTCCTGATCGATGGACGATCGAGGGACATTGGCGGCTGTCCTAATCGCTGGACGGTCGATGGGCATCGGCGGCCGGCCGACGACAGTACTGAGCCATCAAATTTTTCACTGTATTTAACCTTTATCACTTTCCCTTGTGCTTACGCTTCTGCTTTTTGATTCTTACAATTCTAAGTTACCTAAAACTTATTTGTACGTTCTTAGATTATGTAAAATTTGATGCTTCTGGACATCCAATACGTAATGCTAGCTTTGCTTCCTGTACCTTTTTCCTGTAGGTATTTTTTCACACAACTGACAAACCAATTGTTAGCTAGGACTGTCAAAACGCCTACCTTCATGTACCTTTTTCCCTGTAGGTATTTTTTCACATAACTGAACATTGACTAGTATGTGTCCATGATTTTACAGGATTTATTGAGTACATCAGTAAGCTAGTTTTATGATTCAATGACACAGCCCAACAACAACAAGTAAGTTAGGCTTCCATCCAAAACAATTTTCTTTTGTTTGCATCCAGATCTGTACCAATCATTATATATTTATTTTCTGTGTAGGGAGAATGAGATTCCTGTTTGGTTACCTCAAGTTGGTATGAAATTTAAAAACTTGGATGATGCTTGGTCATTTTGGGTAAGCTATGGAGGTCATGCAGGTTTCGAGGTCAGAAAAAGATGTAGCAATATAAGTAAGATGGATGGAAAGGTAACGTCATGTCGATATGTGTGTGCAAAGGAGGGGCGTCGAGCACAAGACAAGAGGGATAATCTCACAAAAAAACCTCGAGCTGAAACAAGGACATGTTGTGAAGTTCATATGTGTCTTTCATTAAATAGAGTGGAGGGACATTATGAAGTGCTAGAAGTAATGCTTGCTCACAATCATGGTCTTTACTTGCCACAAAGCTTCCATTTGATGTTATCACAAAGGAAGATTTCAGAACTGCAAGCTTTTGAAATTGAGACAGCCGATGATGCTGGAATTAGGCCAAAGGCTGCACATGAGTTAGCTTGTCGCCAAGTTGGAGGACCAATGAATCTCAGCTATACTCCTCGTGATCTAAAAAATTACTTGCAAGGAAGGCGTCAAAGAGAGTTGGCATATGGACAAGCAGGAAGCATGCTGAAGTTTTTCAGACAAGATGTCTGAGAATCCTTCTTTCCAATATGCTTTGCAAATGGATTGTGAAGAAAATATTGCAAATATATTCTGGGCTGATGCTAAGATGGTCATTGATTACGCGCACTTTGGTGATGTTATCACCTTTGATACTAGTTTTGGCGCAAACAAAGAATATAGACCTTTTGGTGTTTTTGTTGGATTCAATCAGTTCAGGGAGACCATTATTTTTGGTGCAGCTCTTTTGTTTGATGAAACATTTGCATCTTTCAAATGGCTGTTTGAGACTTTTCTAGCTGCACACAATGGAAAGCAACCTAGAGCTATATTTACCGATCAAGACACCGCAATGGGAAATGTTGTTGGGAATGTATTCACGGATGCATGGCATGGATTATGTACCTATCACATAATGCAGAATGCCGTGAAGCACTTATGCAATAGCAAAACAGAGGAGTCACATTCCCCCAATGTGGATAATGAGGATAATGAAGTACCTCACATTCTCTTAGAGTTTAGTGCTTGCATGTATAACATTGAGGACACAACGGCCTTTGAAGAAGCATTTGATGTCATGAGAAATAAGGTGGACAAGAAGAAGACTTCATGGTTGAATAGCATCTACAAGTTCAAGAAAAAATGGGCTGAATGTTACATGAGGGATGTTTTTACATTGGGAATGAGAAGCACACAATTAAGTGAGAGTTTCAATAGTGACTTGAAAAAACATCTCAAATCAGATTTTGACATCATTCGGTTCTTAAAGCATTTTGAAAGGGCAGTGCAAGGAAAAAGAAACAAGGAAATAGAAGCGGAATTTGAAGCTAGAAAAAAGCTACCTAGAATAAGCATGAGGACTCCTATGCTACTACAAAGAAGTCAACTTTACACACCCACGATATTTGAAGCATTCCAAACTGAATATGAAAGATCTATGGCTGCATGTAGTAGAGCAATTGATGGAAATAACACATATTCTGTTGCAATTGTGAGGGCTGATGGTGATTTAAGTTCTGAACTAGAGCGCATTGTTGTTGGTGATCCACGGGAGCAAACATCTTCATGCAGTTGTGGTCAGTTTAAAAGGACTGGAGTATTGTGTGGCCATGCTTTGAAAGTTCTTGACTTGATGAATATCAAGTTACTGCCAAAACATTATGTTCTAAAGCGATGGACAAGGGATGCAAGATATGGAATTGTACAGGACAATAGAGGGAAGAACATCGTTGAAGATCCAAAATTGGATGCTATGCTCCGCTATAAGTCTTGGTCTCACAAATTCCTAAATTTGGCATATCAAGCCACAAGCTCTCCCGAGTGTTGTGTGTTGGTGGACAACGCACTAGATTGCCTTGATAAGCAGCTTCAAGACAAAATAGAAGCAACCACGAGTATTTGGAGTGATTCATATAATGTCCAACACGTTGTTCCACAAGATGAAGGTTTGCTTAGTGCTGCACGCTTAAAGAAAAAGGAGGTTCAACCAAAATCATCAAAGCGACATAGAAGTTGGCTTGACAAGACGCGCAAGTTTAAAAAGAAGCCACCGAAAAAAATCTAGCGTATGTTGTTGAAAAGCATATAAAGTACTGTTAGTTTTCATTACTACCGCAGCATAGGACTTGTCCTATGTGGCCTCTACTATATGCTAAATAACATGATTTGTTCCTTTATGCAGCAACAAGAGAATGATGGTGATGTACAAAGCCAAGTACCTACAGAAAATGCTAATGAGAAATGCAACAATGCTTTCACTAGCTTCACAGATTTGCTCACGGTAATATATATCTATTGCTCTATTAAACTTCTCTAAATAGTTTCTGTGATGCTGTAGGTTCCTATTTTGGGAAGAAGTTTCACTGATTTTTCAACTTTTGCAGGGATCCGGTGAAATTGATGATTTGTCTGTTCAAGATCTTCTTTAGGTTCTTGGTTTAGACCTGCAGCCAAAATATATTATTTAGGCTATTTTGTTATTTTGGGTTAAATGTGTTGGGAGCTTGCTGTGCAAAACTGATTGATTTTGGTGTAGTTTTCTTTCCTAGAGGATAACTTCTGGTGGTTTTTGTCCTCTGTTTGTATAACTGAACTGAATGTTGGTTCTCTGTTTCTGAAATGTTATGAACTGTACCGGTTCAGTTAATATTCAAGCTGGGCCTCGTACTACTCTTAACTGGGCTTTACGTGTGGCATTTGTGCGCTGAGAAAGGAAGGGAAGTAGCAGCCACAGGATGTGGAACGGACGGCATCTGCTATGCCCAAGTCAGAGTCTGAATTCGTAACAGGAAGTTAGAGAATCTGCGCCGCGACCCATTGCCGTCGTCTTGTGGCTCATGCTCGAGTAGCCGGGTGTTTTCGTTAGGTCTGGACTTTGGAGGCAGAATGAATGATTAGAGCAGCCGCTTAATACTCACTTAATGGTGATTGGTGAGAGACTGAGAGGGACATTATAGCTGAGAGCTCCACGTGTGGTTTGCTACGCATGCTCTCTCCAAGCATATTCCATCGGATCCACCGGGCGAAAAAATTGAGTTTTGATGTGTGTGGACACGGATTTTCATAAATGTACGTACGTAAATGTAGTGGAAAAATGCACGAGTCACTCATCACATGGCTTGCTGGATTGGATTGGTGGTCGACTGGATGTGTTTTGATGAGGTGGATTTTGCTTTTCCTCTACCATTTCTAGTCCTACTAGTGAATCGGAAAAAAAAATCACTAGCATGTTCGTCCGTACTCCAGACTTCTCTAACGTCGTCGGCGCCGCGAGTATGCGTCGATACTCGATAGTGAGATGTGCATCCGAAAGTACATTTAGAGTCCGACCTCCACATAGCTCTTTATTGTGCAAAATTCACAAATTATATTTCAAAGCTTAAAAAATGATTAAAAACCTAAGTAGTAATGCATTCTACCAACAAACAAAATCTTAACCTAAAACAATCTGTGTTCCGGGCTATACAAAAAATAACAAAATCTAACAAATTTTGGAGAGTTTAAACTTTACACTATTCACTGGTTTCAGATTCAGGTTTTGGTATTTTTGCACAGCCTAAAATCAACATATTTCTTTATGTTCGTACAGGACAATACTATCAACATTCATGATTTTGTTGTACATTTTGTTGAAACTTCTAAATATGATTTTTCAAAATTAGTAAAATAAAGAGCAATGAGTAGATATCCCTTTCGTATGTATCTGTTTACTATACAATAGACCAATAACACCGAGTGGTGTTGCTTAGAAAAGTGTTTGAATCAATTAATGTAATGAGTCTTCCTTTTGTGTTGTTAAATTGCCCACTTAACTCAGTGGTTACAATATTAATTGCTTTCATGTGGCTGCGGTCGATTGGTCCAAATCCAATAGTAGGTAAGTAGATAGCATTGGACTTACTTTGTTCCGTTATCTTATACATGTTTCTATCCATATTTCCTTTTTGTTTGTATCAGATATAAACCAGTGGATTGTCTTCAGTTGAATTCGTATCCTAGCTCGTCAGAGTGCTAGCTTGGGCTCCACATTGCCACGCTAGCTCTCTATACATCGCCGTATAACTTGCGCTAGTTTATGTTTGAGAAACCGGTATGAGCACTGTTTTAGAGATAAATTTGCACCATTCACTATTTCACTTACGTTCTTCTTAATCTTTAGTGGAGTAACTTATTTTTTTGTAGTGGATGCCCCCTGTCAAATGCCTGCTTAGGGAGCCTTGAAGAGAGTTAAAAAAAAGTAGTGCCTGCTCTGCTTAGAGGGCCTTGCGAAATGCTGCCCATGCCAAATCCTTTGGTCCTAGTGCCTGGAAAACTGCTCCGTACGTTTTAGCCCAAGTGTAGAGATAGGCCTGGTGAATGACGAAGATAGACATTTGGCCCTTGAACTCTGTGTGTCGAATTGGGCCAGTGTAGAGACAGGCCATGATTCGTTTTTTTCCCATTGTTTCAGTCGAGATGGTTGTAGAAGGAAATCACTAAAAAAAGTTTCCTTTTGTATAGGGCACTTCACCCTCACTCTCATGGTGACAAGTGTCACTTTCTACTTGTTTTGTTCCCCAATAGTTTTTTGCATGTCCACCAAGTGTCGATAAAAGTAGGATTGAGGATTACATACGGGAGAGGTGGAAGAGCTGTTTTCCCTTTTATTTTTCAAAAACAAAATTTCAAAACAAAATATCTCGAGAACCGTTTATTCAAATTACGGCTGTTTTCAGTTTTGAGCTACTCGCGTCGAGATCTTCAAAACTAGATCTCATGTTGATAGGTTTGACAAAAAAAATTTGGTACTTCCGATTATGAATAGTTCGTATAACCTGAGTCTCTGGTTGTACATAAAATCTGATTCTATGAAGTTGTACGTCTAAGTCTGTGTGGTTATACGTGTACATAACTGAGTGTGTGTAGTTGTACGACTGAATCTGTGTAGTTGTACGTACAAATTTAGTCTTTATAGTTGTACGTCTGAGTCTATATGGTTGTACGACTGGGTCTGTATAGTTGTACGCATGAGTCTATATAGTTGTACGCGTGAGTGCAGCTTGACTTACAAATTTCGTTTGTGTAATTGTCTGAATTATAGTATATAGTTGTATGTCTAAAACTGTAGCTTGTATATACATATAACCTTATTACGTGCACAACATACATTATACTGTCACGCTCTCGGACGTACAGATGGCAAACACGCATCTAGCGTTAATACACTCCCGTGGGGCTCGCAACACCACCGCTGGCGCGCGCCAGGCTGCTACGCGGGGGGCCTCGTGCTCGCTGCTGCTCACCGGGGGCTTTCACCCGATTGCTGGATTGAACCTTTAAAAAGTGAAGGCCGTTCTTTTTTTTTTAAGAACACCCGTTGTAGAACGACCATATTGTTTATTTCTTTCGTTTTTCGCCGGTTGAGAGCGGTCAAACCAACTTTTGGTTGGATGGTTAGTAGGGTGGGTTCACCTGGTCGACTTGTTGTATTTTTTTGTGAGTGGAGCGAGCCAATAGCATTTTCATTACTATGGAAAATGATGGGTAGCAAAATCCACAGCTACACGAGGTCAACGAAGGCTGCTGCTGCCCCGATCGATCAAATCGTTGTTACTACTAGCTAGTAAAGTTAAACCCATCGAGATCAAAAGGGAACCAAGACGAAATGGATGGTTTCGTCGGGAACCGTTCTCAACTTGCAACGCCGCTAGCTCCTGTATCTACTACTAGAAAGCTTTCCGGGTTGACGCTGCGCCGATGAGTGCCACCGGCCCCGGGGACGCCCGTGCCCGGCCGGTACATACACGCCAAACCATCAAAATCGAAACCACCGTCGCCGCCCGCCCGTGACATGGATCGCATTGGGATTTGGGACTCGGAAACGGAGACAGCCGCGCGCCGCTTCGCTCCGGCCAAGCCACCGCCAGCCGGCTCCCGTTTCCAGTAAACCACCGTGCATGGAATGGCTAGTCCTAGGGACGAGCACCAGCAGGGTAGCTGCTCACTCATCGGAACTCGCAGGTTCCTCCACTAGCGCTCGGTTAGTTGCACCCTAGCTACGTACCGGCCCTATATATACTCCTAGCTTCAGCAAATCAGCATAGCTCGGTTAGTCCTGGCATCGCCGGCCCGTTGAGTTCACATAGCTAGGATTTGCTAATTCTAATCACATCCATGGTTATGTGAAGAAGAAGAAGAAGAAGAAGAAGCAGAAGAAGAAGAAGAAGAAGAAGAAGAAGAAGAATGATTGTCCCTATTTGGGTGTATTCCATTGTTGAAACATGTTGCGTATCGGCGAGGATACATGAAGAGATCATATGAAACGAAGAGAAAACTGGGGAAAAGGGAAAGGATAAGCTCAAAATGAACCTAAGATGACACGTGCACATTTAAGTTCTGTCGGGGCCGGGGCCTAGTAAACGCATCTGCGGCACTAACATAGTGTCATTAATCACATCTAAATTGATTAGAAAAATGGGAGGGATCCAAATATAACAACTATTATAATCTTTTGCATCATGGATACTCGTTTAATTAGACGAAGTTACTTTTAAAATACGGCATAAACTCATTTAACTAGATTAAATTAGTTACACCCTCTGTTCTATAATATAAGATGTTATATGTGTTGTACATGTTTTTTGATGAAAAAGCAGACTGACCCGCTGTTTCATTAATCGTAGGAGGAGTAAAAGTACAAGGATGTACTGAAAGTAAAAACTAGACTAGAGAAATAGGCTGGGGAGCAGAGAAATACAAGGTAAAAAAAAACCTAATCAGGCTCTCTAGGTCTATTTAGCAGACTAGCTGCTCTCGGCCTGTTTGCTCTTCTCCAGCTTGAAGCCTCCTGGAGAATGTCGATCTTTATTTCTGTCAGGCCTCTAGCTGATCTTTGGAAAATTCGGTTGTTTCTTTCTTTCCAGGTGGTCCACCAAACTAGCTGCGTCACTGTCGTCCAGCCTTTCCTTTCCTGCTTAGTGGTGATAGCTCTCGTGTTCAGCATCCAATCTAGGAGGGACTGATTTGGTTGCGGCAGGTAACAGGGGTGTCTCCCAGCTGTGGGCAAAATGTTCGCCCAAAGCTGTGTGATGAAGGGGCAGTGGGCAAGCAGGTGCATCGCCGTCTCCGGTCTCGAAGTGCAGAAGACGCATCCCTCATTGTGCTGCCAGTTCTTCTTGATCAACACGTCCTCTGTATTGCACTTGCCTTTGATTGCAAGGCAGGCAAATATCCGGCATCTTAACGGAGCATCCGTTTGCCAGATCACTGCTTTGAATTTTGTTCGGACTGCACCGTGAAACTGAGCATCGTATGCCGATCTTGCCGTGTATTTTCCGTCTGCGGTTAGCTTCCATGTCACAGAGTCCTCTAGCTGCGGTTGTAATGTGACCTGTTGTAGTTGTTCCCATAGTTGTAGTGCCTGAATAAGAGTTTCTGGCTCAGGTTCAGTCCTTAGGTGGCGCGTCCACCGACCAGCATGCATGGCTTGGGATACTGTGATATTACGACGCGTGCTAAGCTGGAATAAACTTGGGTTACTGTCTTTTAGGCTAACCCCGTTCAACCAAGGGTCAGTCCAGAACTTTATGTCCTTGCCATTTCCGAGATTGAATCGTACGGCTGCATTGAAAAGATCACGAACACGCTTGTCGATCGGCAGCGGGAGACCTCTCCAGGGTTTTTGCTTTTCTATCCAAGATTGCCAGAGCCATCGAGTCCGCAAGGCAATTCCTCGTGCCTGTAGGTCAGGCAGCCCTAGGCCCCCAAGCTCTACAGGTCGGCAAGTAGCCTGCCAAGCTACCAGACAACGGCCACCGGGGGCGATTGTGTTGTACATGTTGTCTATATTCATATTAAAATATTCATTTAACTAGAACATCTTATATTATGAAACGGAGGAGATGCAAACTTGGACGGTCAACCCGATCGTGTCATCTTCAGAAGAGAATACTTGGACCGGCGGCAGTCGGCACACACGTGAACAAGCAAGTTGCACATCCAATCTATCGGAAAATAGTTAGTAAAGCGGAGGGCGCACAAATTCACGGAACCAATTCTTGGATGGTGCGGTACGTACGTTCTTGCTCATTTGTCCGTTTGCACCAGCATGGAGTAGGGCCTATAGCTGAACTGTCGTCTCCCTTTGTTGACTAGGTTTGGCCCGCTGACAGCAGCAAGAGAGTTTTGTATCATAATACAGTATTAGCGACGATACGTTGATGTCAAAGCTTGGGCCTCCCTCGCTCAACCAGATCCTGCAGTAACTCCTAAGCGTAGATTTGCATGGGGCGGCAAATGAAGATACGGGGAAGGTTGGCAGCATGAATTCATTATTGATCCATGATCTGCAGCCACTAGCAGTTTCGTTGTTTTCCAGTCGTGTCGTATCTTTCTGGCGGTCAAATCACTGTCAGTCTTAATGCGAAGAAGAATGTGTACGTCGAAATAGAATGATTGATGAGGAGTGCACTACTTATCTAACAATCCGCTGATTTGCTGCTCTTCACACAGGAAATCAGCGGTGAAGTAACTATATTCTTCACCACTACATTTCCGATCATCTTGGCAGGACTAACAGACAGAACGCTCGACATTTCGCTGCAGTTACGAACGACCAAGCACTCCATAAAGAAGATTTATTTACACCCAGCTCAAGGAACACGATCTGCTGAATTCATGGCCGGGTGCGTGCGCGTGCGCCGATCAGGTGAGAGACGTCCAGCCATGTCATCTGTTCATCGACGTCGGTACAGCCGGTGGCGGCGTGTCGTGGTCGTGGTGTTGGCCGCCGATGCGGCGGGCTCCGCACGCGCCGGAGGAGGCGAAGAGGGAGAGCCACGCGAGGAGCGGCGTGCCGAGGAGGACGAGGCCGACGGGCACCATCCAGAGCTGCTGGGTGGCCGGGTGGAACGCCACCGCCCACCACACCAACACACCGGCGCCCGCCAGCCCCGCCGCCGCCACGCCGGCCACCGCGGCCCGGAACGCCCACGATGACGCCGACGAACCGGCGCCATCCTCCTCCTCTGTGACCCCGCCCATCTCCATGGCCGCGACGGCGGCCTTGCTGCCGCCGCGCGATCCCTGCTGCGGCGCCATTGCCTGCCGCCCGTGCGTGCAGGCGTGTGTAGGTGGAGGCGTGGAGCAGGGGAGTGCAGTGTGAATATACTGGCAGCAAGGGGAGGGGGGCGGCGTGGCTGAGGAGGGAGCGATGCGGGCGGGGTTATCTGGTGATGCCGACCCCGATCGATCGACTCTTAATTTTCTTGGCGCGCTTCGCGGCGGCCATCGGTGATTCTTACCGCTAGCCACGTCAGTTGTTACGCACCCCAACCAAGCCGTCGTCGTCGTCTACAGCTAGGCCGTTTTGTTTTCCTGCTAGCTTGGATTCTCCGGCCGGGGACGGAATATGTCGGCCAGCCAGGTGTCCGGCGCCGGGGGCGAAGCTACCACGGCGGGCCAGCGGCGGTGGAGGTGGACGCTTGTGTCGGATCGATGCGGCCAACGTTGTGGAGCGAGAGGAAGAGGAGATTCGTGGGGGTCACGCGGGCAGCTGCTTGCTTGCCTCCGAGTGCGCGCGCCTTTGGCCTGCACTGCGACTCTGCAACCAAATTCATGTATTTTGAGGTCCCAGCTAGCTCTTCAATTCCGTACGTCAAAAAATCTTCAGTTCCTTCCCATTTACGGACTTATTAATTCACGTGATTTATTACTCGATTTCCCAACGGCCAGCCGAGTGCCAATCGACTGACAGTTATGGCGCGCGGCAAGGGCACGGCAGCATCATTTTTCCCTTCCCGAACCTGAAACCGAACAAGAATCTGACGCCGATCCGGGTCCCTCCACTGTCGACTAAAATCCCCGGAATCAAAGATCGCCAACCGGCCGGCCGGGTCCTACCACCATTTGTCATCGGAATATTTCCCTCAATAGCTCGCCGTGCGTGCCGGTCAGTCAGTCAACATAAGCGGCGATGCTGCCTGCCATGGCAAAGGCCGCTGGCCGTGCGTGCCATGCTTGCTTGTGCTCCTCGATCTTTACCCTTTCGATCCACCATGCTGCCTGGGATACTGATTTCAGGCAAGACAGGCACGCCACACGCTGGAGCCATTCGTTTCGTTTCAGCATGTCTTGATTTCCAGGAAGATAGTGTTACCACTTGTGTCTCCAGTTACTACCTCTTTTTTCCACGATATGGTTCTTTGTCTGGTGCGTTTTTTTTTCTTCCAGATGCTTGACAAGGATTGTGATGATCGTAACATCGATAGCCCGCATGAACACACCGAAACTTCCTCGCTCACAATGATGACGCGGCTCGCTCCTACTGATAACGAAAGCTCAGCTCGCTATCAGAGAACAAACGGCAAAGAACAGTCTCTCCTGCAGATGAATGGAACGCCTAAACTAGCGGGAAATGATGAAGCTCATACAAAAGGCACATTTTGCTGTCGGAGGGAGGATCGTCGTACATCCATCGTACCGGAGGACCAACATCGTCGTCTGACCTTCAGGAGCCACTGTGGACATTGATCTTCTAATGCTAAAGATAAAGCTTAATAAACAGTGCACACCAACTGAAAAGCTTCTGATCGTTACATCGGAACCCACAGTAGTTTTATTTCTTCTAGATTTCACATAGCATTCGGAATATCTATCGGCTTCCCATAACACTGCATTTCTTCAGCGACCAGCTTAAGCCTGAATCTCAAATTTACCATGGGTGAAATGAAGGGACATTCAGCTTTAGCATTGCATCACATCATGATGAGTACATATCATCCTCCCGAAATATAGGTATAAGCTGCCATATTATCTGAACTAACACTCTATGGCAGCAACTTCCAATCAATCAGAGTTCTGTTTCTTCTCGATGCTCGATTTGCTTAGGATGAACACACCAACAATGATCAGACTTGCACCTGCAAACCACTGTATACCCAATTGGACATAGCTCCGAGTCAAAAAGAGAAGAATTTCGGGAATTCAATAAAATGAAGTCTTTGAATCCGTCAAGATTTAGCAACATTCATCAAAAATCTCAGGTGGAACTTCTCGGCGACGTAGCAAAATTAGGTCGTTAATTTTATCTCCATTGTCAACACTGACTTTCTTTCAACTATGGATACTCTTACTCCTATTGAGCAAGAAGCATACTGTGATTATTTTTTTGAGCAAGAAGTATGCTACTCAAATCTCAATGAACTTATGCTCTTAAATTGACAAAGACCATAAACCAACGCAAGTAAATTAAAAGTACCATTTGTTGAAGACTCATTGATGGCTTCAGCCTATGCACTTCGTGAGGGGTTGTGCCTCACACAACATATAGGATGCAAAAAAATTATCATTCAATCAGATAATACCCAGGTGGTTGAAACAATTCAGGACGGAGGGTTCTCGTCTATATCATCAGCAGATATTTTCTATGACTGCTCCATGCTGGCTTTGGGATTCACAAAGGTTGAGTATATACACCGCTTTGGGGAAGACAATTCAGTTGCACACAAAATTGCTAGGAATAGTTTTCTGAACTCTATCTCTTGCATTTGGGAAGATGATCCTCCTAGATTCATTGTACCTTTTCTTATAAATGATGTAAGTGTGTTTAATATTCAATAAAGCTAGCGGGATGACATTCCCTATTAAAAAGTACCCTCAACATACACTACTTCTGATACAGAAAACGAAGAATTGATGAATCACCTTGGAAGGCAGAGGCTCCTGAAACAGGAAATACCCTGCAAGGCCTGACGAGATGAAGTTGGCGGAGAAGTTTGTGACTGTCGCTTGGAGTGACGACAAAGCTTTGAGGCTGTTGACGTAGCACCCCCACATTGTCACGTTGAAAAGTATCACCATGCCGTATTTCAGCAACTGTGCGAGGCAATATCATTGTTAGTGACAGAGTAATTTGTCAACGTTGTGTTCCAAAGCAAGCAGTAAGAGCACACAGAGGAACTCGAGAAATTTAACCCGTTCAAGTGCTGAACTGCTGATCACAAGCTACGTAATCCTTCATGTTATGTAGGCAACAACGATGAGTAATTTTCTTCATTTCTCGAGAGATAAAAGTGATATCACTATTAAAAAAGTCCAAATTTCAACATGAATACAGTCATACTTCCAGCAGTTAGGGCCAGATACTGGCATCTAGCATCGGATTCGCCAATTGGAAACTCGGTATAGATAATTTGATGCTTCATATACATAAACAACAAACAGCTCGAAGGCTGGAGTAACCTAGACTGCAAAGGTTCAGATCGGAAAGAAAGAAGAGAGGGTCGATTTGGTACCGTAGGCGCGAAAAACTTGGCGGAGATGGCAGCGAGCGCGGCGTTGAGGCCGGCCGCGAGGGCCCAGGCGTATCCTCCTCCGCTTGCCATCGGAGCTCGTCTCGTGCTCACCGGAGATCTAAGCTAACGTAGTGGTCGCCGTCGATGAGCGGAAGGTGGAGGCCGGCCATAGACGGGAGGCGCATATGGGCCGGTGGGCTTGGATCTGAGTAAAAGGCCTTCTGTTCTGAGTCCAAATGACCTTGTTGCATGAATATTTCTGGGACCCCTAAAAAAATGAATATTTCTGGGTTTTTTTGTCTTCTCAATTGTTTTTTAATATTTCTGGCATTTGTGGCCACAGCTCTCCAAATATTAAGTGTGTACTGGAATAATAGTGTGATTGTGTGAATAGTGAATAATATTACTCTAATGTTTATACAATGTTCCAGAGAGAGCATAAACACATTGATTGATTTCACTATTGATAGTTTGATACATAAGAAGGTCAACATGATAAAAATAAAAAAAATGGGGAAATGTGCACCTTGAAGGCCTGTAATATTCATGAATAGATGAGTTGTCATGAACTACCTGTATTTCGGAATATAATCAATTTGAAAATTTCAATACGGAAGACATATCTTACGAGTGGCTATGGAGTGTTAAAAGAGTATTTTCTGCAATGAGCCTAGTGAAGAATATTTGAAGGAAAAACATAGGTACCTATTGAACTATTGCTTAGTGACATTTACTAAGCGGGCCTATTGTTGGGAGTAAATGAAGAGGACATAGTTGGTACTTCAATTGAAATAATTGAAATTGAAAAATTATACTATAATCTATGTTGCAAGTTCAAAACAGGGTTATATTTTAGAAGCAAAGAATATTTGGACGAAAAACATAGATACTTATTAAACTATTGCTTAGTGACATTTACTAAGCGAGCCTATTGTTGGAAGTAAAGGAATATGACATGGTTGGTACTTCAATGTAAACATGAAAGGTGTAGAATGGAGTGATAAATTCTACTCTTGTTATATTTTATTCATGTAATGGTACTGTCTTCGTTTAATCTTCTGAACTATTGCATTGTTATTTTTGCTAAGTTCACGGATATTTGGTGAGCTATGATATTACGAAACTTAATTCAGTTCTTTTACACCGCTCTTTACCGTAAAATTGCGAATTATAGGTGATGTAAACCTTTTTTTTAGTGTGGCACACTTCTGGGGAATTTACATAAAAACATGAATCGATAACACAAGCACATCTCGATGCCATGCATCTTATGACTCAACAAAAGGACAGATAATTATGAAGTTACAATCACATTTGTGGACATATATTGAGAAAAGAGGCAGAAGGAAAGTAAGAACAAATTATAGAACTTTCAGCTATAACCATATATATATGGCGCGTCCCATACGATCGGCAAAAGTCCGCTCATCATTTATCAAAGACGCAGATGCCGAGGACGTCGCCGTCGACGCCGGAGCCGGTGCCAGCCGAGCCCAGCAACCCCGTCCACCTGTCCATTTCATCCCTGCCGTCGCTGTTGAGAAACAGCAACGCGGCCATGTCGTCCTCGTCATGTTGATCCAGATGCGCCTGCGAGCTCGCGCAGGCTGCCGCCTCCGCCACGGTAGAGGACGCCTCCACAGCGCCGCCGCACTCCGCGGGGCTGAGCTGCGACGCGACGAACTTGTCCAGCGCCCTCCAGTCCGTGGTGGCCGCGTTGTCCACCCGCGCGTTCTTGCCCGGCCGCCGCCTGCGGCCACCGTCGACGACGGCCTCCACCTCCTCCTCCAGCTCGGCCGAGGCCTTCCTCCGCGGGAGCGGCGCGGTCGGGCTCTCGAGCTGCGGCAGCTCGACGAGGTGGTTAGCGGTGTACCGAAGGAGGGCCGCGGCGCCGCCGTCCATCTGCTCGGCCGCCTCCTCCTTGAAGCGCGCAGTACTCCTGCCCATCTGCGCTGCTACGCTCGGGTTCGCGAACGCCGCAGCAGCGCCGCCCATGGCGTTGGCGTCGTGGTACGAGTAGTTGGCGTCCCATCTCTCCACCATGCCCCGGTTTGGGTACGCGGTCCTCTTCTTGAACGCCCTGCACACCACCCATCCTTCTTCCTGCACAGACATAAGAACACACACTGCCCAGTTAGCATCTCGCAAGCTAGCGATGCTCAGCTAGGTTTACAAATATTATCTTCAAAATAATTAACATGTGAAGTATTTGTGCTTGCAAGTCAAAGCCTCAAAGGAACATATCAAAGGGAGCTACTCCACTGATAGTGGAGTCCTGGAACTTGATTTTCTAGTAGCTAGCTAGTGATTGTGCGATGTATCTGATGAGTACAACTAGTCCCACACAGCTAGTCGCAGACAGCTTGTAAACAATGGAGCGCGTGAGTACGTTCTCACAGGGAAACCATAAACCAGGGCATGCATGCGCATGCATTTCTCTAGCTAGGAGAACTCCAAAAAGTTTAGGCAAGTGGCATGCATGGTGAGGATGGCAACACTGGATGCAGCCTGCCTCGTTTAAGCTTTTATCCGGAAGAGTAGAAGACTTTGGAAGACTCACAAAAAGGTGGCTTATCTTGCTGCCGGTGCTTTGCTGCTAGTGATGTGCTCCTCGTCTGTATGGTCCATTAGTGGTGTGGTGCTTGAGTTAGCTTACATGCATGCGTATGGGCATGTTTGTAGTGCTACTTTAGGATAAATCTACTCCGTCAGTGTAGTTAAGATTTAAGATGTGTTTTCTTCCATAGTTCCATTCATTATTATCTTTGTTTTCAACCCGGCCGTTTTCCTTATTAATTATTGCTGGTTGTTCAAAAATACATATTTTAATAGAGTATGTAATATATGTATGTTCACTAGATGCATTGCATATTTGCATGCATGTTTGACCATTTTTGTAAATTAGTGTAAAATTCTTAATCGAATGGCCGATATATGACGGCTCAAAATATTTCTTGTTACATTTGTGATTACAAGAAAATATCAACATATATTTGTTGGAGAATTTATGTTAGAAAAACATGTCTTCACAAATTAAGTAAACTACACGTCATGGATGTGAAAATTGTGATGTTCTATAAAAAATCTTGGAAAAAATAAATTATGAAATCATGAATTAAACTATAAACCTCATGCTCATATATAAGACGAATTCCATAGAATAATTCGAAAAAAGTATAGCATGGAGCAGTAGATATATAAGTGTTGAGATAAGCTAATTAATTGAGAATATACAATTTGTTCCCAACCAATTGGATGTAACTTATAAAATTAGATTACCGATTTCAGACGGCTGAGAAAGACAAAACGTATCCCAACCCGAGTGATCTAACTTATGCTGACATAGTCTTTTTAGCTATATAAAAATATATATTTTGTACAGTTGTAATCTAAACTGCAGTATAATTGAGTAACATTAATGAAGGAGAAATGCTCCTGCGCTTTTCCGGAAGTTTTTTTGCACGAATTTTAAAGCACATCAATGGCTGTGATTAGGGGTGGAGATTAATCACAACCATTGATGTGCTTTAAATTCGTGCAAAAAAACTTCTAGAAAAGCACAGGAGCACTTCTCTTAATGGAGTATATCGATTTGTGTCATGCGCTCATGCATGCATCATTTTCCACTCGACTTATCAACTTCTAAAAGTCCTAGGGGAATCCTGACAACTAAATAGATGAAATTTTAAATGTGGTACTTCATTGACTAGAGGAATCAGTTCGAAATAAAATTGTGACAACTAACTGCCCTTAATTTTGCTTAGACCAAAATGCGGTACTAGTACGTACGGAGTTGTAGAGAGTAGCTAGAGAGCTTGCCTGCGGCGGCGCGTTCTCGTCGGTCTCCAGGCGGTACTCGTGCATGATCCAGTCGGTCTTCTGCCCGTTAGGCGCCCTGCCTTTGTAGAAGACGAGCGTCTTCCTCATGCCGATAAGCCTGCTCCTCTCGTGCACAGCCTTGTCCCTCCCCGTCGCCTTCCAGAACCCGGCCATGGTCGCCCTGTTCGTCCTCGTCCCCGTCGGGTACTTGCGGTCCTTGAAGCTGAAGAAGTACCAGTCGTTTTGCTCCTCGTATCCGATCCCACAGTGCTCTTCAGTTCATTCGGATTGAAAACACGAATTTAATTAATTAAGAGCAACCAAATTGGAATGTCTGAAATTCAGCTCAGGGCATGTATCTGAGACTTGATCTCAAATTACAAATATTGAAGGATACCTACCTGTGAGATCCCATGGCTCGATGCGGTAGAGATCGATGTCGCGGATGACGTCGAGGTCGATCTTCTGGGAGGCCACCTTCTTGCGGAGGTAGTAGCCGACGAGCTCCTCGTCGGTGGGGTGGAACCTGAACCCGGGAGGGACGCATGATTCCATGGAGTCCATACGATCACCACCACCACCACCTGGCCTGAACCACGCACAGGTAGAGCGAGATCGCTCGATCAGGATGTGAATCAAATTCAGCAACGCCTGAATGATATAGCTCGCGAGTAGGAGTAGTATAGTACTGGCAGTTCTACTTGCTAGTACTGTACTAGTATAATGAAAGAAAGATGCAACTGTGGTGCATGATGCAAGTGCTCGCGTGAATCATTCGGTGCAATGCAAGCCTACATTTCTTTTCTACTGCAAAGGTCACTGCAGATAGGGGGGAGTTCGATCAGTTGCAGCAGAAGGGAACAGTGGTGTTGGACTATCGGTTGGGGGTGGATCGATACTGAATGAGTAGCATACAGACCGAAGAGATAGTAATACTGCAAAGGTAACCTGCAGATATATATGAGGGTTCAGTGAAGCAGTAGTATATTATAAAGAGAGCTCTCTATATTATACTGGAGTAGTATACATATGTGAGTGTGAGTGTGTGTGTATGGGTTTCAGTGATCTAGTAAAAACTAATCCAGGCATGTTGGGTTCTGCACTCCAGTTGAATCCTATGATGATATAGTAGTAGGGCAAAGGCTGAGCAAGAGAGGCAGTAGGGAGGGAGGGACAGACAAATGGAGGAAAGCTACAGGCCTGTGAATGATATTGTCGACTGTGGAGTGCGGAATCAGAGGCATGTGGGCTATAGTCAGCAGGGAATTATAGCTGCTGCAGGACGTGGTCGTCTGGAGTCTACTACACTGGTCTGGTTTGTAACTTTGAATTGTGGTGAATGGAAAGAAAATGTCGTTATAGAGTTACTACCACATCTACATATATATGTATATATCCAGACAGAAAAACAATATACGCTACATGAAAATATACTGCTCAAGATGAAAATAAGTAGTTAAGAAGTTGTAAGTGCTAATGATGCCCTACTCAGCATCCTGGTCATAAAGCCAATCTTGAAATTGCAGTGCACAGAACTCAAGCGCAATGCAGAGCCAGGTGCCGATTTTACTGTGAAGACGTACGTCAAATGAAGCTACAAATAATGGAGTATGCCCTTTCCCTTATTTTGTGTGTTGTTTGAATATAGTTTGATACAGAATACTGAAAACAATACTACAAATTTTGAAAAGATTCATATTCAATATGCATGCATGGACTGATGGACATTGGACAGCCTCTCTCTCACACACACTCTCTTTCGACCTTAACCAACAGTAGTGCGGCTAGCTAAGCTCTGATCAAAGAATACTCTTGCTAGCGGCTACATGCATGGTGGAAATTAGCACAGCACTAACAAAAAGAGCTATGAGAGCACGCGCTTGCACTGCATCTGCATGCAAATAAAAACTTGGCATGCAGAGGGATATGTGGGGCTGGGAGCGAAAAAGATTGAGAAGAAAAACGTGAGCGATCTTTTAGGAAGAAGAGACACTCTGAATGAAGGAAGGCTCTTTTCTGGGATCAGGCCTGCAAAGGAGGCTAGCTAGAAAGCCACTCAGTCACTTGACTGGAGTGGAGTAGCATGCGAAGAGAAGGGAAGAACAAGACCATCGGTTCCCTTCCGCTCTTGCACGGCCTCTGACTGCGCTGTCGCTTTGTCGACGGATTCCATGGCACAACACAGACGCTTCTGCTACCTTGCAACTTGCTACTACTGGTGTCTCAACAGTTGTCTGAATGTGTCTGAACTGCAGTGCCGCCGACCGTACCGGGCGACCTTGTGCACTGTGGCCTAGCTACCTACAGTAGTGTAGGGGTGGATCAAGGAGAAGGTCCAGGTCGAGGGTAGAAGATCAATCATTCCTTGTGTTTCACCCTTTGGCAAGCCTCTTGTGGGGTGCATGAGGTAGAGAAGAAGAGCAGCTAGGGTAGTCATCACTACCGGATCTCCTTCAATATTTCCCTGTCCCGCTCCATCGACAAAATGACACGACAGTCGTCTAAGAAAGGACTTGTTTGGAACATGAGGGCATCAGTGTCAAGTCTTGAATTTCTTTCAGACTTTGGAAAATGCCCTACATATTCCTAACCGGTCATCTGTAGAAAAGGCGGTAGAATTTACGAGTAATGGGTTGCCATATCTTTCAAAACTAATTGTGATTGTGTAGCATGTTGCAAATTCTGTGCACGCCAATAATCCATATTATTCATAACTAGTTAATATGGCAAGATTTTTGTGAAATATATTTATCCATGGCATGCGGAAAATGGTTGGAAAACTGAGGAAACAAACCAAACTCATAAGTGCTACTTTGTTCGTTGTGAATGCTGAAAGAGATCCGAGTTGGGCCATGTAGGAACGCAGGAGCGGGAGTGTTGGAAAATGTCGTATGTAAAATGACTATTGTCTGGTTAGATGTAAGCGTGCATGATGAAAAGTTCTTTATTATCCTTTCCATGCGAAGAAAACTATATTTTGTCTATCCATGTACATGAATAGTCACCAAGGTAATTTTTTTAAAAATTATGAAATGCATATTTGTTTTAAAAAATGAGGGCTATCTTTTTAGAAAATTCATCAATGACTTTTTCTGTTAGAATCCTTCAATGCACTTCTACATTGACAAGATAAACCAAATATATGGACATGTTTAGTTGGACCAAAATGGCGACACAATTTCCACAATCCCCCTTAGGTGGAATCTGTGATAGTTCGGGCACGTGAATTTGTGTGAGATAAAAGAGAAGGCTCTGGTTCAACTTTTAAATGTACTCGAAGGTATTTCAATATGGTTGTTAACCTATATATGTCACATAAAGATCACTTTTAGTTCAACATAAGATCTTTGAGTGAAACATTGATTTTTTGTTGTTGATGTGGCTTCAGTCCACCATATACACCTCAATAGTGACCAATTTTGTAGAAAGAACGAAAATGGCGCAAACACATAAACTAAGAAACATTATTGACATATAACAAATAATAACTAGTTATATCATGATCAATGCATGCTACCTTTAATTGGATAAAACAGAAGAAATCCGCAAACTATATAGTCAGTATTGTTAATTACATATCCAATTATTCGCAAAAAATAGGAAATATTGCAAATGTTTGGGGTGAAGCCCCTCGGTCCAATGAATGTAGAAAAAAAAGACAGCGGTATTGCAGCTAATGAGTATTGAACCCTTATGGTTGGCTCCATGTCACTCAAGTATTCGGTTCTCAACACTTAGAATAGATTAATTTTGCATAGAAGTACTACCCATAACAAAAAAAACATGTTCAAGCCAATTGTGCCAGAAAATGCATGGAATGCAGGCTACGTATATGTTTTGTGATATTATGCAATACAAATCTCGTCTTTTAACTAGATATTATTATCTACACATATGTATGTATGTGCATTAAATAATATCTAGACAAACAATTACCCTGTGTTTATTAGGACAACGCACACGTTTTTGAAAAGGATGATATAAATTGAGAACTTATGGATCCATACATGGGCCGGGGGATCCATAGGGCAGATACGTGTATGTCTTGGTGGATGTATGCATAATTGCATATGATATCAACACATCAACACTAAGAAAATTGCTTAATTAGGCCTTCATCAGTTCCCATGCATGATGCATCTAACCTAGCTAAGGCCTGAGTGAAGAGGAAAGTACCCGAGGAGGAGAGAGTGTAAAGATACCACAAACATCAGTACTAAGTATACCTTGCACCGTTCCACGCAAAAAATAAAAAGAAGACATATTTGACAAAACTAGATCAATCAAGATGCAGCACAGATCGATGAACACGAAACAACTGGATTGATCAACCAGTTGCTTTGATATATGTACTCAGTTACTCACCTCAGACGATCAGCTACGTGCTCTAGCTAGATCACCGATCGAGAGGAGAAGACCTTGATCGATCTTGTTCTAGCCTAACTATATCTCCGGCCTTGATCGATCTCGGCCGGAAGGGCAGGCTGGCTACCTCGATCGTGTATGTATGTATGAAGAGCTTGATGAGATCGAGGTGAGGGAGAGGTCTCGTAGGTATATACAGCAGGATGAGAATGGAGAAAGGAGGTGGCGAGTATAAAAAGGGTGGAGGAGGCCGGCTGGCCGGGGTCGCGCTCTCCTTTCCGTCGCGCGTGGGCGAGGCGAAATGAACGCCTGTGGGCCCCCACCGGACCCACCGCTGACGTCACCGACCCTTCTTCTAGGTTCCACTCAGTCGACCTCATTCTCCCGGCACTGTGTCTACTGTTTAGAGTGCAGAAGAGACAGTGCTCATAGTAGTAGTACAGAAGAACTGGAATGAGCTCAGTTAGCCGTAGGGTTTGTCTCCTTGTCCATGCATTATGCATATTATGTTACGTCCACCACACTTGACACACTGGTCATGGGTTAATGCATGGATATATAGGAGTTGGCAACACCCACTTAATTAGCATCAGCCCATTTTTACTTGGGAATCGGTTAATGGTTTTAAGTGCGCGCCAAATCAACCAATTGGCGCGACGAATAAAGCGTTGGAACATAACAACATGGAAGCTAGTTATCATAGTGGCGGAGTCAGAAATACAGAGTTGTGATTTCTGTTCAAAATCGTGATATCAAATACATGGACAAGGAGTTTCTCTCGTATGATATTTATACACTATATATGAAGTGTTTACCAAAATGTTGTGTAGTCAATTGACTACGCGCGTGGCTCTGCCACGAAGTTATAAATCCCTCGTGGAGACGATCACAATAGTGAAGGCACGTCACTAATTAGATTAATTGTTTGCGATGTGTTCATTTTGATTTTTTGGATTTGGCAATAATCATGATGATGACAGAATGAAATTTTCAAATGTGAAGAAAATTGAACGACAAATTCGGATGTACTCCAGATATTTCCTGTTTGCACAAAAAGTTCGGTGAATTGAAAAAGTTTGTGGGTTGTATAAAAAAGGCAAAAACCAGTGTATAAAATGATTTTTCACAAAAAGTTATTTGTCTTTATACACATGTCACATAAATGTATTTTTCATGAAAATTTGTGTGCCGATAGAGAATGTCCGGATATACACCCCACATTTTTATTTAGAATTTTTGGACATTTCGTAAACTATTTAAATTTTATTTCCTTAATGGGTACATATACACCTAATCCAAAACACTACCTCCATGCATGTGCTCTCTTTATAAATAGAAAAATTGGAATATAAAGCAACATTGAGTTCTAATTTTGCATAAATGTGCTAGTTGAATTTCCCTTAATTAATTGGTAATTCACATTTATTGAAAGTCAAAATGCAAAATCACTGTCTAAAACCAAGATCTAAGTATCCATATATAAACATTATTCATTGCACATGTCCTTAATTTGGGTGTGTGAAATAACATTGAGACAAGCTAGTCAAACGCATGAGTGCCCATCCTATACGGCATGTTGGGCTTTTTAGACGAGTAGGGGCCATATAACTTATAAGGTGTTAGAGGCTGTAGTAAAATTGTTTCTCTTCTATGGCTACGTCGGGTTTTATTGCGATCAAGTGCATCTTCTTAACAAGGGTACCACACACTGTGCTTTCAGCTAAGATCTATAGGACCATGCTACTCAATCGACAGATGAACAAGTTACTCAGTGCGTAGAGCCGTACAGTTGTCCAGGTATGATGATCAATCTCTCGTATCATTGCAATAGATTTCACTGCACTTCCGTCAATTCCATAGAAGATTTTGAGATGCAGAAGTCTGATTTGATGTGAGTATCGCAACCACCTCAAGATGGCTACCAAACGATAGCTATCAAGCTACCACTTTCACATCACTGACCAGTAAATTCACCTTCATACGTACTGTCAAATGCAACACAAAAACTGGCCGATTGATGTCACTAATTCCCTTATTATGATTCGTGCCCTGCCTAGAAAATCGTGCTGTCAGCCTCAGAGCATGCACGCGCCAAACTGATGAGGGACTAATGGCTTGCATCTGTTGGCCTTGGTGTAAGCTAGCCATTAGCATTCTATTGATTATTTCCAGAAGCATGAGCAGCAGGAATTATGATGTCGATCAACACTTGTGGCGTAGGCATGCATTACAAAACATATGCTTGTGCTAATATGATGCCACCTACCATTGTTAGGGCAATACCAAATCCTGAAGTAAAACACAAAGAGCGTCGCCCTCCCTTTCCTCTCCCCGATACAGATCTGAGAGGCGATTTTGAGAGTCCACCGCCGGTCCACCTATTCCGCCGGTGAGGCGTGGGTTCCCTCCCCTCCGTCGGCTGCTCCGGCGGCGGGAGGGTGGGGGAAGCCCGTCTCACGACGTGTATTCATGGAAGGGCTTGGTAGGTGTCTGGCCGGCGGCGCTTCGGAGGCGGAGGTGTTGTTGGTTCGTCTGTTGTCCGCGCAGATCCCCTCCGGCGGTGGCGTTCCCTTGGGCTTCACCGACCTACGTGCGATTTTCCTTGCACCACGGCCAGATCTAGGTATGCGGTGGATCTGGATGCAGTTCAATAAGAGGATGATTCAGAGGTTCTTCGCGGCGGCGCCGGCGTTCCCGGCAGTAGTCTCTTCGGAGGCGGTGCTCGGTGACTTCCCGTCTGCGGTGTGGTGGGCTCCGGCGATCCAATGTTTGGGGAGCTTCAGCAGCGGCGCGCCATCGTCAGCTCCGGCTCGTCGTCGTCGTCGGGATCTAGAGGGCTTCCTTGTAAATTTTTCTTTGTTTCTGGACCTTTCTGTAAGTTTGGAGAATTAATATATCATCCCTTTCCCGAAAAAAAAGGGCAATACCAAATCCTCCCCTCGTAAGAATGAATCTAATTTGGGAGCCCACACACCATTCCGGTTCTCATTGTTTGCTAGCTGCTTATCAACTCATGATCGAAATTTCAGCAGTTTTACGTTTGTACATATAATATACTAGTCTCTGCACGCATAATTTATTTCTCGAGAAACCTCGTAAGAACGGGAGGCCTTCTCTAAAATGAGATAAGTTGTCCCGTTATTTAATTTTAGATAATCAAGCGAACATGGTCGTGTATTAGTTGACCCAATTTTATTTTTATTTGGACGAGCGGTCTATCGGAAAGTTAAAAACTTGATAATAAGGACAGACCCAAAACTTTCTACGTGCTCTCAACAACTTTACACCAAAATCCAACTACAACCAACGCTATCATGAGCAAAGTCAATGAAATCTACAGAGTAGCTAATGTGCTATGATGATTGACGATTAATACAAATGTGTCTAATTCAATCCAAATGGCACACATGGATAAAGAAATGCCTGGTCAAAATCCTTGTGGTTCAGAGAGTCGTCTGTAGATTTTCTTGTAAAGCAGAGAATGTTCTAAGGTTTATCTTTTGTCAGATTATCTTCCCTAGTAAAACATATATCTCCCACACCATGTTTTGACGATACAGAGGGGCCCACCCCATCTATGAGACCGGCGATTTACTAGTATCTTCTCTCATCTCCATCGCCACCATGCTCGCTAGAGAGCATGTGCTCATACACCAATCAGATCATCATCCATGTTGTCGACATGGTCGACCATGTCCAGTTTATAACTGACCTACCAATAGTGTATGTCCATCAGTTGTAAGACTCACGCTGGTCGGGTCGACGACACCAATCCACCTCATCTTGAGCATGTGCGGCCACACCTTTGGAGGAAACAGCGGACAGAGAAAGAATTTTATGTTATACCATCTAGTTTCGTATAATATTGGATTAATTTCCTCTAGTTTGATTCATCAAACGCCTACCGAGAATTAATCTAGTCGGAAAAATACCACGACACAAGGTGTCATAATAGGTTTGAGATTATTCCTTTGGTTGTGAAAAAATAGATATTATTTTTCTTTAACCAGAAAAAATCGTCTAGACATATGGTTTATTTTAACACTCTGAGTTTAATTTCTTTTTAAAAGTAAACCAAAATATTTGGCTCATTCAAAAAATAATCGAGTTGCTTAAACATGTGACAACACGTGCATGGTAACAAAACAGTTATACTCTAGCGGCATCATTGAATCATTTTTTTTGCTTTACTTGTGCTCCTTGGCATTTAGCCGTTTTTACTTTATCCAAAATTACTGAAGGAGTGTACGAATAGTCCAAACTTCAACCATGGCTGGATGGCCGTTTTTACTTTATCCAAAATTATATGTCCACGTCGATGCATTGGTTTCCTAGGACAACCCAAGGAGCCTTTGCGTCCCACCACTCCAACCATGGCCATCTCTCTAGTTAAATTGTACACCCAATATATGCTAATAATGACAAAATCACATATGCCTCCTTTGAATTAAAATATGTTATTATTGGCCGGTTTGTGTCACCCAATCCATTTATTGGATTGATTTCTACTCAAAATCTGAACTTCGACGGTCTCCATAGTCCTTGTGATCAATATATTGGAAATTACACAAGTATTTGGTATTATGAATGTGCGTGAGATTCGTATGACTTCATTATTATGGACATATTCACCACATGTCCCTTGGCAATGCACGAGCAACCGCTAGTATCACTAGATAACGACATTTACATTCACCTATCGTGCGACACCATGTATACATTTAGGGACGGAACTAGGGGGCAGGCTGGGGGCCCACTATTGGCTCCCCCATGTTAAATTTATTTTTAAATACTCCCTATAATATGTTGATTGGACCCCAATTTTAGACAATATTTATTCACATGGCGCCCTCCAAGTATTTAAGTGTTCACCTTGAACCCCTTGTGTCAAATTCATGGCTCTGTTCCTGTCTACATTAACCGTCTTACATCAAACATTATATACTACTACAAATGTGAGTACATGTTGTGGTACACTTCATTGCCAACTGAACAAGATCAGGGCAAGATGGTGTCCACCATATGTGTATGCATTGACAGTTCTTCACTCGATAATTACCAACACAAACCGGAACAAAACAGTGATACACTTTTCGTCATTCTTGGACCATCTGGTTGTTGTGACCAAACCCCTTCAAAACCTAATAAGGATAGGTGTGAGCCCAGGGAGAAAAAAGATTAGGGACACAGGGCCCCACCATTGCCGCAATTCTGTTGGGTGGGTCTCCATCATGCCCTAGCGACGGAGTGACAATAATAATTCGGCCCTGCAGCAACACATGCCCTTTTGTTCTCAGTTCTCAGTTCTCACGAGAGAGAGGAGAGAGAGAGATGGGTCCTAACGGGAAAGAGAAACTAGTGCTAATTAAGTAGGGTACAGTGGCAGCTGCTAATGATCATGTAACCTCAAAACAATCTCACGCGCGCTAATCCCGACGGAACCTCGATCGCCATGCTGGAGAAGAGCACGAGATGAAACATTCCCTGACCTCACTGCCGCCGCTTTTGCCGCCCAGGCGACACGTCAGGAAGATCACTCCGGGTTAATCTCTTCTTAATTCGATCGGTGGTCACCCATGTTCTTGCGCATCATTGGCAGGGAACAGGACATGGCCTGTCATGTTCACTTAATCTGTGTTTTAGGTTTGTCTATTGGCAGGCAGGCATTTCCGTCTCAGCTGAAATAGTGGTCATGTTTCAGTAATACATGTTTCAGTAATATGTAACACTGTCAATTTACTGCTCCTTTGTACTCTCTCATATGAGGACAAAGGAGCAGTAAATTGATATCTTTTTGGGTTTTATCCTGTTATTCGTAGATAATCTTTTAGTGTGTGTGGATTCGGTTCATCGTGTGACTAACCGTATGCGGCAACCGATCACCATTCACCACATATTTTCGTCACAAAAGCGATGTGCTTTTAATCTGTCAAAAATCCTCAGGCCTTTCTAACAAGCTATAGCTAGCTAGCAACGCTGTGATCGCTCGATCCAACGGAAAAGCTGTTACGGCACGCCACCATGTTCTTCCGTTCTTGGCCGGTTAAGGCTGTTGATGTCCTTCCACGCAGCTTAACAATAACACAGCATCTACCCAAAAAGTGCATTTAACAAATAACAGGATAAGCTTACATGCATAGCTGTTAGCTTAAGTATCCCGTTACGCTTCAGGGCTACGTACAACACAATTGTATAAACTACAAATGTGCGGCGGCCAATGACCGGGCTTCCAGCTATAAACAACAAATCATGCATCGATCTGTCTCGAACTAGTGTGGAGTGGTACTGCGCTACTGAATATCTGGCTATAGCTAGCTTCCAATACATACACATATGTGCTTTACGTAAGGCCCACAAGCATCTGACAGGACTACATTAACATATCCTGAAACTGCACTTCAACCAAAAAAAGAACTTATTCAGGTTCAGCTATAGTGAGTAATTAAATAGTGTGGTGTATTGTTAGAGCATCGATCTCCACCGGCTTGAACAAAAGGAAAAGATGATAGTGGTACCCCCATCTGTCCGAGGAGATACAAATTATTTGAACTCCCCCCGCTCTAGCCCTTGGGCGGAGAGAGATCAGAACACGGGAGTACTCCCCCATTATCTTTGGCAAAAGCTTACATATATAGCAATATGCATCATCATATAAATTATGAGAAATATGAGTAAATTTGTGATTTTAGTGTACTATGTACACCCATTGTTCACGCCCCAGCTTTGCCACTGCTCCAGCTGATCTTAATATCTACTACCTCCGTTCCTAATTGTAAGCCTTTATAGCTTTTTTGGTGCACATGCATTTCTTACACTGAAAAATGTTTAGATAAGCAGAGAAAACTAAAAGGGGCTTACATTTAGGAACAGAGGTAGTAGCTATATATAGTTAGGTTCCAATATATATTTTTCCGAAAAGGTTAGTCTCGGCCTCTGCATCAGGCGATGTTACATCTCAAAACGCACAAAGGTAAAGAGATGCGTCTATAGCCCACCAAAACAACAGAAAGAAGTGACAACTAAAGCCCACATGGGGTTGGGAGAAAAAATCATGTGCCACAGTAAGTAGGCGCGTGCAACCAGACACCATGAGATCCCGCTGGTCCGAAGGAAGCAGGAATGCCCAGAGTTTGATCCAGTGCGCCGCCGAATGAATAACCTGTAAAATAATAAAACATTCTTTCTTGTTAAAGACTAAATCATTTCTACACACCAAATAGACCAACAAATAGCGGAAACGTCGAAAGAAATCCTAACTTTTATCTTCTTGTCAATCCCATTTAACCAATTGCCAAATATATTCGAAACATTTATAGGAGGCAGAATATTATACGTACAGAAAAAAACTCGTCATATAAGTTTAGCTAGGTTCCAATTTATACACAAATAAACCTTTAAGTAAGGCCCACTTGAAACTACACTTGAACCAGAAAAGATTATTTCCGATACCTTCAGCTATAGCCTACACGACTAGTGTTGTAGTGTACCGTAATACTACATGTAAAGTAAACACAGACGTGTCCGCATGAGGAGAAACGGGGGGTGCAGATCGACCAAGGGCGTGGTATATGGGGGCCGGCGACGCACCAGCTGAACCGATCGACCCTACCGAACGGAAACGATATCGATTGACACCCGACTCGATCTTCATGGCCAGCCAGCAAAGCCTCTGCATCGACTCGACACGTACGTACAAAAGGCCGGCCGGCTGGCTTTACGTAGACGGTACACTACGCGTATGTATACATGTACTCGATCGACGGCATTTTTTGGCAACGAGGATTTCCACTTGTAAGTTTGTTGCACGAGCCGTCCTGACAGGTGCACATGTAGCATTTGCAGAAGCAGCAGCACAAATGGGCATAGCAACAGAGGCTCTGTAGATCGATATGGAGACATGTGGTGCAACTACAGCTTTGTTTGGTGCATGCCATGTTCTCTTTCGTCATTGGCACAGCTCTGAATATTTACATACATATGATCGATCAGTACGTTGATGTGTGCATTGGAGCTGCATGCATGCACGCGCAAATTAACACATCAAACTTCGATCTTCTCATGGTTAGTTTTCACAAATTTTCCCTATGAAAAGCAAACTACTATACGTATAACTTTTTGATCGATCGGCTGTGGACCAGCTAGCCGGCCGGCGAGGCAGCAGAAGTCAAAAGTTCAGGGAACTTTCGAAAGAGCAGCGTACTTTTGGGGGGTGATGTGTGACGGGCATTACGTACGTACATGGGGACGCTGTTTTACTTTCTGCCGTAAGCCGATGATAAGTATGTACATGTATATATGCACTTGATCGATCGAAGCTATAGCCAACGCAGCAAGATGTGCATGCATGAAAGAAAGGTGAAAAATAAAGTCGATCGTAGCATTATGACGTGCATTACAGAAACAGTACTCGAGTAACGAATCGATTCGCGGTTATCTTTCTGCTTAGCTCTCATTAATTGCCTGGCCGGAAATCCTGCGTATATCTCTGAAATGTTTACCTTTGTCTTAGTTAACCCTGACCTGAAATATATATATAGTCCCTACGTACGTGCATGCAGATGCAGTGCCCGTCGAGACAGGCTAACCATCGCTATCAAAATGACTGTCTTCACCGGTTCACCACTTTACTTTCTATCACCAGTTACCTAACCGTGCTTGCATGTAAATCATGCTTTTTATGTGTGTGAACTTAACCGTGCTTGTAAAGTTTGTAGGTCAGACGTCAGCGCCGGTCGAGTCAAACTAGCATGCAAGTCGTGGGACACAATAAGAGCACCAAAATATGCATGCACGGGTAGAGTGTCTGATAATCCCACGGGACGATCTGTTTTTGGTCGATATGCGGTTTAGTCCATATTTAGGTGTCACGTATACGCATATCATATCAGTCCTTCCCCAATATTTTTAACCGGAGATCTGAATAAGCATGGTTCTGGCACCATATCATTGGTATCTAGAGTATTTAGGGTTACCACCCCGGTTTCCTCCACCGCCGCTAGGGTTTTAAAGTAGCGGATCTAGGATTTTTTCAAAGCCCGGGCAAATAGTAAATTTAAGGGCTTATGATGATATTTTCAGTATGGACAAAGAGTAAATACAATATGAATACCCCACGCCTGGAAGCCCAAACAAGCGTCGTATGCCTCCACCATGAGGTATTGATGTCGGCGACGCCTCATCTTCCTCCGTCGGGGACTGAGCTATTGTCCTTGGTATCTGCCTTCTCCTCCGACGAGGAGGAGGAGGAGGGGTTAATCTAACAACCACCTCACGGATGGGGTGAACACGATCACCATCGACAACGACGCGGGCGAGCTCATCGCAATTACCGACGAAGCCGAGCTCGTCGGGCGCATCTAGCAGGAGTCGATGTGTTTTGTCGTTTGCGCCGAGAAGCGATGCTGGTTCGAATGGTTGAACTGCAACCAGTTCACGTGCGACCTCTAGTTGAGAAAGAAACACGCCAAGCTTTAATTTGCCGGAAGTGGGAGAGAGAGAGAGTTGTTGCCAGCGCATGTTCATGCGCGACGTGTCGTTTCGGCACCTTGCGACGCCCTTGTTTGTACTCGCTTCGTTTCTAATTAGATGGCCTTGACATGTTACAAGGACCTGTTTATCAGTACAGTCCTCCTCTACTACCGGAGTGAAACGTTGCGACCGTGCAGCCGCAGTGTTTCAGTGTGTGAACCGTAGCGAGCAGGGCAATACATACGAGTGGGGCGGTGCGGATGGGGATGGCCATATGCACGTCTCGCCGGGTCGGCCCGAAAGCCCCGAGGTAACCGGCCCATCATCCGTCCGTCCAATCATGAGCCACCCCCGCGCTCCTCCCGGCCGGTATCATCATCCGGCGTGTCCGCGACGCCGTACCCCGTTGCCGTAGGCCCCGCCGCCCACCACCACCGCTCCCTCTCGCCGGCCAGCCGGCCGCCACAAGTTTAGCGTGCCGTCCCGGCGCAGGCGCACACACAACACTACCTTGTTTAAATTACTCAATCCGAGACGATATCTGCGAGGTTTTTGGGGGCGTGGATAGGCCGGCCCCAGCCGGCCGGACGGCCTGTCACCTCCGATCATCCTCCTCCTCCTCCCTCCTGGAAACTGACAGCTTGTACTTGTCACTTCATTCCTTCCCTCCTTTAATCCTTTTCGTTTTCGTTTGGTGGAGCGTGTGGGGATAGATAGATCGAGTGATCCTTCCATGGCTAGCTAGCTTGGCGTAAGCGGCAAAAAGGCTAGCCATGGCATTGGCATAGCATGCATGCACACCTACCGTCACAGTAACACTTACTACACCACTGCTACAGTACAATGTAGTGCTATACTGTAATAGTACTTGTATATGCACCCTCTAATTGAAGAAAAAGCCTCTCTTTTACCTTTCCTCGTCAAAGCCACATGATTTCTTCACTGTGTAACGTGCTCCAAAATCAAAACGCATATATACGCTACTCTGCTATATATAGGCCCATATATGTATAGCTTGATCCCAACTGACAGACATAGTGACTGGCAGCGCTCACATCGGAGCTGGGAGATTAATTTGGCGGCACGCTGAGATAGATTGTAATGTAGTACAAGCCATTGTCAACAAGTGGTCTGCGACATCTCGATGAAAAATGCAACATAATTCATATAGCTTTAGTCAAGTGGAGATCGATCGGGGTGAAAGGCAAGGGTCTGGTATACCTAGTACACTAGCTAGCCATCAAAGGTTGTTTATACAACTTGTTACTAGTATATTCATATGCTCCTAGCCCTAGGTCGATGGTCGAAGGAACCGGCCGGCAATGGAGGTATTTGGTGAAGGTGAAGGGAAAGGGACGGCGCAGCACGTACGTCTTTGGCTGGCTACTGAAGAGAGAAGGTGTAGAAGATCAGAGGAAGAAAATAAAGAGGCCAGGGGTTGGTGATGCGGGGATAGATATATAGAATTATAGAGAGATAGATAGACATTACAGGCGGATAGATGCATGGATACTTGTGGCGCACTCTTACCACTTTTGATACATGCAGACGCCTGTGATGTGAGCATCAAGCTTGTTTCCTCGACATCTTTCCCAGCTAGCTAGCTTGATTCTTTCTCTTCTCGGCCGGCCCTCGGGCCATGAACTGTGCATGCTCCATGCATGGCCTGCCGATCCTTCCGTGTCATCATTGCTCATTACGTTCAAGGGTATGGCCAGCCGGAGCGGCGGAGCGCCGGCCATGGTTGCCTGCAAAGCTAGCTCGATCCAGAGCATGGCGACGGCCGGAAAGTGAATGGATCCTCGATTACAAAACGACTCCTTACGTTGCATGCGGCGGGCCGGGGACAGTGCGTGCGTGCGTGATCGGTCGATCAGAACGATCAACTGAAGGAAGCAAATACGACGCGCATACTAGCTAGTGTCAATCTGAGCGCGTCCGTCCATGGAACGGAATCATGTAGGACACTGGCTGACTGGCCGGCAGGCGATTGCGTGAGCCATCGATGCATTCTGTGGACTAATAACCGGCGGAATGATCGTCCATCGATCGACCTGGTGACGACGACGAGCATACAGTGAAGCGATCGAAATGATACGGCCCGGAAAAGTCGATCGCTGCAGGCAAACAGCTCTACGTAGCTCAACAATGCAAGATCGTTCATGCATGGTCTCTGGCCCAATGGCGGGCAGACAAGTGTGTATACAAATTGTACACCGGCACTAGTGCTGCGGCGCATGCATCTTCTCGATTGCCATCCTTAGATAACACGATGATCAGATGCATTCATGCATGAACCCATTATTATCGTCAGCTATTAACAACGATGTGATGAACAATCGGCGGTGCATTACCGGCGGCAATACAGTAGATACCAAGAAAGATATCTGCAGCTCCGTGCCATCTACTTATGATCCAGCAGTACAATACATGTGACTGTCACTGCCATGCGCTCTGCTCTTCCCAGTGGGTGGCCGGCCGGGGCGGTGCCGGTCACTGCGGCGTTGCAGCCTTGCCACGGCAGGCGAGGCGGCACGAGCACACGAGCGCGCGCGCTTTCCCGGCCGATCTGAGCGCCATCTCGATCGATCCTCCACTCCACTCCACCGCCGCGTCGATCGGAAACGTAAGCACCACATCACCGTTCAATCCCGGCCCCGTACTGAATGTGCGCCGGATCGGATCGGTGGTAGAGAATTGGAGAAATCACACGGTGGCCGGCCGCCCCTGCCGCCCGGCGGCCGATCGATATCATTCTTCGGCGCGTCTGTTACTGCTACGCTCCCCTCTTCTTCTACCTTTTCTTTCTGCCAATTAACGGATCGATGTGCATGGTGAAAAGCTAGCGGCATCCATTGCAGCCCACTCACTCCGATCCAGGGTGCTCCTGCCAAGCTTGCCGTGGATCGATCGATCGATTGCTACCTTCCTTATTGGCCTTCGCCACCTTTCGTCTCTGTGACTCTTCTATCCGGTAATTATTAGTTCCCTCCCTCCGGTGATCTGACGATCGAGCATATGCATTGTTCTGAACCTGCATTGACGTATGAATGCGGCGCTTTTGCTGTGCACTCGTCCTATTCAAGGTGTTGTTTTCTTCAATGGGGGTAGTCTCTACTGTGCAGTGTTTCAATATTTTTCATTCTTTTTTAAATAAGATAGATGCTCGTGTAAAGTGTAATATGAAGCTGGAAAAGGAGGTGAGGTACACTGATAAATTAGAATGATGGGCTTGATGGCCTTTCGGCTAGGAGGCCTCGACTTCTCCACTAGCCCAATAACGCGACTTCTTCATTTTCCTCTCTTTGTTTTTATGATTTTCGTACATCTCTCCTTAATTTTTCCCATGCTTGGTTTTATATCTTGTCGCTTTACTTTTGAATTGTAGCATAAAAACGTGAAACAAAATTATATTACTGTAAATTTATATATACATATCGAACATTTGTTTAGATTCCTCGAATTAAATTTAACAGAAAAAATTTCCTGGTAAGTTTACCTTATTTTAAACTTCTAAATTTAAAATATATATATACATATAGATGATAATTTTGTTTCCGGGAATAAAGATGTAAACGATTAAAACCAGTTTGGTAGCCGTTAATGGGCCGCGCCGAATGCCGTTTCCGCTTGAAATATAAAGATGGCAGAACTTTACGATGGGCTCGTTAACCAGGCTTGCTTAATGGGCCCAAACAAATATTTGGTTAGTCTTTGCTCCTGGACCGAGAGGGAGTGAGTTCACTTGATGCAGAGTCGTTCTACAAAAACCTTAATTTGCTGTAAATCAACTTTTTTTTTGTAAGAGAAGTTGTGCGGAGTTGGTAATTCTCGACGAACAAAAGTGGTGAGAATAACAAGGTGCCAGCAAACAAATGCTGGATTAATTGTCTGATCGCTGCAGCCATGACTACGTAAGATCGCAGTCTCATGTACATACTCTCATGTTCCGCTAGTGGATAGTGATGCCTGAACTAGTCTTCCAAATTATAAAATCGGGGCTGATCCGGACGTGCATGTGATCGATGTGTGGTTGCACGAGTCGATTACGAGGTATCGATCGCAACCCCGACCCCGGCACTAGCAACGCTTTCTTAGGGTCTATTTAGATTGTAGGAATATTAAAAGAATTTCATATGATTTTAGTTCCTTAAATTTTTTAGCTTCTTAGGGTGGATCAGTTGGAGTCAGTCATCCTAATTAGGGCTGATATAATAACTCGAATCTCGCGAAATGAACGAGTATCTCGGAAATCTAGACTCGGCTTGGCTCAGCCTCGTTGCTAATTAAACAAGTCGAGCTGACTCGCTCGTTAGTTGATCATGTTTCAACTCGACTCGACTCAAATTAGAAGCATAATCCTAGTACAGGGAAGTCCGTCCGGTCATGGTCACGGCAGGCACGTCGCGCGTACAGTACAAGTACAAAGTATAGCTAGAAGCGGCGATGGATGTATGTGTGTTGGGCAGCACGTACGCAACCCCACGAGGCCATGACCCACGTCGATCGTAAAGCATCCAACCGCCACTTCCGATGAAGGAAGGCACGATGGAGCTCCATCTCTCGGCGGCGGGAAGGAAGAAGAAAGGCTCCGGCCGGTGGGAGTGGGAATGAGAATCATGCGTTGCATGAATGCATGGTGCCTTTGTTTATACGTCGGCGTCGTGGGACCCACGTGCATACATATGAGCTTCCTACGTGGGATCCACACGGTTTCACAATCCTCCTCCGCTTTCTCGCCCACGAAGATAGCTTTCGCTCGTCGTCGCACCCAGCCATGTGTGTTTCCTGCACTTGCACTTGCACCGGCAATAGATTCGAGCTCCACAAAGAGAATGGGAGATGCCAATTAACATTAACATATGCTGCTAGCTCACCTGTGCTGCGTACGTGTCTAGCTACTCTTAGGACACGACTTAGGAAGACTACTAAATAGTCTATCGATCAGTACCTGACCACGTGATGTGTCGTTGAAATGCACACGCTGCGTGATATCTGCACTGCACCGCCCACTTCTGGATCGGCCGGATGCATCTACTCCAGCTCACTATTATCAGGGGACCAAAGGCCATAATATATAGTACATCTGACTTGGAGAACACGAAAGTAAACTAGTCTAATACGGACTCCTACACCAATACTAATACTCCTTAACACCCCCCTCAAATGCAAAGCGTATGCAATAGCATTGCATTTGAAGAAGTGTAAACTAGAAAACAAAAGATAATCCAAAATCCGCGTCTTGAGAGTATCGTCATCGTATGAAGAGTCTTCAATAACCTATGAAAGTCAATCCAAAGTGGATAGCGTCGATCGAAGAAGAAGACCGACAGAGACCGAAAATCGATCAAGAGAAGAGCATGTCACAAACGATCATAGCACAAGCAAACGATGGCGAAAGAAGCTCGCGGCAAAAGAATGTGCGTAGATCAATGACAGTGCGAAACGAGGCCACAAAAATCCTATAAAAAGGACCAGGACCGAGAAAATGAGGTCACAAAAATCCTATAAAAAGGACCAGGACCGAGGAGTGGAGGCCACAAACAGGACCGAAAAGAGGAGGCCACAAAAATCCAATAGAAGGACCAGGACCGAGGAGTGGAGGCCACAAACAGGACCGAAAAGAGGAGGCCACAAAAATCCAATAGAAGGACCAGGACCAAGAGGAAGACTCATCGGCAGAAAACGACTCATCAGAAGAAGAGGAAGAAGAAACAGGAGAGGACCGGGGCGCAGCGGTGGCGGCCGGGGCGGCCGGACGACGGCGGGGCGGCCGGGGCGCGGCGGTGGCGGCCGGAGGGCGGCGGCGACCGGGGCGCAGCGGCGGCGACGTCGGAGAACCTGGCGATGACGGGGCGGCCGGGGCGCGGCGGAGGCGGCCGGGGTGGCCGGACGCTGGCGACGGCGGGGCGGCCGGGGCGCGGCGGTGGCGGCCGGGGCGGCCGGACGCTGGCGACGGCGGGGCGGCGGAGGCGGCCGGGGCGGCCGGACGGCTGGCGACGGCGGGGCGCGGCGGTGGCGGCCGGAGCAGCCGGACGACGGCGGGGCGGCCGGGGCGCGGCGGTGGCGGCCGGAGGGCGGCGGCGACCGGGGCGCAGCGGCGGCGACGTCGGAGAAAAAAAGATTACGATGACTGCAACTCTGACGGCAAGGTTGTGGTGGACTGGATGACTGCTGGCGGCCGGGTGGACGGACAATCGCGCGCTGCTGTTCTTCGATGGGATCTACTAGCTTTTTCACCGAAACTAGATGTATTTTGGTGGCTAAAAAGAAACTGATCTAATTGCAAAACGAAATTGGCTAAACCTACGAACTGATTTATTGAAATTCGAAGAAAAACTAGCTACGAGATGCGACGCCCCCGGCGATCATGGAGATCGATTTCGCCGGGGCGGCGCGGCGGAAGTGGTGGTGGCTAAACACTAGGTTGCGGAACGAACTGCTCTGATACCATGTATTATCAGGGGCCAAAGGCCACAATATATAGTACATCTGAATTGGGGGACACAAAAGTAAACTAGTCTAATACGGACTACTAAATCAATACTAATACTCCTTAACAACTACTGCTAGCTTTCTCTTGCTCGCCAAGAAACTCATCCAGTGTGCATCTCAACTGAACTATTCGACCATGTGCACGCTGCAGACTGCTGAGAGCGGCACCTCCATAATGTAAGACTAGGGAGGGAGCGTATCGGATCAGCAGTGCCTCCTCTTTAAATTGTTCCGTCTGAGGCATGCACTATTTTGTTTTTGGGACAAGACGACCTGAAACATGAATGGGCAGGAAAGCGAAAGTGCATGCAAAAGATCATAGATCAAAGGTGAGGCCAGAACTTTGTATGATCTTATTCGTTTTTTTTTTAGACTGATGGGGATTAAAATGTCGTTTGGTTTCAACGTATTTGATCGGTTTTGTCCTTGCTTTGTCTAAGAATTCTACAAAGTTCTAGGCTACATCCTCCATTTGTTTCGTGAGTAGCTTCCCATTAGTAGTATGTACATCCTCCATTTCCCCCACAAAAAAACTCCAGGAGTGGTTTATGGTTTTATGCATAAACTAATTTGTTTTAAATAGTCCATATTCTTACATTCTATGTTGGTTGCCAGTCCATCGTTTGGTTATTTCAAGTGTGCTAACTTTGATGGTCCATGTTGATGATATGTTTCATATCTCTTGCTTATGTCTTCTCGAGAGGTCACTCACGAAGTTTCAGTTGGTCAATCCATTTATTTTAAAGATACAAGCTCGCTCCATGGGTAAAACCTCACGCCATTGCACCGAAAGATTTCAATGAACAGGTAGGTAAAATAAAATGCAATGCATGGATACTTTAACAATTGTGAGAGCCATACATGTTGAAGTTCCATTTATGCACTACTTCATGTCCATTCGACTAGGAGATACGATTCAAAGGTCAATCAATAGGCTTGAATTCTTGATTTAATAATTGTCATGCATACATACAAAAGGTCCACATTCTTTCACTTTAATATTGTGGGCCGTCATTTGGCAATTTGACAACTCATGTTGATGATAAGTTTTGTATTAATTGCTTTCAAGGTAATTGTTGATTTTTTTTTTTGAAAACTAACAACATATTTAGCTGGCAAGCCGTCTCCTTAAAAATCTTCTAGTCCTCTTGAGCACCCTGGTGAGGAAAAGAGTACATCTGAAACTTGCTGCAACAATCACACAATAAACCCATTCACATGAAAGACGCATGCTCGCCGAGGGTAAAACCTACATGGCATTTTATTGTACCGAAAAGAGTTCGAGAAACTTGCAGATAAATCGGAATGACATGTTGGATACATTATAGAAGTGGCATATCTATAGATATTATATCGTTCAGAACGATTTGATTATAAAACCTACCCATGGAAGCACGCTCGACCCGACGGGTATGTATTGATCGACCGTGTTTTAGGATGTCGACACCCGTTCCGTTTCAAACCCACACGCCGCGAAGCGTGCTCGATCCAACGGTCCGTGTGGATGCCACGTGTTCCCCTTATTTGTTCTTCAACAAATGCTCATTTATGAAGAGGTTCGTTCTACAGCTGGCCATCTGAGATCTCCCTCCCACCCAAGGGACACTTGCCCTACAAGGAAAGCCAAAACACGCATGTCGCCTTGACTGCGTGGCAGGATGCCGTTGCCGTCCCACACAGGCCGAAGTTTCCACAAGCGGACAGTGGATACTGCCGGAAAATGGCGAATGTAAACACCGCGTGCTAGGCTGTAAAACCGCGCTAGGTAAAGTGGCGCCTAGCGAATTTCAGGCGACCGCACCAAAGAAGCGGGCCGGAGCACGAGCACCGATCGAGCCAACGGCGACTCATCAATACCGGACCGCCCTTAAAGGCGCCGTCTCCCTCTCCCACCGCCGCTCAAACCGATCCCACTCCATTCCTTGAATTCTCCGGTGTTTGCAGTTTGCACCGTCTCGTCACCAGGGAGGTTGCTGTCGAGATCGATCGATCTTGGGTTTTCAAGCAAGGGGAAACCATGGATCAGCGCATTGGCGAGGCCCGCGCGCAGCTCCAGCTGCAGGTGCAGCTGCAGCAGGGGATGTCGCCGTCGCAGATGGCGTCCACGTTCGGGACCGACCATCCCGTTTCGGCGTCAACCAAGCCGAGGGCCGCGGGGCTGCCGCCGACGCCACCGCCTTTGGCGACGTCGTTCGCCGCCGGGCAGCGCGGGGACGTGTGCATGGAGGACGCCACCACGGCCGCGCGCAAGCCGGCGGGGGCGCCGGCGCACCGCCGCTCCCGCAGCGACGTGCCGTTCTCCGGCTACTTCCCGCCGCAGCCGTCGTCGCTGCTGCCCCAGCAGCCCAAGACGGAGGGCTGGGGCCAGGACGGCGACGACCTCTTCAGCTCGTACCTGAACCTGGACGGCATGGACGCGCTCAACAACTCCTCGCCCGACAGCAGCCTCAAGGCCGACAGCAGCGAGAACGGCTCCGAGGACTGCGCCGGCGCCGACAGCCTCCGCTGGGCCGACGCGGGCGTCAAGAGGACCGCCGCCGCCGCCGCCGGGGAGCTCGCGGCGGGGCGGCACGCCAGGAGCCTCTCCATGGACAGCCTCATGGGGAGGCTCAACTTCTCCGCCCCCGGCGGCGCGTCGAGCGGCGCTGCCGGGGCCATGTTCAGCCTGGAGTTCGGCAGCGGCGAGTTCACCCCCGCCGAGATGAAGAAGATCATGGCCGACGACAAGCTCGCCGAGATGGCACTCGCAGACCCAAAGCGCGTCAAGAGGTGATTTTCATCGGAGTTTTAAGCTCTCTCGATCGCCATTCCCCGCAAGATTTCTTTTATTGGAAGTTGGAAATGATCACTGCCTGCAAGGCTACAATGTGGTGCTGAATCCATTGACTGATACAATCGAGCTCACGCTACGTTCTTGGTTGCTTGCAGGGTGCTTGCGAACCGGCAGTCGGCGGCGCGGTCCAAGGAGAGGAAGATGAGGTACATCGTGGAGCTGGAGCAGAAGGTGCAGATCCTGCAGACGGAGGCCACCACGCTGTCCGCGCAGCTCACGCTCCTCCAGGTACCTACCCTTTCTTCTCCCTCCTCGCTCTCTATCGATCCCGACCAACATCCATACAAATTTTCTTACTAGATTGAAATGCAGTTCGATCAGGTTCTGTTCAATATCTGAATTCTGATCATCAAAACTGTGTTTCATTTTGCGCAGCGCGACTCGTCGGGGATGGCGACGCAGAACAACGAGCTCAGGTTCCGGCTGCAGGCCATGGAGCAGCAGGCGCAGCTCCGCGACGGTGCGTCCTCTCTTAAGTCTTAACATATCAACCCCTCTCACCATTGTCGTGCCGTGCGTGCTCTGCTCGTCAACGTCCGACAGATCGATGTGCTTGGCACTAGACTAGATAGTCCTTATCCCGTTGCGGATTCTTGACGTTGACATGTTCATCTGTCCTAGTAGTGGTCACCGCTCTGAAATTCTCGGTAGGTAGCTCGCGCCATACCGGTAGTCGTTAGCATGTACTCCTACACTCCAACTATTCCGAGAATGTGCTTAGCAGCAATCATCAAGGACCAAGATTTGCTTCTGTTTTCTTATCATCTCCCCGGATTAAAATATGATGCCTTCTCTGAAGATGGTGTGAGTTGCTAGCATGTAAGGAAAGATCTGCAGAATTGCGGCTGAGTGTTGAGATTCTGCGGTGAACTTGGTCAGGAATCAAGTGTTTCTTTATCCTCTCGGGCGGCATGTGATGGCTTCGTTGGCGCCCACGCATCTCTCTATTTCTGCCTGCTGCCTCACGAGTCACAAGAAGCCCGTCGTCCCAACGATCTTGGATGCCACAGCCTGATCGGCTCATCATTGATTGGTGCAATTGCAAGTTCAGAATTAGTTCTGTTTCATGCTAATTTAGTGAATTACCACTCCCTGTTGCAGAACTCACACATGATGCAAAAAAAGATACTCCTATCACCGTTTCAGAGAAATGCATGACTTAACTTGCATGCTAAATTCATGCATGGTTTTGACCTTCGGTTGCTTTTCCTCCTTGAACAGCTCTGAATGAGGCACTGACCGGCGAAGTCCAGCGCCTCAAGATCGCCACCGCGGAGCTCGGCGTCGGCGACTCCTGCTCCTCCAACGGCATGGCGCAGCAGAGCCAGATGTTTCAGCTGCAACAGCAGCAGCAGCAGGCTACACCGATACCGTTCTACCAACTGCAACAGCAACAGCAACAACAGAACGGCACGGTCGGCAACCATGAATCAAGAGACTGATGATTACAGAGATATATCTGGGGTAGAGAAACATTACAGACAGATCAAAAGAAAGATTGGTTTAGGATGAGCTGATTTTCGTATGGTTTCCTGACTCAATTATTTTAATGTCGTCAATAATCACCTTGTAATTTTTCCAGGCGATGAACCAGCCTGTACTTTATTTTTTTTCTTATGTTCGTTGATTCTTTGGATAATACTACAAATGTTAAATTTGAGTCGCCAAATTGGTGGAGTCTTAGCTGATTAATATATTCTTTTGTACTAGTAGCGTCTGTTTGTCCAGTATTTTCTACAGCTTTGTTATTAGAGGGATGCGGTAAGCATGGGCATTTTATTTCGGATGGTGTGTTTCCATTTCATTCAAATAAAACCATGGGTTTTTATATAACTGCTCAACTGGAGCAATAACATTTACCATAAGTAAATGTTGGCAATATCAAGAACTAACACCAAGAACCAGATATTACAGCTTGGACTAGTACTACCACTGATACAAAGAAACTAGAAGCGCGAGGACAAAAAATTGCACAAGGAGACAGAATGATACAAACGCATACCCCCAACTCTAGGCATGCATAAACCGACATATGTACGAGGAAAATCAACTGTTTTTACGCCTACCCAACAGAATCCTCAACCATGGCTTCACTATCAGTATCTGCATCCTCCGCCTCGCTGCCTTCCTGAGTCTCAGCATCGGACAGCGAATCGTTGTCTACAACGCCATTTCCTGGGAGCTTCATTTCTGGATCCAGAAGTTCCATCATCTGATTAATAACGCGACGGGCAGCAACATTAGTCTGGCTACCACTACCAGCTGAGTGGCCTTCAGAGTTCACCAAACTGGTCAAAGCATCAGCAGCTGCTCGTTCTCCTACGCCGTCATTCTGTTCTCCACGGGGATCACCAGCCGAGCTGCATGGAGATTCATTCTCCCCGTTAACGGACGGTCCTGTATCCACCGCCCAGCTTCCGGCAACTTCTGAGGCCAGCAGATCAGCTGTAACAATAGTTCCAGCCTGAGTGTCCTCAGGTTTGCTCTCTGAGCAGTCACCCTCACGTTTTTCTTCAGAACAGTGGCCAATGCCGTCTTTGAGGGTTAGGGAATGTTCCTCGTTTAGTGATGGCTGCCCTCCATCCTTGGGGATCAAGTTAGATTCCTCGTTTTCTTGTGCCTCCATTTCATCCTCTAGCTGCATAGTGTCTCCTCCCAAAACGCTGTGATTAGAATTACGATCATTGCAACCAACATTACCGACTTGGCTTTCTGTCTCCGGAATTTGCTCGGTATCAGTTGGTTCTTGCTCAGGGACCGTAGCAGCATGATCACAATGAGAATCAGACCTGGTTTTCTCCACTGACCTTTCTGGGCTAGTGCACTCTAAGTCTTGAGTGCCCCCTTCGACTCTGGTACCACCATCCTGCTGCTCGGTCATGTCAGCATCTTCGTCACTAGAACTATGTGCACTTGCCTGGGTATTCTCTGTTGACGCACCAGAAGCTTCCACTGAATCTTTTACGTAGTCTACTGACTTTACACACGCATGATCAGTGGTAACATTTGCTAGTGGTACTTCACTGAGATCAAGACCCATTAACGTGCTCTCATAGTTCTCGTCATCCTCTAAAGTTCTCTGCATAGCTTTAAGCTGTTCCTGCTGTTTTGCAAATAGAGAAGAGATCTCTTCCGTAGTTGAATAGAAAGCACGCAGTTGGGTCTCTCTGCAGTAAGCAACAGTTGAAAGGAAGGGATTGTAGATAGAGTTAGTTCCGCTAACTTGGATTCACATTGCCTATATATGATACTGAAGTTAAATGCATACCGTAAAATAACTCTTTCTCTGGCCCCTTGATATCTACGTTTTTCAAGTGACAGATCTCTCATTGTAGCAGCTACTTCAAGCTCAAGAGATGACACCTTTGCCCATGCTTCTTCCCGAGCAACCTGCTAACATAAGCACATGTATTCTCAGATTGTAAGTAAAGGAGTGTGGCCTCTCAAAGGATGGATGGTATATGAAACACAATAAAATTTTGCTGCCAATCAAATACATGAACATACAACTTTGAACCCATGAACCACAGGCAAAAGCACAACAGAAAAAAGAACATTGGAAAGGTAACTTGATCAGAATGTTCAGATATGTGACTGGAACATTTTTCTACCTTCTCATTTTCAAGTTCTTTCTTGAGTTTCCTCAGTTCAGTTTCCAGATTATCAGATCTCTGCAATTCCAGCAGCAAATTAACAATGTGTTATACACAACTGAAGAACAAGAGATTAAAGTGCTTTACATGGATGCAAAGTTTACAAAAGTTTAACATGTGCAGTCATGGTACCTTTTGACTGTTAGCAGATACAAGCTGCTCATCCTGGAGTTGAGTTTCCAGCTCTCGCACCTTTTTCTCAGATGTTACAAGGCTTTCACGAGAGTCTTCCTGCATAAGAAAGAAACAGTTGAAGTAGAGCAACATAATGACATTACACAAAAGGAATAACTGCAACAGACGCATACCAGCTTGGACCTTAATGTTTCCACGAGCAAACGGGTCTCTTTTTCTGATTCCTGAGAAATATGAAACATTATTTTAATATATGGTATCATGAACATGAATGAGTCACCTGACCTTCGACTAAAACAGGAAGAGAAGATTAAAACCTGAAGCTTGATAATAAACTCCTTTTGCTCCCTTTGTTGTTTAAGATAAGCCTCTGTCTGTTTTTTCATTTCTTCTTGAGCCTCCGCTTGTACTTTATGCACTGCAGATTTAAGGTCTTCTGCAGCCTTATCACGCTCCTCTATTCTCAAGTTTCTCTCCTCGGTTAGCTGTTCCTCAAGCTCGCATATATTTGCCTTTTGACTGAAAACATTTAAACTCTACATGAGTATTTTGGTAGCTGGACTTCATTACATGAGAGAACTAGTTAATGTCGTTTCAAAAGATTGGCCCTTTATCTGTGGAGCAATGGAAGTGCAATACAGGAACTTAGACTTGGGTCTGTTTGGAACACATTTAACAGGATATTCGCTGGAAATATAATAATACCTCCAGAATTTCTATCGAACTCCTGATTCCAAATGTGAAGTATTTAACAGAATAACTCTATGGTATGGGAAGGTAGAAGAAAAATCCTTTGTAATGTCATAGAGTGGTAGAACAAAAACTTGAATCAACAGTTATGAAGCTTACCTGTGAATTATCTCATCAGCGTCCGCACGTGATTGCTTAGATGAACTAAGCCTCTCATCCAGATCTTTTATGGAGTTCTGTAACTCTGTATTTAATGTACTAAAGGAATCTAGTTGTTTCTGCTTCTCCTCCAGTGCTAGCTGAAGAGATTTAGTCTGGTCGAGATAAGAACATGATGTAGCTTCTTTGCACTCCTTCAGTTCCTACATGATCAGATTTGCACAAAAGCTCGGTTAATGGGAAGGGCATCCCTATTTGCTGACAACAGATGGACAGCTTTAACTGACAAGGGAACAGAAAGTTTATATTTGGAAGCGGAAAATGTATTAGCGTATTACAACAATAAGACCAACTATGAGAACAACTTGGTAACACCAGCAACCTTTCTTGACATTATAATACACAATGCCATTAGTAATTTATATTGTATTGACCGCAGAAAAAATAGAAATAGCATTTATACTGGGAGCCCAGTAACACCATACCATAAAAAGTTATTATTTGTGTTAGTAGATACCTTTTCATGCTGCACTTCGGCTATTTTACTTTCCGTTCTCAATGTCTCAATTGTGACAACATGTGCCTCAACTTGTTCCCTGAGCTCCTGCATGGATTTAGTTTAATAAAGTCATGAAAATACAAGGGACATAAACTATTGCCAACTCGAAGGAGCCAACTTACAGCATTAGATTTTTCTAGTCTTCGAACATCATCCAGTGAAACAGGACCATCAGAAGAACCAATGCCAAGACCCTTTAGTCTCTTGTTTTCAGAACCAATCTCCCCTTTAAATCAATATAAGTAGTGGGATGTATATCAGAACTTGCAATGTGTATGTGAATGTGAAGATTAAATCATAAGACAGCATATTCCCTCTTACCTGACTTTCTTTTAAGAGCGGTCGTACCATTCCCTACGCAACTGACTGCATTAACTTCGCGGTAGACAAATGCATAGGAAGCCTCTGTACAATCAATATACAAGTTAAATGGATATCAAAAGGCAATGTCACCTCTACAAAATTAAAACAGTGATAATGCTCGCAAGAGAAACCAGAAGCATGACAGTTAATAAAGTGTACAGAAGTAAATCAGCAAGGAATGAGCAGGGGAAAATTCTTGAAATTGCTGGTACAAAACGGCAAACATGATAGCACATGGCAGGTACGAGCCAATTGGTACCATACCCTCATAAAACCAGTAAGAATTGGATTGCTGACAACGGAGTAAGGAGGTCATTTTACCGTTATGAGGAGCTGTGGTAAATGATATGATATCCCCATGATTAAGCTTGCCCGGAGGTGATTTTTTTGTGAATTTTTTCCAGTTGATGTATGTGCCATTTGTGCTGCAGAGCTACAACAAGTTAAATTAAGAAAATGATATAATTGTTGTTAGATAGAGCAAGACCCAGAAGCAAAAGAACCTTGTGTCCTTGAGGTAAACAGGCACAGGCTCCTCCAACGCAGTATCCCTGTATATCTTGCAATGCTTCCCGCTGATTGCCGAAGCAGAAATCCTGAAGCGAGCGTTCTCGATTGTGCGGCCTATGATGTGCTCGTCAGCACTCAAAAGAATGTTCATTCCCTTCAATATAGAAAAGAAAAAAATACTCCAGTCAGCAAATTTATGCCTCGTTGTTACAATGGCGGCACAGACAACACAAGCAAAGACCACCAATGGCTCAAGCAAACATTGACTGAAGAAAATTCGAAATCAATCAACACAAATGGCTGCATTTTTGCCAAGCAGGTACTCCGCGCAAGCAAGCAAAGCGTGGAATCCTCTCTCTCTTTTTTTTGCACTAAGCATTAGACCGAGCACACTGTCTACCGGGCATACAGCTCACTGGAAGAACCGGAGCTGCTAAACTATTTACTGTACTACAGGATTCAGAAATTAAGCATATATTCGATGTCCGATACATCCTTCATAGGTGTAGTAGAGTACGAGAGATTAAGCAGCAACGCAGCAAGAAGGAAGAAAGACAGGAACACGGCAGGGAGACTGCAATGCCGAGCGTTGTTACCCACCAGAAAAGGCTAGGGTTTAAGAAAGGGGGAGAGGGGGGGAGTGACCTCGGGGCGTTGGCGGGCGTTGTTGGAGATGGCCGTGAGGACGGCCCAGACGCCGGGCTCCGGGTTCTGGAGGGGCTGGTCGGCGAACTTGCGAGCGACAGCGCGCATCTCGTCGGCGGAGGGCGTCGGCGGCGTGGGCTTGGGCGGGGACGGCCCGGAGCAGGAGACGAGCGACTGGCCCTTGGACGCCGCCATCTTCGGGGTCACCAACATAGGATTAGGGGGGGCGCGCGGCGGCGGCCCACCGGCCGGCCGGCGGCGGAAGGGCGAGCGGTGGTGGTGGGTGGAGTGGTGCGGTGGCAGTTGATGAACGCGGGCGGCGTGCGTGGTGGGCGGAGCGTTGAGATTTGCGCGGGTGAGGCTAGGATTACTTGGGCTGTTGGATGGCGCGGGGAATAAAATAGTCCGTGCGTACCAGGAAGACGATGACCGGGTTTCTGCCCTGTGTGTTTGAGAAGGAACCCGACGATATGGTAGTTTTTATTTTATTTATTTAAATTTTTTTTTCCAGAAAATGCATAAGCGACATATTATCTGAAACTAGCCCTTATAAGAAAAAAGAAGTACAGTACTACACAAATCTTTGAAATGTTCAGCACCATCTTCCTCGACTGAGCAAAACTTGATGCCGCCTGTCAGGAGCTTTCGATCGTACCAGAGCTCGTGTTGGAGAAACCTTAAAAACCCCAGTCAGTTTGTAAAAGAAACAACGGGAAGTTATCGACGAAGACCGGAAGATGTCGACGACCATGATCTAGAGAGGTTGTCGTCTCGGAGAAGGTAGTGTCGAGGTGGGTCGGGAGATAATCCCAACTCCAGCAAGACATAGATGGGTGACACAATATGTGTAAGTTCCCGATGAAGTTGTATCTTCCTAAGCTTCACAATGCGGAGGTGAAACTTGAGAACACCCATACATTGTGGCATCGATCATTTCGGTTCGCATAGCGTCGTCGCACAAGACAAACCCTTATCACGCTAGACCTAAGGCCGACTGACTCCAACTTCCAGCCCATCAACACTTCTTCGAAGAAGAACAACAATTAGGGGTGGGATGAAGGACCTTTATTCTCATCATCGCTATTGCCCCTTCACTAGAGAAGAAGAACTCGAAAAGCCTACGAGACCGCACACATGATATGAGGTTCCCGCCCCATGTCGTCATAGTTGTCGTGGAGGGCATGGGAACCGGCGGCAGCCGAGGGGAGCACTAAATCGCCCCCTGGTCGCCTCTCTCAAGGAAAACCTAGAAAAATGTTTCACATTCTTCTCAAAAAAATTAACACTGCTCATACATACATTTCAAGCATGTGCAAACTACTAGAAGTTGGAGTCAGTGAACATTTCTAGCTCCAGCTGGCAAATATGTGCAAAAAAGTTGGAGTTTCACATACATTTCACCGCACTATGAACATTAAAGTCGCTGGCAAATATACCACGGTATTAATTAGTCCTTCATAAACCATACAAAAAGTCAAGTAGTTAGCATAGAGGTACTGCATTTCTAGCTAAGTTTCTATTTTGGTACCACTTTACGTTCACATAGCAAAAATCTACCATATTTTTCTCGGCCGCCCTCGAAAAACCCAAATCATTCTCGGATGATAAATTGATAGCCATCATGGTGCCTCGGGCCACATATCAGGTGATGTGGCACCATGCTCTGATTTTTTTTTTGTACAAACCATGCTCTGATTCAAAGGCTGCATTTTGATGTTTCTATCAAACACGTATATACATGGCATTTGTACCAAAGAAAGCTTACTTTTAAAAACGGAGGAGTGCTAGGTGCCCAGTAGCCATACACGAGAAAAGTAGACGGTTAATCGGGTCGATTAGGACTATGGAGCAGCTTTGTCAGTGAAGCAAATAGTACTACTCCCTCCGATCCATATTAGTGGGCATAGCTTTGTCTAAATTCATATGTATCTAGTTAAGTATTTAGACTAGATACATGTGTATCTAGACAAAATTATGCCCACTAATATGGATTAGAGGGAGTACGTATATTAAATTTGTTGCGCTGAATATACAACTAAGATCAAACTAATCGCCCACCAATTGGCCATTTGGGTTCATCTCGACATAAGAAAGGGACCCGTGCATGCAATGTGTTTTTTTTTTTGGCTAGGCGATTCCTACCGTTTGATCATGCCATGCCGCTGTTAACTGTTGTTGTGGTTTGTAACAGGAATCATTGCCGGCAGAAAAGGCACGCGGACTCCAACCAGAAACATGCGCCTGAGCGAGGCGAGTGGCACGGCAGAGTACCCCATGGCCATGCCGCTGCCGCCGGAATGCCTCTGGAGCCTGGTGGATGGCACTCCGGCACCAAATGCTCCCGTGCGTACAGTGCCACAGCAGCAAGTAGCCAACTAGCAGAAGCATCCTTGCCGATCCGTGTGGGCAAACGGCACCCCACGGGCGATCTCCAGATCGGCGTACAGGTCAGTACACCGTACACGAGCAGTACCGGTACGGCGCAACCACTAACCATATATACAAGTGTACGCGCCGTAAGGGTGTCTGTAGCAGCAGATTCTGAATAAACGCAATCCCATAAAATCAGTTTAGGGTTCCACCAAAATTCCATCGCGCAGGCACGGGTACCGGATTTTTTTTTGTTAGACCAGGAAGTTTTAATACTCCCAGCTTATGCATCGTAGTGATGTACACATCCGCTTATTACATAGTTTTCAGTGTCTAGTGCTTAAAAGTTACATAATCGCAAATCACAAAAGATCGCGGCTCTGCTCTAAAGTATAGAAATAGACACAATCCGAACTACAAAAGTCGACTAGTAGACTGCCACGTATGCTGGGAAAAAAACTCATGTGCCGCCAACAAGAGCAACCACCACGAGGTATCGTTAGTCCGAATGTAGCAAGAAATTTCATAGCTGAATATTGTTTGCTTTGTTGCGTGCTTGATACTAAATTGGGAGGTATCGCTGGTCCAAAGGTAGCAAGAAATCCCATAGCTGAATATTGTTTGCTTTGTTGCGTGCTTGATACTAAATCGGGTGTCACGCTCGCTCAAACGGTGCTTCGTTGATCACGGCGGCCCGGTGATCGGTGGAACGACACCGCTTCTTCGTCCAATAGTCACTGCGCCATAGACTTCTCTCGGATGGGCTGGAGCAGCTCGTCGTCGTTCACTCGTTCATGGTTATAGCGAGCTCGGTCGTGTCGGTGGCGGGTTCGGTGAGCGAGGAGATGGAGCCTTCGGAGTTCTCACGGTACTCTTTGGAGGTGGAGTCCTCTAGTGACGAAAGTGACGCCACCGCTGCATCGCCAAGGCCGACACCGCCCGGTGGAGACGTGACACCGTGCCCAGCCCAACCCCATCGTCGAATCCGTATTAGTTTTGGTGGCGGACGACTAATTACTCGTCGAAGCTATCTACCTCTACCGCGGAAACAAGGCAAACCCTAAATGGCCCCGATGGCCGATACATGAATATGGTGTCGAAGCCGCCACTTATCCGGATTGTCAGATAAATATTTTTGGGTTTTTTTTTTAAAAAAAAACCTTGTACTCCAACCGAGCAATCCGGATTGGCAGATAAATATTTTTTTGGGTAGAAGCAATCCGTAGTTTAGCATTACTGTTACATCACGGGAACATGAGTGTTGCACACAGCAACCGCCACCCTCCTCCCTGCCATTGCGCACCTCCTCCCCACCCAAAACCTGCATGCACTTTGCCTTTGCAGTTGCGCGTCGCCATGGATCAGGGAGATGGAGGCCATGGGCCACACGCGCACCGGCGTGCTCCTTTTCCTAACCCGATCTCCCCCATCATCTCATCTATCTACCTCGCCCCTCAGTTTGACCTTCAACGGAAAGCACCGCTGTTTTCCGCCTTGATTTCACTACTTTTTCCTGTAATAACCCCCGGCCGGCCCAAGACCAAGACCGCGACGTCAAGGCAACTGGAGCCGAGTCCGTCGCCACCGGCCGTGCCAAGCCAAGTACAGCGGCGCTTTGTCCTGGCGCCACCCGCACATTTACGCGCGCCACCCACCGCCACCTACTCACCCGCTCACCGGCCAACCTCCGACGCCGTCCCTCTACTTCGCCACTCACCACTGCCAGCCCGTCCGCCTAATGCTGCTGTCGTCGCGATGAGCCCGAGCCGGCGACCCCTCGCGCTGCTGGCACTGGCCGCCGTCGTCGTCGCGGCGCTGCATTGCGCGTGCGCGGACGCGGCCACGCCGGCGGAGCGCCAGGCCCTGCTAGACTTCAAGTCCGCCATCACCTCCGACCCGGACGCCGCGCTCGCCTCCTGGACGCCCACCGCCGACCCATGCGCATCCTTCGCCGGGATCACCTGCTCCCCCACAACCGGCGCCATCCAGCGCCTCCGCCTCCACAACGCCCGCCTCGCAGGCCCCCTCTCCCCGTCCCTCGCCGCGCTCCCTTCACTCCAATCCATCTCCCTCTTCAACAACGCCCTCACCGGCCCCATCCCCTCCACCTTCTCCGCCCTCGCACCTACGCTCCACAAGCTCAACCTCAGCCGCAACGCGCTCTCCGGCCCCATCCCGCCCTTCCTCCTCCTCACCTCCTCCCCCTCCCCAACGCTCCGCCTCCTCGACCTCTCCCACAACGCCCTCACCGGCCCGATCCCGCCCGCGCTCTTCTCCCCCTGCCCGCCGCGCCTCCGCTACGTCTCCCTCGCCCACAACGCCCTCACCGGCGCCGTCCCGCCGGGCATCGCGACCTGCGCCAGCCTCGCCGGGTTCGACCTCTCCGACAACCGCCTGTCGGGGGACCTCCCGGCGGGCCTCTGCGCGCCGCCAGAGCTCAGCTACCTCTCCGTCCGCGGCAACGCGCTCTCCGGCTCCATCCCACCCACGCTCCTCTCCGGCTGCCAGTCCATCTCCCTCCTCGACCTCTCCGCCAACGGCTTCTCCGGCGCCGCGCCCTTCGGCCTCCTCGGACACGTCAACATCACCTACTTCAACGTCTCCTCCAACTCCTTCGACGGCCAGATCCCCGCCATCTCGACCTGCGGCAACAAATTGTCATACCTCGATGCGTCGGGGAACCGGCTCGCCGGCGCGGTCCCGGAGGGCCTGGTGAGCTGCCGCGAGCTGAGGGTGTTGGATTTGGGGGCCAATGCGCTTGCGGGGGACATACCGCCGGCGTACGGGACGTTCCGGTCGCTTTCCGTGCTCAGGCTCGCCGGCAATGCGGGCATTACGGGTTCGATCCCCGCCGAGCTTGGAGGGATCGAGATGCTTGTTACGCTCGATCTGGCTGGTCTTGCTATCACCGGAGACATTCCGGGGTCCCTCAGCAAATGCCAGTTCCTGCTTGAGCTGTGAGTGTTCATCAGTTTCGTCCACTTCACCAGTGTATAGGACAATTAATGCTTTCATGTACTCCGTATGTATATGACTAACTGAACTGAATCATCGCAGGAATTTGTCTGGCAACAAACTGCAGGGAGCGATCCCGGACACGCTCAACAACATGACCTACCTCAGGATGCTTGATCTCCACAGGAACCAACTTGAGGGCAACATTCCGGTGTCGCTTGCGCAGCTCACAAACCTTGATCTCCTGGACCTATCTCAGAATCGACTCAATGGACAGATCCCCTCGGAGCTTGGGAACCTCTCCAAGCTCACACATTTCAACGTGTCATTCAACGGCCTCTCCGGCACCATCCCTTCTGCTCCGGTCTTGCAGAATTTCGGCTTCACAGCCTTCATGGGAAATCCATTGCTATGCGGATCGCCATTGAACAATCTGTGCGGCGGTGGCGAACGGCGAGCAAGACGCTTGTCTGTCGCTGTCATTATCGTCATTGTCGCTGCAGCCCTTATACTTATCGGGGTTTGCATCGTTTGTGCTATGAATGTTAAGGCATATACAAGGAGGAGTAGGGAGGAGCAGGAAGGGAAGGAGGAGGAGGCCGTGCTGGTCTCTGAGAGCACACCGATGAATGCGTCTCCAGGCCAGAATGGCATCATTGGGAAGCTTGTGCTCTTCACCAAGAGCTTGCCTTCAAGGTATGAAGATTGGGAGGAAGGAACCAAGGCACTGGTTGACAAAGATTGCCTTGTTGGTGGAGGGTCAGTTGGCACGGTGTACAAGGCAACCTTTGAGAATGGGTTGTCCATTGCAGTCAAAAAATTGGAGACACTAGGAAGGGTGAAAAACCAGGATGAGTTTGAGCATGAGATGGGCCAGCTCGGTAACCTCAACCACCCTAATCTGGTCACATTCCAGGGCTACTACTGGTCGTCCGCAATGCAGTTGATTCTGTCAGAATTCATGGCCAATGGGAGCTTGTATGATCACCTCCACGGGAACCGTCGTCGAAGCAGCAGCGGAGGTGAGCTCTCCTGGGAATGGAGATTCAAGATTGCACTTGGAACGGCACGTGCACTTGCATATCTTCACCATGACTGCCGGCCACAAGTCTTGCATCTCAACATCAAGTCTTCCAACATTATGTTAGATGAAGAATATGAAGCCAAGCTGTGTGATTATGGATTTGGAAAGCTGCTGCCTATTCTTGGTAGCTTTGAGCTGAGTACATATCATGCTTCCACCGGGTACGTCGCCCCGGAGCTAGCATCCCCGAGCTTGAGATACAACGAGAAGAGCGATGTATTTAGCTTTGGGGTGGTATTGCTTGAAATCGTGACAGGACGGAAGCCAGTGGACAGTCCTGGGGTTGCTACAGCTGTGGTTTTGCACGATTATGTTAGAGAGATACTGGAGGATGGAACTAAATCGGATTGCTTCGATATGAGCCTGAGGGGATTCATTGAAGCTGAGTTGGTCCAGGTGCTCAAATTAGGCCTGGTATGCACTTCCAACACACCATCAAGCCGACCAAGCATGGCGGAGGTGGTGCAGTACTTGGAATCTGTTAGAACTAATTCTTGATGTTCTGCTATCTGGAACATAGTAGCAGAATAGGATGTTAAAACAGCAAAAGCGTTTTCTAATTTTTTTTATAAAGATGAAGATCACATTCTTATTTTATTCTTTATTGTGGCCCCAGCTCCTTTTGGAAATGTATTTAGATTTGTCTGCTCATTATCAAATAGTGTTTCTGATTTCTTTGCTGAATAGTTCTCTATTATGGTCAAAGTACTAATCCCTCTTTAGGATACTGTCTTAGTATATTTTGGTACCAGGTTGACCAATACAGAGTGCAAATATTCCAAGAGCGACTGTTAGGAATGAGAACCATTTTCTTTATGGTCTGAGCTACTTTATCTATGGGAGCTGAAGAGGAGTTGTTACTGTCTAATGTTGTACTATGAAGCTTGTAGTTGCAGGTTCAGCAAAAGGAACAGTTGAACAAACATTTTGACGCAGGGGCAGCTCATCTAACCCACAATATCCTTCCTACATATCCCAGCAGTACGTGCAAGGTTTGCAGCAATCCAAACATCATATCCCAATCCACATATTCCAAATGGCTGAGGAGTTCGAGCTGCCTGAATTCAACCCAAGGGAGCGCGCCAAGCAGCAGATTTCAGTCCCATTTCTCTGGGAGGTGAAGCCTGGCGCGCCCAAGCGGGACTGGGCGATCTCCAAGCCAGCGCCATCGTCGGTCTTCTCATGTCCATCCCCGCTCAAGCAGGTTGTCAGCGTGCCGTTCCAGTGGGAAGAGAAGCCCGGGAAGCCGCTACAAGACGCATTACCTCTTCATGCGCCGCCTGGTCATCGTGCCGGCTTCTCAGTACCTTCTCACTCACACTCACTGAACCCTTTTGTGGCCGAAGGCGATGAAGAGTACACGCTGGGGTTTGAGCTGGAAGCGTTCGGGTTTCCTGACGACGACGACAACAACAAGGCATCCGGTATCACAGAATACACGGATGGGTCGAGTCGTCGTGGTGGCACCTGGTACTCGTTTTCAGATTCTGAAGATTACAGCAACTCCAGCGGAAACACTTCGGCCCGGGAGTCCCAGTTCCCCCGGGCACCGTCGGAGCAGAGCTGGGAGGTGGCCAACGACGTCGACGACGACGATCATCGGCACAAGACCAACCCGTGGAGCCCTCCGAGGAGCGCGTTCACGCTGGAGGAGCTGATGATGCTGAGCCGCAAGCTGGGAGGCGGACGAGGGTTCTCGGTCGACGATGTCAGGAAGAAGAGCCTCTCGTCCGCCTCAATGTCCTCAGTGGTAATGCCTCGACACTTTGTTACACTGAGCTTTGTTTAGTACTAGCACATGTGCAGCAGCTAATTGGGTAGATTTTAAGCTGTGCAAGCTGACACCAACTGCTCCTGTTAATGACAGTGGTTTATTTGTTTGTCGCTCCTTGCTGTTTTCAGGAACTCATCAAGAGGTTTTTAATTGTGTGTTCTTGAGTGCGCGGCTGCGTGGTGGTTGCGGCACATGGGCGAACTGTACCGTGTGCATGTGGTGTGGTGTGGTGTGAGTGAGATCTCCATTATTGGTCGAGGAAGCTTTGAGAGGTTGGCTTTGCTTGCTTGCTGGGAAGTGGAAGCCTAGCTGTCCTGCGTCCTGGCGAGGTTGTACTGTTTGTGTTTTCTGAAAGAATCTCCTGTGTTGTTTCAAGACAAACAAACAGTGGATTTGTGTGTGTATCAGTCTGTCTGTTGTTACCACTCTATATATGGTCTTCTGTTTCTTGTTCAGTTTTGCATCTGTATCTGCCGGAGAAACAAAGAATGTTATATCCATGCATTTTTACAAGCAGGTCAGAATGATAAAATCATGTTTCCTCTTTAAGGAGTATGGAGAACCACGGCATAGCCGGGATGGTAGGCATGGGTTGATGCATGCCTGCCCACCTGGGTTCGAGCCCCCGTGCTCGCAACACCAGCGTGTACTCATCAGTGCTCTCTTGCACTCTTCTTCTTTCAAGAACACCTCCGACCTCCTCCCGGTAGGAAATCATTTTTTCTTTTCTTTAAGGAGTATGTACATGCACACGATGAGAAGGGAAGATGTTCCTCTCATTCTTAGAACATGTTTTTGAAATCTATCATGATAACAAAATAAATTTATGATGATAAAATAATGCTAGAAGGTCAAAATCATGACAAAATGACAACTTAATGATGATAAACAAAATATGATGATAAAAATAACGCTAGAAGGAGGGCTTGAACCTCCGACCTTGTGGTTAACAGCCACACGCTCTGGCCAACTGAGCTATTCCAGCTTTGGTGTTGATCAGTCGGTTATTGCTTTAATGATGAGCGACTGAGGGCAAAGCAAAAAATTAAATTCACACGAATTCATGCTTGAAACGGTGTGAAATTAACAGAGATTCAGGTTGGAAGCTTTTAGTACCTGATGCAATGCTCAGCATGGAGAGCTTAATGCCCCCGATCAGTAGGCCACCTAATGCATTCGGTTGGACAAGAAGAACAAAGATTTGTGGCATTCCAGCAGACAAACGCGTCGGGTTTAGGCGGGCAGAGAACTTTTGGGGAAATCCCAAAAAAGTCACCGATGAAGTAATAGAGGAGAATATGCAATTTTATTTACAGCTGTATAAGAAGCAGCGCACACCGCAGGTGATGGAGGCTTTTCGAGAGTTAGTTGTGAGTAATGGTTGATTTCTTATATGTGGAGGGCGCACACCCGTGCATCTCTAAAGGTGAGAGTTTGTGTGTGTTTGAAAAGGTCATTTTAGTTGGATATGAGGTGTGGCATGTTAGTTTTGGGTTTAGGTTATTGTTTCAGGCACGGACGATGTTCCATGAGGTTAATTGGGCTGTTAGAACCGCGTTGTGTATGGTTTTTGGATCCGGTTTCTACCAAACATTTGTATTGTTAAGATAAAAAATAAAACCATTGTAGATGCTCTAATTAAGTGGATCTCTGTGACTAGTCCTAGTAAAGAGAGGGTGTGATCCAGATAGGAATCGACGTCTCCGAGAATGGAGGGAAAGACGGCCCGAGCTTGTGCATGCTTCCTCCGCTGTCGAAGTCCCAGATACCAAAGTCCCTCCGCGTGACGGGAAGAGTGAGCTGCTCACAATCGTCGACCAGGTAGACGCAGTTTGGCTTCAGCACGGCGGGGTAGCCCCCGCCGGCGACGGGGAAGCACACGGCCGAGTTGCGCCCAAGGAACAGAGCATTGTCCCCCACGCCTTTCGCCGGCCCCTGTACTACCCCCCATGTCCTGTCGAGCCAAAACTTTTCGATGGATATGCTGGTCGTGACGGAGTTGGAGCGACGCCTATCTTCGAGGGAGCTGCTGTCCTCCACCGGAAACTCGACGGACCTGAACAAGCGTCTCGTCACCAGCAAGATGGTGCGGCCGCACGGCGTGGGGATGAGGTAGTGACTGTGCTTAGGGACGTGGTCTCTCGACGTGACCGTCACGGTCCGCGTCACCGGCGACGGGCCGCTCAGGTCCAGAGCCATCATGTCTCCGGCGTCGCGAAGCACGTAGAACAGGCCGCTTTTCTCGACGTCGTGGGCGACGCTGGCGAAGACAGGGGCGTACCATCTGAGCTGGGGGAGCGGGGTCCAGCGCTCGTCGCCCGGCCTGGCGAAGGAGAGCTCCCAGTGCGGGTTGTGCACGAGCAAGACGATCGCGTCCGTGGTGGCGCCGGGGCTGCCGGAGATGGCCACCCGGCGGTACATCCAGTCTCTCGCCTTGCGCGCCGTGACGTGCTGCATGTCGGGCCCTCCGTCGTCCCACGCGCAGTCCACGTCGTACACGGTGTCCCCCTCGCCGTCCAGGAAGCTGCTCTTGACGCGGTCGAGGCCCGTGGCGGGCGGGAGGGCGACCCGGACGCCGGTCATGGGGTTGAGGAGGTAAGGGTTGGCGGCCTTGTCGGTGGTGAACAGCCACCCGTGCGCCGACCCGACGACGCTGTGGAGCGGGGGCAGGCGGAAGCAGGCGGCGTTGGTGAACGGGGAGTAGAGCAAGCCGGCGTCGGGGTAGAGCAGCCAGGGCGGCTGGTTGTTGGGCGCCGTGGGGAGGCGGAGGCGGCGGAACGTATGGTAGGCGGAGCGCCAGGCGGAGCAGACGGATGCCGAGCGAACCACGTCGGGGGCATCCATGGACGTCATGGCGATGAGCAAGAGATCTTTCGGAAGCCCGGACCAGTCCCGCCGTGCGGTTTCCATCGTAGGAGTAGGACTCATAGATCACCAAGTTACTCTGAGGCGCGCACAGATCATCATACTATAGCCGAGGAGAGATCGAGAAGTTGAAGCGGAATCGGAAGAGATCTGTTAACTCGAATCCGAACGTCTACGTGATCTATGATTTTGGAACAGAATACGTACGTTCCCGCCACGTTCGGATTAATCGTCTATACCGATTCGTCGTCCACGCAGCCACCTTGCATGACACGTGTCCCTGATGAGCTCGGCGCATCACACTGGCATCTACAGACAGGGTCAGGTCGAGAGCCAAACGGAAAAAAAAGGTCAAGTCTATCATGATTTTTCAGTGACCTGAGATGCAAAATCTCTTCGTTCAAAATTTAATGGCTTATTTCCTACCTATTTCCACTAGCATCTAACACAATTACTACTCTCCTGCTGGTCACTCAAAAACTACTACTACACAACACATATATAATGCCAGGAGCTGAGAGTAATGATGTTCAGAACAACGAAAATGGCCATTAATGTTCACCTGGTAATTCAAGCACAAGGTAACTGCCGATATATAACATTCAGATTTCCCACTACATTCTGATGGGAAATTAGTACATGTCACTCGTCTGGTACATCGATCTGAGGCGCATCATACAAAATCCCTATCTAACTCCTAAGATTGACTTGAGTTGCCAAGAATGGTACAAAACCAAGGCCCAGGGCCTTACCGTATAAAGAATATGTAAAGTCCACAACATGTACAGTATGTACAAACTCAGATTTTGGATTTAATTGCTATACGAGTCAGTCCCCGGGCGTTCAAACTGTTATGTTTAGTCACTGCGCCGTGCCTTCACTATGCTGCCGTGGAGGAGAATGATGGAACTGTCCGTGCAGTGTTCCGCTGCATGTGCAGAGAGTCGGTGCACAAATAAAACGCTGTCAGTTGGAATGAATGTCTTGGCTTTGCAGTGTTAGAGCGTTCTGTTGTAAACATCAAGCATGGTTGATTTTTCCTGTAAAGGCAGCTGAAATATGATCAGATACGAAACTAGACAGAATGAAACTGACCGGGAAATTGACACTCGAAGTTATATTGTCAACAGGAGTATAGTGTTTGACTGTCCATCAGCAAAGATGACGGAACAATATTATATACAGCAGTTGCACTGTTAGCAAAGAGCTAGGAAAACATACCTCATTTTGTACACCGCTTTCTGAGGGGAACCAACGCATAAGGATGCCAAGGTGCATTACCACAGGAATTAGTTTGAAAATGAGGGGAGTTGTTACCTGCAGCAAGAAACAAAAAGAAAGTGACTAAGCATGTATAGAACACCTAGGCCCATCATATGACAAAAATAACTTACCAAGCTAAGAGCTGTTGTTCCCAGTAACAACAGATACATTTTCCCCTATAACAAAAAAGAGTTGGTAAGAACTTTGCATCAAACATATATGGTGAGGATACAAATGCATGAATGAGAACTTAAGAATGAGATGAATATAATTTACCCCAATAAGATGAAGATGTGAAGCACGGCTGAGAAGCACAAAAGCAAACTCTCCAATCTGAGCTAATGATAAGCCAACCTTTGTAAAAGAGAAAATATAAACAGTGAGAACAGGTTAGTTTCTTGCAGATACTCATGGAAAAACACTAAAAGAGAGATATACTTACGACAAAAGCTGTTCTTATGCTGTATCCAAATGCTTTTATGACAGCAGTTATGACTATACTCTTCACTATTATAACCAGTATAACAGCTGCGAGTAATATGTCAACATGATGCCACAAGAACTTAAAATGTATGAGCATGCCGATGCTTGCAAGGAAGAGTGCCGCAAATAAGTTACGTATTGCTTCCACCTTAAAAAGAAAATACATAGAGAATGAGAGTTCAGGTGGAAATTATATCCAGCTTCCACTATTACAACGCAATACTATGTAAGATACTGCAGCAGTTCCAGTACAAGCAAACTGGTAGGTCCATCCAAATTGGTCTAAGTTGTTAAATTGACAAGATAAGTATAGAAACAAAACAACATTAAGGACCACTGAAGTCAAATCATGACATATAAGTACCAAACAGGATGCAGAATAGCACCTGCTCCAAAGTATGATGAGCAAAATCTGTGGTGGATATCATAACGCCAGCAAGGAATGAGCCCAGTTCAAGACTCAATCCAAGATAATCACTGCACTGGCAAATACAAAGACATAACATCAGTTTCTTTACATAATTGATGTTGCAGGTAATAGCATTGTCGATGGAAGTGAAATCGGTGCCAACGAAAACTAGCGAGAAGGCAACAAGAACCATTATACAGACAATTATCCCCATGACAGTGACCTCGTATACTAGCATGGGCTTGTCAAACCTATTTGTGATACCCTCATGCAACCAAGTATAACATTAAATAGTTCTTCAAGACAATAAATAAATTTCTAGCCCCCTAAATACTGCAAATATTGTTAAATGCCCACTGCATGAGCTGTCATGTATCTGCATCTCAACTATGAACAAAACTACCAGGGCTACTGAGTGGTGACGTCAAACATGAGAATAGCAGGAATTCCAGGTCCATTTTCACTGCTAATGAAAAAGAATAGCTCTGGGAAAAGCCTGTACTCCTGCTTATTTCTCAAGCAAAATACGTGCTTCAGCGAAACATGTACTACTATTATACAGGCAAGAATTCGATACTAATAACATTTTGTATGCTTCTTTGGTTCATACTAGAGCCAATTACAGAATGTTATTTAAGAAATGAGGCAAAATAACCTTACCCAGGCTAGCAGCAAGCAAAAAGCGACAGCAGCCAACTGATACAGTTCATTTGTCTGCACAGATAAGAAAAACAAATTGGCAAGAGAGGTTAAACACTGAAAGAACATCATAAAATAGTGAAAGAATTACTTTGGTTGTGTCATGACATCCCTGAGGAATAGAACATGAGTGTTTGTAACGTCAATTGGTCGAATAAAAATAAATAATCCCTACATCACACAATGCATACAATAATAAGACTGTAATAGTGACCTTAATAAGCCTAGTTAAGTAGTGTGCAAGCACCCCCCACCCGCCCCCACCCAATCCATGTCCCAAATGTGCATAAATTCTTAACAGGTAGAACGGTAAAGCAAAGGGTGGCACCAGACTGGTCAGAAATATGAAGAATCTAAGAACACTATAATGAAATCAGTGCACTGAGCCAACCTGTGACGATAACTGAACCATCAGTTTTAAGAATCGAGGAACAATTGACCAGGTCATCATATATGCAACTGTTACAAATATGGATAGCACAAGCAACCTGCACAAGAAAACATTATGCATTACTCAAGGCTCTGATCTGATATAGCAATACAATCAGAGAATTTGGATTTTTGTAAACTAGCTATTCTGATGATAGTCTTACAGTCTTCCCATTGACATCATTCCTGCAAATATGCCACTTGAACCACCCAGAACTGGAATGAGAGCAAACAGCAGGCCAACTGCACAGTCCTGGAGAGAAAGGAACATGATATCTGAATCTCAACTGAACACAGTTATACAAAACTAGTCATCCAACTGGCCTCCCAAGCAATAACTGACTCTTGAATTTCATAAATCCTTATTAAAAGAAAAAATAAACTTAATTGATGCATATCAATCCTTTCATTCTGAGTAGTCAGCGTTTGTCTCATCTCCCTCTATACTTGAAATATTGAAATAAATAGCACTTCAGGGTTGGCGCCTGTACTGTGTGTGGCCCGGATATCAAAGACCATAGTTACACAGTGCATGCCAAGTTACCAAGCAGAAACACACTTATAGCATTATAAAACGGACTCCAAGGAGGGCTACTAGTGAAGGTTGGCTAAATTTGTTCAGAGTTGAGAAGTTACAGAACATATATACTCCTAACCTTGCAACTGAAATAGAGGTCTCTAGTGATTATGCTGTTTCTTTATCAAGATTGCTACCTAATCCCCAAATAGAAAAGAAACTGAAACTTGATCTCAAGATATGTCGGCCGGAATGCCGCAGGCTCATCAGAAGGTAACGTGAGATACCAGTTATAGACCATAAAACAGTAGATAGATGAAATAATTGGACGAATTCCAAACCTGAAGGATAAGGGTACCAATTGTAACTTGACCATGAAGCGCATTTGTGCTACCCTTTTCCACCAAAAACTTGGAAACCTGCGATAGTTGTAGAAGTTTGAAGGCTCGCATTATTTAAGGTTAACAGATATATGGATGAAAAACTCCTTTTGTTTATTTGTAAACACTGGTTTGTAACTGAGCCAAGCTCAACATATCAACCACATTTCCCCTAACTCTAGGTCAAATGCAGATCCAACATCCCAAAAGTGACATAAAAGAGTGCAAACTGTGAAAGTCACGAATTGAACAATAGCCATATTGAACGAACATAATTACCACTGCAGTGGATGACATTGACAAGAAAGTGCCAACAAATACTCCCTCGGATAATTTAGCACCGCACAACTGGAAAATTTGAAAAATTCCATTTAGTTAATTGTCTTTTCTCTCACAGAAACAAAAACATAGATGAGTAAGAAATTGATGGCTAATGCAATACCGCAGCAGTTAAGCCGCACAAGAACATGAACAAAGCAATCTGAAGTAGACCACCAAGCACAGCAACATGACCGACCGCTTTCAACTGATATAAATGAAAAGCATGGTCAGAACTGACACATCATATACATTTATGAAAAATATACTAAAAAATGTAAGCACTGGACCAGAGCCATTAGCCATGTCATTCCAAGTACCTTTGGCAGTGAAAACTCAAGACCAAGAGCGAAAAGAAGAAACACCACACCAAACTGTGCAAAGGTCTCCACCTGAGATGGACAGAAGAATTTAGGATAGATGCAGTACTCATATCAATAGCATCCTTACGAGGTGAAAGGACATTATTTCTGATGTAATTTCTTAAATAGCGCTTCATTCAATATTTTCATTTTAAGGGGGGAGTTACGCTATTTTCAAGCATGAAAACGAAAGGCGGGAGAAAAATTTGGACAATTCTTCATTTGGATCAATCAAATTATGTATCACGACTCTTGAGGGAAGAAAAGATGTTTTTGCAAATGTGCATGCTAACTTTTTCCGTGGACATGTTTCAGAAATATGCACCAAAAAAACTATAGAATAAGAAATATATCAGAAGTCAGAGAGACTTAGGCTAATGATAGGATAGGAGTGTGATCCATAGGCTGTTGATGACCATTTACCTGCACCATTTCGCTGATCAAGTTCAGGCCTCCAGGTCCAACAAGAGAACCAGAAAGTAGATAGCCAACAATAACCTGGAAAGAAATCACAAATAAGGCGTACTTAAGTAAAGCCGTCTTAGCACTAAAGTATCGCAGGTCTACTCACCGGCTGCCCCAAACAAGAGAATATGATACCACCACCAGTAGCTGAAACGATTATAACCACCAGATCTTTAATCAATCTGCAATACCAAAATTTTATGAAGGGATTACTGGCAAGCAGAAGACTATAGATGCCACATAAAGGTTAAGCTATGAAGAAACACTGACCTCAGATCTAATTGAAGGGTTGGATACTTTGTTTTACGATTTGACATCACAAAAACATTATCCTGCATAAAGTAACAGTTACCAATCAACAAACTGATCACAAACTGATTCAATGGTAAACAAACATGCTTCTAGTTATGAAGTTAATTTGCACACCTCTTTGTCTATCACAGTTTCCGTGTCATCGGAGTTTTCATTCTGACCCCCAAACATATCACCTATTTGGAAAGGTCTTGAGGAACTGCACAAGAACCATTGTTTAAGTCAGAAACGTATCATAGTAGGGTGCTACAGAATGAGCAATTCTAACAGCTGATCCTATTCATATTCTATTCATACTTTGCCAGCTCTGAATCATTTTTCTTGTCGTGTGTAATCACAGCTACAGTCTCCAGAACAGCCTGAACAAACACAAAAGGTAAGTTTTATCATCAAGCAAACTACTTTGATAGAAAACAAATTAATCGGATACAAAATTAAGTAGTGTGGGATTAAAATTTCCTATTTCAGGAGGTGCGTCAGGAGCAGATTAATTTCGTCAAATGTCAAAGATCTACAGACGAGGAACTGAAAGAGAAAACAAGCAAAGAGATACACAGCACTAACATCATGGCAGACTGGGAACAATTCCAGTAGAGTTGTTCAAGTAGGACCTCAAATTTACAATATAGATCGGTCCCATAGCATCAAAAAACGACTTACTATCGTTTGTTGTACACCCATACAGCAAGAACAGAGGTGCCTCTGAACTATTTTGAGTACAGGTCTGCTAAAATATTTATGATTAGCGGGGCCATTAATGTACACTAACTGTTTCTCCATGTAAGAGAAAGTATCTCCTCACCGGAGAGCTCTTTCCTTTCAATTTTCATAGCTAACAATGTGATGCAACAGTGTTCGTTGTACCAAACAACCAATCTTGCCATGTCCGGTCACCTTGCACTACACTACATATCTTGCAAAGCACAGAGAGTGACTGTTTGGCAAGCATCCGTCCCTCATGGTAGAAAAGAGAGAAAAACACAACATGCACGTAAGAGGGAAGTCACACCTACTTGATGATCAGAGATGCTGTTGTTGAAGCTGTTCTTGTCCGGAACTGCAAAACGAAGAACAGAACAATTCATCGTCATGACAGGAAAAGGTGCTGCGTGATACTATTATGCTAGTACCAAAAAAAGAGTTCAAACTACCAGAGCATGAACATAGTATCAAGTACAGGCATTAAGAAACGTTAAACCCCAAATTATCATGGTCCGAGAGAAGTAAGTTCGCACAAGAGCCATTGGCCATTGCCATCCTACCAGATTCAAATCTCTCTATTCCTCGCTAAGTATTAGCAACAACCTCCACACGGCGATTCAACAGAAAGAGTACCCCCTAAGCGAGCGCAGATCTATCTAGGAGATTAGCAGCAGGACGGGGTGCACGGGAATCGTACTACGTACCCTCCTGGGTGTCGCTGTCGGCGAACTCCTTGTCGAGCACGCGGCCGAACATGCCGGCGATGCTGCTGTCGGCCGCGGAGGCGTTGTGGGTGCCGTTGGAGACGAGGCTGCCGTAGAACTTCTCCCGCGTCTCCTTGTCGGGCCTCCCCGCGGCGAGGCGGGCCGCGGGCGTTAGGAGGACGAGCGCCACGGCCACGAACGCGGCGGCGAAGCGCGGGGGCGCCATCCGGATCTTCGGGCGCGAGGCGGGGGAGGAGGGAGAAGGGGGGAGGCTGCGGGTGGCGCGTCGGGGTCGGGGGTCGGGGATGGATTTTGATTCCGCGGGAAGGCTCGAGGCTGGCTGGCGGTTGGCGCGGTGGCGCCGTCGTGTTCGTCGGAGCAGGAACGAGCACGGGGTAATGGTTTTGGGGGAGGTGGTTCACCGGCGCACGGTCGCTGGCACCTGAGCCTGGCGCGGCGGTGGAGGTGGGGCCCGCATGGCAGCGGGTGGTTCCAGCAGAAACTCTCCCAAGATTTTTCTTCTGACTTCGCACGAGCGTCTACGCAACTTTCTTCAAGATTTTGCTTACGGATGAAGAATTCTTCTTCTGACCTTGATTTGTGAAACACTACAAAAGAAAAAAAAATACTTCTTCTAAGTTCTAGCCTTGGAATTTGAAATTAGTGGTTTTTGTTTTACATGAGGCATTCAGTCTTTATTTTGCCAAAAATACAGGAAAAGTTCTTCAAAAGAAAAGAAAAAACACAGGAAGAGTCTGTTTGTACGGAGACATCTGTGAATATTCTGTGGAGTTGAAAATGTAAGACATGACAAGATCAATGCGGGCTTCACCACATGACGGCATCTTTGAATGAGATGGCTTCACATGTCATGACACGAAAAGAAACCATAATAATCCGGGCATGTTGCGTTCGTGCGCTGGTCACCATTTAAGTACTTACTTAGGCCCAGTTCTTTTGGGACTTCTAAACAGCTTAATGGTCAAAAAAAACCTAAACCCAAAAGAACTCGAATTTAAGCCGCTTCTCTAGACAGCTAGCTTCCACCTTTTCTTCACAGTGGGAAAAAGCCACCCGACCCCAACTTCCCGCAGCGGCCGCCGGCTTCCCGCAAGAAAACTGAAGCGTTATTTAGGGTTGCCCATCGGTGACATGAAAATTACACAACATTGCCACCGCGCTGCCCCCAAATCGTTTCCCTACTGCATTTCTTTTTTTCTCATGAGTGAACCTTTCTTTCTCCTGATCCTCTCTCCCGAGCCAGTCCCCATCGCTCTAGGGTTCCGCCGCCGCCAAGAGGAACTCCGGCGCCGCCGCCAAGCTGCCGCCTTCCTGATCCTACCGATGCCGCTCACCGCATCTTGAGCCCACGGCCGTCGACCGGCATTGCCGCCTCCGGCTGGTCTACTGCTCCCAGCTGCCAGGAGGAACTCCGGCGGCGCCGCCACCAGGAGGAACTCTGGCGCCACCGCCACCTGTCGCCTCGAGCCCCTGCCCACCGCATCTCGAGGGCCGCAGGGGACTACGCGGCCGTCGACCGGCGTTGCCGCCTCCGTCGGACTACTGCGGTCGTCGGCTGCTGCCTCCTCCCACCTCGGACTGCTTGCTGCTGCGGTCGATCTGCAAGCCAGCCGTACGGGATTTGTTGGTAGCAAGGAATCAATGAATCGATGCATCTGTTGGTGCTGCACGTCCAGCACGATGCGTCCGGCCAGACGCCCTCGTCCAATTCATGTACAGATCGAATCGATCTTGTTCCCGGCCGCCGCATTTCCTTATGTGTTGCCGTTCCTGGTGCGCGCGCTGCCGACGCTGCTCTCCGGCCGGCCGGCCGCCGGCTCTCTGCGCTCTGGTGCTTCATCCGACCTGTGCGTCCCCTTGATGTCTTGTTTGATTGTTGTGTATACTACTGCACACTATTGATCTTTGATTGGTTTATTTTTTATGTTACGGTGATAAATGTGTTGATTTGAGATGTTTGTTAAAGTTCTTTTCTTATCTAATATATGTGAAATGGTAAAAAGAAATACTCAACTTCAGCTGGTTCACAAAATCATTCAAGGGGCATAACCGACTTTTCATTGTAAAGCTCACACAATAAGCTGAGACCCTATAAACCCAAAAGAACTGGACACCAATTTGCCATGAGCTTATTTCTACCACAGTTTTTTTGGACAGCTCAAGCCAAAATGGCTTATGCACAAGCCGGAGCCGAAAAGAACTGGGCCTTAAGCCCGGCACCCCACATAAATAGCAGGCTAATTAGAAGGAAGATGTTGATTTAGCACCGTGGAGGTAGACCGTGTACGGAAGTCGCTATTGACAAGTCCAAAACAAGTACTACAAGGCCTGATGGATCACAAGATTATTTTGGAACATAATCGGGATTTCCAGCGCCGCTCTGAGGATTTCCCAAGACACATGTCCTTTGTGCAAAAAAAAAAAAGACACATGTCCTTTTTATAGTATATCTTCTAGTGCAGATTATCGCACAAAAAATCAGTTCAAGGGAGTATCTTTTAGTGCATGGTCGCGCAAAAAATTTAGTTGTTCGTTGAGGCCTAAGACATCAAACGGGTACCAAATAAACGGTTTTGCTAATTCTCAGGTGTCTGCACTTTTCTAAATTAATCTCTTAAAGAAAAAGTTCAGACTTAAAACAATCAGTCAACCAAGGCACTCCCCAAATAAAACGGAACAAGTTCAACAAAGGGACCAAATAACAAATGCCTAGAATGAAGTTCCAGAATTTATTTTTGAAGAATTGGCAGGAGCCGCGCAGACGATTTATTTTTGAAGAATGTCATCACATACTATTGGCTCTGAAGATTTATTTTATCCAGAAAAAGACATAGAAATATACTTTCAAACTTCGACAGCTAATACAGATATTCTATTTAAATGAACAACTAATGCTAGAGTAGTTGAAGGAGATATGCCCTAGAGGCAATTAATAAAGTGTATTCTTTATCATATCTCGTTTGTTCATAATAGGCTTTTGTGTCATGCTAGAATCGTATTAAGCGGAAACATTAATGCGGGTGTGATACGTAAACAACCAGGTCCCTAGTAGCATCTACTAAGACTAGTTTCGTTGCGCGATTGATGATCGAGGTTTCCCGGTCATGGGGCATGGCGCCGGTCGGCAATGAGAGTCATATCGCTGGAGAGTGATGTGATGGACATACCCAGATTTGGAGAACATAGTCATTACACCTTTGACCGTGAGATCAACTCTTATTGATATTACCCGAAGATACTTTGATTGCACCAAACGTCGTATCTTATTTAGTATGACAATAACGGTGATACTTTTGGGTATTGGAAAGGAGTATTGAGACGAGGGGTCAAGAGCGGGATTTGCCAGTCCGCGTAGCAGGATAGATACTCTCGGGCCCACTCGGTGAGATCTTGTCTAATGAGCTTGCAAGCATGTGACTAGGTCACGGAGACATGAGATCATGAACGAGTAGAAGATAACGTCGTCGGTAACGAGGTCGGGATTAGGTATGGAGATATCTATGGAACGACATTCGGACGTGCTAAGTATCGCTATGGCAAAAGGTCTAAGACTTCACGTTCAGGTTTTATAGATGAAAGTCATTCGTTATATCTCAGGGATTAATTCAGGGGGTCCAGGCCTACGAGTTAGTCGTTGATCATTGAGGAGTCTTGATCATACCTGATATTATATCGAACCGCTAGGGTAACACACTTAAGGGGTTTCGACAAGACAACCGGAAAGGAAGGAGATCACCGGGACAGTCCCGGGAGAGGTCCGATGGAGATCGGGCAGCGCCGAAAGAGTTTTCGGAGCTAGGAAATATTTTATATATTATGTTTGATATTAATTAGTGTTATTAATATGCAAATATGATTTTATATATTTATTTTCGAATTTATTAATGCAGATTTTCCCTAAATGGGCCTTCCGGACGAAAGAAGGCCCAAGAGGGGAAAATTCCCTAGGGGAATTCGGTGGGGGGCCAGGAGGGCCGGCCTAGGTGGGCCACAAGGGGCCCACCAGGGGGCCGGCGCACCTCCCAAGCTGAACCAGGCTGTGGGGGGTTAGTCCCACATTGCCTGGCTGGCAAGGTTGGCTCCCCTTGGGAGCCTATATAAGAAAGGGCAACCCCAGCCTTTTAATTCACCAATTAATTCCTGATTTCTCTCTCGATCTCGTGGTTCCCAAGTTGGAGCCGCGCCGAGCAAGAGGAGTCGGGGATCTCCTCCACCATAGCCCGCTGCCGCGCTGCTGGTGTTCCGGTCCAAGTCTTCCGCTGCTCGTCCTGGACTGGATCTTCGGAGGCGTCGTCTCCACCGTACGTGTGCGACTCCCTGCGAGGTGCTGCGCTAGCGGTACTCGGAGGCCTGCTTCCTCTACACGACCTTGAGGTCGGCTACGTCGGTCTTCATCGACAACGTTTGTGCGGGAATGTAATCCCCGCTTTCGGTTTACAAGGGTACGTATTCCGATCTCCGTTCGTACTACTATATCTGAATAGAATAGATCTTGGCTAGTTTAAGGATATCGTTGCTAGGAATTTTTTTTCTGCCCACGATGCCCTTCAGTAGTTATATAGTAGCATTTGTTTGCTCACACACACGTCACCAAATCTTTTTTTTGATCTCAACAACTAACGCCGGTGTTGGATAGTGAATTAAAATTTATTGTGCGGGGAATAAATGTCAGTAGACAAATAACTATGAGAAGGTGCAAAATTAATTGACAAATATGCGCACCCATTCTCCATCCTAAGAAAACTCCCTCACATACAACTTTTCTAGTCCTAAACCAACTCCCACTCAAACCGTTCACCATGGCTTGCAAGACTACTATCATTGTGGGCATTGTGCCCATCTTTATGCTGGCACTCCTCGTGTCTTGTGGTAAGGAGAATATACACATCCTTAACTTGAATTTATAAAGTTTGAAAATATATTTTAATAGTATGCGATGATACGATATTCTTGACTTCATTTCATCTTATTTATTTGTACATGTAGATATGGTTCAAGGGAAGTGGAAGTGCAAGGATCAGCAAACTACAGTACCATGTAGTGACGACAATACGTGCAACCAGTGAAGTGGGCCTAGCTCAACTGGTTGGTTCCTTGTGGTGGAACTAGCCCACCCAGGTTCAAAAACTAGACTTGACATGGGTGCTCACACTTTTCTGGATTTTCCAATATTTATCCGGCGTTATGCTTTCAGTGGTAGGTGACGTGCCCGTCAACAGCGAGGCGCCTGTGGTGACTTCGTCAACCTCAAGATCTGCCGAACCAGTCTCTCGGAAGTGCTCATAGGGGTAGGGTTTACGTCCATACGTTCATAGGGGTGTCTGTATGTGTTTGTTTGTGAACGTCTGCGTTTGTATTGTGTTTCTCAAAAAAAAAAGACAATACGTGCAACCAATGGTGTTATATGAACCCTGGTTCGTACTGCAATATCCAGCACGGTGGAGGATTTTGTGTGTGCCATGAATGTTTGTCATCACTCATCAATTAGTTTGTGTAATGCAATCACACAAAATTACCAGATGAGAAGTAATAAGCCATTAAATGGGCCATGTACAACTTAGGGATCAAATAACAATATGCCATAACAGCTCCGAGCATACAACCGGCAAACTAAGGATCAAGTTTTAATTTTAACGAGTTGGCAGCAGCCGCGCGAACGCGTACCCCCTCTGACACAAACTACGGCGTCCACTCTCCCGCTTGGGGAGATGGTAGACCAACGCGCCCACCAGGTGCAATGTAAGCCATTGATCTAGGCCCCGACCCTTCTTGATCGGCCGTAGACCCTGTCCAGGTAAGTACCATGCAACGTTGCACCAGGGTGCCTCTATATAACTGGTTCTCTCGCTGGCGAGGTACCAATCGAAAATAAACAGACACTCAAAAAAAGTACAAGCTCAAACATCATTAATTAACTCCTTATCAATCTCGATTCATTTAAATATGAGGACAAGAATTGAACCGATTCAATTAATTACAATAGAACAATTACACAACAAAAGAGAAACGAAAGAAGGTATTTGTTGGCGGTAGATGGTTTTTACTAAATCTAAATTGTGATTCTTTAGTTATTTATTTTAGATTTGCAATTCTTATAATTTTTACTCTTTTTAAGTTTTCTTATTGCCGAGCCATAGTAATTGCACCTATTAAAGAAACTAGAAGAATTATGGAAATGAGTTCAAACGGAAGATAAAAATCGGTTGCTAAATGAATCCCAATTCGTTGAACATTATTTATGAGACACTGTTCTACTATTTGGTTTGATCTTGTAGTCCAAAGAATTCCATACCATGATGTATCTGGGATAGTAGTCATTAGTGAGAGATCGTGTTGGTGGTTCTACAACAAGCCGCCTCGTAAAAAATCCCACTGTCTCTTTCGGTACCCTAGTGAAAAAAACAGTGCCTAAAAATTTACTACTCTGAATTTACAGAAGCATATAGATACATAAACGCCTTCGGACCAAGAAACTAACCACACATGCCTACTGTGATCTAAGCACAAAGTGCTTCTAGCTACAGCCGTGGGAGTGGGACGATGACGATACGATTGTTGCCTAGGCCTCGTAGGCCTGTTTCTGGGCTTCGATCTCGGCGTGCTCAAATGGTGGTCATCCATCCTGAAATGGAGCCAACCACGCCGTAGCATACCAGTATATAGAACTCCAACATTGTCCAGCCTATCGTGCTTCACATGTTCATGTGCTTGCCCTGTAGATTGTACGCCTCACCAACCATGGCTAAACCATACATAATTAGTAGTCACTCTCCCACGAACGGTTGCTCTGTCCTCCTCACTGCTGACAGCTCCATCTTAGCTAGTACTAGCTCCTCGATCCACTTCAGTGCATCACAGCCGTGCTGTCGGTCACTACTCACTAGCTAGCTGATTCCAGGCAGAGCGAGCTCGGCATTGCTCGGCCATGGCGTGGGTCGTGCCCGCCGCGGTAGCACTGCTCCTCTCGGTCATGGCGCCGGCGGCGACGGCGTGGACGAGCGCGCACAACATCACGGCCTTCCTCAACGGCCACCCGGAGTACAAGCTGTACAACAAGTACCTGACGGAGACGCGTGTGTGCGACGAGATCAACGGGCGCGCGGCGGTCACCTGCCTCGTCCTCGCCGACGCCGCCATGTCCACGCTCGTCTCCGACGCCGGGGACGAGCTGGGCGCCGTCAAGAACGCGCTGCGCCTCCACTCGCTGCTCGACTACTGGGACACCAAGAAGCTGCGCGCGCTCCCCGACGGCGACACGCTCACCGACACCTTCTACCAGGCCGCCGGCAACGCGGCCAGCAGCCACGTGGGCAGCGTCAAGATGGCCAAGCTCGACGGCGGCGGCTTCGGGTTCAAGGCCGCCGCCAGCCCCGGCGACACCTACGACGCCACCGTGGTGAAGGCGCTGAAGCAGACGGAGTACGACTTCGCGGTGCTGGAGATCTCGGCGCCGCTCGAGTTCGACGGCCTCTTCGACGTGCCCTCCGTCGCCAGCCTCACCAAGCTGCTGGAGAAGGCCGGGTGCAAGCGGTTCGCGGCGCTTGTGTCTGGCACGCCCGGCGTGCTGGCGGCGTACCAGGCGGCCATGGACAAGGGGCTCACCCTGTTCGCGCCCAACGACGCCGCGTTCGGGGCGAAAGGCGCGCCGGACGTCGACAAGATGCCCCGCGCCGACCTCGTCGCGCTGCTGCTCTACCACGCGCTGCCGTCCTACAACCCCAGGGCGTCGCTCAAGCTGATCAGGGCGTCCGCCCGCCCGCTCCGCACGCTAGCGTCTTCCGCGGGTGGGTACAACGTGTCCGTGGTGGCGCACGTCGACGCCGTGTCGCTCGACACGGGCGTCCGCAAGTCCCGCGTCGCCGACACGGTCCTGGACGACACGCCCGTGTGCGTGCTCACGGTCGACAGCCTCCTGCTGCCACTCGAGCTCTTCGCCGACGCGCCGGCCGCGGCGCCAGAGCCCGCGCCGGCGCCGTCCCTCGCCGCCGACGCGGCGTTGAGCTCTCCTCCCGCGCCGCCACCGGCCGCCGACGTGCCGTCGTCCGAGGAGCCCGCGGACCGCAAGCACAAGAGCCTGAAGGCGTCGTCCGCCGCCGCATCGCGGTGGTCGATCGGCGCGTTCGCCGCGGCTGCGTGTTGCTTCCTTAATCTCCTGAAGATTTGATTTTTCTTCTTGCTTTGTGCCGCTGTTCCGGTTCCGGCCATTGTTGATTGCAATTTTCATGAAACAATGTGTACATTTTGTTCGTTCTTCTCATGCTGGCGCTTATATTTCAGAACACACAAATCCGCTGCAGATCGAGCAGCTACTACACCTTTGCCATTTCTCAACAGGATCGTGCTCCGTGTAAAAACTAAAAAACAATACCGGAGGATGGTGACTTTGGCTGTACCGAATTGTAAATTGGATGGAGCTGATGGTGCATGTGAGCTTTGTTTGTTCTCCGAGGCAGCCCCACTGTAGTCACTAGGCACTGAATGGAAAAGTGCCCATTTGCCGGGTGCCATTCCACTATAGCCAGATCCGGCCGGTTGAGCTGGCGCTGTCAGTTCCTACGGATATCTATTAATATACGATTCAGGGCTCAGGACCATCATTCCTTTTCAATTCAAATAATAACGGCCCATCTTCAGCAGGTAAACTCAGATCATACTGCAGCTATTTACAACCAGAAGAAGACAGGACATGACTCTCCTCCGTGATGAGCCCAACCATATGATGAACTTGTGGTACGGTAAAAGGGTGAGGAAAGCTCAAAAAGGTAACAGGGTACTGCATCACTCGATCAAAGTAAACAAGGGCCACTGTTCTCAAATCCTGCTCATTGGTAAAAATGTACATATTGATACCTGTAGCATTTACACAGGAAATTGGTGTACGTCCAATTACGAATTCTTTCAATTAACAGAGAGAAGACACATTTCATAACTTGTACTACTACTATTGAAGCTGTTATCGCAAGAAATATACTATACCCTAGGTAATATCTACAACCTAAGTATTATGAAGTACTATTAGATCTTGGTAATGGCAGGCGGCTACTGTAAGCACAAAAGCTAAGTTAGTCTTTGCTGCTTGCTGCGCGTTCCTTCTTCTGGCCACCGAGAATCCGGGAAATTTGAAGTCCTCTACTGAAGGCTTGATTGAACAGCATCCGCGTCTGGAACTCGGAAACGAAGGGGAACCATGACAGAACCGTGATCGGTGTAAAGAGAAGCACCCCCATGATTACCTCGTACGCCCGTGCGAGGGCACGGACAGATCCCCATAGCCCTGTTAGCCGAACAATACGTCTGGAAGCTTGTGCAATCTGAAAAGGAGGAACGAACAGTAAGAAGAGCCAACATAAGCATAAACAAAGCACACTGTTACAACAAGTACTAGATGAGTAGATGACGCGGCACAAGGAAGACAAAAACGGACCAGAAGTATTCCCCATCCGGTGGGCAAGAATGCCAGGACGCAGACAAGTATGTCCCGTATAGTCATGTGAATAACTACTACCAACACGACCAAAACGGCAGCAAATGAAACAAATATCATGAACTTGATCAGACGGAAGAATAGCTGAAAGTTCGCACTGAATCTCCTTCTTCCGACAGATATGATCTGAAAAGAGAGGAAGCAATTTACAATGGAATTTAGTGAACATAACTCTTAGAAATACGGTGTTAATAGGATATGGCCCTATTATGCTAAGAACATTTTTTCGATAAAGGGAGCTTTATTACTTAAAGAATTATGCTAAGAACATAGCATTGTGTGATTCATGTTCTGTTGACAAAACAATCACTCACTCACCTTCATAATAACCAACACCCCCAAAATTACAAGCCATGAAAATAAGTATACCTGGAAGTAACAAAAATTGAAAATGTTAAGGGCCCTTCCAACCACCTAGCACAATCAGAATACTGCTTTCAACGGACATAAAAACATACCATGATACTTTTGTCGCCTTTGATATTTTTTTCGCCTGTGATAGTTAAGTGGTAAACAAGCCCATACTGATATATGAAAAAACGCAGGGACAAAATTATCTCGCAGAAGATTCCAATTGGTCTTGAATACTTCAGATGCTCCTGCTCTAACTCCCACCAGGATTCCCAGCTCTTTTCTGCTGACACACCGATCCCACCACGATTACTGATCCACTTATTCCAATCAGACCAATCATCCAAAATTTTCGCCCACTCAAACCCCGAGGGGTTGAACAAAAAGGGTGCAAATAGCCATGTCAACACCAGGAACCACATTGAGAATGTAACAAAAATATAGGCAATGGTTGAGTGGGAAGATTGACCAAATAGTTCATAAATGATAAGCAGAATCATCAACTCGAGGCCTTTAACAAAGTGGCTGCGAGAATATAGCCTGTAGTTCTCTGCAAACTTAGCATGAAAGACAACAAAGCCCCTACCAGTACTTCTGTACTGAGCACCTCCATGAAGCAGCATGCGCCCATAATAGTGAGTCTTAGTGCCAAGTGAAAATGTAAAAAACACAGCTGCCAATTGCAAGTTCATCATTATAAATTCACTTAGTGCCTGGCCAAATCCTTTTTCAAGGCCAATTTCCATCATCATGGGCAGGGCCATCAGAAAACCAAGCTGAACAAGAGACTGCGAGGCAAGAGCAACCTGAAGAGCCTGATTATGACTGAACTTCCGTTGTGTTGCGAGCCCTTCTTCAAGTCCACTGAGGCCAAGATAAAGGCGTCCATACAGAAACACATAAACCGTGACAACTGTCAACTGAGAGGAGTAAAAGGTGTTAGATAAACTGTCGTTCATTTTGCCAATATGCTCCAATTGCTAATACAAGTTGTTTTAGCTTTGGCAAATGAACATTTTTGGGAGCATCAACATAAATCTATAGGTGTATAACATAAACAAGGCAGATATGCCCATCAAATTTAGAACAACCTATATCTAGAGAGCAGTTTGAGGGCAAAAACAACATTATCAATCGTCCGACAAACTTATATGGAGTAGAATCAACACAGTCGAACATACCAGTGTACTGAAATAAAACCCCACAGTGGTGAAGTAGCATGAAAGCATCCTGAAGAAATCAAAACGGTGCCCAAGACGGTAGATATCACGGCTAAGGGTCTGTTCACCATTTCCATTTGCTACCTTAGCCTCAAACTTTGAGATCTGATTTAGCCCTACATCTCTTCCCTTACCAACTTGCACATATTCATGATGTGTTACATTGCCTCCACGGAGAGTTGAGTTATAGCCTGAAATGTTGAAGACGAGAGGAATTACTATATACTATGGATATGTATCTTATAATTTGTTATTCTCGCAAATAATCTCTTTTATTTCTAACTAGCCTGCTGCTATATTTCGGGTGGGGGCATGAACAGAAACTCCAATGGCATTGAAGAGAACATTAAAATTACTCCATAAACACCATGAGGAACTTGATCTTAAGAGTATCACTGATCACTAGATTAAATCACAAAACAAACCTGCGAAAATATCTTCACTTAAGTTGATACTCCTTGATGCCTTACTGACACCACCCCTTGTTAGATGGAAAAGCCTATCAAATACATCGGGGTGGCCATAGTGGAACCGAACCCTAGAAAAATCCAGTAATTGACTTAGATGCAGTCCAAAAAGGAAATTAATTAATGAAGATTAGATTATGACACTTAGTACATAATAGGAAGTTATGCGATATAGGAAACAAATATGTGAGTCATGCACTCCGTGATCCACTTTTGCAAACGAGTCTTGATATTCTTAATCAGGCTTCTGTAAGGCATTACTTGGAGCCTGTTATCTTGTTATAGTTGACAAATGAAAAGAAATGCAAACGAGACATCCTATGAAAAATCTAGATTTATCAAGTTACCAATGAAGCCTTTATTACTTCGAGTTATATTTCTTCACCCGAATATAACCGTACAAATTTTCTACTATCTGACTCACTGTTTCTGTCACAACAGAATGGTGGGCTTTTGTAACGCATTACTGAACCCTGCTATCTTGTTATAGTTAACTAATGAAAAGAAACGCAAACGAGACATGCCATGGAAAATCGAGTAGATCAAGTTACCAATAAAGCCTTTATTACTTTGAGTTATGTTTCTTCACCCGAAGATAACCATATATTTTCTATTATCTGACTCTCGCCATTTCTGTCAAAAATGAATGGTGGCGCAGCAATACACCAAACTGAAGTTGCACTGAATTTACAGCAAGAAAACTCCGAATATGCTCAAAACGAGTCTTCAGACAGGAATGCATAATATTTATCCAAACTAAAGAAAAGTAGCAGAGGTCGTGTCTATACATTGTTGGAGCTGTTGAACTTTTTCATCCGACTTAGCTTCTCTACGGGAAACTTCAAAACATCAGTCTCTAGTTGTCAGTTCTGCTTCGCTACATTTAAGGAAATTGACAATATTCAATTGAAACTTAGTGCCTGTATTTCTTTTGTGTCTGAAACGGTGTGTTCCATATTACTGCCTTTTGGATTTTGTGATAAGTTACATATGTTTTAATGTGTTTTCTTCACTTTATGTCACTTTATCAGATGTTAGCCTCTTTGCATAAAATCAAGGGAAAGGCTGCCGGGAAATTCCCTTGCCCGGACGCCACAATGTGTGGGAGCTTTCGGCCCTGGGTAAACTTTTTTTACTTATATCAAATGCAGAGACGGCTTTTGCCTTCTTTACAAAGAAAAGACTCTATTTCTGAGCAAAAAATGTTGCTTGTTATCCCCTTTTTTAATGAAGAGCTTGTTATCCTTATAGCAGTACATTGCTTTATTCTCTCTTTTTTTGTTGTGAGTGTGGCCACGTGGCGTGACCACAGACACAAACACAAAGGTTGTGGTGGATCAACTCCGTTTTGCCACTACAATATGGACAATACAAAGCCTGAAGGAACTACTTCAACGTGATGCGCTAGATATCGGTCTAGATGGTCTTTGCCTACAGTTCTGTAAGGAGAATACGAGATCGAATGAGAGTTTTTCGGCGAGGTGGGATTAATGAATTTGGTGAGGAGGGCGACGAAGGATCTGTTGATGGTGTGGTCGTGGAAGCTTTTTGTGAGCTATAGCAGGACTGGACCGACCGAAACCCAGGCATGCTTCCACAATGTAGGACCAAAACCGTCGGCGTTCAGAGGCAGCGGCACCGGTGCGTCGGCGATGCCGATGAGGCCAGGTAATTTCACTCACATTGTTTTATCCTCATGCATGATTAATTTAAAAATGGAACAATCACTAATTACTACATATAAACTAGACCGTGACATGGCCTATTCCTGACATGAAATCTATGATGTAATTGTTTAGCCATTTTCCTTGTGGTTGATAACATTGTCGGAATAATATTGCAGGATATTTTGTTTTTACTCAAACATATAAGAAGAAAATGTGATTGTGAAATAATTAATAGGAAAAGATCTCACTTCAGTGGGTTTGCAAGCAATCGTTGCCCAATAGTCACAAAACTGTGCTCCTGATTAGACATAAACCATGCAAGGGAGGAGACACTGCATCATTGAAGAAAAGAAAGGTATAAGATGCATAAATAACAGAAAATAAAATCAAAACTGTGCATTACACTAGTAATCGACCTGCCAGTAAAAATGTGCTCCCTAACTCCAAGTATAGATGGATGCCGGACTCCATGTACTTTAAGGAACTCTTGGAGCAAGTTTCTCATTTTAAGTGCTTCTTCCAAATAGTTATCCTACGAAATTAAAGGCATGAGGACAAGCAAATGAGTTTGACTAAAAGCATTAACACAACTTCACAAAAAAGCACCGTACACATGGTGGGACATACCTGGTTCATATCTATGGTTTGCAGGCCTTCACCACGGGTGAAAATTATTGCATGATTTTGATTTTCAGGCTTTCCTTCTCCCAACAGTGCAGGGCCTGGAAGTTTTATCCGGTAGATAACCTTGCAAACAAAGATGTGTCCAAATGAGCAATGTTACATGCTTACGATATGATTATGAGTATGACTGACCAGAGTCAAGATCGAAATTCCAAACTCATATATATCAACAAAAAAGAGTACTCATCCAGAAATCTTGACATTTTGATGGAAAGAGAGTTCCGTCAATGAAGACTGCAAGTTTAGGGACTCCACATTCACCATGACACTTTTCCTAACTAGAGTAAATTTCAGAAAATAAGTTAGAAAACCTAGCAGACTACATTTCACATCTAATGACCTGCACGAGCTAAGTCAGGCTAAGGAAGATTAGTACCACCGTTTTTTGCACCTAGAAGATGATTGAGAATACCTCTTCTGCTTTCCTAATTTTTTTCTTTCTTCAAAGCTGAATTGCATTGTTTGTGTTTTTGCACCTTCCATCACTTGTTTTAGATCCATTCTAGTTTCAGAAAAATGGTCAAGTTGAACTATAGTTACCTGATCAAGACTTTGCACAGGATCTGCAGATTCAGAGTCTTTAGTTAGAGCAACCTTTACCAAAGTAGAGTAATAAGCTGTCTCTATTTTCTTCTCTCCTACTCTATCTTCCACCTTATCAATATATGCTACACGGAGAGAAGGGTACCTGCGACAAATGAAACTCAAGAAATAAGTTTACAGTTCGAATGTAAACTCTAAAGAAAGATGACAAACTATATTATAAAACTGTAAAATGGATAAAGTGCGTATTTTAGTCCTGCATAATTTCATGGTCGAATGAGATTGCATCAGGGAGAACAAAAGAAAATAAAGTTTCCATGGTGATATACTGTTAAGAGCTTCCAGCACTATTCCTTTGAGCTGCTTCTATATTTTTGTTTCTCCCAAATGCAATCTACTTTGATGAAGAAATTTAGGGCCATCTAACATCCCTTCATCTATGCACCTATTCTGAGATTGCGTGTTTGAAGGTGACCAACCCTCCACGGCAAGTCGACAACCCGAAGATCAAAGAGGAAGCATCCGCTTGGGCCAGCGCCGGTGCCCTCAGCCTACGTGAACTGCTGCCACAGATGACATGGGACATTCACTGATTGTAACCCGCTTGTACCCTAACCTCCTAGGAGGATTGTAAAACTCTCTTTCTATTCAATGAAAAGAAACGCAAAAGCTTTTTGCGTTTTCTCAAAAAAAAAACTTGTAAGTAAATTTCATGCAAGGTACATCAAGATACGCAGCATTGAATGGTATTCCACAAAATATATCCTCAAATTGTACTCAGGCATAGGCAAAAGGATCATTACGTTCTCATTAGCTGCAATATGTCTTGGGCATTAGGAAGAGCAGAACGCTTGTCATTTCCGTATTGCTGGCATGATACCACATAGGTGAACTTCATATCAGCCAAAGCTTCACACTGAGCAAGCAAAGACCTCTGTTGTATTTTCCACTCTTCATCCGATATTGACTCGGCTGCTTTATATCCTTCCATGAGATCTGCATAAAACTCATGTTACAATCATTAAACTCTGCTTGCACTAGTAACAGTGTGCTCCTAATGGTATCACACCTATCTTTTTCCGGTTTGGGTTTGCTGGAGAGATAATGGAACTTATAAGAAAACAACGATATCATATTACCTTCATCTTTGGCCATGTCTAGAAATGCTTCAAGAATCAAAGCTTTTCGGTAGTACATCATCCCTCTAACTGTTTCAGATCATTCAAATAATTTAAAATTAAGAATTATAAGGTAAATTTGAGAAAATTGTAGAAATTGTTTGAGAAAGGGTGATAATGTAGCTGAATTCAACAAACAAGAGCTCTTTGAACATAATCACAGCCATCCGTTTATCAAGGTTAACTTTGTCTATTCAACCGCTCCAATTATAGAGAAGAGGAAAGGTTTTCGATGCACTAAATTATCATTTTCCTATTCACTTACTCCCTCTGTTTCACAATGTAAGCCTTTTTAGCTAGCTAGTGTAGCTTGCTAAAAAAGACATATATTTTGGAACGGAGGTAGTTACTAACACATAAAACAATTCACAATATAGAGCGCTGGTAAACTGCTATCGTTTTGTACGTAGTGTTAGCATTTTTTTGTTGAAATAAATTTTATGCAGTGGTAAAGATATTGATAATTGCACGTACACATAAATCATCAAGTAGAATTACCGTTTTCCGGTTCAGATCATCATAGGAGAGTTCAAAGTTAAAAACATGAATTAATCCTTTATGGGCGTCAAAGTAACAAGTATATTAGTAATGTTTTTTTTGCGCATAAGTAATGATTTTTTTATCAGAACACCCAAACAGTAATTCTAATTAAGTTGTGTATACATGAATCCAAAACATGGGAAATGGTAACGCAAATCCGATGATGCATGGAAAGGTCTTAAGTAACCAGTAGTACCTGTCCGAGTAAGCGTTTGACCTCTGTATGAAGCCCATAGACGAAGCTCCTCCTTCAGGTATTCATTATCTTTAGATTCTTCCTCCCAATCAACCCTTTCCTGAAAGTTTTTCCATTCATCTGCATACATAAGAACAGTAAATGCCGGCTGTTCCACAATATACTTCATCTGTGACAGGACAAGGAGAATGTTCTTCCTCCTCCACCTGGGTAAATTTTCTGTAGGTAGAACAGAGTGGAAACTCCATCTTCATTTTGCTCCTCAAGTTCTTTGATGGAGAAAAGAACATGCTCATTGTAATACGGGGTCAATGCACTACAGATAAAAACAGAACTTCATCATTAATAAGAGCAAGGTCTCAACATGTGAAACAAAAGCAAGGTGAAAAGAAAAGAAAGAGGGAAGTGAACAAATCTTATCATTTCAGACAATGCCAACTACATATATTACAGTTTTACTTGTAACATCCAGAAACAAATCACTAGTAAATCTATAAACTTGACCAGAGTTTGACAAAAAGAGTGATGCAAGGAAGCTCAAAACAAGATTATTAAAACTAATATGCAATTCACATATAAGAACTTACGAGAATGAAAGTGTATTTCGGACTTTAGGAGCATCAGGCATATTCATAAACAAAGAATTGGTGAAAAACGTAAGACGCCTTCTGGCTTCAAGATTTGAAGGAACGTCCATAGCAGATTCTTTCACGGTGAGCAGTAATTCCAGTCTTTTTACCTGGAGCAAGAATGGGAACGAGAATAATTTTGTTATTGCTAAGTATTTAGACTGGAGCAATTTGGTCAGTAAATTGTCTCTGGTGGCCTAGTCTAAGAAATAATGCACCTCATAAAAATAACAGACATTCAGGGTTTTCAAAGTTTGAAATACTTCTTCATTTAAACCTTTTCTAGCCAAGCATCTGTGGCATGTAGGGGAAACTTGATAGCTCCAGAAGGTTGGAATAACTGATATTCATGATCCAATGTGTTCATGCCCTCAGGTCTTCGATATGAACCCCCATGACTTGACTCAAAAATACTGCCACATTGCAAAAGAAGCAATGAAAAACCACAACAAGAAGTTGTTCATGGGATGAACCTTAAACAGTAAGCTATAATGGTATAATACTTCATCGTCAGTGATATTTGCAGACGATTAAAACAGAATTTGTACCTAGGAAGTTGGTCCTCCATTATATCTCTGGTTACAACCTCCAACATATCTTGAAAAATCTTTATAACAGCAACCCTGTCTTTATCATCATTCTTTTTCTGATATCAACAACAAAAGAAAGATGGATGAAACAAACAATTAACATGATGAGGAAAAACAGCAGAATCTTGTTGCACAAACATGTGAATGGAGACTCCATTATGGTAGTACGTCTAACAAGTATTATGCAATGGAATATATTCAAAAGGATAATGTGAGCCTTTGTTTAGAAAATGGAAGCTTTGTTACCCCCAGCCTCTGAATCAGAGAGGCATCTAGCCTCAGATAATGTTAGTTTACCAACCACCATCCATAAAAAAGGGAAACTTTGTAAAGATCTAGATATTTCCTTAATGCACCATTCATGCAATGCTGTTCTATTGTTAGGTAAACTGCGCACTGGTCCTGACTAGTATTTCTGCAGACTGCAAGGGCAACTATGCCTTGTCCGAAAAACACAATGTGTCATGTACTGGCACAAATCATTAGAACCACCAAAATGTGGCATGGATAATATTCCGAACACCAAATCGCTCTGCTTCATGGTGAGGTCTGGTCGTCTGGTATCCAGGTTTCGAGCTGGTTATGGCGAAAGACAGACCATCTTTATTGGCTCAGATTCACGCATAGACAAAGATTGTTGCTGATAGAGTATTGTGTCGCATACTAAAGCTAGGTCGGCAACAACCTAAAATGATTATCCACTCCGGACTAGATGGGCGACACCTCAAACTTGACTTCTCCAGTACAGAGTTCTAAGGTAGCATGAGAAGACATCAGGTCAATCTGTTATTGGTGTACACTGCCAACACTTATAACGAATATGAATAATGCCACTTTAAAACCAAAATAGTAAATGATATTGCTTTTTATTGGATGCATACTTTCCAGGAATGTAACATATTTGTACTTCTCAAAATGAGCAAAATAAATTGCACCCCTTTCAGTAATTTGTTACAAAGTACTTCCTCTGTATCTAAATATAAGACGTTTTGGTAGCTCAAATTTAGCTACCAAAACGGCTTACATCTTGTTATGGAGGGATTAGAAAATAAGCTATAGCTTATAATGGATTTATAACTTTGTTTTGTACAATTTAAAATATGTCACACATACCAAGTATTCTACCAATTCTGCAATTGAAAATATGTCATACATACCAAGTATTCTACCAGTTCAACAAACTTATCATAAAGATCTGGTAGGGATTGCATATTCAAATCTGTAATAACTTTGTCTTCTTCAATAAACTTTTCGACTTCCACGAATATAGTATTTATGACCCTGAAAACAACATAAATAAAACAGCATCCAGTACACCGTGGATCAAATATACTATTTCTCCCAAGTTTAACAGATTAAGTGTAGGAATCATAAAACAGGTATAGGAGGGAACCTCTTCTCCTGTTCACCCTGTACAAGGTCATTGATGATGTTTTTGCATGATGCATAGCATTCTTCAATTGCACAAGAAAAATAGTAATCATTTGCAATCCTCTTTTTCAGGTCACTATCTTTGCCATTACTATCTTTAGCCATGTCAACAGCTATGGGGACCTGTGCATTCACATTATTAAAAACAAGATAAATAGAAAGGAATAAAAGACTGCTTCTCATAGACTAGAAAATAAATAAAATAACTAAAAGGAGAGAAGAACCATGCTAGCAAGCAAAAATGGAGGCCACTGCATGACACGAAGACCCTTATCAGCCACATATGGAACAAGCAGGAGCTCCTTCTCCCTATGTTAAAAATGAAGCCCTTACTTATGGTCAGGAAACATAAGTGCAATTGAAAACTTATAGTCCATTAAATTTAATCACCTGTTGTCTATAAGGTCTTCATCTCGAAAGCTAGTTACAATTTCATTCCACATCTGTGCAAATCTGGCAGCTACCTTCTCCTTGTCTTCATGCTTCATCTAAATGTCGCATCAGTAACAATATATTTCAAACAAGTTCGAAATCAAACAAAAAAATGCAAGAATGTGGCAAGGATATGTAAACAAAGTGTAGGAGTACCTCTTTAAAACGATTGTGTAAATTAGACTTTAGACTTTTCTTCCGTCTTGGATCAGATGTTTCAGCCGGAACTAGACAATCATTCAAGGCTAAAGGTATTGAATCAAAGCGAGATCGCAGCATTCCAAGGGTGCGGATCTGCCTCGTCCAGAAAAGGAAAGCCATTTGTAAATATTTTCTTTTGCGAAACAACAATCATTCATATGAAACTTAGAGACAGTGTATCACTTTCAACTCAAGAACATTTTGGGCTACATATGTAGCTTAATGAGCATTTCTTTACATTTACCACAAACAATTCATTCGATCAACACGAGAAAACCTGTCATGTCCAGATCCTAGTGCTGTGCAGGAATCCAGCCAAGTTTGTCCTACGTTTTGCATGCAGAAGGGCTATGCCCCAGCCCCTGTGGCATAAGATAGGAGAAGTAGTGCCTATTGAGGAGCCCGAGTTAAACAGTCGTACTATCCCAGCACCTTTCTGTACATGCATTCCCTTGTAGAGTTCTACTCACCACCCCCTCCACCCGGGTAGCGAGGCTCCAAGTCTGAGCCACCATTGAGCACGAGTACTATACAGCATGAACTAAATAATCAAGTACGTGTCTAAGCCACCCATTGAGGACAAGCACATTCTACAACCACGGAAGTACATGCTCTAATAAATTGCCACGGTACTTCTCTCGAATCTCAATAACAATTAGCCCAAGTTCTCTCTGAAAAGGTTTCCCTCTTTCACAGGAAAATGGCTGCAAGAAAAGATGCACCACGCTGCATATATAAAATGTGGATAAATCGTTCTTGAAACGAACAATGTTGAGAAAATACTCAAGAACCAACAGTAGAAAACAATTTCTGAGAGTAAAGTCTATTGGACGAATTATAAATAGACATGAATGAACAATTAATAAACAACCTCGCCAAGTCGTTGGAAAGCACCATAGATTCCACCAAGTAGAGTCGAGAAGATTGTATACCAAATCTGCGTGTCCATGAAATACACCTAAAAAGCAAAGAAAATGCACATAATCATTGCAGTGCTCCCATCTACTGCACATTTCAATTCTCATACTTTTCATAAGCAATTATAAGTAGATATTGACATTTACAGAAAAACAAAGGAAAAAGGATCTACCAAAATGATTGGGACCCAAAGTGCAATCACAACACCAATGTTGCCCTTCGCTGCATAACACAATTTAGGAATGTTACAATTTAAAAAAAAACAAAAAAAATGCATGAGATAAATACCTCTTGGAAAAAATTCATGCCACCGGAAATTATTTATCGGGAATTTCATGATATCCTTGGTGGGACCAACAAGAGGCTTGATCTACAGGAGTAAGCACAAACAAGGGAGTTGGAGATACAGTTTCAGAGTAAACAGATTTATCTGAACAAATATTAAAAAAATTACGTGGCTTAAAATCAATTAGGTTCAAATACTCCCACGACTTTAAAATACAACCTGCCACTTTACTGGGATATGTTGCTTCGAGGTATCAAAACATCATGGTTTCTGCGTGTTCCATCTTGCTTATGAAAAAATAAGGTGCAACATGTTCAAAGTGTCTAGCAAATAAATTTATGACAATTACACTAGAGGCTACTTCTTTTAACCAGCACTAGAGGCTCCTTAAGGGTACAGCACGGGGCACTAACATAGGCGTCAGGATGGAATTCCTGGTCGATGGGCAGTTGGGCCATCGAATCGTGGTGTCAATATGGCGTCAACAAGAAAATAGAGTAGAGCACTTGCACTTTTTTTTGTCGCGCGAAATAGAACGTTGTATGGAGAATGGAGCGGTCGATTTTATTAGCGACCGAAATAACCGTCCAGGCTTGTGAGTGTCATGTTTCATGCATATTTTTTCCGATAAATATCCCAATTATCCCAAAAGTCTGAGCTGATGAGAAGGACTAGTGCAGTCCACATATACTCTAACACCCCCTCTCACGTGTGACTGGGAGAGGCCGACACGTGCACACAAATCTTAGAGGTATGCGCCCCGGCCAATACGTGGACTCAGAGGTATGACTCAAGGGGTCTATATGTGGACTCAGAGGTATGGCCCAAGAGATGTATACGTGGACACAAAGGGGGTCTACAAGCAAATTTCCAATAAAGTATGAAAGCCAGTACTCAAACTCAAAACCCTGGGCTCTGATACCATTTCATGTTTCATACAGTAACCAACTACCTCAAAAGTCTGAACTGCTGGTAAAAGCAAGTGAAATCCACATATACTGTAACAGTGAGGTCTGACACTTACCTGATAATTCTGCTTTTTGGCAATTATTATTTTGCACTTAAGTGCCTACCTAAGCGTTTTGGAATGTACATACCCTAATCCATATTTGTAAAAAAGTGTGGCTTTTGTTGCTGAACTTGGAAGATCCCTGGGCTTGCTCTGAGATTCACTTATGTTCACAGAATTCTAAGTTTTTCCACTTACGTCATTACAACTTCTTATTTAGTTAAAAAGTGCTAGGATGCAACATAATAACTCAATGAGGCACAAAACTAATGTCGACTCTTAAACTGGATGATCAATGCAATAATCTGGTGGTATTATAACTATTATTTGGCTATAAGTGCAGTAGCAACTGAAAATTAAGGTTTAATATTGCTGTGAAACATTTAGGTGGATGATCAAAACAGACCATTTGGCTCTTTTTAAATGGTATGCTTGCGTTAAACTGGGCTTTTTAGCAGCACTTGGAAGTCATGCCAGGATCATTAATCCCATACTTTATTTATTCAATGCCAAATCATGGTGCAAGCAGTTCTCTGGTAAGTAAGTATCTATGCATTTTTTTAAGTTGAAAGACCAACTTGAAGTATGTCAAATCGTTATATTAGCCTCAAATTAGAAGCTTTACTTAAGGATTGACTGATTATATAGCCTCCTATTTTCACAAACCTAGTATAGGAAGTTCACTCTAAAAGTGCAAGACTTTAGCATCGCTTGTGTTCAGTAAGTTCTTATTCGTAAACAAATGGTAACTAGTAGATCTACAATAACTACCAATGACCTCGTTGTGGCCTAACACAACTAGTTTGACCCTGAAACAGGAAATTTTTCACTATTTTCACTAAATGTTGTTGACATAAACAAGGAAAAAATGGTAGTGTGTGTATATAATTACCTCCACATAGTAGCTAAATACGAACTTTGTCAAAAGAAGAGTAAGCCAAAACATGGTGTACCTAGAAACACACAAACACGAACATGTCAATATATGACCATGCAATTATATATGTATTAGTACTATTTATCATGGATCCAATATGTAGCGAGAAATAACATGTGCACTCTTACATGAAAAGTGAAAAGGCGCTTTCATGCATTCCCCTACCAACAAAAAGGCGTGGCTGCAAAAATGCGCACAACATAAGTTTACAATGTTCAACTAGATACTAGTAAACAACTTTTACAAGTTGTACAGAAGGTTCAGGAAAATCTCAATATGTGGCATCAATATTAAAACGTAAATTACACCAAAAGGTATCTTAGAAACTAAAAATACAATTCAAACCACAAGTAAAAATAAATCAGAAGTTCAATATTTTCGAACATAGAGTGTCTTTTTACACATTATATAATTTTGACATAATTTTTCTTTTTTTAGAGAAAGCGCAAAGGACCTTTGCGTTTTATTTCATTGAAAAGGTAGAAAGGTGAAGCGCAATCCTCCTAAGAGGCCAGGTTCAATTTACATGCACGATTTAATGCACATCCCAAGTGGATGGCAGGAGTACTCTCAGGCCTAAGGCCCCTGCTTGCGCCCACAATCTAGCTTCTTCTTTGATCTTGGGAACCAGGGTGCTCACGAGTGGCTGTGCTTGGTTAAAGACGCAGTCATTCCGTAACTTCCAGGTTGACATAATTACTTTATGTCTTTGTTGCGCATTTTCAAAATTCATTATTATATATATTTAATTATAAAATCTCTACCTTTTCTTTATATCAGTTCACTTTATCAGAAATATTTGAATCTTAGCAAAAATAAAAACATTTGCAATCTACAGTTACTTTTTTTACATCTTACTGTTGAAGAGACGCCCCTTATTCCTCATCAGCAATCGAGAGATATATAAAAAATGAAGGAATTTTACAAATAATTATGTTTATGGTTAGAGGTAGTGTTGTTGTTACAAACTAAAGTGAAACATAGCACAATTCACTCAAATGTATATTACCTGAGACCACCACATGATCAACCTCATGAGCTTGTAATCTGAACCTTCAAGTATCCGGCGTAGAGATGGGAAAGCAAAAAGTACAGCACCTAGCATATTGGGCAACATGTATATAACTGCTGCAATGACAAAGAGTGATGGTTGATTTCGACCATTTCCGAACCAGTTTTTGATGGCCTTAATAATCCCCGTTGGATTCTTCCAGATGTATGCATACGTAATCGACAGTAATATCACCCACACAACTGCCAATATAAACTTCAGGACATATCTAAGCTGGACTGCAAATTCCATGGTTCTCCTGGCCCTCCAATTAAAGATTATGTCAAGTGTAGCTGTAAATACCAAGAAGTATTCAAATCAAAGATGAACTTGAGCAAACAATCATGAAGGGGTGTTATTACAGCTTTATGCTCACTGAAAGATCGTATTGAAACACAATTATAAGCTTGCTGACCCTAAGTAGAACTTCCTTCCACAGCAAGTCTTCATGTGTTAAACTTTTGCTATGATACATTCCTTTCCAAACTAGCATAATCAAACTCGTGCTCAGTGGCAAGAGCATATAACCATAGCTTACTCTGTTTCATATTCAAAAGTGATATTCTACCGCTAACCCTAGTCATATGATTGTCCGGGGAGAGATTTAAGAAGAACGCGATGCGAGCATATTCCAAAACTTCAGCACCTTACCACCCATGATTTTAACCCATATCAAAGATGATGCAAATAAACTTCCGCTGCTAAATACATATGAACTATTATGCCGGGAGGGTATTCTTGGCCTGCAATTTTCCTCTTTTTTTGGTTGTTTGTTCATAAACTCCTTTTTGTGCAATGAAATTAGACAAGCTACATGGAAAGTAACATATAAGTGGGAGAAGAAGAACTTGTGGCATGCTAGCACCCAAGGAGAATGAGTGAGGAAAGCATACAAAAATCAAGTACATACAGATGTGAGTAAAAAAATGGTGAAGGGGTAAAAAGAGAGTTACTGTAGCAGGTTGGTATCAAGATTGCATACCTTGTCCGAGATATAGTATGGAAGAAGTGATAAAGATGCTCAATATCTGCTTGAAAACCAGAGGATCAAAAATATTACCTAGTGAACCTCCTTCACTCCAAGCAAGAATTACCATAATCTGGAATAAAAAAAACAATATGTATATTAAGCTGAAAATAATACTCCCTCAGCGTCAAGTTTGGCTAAAAGTGGATGTATCTTGACATAACTAAACTTGAGACAGTTATTTTGGGACGGAGGGAGTACTCTTATTTCAGATATCTAACAGATGATAGGTTGTTCAAGTAAGTTCATTCTATATACATCATTTCTGAATTAAATGCATTGACTCTTCAAAAGAAGAAAGGAAATATGAAATCTGCAACAACAGGAAATTAACACCAAAATGAAAGTAAATACCTGAAGAGCTATGATAAAGAAGTTCCACATTCTATCAAAACTCCTAAATATGTGCCAAAATGACCTTAGCTCGACAAAATTGACCTTCCCTTTCTGCTTGAAAGCTCTAGCTGTGCCCTGGAAATAAACAGTTACACCTAGCTATTGTTGTAGTTCAACGAAATAGGAACATAACATGGTAATAACTAGTTGTTGTAGTTCAACGAAATAGGAACATAACATGGTAATACTAAGATGGATCCTAAAAGTATATTTATTTTGTATACAACGAAATAAGATAAGAACAGAACAGTGAACATGGTAACTAGCTATTGTTGTAGTTCACGAAATAAGAACATGACAATGCTAAACCTTTCCGAATATTTATATGACCTTGCATATGTGGATTACCTAGGCCTTTCCATCAGTTCGGACTTTGGTTGCGTTGGCTAGTGCATGAAACTTGACATGGTATCAGAGTCCTAAGGTCTTGTGTTCAAGTCTCAGCTTTCGCAATTTATTAAAAAATGTTGCACAATTCTAATGGATGCCGCGTTGGTCCCTCTCTGTCCACTTATAGGCCTCTTGAGTCATACGTGAGATTTCTCTTCCTCTATACATGTGTTGGCGTCCCGAGTCACACGTGAGCGGGGGTTTTACAGTATATGTGGATTGCCTAGCCCTTTCCATCAGTTCGGACTTTTGGTCGTGTTGGCTAGTGCATGAAACTTGACAATCCTCACCTCTTATTCTTGTTTCTCCTAAAACTTAACAAGGGTAGGACGTGTAATCACTTCAGATATACCTTATCTCTTCGACCATGGGTCAAAATCCCTTAAACTGTAAAAATCCCAATCCAACTAGAGGCACCTAGGCTAGAGGGATACAGAGTAGGTGGTAGAGTTCACTTTGACCCAAGCCACTTATCTCCCCCGTACCTAAACCCCTGAGAAAACCTATTGAGTATCATGTTATAAACTTATAATGTGGGCACCTAAAAATCATGCAAAATATGAGCATCTGTATCCTAAAAAAGGATACCAAACAGTGAGTCCCTATCTATTTATCTCTCTCATTTTTTACATGGCAGACTTAATTTTTTAACTAAGTGCAGCATGTCATAGAACTTTCTACAAACAAGAGGTAAAAGATTTCTCAAGACTCCAAGGTGCCACTTGTTGCAGATGAATCACCTGCACCTGATCTGTGCAAAGATTCCTTTTCTTGCAAAGCCCATGCGATGCTACTACACCTAAGTTGGACGGGTACCATAGGTCTCTCATGCAAAAAAGTAATACTTCTAGAAGAAAAGCTGACGGCAGTAGCATACAAAATAGTAAGTTAGCATTTGCAATGGCATGTAAAATGTTTCAAAGTTCAGTAACCGCATAAATTGGGCTTACTTCATTTCTTTCATCAGGTGGGTTTATAGGTTGACAAAAGAAATCAGCATCAGCTCGCATAGGCCAACCTAGCCGAAAGCAGTCAGCAGACCTGCAACTTAACAGATATAAATCTAGAAAGCAGAGGTATAAACTGTAAAGTCAGGAAATAGTAATACCAAAAATATTCATTTAGATCGTCATAGTTTCTCCACTGAGAATGATTTCCTTTTTCTATTTTGCTCCTTTCAGCTTCCTGAAAATGATAGTGGAAAATTTAAATTGTAGCGAGTGAAGAAGTATGAAACCCAAGTGAGACCTTCAGACGATGGTTGAGAGCAAAGACAAAATGTACCTTCGCAATGGTAGAGTAAATTGGAGTGACAACCTTTGTAAGAAAAGCTTCTTTCTCACCGCCATAGGCTGGCTTCACATATTCACCCGTCAAGGCACTCACATTTCCAGCTAGCATACCATACATTTCAAATGCCATCTACAAAAATGGATGCCATAAAATTATTTTCATAATTAAAGATGAACATTTTTGTGGGTACACTGCAACAAAAGGTGCATACCTGAGTACGATCTTAAAATAGAAAAAATAAACATTGCATTATTTCATGATGTAATTACAAAACTCTGCGACAGTTCATTAATATCACTTAGTAAGGGTTGCAGAATCAAAACTCTACACGAGCCACGATATCCTAGCAGATCGGACCATAAAACTGAATTGTAGGCTGCACCCTTGTTTTAAATTATCCGAGAATAAAAATATGACATTCCCGTAAAGATGTTTATCTAAAGTAATGTACCTCATGTTTCCATAATTTTACTGTTCCAATAGTTATATTGTAATACTGATAACAATATTGTAGATCAGTATAAAATGAATGCTACACTTATTCTTGATGATTTTACTACATATTATCAGTACACTGTGAAACAGGATAAGCACTAGAATCTGGCCAACAATTCTTCTAAAAACCATTACATTAACACAGAGATGACACTGGACTCCAAATCACACGTTCACAGAGCACCAGATTATGCCTCGCTAAGCTCCCCTAAGGTTATTAGTACAATTAAGCCAATGCATCCCCTTAAGGTTATTAGTTGGCTATTGAGTGTTATCTTGCTAAATAATAATTTCAAGTAGGGCATAGCACAAATAATGAAAATATGCCCAAAGTGTTTACACTACTATCATTTCTTGCACCAACCCAGAATATGTCGTCCACAGTTCAAATGCAGGTTGTTCACTGGACTCATATGGGAGTCAGTCAATGCTTACGAAAGGCACCGCTAACGCTCTTAGTACCAAGTATCAACACAAACAAGTTCATTGCTGACATGTTGCATATATCTATTTATATCAAAGAACTTAATTACTTACTGATAATAATCAAAGAGGTTAACAATTTTTTTCATATGGTCTATACCAATCCTACAAAGAGATGTCAAGCATGAACCATTTGATGGCCATGAATGGAAAATTTTAACATTATTGACTAAAAGATGTTGGTAAAGTGCATCCGACAGCTAATTATACATAAACCTATGACGGAATATGAGAACTTAAGGTGAAGAAAGTTATGTTTGTCCACACCATACATGATGATATATGTAGCAAACACATTCTGGCATAAATCGCAAATTTGCAGCTTCACCCCAGATAAGAAGGTACAGACCCATATACAGTAGTTTTCGCTGTTGCACCTCTTGCTGAATTGTTGGCAACCTATTGTTGAGAAATACACAACAGAGGATCAGATGTGAGTAGCTGTGAATTATAGCAGGTTTATTCTCCCTTTTCAAGACAAATCCAATACTGGCTTTCCAACATATGTGTCTGGTGCATTTTAGGGCAAAACATTTCAAAGCAGATTTCACTTTCATTTCATTATATGTGATTAAGATCACAACATCACTTGATCTCTTATGATTCACACTAGATATGTCCTCAGCATGTAACAATTATAGTTAATCAAACTGAATGTGTACCCTAAGACTGATCTCCAATCCAGACACACACACAATGGAAATCCATGAACAGGCAGCGTTTCATCCTAACAATTTTGGTGTCTGCTAGATTACTTCACACCTCCATGCATGTGCCCTCAGCCCACTAGTATTTAATTCACCATATGGGGCATAAGTCATGACTTGTAAGTACTACAAACACCTGAAACACCTTTGACTGGATAAACGTTATAGCGGTCGTCTATGAAAATTTAAACATGTTTAAGGAAAAGTTTTTCTATCTACAAACACCTAAAAAAAATCTGTCTACTTCTTTACTTGTTTGTGTGTATTTATGGTGTGTACCCAGGTGTTCATTTTGCTGCCAGACAGGTAGGCTGACAAAAGAGGGTAACAAACATTGTCTTACTTGAATTGGTAGGGGGTGCCAATGGCCACCTGTGGTTAGGAATTGTTGGCTGGCATAACAAGCATTACAGTTGTAGCCACGCTCAGATATTCTATACACGTATCCAAAGTTTACACCTTCGAGTTTAAATGCTTTACAATGAGTGGACTTTCATAAATTTTAAGTACCAGGAAAAAAATAAAGATAACAGCTTGGTTGGTTTGATGCATAAAATACCATTTATCGAATAGATTTGTGTGTGATTTTCATAACAATTTTAGTAACTTCCTAATGATTTGCTTCGTGATGGAGATTCATACCACGAAGCAGACATAAGGAACCATGGAAAAAGAGTCCATCTCCAAACAAAAAAAATGAATGCAGACAGTCAAAGCAGAAAAATCGACAATCACAAATGAAAAATAAGATAATAAAAGTTTTTAGGTGGTCACCAAAGGCTACTCTTCCGACCAAGATATTTGCACCACTTTTTGTAGTTCTTAAACAACTTTTTCATCACTTCATTCAGCGCATTATCATCCAACTGCAGTGGAAGTTGTGAAACATCAGATCTCACGAAAGATAAAAAAGGCATATCACTAGGAGTCAATGTCCAATGTAACAGAAACATAAGAATGACAAGAAAAAAAAGTTCAATCTAGGTGTTTGAATGTATAGACAAGAAAAAACCTTTGAATGTTCGTCAGTCTTTGGATTTTTGCGTATATGTATGTTACCAAGAAGTAAAATCAGATGTTCCCTTTGATTAGAGACATTATCTGTCTGCATGTTGAGAGGTTAATGAAATATCAGATACAAGAGAACAAATTGGTCAAAAGTCAACATAAACAATATAAAGCCTAAAGCTAAACAATAAAAAAAATAGACTGCCTTTCCTGAAATCCAAACATAGCTTGTAGCCAATCCAAGAGGTCCTCGTTAACCTTACGCTCATAATTTTTGGGTAGCGGAAGACCTCTAGTATTGCGAAGAGCAGCAGCAGCAGCTTGGATCTTAAAGGTAGAAAAAACACCACAAAATACTTTACTTGGACAAGCCGACAGGATATGTCGATAGAAAGAAATGGAAGAAAAAGGAAACCTCCGGAAATTTCATGACTGCCTGATTGCCACTGTCTGGATCAAGAGGGAGAATGTTGAAAGGAAGGTAAATTTTCGTCTTCTCTTTAACCTCATCGTTAGCTTCCAAGATCTAAGGAGATACAAAATTTCTATCACTTGTTATAGGAGTATATATTATCCATACAAAGTCTAATAGGTCACCAAAGCGCAGCAGGGTCAAAAGGAAGTGAATACTCATTAGGCTGTACCTCATCGTCAACTTTAACAGAATGTTGTTGCGTGACTGCTTTTAAGACCTCAAATAGAACATTAGCGGTCTGGTAGGCTTTGATAAGTTGCGCGCTGCATTCATGAAGAAAATCTCTTAAGTGGCAACATCAAATTAACATGGGGAGTTATCAAATATATGACACTAATATACCGATCGACTTGGTCAGAAGCATTCTGAAGTGCCTGGATATATTTCTTGTAATAGTGTTGATAGAAAGTCTGTATTTCCCGTGCATCGCTCTTCTGGGCCCTCCCGGTGAAGGTGGGCTTATTCTCCTAATGGAAAAGAATAATCAACAGCCTATGAAATGCGTAATCTCCAAACATTGTTGGGTGAAACTTAATCTCATATACTCTTGACAAACACAAGTACTGAAAACTCGTACCCTTTCAAGTCGTTGTAAGAGGGCGGTCTTGAACTGCCGGACACCTCGACCGCTTGAAGTTGGATCTAGTCTGTGAGCCTTTTCAAACGCGTAGAACCGACCTATCCATCATTCCACACACACACACACACATCAATCAATCAATCAATGCGAAGTAGAATAAGAATGGACCATCATAGCCATAGCCAAATGGAATGATATGGCTAGCATTGCGCCATCCCGTATCCCCATCCCATGTTATAATTAGGCAACGGAAATGTACACCCATTTTACAGAAAACGAAATGGTACAGAAAACTAACTGGGATGCCTGTCCAACTGTGCTTGTATGCCCTGTACTCTATTGTTGGATTTCATAAATGGAACCGGCGGAAAACCACCTTTCTCTTTAAAAAAATGGTACTTATTAACTACAGTAGCTTTTACAGTAGGAGAGAGTGTAAAAAGTGGTGCTGTGTTGTTAACTGTATGTGTTCTAGTAGTAGTGTCGAAAAGCAGAGAGAGATGCAGGGTAGCTTACAGAGGTATGCGACCCTGGGGTTGGCCGCCTCGACCTCGTTGGCGACACGGAGGATGGGCGCGATCTCGACGAGCGAGGACGGCACCACCTCGCTGTCGAAGATGGGCTCGCCGAGGTTGACTGCGGTCTGCGTCCTGAGGATGCGGCGCGGCCCCGGCGGCGGCTGCATCGGGCCGGCCCGGGACAGCGTCCGCGACAGCGGGGACGCCATCGCTCCCCGTCGTCACCGCCCTACCTCGCTGCTCGCGCTCGCGTCACGCCGATTCCGCCACCAACCGGTCCGGGCATGAGAATTGAGAGGCAGGGGTCGTCGAATTCCCCGAGCAGCTCCGCCAATCAAATCGCCTGGAAAACCGAGCTCCGGGCGGGATTCCCGAAACACCGGAGAGCTCCGGAGCGTTCCGCTGGCGCTCAAGGACCTGGCAACATGGCACGAGACGAGAAGGTCAGCTCGGGAAGAAGTTGTAGAACCCAGTCGAAGATTGTAGAGCGAGGCAGGTCGCGGGAGCGAGCGATTACGCACCTGACAGGCTTACAGCGCCGCGCGCGGAAAACCCCCCCAGTCAGCCAGTCAGACAGAGGCGTCCTCCCCGTGTCCGACGCACGAGACGGGTGCCCCGGAAACCACCGCCGGGAGCTTCGGAAGGCGCGGCGAGCAACCGGGCGAGATGATCGGCGGGAGGCGGAAGAGGGAGGAGGGGGATTTGAGTTGGCAGTTGGGAGGGATGGGGTGGGAAGTGGGAAGAGGACAACACTGTGGACCCCTACGTGGTGGAGGTGCAGAAGAATATCGGTGTTATTTACGGCGAGCTGCCACTGTGACTTGGACTGGACGGATGGGGCCGGAAAAGGCGCAGCGTTTCGCGTCACCGCCGAGCACGCACGCCAGTGCCAGTCGTCACGCCTCCTTGGTAGGCAGTCCAAGTCCACCCACGCAATGCAAGCACGATGCCTATCCGTACGGACCAGCATGCTTAGCCTGCGCCCGAGTATTTATTTTGCTGTGTGTACGAGTCCGTCCTCTTTTCAACTTTCATGTCGCAATTAATTTCTGCGCTTTCCTTCTGAGAAAGTTCGCATATTATACTTCTCCCTCTGATCAGATCCAAAAAGATTGTGGTGAACTTATACTAATTTAGTGTCATTGCGACCCTAATCATTTCGGATCGCATGTATAGCATTACTTAAAACTCGCAATCTTCCCGACGAATTTGATAACACCAATATTTTGTGACATCGTCCCCTCCACCGCTGTCGCCACAGACAAGAAACTTATAAAGCCAGGCCTAATGCCCGAGGGTCGACACCAAACCCCAACCCGCCGACGCTCCTCCGCTGAAGAACGTCGATAAGGGGAGGAGTGGACGATGTTTATTCTCGTCGCCACTGATACGCCTAGAAACGAATACCTTGAAGAACCTACGGAACCGGACAACACAACGATCACAAACCAGCGATGACGGCGCCAGGAGTCTTGTGGCGCCTCCTGTCGGAACCCTTCTGGAAAAATGTTTGTGACTTAACTCAACATGCGGGGTATCGCCATTTCTACTCAGTTGTTGTTGAATGCATATGTGGGTGTGTAAATGGAATCACACATTGCAGTAATTATTTACTCCCTATTACACATTGCAGTAATTATTTACTCTCTATTTTTCTAAAAAAATAATATGTTTTGGCAATCAATTTGAACTAGCAGAATGTTTATATTGAGGAACTAATGTTTGAACCGCGGTGCTTTCAAATCTGAACTAGTATCATCGTGGATGTGAACCGAGGCTTGCGCCGAGATGACTATGATATGCTGATAACTACAATACGCGTCGGCTAGAGTTTTAGTGCGAGTGCACCCTCGCACATATGTATACACCAAATTCTTCTTAGTAATTGTTTCGTGGATAGAGAAAAAGGGAGTATGTTACTGGGACTGGAACATGAAAAATGTGAACGGGTCATTCTATATTTTCCTATTACATTACAACATTCTATATAGATCAAAAAAATGTAAGTTTTAAAAAATCTAAAAATAACTCTTGCACGTTGCAATTTACCACATAAATGCAAAATTTCGATTTAAATACGAGAGAGGTGTTTTGTAGGAAAAGCTACATGTATTTTGAAAAAAAACGGACACTTTGTGAAAATTCTGAAAATATTCCTACATGTAGATCATGATTATTTCCATCAGTGTGCAAAATATCAGTGTGAAATATTATGTATTTTGTGATGTGTGAAATGAGAAAAAAAATCTGGAGTGCTGAATAGTGGAGATTATGAATTTTTCAGATATGTCAGAAATTTGTCATTTTCGTGTAGGCCGGAATACAAGATATTGCAAGTGATTTTGTAACTGTATGATTCTTCTCGGAATTCTTGGAAACACTATAATATTTTGAATCAAGATTTTACGCGTTTGTGAAAAATAATTTCCGTTAGTTAGGAGTAGTATTAATCAGGGTGAAGAAACTTTCATTTTCTTATTTGGGTCAACTGCCCGATCCCAAGGCAGCTCCGTCCCTAGTGCAGTGCTTAGTGAGATGGGTCCTAATGATTGAGAATAAATAAATCTTGGGTGCGCACACACTTTCTGCCTCCATGGACAGAGAGAAAAATCCATCGGCGAGATCGACGTGACTGAAAACGAACGCTGTCCAGAAAAAATCAGTGTACACTTGGGATGATGCTCCGTCATGGCATGGCACATATGTAAATTCCGGAGGGCGACATCGCACGCCAACCGCTACGAACCATATGCATGATTGCTCCCATGCCAAGCCGGAGCCGCCGTCTCGCCAAAACGGAAACTGCGAAACAGTTTGGTGCCCGTCGTGTCAGTACCCCTTCTTTATTCAAGTTTACTTAGTACACTGGTTGGTTCATGCCTTTTACTGTAGCGAATTGTGGGGGGTCATCTACAAGAACATCGTCTAGCATCCAGCGCCACGATAAACAGAGTGCATATTATACTGATAAATTTGGTTAAAACATGGAGGGCATATATAATTTATGGGACCTAAACCAGTTGTGAGAATAAGCAAAGGAATACACAACAGTATGTGATCTTGGAGTATTATGGTACGTGGACCGTAGGTAGCGATGGCGTCAACAAGACAAAGGAAGATTAGATGAGACAAAGCTAATTTCCGACGACAAGACAAAGGAAGATTGGTGAGCGAGAGAGATCCCCACTGTGTGGAAAATAATCCATCGCTACCAACAACGACACTTTTGGGGCTATATCATTACTTTGCCTGGGGATACAATTTGTCAATGCTAATCAACAACGACACTTTTGTAAGCGCGCACGATAGGACGAGGGAAGGGCCAAATCGATCGACGTACGTACTGAAGGGTGAAATCACAGATTCACAATCATGCATGAAGATGCAGTCACCGTGACGAGACGACCCACCCGTTCTCCACGAATTGTCAATTCTGTGCTAGGGAATGCAAACTATTGTGCTTGTGGTCGACTAGCTCCTCCTTTTCCGCTCGATCGTGTCCTGTATTCCCTTGCAAAGCTGCCGATCGATCCCTTTGTAAGGCGAGTTGAGTTGACGCTGACGGCCGGGGATGCTCGTCCCACCCACCGGCCGCCGGGCACGCATCCGCATCAGCTGTCGTACGTTCCGGGCGATACATGCCATCGGGAAAGATCTGCCTGAAAAAGTTACGGAAAGGCGATACCACCATTGGCTGCAGAGCTTCAGACTCTCTTCTCTCTTTGCCTGCCCAGCGATGGATTCAGCTCATCCGACGTGAACAGACCACGCTCATCTTCAATCGGGTGACGACCTGGGCACAGAATACTACTAATACTACCGCCTGGCTTGACTGGAGGTCATCTTGTTTTCTTAGCCATGGGGGTTTGCTTTGCTTTCATAGGTGCGAATATACATGTGTTACCTGCAGAGTCAAAAAAGACTGGACCGATCGCTTATCCTATCTATCTGCCGCCTTTTTCACCTTTCGGAACCGCCCATGGTTTAAGCTTGCGAGTACGTACCAGGTAGTGCGCTGGAGATCAGAAAGCAGGGTTCTGCGTGCAAAAACCTTTTGCGTCACAACTTTCTCAAGTGTGTGTGCGTGCGTGCGTGTGAGTGTGATCTGAACTTGAGGACTTGCCCTTTGCACCTCCAGGGTTCACAAGTTCAGATACGTCAGAGAATAGAAGGAGCATCCATGCACATGCATGCGCACGGGAAGAGTCCAATCCAGCATGAAACCATGTTGCAGCATCATATATACACCAGCCATTGAGGCCGAGTTTTTTTTCTGAGTGGAAGGTAGTGTTTTCTTTCCGAAGTGATGTTTTTTTAGCTTTTTTTTTTAAGAATTGTTTTGTTTTTAGTGTGTTGGGCTTCGGTGTCAGTGCTAAAACCTGATGCCGCGAAAAGAAGACGACGCTGGTCGTACGTAGCCCAACCCAACGACTCTACCCGTAGCCCAACATATACAAAGTGAAGGCCTGATCACATTCACATTTCGTAATAGCACGTCACACTGCCACACCCAAAACAAACAAACAAACAAACAAACAAAAGACTGAGTGATTGCTGTCCAAAAAAAAACAAGTAGCCTGTAAACTACCCTCCCTGTCTCCTCTGGTCTGGTTAAACTTCACATCAGTAAAGATTGCACGAGCTGAAGGTAAACAGATATTCGAGCTAAAGATCGGAAGTTCAGTTAACACACAGCATTAGTAGGAATTTTTTGCAAACTTGAATTTACAATGTAGTCACTGATCGAGTGAGGACGTTGAACAAAATGGAAACGCAAGCAAACACACTGGGTCAATGGCCAAGAAAGAAGCTGAACCGAGCCGCAGAGAAAACATGGTTGTGTCGATCCGCTTCCTCCTCCTGGTGCGCCATTTTTATTCCGCTACGTTACAGTGTACTAAAACGAATTGGATTGTATGAGACGTGGATCGAGCAGATGGGCTCGCAGCGGCGGTGAGATGGCAGGCGGGCTCAGGCTCAGGGTCAGACCATGTCGCTGATGAGCTGGACGTGGCTGGTCCGGTGCCTCTCGACGAACATCTTGGACGCCCCGGCCACCGTCTTCCTCCACGTCTGAGCAAGCACACAACAGAACCAAGTCCATCATTAGCTAGCCGATGCAACCACAAGAAAGTGTAAGCTCGATCGGCCGGGAGCAAAGCTTACCCGCTCGAGCGCGGCGAGGAAGAGCGCGACGCCGGCGTCGTCGAGCCGCGAGGCGCCACCGCCCCTGCGCGCCCCGGCTTTCCTAGCGGAGGAGGACGAGGCCTTGGTGGTGGTGGTGGTGGTGGGCAGCAGCAGGCCGGCCCTCCAGTCGCTTGACGACGACCCGCCGCCGCCGCCGATGCTGCGGCGGCGCTTGGGCGCGGCGGCCGCGTCGGAGTCCCTGGCGGAGAGCCCGGACGCGACGCGGCGGGAGGAGCGCTTGTTGCGGCGCAGCGCGAGGCTGCGGCGGGGCGGGGTGAGGTGCTTGGCGGCGTCGTCGTCGTCGTCCGGGTCGGCGGCGAACTTGCGGAGGAGCTGGTCGGAGGAGGCCTTGGCCACGTGCTGCACCGACACCGCGGATGGTCGCGCGGGCGTGGTCGCCATTGGTCGGGTCAGAGGAGGGAATGAGATGAGTGGCGCCTACAGTAGCCGTTGGGGAGGGAACAGGAGTGGAGCGGGAGAGCGGGAGAGTGGAGGAGGAGGGATTTATGCGCGCGCGGGGAAGAGGAGGTGGAATATAGCCGTTGCGGTGCGCTTAGGGTAGTAGTAGGTGGGGATCCCGTCGACCCGCAGCCTGGTCGGCCGCGTGCATGGGAGTGAGCGCTTTGCTTTTCATCGATCCACTGTGTGTGACGAGGACGTGGGGAATTTACTGCGCCCGTGAGGGAAACGCCAGGGAATCTAGTGGATCCGCCATGATTCTGGCCGTTATAGGGGAAGGGGGATAGGCTAGCTAGATCTGCTGCATATAGCTAGCTAGTGATGTCGTCATAACTGATGTTAATGGGTACTGCTGATGCACGGCCAGGGCTCGTTCGTGTACCGCAGATGCCTTCTGACGACGCAGCTCCAAGCAAGTAACTCTCTCTCTTCCCGTGCGTACTACGGACTGATGCACGGCGCTGAGTACTTGGCCGTGCGTGTACCTTCTCATGACGCATCACTCATGACCCACACGGTGCGATCGGATCAGTAGATCCCTAGCTCCGCTTCAAATTAGGTAGTAACATTATAAAGCTAAAAATAAAAGATATGCGCAGTTGGCTAATTTATTTATTTTTGAAACGGCGTAAAAGTTTTATCCAACCTAGTATTGATTAAGAGAGGAGTCCGCGAGAAAATAAAAGCCATCATTGCATAAGCCTACTTTCCTGGAATGACTCAACCGCCTAGCACCCGCGGTTACCAAAAGTTTTTGCATCTCGCTTTAATAGAATCGAAAACACAGTGAGAGACGAAGGTGAATGCTTATTTTAGAAGACAAGGACATTACGCTCGCTCTCCAGACTCGCCAAGCCACAAGCAAAGGTTACCTTGTGGTTGGTTGGTCGAGGTGGAGTAGGTCATATGGGCCCACCAATCACTTAAAGAGAGTGTTTGCCAAAGGGGGAGTTGATGAATGAGTGACTAAGCCGATCCTTGACGAGACCCCAAATCCGTATGTTGAAGCGGCAATGAACGAAAAGGTGGTCCGCCGATTCATGAGTTCCTTCTCAAACAAGACATAGACCACAATTTGACCACCCACGCTTATCAAGTCTATCCGCCGTTCAAAGCCAAAATTAGAGAGCAAGCCAAGCAAAGTATTTGAATTTTGCAGCAGACCGAATTTTCCATACCATGCTTTTCTTAGCAGTTTTTCAAGTAATTTTCTTTAGAATTCTCTTTCTATGTTCTTCAGCTCCTGTCGAATAAAGACTTCAGGCTCTCTTTTCTCTACGAAATCACAGCATACTGAGTTCAGGGTAGGTTGAATTTAACCTCAATAACAAGAAGATCGGTTTAGACGAGGGAGAGTGCTACAAGAATTCCTCCCTGTAAACAGTCATTCAGAAGAAGATGAAGAAATGGAACATAGGCACTTTCTTCTCGAGACAATGCCACGAAACACAATTATCCAAAGATACGATTTGAAATCACAGCACGAAATGCAACAATCAACGGCCTTGCCACGAAATATGGCATACAATTAATCAAGACCCACGGCTAGAAAATAACAGCATAGGATGCAGTGATCCAGAACTGTCAGAAACCAGTATATACTACTGAAAAAAAATACATGTAACAGAGGGTTTACAAGAAACTTCTCCGCGATAAACAGTCATTCAGAAGAAGAAATGGAACACAGACAAGATACGAAATTATGCAAAATATCCAAAGACATGACTTGAAATCACAGCACAAAATGCAACAATGAACGGCCTTGCCTCGAAACATGGCATACAATTATTCAAGACCTTCGGCTAGAAATGATGCAGTGGTCCAGAACTGTCAAACAACAGTACTCCCTCCGATCCACAATTAGTGTCGTAACCTGCATAGAACTTTTGTACTAAGCTAGCACATCCTCCACGACACTTTTAGTGGATCGGAGGTAGTATATACAACTGAAAAAGGTGCAGAACTACTCTAAAAGACTGAACATCTAAGATTTCGCAGCCCCGAAGACCAAACCAGCAATCCAGGTGAAGATGGATCCGATCACACAGAAGACCAGGAAGAACACGATGATACCAGCCAGAATGGTGAGCACAGGTGGGCCATCCGGAGAGCTTGAGTCGTCGCTGGCGCCGCTCTGCTTCGAACTGTCGGTGCTAGGAGAATCTGTCTCCGTTGCAAACAAGGCCTTCTTGGGGTTCCCTATGCCGAAACTTGCTCCATTCTCAAACCACGAGGATTTTCTTGCCAAAGGGCCGAGATGCCTGCAGTGCCAAACAGTGAGAGCGATGCAGTGATACGTGTTCATGACGATTCATTCAACCAAGATGTGATGGCGAGTTGCCAAGCCTATGAAAAACAGACGATTGAGGTTTTCTTTCAGTCACCCAATCTACAAAGCCACATATATGCACACAGTGGAAATCTGGAACGCGTGTATCAAACCAAACCTATAACCAAAATCCGAACCTGATTGACATCAGGACACCGTGAAACATGTGATTAACTATGGGTTATGTATATTCCCAGCATTGTGGTACGGGATAGCAGTGAATCGTGCAAAACGGAGAGCATACGACATCGGTTATTTCAGTTCATTTATGTACTACTGTATTATTCAGCCTGAATCTACAGATCACGCAAACTACTGGTAAAATCTGGGTTCCCGCACGGGCGAGCCCCCACATGCGGAGGACGAGAGCATTACTAAATACTAATCAAGATGGAAATCGGTGCACCCAATGCCCGCCAGAACCGCTAAGGTAAGAATGAGGGGACGACCTGAGTAGGGTACGCGGGACGCACCTGGACCGACGGGGAACGACGCGGGCGCCTTGGGGCGGGGCGACGGAGGCTGCGAAGGAAAGCCGGCGAGGAGAGCGCCGGAGAGCGGGGAGCCAGGGAAGGGTCGTGGCGAGGTGGGGGAAGAGGGCGGCCATGGGTGGCCAAGGGAGGGGGAGAGGAGAAATGGTGGTCGGCCAAGGTTTTGGATGGATCTTGGTGCTGCCACGGTTTTGTCACTTTGCTGTGACCACCTGTAGCCACAGAACAAGGGTTTTCAGATTACGATATACTACTGCTTGTAGATTTTTATAATAAACAAACGAGAACATTTAGCTTCTGTCATGAGATCAAATTCATTCAGATTTGGGAAGTTATTCTAGCGCCTCCAAGGGTTTTCTTAACCTGGAGATGCACAGAGCTCTACATAGCATATGGTCCTTTTGATACGAGGATCATTTCTTCTTCAGAAAGACACAAAAAAAATAGGCAACACAGTTCCTCTTTTATTAGCGCCAAAAAAAATGCTGCTAATCGGAAAATAGCCCATCTTCTGGCACATGGTAAAGAAATCTCATGGTAGAATATGTTACCCCACTGCTAGGTACCATCATCAGTGTACATTTGCTAAGACTGAGTAACAGCAACAACAAAATTACAGATCTAACTGATTAATTGGAAAATATTTGTTAGCTACAAGGAAACATTGCGCTATCAACATGTCTGATTGCACAAGCCTAGGTCATCACACGACTAACAAATAACTGCTGCGATACAGATGCGTCCTTCAAGGGAACCTTTACATATGAGCCTCTATAGATCATAAAATGGTCTGTCCCCTCATGAAAGCTTAAACTTCGAGATGAAGCTGTGCATAGTAGCACTACACCGGACCTTCTTGCACTCCATACGTAGAGCAAGGTCAGGAATCAAAGCTTGTCGAGAAACTCAAGGTGCTGCATTCCAAGTTCCTCAAATTGAGCTGCGTTAACATAAAGATATGGTTCTCAGCAAACTATCATTACAAATTGCGTATAAAATTCCATTGAAGGTGTTACATAATGAGAACAACGAATGGAACTTGTGTCTGTAACTTTGTTGGCTGAAATTTTGTTACTCCCTCCGGTCTGAAATATGTGTCGCAAGTTATACTATGGTTGTACATGTTCAGTTGTTTTCTCCCGACATTTAGATCGGATCAGATGGAGTAACTTTAGTCATTAATTGTGTAAAAGAAACAAAGAAAACTGTTACCGGAATACTGAGATAGCACAAGTATAGAGCTATGGATGCATACCATGACAGCGATTCCGGTGTCACAAAATCTTGGAATGCTGATTAGCCTAACTTGCTGTTTTTCTGATCCTGGAATAACAAGAAAGTTAGTTTGGACGCTGAAAAAGCAAAAGGATTTTGCGCGAACTGGTACCTTTTATCAATCGAGTTTCATATCTATCTTGATTCCCGACAAAGTAAACGTGGGGGCAACTTTCAACAAGGAAAGGGTCCTTGTCTGTGTATGGATAACATCCTGTGGATGAAACAAATATCCAGTTGGGGTCATCTAGATTTAGATAATATAATTACTAAATGGACATTAAATCATGAGACCAAGATTATTCAAATGAATGGTAACAATATAGAGTCCTGTTTTATAACCAAAAATCACATCAAACTACCAAAGTTGAAATGCCTACCAAGACTGTTCGGTGCAGTTGGGGCAAGATGACGCCATGTCAATGTCCTTTCCATGAATTCTAGCCTGTCTTTTGCATCCGAATACCTGTAGAGGTCGTCTATGTTCTGGCCAGATGTTCCAATAAACCTGCATACAGAGTTTCTTGCATAAAGATCTCCAGGTTGCATTATTTCTGAAAAGTTATACAAGCAGTGTTACTCACTTGACATTGTCAAGGTCGAATTGATGTGGATTCGGACATGATGAAAACGTATTATAGGTGGATGCTCCAGAGAAAAGGCATCTATGCAAAGGCTACAATAAAGTAAGATATGAGTTAGTCATGCATACATATAAGATGCACTTGATTGGTTGTAATTACAATTCAAGAGTTGTTCATCTGCATCATGAGCCCACCTGCTGAGGCAAAGAAAAATTTGCTGGATCATTACACCCTGGCATGATATCTACAGGTAATGACGCCACAAGCTGCAGAGGAAATGGATTACATCAAGATCTACAACAGAGACCGGAGCAATCGAACTAGCAAAATTTGAGGCAAAAGGTAAAAGTGCTGAACCTGAGTCAGCATTATATCCAGTTCTCTGATTGGCTCAGCTATCCTGGGTTGATCTTTTGCAGCTACTGTCTGAAAGATAGGATACATATTAGTATCAGAACAGACAAAACCAGTTTCACGTAGTATCAGAAAACAAGTGAAATACAATGCTATTACCTGACCATTCAAGAACCTTGGGGCAATATGTACTGAATTTCCAGCGACCACAACACGAACTATATTCGATGCTATGGTTTGCTCCTAATTAATTCCAAGGGAGAACACCAAAATTAATGTGTGACTTTAGTATAGTAATATTTCTCATTTATCAAGATAAATGTCATACATTCTCATCACCCAAATGCCCCGTGATATGGTCAATGAGAAGTTGGAACTGAAGAGGATTGAATGTGCTGCTCCCAACACTTAATCCCGACACAAATACAACATACTTGTCCTCATCTGTAAAAGAAATAAATGTGATTCCAGGGCAATTTCAAGACAACTGGTAATTTATATCAACATGGAAAACATGTTCAGAAATTAGAACAACAGGATACGAAAATATTACTTATGCTAGGCAACACGGTTTGAGGAGGAAGACCAGCCTCGAGAACATCTTCAACAAGGAAGTTGCCAGCACTTGTCTCCTTCCCATGGAGAGCTACTACAACTCCTGTAGATAATCGTGTGTTATTTCCAAAGAACATGATATGTTGGGCTAAAAGTACAGAATATATTCTACAGCTAAAGAAACAAGCCTTAAATTTGCAGCGTATCGACTTTTGAAGTGACAGTCAAACTTACCAGTGACATAAGCTGCTGGGGGTATGGCTCCTGCAAGTGCAACTCTTCCACTTTCATCTTCCAGAACGAGATTATCATCAGGATGCATGAAATTATGTGGCTTAACAAGAGGGATTGCGGACCTCTGCAGCACAGACCATTCATGCATAAGCCCTTCAGTTTATTACAGACAGACACCATGTATGGAAGCACAGAAGCACTGCTTCAATTTTAAAGTACCTCCTTGGAATATTCGTCAAGAATAGAAGGCTTCAGTTTCATGGCCTTGAATAAAGTTCCAACAAGCACGCAATCCTTTCCTTCTTCGAGTCCGAGCACTGTCGTTACTGCGGCATAGGAAAGAGTATGACTCTCGATTAACAGAAGACAGCGCATGTTGCAAGACACACTAACATGAAAAAACATAACGACATATAGCAAAAAAAAGAACAGTTTGAGATATGAATCAGTCAACCCAGTAACTGGGTCCAAGCTTATTTCGATCTTGCAAACAAGAAGGCACATTTATTAAGATTGTAAATACACACTAACTACCAATGCTAGTGAAGTCCTTGGCATAATCAACTCCACTGCAAAGTTCCTATGCCACAGAGCATTATACACAAGTGAGATGATCTTTTAGTCCAACCTGCCAACATCTATTTCCCACTCAACAAAAAAACATTTGGCTGGCAGCTGCCAGTTTGAAAGCTTCACGAAAGCATACAACCTAAATTAGATATGCATTCAATCCCCTGAAATATCATCTAACCTCCTTAAAAAATAAACCTTCTAACCGCACTCAAACCTCCAAGATTGGACGCTGACAAGTGACAACTGCACCGACGAAATGTTCCGGAGCCACCAAAATCACGGATTGTGGATTAGAGACAGGCACTGACTAGAGAGCAACAGATATGCGAATAGAGAAACCCCGAAATGTACCACAACCAACACCGAAACGAGGCTAAAAGTTTGGCAGAGGATTCCTGGACCAAAACTGCATCCAAACTAGTAAACTAGCGGTGGCCTTACCGGGGAGGTTGGGCTTCCGGGAGGGGACGAGGGCGTGGAGGAGGGTGCGCATGTGGTGGAGGCGCGTGAAGTAGATGTGGCTGTACTGCTGGCCCTGGTACCGCTCCCCCTGGATCGTGTACCGCTCGTCCTGCCAATCGCCGAGTCAGTCCAGCGCAAGGCGAATCGAAAGGGGGGCGGGGGAACGGAAGGCGGCGGCGGCGGGTCCTTACCAGGTTGCTGTAGTCCGCCTGCTTCCTCTCCATGGCGGCGGCGGCGATGGCGGGGCGGGAAGTTTTGGGGGAGGGGACTGGGTGTGGTCTGGTTGGGTTTCCTCTGTCGCCTCGTCTCGTCGTCTCCCGCCCGCGCCCAAATTTACCCGCCGTGGCGTGGGCGCGCTCCATGGCTTTGTTTTCCGGCGGAGAGTTTCTGGCCTGGCGGGCGGCGTCACTGGGGCAGAACTGAAGGCCTCGCTCGTCGCTGGCCTGGCCCGGCCTGATAAGACACGCTCACGGTACGTTCGGCCCACCTGATTCCATGGCCGAGCAAACATCACCTCTTCCCATTGCCAAGTACACATCGGGCGAGCACCCTTGTCCGCCATAGTTTTTGGTGGGAGCTCAAGCTCCATCAATATATGTCATGAACAGTCTGTATCGAACTAATGGGGTTTAATTTCTATTCTTTATGCGCCCATTTGTATCTGGATGACCAAATGGACCACATAACTGTGATCACCTTAGCTCTCTCCTCTTGTGACCACGATGACTCGCACAAGATATCCGCTGCCAAAGTCTATGGATGTAATGTTGGTAGTTTGATGTTCATTATATCCCTCGTAGTAGTCCAAAAGAGACCGGTATGGGAACACTCTGCTAGTGCATGGAGTAACGATTCTGAAGTGGATTTGCATAACGGGCAGGTGCTATTATCTCTGACATGCCGCCGAGTGAGGGATGAGTAATCCGGCACAATGCCTCGCGTAACCCGCCACCAAAAAACTCGCACCTTCAATACAATCTTCAGACTCCATAAACGTTTCCACATATACTCTTGACTCTGGGAAGAAGAAGTACACAGTACTTCTCGCTCCTCTGCCACATGAGCAACAAGCATACGATATGCAGACTTCACCGTATACAGACCAATTTTCTCATGAGACCACGTCAACCAGTCCTCTCCAGCTCAGCTGCTAAGAGGAATTTGAATGATGCGATCAATATCTGGCTGGCTGGATTTGTTGTCATCCATTTTCTAAATATTCCATTGGTGAGTATCTTCGGTATTCAACTCTCTCACCTTCTCCACCGAGGCATTACCGGCCTATACAAAGGCCGCAACCTACCAGAGTTTTGGATCCAATTATCATCCCAAATAGAGATTCTCTCTTTCATACCAATTCTCTTGATAATTCCCTTCGCTAACGCTTCCCTGCACGTGAGTATGGCTCGCCAAGTATGGGACGCTGTCCGTGGAGTCGTGGCCTCCATGAAGGGTTTATCATGGTGGTATCTAGCCCGTAATACACCCTGTCACCATCGATTGTTCTTTTAGTACTATGTGCTCGCTTAATTCATAAGGGAACTTTGGGCCAATGAAACTGATCGTGATATACAAACCAACACAAGGTCTACATCACCGCTTACACTCTTTTGACAAACTACATGACCGCTTACACTCTACTCATAGAAACTATACATCACCGCTTACTGGTAGTCTGGTACAGAAAATTTCATCAAAATATAGTAGAAAAGCACACATGGTTTGTGCGTAAAGGAAGCACCCGTCTACATGCAATGTATCTTGGCTGGGTGACGAAGAGGATGACGAGAGGAAACGGGAAAGAGACACTTAGGTCCCGTTTGGTAGCTACGTTTTTCTAAAATATATTGCTAATACTTCAGTTTTATGAAATACTGAAAGTATTGAATACTTCAATGCGTTTGGCTCCAAAGAATACTGTGATTTATATACTTTAGTATATCACAAAATTGCAGTCATTTTGAAGTATGTAAAAAAGAGGTCCGGACCTTTTTTTCCAAAACTGAAGTATTGGTTGCCTAGGCATGTAAATACTACGGTTTTACAATACTTTAGTTTTAGAAAAACTTTGTTGCGCCAAGTCTAGTGCAAAGTGCCTCGAGTACATAGACACCCTGAATCTATTCAGTTTCAGACTACAATAAGGACTTTTGGACATGAAGGATGCTAGCTCCGTGCTGACCTTTCTATTGACATGACATACCTTTCTGACATTGACATTTCCTCTGTGCGCAAACGAAACTACAGGCCACTTGCCTGGGTGATAGCGAAGGAGGTGTACTGCTGAACGTATTGTGGCCATGGATGCAACACCCCGCTTGCCTGTGTGTTTGTGGCTGGTGTTCTGCTGAACGTTGCTGACAAAGAGGATGGCGCGAGGAAGAGAGAACCGGTCCTCCTGGTCAATTTCGTTACACGAGGTTCAACGGGGAAGAGAGAGCCGGTCCACTGGAAAGATCAAGCCCCATTCTTGGCGCCTATAAATGCATGATCCAACCTGAGCCACAACAGAACACAGCACTACTCCTGAGAGAAGAAGCAAGAAACAGAGCATAGTTAGACAGAGTTTCATTTCATCCAAGAATCATCAGGGCATAATTTGTTTCAGCCGTAAGGAGCCAGAATCAATCAAGACTTAACCCGGCATAGATGGCTCACCAGGCGGAGAAAGAGGCGGCGATAGCGATCCCGCTGCTGACACCGTACAAGATGGGCAAGTTTGATCTCTCCCACCGGGTGGTGCTCGCGCCCATGACGCGGTGCCGCTCCTACGGCAGCGTGCCGCAGCCGGAGGCGGCGCTCTACTACTCGCAGCGTGCCACCCCCGGCGGCCTCCTCGTCACGGAGGGCACGGTGATCTCCGCCGACTCCCTCGGCTTCCCGGAGATCCCTGGCATCTGGACGCAAGAACAGGTCGAGGCATGGAAACCTGTCGTGGATGCCGTCCACCGCAAGGGCGCCTTGTTCTTCTGTCAGATTGCGCATGTCGGGAGGGTCTACACAACTGGTACGAGTCTCTTCTTGCCACTCCATCCATAAGATGAATTGTTTCTATTGCATGTTCATAATTTGTACTACCATGGATATTATGAATGTATCTCCACATAATTTCTTTCCCGGGTATATCTCCATAGAATTTACTAATGATGTACAGTATTACAAAACAGATATCCAGACAACGCCTATCTCTAGCACTGACAAGGCGGTTACCCCCGACGCCGAGACCGGCATAGTGTACCCCAAACCCCGGGCGCTGCAGGTAGACGAGATGCCGCATGTCGTCGACGACTTTAGACGCGCCGCCCGGAACGCCATCGACGCGGGGTTCGACGGCGTGGAGATCCACAGTGCGCACGGGGTTCTGCTCGAGCAGTTCATGAAGGACAGCGCAAATGACCGCACCGACGAGTACGGAGGAAGCCTCGAGAACCGGTGCCGCTTTGTCGTTGAGGTGGTTGATTCCATTGTCCGTGAAGTGGGGGCGCATCGTGTGGGCATCAAGTTGTCACCGTTCCTGGACTACATGGACTGCGTCGACTCCGACCCGGAAGCGCTCGCTCTCTACATGGTGGAGCAGCTCAACAAGCACCAAGGGTTTCTTTACTGTCACATGGTAGAACCCCGAATGGCCATTGTCGACGGGCGCAGGCAGATCCCCCACGGACTCTTGCCCTTCAAGAAGGCCTTCAATGGCACATTCATCGCTGCCGGTGGGTATGACAAAGAGGAGGGTGACAGAGTGGTACGTGATGGCTATGCTGACCTTGTAGCATACGGCAGAATATTCTTGGCCAATCCAGATTTGCCAAGGAGGTTCAAGTTGGGTGCATCCTTAAATGACTACGACCGCTCCACATTCTACACCCACGATCCGGTCGTTGGTTACACAGATTATCCTTTCCTCGACGGCGACAACAACTCGGTGTCTGCTCCTGAGAGCATCTCCACCGGCATTGTTGGAACAACTACATAGGTCTTGTATTGTACATGGGTGTTATCTCTACGTATAGTGGATGTATATGATTCCTCTAGGGTTTTGGTCACGCATGTACCCCTGTATTTGTACACCACATGAGATCAATAAAATCAATCTTGCATCTAATAGCTCCAACTCTTATCATATTTTTCGAGATGTTTATCATGGTTTTTCTCCACATTTCTTCAGTATTTGCTCTCACATTAACCCAAACACCTCAAGACTGGGAAATCTTTTACTTGTAATATGAATTTCAGGAATTACACACTTTAGGAAGGATATGAAGTACAATATTCAACCCCCCCCCCCCCCTATCATTGTAACTAATATCTCTATTCTACAATAAAATTCTTTTTAGCTAGATAGTTTGGCTTACTGAAAAGGCTTATATTATGGACCGGAGTGAGCATGCCGGTGAAGCTGGTGCTATGACCATCGAATAAGGCAAATGGGCGGCCTATATCTAATATCTCAACAAGCCCACGACCAACGAGCCCATATCTCGCGAGCTAACCGCTGCCAATCTATTCAACTGATTAAGAACTACATGTATGCTGTACTACAACTAGGGTATATTGTTTTCGAGAATGGTTGACTATTACCGTAGTCTTCTATGCCAATTGGTGGAGCTAGCATGCAACTTGACACCAATGGCTTTACACTAATCCCCTTTACGAGTAGAGAAAAACTCTTAGCAATAGACAATGTCACGGACTGCCCCATGGGAGGTTTCAAGCATCGCCATTCTCTTAGAACGAAGCATCAATCCACATTCAGTGTATCTTGGCTGCGGCTGGGTAACAGCTACTAAAGGAGAGCTGACACTGTCGCATGGTTCCAATTGGTTATTCTCAAACGGGGCTGACGAGAGGAAATGAGAATGTGAGAACCGGTCGATCGACGAAGCCTGAGCCATTTCTGTACCCATAAAAGCATCTGTAACAACTGCTCTATCCTAAATGGTGTTTTAACACATATAGGACATCTATTTTAACGTATATAGGGCACCGAACAGTTTTTCACTTTTCCAGCTGTCCTATTTTAGGACACTACCTCTCCAACAGTTGTCCTATCCCATGCCCTATTTTAGACATATTTCATGAACATTTGAACACAATTTACACTATGAACCATAATTTGAACATGATTTAAATTAGGAACCATAGCTTCATCACAAATTTGAACTACAAACAATATTTTTGAACCGTATTCAACTACTAGAGACTATGTTACTACTCTAATCGTCCCAGTCGAAGGAGGAGGAGGAGCAATCGTTCCAGTCGAAGGAGGAGGAGGAGCTCAACTCGATCACGTTCACCGTCGACGGTCCAGCCTCATCGTCGACCTTCTTCTTCTTCATCTCCTGCTCGCGCTTCCAGAAGAACTCATGCTCGTACTGCACGTACTCGGGATGCTCCCGTGCGAATCGAGCCATCGACTCCTCGTCGGTCTCGAGCACCCGAGTCGGCTCCTCCTTCTTCACCAGCCGGGTCTTCATCTTCGACTGCATCGGAGGCGCAAGAAATATGGCGTCCTGCAGTGAGGTGATGGTCGGGTCGTTGAGCTGCTCCCGGGGAACGCCGAGACGCCACCCGGCGGCGTCGTACGCCCGAGCCGACAAATCGGGGCTGTCGTAGGTGTCGAGGTAGTACCTCATGCCCTCGTGTTGCGGCTCGGCGCTCCAGCGGCCGCTCGGCCTCGCTCGCACGCCCTTGAAGCCGGAGGCGGCCTTCGTCTTCTTCGGCGGCATGGCGGCGCGACTCGGGGACATAGGAGGCGCTCGGGGACGGAGGCGGTGCGGGTCGGGGACGGAGGAGGCGCTCGGGGACGGAGGCGGTGCGGTTCGGGGACGGAGGAGGCGCACAGGGAAGGAGGCGGGGCGGCTCGGGGCGGATCGGACGGCAGCGGCGCGGGGCGGATGCGGTGCGGCTCGGGGACGGAGGCGGCGGCACTCGGGGCGGATCGGATGTCGGCACTCGGGGCGGATCGGACGGCGGCTGCGCGGGGCGGGGCGGAGCGAGCTAGGGCTTGGGGGCGGCGCGTGCGAGGCCGGAGCCGGAAGGTGGCGATTGACGGCGCGAGCTAGGGTTTTAGGGGCGGCGGAGCGAGCTACGACGGCGGCGGCGGGTGCGGGGGTGTGATTGGCGACGGCGGCGGGGTCAGGGACGGCCGGAATCGCGGCGGCGGCGGCGCGGGCGAAACGCGGTTTAGCGTGGCGGTTGGTCACGTGCGGGTGAAAAGGGAAAGGATAGTGCATGCATCCGCGCGGTCCTCGATGCCCCAAATATGGGGCAGAGAGGACCAAAATTTAGGGCTGCCCTAAAATAGGGCACGTGATAGGGCAGTTGTTAGAGAACGTTTTTTGCCCTCTCGTGACATAAAAAACGGTTTTTAGGTCATGAAGAATAAAATATGGCTGCCGTTAGAGATGCTGTAAGAGAGCTGCTATTTCTTCTAGTTTCCTACGACGTTTCTAAGACACACTCAATCAATCCGTCGGCAGGTATGTGGCATCAAACCGCAGTGATATGTCGGATCTTGCGTCCTACAAACATCGGACAGGGAAACATCATATGTTCAGTAGTTAAGACCCATAAATACAACCAGAAAGCACAACAGAACAAGGCTACTCCTAGTAGGAAGCACGAACCAGAGCAGAGAAAGACAGAGTTTCAGCCAAGCATCATCAGGGCATTCAGCCATAAAGAACAAGGATCAATGGAGACTCAACCCGAGATGGCTGATCACCAGGCGAGGAAAGAGGCGGCGATCATCCCGCTGCTGACACCGTACAAGATGGGGCCATTCGATCTCTCCCACCGGGTGGTGCTCGCGCCCATGACGCGGTGCCGCTCCTACGGCAGCGTGCCGCAGCCGGAGGCGGCGCTCTACTACTCGCAGCGTGCCACCGCCGGCGGCCTCCTCGTCTCGGAGGGCACGGTGATCTCCGCGGACTCACTCGGCTTCCCGGAGATCCCTGGCATCTGGACGCAAGAACAGGTCGAGGCATGGAAGCCTGTCGTGGGTGCCGTCCACCGCAAGGGCGCCTTGTTCTTCTGTCAGATTGCGCATGTCGGGCGAGTCTACACAGTCGGTATGTCTCTCTCGTCTCGCCCATCCATCCTTCCTTCCATAAGATGAATATAAGTAGTTTCTCTTGCTTGTTCGTAAGTTGTGCTCCACTGCCATGGATATTATGAATGAATGTACTCTATGTTGGTAGAATCTACTAAACTCGTGTAAGCAAAACAGATATCCCAAAGGGAAAACAAGTTCCTATCTCTAGCACCGACAAGGCCGTAACCCCCACCGAGGCTGTGTATCCCAAACCTCGGGCACTGCGGGTTGACGAGATACCTCACGTCGTCGACGACTTCAGGCGCGCCGCTCGAAACGCCATGGATGCGGGGTTCGACGGCGTGGAGATCCACGCCGCACATGGGTTTCTCCTCGACCAGTTCATGAAGGACGGCGTGAACGACCGCACCGACGAGTACGGCGGCGGCCTCGAGAACCGGTGCCGCTTCGTCGTGGAGATAGTTGATTCCGTCGTCGGTGAAGTTGGGGCTGATCGCGTGGGAATCAGGTTGTCGCCGTTCATGGACTACATGGACTGCGTCGACTCCGACCCGCAAGCGCTCGCTCTCTACCTGGTGGAGCAGCTCAACAAGCACCGAGGGTTTCTCTACTGCCACATGATAGAACCCGAAACGGCCATCGTCGACGGACGCATGCAGATCCCCCACGGACTCTTGCCCTTCAAGAAGGCCTTCAATGGCACCTTCATCGCCGCCGGTGGGTATGACAAGGAGGAAGGTGACAAGGTGGTGTCGGATGGCTACGCTGACCTTGTTGCCTACGGGAGGGTTTTCTTGGCCAACCCGGACTTGCCGAGGAGGTTCGAGCTGGGCGCACCCTTGAACGAGTACGACCGCTCCACATTCTACACACAAGATCTGGTCGTTGGCTTCACCGACTATCCTTTCCTCGACGACGACGACGACAACAACAACTCCTTGTCCGCTGCTGGCATGGTTATTGAATAAACGTCATGAGTTTTTTGGAAAATAATCCACACTCGCTACTTAATTACCGGCAAGCTCGTGATGAGGGATTCTGAATTCTGATGTACATTTTCAGGTTGTTTTTGAACGGTGTAAGATTGCTGACTGTGAATGAATGCACATTTTCTTTACTTTTTTCACATTTGACCCGACTGACTCATGTACTTAGTAGATCTTAGCGTCTACAAGTGTCTTTGTAATGGAACCAGGGAAGAGATCCCTGTTTATCTTGTATGAAAATAAGTGACTTTGTACCGTTTGCTGCCAGTTTCTACGTGACAAGTATTTCTGGACATTAATTGCAAACAAGTTTGAAAAGGATGGAAGCAATATTCGATTGCCAATTCGTCACACTGAGAAAATCGGTTGTTGGTCTTGTTGACCGGCCGGAGGTAGCAGAAGCATGTAGAGTAGCGCGTCATGGTTGCACAAAGGGATAGGATAGAACCGAGATCGTTAGGTTGCGCCGCATTCCTCATCTGGAGCAGTAGCAACGAAAGAATCTTGAGTCGTTTTCATGCATTGAACCATCGATGTTTCGCTGCCGTCCGCCCGGCCGGCCGGAGTGAGTGGCTCCCGGTCCAGGCCATGGTGGCCACGAGCTCCGTGATCCGAACTACGCCCACACATTTTTTATCCTGCCACACAACACACACCGAAACGATTCAGCTCTCAAGACTTGACGACGAGCTCGTGATTCGCTGGGAAAGAAAGAACACACCGAAAATTACGTGAAAAGTGAAGCAAAAATTTTTACGGGCTCCCCGGATCGATGCATCTCCTCTCGACGCAACGCCTGGCGCCCATCCCCAACGGCAACGGCAACGCCACCCAGCTAAGCGCGCCTGCACAGTCGCCTCTGCTGCTTCGGCTACGGACGCCCACCAGCTCGTCGGCGTCGGCGAGATCGTCGCCGCCGCCGCGGGCCATTTCGCCCGTGTCCCCCGCCACCGTTGCCACCGACGCCGCGCAGTCAGGTCAGCCTACAAACTATCTATACTAATGGTAACACTGGCACACGCTCCAATGAGAAAACATTCTGCCATGCCATGGCTAACTAACCTGGTCCTGGTCTCATGCACGTACGCAGACAAGTGGGCTGAGTTCGCGGCGCGGGTGTCCGGCGAGTGGGACGGCTTCGGCGCGGAGTTCACGGTGGCCGGCGACCCCGTGGAGCTCCCCGCCAACGTTGTCCCCGACGCGTTCCGCGACTGGGGCGTGCAGGTGTTCGACTGGCAGACGCAGTGCCCGACGCTGGCCGACCCGGCCACGCCGCGCGCGCTCCACTACCGCCTCGTCCGCCTGCTCCCCACCGTCGGCTGCGAGGCCGACGCCGCCACCGTGCACACCTCCCACCAGCGCCACGCCTCCTCCGCCTCCGCCTTCGCCTACGACGGCGCCCGCGGGACGGGGTCCTACGTCGCCGCCTGGCCCAAGGGCCCCGCGACCGTGCTGGAGGTGGAGCACTGCGTCGTGCGCCCGGACGACGCCGAGGTCAGGGTCAGGGTCGTGCAGACCGTGGCGCTGGGCAAGGACGAGGCCAGGCTGCGAGCGGTGAAGGTGTTCTCCGAGCAGCGCTACGGCCCGTACCGCAACGGCGACCAGCTCGGCGGCTGCGCGCTGCGGGAGTCAGCCTTCGCTGCCGGTGAGAGGCTCGCCGTGTCGGAGCTGGTGGGGCTGTGGCAGAGCACCGCCGCCTCCGTCGCCAGGTTCTCCGGCGCTCTGGACACCGACACGGTGAGCCAAACGTCCACTTCCTCACCTCCACGGATCCCTGTGCTCTGCCAGGCGATCCAAGATATTCATAACTGACATGTATGTATGCACAGGGCAAGTTCGCCGGGCTGGAGCCTGACGACGAGCAGCGAACAACGGCGAGAGGCGAGGCCACCGGCGTGGTGACGCTGCTGCCGAAGCAGCTGTGGAGCTCGTTCAAGGTGAACGATGGCGAGGTGGTGTGCGAGGTCGGGTGGGTTCTGGGCGACGGCAGCGCGGTGACGTCGACGTGTGTGCTCTCCAAAGACGGAGAAGTCAAGGCAAGTTCTCCATTCTGAATTCATTAAACTGCTTTGCTGGTATGAAAAAATACAGTTCATTCTTACTGACGGTGCTGGCTGCCTGGCTGGTGTGCAGGAGATAGCTGCGGCCTTCGAGTCCCGGGTGTCGGAGGCTGACTGAGCTGAGCCAAGACTCCTTCCAGTTCCAGGTTTCATCACATCTTCACATAGAAAGATTACACACAACTAGAGTAGCCATACTGATACTGTAAATATGCCTTACAACAAGGTGATCTACTGAGAAAATGGTCCCTGCAAAATCATTAACTGCTGTACCTGCCATGGCTTCTGAGGCTGTTTGACTATGATTTGGCACAGATTGAGCGATAGTTTTTAGACTTACAAGGTTAGGAAAACCCAACTAGGGGAGAATGCCATCTCATATCAGGAGACGGGATTTTATTGCACACAACTTACAGAGAGAAGAACAAACGAACTGAATGCATTTCCTCTCGTATTTTCAACTGCTAGCCCAGTCTGGCAGGCAGACACATGAATCAATGCACCACTACTAGATATACATAGCATGCAATGCTGTCTCTCACAATGACTATACTACTAGCTAGCCAGATGGATATTGCTAAAAGAATCAACTTGTTCTCTTCTCTTACTTCGCTGCATGTCGACGACCAAATTTGGGTTGTAGAGAGATAATGAAGAGAGAAGAGAACAAAATCTGTACATCAATGTACTTGAGGTGCATCTCTCAAAGTTACATTCAGACAGGTTTCCTCTGTTCGACACCCAAGTCCAGTATGGCAGTGCCCTTGCATCATGGCTACAAATTCGGCATAATCAATTTGACCGTCCTGAGAAACAAAGATAAAACCAATCCATCAGACTCAGCTTGGTTTATACACAAATCAGCAGTGCTATAGGTGATGCTGGAAAATATCGCCATATCTTTACATAATATTATCCAGCTAAGATCACTCCTAAAGCCTGATCTTTACGTAACAGATTTTTTTGCAACATTATTCAGATATCAGATTCCATATGTAACCCGAGATCTATATGTCAGTCAAATTACTATATGTCAGTCAAATTACTAGACTGACAGACATGCTTGTCACTGAACATTTTTTCGCTTTGATTTATTTAGTATAACATTGGGTATAAGGCATGTTACGGCCCAAGGGCATAGCTAGGATTTTACAAGGGTCCAAGGACGCCTAGGATTGAGATCAACTGCAATATGTATCAAAGATGCAACCCCAAAATCGCTAAGTCTAAGTCTAGCATATTAGCTTTTCCAAAAAGTGGTACCCTAAGGTTCTTCAGGAGTCGGAATCACAGTTACATGACACAAATACCGTGTTAGTTGAGATGGGAAGATCAACTTACATTGTTTAGATCGACCTCTAGAATAGTCTCTTCAAGGAAATTGCCCTCCATGTTATATTCTCCACAAGCTTGTTGGAGCTTGTCGACTGTTATATAACCACTACCATCTTTGTCAAAATATGTAAAAGCTGCCATCAAGTGTTCATCCCGTTCAATCTTGTTAAGAGGCATAGTTGCAGCAATAAATTCTTCATAATTGATGGTGATGTCCTTGTCCTTATCATCCTGAAGAAGGTTCTGAGAGATTAGACAAAACATGACAACAATGCAGATAATATCCTACCAACAAATCAAGAAATGCATTTATTGACAATTTTATTCCAATGTTTTCTCTATATACTTCAGGTATTTTTCAGGCGCATCAGAATGTCATACTTTTTTTTTCCAAAACGGGCAATAGGCCCCAAAACATGCCATACTTGATTAGACCGATGATATATATGTACTACTTAGACGTTTTCCAGTGAAGATATCTCAAGCCCACATAAGAATTGAGATAACGTGTGTCAGGTAATTCAGTGTGTGCACATTAAATTCAAATGCATGCGCCTTCATCATCATGAAAATGACCTACTTACCACTTCCAGTCTATTACTAATCTCGGCATCCTCCAATTCACTGCCATATCTTGTTAAACATTTTCTAAGCTCACTAAAAGTGATTACACCTCTACTTTTGATGTCCACTGCCTTGAATATTTCTCTTAACCCAGCAATCTCCTCTTCTGAAAGACGCTCAGCTATCACCTGAAAGCATGTAAGTGTCAGAAGAAACAATGCTTAAAATATTGATAACTGTAGGCCATACGAAAGAAACTGAATTCCAGCATGCTTGTGCATAAACCACACAAATGAATGAGCTGGTCCGTGCTGCAAGAATCAGACAACAAGGCAGCTGAAATGACCTTGCTCAAATGTCAGCAACAGCCATTCGTGACTAATAGCATGCCCATGTGAATTGTAATGAATAACAAACAATTCAGCAATTATTAGGAATGTGGTAGCAAGCTATTGTCCACAGTAGCACATAAAGTTCATAGATACTGAACTTTAAACTACACTGTTGTAAAGATCCAAAGATGCTTGATCATGGTGATAAATTAACAAAAAATGTTTAGCAGAAGTATCAAAGTATGCACGTCGATAAAGCACTCATGCACTCACTCTGAGAGCCAGCTTCTTTAGACTGTTCATTGCGGAGAACTGTTTGAGCCGAGAGATAACACTGGGATCCAAAGCATGTTTACTGGCCGCACCATTTTCACAGATCCAAGGATGCCCTGACACCAACATATAATTGGTAACAAATACAAAAACTGTGTGCGAAACTGGGAACTAAAATTATGATAAAACAAAGAATTAAACAAACAGGCCCTAAAATACAAGGGTGAAGAAATAGATTGAATATACTTACGTAACACTTCATGGGCTTTCAAGCGCTCTGAAGGACAATGGCAGAGCATCTTTCTTATAAGGTCCTTTGCACTATCAGATATCTTAGGCCATGGGTCTGACTCAAAATCAATGTGCCCCTTAAGTACCGCATCAAATATTCCTTGTTGTGTCTCTGATAAAATTAGTAATGACCATTTTTAGCAATCTATGAAGACATTAATAGACTGACAATTAAAACCAGAGATTAGATAAGTCACCTGCCCAAAATGGTGGGACCCCACTCAGTAGTACATAGAGTATCACTCCGGCTGACCACACATCGGATTCTGGTCCATAACGTTTGTACAATACTTCAGGAGCAATGTAATATGGGCTCCCAACCAGCTCACTGAAAACCTCGCCTGAAATTATAAATGCCATAATTAGATTCAAAAAATAATTCCGAAATCCACAAGACTGGTAGACAAATAAGAGTTTTTGTTTCAATATGCTATACCCACATAATAAGCAATGGCAATAAGCTGATACATCTACGTATTGTTAAATCGATAATATATTCTGATGTATTAGTCAATGTTCAGAGAATGCTGTTGTCAACTAGTTTGGGTGTTGAAGTGGCGGCTCCTATAAATATCCTTTAACAAGTGCTAGCAGAAGTGTAATTGAGTGTTTATTTGTTCCGGACAAACGAAATCCTTGTGCTTGAAAATTTGATACCGTACCTGGTTTGAAGAAAGCAGATAGACCAAAGTCGATTGCCTTTATCGAGAGGTCATCATCTTTATCCGATAGGAGGAAATTTTCTGGCTTGAGATCACGGTGAATCACCCCAAGTGAGTGGCACATAGCCACAATGCTAACAATAATCCTTATAAGCTCTGCAGCCTCCAGCTCGGTGTAATGCCCCTTCCCCTGAATCCTGTCAAAGAGCTCTCCACCGGCCAAGAACTCCATCACAATGTGCACCGCCTGCACGTCCTCGTAGACATCCTTGATCGAAACAACGTTCTTGTGTCCGGACAAATGGTGCATTATCTGTATCTCGCGGCGCACATCCTCGACGTCTTGCTTGGTGATGAGCTTGCGCTTCAGGATGGTCTTGCACGCGTACTCGCACCCTGTACTTATCTCGGTGCAGAGGTACGTCGTCCCAAACTGGCCCTGCCCAAGCCTCCGACCAAGGATGTAATGCGCCCTCAGGTCCGGCGTCCGGCGCCCAAGGACGGAGATAGATTTCGGATCCAACCCTTGCCTCAGAAAACTAGCAGCAGCAGTGGGCTTGAATGAGCCCTCCACTTCAGGCCAGGACTGCTCAATCTTCTTCAAGTCCGAGTAGTCATCCTCTTCCAGGTGCGCGTCGGCGTACCTGGAAACAGAATGCTCCCTGCTGGAGCGGTGGTTGTAGTAGTCGTTCCCAAGGGACCCATTCTGATTCCCCATTGCAAGAACACCACCCTAGCTCTATGTGAATTGTGGATTGAACTGAAAGTTTCCAGCCTTACACAATTGTTAAAAGTCGTTTCTTGTGAAGGAAAGGGAAATCCGCTAGCTGTCAATTTCACAGCACAAAGCTTGGTCAGCAATCCATCATACTCTTATCACCGAATGGCAAGACAAGAAAACCATACAAAAAAAAAATGAAATTGGCTTCTAAGGGGAGAAGATGAAACCTTGGGGGATGGGGATGGCAAGAAATCTCCTCCGAAGACGTCTGATCTCGGCGTTCAGTGCGAGGACAACGGGAAAACTCCGGCCAGACCTGAGGGCTTGTAGTTGAAGACTCGACAGCTGACACTCGAAAGCAGCCAAACTTTTGCACCCCGCTACACGAAATCCCACGCGAAACACGGCACCAAACCCTCGGAGCTAGCTGGCAGAGTTCCTCCCGGACCCGGAGGCAGCAGCAGGCGCCTCCGCGAAGCTTCCTCCGGCGGGAAGAAATCCCTCGCCGAGGCCGAGCGAGCGTCCGCCGCCGGGCGGCGAGCTCGATCGAAGCAGGGGACACGGCGACGCGGTGGGGATCGGGGCGAGGGGGCGGGCAGGAAATCTCGGCTTACAGAGGGGCCAAAGCGCAAAACCGGCGGAACAGGAAAAAAAATGCAGAGAGGAGGGAGAAGGGGAGGGCAGGCGGGGGAGATCCCCTATATATAGGCCGGCGACGGAGCCGCCGTGGCGGTCAGTCACGTTTTCCATGGGATGAATGGTCGCCCACAGAAAAGGTGGCTCTGGCAAACGGAGACGATGGATGGACCGTCTTGTGCTGCTGCGGTTTGGTGTTCCCCTCCCTTGGATTCCATTCCTTCGTTGGAGCTTAATTTGTGCTGAGAACGTACGTCATGATCGATCTTCTATTCTTCTCTATCATGAGTAGAGAAATTAATCCACGTTGAGGGCTCGCTCGGTCCCCTGAAAGCCAAGTCAAAAACTATTTTGAGTTTTCAAGTCGAGGGTACTCTACCCCCTAGCTCATCGTATCCTCTCTTCTAGAAGCTGGTGGAACACGATGGAACGAACGCAAGAATCATCTTCTCAATGGAAGAACTCTGTTTGAAATTGCAGCCTCCTAAAGTTGGTGGAACACGATGTCCAGCAGCATTCGACATTGTAAATTGCAGCCTGTAAAGTTGCATTTCAATTGCGATAGGTAACCTGATTTTCCTTTTGTTTTTTTTGGACGGGACGGTAACGTGAAATCTGTAAAGTGTGCGCGGTTAGGCCACCGTCGCCGTCAGATGGAATCGATCGATCACGATCCATCTGAAAGGTTCGTAGCTCGTACTTGTACTGTACTTCAACCTCGTGGCAAGTGGCAGGTCCACAGCGGAGACTGAATATTTCTCGCCCAAAGAAATGTTGCTGAGAAATACAAAAAGGTTAGGTCCTTTTCAGTTTCGTATACTCCATAGGAAGGAAATATTAGGTTCATGTCTGCAGAAAGTTTATGCGTTGGAAGTTGTTGATCCAACTTAAAGGTGCATCGTCGTACACATAACGAATATATGGTGATGTTCTCTCAATAAAAAAATAAAAAAAATAATGGTGATGCATGCATCCCATCACCGGGCCTTAATTAATTATTAGAGTGCTCTTTTTGAGTCCCATCCGGCTTATTTAAAATTCTGCAGAAGAAACGCCAGCAAGGAAGCATTCGGTTGAAGAACACTTTCGAGTATCATTGCATGTTCTGACAAAGAATTGGGGAGATTTTCATTAGTGGCATATGGTTGTAGTGTTGTACGCATCAAGCAAAGGAGAGAGTCGTGTTTTCCCATTTTTCAACCGAAAAGTTGTAATGAAGTCCAAGCATTTTTCAGTACATAGACTTCTTTTCAAACTGCGCATTTTTAAAACCCATTACACATATTTCAAATGACGAACATATATTTAAATCCTTTGAAACTATTTTTTTTAACTTCGTGAACATTTTCTGAATTGTCAACATTATTTAAATACTTGAACGTAATTTTCTCTTGAAACCGGTGAACATATACTCCCTCCGTTCTGAATAAATCGACTCAGATTTAGTACAACTTGAACAAAATCGAGAAATAGAAAAAAAAAGTTAAAACACAAAGAGAAAAACAATTCTACTACAGAGCAACGAAAACTGCTAGGGCGAGAAACCGCCGGGCCCATAGAAGCGGCGGCCAGCCGGCCACGGAGACGTTGTAGACATGGATCGCTTGGACTTGGCCTGTTAACTGACGTGGGCTCATCCGAATGATGGGGCCCATCAGAGAGAATCGAGCGTCGGCATGCATCACCATGCAGAACTTTGTAAGCTTCCCCAACCCCTCTTGTGTCTCTGAATTCGAAATTTCTAAACTCCACAAAAAGATTATCTGCCGAATTGTGTGTGTGTGTGTATATCGTTATGAACTTGCTGTTAGTTTACCAGCCGTAGGCATACGTGCATGCATGGAGCAAAATAGATGATAGCCCGGCCAAACCGATCCATGCATGGATGATCCACATGGACATGGATGATGCTAGTCAGAGTTTGTTTTGTTTGGAATTTGGAACCTGTATATGCTGACATGCTGGTCAAAGTTGGGAGCCGCCTAGGTCTACATGTTTGATGTTTTCTTCCCTGTATCTAGACTAGATAGCTCAATCATTTGACTACAGATGAACTGTTGGACAATTGATATCTCTGAGGACCTAGCCGCCACTTGGCATAGATATGTCGGCCCTTTCCTGCTCTAGACATCGGCTGATTTATCGTTTACCTGTGTATGACGAATAGGATAAATCTGTGACTGCTCAATAGGATAAATCGGCTGATAGCCGATATGATAATAAACCGGTCGATTTACCACTAATATTTTTGATCGACCGATAAGATCCTGATAAGCGATATTCCAACATTACCCGATAAAATGTTTATCGAAGATCTTCAGTTTCAACAGTTTTTTCCGACATGATTGCCGCCGAGTCCTAATTGCCAAGTTCTGCACTCGGCAAACTGGTTGCTGATGTCTTTTTCATGTTTGCCATGAATTCGAGATATATACCCGGTAAAAACGTCGATTCCGGTAGTTACATACCTCATAATAATCTTTTGATCGATTGATTAGACATTGGCATCCATATGTGAGAGCTGAAAATGCCGCTACATGCATGCGCGCTACCTCATCACTAGTCATCCCCGCTCGAACGTAGCATTGCATGTTGATAAGGGCGAAAAGGCTGGACATGTGTCGAACTGTTGATCCATCCATACGTCTGCAAAGTATCTGATTTTTCTTTAAGAAAGGATAAACTCTGGGCATGCATGTGCTGATGTGCGTGCATATTATTTTCTGAAGAAGAACTTGCTGCTAATTTACCTGCTCTAGACCTACATGCACGCATGGAGCAAAATAGATGATAAACCGACGGGCCGGCCAAACAGATCGACACATGCCTGATTCCGATGTCGGTCAAAGTTTTGGGAGCCGCCTAGCTAGCCTCGCTAATGCTCTATATTTTCTTTACCTACTATAGCTAGCTATGTTAATTGTTTGATACAAATGTATTGTTGGACAATTGATACCATCTCCCTCTCCTCTCCGGTTGTCTCGCCGACCGGAGAAGATGTGAGAGAGGAGGCTGAGGTCTAGTCTTCTTGTACATAACTGTAGGGCTAGAGGTAGGGCTAGGTTTATGATTTGTCGAGTTAAAGTATCGTCGCATATTGTGCGCGATCAGGGACGGAGCCAACCACAATGTTTAGAGGGGGTAAAATAATGTTGAAGGGGCAAAATAGATTAGAATCACTAAGTATAAATGTGATTAGTAGCATGATTATGAAGAACATTAGATTCATGGGTGGCTTAGCCCCTGCTCGTCTGCCTTCCTCCGTGCATGTGCGTGATGGTTCTGAGGATGGAGCTAGAGGCTCGCGACGACGTTATGGCTGTGTCCTATCTGATAAAGGTCGATGTTGGCCCAAATCCGCTAGGTTTGGTGGCCCCACTCTGATTCACAATCGTCACAGGTGACGGTGCTGCCTACTGCTGGAGAGGTTGATAGCATGCCGAGTTCTCGATCCATGCCGAAGGGAACACATGCTACAAGAGTGTTACTACGAGCTCACCAACAAAGGACTGGCGACGAAGCTCTATCCCGCCTATGTTTCAGATGGTAGAAGGTCGACCCACCTCAGTCACAATATGTTGATTGTTGTTCCTCCGGGCCCTTGGGCCTTCGTGGAGGATCTTCAACTCTGAACATAAATTTTCGAGCAATGATGTCCCAAGTGGTATGTCCCTGGGACGGCGTCACTACTCCAGTTGTTGAGTTCATTAGAGCATTCATAATTGTAGACGCTTATATGATCGCTTATATGGAAAAAAGTAAATGTTACAGAATTAAGATACTATCTAAGTCGCCTGTTGTGTAGCGGTTGATGCTAACATTGAACGCCAAACTGTTGTGGCTTTGCTGCTCCGTGCCAGGACAAAGGCTAAGCACCGCTGCATGATTTTGCGTCGGCGCCAAGGATTGACACCAGGAATTGATTGCCAATTGCTAACTGTGAATGAAATAATTCGTAGTGGCTACAATTAGCGCCATGCTGCAGGTGCTCTTTATGGGCTATGGCGCGTTGCCGTGGAGAAGAACAGTGAGGGGCTCGATATGATTGTCTTCTTGGTTGTAATTTTTTCTGAATCGCTATTTTTAAAATGTTGTCGGCGCGGAAAGTAAAACCGATGTTAGCTATAACTGATCTATCGATAATCTATGATCTGCAATTATATAGGAGTAGTACTTTTGCTTCAACGCGATGTGATGGCCGGCCGGCCAGTACAGCCACATCACTAGCACATTAACCCAACCGGCTAGTGTGATGGAAGAGATATTGAAGGGCGACCTGCATGCCGTATCTAACTATCGATCCTGTATTCTTTATACAGCTTTTTCTTTCAAAGCGTGCGTAGCAGCTGGAATGATCGGCCACCGATCGACGAGATCATGTCGAGTATATTTTGGGCACGTTCGACATCCGATGAGTTCGTCCATTATGTCTTACAGCTGAAAATGGCATTGCACTATACTACCTGTTAGTATACGTACTTTCAAATCTTCGAAATAAACAAGACTTTGATTTTTTTTGGTCCGAATAAAAAGGCTTTCACATTCTAATTTTGCATACTTGTTGAATGCATCATTGACTACATCTATATTTTTTTTCAGATTTTTCTAAAACTTGTTAATATGTCTTTTTTATTTTTTAAATATAGATCGAGAGCACTTGAGTTTCCACCCATATAGATCCGTAACAAATTAAGTTTTTATCTACATACGTAGAAAATTCGGTTTCCTTTTTCCGCTCACGTATTGTAATTATCTTATGATGCGAATCGAGCGAGCTCCCCTTACAATGATGTGGTGGTGCACCTCTCATTCGCCTTCAACCAATTAGGATTTGTGTGATTCGGGTAAATCTTGACTTGGATGCGTGGGAAAAATGATCGCGGGGGAGATCTGTCGTGGGATTGTCACAACAGATGTTTCCGGGTAGAAACTTGAGATGAGTGGGAAAAATGATCGCGGGGGGATCTGTCGTGAGATCGGTGAACACTGTCAAGGTTAGAAATAATAAAGGTAGTTGTCAAGCGGATGTGGAAACACATCATACTTGATTTTTGGTGTTGCTCTGTTAGTACATGGACTAGTGGTCCAGGGTGAAATCCCTTGTTTTGATATTCGTCAGTCATACTACCTAACAACGGCGGTTGTTTTGTATGAATTCTGCTCAGTTCCGCTTTCATGGAGAAAACTCATGATCTGGTCGTAACTCCATCTAGCGACGACAAAATATACTTGTGTGCCATTAACTTTCTAAAGGCAATGCTTTGGAGAATTTTCTCGTGACCCGTGTGGTGTCAACTCAGTGGTTGATGTCAATGTTGGGTACTAAGTTGTTCGGATCTTAAGTTTCTATTTCCATATTTTATTTCAATAATTTGGCAGTGTGTTTTCCCGATGTTTGGAGTTGCTTGTATTATTGAGTTGTACTTTGATATTAATATATTTTCCTTAAAAAACGGTTACGGTGAGACCAAAACCGAACATCTTTAGCAAACGACGAGGGGAGATTCAACAGGCATGTGCATCCTGAATTATTTCTGATCGATGCTAGTCTTGCCCAGGCATGTGCATTCTGATATGATTTCTGTTATTGACCACCCCGTTTGCCAAGTCTAAAAGCTGCTTTATTGATCAATCGATGTATTAGTTAGCTCCTTCAAATTTTAAGCTTACCTACCTGTGTGGCTATTTAATGAATCACGTATGCATGCATATATGTATCGTTCAGTTAACTTATTAGCCGATTTTCTATCTAGCTAGGAGGTACGTGGACATTGAGCGCACGAACAGTGTTTTTTTTTAATAATAATAATTATTATTATTTATTTTTACACAATTGACAGGCAACTGTCCGGATGGAACTCTTCTAGCTGTGCATGATTGGTTTCGTTTGTCAATTAATAATCCCTACTGTTTGTTCGTGGGGTGCTTATCTTTCATTCATACATTGATACATACGTGTAGTAGCTGCTGATGAACCCCGCAGAAGAGAAGAAAACACGAAAGCTCACCTCAATTATTTGCGTACTACTGTGTATGCTCTACGAAACAAGATCTCACACTACACAGCAGGCTCCAGGTTTCATCGAGGGAGAGAGAGAGAGAGAGAGAGAGAGCGACTGAGTAAGTGAGAGAAACCATTCAACTCGGCAAGCTTCTTCTGTGCCGTCTCTCTCGCTCTGTCAAGCTGCCAAGCATATTGGAGGCAAGATCCCATGCTCTGAGCGCTCTAGCGTGGCGTACAGGCTTATTTATACACCCTGTCTCTTCTCCTCGGCTTCCACCCTACAGTTTCAGACTTCCAGTCCTATGGGAGTGGCTGCTTTAGCTTGCTAGTGTAGTGGAGATCATGGACGTCGCCAACCCTCAGCAAGAGGAGGAGCTGGATCAGGACAAGGCCAGCGTAGAGATGATGATGGTGAAGGCCTTCTCCGAGGAAGAGGCTGACGCCTTCTCGTCCAAGGAGGACGCCGGCGAGCCCGTCCAGAACCACCGCGGATGGAAGGCCATGCCGTACGTGATAGGTGCGTGGTTACCATCTCTGCCTCCTCCTTGCTAGCTCTCTCTCTTGCGATTACGCATTCATGTTATTCTTTCCCTAAACAAAGACTTTGTGTTCATTTCTGATCCGGCCGGCCTCTGCATGTCGACTGAGAATCAATGGACACGCCCTTACCAAGCACCAGAAGCAGCATATCTACATAGCCATATAGATCATGCATATGTTCTACTCTGCTGCGAATTGCTATTGTATCTCTTCAACCTAATCTCAGTGAACTGTACTGGAAAAGCAAAAAGTAAAGACATAGTTGAACGGATGGTGACAATAATTCAGTTAGTTGCATGCATATGCATAACATGCCGTGCCATGACATGACATGTCCCCACTAGTATACATAATTCATAGAGCAAGGCATGTGTGTGTCAGCCAAGTCGAAAACCGGCTACATACCCACTAGTATATACCTCCTGCTCGTTTTTTACCACATTAACGTTAACAAAATTAAATTTCACATTTACCAGACAATTTTGGGTTTTCTATTTTCTCTGTTACTCCCTTGGTCCCAAAATAAGTGACATGTTAGGTTACGCAGGATTCTGATGAGCAACCTTGACTCTTAAATTTCATATGAAACTGGAAACAACAATATTTTCATGAAAGATCTAATGATATGTTTTTCTCTATTGTTTAAATAACTCCTCATCAAGTAACAAGAAATATATGGAAGTTTGATTTTGTAGGGATGTAGTTGTCACTTCTTTTTTTCAAAACGGGGGATAATCAAAACCATTTTAGTTATTTCAGATTGTGTTCATTTTCTGGTAAGGCTGTGTATCCCAGGCTACACAAAAATCCTAGGTCCGCCACTGTGTGTGGTAAGGCTGTGGTTCGTTTTTGTGTAGCCTGGGATGTTGTAGCGTAGGGTTCTAGTAGAGGTTTGGAGGTTGCAGTACGTGAGCACTTTGCCGGTTCTCTAGCTGGTGATCGCCTGTAGCGTGTGTAACTGAATTTAGAACTGTTTTATTAGTTTCCGCAACAGCAATGAAACTGGGGGGCAAGGTTCCTTCTTTCGAGAGAAAAAAAGATCGTGTTCATTTCCTGGTCGTTCAAAGAATAACGTTTGCAAAATTGTGGCAAATGGCTACTGAATTTGATAGACTACTGTTCCTTTCAAGGCTTAATTTGGGGATCATATTACCTAGTGGTTAGTTACAAATAGCTGAATTGAAATGATGGTGAGCAATTTGTAAGAATGACTGAATTTCTTTGTGTAGGGAACGAGACGTTCGAGAAGCTTGGGACGATCGGGACCTTGTCCAACATGCTGGTGTACCTGACGACGGTGTACCACATGCAGAGCGTGAGCGCCGCCACCCTACTCAATGTCTTCTCCGGCACCAGCAACCTGGCCACCGTCGCTGGCGCCTTCGTGAGCGACACCTACCTCGGCCGCTACACCACCATCGCCGGCGCCACCATCTCCTCCTTCATCGGCATGGTCATCCTCACCCTCACCGCCGCCCTCCACTCCCTCCACCCTCCGAACTGCAACAACCCCTCCAAAGCAGGAGGCGAGCAATGCCAGGGGCCATCGGGCGGCCAGATGGCGGCGCTCCTCGCCTCCTTCTTCTTCCTCGTCATCGGTGCCGGAGGCATCCGACCATGTAACTTGGCCTTCGGCGCCGATCAGTTTGATCCGCGCACGGCCGAGGGCCGTCGCGGCATCGCCAGCTTCTTTAACTGGTACTACTTCACCTTCACCATCGCCGTGATGCTCTCTTCCACCGTCATCATCTACCTCCAGAGCAACGTCAACTGGGCTCTCGGCCTTGCCGTGCCCGCCGCGCTCATGGGCGCATCCTGTGCCGTCTTCTTCATGGGCGCACGACTCTACGTCCGTGTCTTGCCTGAGGGAAGCCCCTTAACCAGCTTCGCCCGGGTCCTTGTGGCCGCCGTCCGCAAGCGCCGTCTCTCGATACTACCCAACGCGCCCTCGCAGCTGTTCGATCCGCCGCACGGGAGCAAGCTCGTCTCTAAGCTTGCCTACACGGATCAGTTCACATGCCTCGACAGGGCGGCCAAGCGGGGCCCCGAGGACGCGCTCCGTGCAGACGGGAAGACGCCGGCGGACCCTTGGCGCCTGTGTACGGTGCAGCAGGTGGAGGAGGTGAAGTGTCTGGTGCGCATCATCCCGGTGTGGTCGTCGGGGATCATTTACTTCCTGGTGTTCACCCAGCTCGGCACCTACACCGTGCTCCAGGCGGCGCAGACGGACCGCCGCGTCGGCAACTCTGACTTCGAGATCCCGCAGGGCTCCTTCGCCATCTTCAACATGCTCACTCTCGCGTTGTGGATCCCCGTGTACGACCGGCTGCTGGTGCCGGCGCTCCGGCGTGTCACCGGGCGCGAGGGCGGCATCAGTTTGCTCCAACGCATCGGTATCGGCCTAGCGCTCTCCGTCGTCACGATGGTGGTGGCGGCAGCGGTAGAGCGCGAACGGCGGCGGAGGGGGAGGGCGGCGCCGATGTCGTGCTTCTGGCTAGTGCCGCAGCAGGTGGTGTCGGGTTTTTCCGAGGCATTCGCCAGCATCGGGCAGACGGAGTTCTACTACCGGCAGTTCCCGGAGAACATGCGGAGCGTCGCCGGGGCACTCTTCTTCCTGGGGGTCGCGATCGCCAGCTACGCGAGTGGGTTAATGGTGATGGTAGTTGACCGGACCACGGGCTGGCTGGCGCAGGACCTGGACGAGGGGAGGGTGGACCTGTTCTACCTTGTCACGGCCGCCATGGCAGCGCTGAACCTTGTGTACTTCGTGGCGTGTGCGCGGTGGTACAGGCTCAAGAAGTCGAACGACGATGCCGCCGCCGGTGCCCGAGACGACGATCTCCACGAGAAGGCTTCTATGAATGCGTCGACGGTTTAGTTTAGTTTTGACCATGGGATCGCTTACTGAATCACCATATGGAGGCATATGAAAAGATTGATATACTGGTAGGTAATACCATATCTCTACTATATAATATGTCTTGGGGATTCCCGTCGTATGTCTTAGCTTCTGTGAAATTAACGCGCAGTACACACTTATACTTCTGAAACGTTTTTTTCACGGACAGACTCTCCCCATCTGAAATCACGGACAGACTCTCCCCATCTGAAAAAATTCCCCTGCTGAAATGGAGAGACGGCGGACGGAGGAGGAGCAGTGGTAGGACATCTGAGCGCGGCATCGGCGCGCAGCTCGGCTTCCGTCTGCCGCCAGCGTACGAGGGAGAGGCTCGCCGCTTCCGCCGGCGTACGAGGGAGGTGCTGTGGTGGTGTGTCCCATCGGAGGATGAGCGGGGCGCCGCCGCCTTCGCAGGCCGCTATGACCGCTACGACGCCGCCCGCGACCGCGCCTCCGTGCTGCTTGAGTCCCCCGCTGGCGGAGCAGGCCGCTACTACGCCGCCCGCGACCGCGCCTCCGTGCTGCGCGAGCACCCGCTGGCGGAGAAAGCCGTGCTGCGCCTGGGGCGGTCGTTGTGCTCCGTGGCCGGCGGCACGGGGGTCCGGCTGTGCGCGACGGCCTGGAGGGCGTGCACGGCGTGTGGCTCATGGAGGATGAGAATGCGGCGGCGACGTCGTGGCGGCGCGAGCACGAGGCAGTGTTGGTGGATTCTCGGGAGTCACATCGATGTCCGGTGAGATTGCCAAATCCTTCCCCGAATCGAGCAAATCCGTAGCAGTATCATACTCGAATACGGCTCAGCTCGATTCGGCATCACCTATAAATATGCACCACGGTGTTTTCCACAGAACCAACACGGCGACTTTTCCTGTTTGTTCTTGACAACGCTTCCTCGCCGTCCCGCCAATTTCGCTAGAAATCTTCACGATTTGCCGTCCGTGATCGACATTGTTGTCTCGCAATTCAGCAGACTTCACCGGTTGAGATGGTTAATACTCGCGGTTCACCTGACCTCCCAGAATTTCCCTCTGCCCATGATCCACACAAGGTACAATGTTATTTATTCATCTGTGACTTTTGTTTAGAACTTCTTCTATGATTTCCAAACAGCTTATTCTAATTTGTTATGCATTCATCTGTGATTTTTGTTTAGAACTTCCTCTATATTTATACAAGTCTGTTCAGTGTAAAGAGTGTTTTATTATAAAACAGTCAGGCTACCTCACTTTGCCTTTGTGGTGGGCTGGGCGAACACTTGAAGTCTGAAACCTGCAATAGCACAATAATAATATTGGTACCTCTGTTAGGAGCTATATGTAGGTTGTCGACAAAGGGCAAATAAAACCATAATAAGCCAGTGAACTACCTCACTTTGCCTCTGTGGTGGGCTGGGCGAACACTTGAAGTCTGAAACCTGCAATAGCAGAATAATAATATTGGTACCTCTGTTAGGAGCTATATGTAGGTTGTCGACAAAGGGCAAATAAAACCATAATAAGCCAGTGAACATGAGCAATTTCATGCTTTAGTAAACCATTTTTGCACCCTGTCAAAAGGCCTTGGCAGAGATTGATTAACTATTGAGCAAATTGTGGGTTGTTTGGTAAACTAACAGAGAAAATGCACTAGGTTTATTCTTGCCTGAGCATTTTGGTAGCTTTTTCCTTGGACAAAAAAAAGAACATCCATCACTTGAGTCTGGAAGTACAGTATCCAGGAGTAAAGGACTAATGGAAGATATATGTACACAACGGAAGATTAAGTGCACATACAAGGAATAAGAGGTGAGAGGGGAAACAAATATTTAAGATATGATAAAAAACGGATTGGGGTTTTAGATAGAGAAGATCAATTAAGCTAGAACTGACAATACTGGAAAATGACAGATAAAACTTCAAGAATGTAGCTATCTCAATGTGAGAACAGACATAACAATTGCCCTCCAAAGCAATTGGGGACCAAATTCTCACGAGATTAAAACACTGACCTAACTGAGGCCACAGATTACAGGAGACATTTATCTCAGCTGAAGACATTTCTAGGCCCTAAATGTAGATGGCATGTCATCCTGCTTCGAGAAACATGAATTTTGTTTAGTTTATTCATTATCTTAGTTGAGCTTATTTATCCCAATTTTAGAAACGTAGAATAGGATGGAAATGTCTGTTAACAGCAACAGAAACAATGCCGTCCACCCTGAAGTGAGGTGAGCATAAAGATACAACGTGCTAACAAAACACTGTCATCAAGCAAGCAAACAGGGAACAATCAGTGTGTAAATAGGTTGAGTTGGCCTACAAAATGACGCGTCCACTAGAGAGGATACAAATATTAGCATGCCCTACAAGATTATATATAAGCAGGCGACGAAACAGCAGGGAAAAGTTTCAATGGTCGCATACCATTGGCCGAGTATGTCTGCTGAGTACCCATATTCTTGTTGTTGGCCGCATGCCCTATCCTCATATGTCTCGTAGACAACTACACTCCATTCATTTCATTCATAGCACGTGCCAGCTCATTTACATCTCCAAAACGTACAAAACCGTAACCTTTGGAACGACCAGTGGCCCTGTCAGTAACAACATTAGCACCTTTAACTGAAGGGTAGGAAGCTTTGAATATCTCTTCTAACATGGCATCAGTAACATCAGCAGCCAAATCACCAACAAATATGGTGTGATCGGAACCATCATCACCATGCTTGTCACCAGCGCTACAAGAAGCTCTTAACACCATTAGTTGACCTGCTGCGTCCGGGTATTGCAGTTCACTGTTGTTTCTGTTTGTTCTTCTAGGCGATACGCTATAGCACCTTGATGGTGCCTGGATGAATTGAGCTGTTCACGGTTCATGAGTGGCGACTTCAAAACGTGTAGCAACAAATCAATTTGGTTTTGAAAGGTTAAACAATCATTTCTTGGTCTGTTGTTGCTGGAATTGCACAGAATCTCTGCCTGTGTGGAATGTTCGACTATTCCTTTGTAGTTTGTGCCATATAGTCCTGAGCTGTTTGGGGGAATCTGGACTCAGGGGCAACCTAGTGTATGGGGACTGAATGCAAAGCAGCTAAGCCAAGAATATGTCCCTAACTCTCAGGCCCTAACCTGCAGACCTGCCTAACTCTCTATATAGGGGCAAATCTTTGGTTTTGCACAAGCTTGAGCAGCAAGTGAGATCACTGAAACTTTGACCACTGAAACTGTTAATTTGCCTATCAAATTTTCTGCTAGGATGCAGCAGTGAGATCCAGTTTTCATATTAATTTTGCCTACAAAATCAGTATCTATTTTTCTTTACAAATCAAACTAGATTTGTGGGCTAAGTTTTATTTAGAACAAGGCCAAAGGTATAGTTTTTGCTCAGTTCATAATTAACCCTGATATTGATCTCATTGCAGAAGATGGAAGACAATGGTGAAACAAACATTGTGGAGGTTTTGGATAAACGACCTTTAAAAAAGTCAAAATGCTCTGAATCAAGTGGTTTGGAACATCTGTTGCCATCCCCTTCGGCCTCATCATCATCTGAATCAGATAATCATATACAAACTGCTACAGTGCCAACACCTCCGTCACCGACTATGCCGACTTTATCTCCATCTTTAGAACAGATGAAAGAAGAAATAGTTTCAGAAGTTGGAGAACCAACATTTTCAGAGGGTGATGAGCAAACGAATCAATTGAAACATACAATAAATTACATATCATATGACTACCTCCCACAAGGTAAAATATTCACTTCTTACTTTTAATGTATCTCATTAAAAATTATATGAAGATATGAATATATTCAACATATGCTTCCTTTATTTATTCATCTTTTTTTGCAGATTATACATTAACCTACGAGGATGATTGTGCTCACTTAGCTATAGAAATCTCTCCGGAAGACGACATAATGGTCGATATAGATGACATAACTGTCAAACAAAAATACTTGCCGTGCCTCCTAGATAAAGACAAATGGCTAGACGATGAAGTAAGTAATCCTTACTAATAATAAAAAAAAATCCTAATTATTAATACCTATCATTAATATATTTTTACAATCTTTATATAGGTAATCAGCGCATATATATGTTGTATGAAGGACCAACTATGTGTGCAAGATAAGAATGATGCTAAAGTGTATTTTGAGAATCCCTATGTGACCAGACTGTTAAAACGGGATGGTAAACTTGGAATACATGGACCTACCGGTATGACAGATGTTGTCAAAAACTATCTCAAACATGACATGGTAATATCCATTTCCATAATTGTCAAGTTTTAGGTTTAATTGATATTTAATTTGTAATTCTACATGTCTACAAAGAACTCACTGTCTTCAATGTAGATTCATCTTCCAATAAATATCGAGGAATCGCATTGGTATTTAGCTTCCATCAATGTTGAGGATTACAATATACAAGTGCTCGACTCACTGTGCTGGGAGCACAATCGATATGACCTCACTCTTACGGTTAGTTAATATAGCTTATATATTGTGAATTCATCCATTGCTTAGATATGTTATTTTCTTATCACTAATCCTTTTACAGCTGCAAGGACTACAAAATCATTTGGACATTCTTAAAAGTCAAGAAAATCTCAATATTCATAATTGGAAAGACCTTGATGTTACTAAATGGCCTATTAGAGAACAACTACAAACACCGATCCAGAAGGATAGGTACATAAACACATGTTTTTTTACAATAATAACCATATAATAAGTATTATGGTTCATGCAGATTACTCATTTATTTTTTATGTATATGTAGTTCATCTTGTGGTCTATTTATGCTTAAATTCATGGAATATTGGACCAGCCATGCACTATCCCATCCGATTACACAGGTAAATAACTATTTTGTTTCGAAAGCATGTACAATTATTATTCCGTTTAAATTTTATATACTAATATTTGATGGTCACTGGCAGGAATTGATTACTTCATTCAGATATAAGTTAGCTGCAATACTATTATGTTGGAAAGCAAACAAGGCATCAGCAACTGAAGAGCTTCAAATTGATGACAGCGACGGAGATCCAAATGATTTAAGAATGTCAGACAAGCCATTCGATAACAATCAACTCAACACATTATCTAATGAAAACAAATACAAGTCTCTGATCTCTGTTGTTTCTAACCTGAGCCTACATGAGTTAGTTGGTGGACTTTGCAACTACATCAAATCAATCAATTCTGCAGAAGCTTTAGAGTAAGACATTAAATATTATTTCATGCACTTTAATTTAAACAATTAACAACATATATTATCTTATTTCATCATGATATTAAATTACAGAAAAGTTTGGGTACGAAGATCTGAGCCATATCCCATTAGCTTGACTCTCAAAAACCTTCAAGACATGCTAAAGGACAAGTCTTCGATGGATCGAGATTGTTTTAATTTGGTCCTACGGAAGTTTATGTTTGACGACATCCAAAAGGTTAAAAAAAGGCGGAGGATTGATATCAAAACATTATCTTGACATGCAGTTTTGGGTATGTCCTTACATTCACGGCTTATTTTGTGACTACATTTCTATACTAATTCTTTGATAACCTTTCTAAACATTTTATAATATTCTAGATGATTACTGATTTTGGAAGACATCCAAACTACCGGAAAAAGTTAGATCTGGATCAACTAGCATTTTCCGTTCGTTGCTGGCCTGGTATGAAATATAGTGTTTCATCGTGCAAATCGGTAAGAAAACTTCCACATAAGTATCACCACAACTCTTGTTTTACATACATCTAATATATATACTATTTCAGATTCATATTCCAATACAATCACACTCTGGATTTATTCTATTCATACTGGACAAGGATACAAGAACTGTCTACATTTTGGACCCTACTCCTATTGATCCAATCTACCAACGAAACCCACTTGCAAAATATGTGCACAAAATTTTATGGATTGCTGAATACTTACCGAAAGCCATGTTAAAGGCATGCCCTGGGACTACATGGAATGAGAATATTTTTCTGTGGCAACAAAAAATAGTACATGATATTTCGGGTCACCACAGGTACTATATAATAAGTATTTGCTTTACTGAATATATATGTAGTATTTGCTTTATTGAATATATGTACGACATATATTTGTAGTCTTGATTACTAATTTATATATCTTATATAGGGAATTGTCTGGTTATCTTGTTGCCCTTTTCATGTCAACCTGGGATGACGAAAAAGTGAATCTGCCATTTTTAAAGGTAAATACCATAAGCATTTAAACATTTAAACATATATGGTGATCATCTTATTTATATGAATGTAGGATGGATATGATATGAGGAAACAAATTTTGGCACACCTAACAACATTCAAGGATAATGAATGTGAAGACAACATGCCTGCCGGTGTCCTCGATTTCATCAGTTGCATCAGAAAAAAGATATGAATGTGAAGAATCGAGAAAGGCAACCAAGACCACATGATTTTGAAGACCCAAGGATCTAAAGGAAACTAATACCAATAACATATGTGTCAAAACCTCTATCTCTCCTCAACTCTCCATGACACATTTCAAAGTTTAGTTTGCACTGTTGAGCGTCATTCCGTTGGTGATGGTGTAAAGTTGTAAAGAGACATGTGCCTTTATGGATTGGCTATTTTGTTTCTCATGTATTATTTTACTTCAGATTTGATTACAGAGTGAACTAAATATTTATCTAATTACATATGAATTCTTACTACCTTGTAACTGAGATTTTTCGGTTGCATATGTGTTGCACTTGCATATAGGAGGACCTCCACGCCGGCGCCGGGAAAGGATCGGAGCAGCGTGGAAAGGAGCAGCGCCGCCTTCGCCTGTACGCAAAAAAAAGGAAAGGGGTAAAAAAAGGCATAGCTCAGCTATCTACTGAACCTGCATCAATATTATCATACTGTTCAAAAACCACTACCATCATCAACACATCATATAACATTCATAGTGGTGGCTGCTAAGATAATACAATATGATGATTGTTCCTACTTCCTACAATCCTACTGACCTCTGCAAACAGAGAAGCCATATTTGAATATTAATTAAGAGACCAAAGTGCCAGCTGATTTTTCTTTACTCGCCTATATAACAGTTCAAAGGTAATGCCAGCATCACAAAGAGAATTGTCAAACTAACAGAGGAGGTTGAGAACACAGAAAATTTTATACCATATAATTTGGCTGGAAGTCCATGATCATCCAGCCTTGACACCTTGAAGAAATTGGTATTGAAATCTGACTCTTGCAGTGATTTTGCACACACCGCCTCCAGCTGTGGTCTGCTGCGCCAAAGGCTTCCAACCTTTAGTACCCACCTGTTTGCAGAAAATCTCACCTGCTTGCTCAAGTCCAAAATAGGACCTTTGTTGTTTTTCTGACATAGCTCCTAGCAGCAATACCATATGACCAGGTACAGGTATTGTTTGAGCTTTACGCTCAGCAACTTGCATAGCAGGGACAGATGTGTAGAACTGACAATACTCGAGCTTTGCATAGTTAGCACCAGCAGTGAGTGGGGCAAGAACTGCATTCCCATCAGCGATCTGTCGGCATACTTCTTCGAAGTCATCACAATGGATCGCCCGAATTTTAGTCCCACTAAAATAATGCTCAATCCACTCTTCCTGATCAGTCTACATGTACAAAAAAATCAATAACTATCAAAATTGATTTTCATGAGAGCAATAGAACAAGAGCATATAAATTCCATACAAACAAACCTTCTTATACTTCATTGGTACTCCAATCCCCATGGTGAGCCTCTGCAACAAATGTATCGCTTTATGAATTCCTCCAGCTTTAGGTTTCATTCCGAAAGGAAACTGCCTTCTATGTTCTGTTATCAACACCCCTGGATCCAACACAGAACGGAAAATAAAAACTTACCATCCTCGCCAGAAGCCGCCGCCGCCGCCGTTGTGGTGGTGGTGATGGTGGTGGCCACGGCTGGTGCTGTCGGAGGCACCGCCGGCTGCGGGGTACTGCTTGTCGTCAGCCTGCGGGTAGCCGGCCGGCGGCGGTGGCGCGACGTAGGCCTGCTGCTGCTGGCCCTGTAGAGGGTACGCCGCTGCCGGGTAGCCCTGCTGGTAGCTCATGATCGAATTGCAGAAAGCTAGAGGTAGCAAACACAGGAACCAATCGATAGGAAGAGAAGGCGAGGAAAAGGGTTCGTGATCCAGGGACTCATCCGTTTTTTTATAGCCTTATCCTGGAACAGCAGCCAGAGCGGTCCGGGTCAGAGCGCGCGGCGGCCGGCGCTGGGGGCGGACTCGAGGAGCTCGGGAGGAGGCGGCGCGCGGCGGCGCTCGGCCGGCGGCGGGGCGGCGCGGCGAGCAGGCGGCGGTGGCCGGGCGGCGCGGCGAGCAGGCGGCGGCAGGGCCGGAGCCGGCCGGCGGCGCTGGGGAGGCGGGGGTGGCGTGCGGCCGGAGCAGGGGCGGCAGCTCGGGCTAGGGCGTGCGGGAGTCGGGCCTGCTCTCCCGTGCGGTTGCGTGAAGGAGTGGGTACCATCCAGGAACGTGTTGGTCAGGGGAAGAATGGGATACACGGGTCAAACGACCGAGTACCAATCGGAAAACGAGTCCGACTCGTTCATGGCTACTACCTAGCGAGTGTATATATATGTACACGAGGCTGCCTCAATCTATCAGATCCCAATCGTTAGAAGTGAACAAATACACCCACAAAAAATCAGGAGAGATAGAAAAAAGTGAGTCCAAGACCCTCACTGCTATGGCAGAGCGAAGGCAATCTATCGTGAACACTTCACAAGATAAAAATCAAGTAAGACGTGAACGTGATAGAGCTCGGCGAAATAGTCTGACGGCCGAGAAAAAGGAGGAGATTAATGCACGTCGAAGAGCAGCTTGGCAAAAGAAAACACAAGATGAAAAAACAAAAGACAAAGGCCAAATCTAACCACGGGAGAAAAGCTGAAAGATAATATACGCCATCGCATGTCTATGCAAAACAAATCTGAAGAGGAGAGGGAAAAACTGCTAGCTTGGCGCAAGGCAACCAAGGCGGCTAAGAAGAACACCCCCTGCCCTCAATCCATAGCGATGCCGTGTCCAAATGCAACAAATTTGACAAAGATAGCTTCAACGAGCACGCCAGAGTATACGATCGGGACCGAAGGTAACACATTAATCTTTAAACCCTTCATTTATTTAAAAATGATACTTACTAGAACAACGATGTGGTAGGCGACATGGAGTCCTTCCTTATCAATATCATGGACGAGAACACCATACCCAACGACCTCATAGACGAGGAGTGCTACACCTATGATGGAAATGAAGGTACGTAGGACAGACTTTTTATCTTGCCATAGACCACAAATCAACATGAACATATCGATGTGACATCCATTTCATGTAGGTTTCAAGACTGATGCTCAGTACCTCGCTAAAGTGATAGACTCATCAGACGAGGATGCCATCGATCCTTTCGACTTCGTATACTCGAACCTCCCAGATAGCACACACAAACTAGAGCAAGTCCCCGACTGTGAACACTGTCATGCCAAGAGGTTTCAGCATGAGACCCCTGGTTTCTGCTGTCGAAACGGACAAATCGAACTGGCTGAACCAGAGCCAATCCCGGAGCTGATGAGGCTATGGTCTAGCTCGGATGCGGATTGTCGACATTTTCGGGAGAGCATACGATTCTTCAACGGCCATTTCTCCTTCACAACCCTTGGCGTCAGTCTCGACAATGACTGCACGAACATGAGATCGGGGGTGTACACATTCCGAGCACAAGGCTCCATGTACCACAACGTGCATTCGTTCGGGCCAGGCTCTTGCCCGGAACATCTACAACTCTACTTCTACGACGACGATCCCAGCCTGATCCACCGCAAGGAAGCCTCCAAACAACTAGACCAGGAGGTCGTCCGTAAGGTTGTGGACATACTGAGAGGAAACCCCTATTCCGAGCAGTTTAGGAGTTTGGGCGCACACAAGGATAACCTCGAGGACTACCGTATAGAACTGAACACTGACAAAAAGCTAGACCAACGGAGATACAACACACCGGTATCATCTGAGGTGGCTGCGATCTGGGTCGAAGGCAGCGACCTTGCAAATAGGTTCAAACGCAACATTATCCTCTACGGCAATGACAATCAAAGGCACAGTATACATGCCACACAAGGATGCTACGACCCGCTCTCATACCCCCTATTCTTCCCAAAGGGCGAGCTCGGTTGGCATCCGAATATACCTAAGCGAAATAAGTCTTGGGACCTTGCGCAGCTACAAAGAGAAGACCGTGAAGAAGATCCAGGTTTGGCTATCTCGAATATTTATGCAAGTTTCTCTATCCTTCACATATGTTGCATAACATTCTTTTTTCCTGTCACAGATGGAGGTGGACGTATGTGCGTCTCCGTCAGGGACTACTACTGTTACCGACTACAGACGCGTCCGGCTATATTCAACCCCATACTGCATCGAGGGCGTCTGTTCCAGCAATGGGCGGTGGACATGTACATAAAGAACGAGGGGTGTAGGTTGAACTGGATCAGGAAGAACCAACCGCGGATACATGCTGATCTATATAAAGGAATTGTCGATAGCATCACGGCCGGAGAGACTCAAGCAAGCGCTGTTGGCACAAGGATTGTGCTCCCTTGGAAATTCCAGGGGTGTTTCCGTGACATTAAGCGGAGGCATATGGACGCCATGGCATTGGTACAGACGTACGGAAAACCTGACATCTTTCTGACGATGACGTGCAACCCAAACTGGCCGGAGATACAGGATACCCTGCTTGCAGGCCAAACCCCACAGGACCGACCAGATATTGTGGCTCGAGTGTTTAGAGCCAGAGACGATGAAATATATGCTGACCAAGAAGAACATCCTGGGCGTTGTGAAGGCGTGGGTCTACGTGGTCGAGTTCCAGAAGAGGGGACTCCCACATGCCCATTTCCTATTGATCATGGATTCAAATTATAAGCTCGTTGTGCCAGAGCAGTATGACCGCCTAATATCAGCGGAACTCCCAGACAAGGATAAGTACCCGGAGCTACACGCCATGGTCGTGAAACATATGATGCACGGCCCATGTGGTGCCCTAAAGCCAAACAACGTGTGTATGCAAGATGGATCGTGCAAGTGCAGGTATCCACGAACGTTCAACAAGACCACCATACAGGGGAAGGACTCATACCCTATTTATCGGAGACGGAAGGACGGCCGTTCGGCGACGGTCCGTGGTTCGACGCTCGACAATAGATGGGTTGTGCCTTACAACCCTAACCTCCTGCGGATGTTCAACTGCCACATAAACGTGGAGGTGTGCTCCAGCATAAAGGCAGTCAAGTACCTATATAAGTACATATACAAAGGACACGATCAGACTTCATACAACATCGATAAACCCGACGATAAAGGTAACATAGACGAGATCAAGAGATACATTGACGCAAGATGGATCACACCACCCGAAGCTATGTGGAGGATATTTGGCTTCAATCTCTCTGAGATCCACCCGTCCGTACTACAGATGCCGCTTCATCTACCAGACATGCAAAGAGTAATGTTCAAAGAAGGAGACAACCTAAACGACGTTGCTGCCAGGGAGAACGCATCCATGCTGACAGAGTATTTTGTGGCTAACCAGAACCACGAGTGGGCTCGAGATATTCTATACAGGTATTTTCCAGGACGGTTCACGTGGCAACAAGAAAAGTACTGGAAGAAAAGGAAAAGGGATCACCAAGTAGGCCGTATCGTGACAGCCAATCCCGCAGAGGGGGAGCGTTACTTTCTTAGGGTGCTTCTGAACCACGTACCAGGCTCGACGTCCTTCGAAGACCTGAAAACCGTTGATGGTGTGCTATGTGGTACGTTTCGTGAGGCCGCGGAGAGGAAGGGTCTAATCGAGGCCGATAACACGCTCGATGAGTGTCTTACTGAGTCGGAGCAGTTCACCATGCCGGCCTCACTAAGAAGGCTATTTGCAACGATCTTGGTATTCTGTGAGCCTGGCGATGTACGTGGACTTTGGGATCGACACCTTGATGCGATGTCAGACGACTACCGGCGACAACACACATGTCCAAAAGCGGTAGAGCAAATGGTGTTGCATGATATAAGGGGAATGCTACAATCCATGGGAAAAGACATAAAGTCGTTCCCTCTTCCGGACATTGACGAGACGTATGACAACACTGGAGGAGAGTCTAGAGAGGTAATCGAGGAAACAAACATCATGGTTGATGAGGAAGACGCTTCTCTAGCGTCCTTCCTGAATTCCGAGCAGAGACTTGCTTACGACGAGATACTAGAGGCAGTCGATGGCGAGGATGGGGGCGTATTCTTTGTCGATGGTCCGGGAGGCACAGGGAAGACATACCTTTATAGGGCACTGCTCGCTACTGTTCGCAAACAGGGAAATATCACGCTGGCCACAGCAACTTCCGGTGTCGCCGCTTCAATAATGCCCGGAGGAAGGACAACACACTCGAGGTTCAAGATCCCACTAAACCTTGAAGAAGGGGCATCATGCAGCTTCACTAAGCAGAGTGGGACAGCCAAGCTCCTGAGGATGGCTAAACTAATACTATGGGATGAGGCCACCATGACGAAACGACAGGCAATTGAAGCATTGGACATAAGCATGCGAGATATAATGGACCGTCAGGACCGACCATTTGGGGGTAAGACTGTCGTGTTCGGTGGGGACTTCAGGCAGGTTCTACCGGTAGTGAGGAAAGGGTCACGGGGTCAGATCATCGACGCGAGCCTACGAAGTTCAAACCTATGGAAGGGCATGCGCCAGCTAAGGCTCGTAAAGAACATGAGGGCGCAAAACGACCAGTGGTTCGCGGATTACTTGTTGAGGATAGGTAACGGCACTGAGGAGACTGACGTGGAAGGAAACATAAGGCTTCCAGAAGATATATGTGTTCGGTCTATGGGCGACAAGTCTGACATACAGAAGCTGATCGACCATGTGTATCCTGACCTGGACCAAAACATGAACAACACGGATTACATGACTTCGCGAGCAATCCTCTCCACAAAGAACGACAACGTCGATGGAATAAACAAGCGCATGATTGAGCGTTTTCAAGGAGAGGAGATGATCTACCATAGCTTCGATAGTGTGGAGGACGATCCACATGGCTTCTATGCTCAAGAGTTTCTTAACTCGTTGACTCCTCCTGGGATGCCCCCGCACGCGCTTAAACTGAAGATAAACTGCCCCATTATACTGTTGAGGAACATTGACCCAGCTAATGGGTTGTGCAACGGCACGAGGCTGGTGATACGTAGGTTCCAGAGGAACGCGATAGATGCGGAGATCGTGGTGGGACAACACGCTGGAGAGAGGGTGTTTCTACCTCGGATACCTCTGTGTCCATCTGATAGTGACATGTTCCCGTTCAGATTCAAGAGAAAGCAGTTTCCGATCAGTCTTAGCTTTGCCATGACGATCAACAAGGCGCAATGGCAGACCATCCCGATTGTAGGCGTGTACCTGCCGGAGCCGGTATTCTCTCATGGACAACTATATGTGGCGTTATCCAGAGCCACCGCCAAAAGAAACACCAAGATCCTCGCCATCAAGGTCGAAGAAAGGGATGAAAGCAACAATTCAAAGAAGAGGAAAAGAAATGAGTCATTAGTAACCAAAGAAGAGGAAAAGAAATGAGTCATTAGTAACGACCACAAAGAACATAGTCTATAAGGATGTCCTTACTATTTGAAATAGCTAGACTACACATGATCAGATTAATTCACGATTAACAATAATATTAAGACTATGCTGACAATGCTTTCTTTGCCCGTTGCAACGCACGGGCATTTTACTAGTTACCTCTATATATTAAGAGGGAAGATTTTGGACGTCTGTCCGCGCTCCAAAATTGGACCGTTCGATCGAGATCGGACGGTCGAATTCGCCCAATTTGCCCGGTGAACAGTGATAAACAGTGCCGCACGTTTTTGCAATTACCCGCCCGCCAAGGTCTTACATGCAATTACCATAAACTGTAGGGACTTTTTTGCAAAAACATCTCCACAATCCCTCTCCCCTTTCTCGCTCTCGCGCGACTTCCGGGTCGCCGGCGCCGCCGCCGCGCGCCGCCGCTGCTTTAGCCCTCCCCGCTCAGATTCTCCTCGCGGAGTTTTCCGTGCCGGGAGGCCGCACCCGCGCCGCAATCGCCGCCGACGCGTCGTCGCCGCTCCGCTCCCCGCCGCTCAAACCGAAGGACGCACGGACCTCCGCCGCCTCGCCCTCTCCAAGCTCGCCGATCTTGACCTCAGAGACGGCGCAGGTGAGCAGAGATCTTCCGGGGCGCGTTCGACGACCTCCACGGCTTCCGCACGCCCCCGGCGGCGCTCTGGCGCATCTCACGGTGGCTGCGGGCGCTCGCCTCGAGCCTCCTGTTGGGCGACTCTTGATGGCGCCCTTTTGCGTGGTGACGCCGTATGAGCGGGCGTCAACGTTGACGACCAACGCCAGGTGATCCCTCTACCCCACCCAGTATTCCCAGTCCACCCCGGTACTGGCCTACGGATCCCCTTTCGTCGCCGGCAGATCCCAGCCGCCTCCGGCGAGCCCTTGCACCGCCGGCCACCGCCCCGGCAGTAGCACGTCGTCTCGACCCTCCACTTTGCCAAGCTCCCTAAGATGTAGCAGAGTACAACTTTCCTCACGCATGGAGACTAGATCTTTCCTCCACCAACGCATGGAGAGACTAGAGCAGGCAAAGCTGACAGGGAGACCGTGCTGCTGTTGGCCGTTGCATCCATCGAGAATTTGAGATCCTTCGATTAGCAGTTCCTGTGATTCCATCCTGAGATCCATTGAGACCTCCTGCCAGATTGCATCTTCAAGCACAAGTTCATACCTAAGCAGGAATCATCAACTACAGTAGGCAGATTTACAGTTTGAGGTACACATTCACTACGTCCAAGCTCAGTTTGAAGGCCATGGCTGTATGTGCATATTTGGCTCTGGGTCATGTATTGTTCTTTCTTTATAATCCCTGCTTCTTCTTATTTTGTTTTGATGCTTGGTTCATAAATATACGTTTATGCTCTTAATGTGTTTTGTAAAAGTTTAGGAAACTGATTTTGTGGTTGTCAAGATGGACGATCGAGGTCACTAACCTATCCATGTTTTGGCCTATATCTCACTCTACAGTTCACACACGATAGATTCAGTAAAGTACATGATGTACTGATTTAAAATGTTGTGATTCTCCTTTTGCATTGTTCGACTGAATTTGTCTTCCAGCAGATTGAGTTTAGTGATGAAAATTAATTGCAAGTCATTCGCAGTGTTCTCTTTATCTACCATTGTTAAAAATAACAGTTCCACATTCTTACAGTACCGCGACCTGAGACGTTTCTGGCTCTCACCTTTCTATCACTTGGGGTGAAGCTCGCTTCTTCATGAACATGGCGTCTCTCCTGTGGACGGGCGTATAGCTTGAAGCATCCAGGGGACCAAGAGAGGCAGCCGTGGTGGCGGAAACTCACCATGGTCCTATCCACCACACCATTCTTGAGCAGAGCTGCCCTCTGCCCCTCGCCTCCTCCACCTCCGGTCGGCAAGGCGGCGAGCACCTCCACCACTACGCGCGTCCCTCTCATCTATGTGAGTGCTCCTTGCATTCATTTAACAGATTCGGGTTACAATATTTGTGTCCCTCTCAACCTGACAAGTTACAGATAGCAGAGATGTTATTGCTCGGAGGAATTGATGAGAAGTAATTCTGAAAAATCGACAACCCTCCGAACTGTGAGTTCACAGATACTGGGAAATATAATACCAGTAAGCAATAGACATCCATGGCCTGATAGGACCGTAGCCAAATATAATTGCCCTCCTTTGAAAACAAGACGATCCGATTTCCTTTTGCCAAACAAGTTGCCATGTAGTGTAGTCTACTAACCTGGAGTTATGCAAAAGGTAAAAACTGAATGACCAAAACAGAACGTCATTGCAAATGTTCTCAACATCGCTTTACCCCATAAGTAAAGAGATGATCCTTCAGTTCCTGTCATATCGGGTTCCTCTGTTCATGCTTCACCCACCTCTGCTATGTTTTTCTCCATTATTTGATTTCGTGTGTTCTTCTGTTCTCTTTTATTTTTCCAGATGTTAGTTTGCCCTCATTATTCATATGTGTAGGCACTACATTCATTCCCGGTCCAGTCTTGCTTAGGTTCGTCAGGTTTTGTTATTGTTGCTTCCCCTTCCTTATGTGAACTGCTTTGTGTCATTCTGTCATCTCATTAGGTTCCTATCATCAGGTTTTAGTATAGCGTACATCTTTCGACTAGATATACTTCGGCCGTGAAACTTCTGAGTGCTTGCGTCCTAAAAATAGATGAATTATGCTTCTAATTATATTTTGTATACAAGAAATTATGTATGATGCTACAACAACAAAACCAATTTGCATGCCATAACAGGAGGTTGTCATCATAAATTGACTTTACAAGTTAGATTCAACAAATGCTCTATTCTTAGCTTACTGTTATGCTACTATTTTCTCTACTTCTTTTATTGGTCTTCTATTTTCTGATCAGCTCGGTGTCTCTTACTGTAGATATTCCGTCTTCGTCTCCATCTTCCTCTGGAAGTAACGTCCTAGTATCGGATACACCTGTAGTCCTTCGTATTGGTTCTTACCTGACTCCACCAGGTGGATTTTCAGTTTCAATTCTTGGCTTTTTGTTCAGCATGGATAATGGTTTTATTTATGCCTTTCTTTTGGAGTCAGGCCGCTTGCATGTATTCTTTTCTAACTTCACAGTTCTGCCCGTACCTGCTGTAGATCAATGTCAGACTGCTTCTAATCGATGTAAGAGGAAGTCCATTGTTCCCTTTTCGTTTGTGTGTCTTCATTTTTTCATTCTATTATTTTTTCTTTGCCTTCTTCCAATGTCACTGAACTTAAATCTTTTTTGACAGTTCGTCCAGATAAGATTATATTTTTTGAGCGAGATGTAGCTTGGTTAAAAGGTATTTCCGGTTTCTCTCTTTTCTTTTTGCTCACACTGTGTTTTCCCCTCTGTGATTTTGTTTCCTTTGCTTATATTTTACCGCGTGTTGTGCACAAAAATTGTACCTCACCAGATCCGATGGCACGGTTCAGAGCAAGTTCGAACCGACCAAACTGAACCCACCATATCTGATATAGCAGAATTGAATCAACTGATAATATGGTTTGCTCACACAAACACTGTTCAGAATAGAAACAATACTACACAGCCACTCTCTACAACTAACTAACTTCTTACATTTCTAATACACACAGTGCGGACACTACAAGATGAAAATTTGTATAACAGAAATAGTTTCAACTTAAGAATGGTGGTACATGCCATGTAAAGGCTGTTGGGAAAAAAGTTAAGCTTTAAGGAGATGCTTATAAATGTCCTCAATGCCCTGTCTATAATCCTCAACCAAGGTACGTATTGCATTACTTGCATAGCTGCATTAAAACTACCCAACATCTAATCACTTTCCCTTTTATACAGGTTCTGAAACGTTGCATTACTTGCATAGCTGCGTTAAAACTACCCAACATCTAATCACTTTCCCTTTTATACAGGTTCTGAAACGTGCTAAACATTGTTGACGCGGACACCGTGGACGCAACTACATCACCAATGGCGGCGTAGAAATATCGTGACCTATTTTACTCGGAATAATGCAACCAGCTGAGAAAGATGAGCATTATATAGTATGAGTTTTACGCTAATATCATTCTGTATTTTCTCTCCAAGGACGCGGCGTGCCGCCGCGCCGAATTCAACTAGTATATATATATGTGTGTACTTCCAGGGAATCAACATGGTAGCTCTATACATTTTAGAGTTAATCAAGCAGGGGATACATGACGAACAGGCTGCTGGTTTGGGATCTGCCGCCGAAGAGTATATCTAACCATCAACTGGTGGTTTCATGGTTAATTGTTATTATTATCAATTTCCATGTTAGAACAATCTCTAAAAAGATGTCCATGTTGCATGAATGAGATAATGTAGATCAAGCTAGCATTGCATCATGTACACATCGATCAGGGCAGATGAACTACGGTTCTCTTGCGCCGAAACAATGCAACAAACTTAGAAAACTTCATAAAAAAAAGGTCGTTTACCCAGAAATCTTCTAGGAACAAATCTTTGGACACTTAATATGGACCGGAGGTAGTACATAATTTTGAATTGGATGTCTTTCACCTGGTGGATGATGATTGATGCCATAAACTGGCGGCACATAGTTCACAATCTTTTCAATTGCTCTCTCTTGTTCTTAAGTGTGCTCTTTCCGTAAAGTTCCATGTGACGAAAGATTTGAAGCGGCGGCGGCAGACTTTTTTACTGCAGGTTTCTTAAAAAGAGATGCAATATCCCCGCTTCTCTTCATAACTGAAAAAATTCAGAAACAATTGACTTGTCATATTACATGCGATGAATGTGGTAGATTATCGTACAGCCTGTCTCCACTCGCTCGTGGATTTCATCGATTAACTACGTACTACTAGTTTCGTGACCGTCGGCTAGGCGGCGAAAGATTAACTGACGTTCAATCGTAGCAGCATGTGTGGTATTGTCTGAGCGGCCGCCGGCGTACAGTTACCAATTTCCGATATCAGCTACGCTCTGCTGGGCGTGAAACAAAATAGCAGACTCATAATTCAGTCTAACATGTGTAGTACTGTATACGATGGATCGAAGCAACTAAAATAATTAGACAATCCTGCTTCATTGCCTTGGTAAATGAGGCCATGGCGTGAGCCACCAACGCGCCCCGTCGTCCAGGATGAAGGCCACTCACACGGTGAGCATCATGGCCGAGGCCCGAGAGCGTCGCCAACCTGAGGACAGGGCTGGCCGGAGGTCCTCTCGTGAGTTGGACCACAACAGCAACTCATACGCCTCCCTGCTCCCAATCGATCGACCAGTTCAACAAATGAGGCGGCAGGTGCACGCATTGGCTCATCGATATGGCTGTTTGTTTTCCTTCGTTCAGCGGCCGTCAGAGCCAATTAATCCTCGTCAGCTCGTAACCTGCATCCAAGGTGTAGCATTACTGTTTTTTTTTTGTCGAGGGGAATCAAACAGCATACCGTGGCGTGGGGAGTCGTTACGGGCGGACGGATAGGCAGGAACGGGGCGACCGGGCGAGGCGTTCTTCTGTTAGATGCAACTGCCTCCAATCGTCTCCTCAGCTGTAGCCTGTAGCTCCTCTCATCCGAGTGAGACTCTCACAAGCTTCTCCGTACGTCCGCTCCTTCTCAAGGGCATGGGCGATCTAGCCGCTCCACTCGTCGACGGTGCGAGGCCTCTCGTCCGAGCTTCAACTGCTTCTCTCTTGGTAAAGACTTCGACGCTTGGAGGCTCCGGCTTCCAACATGGTAAGCAGTCAAGATTTAGCTACTCCTTACAGATTGGTTCTGTACAGCTTCATGGATTGCACCTTCATACTTATTTCGGGACCGCGCGCAGCCTATATTAAAAAATCCACTCTTCTCTTGTGAGTGCAAGCAACACCACGCTAGGAACAACCATGTAATTACATATGTTTCTTCTTGTTCTTTTGCAGCCTGCCGAAAGGTTTGTGACTTGGGGACAATGGACGGTGCAGTGCTCCTTGCGTTTGTCGCGTCCATTGGAAACATGCTTCAAGGCTGGGACAATGCGAGTATTGCAGGTGAAAAGCAGCACCTTTATTTCATTGATAGGTTAATTTGTAGTCACATATTATAATCTTTCGTTAAATCACATAACTAACCATATGTGGCAAAGTTGTGTGTCGGGTAGGAGTAGCACTATGTCAGGATACCACTGAATGCCATATTTTATTTTATAATTATTCGGATTATCATATGATCCAGTGCACGATAAATCTATGAATGTGTATCATGCATTTTGATTTTTTACAGTTAGAACTTTGCTTAGAGAGGTTGTCAAACATACATTTTGTTGCTAACAGGTTATGAACTGTTGTGTGATCTCACCAGGTGCTATGTTTTACATAAAAGAAGAGTTTAATCTGCATAGCATGCCGATGGTGGAGGGATGTATTATGGCAATGGCACTTTTTGGGGCGACAATAATTACAACACTATCTGGATTGTTGTCTGACAGATTTGGCAGGTGGACGATGCTACTAACCTCGGCAGTATTATCCCTTGTTAGTGCATTATTGGTCATATTTTGGGCTCAACATGTGTACATGCTGCTGTTCGCGAGGCTTGTTCAGGGATTTAGCATTGGTTTGGCAGTCACACTTGTGCCATTGTATATTGTTGAGACAGCCCCTCCTAAAATTAGAGGAAAATTAAGCACATTTCCCCAATTAAGTGGTTCGGCCGGTATGTTCTTATCTTACTGCATGGTGTTTTGGATGTCCATGCTGCCAAATGTTAGTTGGAGATTCATGCTTGGGATACAATTGATACCTTCAATTATATACTTCATATTAATTATATTCTATCTACCTGAGACACCAAGCTGGCTTGTGAGCCAAGGAAGGGTGGATGAAGCGAAAAAAGTTTTGCAAAGACTTCGGAAAGAAGAAGATGTCTCGGGTATATTTAGTATCTATTGCTCAACTCAAGTCATACATTTTAATTGTCCTAAAATTATAATGCACAGGTTTTATGTTATGAATGTTGATTAATGGTTTTTGCTACAGGTGAGATGGTCAGTCTTTTGGAGAGTATGCGAGTTAGTGGTGCATCCCCATCTATAGAGGAGTACCTAATTAGCACCAATGAGAAATCGAGAAATGAAAAATTGGTATCCAGTGAAGAAATAATAAAATTGTATGGACTTCCAGCAGATATGCAGTGTGTTGCCTATCCACTTAAGAGACAGAACACAGAAGATAGAGTCATTAGTCATTCCACCGGTCATGGAGCGTCATACTATGATCCGATTGTCAACATTACCAGGAGTTTTCACGAGAGTATCCTTGAGGTAATGGAATCATTAGCATGTTTTAATAGTTTGCTTATTTAAAACTGGAGCTCAAATATATGCATGTTTTTAGAATTTTCGATTCATATGAACATATATGTGACCATTTTATTTTTAGTTCTGTGATCTCTTAAAATGAACTGTAGCATATTAAAACATGTAATAAACATTTGCATTCATTTATTGTTGTTCAAATGATCCACTTAATCCATTATTTCCCTCTAAATCCGCTATTTATTCCTTATACTAGGAGGCACGTAGCATATTTGACGAAGTAGAGGGACAAGGTGCAGTGGGAAGGGATGAAGAGAATCAGGAAGATCCCATAGAGCATGTACTAGAAGACCACAGAGATTATGCAAGCGAAAGTGAGCATGACCAGCTTATTAATTCAAAACCCACAGAAATGAATGATTTACTTGCATGCCGCAAAAGTGGCTACATTGGCGGAGGATGGCAATTAGCTTGGAAAATGCCCTCGGAATATTGTTTGGCTGGGAAAATGGAAGGCGAGATGGAACGGGTATATCTACATGAAGGATGTGTACCAAATTCTGAAAATGACTCCATATTAGATGTTCCAACATGTGAGAATTTAATTAAAGCAACTGCTTTGGTCAATAAATCTATTTTTCACAAGGACCAGAGTGGAATTCACAATATTGATCTTCATTCCCCCGTGAAAGGATTTAAAAGTACAAAATGGAAGGATCTATTTGAGCCTGGAGTAAAGCGTGCACTATACCTGGGTGTTGGAATACAAATACTCCAACAGGTATGACTTTTTCGTTTTGGCTTACAACAAGGATGAATCGACAACAAATCCATTTTTGAACGAAACTACTAGTTGGCATTAAAATATCAAGTACTATTATTTTTCTTAGTTTTATATGTAAGTGGATAGATGTTATGCACTTTATCTCTCTTTTTTCTGAAACTTTTTAGCATTTCTACTTACATCTTTACGTTTAGATCTTCATACGTAAGATAGAGAAAATAACTAAATATCACATGAATGATACGAACCATTACTTTGATGTGCTATCTCTTTCAAGCAGATAAGGTTTATGTTAAACCAAAAAACTGAAGTTTCTGTTTGTTTATTGTGTGGAACCTATGATACTTGAATAATCTTATGATATTTATGTTTCTTGAAAATTTATGCAGTTTGCTGGCATCAATGGTATTCTTTATTACACTCCTCAGATACTTGATCAAGCTGGTGTTGGGGTTCTTCTATCAAAGATTGGCATTAACCCTTCTTCTGTGTCTATTTTAATGAGCGCTATCACAAGTTTATTGATGCTTCCATTTATTTGCACAGCCATGTGGCTTATGGATCGCACAGGAAGAAGGTAAAATCGACTTTTAACTTGTGTACTTCCAAATTAGTGATTGTTAAAATGAAAATAATTATTGTTTCATCATCTAATGCAGACTACTTATTGTCACGATACCCATCTTGGTAGTGTCACTCATTGTTTTGGTCACTGTAAACATTGTGAATCTGAGTGCTGAATTACATGCATTGCTCTCAACAATTAGTGTTGGCGTCTACTTCTGCATCTTTGTCATGGGATTTGGTCCAATACCAAATATTTTATGCTCGGAGATTTTTCCCAACAAAGTTCGTGCCATCTGCTTGGCCCTATGCAGCCTAACCTTTTGGGTTTGTGACATCATTGTCACATATACTCTTCCGATATTGTTGAGGTACATCGGCCTGGCAGGTCTTTTTGGGGTATATGCTATAGTTTGTGCATTGGCTTTTGTATTTGTTTGTTTTAAGATGCCAGAAACAAAAGGTGTACCTATTGAGGTTATCGCGGAGCTCTTCGCACTTGGTGTATCACATCCAAGTGAGGAAAAGGAAGATTTGAGCACTCAAAAGGGAGATTTAGAAACATGATATTGTAATTTTATGGGCAAATCGCTACTTTTATTGGAAACATGATACATGTATTAGAACTAATGATATCGCAATTTTAAATTTATGTGCGATATGATTGGTTATATTAGTATCAAGATCTGAATTATTACGGTATGTTGGTTCTAACCATAGTTGAGTTTTTAAATATAGATCTATTGGTGGTATATATTTTAGTGGTAGCACAACACAATTCCTTGCAATGCAAATCAACGAGACACGTATGGCTTGGTGTTCAGTTTAGTTATCCACGCTTATGTTGGCTCTCGACTCTCATGATGAGTAGAAGATTTGCTGACTTAAACAGCTTGTTTGGCAATCGAAGGGAAAAGGGAGTGGGAGTTCGACTATTCCCCAACCCACATATGAATTACCAGGGGTCCCCCAGGTATTAGATTTGCGGGAGTTCCACACGTGAATTCCCTTTCCTCTTCCCCTTCTAATTCTCATTCCACCCAACCAATCAATGGATTAAATGTCTCCATACCTTAAACTCCCATTCCCAATGTCCAACTCACTCAAACCAAACACGCTGAAAGAAGTACTGATATCAAGTTACTTTGGAGGATTGACATGAATGTTTTAGGTAATAAATGTTAGAGAAAAGAGGCGAGTGACAATAATATGTAAAAAAACACAGCATGATAAAATTGAGATCTTTATGTTTGTTGTAGAGCCTTTCCGGGGGGTTTTCTGAACTAAAGGGTCATAGGCCCCTGATTTCTATTAACAGAAACCATAAAGTCATTATAAAGCCAGAAGGAAAGAATATGGAAAAGGGAAAACAGAAACTTGCATAATTGGAAGTTGCATCAGGAGCAAGCTATTATCAACCTCACTTTTTTACACCACAGAGCAAATTAAATGGCCCAATACGTGGCATACATGACTCCGATTTCGCACGGGAAGAGCCTTTTCGTGTGTACCAGCATAACATGATTAACAACACAAAGTGGCAACACTGCTGCAATACCCTTTGCTCAAAGAGGAACACCTTCCGATGCACGCCCTGGTTAAAACGCACAAGTATAATCTAAGAACAATCACAATACAATTAAAGGACTCAATAGAGTGTTGTTCCCGATGTTTTTTCTTCATGATGCAAAATTCTACAAATCAATTCGGAAAGGATTACAGTACTTATCATGTTACACGGTCTGGAAATCTAGGACAATGGGTTACACAACATCCAAAGAGTATATCTGGTTTCAACGAATAGAGCTCAAACGATATTTAGTCTAATCACTAGCGATCCAATTTGCTCATGTCTCACTGAGGTACTCTAGAAGAGACTCAACCTCTTGCCTCAGCGCAGCAATTTTCTGCTGCTGGGCAGCAATCCGGTTCTCTATATCTTGTCCGCGCAGCTTCTTCTCAAAACTGTCAACCACGGTGGAATGCCTTGCCATGAGCTTCTCCTGCATCTCCCTCTCCTTTGCAACCAAGTCCTCTAACTGCAGCACAACACAAACAGTAACCAAAATAGTACATTGTGATCGAGAAAATGCTTCAGTAGTCAAAATTTAGATTGCGGATACCGCAAATTTCATCTGTTATATGCAAGACGTGACAACATAAATGTTTTAAATAAAAAAGTTTGGAGCAAACCTTTGGCCATATCTGATAAGACTGGGGGGATGACTGGACAGACATCAACAACGGCTTCAGCTCTTTTGCTAATTCCTTAAACTGTGCATCAGCAGCTTTACGGGCCGCTTTGCAAGATTTAGTGTCTCCTGTCCTAGACAAATCATGCAATGAGGCCTCTAGTTTATCGTGAACTGTTAAGCACTGGTCAAATATGCCTTGGATCAGCTGGAGAGTAGCTTGCACCTATAAGAGACATGAAACGGTCTTTACAAATTAGCACTGCAGAAAACATATTATACGAGATCAAAATAAAAAGGGTGGAACTGCACAAGGATGACCACCAATGCTTTACTTAAAGCAATAAAGCATGATTGAAATGCATATACTTTCTGTAAACAATGTTGTTCCAGCTTAAACCAATGGTGATGACACAGACGTATAAACCCTTTTAGGTCAAAATTCTAACTGCATTACCGTGTGACTTTATGGATTATCGACTTGATGTTTTTCTTTATATCAAAACATTGGCAATTCCTTGTCAAGTTATCAAGCAGGCCTTACCCTTTTAGCAACCTGAGGTCTTTACTAGTCTTTACAAATCTTCTTACAGTTTTTTTTTTATACCATCATGACTAAGGCATCTTTGTTCCAACTCATTTGTAGAACAAAGGGCCCAAAACCCAGCTTTACTACAAGCATAAAGAATATGAATTATTAACTCTGCTAATAGTGCTGCACTTCTCTAAATAATCTTAGCTTAACCCTGCATCATGGCCTTAAATCCCAATGCCACCATCATGGCAAAGAAACAACAATACTAGACTAAAGTCCTCTCGGGAAACCATCCAGTACTTCAATGATTTCCTTGTTATTACACTGGCCCAAAAATATTTCCTTATGACTATTGGAAAAAATGATTGACCAAATAAAAACTGCGAGTCCTTGATCCTATAAACTTGGAAGGGGTTCAAGGCATAAAATAACCATACCTCCTCCCATTGCAGCTTTGCCAGATAAGAAGGAGAGCTCTTAGAAATTGACATGTCAGTGTGCATGTAGGCAATACAGGTAATAAATAGGAGGAAGAAGCCAGTAATCAGCATCATTGGCTCTATGAACAAAGCGAGGTTATTGAATTTGTAGTACACCTGCATATTGCAAAGGAATCAGCAAATAGTTAGTTACAGTTCACAATATCACATAAAACACTACTTGGGTACTACTAATAGTACACAAACAGCTCATAAAAACAATACTGAGAGCACAAGCACTATTGATTAGAAAAGCATTATTCTTAAATGTGATGAGAACTACTACTACTCCGATCCATATTAATTGTCGCTGAATCGGATGTATGCAGACATGTTTTAGTGCTGGATATATCTGATCCATCGACAATTAATATGGATCAGAGGGAGTATTACAATCCATTTTACAGATTATTCAGTTAGGTTAACAATTGGCACAGTTCAAAATCATAATCAAACAAGTGTACAAAGTAATGGTGCAATAATAAATATGAAGACAAACCTGAAAATGTAAATTATGCTCCGGAATAACATCAGGCTTCTCCAAGACAAGCACTGGCCTTCCAGCAATGTCTAGGTGGGAATACTTCACCTGCACCACATCATTTTTGTTACAACAATGAATAGGGAAGCTAGTTGATCAGTAACATATCATCTACTGAGGAACAACCTCTTGCCATTGCTTTATTGGAAATGGAGCTGAAACATCAATATCTTTTGAACCTTCAGGCAGAACCACCTGTCCAAAAAGAACGATGCATACAAGGGTAAAAGGGACGTAACAAAAAAGTATTCACTCTATCGAAACATAGGAACCAATACCAAGTTCTAAGAAACATTGTCAAATCTATGTGGATGTTGTATCTAACGATGGTTAGAGTATCTACAGCTGTATCAGTACCAAAGAAATAGTCATATCATATGGACATTATGTGTATAGTCTGCAGCTCTGGAAGAAACTTAATGTATCAAATAGAAGGGGAGGGGGGGGGGGGGTGAAAACTACGCTCGTGGTGATAGTAGTTTGATGCAGCTGACGATGTACCTTTACGATAAGCTTTTCTATGAGAATCTCCTCCATTGGAGAACCAAATGTGATATTGAGAAATCTCTTTCCATCAGAACTGAAAACAAAGTCTTGAAGAGGTAAACCATAACCAATGGTAAAAGTTGTTTGCCAACCACCAAACAAGGGAAACCTGGGTTCAATTTCGAGTTGGGTCTGCAATAAGATTGTTGGATATGTAAAATTACTCAGCACACGTGCTATGCAACTTTGCTGGGAACGCTAAACCTCTATAAATGAGATGAAGAGTAGCAGTACCTTCTTAGAATCACTCCATAAGTGTGATGTTGAAATGTTACCGATTTCATCTCTATAATAAATAGAGTGGGCCCTTGGAGGCAATCTAGCAACAAGGTGCCTAAATGACGAAACCCCTCTTGCATAAGGTCTAGACTGGTAGTCAAGCCTACAAATAGAAACATGTAGTTATTTATGGACAAAACATCTCACCAAACCTAAAAGGTGAACTACTTGAAACACAAGTTGGAGCAGAGATAAACCTGGAGAATTCACCCTTCAGTCTAGCTCCACCATGAACAATGTTGTAATGTTCTGTAATCTGTACGTTCCCCCAATGAGATATCTCTATCTCCCTTATAAGTTCCTTTGCAACAGTAAATGGGTTGTTGTTCTCAAAGTGCACAATAATGGGATTGTAGGAAAACGGGGGAAGATCTTCAAACGGTCCATATTTTAGCTCGGATTCCACAAGTTTAGTGTTTGCAACCTTTGTGTAGGATTCAACCCTTCCACCAGGCAATCTGATACTAAGTGTCTGAACCTTAACAGGGTACGGTGACAGATAGTGAGAGCTATCCTGAAAGACAACAAGCTGCGAATCGGCCTGGGTGATTTCTTCAGGGAATGGCTGGAGAAAGTGTGTAAATACAGTCAAGACATCTAAGTGAAGGATCTTCCCCTTCTCCAAGGCTTCTTCCAAAGAAGTTGAAAAGAACGTTAGTTCTGGGGGTGCTCCAGATGGCTCAACAGCTTCAACTGGAAGAATGTTACTGAGACCCTTCACTTTCCCCTCGGAACCAAACACTCGTATCGCTGCCAGATTCTTTGCTTGGATACTGGGAAAAGCCAGCAAAACTTTAGAAACGGGCTCTGACCCCACATTCTCAACCTACAAGCATCCGGGGCTAATATAAGTAACAGCAGTATTCCAACATAACACATAGGAACATACAAAGCCAATCAAATATAGAATGGCACCTACAGGGCACGTGCATTTTTTCCGCGGCAAAGGGGTTTTAAATGAGTGCTACTTAAGAAATTTAGAACAATAGAGCATGGATTACTGATTCTGTGGCAGCTGTGGGCGCACCTAAGATTCAACAGGCATGGATTACTGGCAAATGTTCGCAGGAGACAGGACAGGGCATGTCTCAGTTGTCAATTTGATACCAGCTACCATTGACAGTAAGCATAACAGCATGGACTAACGAAGGACTCAAATTCATGAAATGACTCCGTCAACCCAAACCAGCATGATGTTATGCATATTTTGCAGGCAACAATGACAAGATCATTATGATTACGGGAGCTTATAACAGATAACGACAGTGAGCTGCACGATCACCAGAGAAGAGAAGTAGAGTGCAACGGCATGGGTACCTTGAGCGAAGTGAGGGCGCGGACGATATGCGAAGTCAGATCAACCTGCAAACGAGAGAGAAGAGTCAAACGCGCACGCCGTCAGATCCGAGGCGACGGCTCCTGAGATCTGGAGAATGGAGAGCAGAGTGGTGGGATGCAGACTGACCTTCCGATCCGCCCTGGAGATGACGAGATCGGCGCGCGCGGGAGGGGCGAGGGCTGCGACGACGAGAACGAGGAGGAGCGCGGCGGCGAGGCGGAGCGGTGGCGCCATGCTCGGCGGCCAGATCGCGTCGGGTAATGGTGGACCGGAAGGAATTAGCGCTTTAAACCCTCGTCGCCGAGTGTTCCAGTCCTCCTCGGTCGGACGTGAGGATAGAGGCGACCGAGTGTTGTATTGCGACCCGGACCACTGATGACGGTCTGGCTCCACCGGTTCGCCAGCCCCAGCTCCCAGCTCCGGCCGGCGGCGTTCCCAGCTCCTCCTCCCGCCTGAGCTCCGCCGCCGCAGAGCCCACCCTGCGAGCTGCGCCGGACCTCGACCGCAGGCAGGAGTACACAGCGCGCACTGAGAGGGAAGCCTCCAGCTTCTGTGCACCCCCGCAGGACTCTCTCCCGCCGCGCGGCCCCGCCATGGCCGCCGATCCCACCAACATCAGCGCCTTCGCCGCCGCGGCCGCCCACGCGCTCTGCTTCGCGGGCCTCGCCGTAGCCCACTCCCTCGCGGGCCGCGGCGCGCTCGTCTCCGACCCCGCCCTCGCCCTCCGCCTCCTCGTGGTACGATTCGATTCGTTCCCCTCCTCCAGTCCTCCTCGCATCATCACCGCTAATGACTGCGATCTCCAACACTCACCGCGTACTGCTTCTTCTCTAGGTCTGCGAAGCGCCGCTTGTCATCGCCGTCTTCAGCTTGCTCCGGCGAGACCCCAAGCGCTGCTTGGTGCGTGCGCGCCTTTTACTACTTCATCAATCAATAATGTTCCTCCACAGTATTTCCATGCCGAACTTCCATCGTTTGTTCAGTCATAAGGAGATTTCCTTTTCCTCTGTTGCAGTTCGTTAAGGCGGCTGCGCGTGGATTTCTTGGCTTGCCCATAGGTTAGCTCTCCTTGCTGCGTCTGCACTTTGATCCATTGCATCATTTGCGCGAGTCTTCTGTCCATAGTGAAGAATATGAGTACTCGTAACATAGGACTCCTCATTACTACTTGTGGAATGCCTTACCAAAAGAAAAACCTCAATGCTACAGACCTGACTCCTCATTAGTGTGTTCCTCACTACTTAGTAATAAATGTTGATTTACTCTTTGGAATAACAAAAATCAAAGTTGAGGTATTGAGGATCTGCCCATCTTTCTTCTTTTGTACTTATGTTACACACTTCTCTCTGCCAGGTGCACTACTAAATGCATTTGGCGCAGTTGTCCTTGGCGCACCTGTTGGAATCAAGTAAGTGCCGTCTGAGAAGAATGTTTATGATCGCTGTTAGTCCCCATGGTATTCAGCTACATGCTAATCTGTATCTTCTTAGGAGTTATTAGTAGAATAACGTTTACGTCATATGTCTAATTTCAGCAGTATTCACAAGGATATTTGTGCTGAGATGTAAAGAACACATACCCATAAAGCCTTGCCTGATAGTATTTCACATTTGCAGGTACTGGACAGCAACAGCATACTGGTCGCTTCTTATGTCGCTGTTCACGGTAAGCCGCATTTGCTTTGTTATAGTTTTCTAGACCTACTGCTTGTTCACAACAATATTGACAACTGGAAATCATGCATGTGTGCTAGTCTCGTGCCTGCACTTTCAGACGATTAATGATTTGCCACGTGATAATTGTACAATTGTGGTGTGCACGTTGCAGTTTGTTCCCGCAGCATGCGTCTTCGGAGCATCCAAAGCCGGTTGGCAGAATGCGCTTTCTTATTCCACGTATATTCCTGACTCCTAAATAAGTTTATGATGTGAGAAGTTGATTTGTACTGTCCAATCTTACCTAATTTCATGCCAGTTATTTCACCTCATCTGATGTTGTGGACTACATGATCTCTGCGCCATCCCATGGAGCTGTGATAGGAGCATGGCTTGGTGCCTGGCCCATGCCCCTTGACTGGGAGAGACCTTGGCAGGTAAAGATACTGACTGGGACTCTCACACACTATTTCATGAAACCTTCTATGCATAGGCACAAGTATTATGAAATAATGAGATGTTTGTGCATGTTCAGTAGATAACATAAGAACTTAAAGACTAGCTCATGCACTAATTTTTCAGATGTATGATGCAAAATGTTCTATTGTTCTGTTTTGTTCTGTTTTGCTGCTGTTGGAACTACTGACCATTATTTTTTGCATCATGCATCCTACTTTTGATGAAGTCTTCAGTGGCATGTAGACAATGCTTCCTTTTTCTGAGTCGTATATCTGAAAGTCTGATCTTGTTGTTTCGACCTCGCTTTGGCAACTCGTGACTCTGTTCCTCTCATCTTCCGTAGGAATGGCCAATATGTGTCACGTATGGCGCCATTGCTGGGCACTTGATTGGCATGATAGTATCACTGATCCTGGTAGTTGTTCAGAAGAGGAGTGTTCGTGTCAAAGCTGACTAGCCTATATGGATTTGATAAATAGCATTATTTTTCGTATCTTTCAGTAAGGATGATTTATCAAGATTATACTATAAGTTATCTCCTGAGAAATCTACTTACTTGTTGATTAGCTTTCCTGTTGAGAGAAGTGTTGACGCCTTCCAATAGTTTTTTTCTTAATGTGATGAGAACGATTGTCATTTAGTTTTTTCTATACAGAGGAAAGAGTGTTTGATTTGTTTCACTTTACAAAACTAGCCGACATGTTTCCGCTCAGTGAAATTCCGATCCTTATTGCATCAATTGATCACATATTTAGCTCCTACTATGTTCGTCTGTACAGTGGACTGATCTGTCATGGACTCCTCTCAGTCAATGTTGCATGCTGAAGGAAAAATCGGAGCTGGCGATCTCAGAGTCGAGTGCCGACGACGAGATGGACCTCCTCCTGTCTGAAGGATTTAGTCTGTGCACTGGGTGCGCCACGACCGGGTGCGCCACGACCGGATGCGCCTCGACCGGATACATGTCCTTTGCCTCCTCCGCCATCTCGTACCTCGGCGGCGAGGTGGGCGCGCTCTGGAGATCGTCAGAGCGCTTGTTGCCCTTGTGAAGCAGGTGCACTGGCGAGGTGCCTCGGCTCGGCACGGGTGATGTGGTGCGGCTCCACATCGGCGACGTGCCTCGACTGGGCGTCACGTCGCCCATCATCTGCGCCATCATCATGTCCGCGTCCCGGGTCTTCTTCCTCTCCCTGGCGTTGTTCCGCCAGTTTTTCAGCGCCTTGGCCGTCTGCTCGTCGAAGATGGTCCTCTTCATGTTGGAGCCCATCTGGGTGACGAGTGCGTAGAGGGGGAAGGTGATGTAGCTGCACATGACCTGGAGAGCGATCCCCACCACGACCTTCACGATGCTCAGCCCTATGTTCTGGTGGTAACATTTCTTCAAGCCCGGCGTCGCCTGCGATAGATAGAAGTAAGAATATCATTGGCAGTTCAGCGGCGAGCACATGCACATACAACCTGATGCTGCTTCAGATTGTTAAAAGAAGAATAGGCTGAAATCTCGTACCAGTGTCCACACGAAATGAGCCATCTGGAACGCATTCTGGTGAACATCATGAACAGTCACAGATTAGTTGAATGTTTATACAAATTTGGATGGTGATAAGGCTTGGCTGCAATGTGGTAGTACCTGGAACAGTGTCAAATGTATGAGGAAGAGGACCCAATCAGGGCGGCTGAACCAGAAGAACTTGTTGCTTGGCTCCACGACGGGAGCACCCTTGATGACGGTCGCCCGCTCTTGGATCTCCTGGGCCATCTCCATGATAATGATCTCCAGCTTGGTCCCGACCAACAGGAGGATCTGGGCGAGACGCACAATTGACATCACATTGTTGGAATTTATTAGGACACTGAAAATCTGGGACTGTTGGGCCGGCTGTTCCTTTCGGCGTGGAAATTTTGACACTTACCACGAGAGGGACGAAGGAGATCCAGAGGAGCGTCCCGGTTCCTTGGAAGTTGAGGAAGAGCGTGAGGATCGCCACGAACCACAGCGGGAGGCTGCGAAAACACACGGAGCCAAATGTGTCAAGATCATCATCCCCAGGATGGACGCAACATAAAATGGCAAATCTCACATGGAACCTAGCGACAATATACATATAATACGAATGGAGTTTAGTGCAGTCTGGAGAAAGGATTTGAACCTGATTCCGACGACGACCTTGAAGTCATCCTCCAGCGACCGCTTGATGTACTTGTGGAAGTCGAACTTGGTGTTGGGTGCCAGATGCGCCTGCGAAAGAAATTAAAGAGAGAAACATAATCCATTATGACCTTGAATTTGCTATGATAATGCCAGCATATGGTAACATATTGACAGAGGAGAGGAGGTGAGTACGTTGATGAAGCCTTGGCGCAGGGTGAGGTAGTCGACCTTGGTGACGGAGGTGAAGAACTGCCTGAAGAAGGCAACCTGGCACCCAACACATGGAAGGTAAGTCACATGGCAGTGAAAAATGAACGAGAGATAGATCGATGAGGCGGTGTGCTGGAGATGCTCACGATCCATCTGACGCCGGTGACGCTGGAGAGGCCCATGTGGCGCTTCACGAACGAGGTCTGGTGCGTGAACCGGAACCGCGAAGGATCGTTTGAGAACTGGTACTCCAACGAGGCCGTCTCTGCCTCCCATTTCTTCCACTTCCTCATCTGATGGATGCAGAGTTTTGTTCAGTATACTGAAACTGAAAGACAGACCTACACAGACAGACAACTAGTACTAAGAAGAGAACTCACTTTGAGGCGGCTGAGAGCCATGGTGATGACGCTGTAGACGACGTGGAAGACGGCGAGCACGAAGATGAAGATGTGCAGCTGGTGCATGCTGCCCGAGGACATGAGCGCCACCTTACCCTGGGAAACAAAACCAAAGCCGCCAGGTAAGTTACAGAAAAAAATGGATCGTCCCCGCCGGCTCTGAGAAGAACATGATAGTGATCTACCTTAGCCGCACAGACGTCGGCCGCGGGGGCGCCGGCCAGGAACCGGCGGTGGGTCTGTTCCTGGAACAGCGAGAGGAGCCGGCGGCGGTTGTCCTTCTGGTCGCCGGCGTAGGCCTCCTTGTCGACCTTGCAGGGCAGCATGATGTTGCCGGCCTTCTCGGGGATGCATATCTTGGAGATGGGGTCCTGGAGGATGGTGAGGAGCAGGGAGAGGAAGCCCACCAGCATGAGCTCCGCCTTCATCTTCTCCAGCGCCTCCGCCAGGGCCTTCTTGTGCCGCTTGTGGAACCACTGCATGCAGGACAGCAGGAGCGATTAGAATCAGGAATCAATCAAACCGGCCGGCCGTGAGCAAAGCGGGAGCGAGGTGGAGGTATGCGTACGTGGGTTAGCTTGTGGAGGGCGTGCTCCATGGCGACGGAGATGAGCACGAGGATCATGCAGACGACCGCCACCGCCCACGTCGGCGTGTCCGGCAGCTCACGCCCTCCGGGCGCCGCCATCGACGACGAACCGGCCGGACGAGCTACGACCTAGCTGCGGAGCTACCTCCAACCTCTTTTTTGTCCTGATGAAACGACCGGCCGCCCCGACGAGACGAGACAACCGCCGATGTCTCGGTAGCTACGTCGGCGGCCGGAGCAAGCAAAGCAAGGTAAAAGAAACGAAAGCACAGGCTACGTATGCAGATACGTCGTTTGTGCGTGCCTGGGTTCTGTGGTGCGAGAAGGAGGGAGCTCGGGCGGTGTGGCACGGGGAGAGCTATGGTTTTATCAGCCCGGGCGGCGGGCGGCGGCCGGGTCAAAGCTAGCGTGTGCCGGGTTGCTGCCGGCCAACGGCGCGCTCTGCTCTGCTCGGGATCGATGGTGTACTTTTGCGGCTGGACTTGGATGGCGTCGCGTCGGTTTGGGTTGGGGTCGTTGATCGATCCTGGGTATTGCTCGGCCGGCCGGCACCGTGCGTGAGCGACGGCCGGGGACGTCTTCCTCCGCTGACCGACCATACTTTGTTGCCATCGCTTGCAGCTAAGGCAGGACAAACGGTAACGCGGCTTCTTTATCGGGACAATCGATCACCGGGGACGGACCGACGGAGAGTTCGCCACAACCAGAAGGCAGCAAAAGGACAAGATAATAACAGTACCGCTACTTGGAGTAGTTGCTTCTCATAGGAGAACATTCCAAAAAAGACGCGGCAAATCCAAAAATCCGTCAGTCCAACGTAATTTCACAAAAAACACATCAACATTACGATTGGTTTGTTTCCATACGCGCTGATTCTCGAATTTGAGCGCGTCATCACGTATGTTTCACTGCCGATGAAAACATCCCATCACAAAATATTGTACTACAAGAAGAAAGGAAGTCTTGTAAAACATCAGTTTTCACAACTCAACCAGCGTCGACTAACCATTCTATCGATCACAGGCTTATCGAAACAGCTCGCATGACTCTTTCACGACATCTACTACTGTACGTCTATAGTGATACCACGGTTTATCGATACAGCTGTCAGACACTTTTTTTTTAGAGACACCGTACAACGCAAGTGTTTATATACGCGTGCACACACTCACCCCTATGAACGCACGCACGCACGCATACCCTAACCCATATGAGCACCTCCGAAAGACTGAGCCGGCGAGTCAGGTCTTGAGATTGACAAAGTCACCACATGCGGCTCGTTGTCGACGGGAACGTCGTCTCCCACTGAAAGAATATTTCGTCTAAATAAGAAACACCAGCATCAAATCTATGGGTTTAAACTCTGGTGGGCTGGAATACAACCATCTTTCAACTCATCTTGCCACATGTAAGTTCTCTCCTTCAAACAGCCTTACGCTCCGCTTTATATAAATAAAGTAATCATCCACAATTTACAACTATGGTAAGTTCTCAACAGCTCGCAGACTCTTTCGCGACATGTACCACGTCTAGACGGTCGAGTGAAAGTTGTGGGGCGTGCGCGCGGCGGCGACGTGTTCGTGCATAGGTGACGTGCGCCGTCCACTCCAGCCAGTTAAAAAGCGCATGCGGTCACAGACCGTAACACCGCGCTTACTCTCACGTATACACATATACGTGCGTGCGTACATACGCAAGTGCCGTGGCGATCGATGAGTTTTGTGCACGTTTTGTCGTCGCGATCGAGGAGCTAGCTAGGTCCGCGTGACAGTCACCGTTTTGACTGCTTCTAAGTCGCGCCTCGTTTTGTGTGTACGTTTGTGAATCCGATGCTTGTAAATAGTACAGAAATTTAAAAGTCAATAAAAAAAGTCACCCCAGCGCCGGCGTACGCCGGCCGGAGCCAGTCCAAGTTCTGGAAGTAATTAATTAGAGAACCTCCTGTAGTTCAGTTTGGGCTCCTCCAGCAAAGTCATACGCTAGTACGTACGTACTCTACTGTTCTACACTAGGTGCATCGACTTGTACACGTATGTCAACGTGGCACTCCACGTGTAAAAGTTGACTGTTGAACATGCTGTTCCCTCGAAAGGAAAAAGAAAAAGCAAAATGACTGCGCTCCGGCCGGTCGGTCGTGCGTGGAAAATTAGTCGAGCGCGCTCCGGGGAAGTGGCGTTCTGGGGAAGTCCTGATCCAGCCGGCCGGAGACAGTCAAGTCAAACGTATGAAGCATGAATTTGTACATATATAGTACTCCATATATAAAGTACAACTAGTATACTCAATGTATTATATAGCATGCAGCGGTTGATCCATCCGGTCAGTGGGTGATTATGTGCTAATTAAACAGACGGGATCAAGTCTGCCCAACGAAACTAGCTGATTAATTAAGAGATGCTTAAATACTTTGTTCCCCTTGAAGCCTAGAAATGAGTGAGTAGAGCCTTTAAATGTATGGTTCATCATGCATATGATACTACTCTATGTTATTATGTCAATAGTTGGTGATAACTTAGATGTAGTATCATATAACCATACATTTATTAGGCTATAGACCCATCTTATCTCGAAATCACCTATGTTACGGTATCTACCTATGATATCATCACCACTTCTCTCCTCATTAAATATTTGCCACATCATCATTTTTATTTACGTGGCACTTATGTTACTACCGATGATACTCCCACTATGACTAGTCTGATTAGACTACTAAAACGGTAATTAATTAACGTACACTGACACGTAATCTGTAGCATACTACCCCTCCACGTTAATGGTGCGATCTGTAGGTGCCTGAGTCTGGATGAATGATTTATGAACGGGATCATTGCCATTTTCAGATGGTCAGCTCTGTAGGAGATCGGCGGCTTAAGTTGACGTTGCCTGTTTATTATACAGTCGCCACGATCGACCGGGCATTGTCTATTTATCTTGTGACCCACGTACGGGACACGGCACAGCGATCGATGTGTACAAGAAATGGGCTAGACAGGATGAAAAGTACTGGTACCATCGAGCAAAAAGATGAGTACTTTAATCTCTCTAAAAAATGAGTAGTTGAGTATATAAAAAAGGCTCATTTTGATTCAAATGAATTGTAAAGGATTTGTGGAGTAATAAATCCTACAGAAAAAATCCATGTTAATTACTCCCTATGTCCCAAAATAAGTGTCTCAAGTCTCTCAAAAAATGCTTTTTGAGAGACTTAAGACACTTATTTTAGTACGGAGGGAGTATTTGATATGTAGTATTAGACCAACATCCGATAAAATTGGAGCAAACTTATTTATACAAAAAATTCCTATAAGAATCATTTGTACTACTTCCCATATGAAAATCTAACATTCACTCGAACCTCATTTATATTTGCTTAGGTGGAATCAAACAAACTTTAATGCATGCAAAATTCTATATATATGTGATTGGGTTGTACATAACACTGAAATTCTACGAACTTTGAACTTTCCTATTATAACGATTTTCCTATCCTACAAATCAAAGATGGCCAAAATCATGAGTTGGCACGCTGAGTGTGAGGTTGATGGGTGCGGTCCGCCGCACAGGCTTCCCTTAAAATGTGTCATAGAATCCTGACAAGAAATTGCAAATATATGTCATATTTAATTACATTTTACTCCCTCCGATTTTTAATATAAGATGTTTTAGTATTTCTTTACATTCATTTGTATACAAATATATGTAATTAATGAGTGTTCACTCATTTTAGTATACATCTAGATAATATGTGATACATATTTAAAAACGGAGGGAGTAAGTCTATAAAAATTGCCAAGTTTACGAATGCAGGAAGGTTTTTATTTTACAGTTCAAGTACAAAAAATATCACAGGCTGTGTACCGTGGGCTGGGCTCCGTTGCACAAAGACACATATCTGTGAGTATTTATGACCTGGGGCCTCTAGAAATGAAAGAGTCGATGGGAATCACTTTCATTCGTGTCACGCTCCTACACTTTTATCTTTGCGTTGAGCACCTACAGCTTTAGAAATTAAGACACGATGTGAAGCTTTCCTAGATTTTTCTTCTTCTTGTCCTGTAGAAACTGTACGAGCGCCAAAACTTTTCTGTGCACGGCTCTTTGTACTTCAGGACCAAGATAATGTCAATCGCCGATGATCCATAGGGGCATCACTGTCGTATCGCTTCATCCTATGACACTTCCTTACTACCTCTGTGTGTCATTATCTCCCACTTTATCTCGTTGAATTATGTAGATTTCGTGTGAGGTATACATGATGAGGTGTATCAAAAGCATAATTCTTAGGCAATCACACACGCTAGAGGCCAAGGTCACACACGCTAGACGCTAGTAGAGGTCACATGCTTCCCTTATGAACAATAAATTCAAAGAAAAAATTGTAGGAGTACCATAAAAATCCTTATGAAAAACTGCATATCTTGTAGTTGCATGGTAAGTCCTTCAAAGTATCGCGGTATTGTAGAGACAAAAAGGACATGCTAATCATCTAAAGGATGCTGGAATTTATAATGATATTGAGTTCTTTTGTCCTTTGTTCAAGTACGAAGGCGTAAATATGACAAGTTGTGTATTGTGGGCTCCGTTGCACACCCAGACATATCTATGTTTGTGTTTATTATGAGGGGGCCTTGCAACATAAAAGAATCGGTGGGTGGCATTTTCGTGTTGTGGTTGATGTGGTGGTAATCGAAGGCGTGCTTATGTAAACAGAGCGAGACAGGCGGCTCGGTGCATAATAAACCTAGCACTAAGGTATATATCATTCAATTTACAATTGTTTATTTGGAAAAACCTAGTATTTATTCAAAATGGGGGTGCGGATCCCCTCTCTCTTCATCAAACTTATGCACACAACTTCAGCAGTTCATTACATATTTAGTTTCAATAGTTTGAAACATTTACAGTTCACAAATCACTCAAAGTGGATATAAAGATCAACTATTAAAAAAGAGGTGCACTAAACATCTAGCCTTCTAGTGTATGACTGATACAAGATAACATGTACGACTGTCAGCATGAGTGTACAGACAAAATCCATGAGTTCACGTTGGTTGGGAAACCTAGTAAGTATTGTATCATACACAAACATACACCTCGGCCAAAACGTCGTAAATGGTTAGGCTGTTTTGAATCCTAGTACAAAATTTTTGTGGATCCGTTTTGTGATGATATCTACAAACCGACGAGCAAAATGAATGTGAAGAACCCGAACCCTTAAATTAAAGAATTGCCGTCCACAAGGTACAAGTTCTGCACATATTTATTTATTTTGAAAAATGGGAGAAATCCGGGCCACGACATCAACCAGTCTACAAAACCCTTGTGCTGCACTTTTATTGCACAGTTGAAAGTGTCATAGTTCACAATCATGGATCATTCAGAGTGACTACCAATATTAGCTAATATTACAGAGCTTCTATGCAGCATCCATTTCGTCAGAATGGCGCGAGACATTCCGGTGAAGAACGCCGTGCAAAGTTTCACTCAGCTTTCTAGAAAGCCATGAATGGTTCGCTGCCCATGAAGTATTGTACTGACCTCTTTGTTCGTTATGACGCCGATTTGATGCTTGTGATTAGACAAAAACTGCTGGTAGCTCTGACTGTTCCGGCGGTCGCTAAATGGAAGGAGAGAAGTCCGAGGAAAATGCTTGCGTAGTTCTCCTACATATCTGCAGGAATAATACTGCTATGCTAGCTTAGAAAAGAAGTATATATAGTACTACTGCCAACTTAAAATAGCTGCTAGCTCCGATGTTTCCGGATGAATGAGTGAATGACTAACAAAAAGGAAGCCATTTCTGAATGATCAGTGACCTGTCTTGTGGTTCAGGTATCTAAACAAATAGATGGTCAATTTGTCAGGTCTCTGACTGATAGAGGCGGCTGTCGACGCTGCCCTTTTTATTAGACACACGCCACCATCGACCGGATATTGCCTAATCTTGTGCCCAGCTTAGAAATGTGCTACGGGACACGGCACAACGATATCTACCGGAATAACATTTTATATTTTGGAATGGAGGTACTACTAGCTACCATATATAGAGATTGGGAAAATTATAAGGCATCGGAAATAAAAAGATCAAATCACGAGGGATGGCGAGTCCAGAAAAGTAGCATAAAATCTATTAAAAAAAGGACGGGCTAAATGCCTAAATGTCACGAATCGTAGTAATTATAATGATGTGTAGGTTCCATCTAACTTTATTGTGCTCGTTTCAAGGCTAATTTTTTTTAAATAATACTTTTTTTTTTAGAAATTTGGGAAATATTGCGCAGTTTCAGCAAATTTCAAAAATATTACGGCCTCGGCCAGGTGGAGGCCGACTGGGGCTGGTCGGCCCGGAGGTGGCCGACGGGGCTCGTCGGCCCAGAGCTGGCCGACCAGCGGGGAGAGAGGATCACGGGCGCGACCGATTGCCTGATCGGCACCGATCGGCCACGGTTCGGCCACGTCACGGCCGATTGGCCCGTCGGCCACCTCCTGCCCGACGAGTTCCTGATAAGTGCCCGAGCCCTTCTTCTTCGTCCCATCTCGCGGCTTTCTCTTCCTCTCCTCTCTCTCTCCTTCTTACCATCTAGCCACGAGCAGCAGAGGACGGGGAGGGTGCGGCCTCGACGGGGAGCGGGCTGGTGAGGTCGCGGAGGGCGCGGAGGCGGGCGAGCGCGGACGGGAGGGAGCCGTTGAAGGCGGAGGTGGCCGCGCAGGCGGGAGAGCGCGGGCGGGAGCGCGCCGGAGAGGTTGAGGCCGGACACGTCGAGCCCCACGACGGTGCCGCGGACGCCGCAGGTGACGGCCGCCCACGCTTTAAGGGTAAGACTTTTCCATGTATTAGGGTTAGGGTTTGTGTTATATGTAAATTAGGATTTAGGGTTAGGGTTAGGGTTAGGATTTAGTTTGCAGGTAGGGTGTAGTTAGTCCGGATGAATTTGTAGTTAGTATGGTAATACTGGTAGTTGATAAATGCAGACTAGTGTGTAGTTACTCTCCGCATAGTTTCATGCATTAGGGTTAGATTTTGTTTATAATTTTGGATTAGTCTTAACGTTCGTGTATACGTAATCTGGTATAATTAATTCCATCTATTATAATTATGTAGTAGTTTCGGTAGAATTTTAGGTACGATGTGATATTAATATTTGATGCATTATAATATTTTTTAGGTGAGCAATTATGTCGAATGTAGTAAAGTTTGTTTTCTACTACGGTGTCGGTTCAGTAAAGCAAAATGAGTATGGGATGGACCTGAGTGAGTTTGAGCACGTCGAGTTGGATCTGACTGGCCCTGAAAATTGGTCTGTTAGTCAGTTAAAAGATTGGTTGGTACAGTGTTTGGGATTAAATGCAGAAACACACATTGTCGGGGTGCACGCGTTATGGTCAAGGTCCAGTAAAAAAATTTGGTACACTCTGAGGCCGATTGATCGGGATTCTCAGTGGGTGAACTGGTTGCAAGGTTGCGAAAACAGGGGAAGCCACCCAGTTGCCTTGTTGCTTCCTGTCGTTAAGGAGGTAAATGTCAATCCTTCTGAAGGCGAGGGTGGGCACGATCCAGGGCAGAACAGTGCAGCAACCATGGAAATTGAACATGATGACAGCCATGGTTACGAAGGAGGCAGTGCTTATGAATCAGGGCAGAGTAGTATGGCTGGAGGGCATGATGACGGTAAAAATGTGGAGGCAGATGGGGATGAGGAAGATGGCCGAATGCAGGACGAGATGGAAGATGAAGATATTGAGGGTCATTGCGGTGATGGCGGTGATTCTGATTCATCGAATGACACAGAGTACGAGCCGGAGGTGCCTTATCCAGTTTCATGGACTCAGGACTTCTCATCTGGCATGACTCTGGACGATGGTCATGATTCTTCCTGGCAATATCACCAGAGCAGCATGGTTGTGGGAGCAATTTACGCTGACAAGCAACATCTGCAGGAAGCAATCATACAGTGGGCAATGTCGACATCAAGGGTTTTCAAGACAACTGTGTCGAGTAAGAAATATCTGACCATGGAATGCTCGAGGATAGATTGTCCGGGTAGGGTGCACGCATATGTCCCCAAGTATGATACAAACTGGGTTGTGAGTGGCATGGTAATGCATACATGTCGTATTCCCAGCATCCTTCAGGATCACCGTAATCTGTCATCCACGCTTATTGCTCGTTTGTTTTACACGGAGATAGTGGAGAGCAAGGCGATGGAAGTGAAGGCAATAAGGAACAAAGTCTTCACAAGATTCAATTTCAACATTTCTTATGGCAAGGCCTGGAGGGCTAAGCAGAGCGCGCTGGAGGCCAGATTTGGGTCATTCTTTGACTCATATGATTCTGTTGTCCGGTTGCTCCGCACGCTTCAGGCGAGGAATCCTGGCACATATGTTGATCTTCAAGAATTCTACATGCCAGAGTTCCCTACAGTTAGGGTGTTGCACCGTTTGTTCTTCTCTTTTGGTGTATGCATCGAAGCCTTCAGCCACTGCCGTCCAGTGTTATGTGTCGATGGCACATTTTTGACCGGCAAGTACAAGGGTCAGATATTGACTGCTATTGGCCAAGACGGCAATAACCAACTGTTGCCCCTTGCTTTCGCTTTTGTTGAGAGCGAGAACACGGAAAGTTGGACGTGGTTCTTTAGGCAGTTGAAAAAAGTTGTTGTCAAGGATAAGCAGAATGTTTGCGTTCTACATGACAGACATGCGGGTATACTCAACGCTATAAAGGCATTAACAATCCCTGGACCAGATGAAGAAACACCGTGGGTGGATCTTCAGAGTCGTTGGTGCATGCGCCATCTAGGTGCTAACTTCTTCTCACAGTTCATAAATAAGAGTCTCATGAATCTGTTCAAAAAACTCTGCAAGCAGAACCAGGAATGGAAGTACAATTTTCTCCGTGGCAAGCTTGATGAGTTCACGAACAAACATGTTCGGGAGAGGAAAGCTGCACGTAATGCGGCAGTGGCGTTTCATGTAGCCCAAGTAGCGGCACAAGCAGCTACAGGGCCTGCACCGCAAGAAGAAGAACCGATCGGTCTGTGTGATCTTCCAGGCTTTGACCCACCGGGCACGAGGAGAAAGGGTGGACGGTTGATTAAGAATTTCCAGCAGTGGATTGAGCATGAGCCCGTGCAGAGGTGGTCATTGTTGCACGACTCATACGGAGCCAGGTATGGCGTCATGACTACAAACCTTGCCGAAAATACAACTTTGTCCTTCGAGGGAACAGAGCCTTGCCATTAACTGCCCTTGTGGAGGGAATTTTCCAAGGCATAGTTAATTACTTCAGAGTCAAACGCCAGCAAGCCGAAATGCATATACTTCGCACTCCAAACTCACCCTGGTGTGAAAAGATTACGAAGTACATGGATGCTAAGATGGAGAAGGCACGAACTTTCCAAGTGGTTGCCATCGGAAATCAGGAAAGGAGGTTCGAGGTCCGCTTACCTACCGACAAGTTTGGTTGTGGCAATGTGTTGAGAACGCATGAGGTGAAGATTGGAAATGAAGCATGGCCAACCTGTGAATGCACATGCAACAAACCGAAATTGTTTCACCTTCCATGCTCGCATGTACTTGCTGCTTGTGGGCAACTTGGTTTGGAAGCAATCTCGTTTGTGTCACCGTACTTCAGTCGTGAAGCTGTCTTGAACACATGGACATGTGAGATGCAAGGATTCCGAGCCATTGGTAATTTCAACACCGTTGAGCCAGGTGAGAGGAAATACATTCCTGATCCAAGGTTAATTCGTCCGGGTAGAGGTAGACGCCAGTGTAGACGCATACGTAATGATATGGATGAATCGGAAGCTGGAGGACCTACCAGGCAATGTTTTCTATGCAACCAATTTGGCCATAGGGATACGAACTGTCCGGAATTTGGACCTGGTGATGCTACGGTACGTGGAAGAGGCAACCGAGGCCGGAGAGGAAGAGGAAGAAACTAGAGTACCTTTATATTTGTAATAAATGCAGACTACGTATCTGCCTCTATGTACTACTCTATAATCGTGGAACCATTATGTTTGTATTTGTACTCTGTAATCGTCAAAATTGTAATTTGTTTGGATTTGTAGTCATTTAAATTTTGTTATTTGGTCATTATATTATCATTTTAATCTGTCCTTACAGAGATGGCGGGGATGGCGTTGCTTAACCCGGTGGTGGACAACAAGCATCGTGCTAAGCTAATGCAGGATAATGTTCTCCAACCTCTGATCACTCGTGGTCAGAAGGATAACTGGCAGATACACCCAGCTTGGATCGATCGGTAAGTTTTATTTTTATTTTGCTCATAACATGTACTGGTCAAATAGTTAACAATTTTGTGATATATGCAGTTTGACGTGGTCTGGGCTCCTACCCTTTGCTCGCCTTGTTGAGGCGTCAGATGTGACTGGCCGGCTTGCGATGGACCACTGTTTGCTCACCTGCTTGGTGGACCGATGGAGACCGGAGACGCACACGTTTCACTTTCGCTGGGGCGAGATGGCTCCTACTCTACAGGATGTGTCCTACCTACTGGGCCTTCCTCTAGCTGGTGAGCCCATAGGTCCGTTGCAGGCCCCTGATATAAATCCCAACGCACCTGTGTTTCTGCATGAGGATCACGGACCCAAGCTTGATTGGTTGCTTAAGTTCCAGGTTAGTACTACGTCATTGTCTTGTTTCATCCATCACTTCAGCTAACCTTTACCTAACTTGTACAATTATTGTTTTCGGTGCAGATACAGAATTTTGACACGATCCAGATGTCCGAGGCCCAGATTACTAGGAGCCTCGAGGCGTACCTTATGTGGCTGCTAGGAAAAGTGATGTTCACGGAGAACCATGTCACCACTATCAGTGCGCGATACATCCCCATCGCATTGGAGATTGCAAGTGCGACACAGCCGTACCACATCACTGTTCGTAGCTGGGGTTCTGCAGTCTTAGCGGCCACGTACCGAGGTATGTGCAACGCGTGCTTTCTTACGGCGACAAAGTCAGCAATTCTTGGATGCCCTATGCTGTTGCAGTTGTGGTCGTGGGAGAGGTTCCCCATTGGACGACCCGACATTTCGTCTGCCGATCCGTGGCCGCTCAACCATTATTTCGATCTGGAGCACATAGACGACCCTACTTTTGGCACACTTTGGACACATCGCAAGGTATGTTCAATAATAGTTTACTAATTATGCTTGTCAATGAGTATCTTCCTGTTTACTTATACAATTTACGTCTTTGTTTTGCAGAGACGATTCGCTCGAGATCAGGTTCGGAACTGCTATCCGGCATTCAACGAGCAGTTCGACGTTCTCTCCGGGGCTTCAGTTATTTGGGAGCCATACTCACCTGACGCGATCGCGTCGAAATTCCCTAGAGGAATTTCTATCATGTGCACGCGAGATGAAGCATACTGGATGACGAAGTCGAAGATTATCTTCGACGTCAGCGTTGAGGAGATGGCCCAGGAGCGTGTTATGAGGCAGTTCGGCCTGCGCCAGATCTCGGTCCCCCCGCCTATTGATGCGCCTCTACCAGACATCGTCCACCGGTACCTCCATTTCTTAACCACACATTTTTGTTTTAACACTTGTCTTCCATAATTATGCTAATGTTTCTTGTCTTGTAGATGGAGCAGGAAGGGAACTAACAGGACTGCGACACAATGGTTGCAAAGAGTGCAACCTTACGTGGCCGAGTGGGCTGATGCGCTGACTCTTCTCTGGGTCGAGGCGCAACCCTTCGATCCGGCGGAGTACGACGAGTACCTACAGTGGTACGTCACTTCCACAAGGGTTTCTTGAAGGGGATCGTGTGCAGAAAACAAAAAAATTCCTAGTAACGATATCCTTAAACTAGCCAAGATCTATTCTATGCAGATATAGTAGTACGAACGGAGATCGGAATACGTACCCTTGTAGACCGAAAGCGGGGATTACGTTCCCGCACAAACGTTGTCGATGAAGACCGACGTAGCCGACCTCAAGGTCGTGTAGAGGAAGCAGGCCTCCGAGTACCGCTAGCGCAGCACCTCGCAGGGAGTCGCACACGTATGGTGGAGACGACGCCTCCGAAGCTCCAGTCCAGGACGAGCAGCGGAAGACTTGGACCGGAACACCAGCAGCGCGGCAGCGGGCTATGGTGGAGGAGATCCCCGACTCCTCTTGCTCGACGCGACTCCAACTTGGGAACCACGAGATCGAGAGAGAAATCAGGAATTAATTGGTGAATTAAAAGGCTGGGGGTGCCCCTTCTTATATAGGCTCCCAAGGGGAGCCAACCTTGCCAGCCAGGCAATGTGGGACTAACCCCCCACAGCCTGGCTCGGCATGGGAGGTGCGCCGGCCCCCTGGTGGGCCCCTTGTGGCCCACCTAGGCCGGCCCTCCTGGCCCCCACCGAATTCCCCTAGGGAATTTTCCCCTCTTGGGTCTTCTTTCGTCCGGAAGGCCCATTTAGGGAAATCTGCCTTAATAAATTCGAAAATAAATATATAAAATCATATTTGCATATTAATAACACTAATTAATATCAAACATAATATATATAATATTTCCTAACTCCGAAAACTCTTTCGGTGCTGCCCGATCTCCATCGGACCTCTCTCGGGACGTTCCCGGTGATCTCCTTCCTTTTCGGTTGTCTTGTCGAAACCCCTTAAGTGTGTTACCCTAGCGGTTCGATATAATATCAGGTATGATCAAGAATCCTCAATGATCAACGACTAATCCGTAGGCCTGGACCCCTTGAATTAATCCCTGAGATATAACGAATGACTTTCATCTATCAAACCTGAACGTGAAGTCTTAGACCTTTTGCCATAGCGATACTTAGCACGTCCGAGCGTCGCTCCATAGATATCTCCATACCTAATCCCGACCTCGTTACCGACGACGCTATCTTCTACTCGTTCATGATCTCATGTCTCCGTGACCTAGTCACATGCTTGTAAGCTCATTAGACATGATCTCACCGAGTGGGCCCGAGAGTATCTATCCTGCTATGCGGACTGGCAAATCCCGCTCTTGACCCCTCGTCTTAATACTCCTTTCCAATACCCAAAAGTATCACCGTTATTGTCATACTAAATAAGATACGACGTTTGGTGCAATCAAAGTATCTTCGAGGAATATCAATAAGAGTTGATCTCACGGTCAAAGGTGTAACGACTATGTTCTCCAAATCTGGGTATGTCCATCACATCACTCTCCAGCGATATGACTCTCATTGCCGACCGGCGCCATGCCCCATGACCGGGAAACCTCGATCATCAATCGCGCAACGAAACTAGTCTTAGTAGAGGCTACTAGGGACCTGGTTGTTTACGTATCACACCCGCATTAATGTTTCCGCTTAATACGGTTCCAGCATGACACAAAAACCTATTATGAACAAACGAGATATGATAAAGAATACACTTTATTAATTGCCTCTAGGGCATATCTCCTTCATTTCTCTCGTTCATCACGCCCAACCAGATGTGATGCCGGCCCCTGCTACGTGGGATATGTACCCCAGCCAGTCTATGTCCGACTCACGGCAACACGCGGTACAAATAATTAACTTATCTACAATCATTTACCCTTATCTATATTATTCTTCATTTCCTAACTGTCTGTACCACTTTCAGGCTGAGTTGACGTGGGATCTTGGGAATGATATAGACCAGTTAGACCGTTCACTTTCGACCGGGCCTTTGCTTACACGCGAACAGCATCGGTCTTGGTTGCAGTCCGCTGTTCAGAGAGTGCGACAGATCTACGAGGCTATCACGTGTGTCCGCTCGTCTGACGTTCTCCCACATGCTGCACGACGGCCACCACATCCGTCCACGCAGCTGCCTCAACGGCGGGCACGGCGTGACGTGCCGCCACCTCCGGAGGCACACCGACAGCACCCGCGTCCACGTGTCGCACCACCTCCACCTGACCAGCCAGGAGGTTCGGGCTGGCAGCAGCAGAGTTACCAGCAGGGGGCCTACCAGCAGAGCCCCACTGGGGGCTACCAGCAGCGACCCTCTTCGGAGTACCAGCAGAGCCCCTGGACCGGCTTCCAGCCTCGTGGACCACACGGTATGTCGATTCGTACTACTACATTATCATGTACTCCAACTATTTACAAAATAACATGTTACATAAAATTTCTCGATTCTAGCACAATTCGACTTCGACTTGGGGCCTATTATCTCCGAGCATTACTCGGGTGCTTCTGGTTGGGAGAGTCAGCCGGACGTGTTTCTCGGTGCGGATGCGGACACCCAGTGGCTCAACATGTACAACACTCCTCCTCCACAGCCCACACAGGATACACAGCAGGCAGATGACGGGTCCTTAGTTCCTCCACGAGTCACCCGCCCACCCCATCGGTTTGGATGGAGCACTCCTCAGCCACATCCGCCACATCGTGGCAGAGGCGATGACTGAGACTCTACTTATGTATCAGAGACCTTATGTTCGCTATTTTCCATGTACCGTCAGACCTATGTATGAGACATATGTATGCTACTCCTTTCCCTCGAGGCGCACAACGGTGGCCAGAGAAGACATTATGTATCGTTATGTACTAGACTTATTAGTACGATCTATGTGGCAATATTTGATATGTCCGTAACCGGTAGACATTGGTACGTAAGATAAGATACAACAAACCTCGATTACATACCGATCACACCACACAACAAACGGAAATGCGGGTACAACTACTAATTAATCGATACTCAAAGAAAGATACAACATAACTCAAATTAAGATTCTACCTATCTCCCATCAATGCAGCCTGCACCATCCGCAGATTTAGCACCCTTGCCCTTTGACGATGATTCAGGCTTCTTACCCGCACCCTTCCTCGATGTTTCTGCCTTCTTCTCCTTGCCCTTACGCACTGCTTCAGCCCGCTTTTCCTTTGACGACGGCATGAAATTGTCGTCATCTCGCTGGAGTATACCCAGAGAAATGAACGACCGTACCTCTCACGTATGTCTTGAGTTCGATGAATCGGCGCATTAGTAACATGCCTATCGAACTTATCCGCAAGCCTCAAGACTTCAGCACGGATTTGTTCTGTGGTCCTATACGGAAACCCATCTCGGCATAGCCTCGCCCCTAGCAAAGCGAGATGTCTCTCACTATCAACAATTTCTTCAAGTGGAATTTCCCTACCATCTACCTTTAAATAGGTGACAATCTTAGCTAGCTGCTCGGATGTGGCTATATGAAAGCCGGACACACACTTCTCACAAGGTACAATACACACCATGCTGGCGCTCTGTGAGAGTACCCCGCTTAGCCTAGAGTGGTTTTTATAGGACAATGGTGGCGGGAGAAACAGGCGGGAAAAGGTGGCGGGAGAAACGGGCGGGAAACGGTGGCGGAAGGAATAGGCGGGAACGGTTGGCGGGAGAAACGGGCGGGAAACGGTGGCGGGAGAAAAAGGCGGGAACGTCTGGCGGGAGAAACGGGCGGGAAACGGTGGCGGGAGAAAAAGGAGGGAACGTCTGGCGGGAGAAACGCGCGCTAATCGTGCGGTAAGGAGAAATGGGGGGAGGAGTTGCTGCATGCAACGATCGGCTTACCCTGGGCCGACAGGGCTGGTCGGCCACCTCCCAGCCGACCAGGTCTATGCCAGGTCCTGCAGGCGCGCAGATGCGGCCGACGAGACCTGGTCGGCCAGCTCTGGGCCGACCAGCCCCAGTCGGCCTGCTCCGGGCCGACGAGCTCCACTCGGCCTCCTCCGGGCCGAGGCCGTAATATTTTTGAAATTTGCTGAAACTGCACAATATTTCCCGAATTTCTAAAAAAAAATTATTTAAAAAAAATCAGCCGTTTCAAGTACAAAGGCGTAAATATCACAAATCGTGTACTATCGTCGTAGCCGTACCAAGACACAGAGCTATCAAGGAATTAAGGCGATGTGAAGCTCTTGTAGATATTTTTTTGGTTCTAATGTAGAACTATAATTTAGCAAGTTGTGTGCAGGCCTGCTTATTTGACACCAATAATGTTTGTCACTGATCAACGGTCCCTGAGGCCATCTTAGGGATAGGGGCAAATCATTGTCGTATCGCCTTATGGAATTTATCGTTGTGTGTTAGTGTCACTGGCTTGCACTTTATTCTGTTGGATTTTGTAAATAGGATGGAGGTCGTGCGGGTCACACATTTTCTAATTTTACCCCTTGACTTTTCCCTATTTTGAGTCATGACCACGTGGGTCCACTAGATGCAGGATCCACCTAAATTCTTCGACAATGTCGTTCGGGAGGGTGGAGGTGTGAATCATGGGCCGTATGTAGAGGGTAATTCTTAGGCAACCGACAAAACTAGCAATCCCAAAAAACTACGGTTGCTTGGGCGACTGCGGAGGCGACCTGTCATAGCCTATCGTCTCCCGCTTGCATCTCTCCCTTCGGTTATCTAACATGCAATGATGTGGAAATCTATTGGGGGAGGGGGGGGGGGGGGGGCACTCGTTCACGTCATGAGCATATATACAATGTCAAAATTAAGGTCGACACCAAATAATCAGATATTTGAAGAGTTCAGTCTCACCTTGAACTTTCATAGGTGAGTACGGAGACTTTTCATTTAGTCTCTATGCATGTATGGTTAGTCGATGTTTGCAAAATCTTGTGGAAATCGTTTCTAGAAGAAGCTAACATATGAAAATAGGAATAGACACGTCGGTGACTTGCACACGTCCTCATCGACACGTGAATGAAAAAATCGATTTAATTACGGCATTATCAGAAATGTATTTATTTCTCTTGGGAAAATGTACCAATACATTTTATTTCTAGTATTCACCATGTTAGTCGACTCACCTGTATATATGTAGGCACGTATGTTTTCAACAGTAAAACACATCAAGATATATCAGTATATATGCACGTAAGTAGGTAAAGTAAAATGTAATGTAGGCGTATATAGCCGCGGCCAAAATATAGATGGGTGTGGACTCTTCCCCTAGACGAGGTAGGACTAAGTTGAGCAGCCTTCACCGGTCAACAAAAGAGGCCAAACATAAACGTTGAGCTCTCAGCGATTCCTTATGCAATAGGGTCCGGTAGGGTGTACTAATAATAGTACAGTAATTACATTCTTAAAATAAACTTTCACCATACTTTATAAATAAAACAATCATAATGCGTACATCAAACGGCTCCTAGAAGTTAAGACGATGTAGAGGTTTGCACCTGCTCGAGTTTGTATGATGTGGGCTCTGCTACACCAATACAAGTCCGTCCGCGTGTTTAATATCGGAGCCTAGGGGTCTCACTTTCGTCTCACCCTCTCTTGATCTTATCTATTTTTTTGTGCGCTGCCCTCTTTAATCTTATATCGCCACTGAATTTCGTGTAGCTCACCTTCGCCCTAGATATTTTTCCTCGTAATAGTACACCTGGTACTTTCACAAGAAGGTCATAAATCAAAGCAAATTGCGTGCACGATTGATGTGGTCGGAGGTAAGCAAATTTGCACTTTATAACGTAGTTGACGCGAGCGCATCAAGAGTAGATGCTTTCTGTTGAATTTGATGGAGACGGCCAATGTAGAAGAGGCCACGTGGCACTTTAGAAGTTTGACAGCTTCATCTTCTCGAAAAAGGAAAACGAAGAAAAGAATGCACCGTTATGAAAATGATGGGCTAAATTGGGAAGTGTCCTTCCAGTGGAGTCCCGTTCTATAGCGGAGTACTGGTCGGAGCGAGTCAAGTCAAACTGAAGCGAAATTCAAACCGGATCTTTGGGACTGCAACGTGGATATATATGAATTAAGAACTAGTAATAGCAGTCGGTGTGATTAGTGGGTGTGATTATACTAAACAGACGGGATCAAGTCGCCGTGGAAAGGTTGGAATCCGGATTCGGTCCCGGTCAAAAAATATGGTTCGTCGGCTGTGATACAAGATCTTACTACTCCGGAGTATTAAGAAACAGTTATATGGTTCAAGTACTGATTCCACATATTTCGCATTTAAGTACGCCGGCGACATGATCAATCTTCTTCATCTCTGAGGGCTTACTAGACTTTGGAGTGGCGGTGGACCAGGCCTCCTGCTGGTGTGGTAGGGTTCCCGTTTACTGATTTTATGATTTTTTTATGTCTTCATCCCAATAGTGAAGTGGCACACACACTCATGCGCGCGCGCACACACACATGAAACGTGAGCACAAACCTCTTAGAGAATCAAGAGAAGCAAACAAGGAAACCCCGGGTCTACATAAGAAGGCACCAGACCAGGGGGAACAATAACATCGTAGAACACATGGAAGCAAAAGAACTTCATCGACTTTGCTATTACAACTATGGGAACCAGAAAAAACATGACCAAACACTAAACTTTAGAGCTCCAATCCGAGAAAAATGAGCAACAAGGACTACGGCCTTATCAATTTGCGGCTGCATAGATTTCAACAAGGACTCTTGACGGTTGGCAAATTCTTTTGGACTTACGCTTTCGAGTACTTCAAGACAATCTCCTAGTGTATCATTATTTGTCAACATTTTACATGGAGGCCGACCAATCCATAACCACTATCACATTGAGTACAAAGTTCACCAATTTTATCTATATCAACCAGTGAAGAACTTTCCCGTGATTCAACATCCACATCATGAAAACATTTAGGGACCTGTCTTGCAATGTAATGTACTAAAGATATTTTGTATAATGGGTAGCTATTTCCATGTGGCAACGATCCAACTAGAATGTTGTATCTTAAAAAAGATGAACCTGGAATCATTGACATTTCTAGGAAAAGGATTCAGGAAATGTCTAAATACGAAACTTTAACCATATAAAAGAAACATGTATCAAAAGCCTAGTGCTATATAGATAGAGAACAATAGTATTAGGTGTAACTCAACCAAGGTACTAAAACTAAACTTTTCATATGAATGTGATCATTTTTGTGAATGAGGTTTAGGTTAAAACATATATAATTATTTTATTAGATAGTATTTTGGTTGGCATAAGTACACAAGATCAAAATACTAAAATAAATATTTAACAATATGATATATAAGATTACACCAATACCTCACCCCTTAAATTTAATAGTAGTAATTAACTACCAATTTCTCTGTTAAAAGCTATTCAAAACAAAACCAAAATTTATGAAGACTTTTGTATTTACTAATATTATTGTTAAGATACACAAATAAGCATGGCAATGGAAGTAAAGTTTGTTGAATGACACAACAATGTCTCACGTACCGTTTACCCCGGTTCATGTTCATGTCAACCTCTACTAAATAGAATGGAGACAATATATACTAAGACTTTGTGCAACAAGATTTAGTTAGTAAATTTCAAGTAACTTTAAAATAAGAAGTAATCAAGTCAATTGTTTAAACTACATAGGATTTATAGATATTAAAAAACAAATTCAATAAAAAATATTCATGCGCACCAACTAGTCCATTTGACTGGGTAGCTCGACCGTGTAACCTAGTATATGTGAAGTCTTAACGGTGTAACCGAGTATATGTGAAGTATTGTAAGTATAACATACACCATTTCATTTAGGAGACACTGAATTAAGTTATTTTTTGCAACATTAGTAATTGTGGCTGAAAAAAAATATGCTCTCAAAATAAATGTTCCATCTTTCCCTTTCTTTTAATGCTCATAACTTAATGGATACTTCGCTTGTCAATTTCTCATGCCGACATCGACTATCCTTTTTTTGGATGGCAACACTTCATACAATTTTGAAATTGTCATAAATGTTCACAAAAAACTATTCCTCACTATTGTAGTTCAGCGTATTCACAGAAACGAGTTTCCAACAGGGTTCAAGCCACATCGTGACATAGAACTCTTATATTTTCATCATATCTATGTGAATTTTTGCTAAACATACATATCTGAAGAATGTGTTCTTTGTACGGAAATATCAACACCGGTGAAGACACTAACAGGGTGCAAGGATGCATACTCTAACCGAAAAGAATTGTATATCCTTTTGGGTGTAAAGATGGAGGATGCGCACACACCTGATGTTGGGATTCGCCTAAAGATTAATCACACGGAAAAAACATGAGTACGATTCGCTCAAAATCTTCTAGTGAGAGCATTAATCATGCCCTCTATTTATTTTATTTATCTTTTGAATTCACTATACAAAGCTTGATTTTACAAACTCACTTGCGGCATAGAGCGGGCGGCATGACACCTCCAGAGCATCACTGAAGCTCCCTCGACCATTCTCATACTCGATGGCACGATGATGAGGAGAATGGGAGGCCTGATTCACAAGTTGAACTCAAGACCTGAAATGTACACTCTCTCACTCCCCGCTACCACCTAAAAACGTCATACAAAGATGAGTGCGCCTTTTTTAGGCCTAGCTCGAGGGAGCTCACTTTTGAAATGTTTAAAATCTGCAATTTGAAGTTTCAGCAAACTCTGGATAATTTACCCCCAAATGAACACAATGATATGATCTACATGTATGCAAAAGACAGTTCAGAAATTCACTATACTTTAGTCCGACAAAAATGACAAATGGGTGGATCTCCATCGGTGAAAATTACACATTTTCAAAATCTTGAAATTTTCTCGGATTTGTCTTTTTTTTCATACGAATTCGGCACTGATATTTTTCACACTAGTAGGACCCGATATTGTCTACATCCAATATTTTTTTTTTTAAAGTGTGGATTTCGAAATTTTCATAGAAGAGTGGCTCCATCTGCACTTTCCGGTAAAAAGACATGCTACCATTAAAACATCTGCGGTCTGAAGCGAATGAAGGTGAAGGTGAAGGAAATCATTCCCAGGCCCCGATTGGAGCCCAAATAAACCCACATAGTCCAAACTCTCGCAACCCACACACCGCACCAAACCCGCACAGCCCATCGGCGACCTCGCCGGAGCTAGACAAAGCAGCTGAGAGATGGAGGCGGCGGCGGCGGCGGCCGGCGTGGAGCTGGGCACCTCCAAGCCCCAGATCGCGACGCAGGCGGAGATGGCGGAGCAGCGCGTGCCCATCGCGTACCGCGACCAGTGCGCGCACCTCCTCATCCCGCTCAACAGGTGCCGCGTCTCCGAGTTCTACCTGCCCTGGAAGTGCGAGCCCGAGCGCCACGCCTACGAGAAGTGCGAGTACGAGCTCGTCATGGAGCGCATGCTCAAGATGCAGAAGATCCGCGAGGCGCAGGAGGGCGCCAAGGTCAAGGGCGGCGCCACCATCCTCATCCCGTCCACCGCCAAGCTCGCCTGATCCGGGTCCCGCACGCCGATCTGGCCGATTCAGGTGACCGACCGCTCCGTGCTCATCAATTCGGTTACCTTCGTGATTTTATTGTCGTGAACGTTAGGTTCATTTGGGTGGAGCTCTGGTACTAGGCGAATAGCTAGGGTTTGCGGTAGTTGACCATTGGAGCTGATTGGGGGACATACATTGTATTGAGTCCCACACAAATTTCAGTGTGTAAACGGGGATTTGGATCAGTTTCAGTGTCATATTCACCGTTACACCAATCATTTCTAATGCTATTCAGGATGTGTACACAGTTTGACCTGTAGTTTGCAAGGTTTCGTCCTCATAATGATAGAAGTATGCGAAATCGGACTTGCATAGGTGAAATGCTCATGTACATTCCTGCTGTTTGACCTGGCGTCGTTAGAGCATCAAGTCTAACTCATGATCTGGAATTCGCTTCAGTACATGTTTTTCGTGGTATCAGTTGAGCTTGTAGTATACTGATCTCAACAGAAGGGGTGGCAGTTCTGGTTATATGTGACATTAGAAAAGTAAACCACTTAGCTTCATTTTCATTGTGGGTTGATCTCAGGCATCTGTTTTCTGGTGACTGAGCAATGAATGTATCATGCTTACTACTGTGAGGGCTTTGTTCAACAAATAGTTCAGCGAATAGCTAGGGTTTGCGGCAGACGGTAGTTGACATCCTACAGCTGATTTTGAGATTGGTGTACTGAGTTCGACACAAATTAATAGGAGCCTTGATGCACGTTAAAAACCTAGATCTGAAACCAATGTATGCGCGGATCTGTGAATCAGTTTTAATGCCATATCCTTCCATTTCACTGTTACTTCAACAATTTCTGACTGAAACCAATGTATGTGCGGATCTGTGAATCAGTTTTCATGTTATATCCCTCCATTTCATTGTTACTTCAACACTTTCTAGTGTTCTTCCATTAGTGTATACTCTTTGAGTTTTGATTTGTGAATGTTTCATGCTTATAGTTGTTTTGAAGTGTGCAAACAATGTCATACAGAAGTGTAGAGCTGAAATGAATTCCTGCCATTTAGCCTGGGGATTTTTTTCAGAAACTAAATCATGAGCTTGAGTTCTGGAGTTTGCTTCATTGCATATATTTTATGGTATGAGTGGAGCTCTAAAATTTTAGACTGTTCTCAGCAGCAGAGTTGGTAGCTGTTATGGTTGTACTTCAAATTAGAGAAGTAGGCTGTAGGCTAGTGCTTAGCTTCATTGACAAACATGTGAATTATCATCTCAGTCTCTGTGAAACTCTGTAAGGTACCTTTTTCTTTTCACTTTTTTGCTTTGGCCTTGCTGTATGCTACTCCATCCGTTCCTTGGTATAAGGTGCCTAAACTTTTGGAAAAAATCATAAATATAATGTGCACTAGTATTCTACAAGTACTTCTATACGGAAATAGGGCTGAGCTGAATCGCATGCAATCCCTGAAAATCGGGGGAGATGCGATTGTGTAGGCTATTTGGGCAACTGCCTCACGTATAGGCTGGATTGCATGCACCTACAATAGAATCGCATGCGAGTTAGCATTATTTTTTTCTCACTCACGTTGCTACCTTAAATTGGAACCTCACGTAGCTTAGTTACCTAGCGGGCAATTAGGTTGCACCTACCGGTTCTGTAGAAATCTCTTCTCATGGAAAACAAGGACATCAAGCCGGCGACTTCCGTTCCCATCGAAAAGGACACCAAACTGGCGACATCCGTTCCAATGGAAAAGGACACCAAGCCGGCGACCTTTGTTGTCATGGAAGAGAAAGACACCAATCCAGCGACCTTGATGCCATGCTCGTTATGTCATATCGTGAGCCATATGAACTGGAGATCGGGAGAGAATCGTTGGGGGAGATCTACAGCAAGAGAAGCCGCATAGAGAGTGCCAATGGTGAACGGGGAGAAAGAACACATGGAGAGGAAGTATTTATAGGAACACATGGGGAGGAAGTATTTATAGGATGGTTTGGGCGGATGAAAAGTGAAATTCGGAACAATGGCGCCATTGCCTTGCTGCCCATTGGTATGAACGCTGCTACGCAATTCTCATTCAAAAAATTTGCTGCTCCTTTTCTGTACCCGTCTGAGAGAGGAATCCAGCGGGAGAGTTTGGAGGTTAACGAGGAGGAGTGCTTGTTTCTCAGAAAATTTCTGTGCCAAAATGTTCCCCGCGAGAGAGAAGGCAATTGCGGAAAGAGATCGGAGAGAGATTGTGGAGTTCGGGCGAGAGGGTGCAATCCTTGGCGATCGTTTCCTCTTATCGTTATGGGTAGAAAGATAAGATCGGAAGTGATTGTTTCCTATTCTAGGCTGATACAGACTGCTCCCTTCCAATTTTTCCTTGGCAAAGTTCAGTCCAACTCAGCGCTGTACGTACATTATACGTGCGTGCTAATATTTGTGCGGAAAGCTTAGGCACCTTATATCTGGGAACTGAGGGAGTAGTATTTAACTGCCAATAGGTTGGGCCATTTGATATCAAGTGTTTTCTTATTTGGTGACTGAGCACCATATCCTGTTTTCTGTTTTGAGTCATTTTCTCTTTTAGTTTAACCGGCCAAGAGTCTGCATGCGTCGTACTTGAATTGAAGTAGTATGATCTATGATGAATAGGTGAAGGCACATATTTATGTAGAATATTGTACATTATCTGTTGATTTCTGGTTAAATGCAGAGACCAAGGCCATTTCACACTCCCAACTCTTGCTTGAATTCAATATCTCCCTTTTCCATGATTATTCGAGCCCTTTTTTACTTAAAAGTTGATGTGCAATCAACCTCGGTATTCTGTACAAATACTAGAGTTTTCTGTCTCTACGTGCAACCTAGTTATTGAAATTACGCAATGCTAGTTAAAAAGATCCCTGCGTCTGTTCTGATTTGTTGAATGGGGGCTCTGTTATCCTGTACATAGCAAAACAGGAGCTTCTCCTCTAGTTGTAAGTGGCTGTTACTCACTAACCGGACGGCATTTGAACTGCTGAGCTAGCAATGTAGATTGAGAAGACTATCCCTCAACTCTATATTCGTATGCTTTCTGTAAATGCTTCATCATATCATTTGTATGGTTTTGCACTAAAACTGCTTGCCACCAAAAGTTAGATACCACATGACCAACTGGTGAACCTGTTAATCAAGTGGCTGGTCATTGGCATATAGAAATCTTGGAAACGAGCATCTTCTGGTGATGATTCTAAGTTGTGGCATGACGAGTTATTCGTTCTACTTGTTCGCTTCGTGCTAAGTTATTTGCATTGTTTTGGAAATTTGTTCAACACTTAAACTTAACACGGGTAGCCTGTCTATCTCGTCCAAGAAACTATCATGAGATCTAGCTCAAAAGAAACAGGCATATGTGACTCTTCAGTTTTACCTTACATTTGTAGCAGTTAAGTCCTTGGCTCGCCAGTGATATACTGAATACACTATACAATTGATGTGATATTTAAGGAATCTTCTAGATCTGATCCACACCCCATATGGCCGCGAATCTTCCACTGTAAATCAGTTATTTTTAACAGTTCTGCCATCTTGTCTGATAATTCTGTTTTTAGTCTGTGACAACAAGAAACAAAGGACAGAATAATGGCAATACATACAACTAGTGTCCTTTGGCTGTTCAAGGCTCATTTGTTCCTATAATAGTAACTGCAGCTGATTCCCTGCACTTATTGCATATGGGGTACTTGTTCTTTGGAGTTATGCATCATGCCATTTTGACGTGAACCATTCGCCATTTGCTATCTTTTCAACGATGCTCATCATGTTTTGTATCCATTGATTGTAGATCTGTGACATGTAGGGTCAGTTCGTGCAGTTTAGTTCAGGGTAAAATTGATGGGTGTGAAAATGATCTTGTGAGTTGCTCATCTTCCATGTAAATGCATTTCCATGGTATTTAAGATGTTGAATGTTCTGGGACAACAGTTTTCTTCCCTATCTGTTTGGCATGGGCGGCCTCAAGTAAGGGTTAGAAAATGTGATGTTGTTTCCGCTGGTTATTCTTGGTTCTGTTTTTTCCTTTATTGATGACATCTTCTTTCTGAAAGTCAGCTTGATTGCGTAGCACATATTTATCATTCAGTCATATTGATCAATGGTTTTGTTTTGAATGTGCAGGATTGGTTTGGTCAGCTCGAAGGGTGATGCGAAAGGATCACGAATGTTGGTTCTTCCGTGAACAGAACATTTGCTTGAAACTGGCAAACTGTCTAAATCTTGTCTTGTACCCCTCTGCCTTTTTTTCTCCTTCAGTGAGCAACCTTCAAGTTTCAAATTTGATGGAATAAGGAAAGTTGTCTATACTCAATGAGTGAAATGACACCTTCAAGTTTTGAATGAATCTGCTTATGTAGCAACTTTAATGCAGTAGACAGGTTGGAATTGTCGTGGTTTCTGTTCCTAAACCCTGATAGGTTGGTACTGGTATACAATTGTTCTTTCGTGCACGGGGAGGGTTCATCGGCATATCGCTGGACACAGCACAAGATGACATGAGCGTGTCACATAGAGAGTTTTCATTCCATCACTCTCATGTAACTAAGTGGTAGCAACGTAGCCCAGGTGGGGCTGGGTATCGGAGTGCATGGGAATGATGATGGCACACGGAGAAAACAGAAAGACACCGGGTATCCCGTCCGTTCCATGCATGCATGCTCTCAGAGTCTCAGGCTCTAGCATCTAGCTTTACCAGTTACATGTTTAGCAGCAGCAGCGTGTGTGTGTGTGGATTCGCGCGACGACGACGGAAGATTGGGGAGAGACAGACAGAATCATGGTCGTGGGACAAAATGGGGTGTTGAATATGCCCATCTGCCCTTTGCAGGTTAAGTTGCAATGATGTTATTACTGTTATTGGTACTGCCATTGTGAGACGACAGTGTCCTCTCCTGCCGGTGCCCCGCCGCTACTGTTCCCCATGTCGTCCATCTCATCATTCCCCCCGGTTTCATTCCATTCCCCAGTTCAGTTGGTGTCGTCGCCTAGTGTCATTTTTTCTATGCGAGATAAGACTTCATGGATCATCAAATACTAGCTAATACTAGTTGTAGTTGTTGCCAGATGGTCTTCCGGCAAGTGCAGCTCTCTTCGCTCCTGTGAGAGTGGCATTGCTAGCCACGATCATCTGATCTTGTGAGTTATGAACTAATGACGAAGCCATATGGAGTTTTTTCTTCCTCCTTTGAGTTCATGTTGTATGGTAAACTAATAGTTACGCTACTGTTTCTAAAGAAAAGTAGTTGCCCTACCCCTACTAGTAAATGGAAATGTACGTATAGACGTACAGCAGGTGACCGATCGATCGATGCCCCCTCCATTGTCACAGACTGCGACGCCGACGCCCCACAGTAGAGTACGTACGTCCCAAATTTTAACGTCTGGTCCATGCACACACAGACGCGCAGAGAGGCATCAAATTATGTGCTCCATGACATATATCCATGGCGTGCGCCGGTCAATCCCAGCTACCTCATCCCCATTTGCCACCCTTCCTCCCCCCGGCTCTCCCTGTTCACCCTGTTGATCTCTACAGACACATGATGCAACCACATGCTACTAGTTAGGCACCCAATGGTGGTGCAGCCATGAACTGACATGCGTGTGCATGGCTTTGCTAGCTCGCCGCCGGTAGACCAGCGGCCGTCGGCGGTACTGCCATGCATGCATGCCAAATTGACAGTGCATAGAGGATCAATGGAACTAAGGGTGGGAGGGCATGATGGGCCGTATGATCCGCTTGGTTCGCCATGCATGCAGTGATATGCTGCAAGTACTCCTGCTCCACCCGTACGTACGTGCCTCCTCTTCCGCTGTTCCCTGTCGGGTCAGTCATCAGCAACCTAGCTACTACCAGCTCCATTGTGCGTATCGATCGTGCACGGGGTCCTGTGAAAGATTTAAAAAGTTTGTCTTCCCGATTGCTCCTTGCCTCCTTGCGGTTCATCAAATTCCTCGCTACACTTGTTACCAAGCTCGATAGATCCATATATATCATACATCTATCCATCCATCGATCCTGGATCAGCATGCACGCGTGTGTGCACATCCATCACCGGCCGGCCGATCACGGATCTGTAGGAGATATATCCGGTCGGATCTAGGCTAAAATCAGATGGAATATAATAACAAAGAACGGTTGTCTCCACACTTACATATGATGGTACCCCGAAAAAACTTAGAATACATCCTAAACCTTCAACAATACCTTATACAGCTGAATGCATACACCACTAATATTTAGGATGGAGGGGCTGCGCCGCTGCGGCAAGGGTTTTGTTCAAGATTTGAGAACAAAAACTATGTTTTAGCACTCTGCATGAACATTTTGTCAAAAGACTGGAAATAGTTATTTCTTTGTGTTTCTCAAACAAACAAAAAGTTATTTCTTTGTCACGAGAAAATATTATATTTCCTTGAGGATTGCTTCGGTGCTACCCCTTTATGGAAACTTAAAAGGAAAATTTTGGTTCGGATCGTCTTATCAGTGGAGCTGGAGCGGTCTGCTTCGTAAGATCGGTATATGGGTCGTGTCTGGAACCGTCAAATCATATGGTGTATACGCGCGGGCCGTACGGGTTTCTACAGGGCCTATACGTACTTGTTACATTACCCGTTTGAGTTTGAATATTTGGTAGGGGGTAGCATCGGAGCAGAACCCTATTTCCTTTTGTACTAGTCAAACAATTTTTCATAACATGATGATTTTCTACATTAACAAATTTGAGAATCAACTAATTAATAACGCGCTATTCAATTCTCAGACGCTACATTGTTTTGTTTAACATACCAAAGTAAATTGCATAGTTTTAGAGTGAAATAGTTATTGTACTAATGAATTAATGATCCCATAGTGCTACGTAATCTTCATCATGATTCTCAAAAAACACACGTAATCTTCATCACCCCATATATATGATCTTACTGGGACTAGCTTAGTTGATGGTATCGACACTGACAGTAATACATTTTTGAATGATTGAATCGCTAGCTTGGTGTGGTAGTGTAAACTTTCGGTTTTCCCAAGAAGAAGAAAAAACTCCACTAGCTTTTCTTGCATAAGATTGGTACTATAATGCTGCTTTTCAGTAAAAATTCAGAGCCCAAATCCTTCTAGTCACCCTCGCATCACACACGTGCTCCTAGCTATAGTTCGCCAATCAAAAAATGCTCCTAGCTAAAACAATGCAGTTAGCTAGCTAGCCTCATGGCCAGACAATTCAAAACATCTGCACTTCGGTTGACATACAACTCAAATATCGAATCTCGTACACACATGGGACGGCCCGTGTGACAAGATTGAGTTTTTCTTGGTTCTTTGGATTGGACGCGTGCTATCACATCTGCATGCTCTAGCTTGGTACAAGCACTAACAATACAGATTCTGATTTTCAGCAAGCCCATTGCATCCATATCTTGTAGCTTCTCCAGATGTTGTTCACCACTGTGAAGCAGAATTTATTTTTGAAAAAAGGAGATATAGGCCCGGCCTCTTCATCAATTGATGTACACAAGCTTTTATTGTGAATTTTATAGTCAAATATTCAGTTATTGATCAAATAGAGAGAAAAAAATGAAGCAACTAGTTCTGAGAATATCATGGTGTGTTGAGTCAGACTTGCTGCCACATTACCAAAGAGGATATGGTGAAAATGTTTAATAATGGCTGTCACCAAGTTTTGCTTTGAGCAGATTAATTGTGAGATAATGACTTTGATCCTAAAGTGAGGATGTTGATGCAATTCAGAAATATAGACCCATCTATCTGCTTCAAGTGGTGTTTAAGATTTTTCTCTAAATTGTGAATGTCAGAACCAATGATGCACGAGTTAATCACAAATTGTCGGAATGACTTTATTAAACAGAGAAATATTATGGATGAGGTTATGTTATTACATGAGTTGTTAAGGGAGAAAAGGTTAGAATACAACAAGGTGTAGTTCTGAAGATTGATTTTGAGAAAGTTTATGACGAGCTGAAATTTCTCCATTGATTGTTGTAGGAAAAAAAATAGTGACAGAAGGATGATGTCGATCAAAATTTAACACATAAAACAAGGTGTAGTTACTTATATACAACAAGGTGTAGCTACTTATATAAAACAAGAAGTTATCTGACCAAAATACTCATTCTATTAGAATTCAGTATCAATCATGTGATTCCCTCGTTGTCTAACTTTTAGTTCATCCCATGTTGCTCACACGTGTTGAGCTGTCGAATCGTTAAACCCTCTGTCACTGCAACTTGTCGTCACAGTTGTGGTAAGATGCAACGGAGCGAATCCAAGTTGCTCTCACATCTACAGGCCAGTCGCATGCATGCAGGCAAGCAGAGCAAAGAGGAGGACAAGCCAGGTGCGTGTCAGACAGCAGCGAACACAGGCGGAAAACTAGGTTGGGGCACGCCCTGCTCCCCGTGTCTTCTTCTTGCTCGGGTCAACAGCGCTGCTCCCATCTCATAATTATCCTCTGGCCATGGCATGGTATGGCAATGGCAATGGCAGCAGCAGGCATATGCACCGTGTCTGAGCCGAGCGCCTCCGTTGTCTCCTACCTTGTGTCTCTTCGTGTTCTCCCTCCTCTGCTCTCCTACGCAGCGAGCATTAAACACTACCACTCCTCACTCACTCCTCTACCATCTCTTGTCCGGTTAAGTAAGTATGCTGACTGTGAGAGGTGTTGAGCTGGATCAGTGACTTGTAGAGAGGTAGTAGCAACATTAAAATAGATAGCCCGAGGTGTGGCTGCAGGCCGTACGTGTGGTGTGGGTTGGTGTTGAAGCTTCGAGATCGATGACCATGGCGAGAGCAACCAGGGAGGGGAACGAAAGCGGCGGCGGCGGCGTGAGGCAGTACAACAGGTCCAAGGTGCCGCGGCTGAGGTGGACGTCCTCCCTGCACCGCTGCTTCGTCCAGGCCATCCGCAGCCTCGGAGGCCATCACAGTACGTCGTCTTCCTCATCCTCGTGCGTCCTTCTCAGTCCATGCATGCAATTGCAAGCATGCACACCATTCTGAGCGTGTGTTGCAGGGGCTACGCCGAAGCGAGTTCTGCAGCTGATGGGGGTGGGAGGCCTCACCATCTCTCATGTCAAAAGCCATCTGCAGGTCGGTTCTCTGTAATTAGACCTCGATCGTACGTACGCGGTGTCTGTGATCCATGCATCATGCGTGCGTGCGTGTTAATTCCCCATGCATAATCCCCCATTCTCCATATATGAGATTTCCTTATCATGATGTTACCCTGAACAATGCTGTTGCTTCAGATGTACAGGAACATGAGGAATGATCTTGGAATGGGAGGTACGATCGAGTTGCTGCAATAGCTTGCTGCACAGATATTAATTCCGTATGCAGATGCACAGTTGCAAATAATTCTTTTTCGCTTTGTGCATCTTATCTATGGGCTATGGCTAGATAGCATAATTGATACTTTCATGCATGGATGTATTCTATAATATAGTAGTACTCCACAAACACGATTAAGAGAGAACACGGAAAAGCCAATCATCATTCTCCTAGTTGCCAACGCTGTGATCGACCAGGGATGCAACTTACACAGACGAATCAGAAGCAAGCATGCGGAGGAGACAATGGCATGGAAGTCTGCACCGATGCGAGGCAGCGGCGTGGTGATGAGTGCGACGACGTCCCAAAACCTAGAATGGAACCGCCGCTGCTTCACCCCCAGCTGAAAAGGTCACTGCCTTTTGCTCATCACTCTATTCAATCTGTCTAGCTACATACAGTACATATTCTCTGCCACTCCATAGCTTGCATCTTGAGGTGTCACATCAGTATCTATATTCCAAGGGAGCTAGCTAGCTGTATCTACAAATCATTTCAGTTTGAGAAAAATACACCTGCAACTTCTGAAACTACAAAGAAAGCAAACGTGCATGGAATATTTGCGAGCAGAGCAAGACTAAGGAATTGTCTAAGAAAAATACATATCAATCGTTGTGCAACGGGCATGGTTTTGTGTAGATTGTCAGCAGCGATTTCAAGTAATTACTCTGCTCCTGCGTGCTCTTAATTTAACCACGGGTTAGTTGCACCGAACAGCAGTGCCGGAGTACTATCCGAGACGACGGAGACGAGACGCGAGCGGCAGGACTACGACGACGACGACGACGGCGAGGGCGCGAGCCCCACGAGCCTGCTGAGAGGCCAAGGAGGAGGCATATGCGACAGTAGGGACATGTCCTCCTCGAGCCTGCAGCAGCTGAACCGCATCAGCGTCGCATCTGGTGGATGCTACAGCTACGTGCGGCAGATGATCATGCAGACGCAGGCCGCCTTGCCGCCGATGGCTCGCGTGGTGGAGCCCCGCGCTTTGCCGCCGGGGAAGAAGAAGCAGGAGGAACGGCGACGAGCAGAGCCGTGGATTCCTGCCGCACGATTGCACGCCGGCGATGGCGTCTCCAGGCTCGGGTTCTTGGGATTCCTGGTGTCTCCTGTGCCGCCTCCTCCTCCTGGCCATCCTCTCCAGGTACTCCATGGATAATTTGTACTGCGTGCTAATTGTTTTTGTCTGAAGATTAACATTGTGTCACCTACTCACGTCTGTAAAGAAAGATCAAGGTATCAAATGCTTACGTGCATGTACGTGAATCATGCAGGTCGGAAGGCTTCCTGGACGCCATGTCGCATACGCGGCGGCCTCAAACTGTACAGACGGTTTCCACCAGAGAAGACCCGATCCGCCGGGCAACGTCGCCGGGTTCGCAAAGCAGCCGTCCGTGGCCGGGGAAGGCTGCTCGCTATCGCTGTCGCTAGCTTTGGCGTCGGACCCGTCCGGGAGCGGCGGCGGTGGCGGGAGCAGCCGGCACTCTTGGTCGACAGCGTCGTCGGGGAGCCTGATCAGCCTCGACCTGTCTCTGTCCACGCTCGACTCGTAGGAAGAAGAACCCGCGCGTGCGTGCCCGTATTGAGTGGTCAGGATGGGCTTTGTGGGCCATGTCAAATAGCAGCAGCAGCTCCTAGGCTTTAGCTTTGTCTAGGCTTCATCGTTCGCCCACTACGAATCCAATCCAAGATAATCCAATTTACCGACGGTACTCACAAAGAACGAAAGTTTTTCGTGTGGGCGAAAATGTAAAATGTTCACTTGCTTAGAATGCGATTGTTGTGCGGGCTCATGCTGTTCCAGAGAAGAGATCAACGAGTTTTCATGTTTGCAGTTTCAGTTTACCCCTCTCTCTCTCATTGGTGAGTATAGTGTGCTTAGTTTACCAGTGGAGAATTAAGATCTCTTGCTAACAGAAAAATGTTCTTTAAAAGGGAGCAACCAAATCAGTTAGTTAGCTCACGTACAACTTGTGGTACCCATGGACAACACCGCTCTCAATGTAAGCGCGCAAACTAAACGCTTCCGTTCAACTGCCAAGGTTTGGGAAAAAATATCATTTTCTTCCCATGTTATAACAATTGTCATTTGATTATTAACATGGTGGATTTCCTCGAAGTGTCTCCTTGTTTTTACGAGGATGAGATGGCTCTAAGGGAGGAGGCGTGGGATCAACTTGCTAGTTCAGTGTGCTAAGTTCCGGCACACTGGACATACGAGTGAAATTTTGGGTGATCAAAAAGTGGATGAGAACACACGTTTCTACAACTTACCGGTTTTCAAACGGTTTTGTCAGAACAAGTTTTGTGCCCTTATCGTCGACGAGTCCACGGTGGCCGTCTTATATAAGCAGACTCTTCACTCTCCACTCCCTACTATCCCAACCTCTTGGTCCAAGCCCGATATTTGGCATGGGCCTTTGACCTCTCCCCGATGTACCGCAAAGCCAACCATATTGATGGGCCTTCGCTCTACTTATTTTGTTGTATGGTTTATTGATGTTTTATGTGACTATCTATTTGGTTAATTTTGTTTTGAATCCGACATGTGATATATCTGCCTCTGAATCCACTACCGATCATTGCTAATGTATTTATGCGACTACCTACCTGGTTAATTCTGTTTCCACCATGATTATGCTCCATTTCCATTATGAATCGTCGATGTGATATGTTCGCCTTCGAATCCGTAACCGACCATTATGCGCTTCAGTCCGAATCCGATGAGAAAATATGCTAGAGGATACGGTAACTATAAAACCCGATCTGATCTGTTCACATAGACACCGCTTCAACTCCCTGGAAAGTTGAGAGGAAATAGAAAGTTGGTGTCATTACATGGATTGCCACATTTGGAAAGAAAAAATAACGAAATGGAGGATTATATGCAGAGCTTCCCATTGCAAAATATATTTGAGACCGGAGAGGGGCTGAACTGAACTAGTAAACTCGGATGATGTGAGTAGGCCAGGACGTGAAGGTCTCCTCTGCTAAAAAATCGCGTGACGTGGCAAATGCACCAGATCAGACCCGCGTGGATGGGTATAGGTATAAAGCCCGGTTAGCTCTCGATCGGTCCATCGGACGGACGGCTTCCGCCGACTGGCAACGTTCCAATAATCAGGCCCTAACCCCGCGGCGCATGGCCGCGCCCCTCACGTCGCGCGCCAATGACAGCGGCGCCTCGCCGGAGCTGCAGGCCGGTGCCGCCGTGGGGCCGAGGCGGGCGGCGACGGCGCTGCTCTTCCTCACGGCCGTCGCGCTGCCGTGCCTCGTGCTGTACCGCGCCGTCGCGCCCTCGGGGGTGCTCGTCCAGCCCGGCGCCGCCCAGCTGCCGTGGCTCCACGCCGCCGCCCCGCCGCACCTCGACGACGACGCCGATGCCGCCATGGTAACGTCCCTCCTTCCTTCCTTCCTTCTAAGGATTCGTCTCGACGGTCGACGCCATGCAAACTAAGAGTCCAGAGTTCTTGGATCAATTTTAACAAACTTAACCTGTTCCTTGAGGAGCTGTGATCGCCAGAAAAGAAGGGAGTTCTGTACCACGACGTTTGGAGTTTCCTTCCTCGTCGCTTAGGCTTCCTAGCTGCTAGTGCACGTAATTACTCCGCTGCAATGGAAGTAAGTAAATGCTCAACGCGAATATACTAGTAATTTGTTGTGGGCCGATGAGCTGCAAGTATAGGAATTTAAAAGATCTTTGGTCCAAGTTTTTGCACATAACTAAAGTTTCATTACCAAATTAATCGTCACGGAGTATATACTAATTTGTTGCCAAGTTTATCAATCTTTGGCATTGTGATCGACGCATATGCCCACTTCAATTTCGTCATGTGAGAATTTTCCACATTTTCCCTATCTAGTTGAGTAGAAGGAATTAAAAAGAGAGATGATTGGGTCAAATTTGGCGCGTAATCAAAGTTTCATTACCAAATTAGTAATCACCATGGTTTAATCCATTGCCACATATTGATATTTCTGCGTGTACCAAAATTTCGTCGTTTGAGGATTAAGAGTTAACAGTGTAACTGCTGAAAAAAAAATTAACTGTGTAGGTAGCTAGCCCACGACATTTTGACATTACATGCATGTGTTCCTGAGAAACTGGCAGCTAGCTCACGCCAATTGGCAAAGCTATACTAGTAGCGTGGTTGCTTCACATCTTTCACGCATGCATGCAAATGTAACATTTATCTTGGGACCGTCAATGGTAACATGCGAATCGCCTGCCGCAGATCAAACAGACTAGCTTAACCAATTCAACAAAGAGAAATGCTCCTGCGTTTTCCTAGAAGTTTTTTTGCACGAATTTTAAAGCACATCAATGGTTGTGATTAATCTTCACCCCTAATCACAGCCATTGATGTGCTTTAAAATTCGTGCAAAAAAAACTTTTATGAAAGCACAGAAGCACTTCTCTTCAACAAACTAAGACTGAAGAAAAAAATGTTACGTACTACGTTCTGCACTCTGCTCGCGTTTGATTAACATGCATCCACCACACCGTACACGTGCAGGAGAGCGAGAGCGAGGACGCGAGGCTGGAGCGTGTGCTCCGAGCGGCGGCGATGGCGAACGACACGGTGATCCTCACGACGCTGAACTCGGCGTGGTCGGAGCCGGGCTCGGTGGTGGACGTGTTCCTCGAGAGCTTCCGGATCGGCGAGCACACCCGGGAGCTCCTGGACCACCTGGTCATCGTCTCCCTGGACGCCGCCGCGCACCGCCGGTGCAGGCAGATCCACGCGCACTGCCTTGCGGTGGCGACGGAGGGCGTGGACTTCTCGGGGCAGAAGAACTTCATGACGGACGGGTACCTCCGGATGATGTGGCGGCGGATCGACTTCCTCCGCCTCGTCCTCGAGAAGGGGTTCAGCTTCATCTTCACGGACACGGACATCGTGTGGTTCCGGAGCCCGCTGCCGCGGCTCTACGCCGACGGCGACTTCCAGATCGCCTGCGACCACTTCACCGGCGACCCGGACGACCTGGGCAACATGCCCAACGGCGGGTTCACCTACGTGAGGGCCAACACGGAGACGGTGGAGCTGTACAAGTACTGGTACGCGGCGAGGGAGCGCCACCCGGGGCTGCACGACCAGGACGTGCTCAACATCATCAAGGCCGACCCCTACCTGGCTGAGATCGGCGTCCGGATCAGGTTCCTCAGCACCGAGTTCTTCGGCGGCCTCTGCGAGCCCAGCCGGAACCTCAGCGCCGTGTGCACCATGCACGCCAACTGCTGCGTCGGCCTCCGCCGCAAGATCAACGACCTCAACGTCATGCTCCACGACTGGAGGAGGTTCATGTCGCTGCAGGACAGGGACAAGCATTCTGTCTCTTGGAGCGTGCCTCAGAACTGCAGGTACGTAGGTCATTTCTGAATCGGATTCTTTCTGAATCGGATTCTTTCTGAACCCGATTGTTGTTACTAACATGTTGGTTTCAGAGAGAGATGATTAATTTGATTTTGTTCATGGTTGTGGTTGTTTTGCAGTCTGAATAGAGTGGAGGAGTAGGACATGTTCGAGCAGCAGAAACCAGATGGCTGACGAGTGAGGAGGTGTGTGTAAAGATGTGTTTTGATACAGTAACATTTACTACTGAATGTTTGTTTGTACCGTAGCGCATACGATATACTAGTACTACTCCCGGATGTGTGAGGAGTAAATGACAGTTACCAATCTAGTAAGTGACCCTGCCGATCGACTGTCACTCGGAATTCCCCGAATATCTTTTAACCCCTTCCGAAGGTGGGATTTCAAAACGTATATTAAGTGCTAGCTAATTGAACTGTTTTCCAACTTCTTAGTGTTTCAATTTGAGTCTTTCTTTTCATTTGCGATGAGAGGTGTCGTAGCCAAGCCTTTGATTACCAATGTTATCAGAAGAAATCACTACCCGGCCAATAGCATTTATACAAGTGACCATAAAAAATCGAGTTACAGCAGAGAACTCAGAGATTAGTTATACAGGCATGAATCATGTCTTCATCACTAAAAAAAAATTGAATCGTGGCCTCTGTTTATTCCATCTCCATCCACCCCCTGATTGCGGTTCCACGAACGAAAAGTCCACCCCTGAACAGTGAACACCATGTCCTGCAAACTTGCAACGAAATGAAGAGCAGGAACTGCAAAATTCAGACAGACAGACAGCCTCTGCGTGAATGAATGCAGAGAATAAGGTATCGAAGGACTGAGGAGAGCCGGAGCCATGAAAGTACAGAGACGGGCTCAGAGGTGATGCATGCTTCCCCTGCCGATTCCATGGCAGACACGGCCATTAGCAGCAGGAATGGAAGAGGCAGGCACAGGAGGAGAGTGTGGGAGGGGGATGAGCAGAGCTCAGCCGAACCACCCAGCCATATGGCTAGCTGCTCCTCTGCATGCCCCTTCCACCGCTGCTGCTCCAGCCCCCTCTCACCGCGCTCTGCTGCAGTGGTGCTGCCTCCATTGCCATTGGTGAACAGCATAATAAGCCTATTTGTACTTGGCCGCCGCGGGAGGACGAGGCGGAAGCAGTACAGGTTGAAGTACACAGAGGACGTGGTCTGTACTTCAGCCTCCTCGGAGATTTTCAGACTTGTACTGGCCTTTTTTCAGTGGTACGTACAAGTTGTACTACTGCAGCAGCGCGCCAACGTCGACGGCCACCACAGGCTTCACTGTCGATGAGACGATGACCCATTGGCCCCGGCCGTTGTCTCCCTCGTGTGAGAGATTGATTGGCCAGCTCCTACTTCTGCACCTTGGCTCAAGCCTCAAGTGCAAGGCTCAGTCAAAATTGGCCACAGCCCACATGGCACATGGTTCTCCTACTAACATGCCAACACTGATACTGTACCATCGATAGAACTGGTTGGGCGGAGAAATAAAAATATATTCTGAGTTGCCGGAGATAAGAAAACGTTTTATCGAAAAATAAAGGGCACGGGCTCTGCCTATTCAAATGAGGGGAGCCCTCCGATAGTGTGTGGACGGACATACCCAAACCACGCACGTTTGGATGTGTCTGGATGCCGGTGACGCGAATCGCCACACGGTAGGGGCATCTCGGGTTGGGTGTCAGCCCCCCTCCGGTTGGTACTTAAGAAATGGGACCGGAGTGTTCCCTTACTTTTTCGTCTCCCGGTCAAGCTTTGCTTTTGACGATGTCGAGGCGTGGATCTCGAGAGGGGGTGCAGACTTTGGAACGAGTGACTGACGTGGATCGACATAGCTCCATGAGGACGAGGTGTGAAACGCATGCGAGACCCGGCGAAGCTTGGATAAGTCGACGTGGTGGTCTACCCGTTGGCGAGAACTCTAGGTTCTGGATGCAACTATTAGCACGGGAATGTAACTATTAGCTCATTGTCACTGAGACGATGACCCACTTCTCTTATATTATGTGAGTGTGCAGTTGTCTCCAGAATTTTATCACAAAATGTGTCCACATTATGTACTATGTGCAGCTGAGCTTTTTTTTGCTATGCCTTGGCAAATGCGAAATTTATAGTTTTTTGCCCTTGCTTTTGGGCTCGGGTAGACAATTCCTCATCTGCCACGGTATTCGAGCACCACACGGGTTGCACTAGCCATTTTCTTTGGTACAGACTTTTGATTGCGTTTGTTAGTGTATGAAACTTTAGCGCAATCGTCGTCGCTCTCCTCCGGTTGCACGTGTCGGTCTCTCCAAGTCATACACGAGATCAGGTGTTGCCGTATATGTGGATTGCACTAACACTTTCCATCAGCTCAAACTTTTGACTGCGTTTGCTAATGCCTACAAGAAGAGCTGTTTCGGAACGATTTTTCATCTATGGTTGGAGACTTGGGGTTGGTTGCTCCGATGAAAAAAGTACATTTTACATGAGAGGTTGACTACCTTTTTGGATGTTTCATCCCGTCGGCGAATACTTTGTTAAATCTTTATTGATATTTTTTAATCTTGTAGGTGCGGTTTGTTATAAATCAATGCAACTAGACCATTGCAGAAAGTAGACGGGAGAGACTCAGCGATCAACGCATGTGGGGTGTGCTTAACGGACGTTCCTCGCCATGTATTAATCAAAGTACCGTCGACGACAAGTCCGTCTCGGTGTACAGGCACATCATAACACATGTGTCGTGCCCCTCTGGCGCTCGTGCCACGAACACTGGTTCGTCCTCAAAATAGATCTTATGTATTCGTCAAGTCTCTTTTTGCTACTAGCAGTGCTTTTATATATTAGGCCTATGTTATAAGTGTTCGACTCCAACATCTAACCTAACCGCTTAATCCAAGTCCAACGGTAGGCTATACACATATTCGATAAAATTCCAACATGGTTCCTATTCATTCTCCAACGGTTTGGAAAATTCATGTCCCAGGTAGGATCTATGTATTCATCTATCTTCTTGTCAGTTTACATATCAAATATTACTTATGCATGTGTTTCAACATATGGCGCCCCTTCTCATAAAGAAATCAAATTGCCAAAGATGTTACTCGAATATGTGATATTCTGCTTTCCAAAACTTTATGATAGTTGTACGACAATTTTGCATACTGTCACATAATGGGAAATAGTATGATATCAATGAACTATATTTTTATTTCTTAGAGACTTTCAACCAACGATACATGCTCCTGGATCGAGCGTGTGGGCGAAAGCCTGTTGCGCCACATCTTACCACACCAAAGCCGCCACCTTCATAGGCGACCTTGCCACATTATGGAAGGTTCTTCTCCTCGTCTCCTTCCAAAACCCCTACGTCGAGTGGATGGTGGCCCTGCTAGCCACCCTCCTACATTTGGGTGGAATATCTACAAGAGCTTGCCAACACAACAACCTTCCCCGATCGAGGACAAGTTGACACCCCATCCTCTGCGTGATGCACCGGTCCGGAAGGGCATAAACAAAATGCACAGACATAATGGGAACCTCCTTTTCACCTTGGCCATGAGTAGAGCCCAACCATCAGAAACATATATGCCACCACAAGCTACATATGTCGCTCAATCTCGGTCCCTGACTTCTCTTCTTCTTGGGCTTCTTCACAGAGAGGACAAGGTCGTCGATGACAGCCACCGCCTGATCCGAGAGAGGTCCGTCGAACAAGGCCATGTAGTCCTGACGCCGACGTCCGAGGGGCAATCCTCCTCAGGCGGCGAGCCGAGACGGCGGGCCACAACCTCCTTGGCGATCTGCTCGATGTCGATGCCATTCGGGTGCAGCTCGGCAAACCTCTCACTCCTCCGCACTGACGGTGCTTCCACCTTCCTAGCCGCATTGTTTGTCATGCGCCTAGCCCTCTTCTCTTCAGTTATTCTTTGTGTGCAAGTTTGTTTCTCAGTTGCTCTTCTACTTCTACGTGCATTAATATCCTTCTTTTTCTCATCCGCCTAACTATTTCATTTAGCTCTATCTTTGACTCTTCTAAGTGCATTAATCTTTTCATTTTATTCGGTCGTCAAACTATTTCGACGAACTCTATCTCGCTCACATCTTACTTCTTTTCTATCTTCTGAAATGTTTTAAATTGGTTGCCTTTGAACTGACACTGAATTTTGTTTGTATTATCAACTAACTTAAATCAATCTGACAAGCGTTGAATTAATTGCCGTTGAAGTTGCAGACGGTACAAATGCAAGTGCAAGTCAACGTGAAAGTGTAGCCGGAGCTGTGAAACTTGTGGTGCGGTGATGATGTTACGATCAAACAATACCAGAGCAAGTTTAGGCTCTGGCGATTGGCAGGCTTAGGCGGGAGATTGAGAGGAGAAGAGTAGCCCTGCTGGGGTGGGTTGTGTGTGAGCCATGTCGCTTATGACATTGGCTCTGAGTAATAACACTCTGTTTGTTTCTTCTCTATCTTAATATCAAAAACACGTGATTCTCGCACGTGTTCTTTATATTAAGCGTCCAATGATCTTCGATGTTGGAGTAGGAGTGTAATACATTGTTCGGACCGGATTTATCTACAATTGTGCCGGTCGTTGTCGCTAGCTAGACACGAACGATCGATCAGTTTGGTTTTATGTGTTCGAGCTTGTGTCAAAATGGTTAGGTAGGTGATTGTAACTTCAATCCACCAGAGTTCAAACGCCAGGTTTGACGCTAGTGTTCTCATTTTGGCGGAATGCGACGTCCCGTCAACAGCGAGGCACCTATGATGATTTCGTTAATTTCAAGGCGACCCGTCGACTCCGTCTATCGGAGGTGCTGATAGAGATAGGGTGTGCGTGCATGCGTTCATAGAAGAGTGTGTGTGTATGAACGATTGTGTTGTGTTGTGTTTTTAAAAAAAGGGGTCTAATTATTTTTTCGATCGTGGGTAGCTAGCCCACAAACTATCGATCAGTTTTGTGTAACATGTACAATTGGACCGGCCGGGTCGATCGATCAGTTATGTGTACGACCGGATCGCTAGTCAGCGCGCGACGTACACTATTGAATTGCCGTCGGGCGACGTACGCACGGTCTCTATTATAGAGATAGAGAGATACTCGTTTCAAAAGATAAGAGATAGACTAGTAAAATGTCCATACGTTGCTACAGCTGATAAAATCTAGTATTTACCTAATATCTAATGCAAGAAACAAAGAAACTTTCTATGTTAATTGAAGAAGATTGAAAGCATACTCTTCTGCATTGAGATGCTCGACTCCAAGGTCCTACATCCCATATAAATATATACTCATAATGTGCCACAATATCAGGGTGCAAGAATCTTTTGGCATACCACCTAAAGGTAAAGAAATCTGTCAACTTTTCGAATGACCTTCTATTTACAAATTTAAGGGAATACAAAAGCAACACACCATACCATTTCGCTTGTTTCAGGACACTTTTGTGTATTGCTCGTTTTGACCACGCAAATTCATCCCATTTACTCACCCGACCATCATAGTGGAATAGCAGGATATCAAACTTAATCAGAAACTGCAACAACCAAGTGTTCACACAATTAGGCAGTTTACTTTGTCACACTTTCATGGTATGTGTAAATTATAGGTAAAACTATACAGGACACAACACAGACAGCGCTGGGACAACAACAGTTTGTCAATATAACCTAGGACACTCAGATAACTAAATAAATCTCGGAAACGTACCTTCTTGACTGCTCTATTTATGTTGTCCTTCTGCCAAATTACCTGTGTGTTGCAATGGGACGTAGATTTCGTTCCTTATGCAAAAAAATCCAACGAAATACAAAAAAGCAGCTGTATGTGTCTAAGTTTCAAGACTATAACATGCAAAATCTGAATGCATTTCCATCTTTCTAAATTTTGAGACATATAGAAAGAGTCCCAAATAGGTCATTTCACTCGTGTTGACTGGAGCAAATCAAGAGACTGCATTATTGGGGATCAAAGATCAGAAGCAGTGTCCCTCGGCTCCACAAAGAATTTGAAACAATAAAATTCACAAAGACAACGAATTTTTTTCAGTAACTTGAGTACCTCCTAGTATGAATGTGTGTTCTCCTAGTGACTGACGACTTTACTTCCTAAATGGTATCTACAACTGAATTTCTGGAAATTGGAAACAAAAACTGCAGGGCAAGCATATGTACATGATCTCACACCTCAATTAAAAAAAAAAACACCTTAGAAGGAGATAGACAGTTAATTATTTGTAGTCATTTGTTGTATTACTCTTACTTTTTCTAAAAGATACAGATAAATAATTAGCAATCAAGTATGACCATAGCATACAAAACATCAACTATTATTCAGTTTCCGGCTTGATTTTTAGCAAAACAAGATTCCGTCATTTCAATTATTATTCAAACTTTTGATCTTTTCTGTCAGAGCTGGTAAATGAGAGGTACCAAGATCCAACGCTAGCAAAATATGCAAGAAAATACAGAAATTTGCTCTTATATAGAAATGAACAACATTGAAAAGGAAGTTTAGTTCTTACATGCAAAAGAATAAACAGGCAGAGGGCTCTACTTATAACCAGAAAACATCATTACTTGTAAATTTACTCATATTCCTCTGCATCAAATTAGAAGCATATGGGATATTCACTTCTAATCAAATAAAGAGCAGTCCGCCACTCCATAATAATAATACTTCAATCTTGAACAGTTGCCCTTATAGATCTTGAATACTCCATAATAATCTTGAATAGTATTACCAAGTTTGGAAAGATGAGGTTGCTGTGCTGATATGACCTTGTGTGAGGCTTACTGAACTGTTCAATTATAGATTGTGTACGCAACCTGAAGAGAAAACTGTAGCTAACGTGAATGAGAAAAGAGAAAAATCCTAGCGTGTCTAGATGACTGCAAATATCGCCAAATCATGTACACAAATACAACTCCATATACGGACTAAGGTGATGAAAAAGAATACACGAGGAGGGATATATAAATCCCAAATCACATCTAAGTAACAAAAATTATTTTGATGCATTAGTTTAGTAGAAACTTGAAATCTACGGTTATAACCAAAATAAGGAGTTCATTACAATTGCAGTAATCAAGAACTTATGATGCATAAACACAAAACCTTCGATTTTCGGATCCAGCCTATTCTAATTAAGCGACTTATACATGTGCAGCAAAACTCGCCTTGAAAATTTATCATATTCAGAAACCGAAACCTAAGATAAGCGGCAGCAAAATCCATAGTACACACACCCCAATTCATGTAAGCATAAGAAAATGGAAGTGCAACTTGGAGGAATCTCAAAAAATTGAAACTGAAGTTGTGTTTAAATGAAGGATGGGGTTAGAAATAGAGGGGTAGAAACAACTGGCTATTATAATATACTATAGGTTTATATCGAAGATATATTACCCCTAATATGAATTCTAGATTTGGGATGTGTTTATTGAGCAGTCAGACAAATGATTCCACTACTATCTACGTTGTCGACTCTGTATTGCACATCTGTCTTGTCCTCAATATTCATATACTTAAACATGAAAAGTAGGAGCACCCTGAAGAGGAAAGATGCTGAAACTGAAAACCTGGAAGGTACATCTATATTGTAGCCCTGCCCACCGTCGTCGGCCAAGAAGCGGCCGGACAAGTAGACGGCGACCTCGGATGCGATGTCTGCGAGCTTGACGATGACCCCGAGCGCGTCGAACCTGTTGCGGAAGCCCTTGTGGACCTGAAAGCCGAGGAAGCCCTCGACGACCTTGGCGGAGTTCTTGGAGAGCTTGTAGCCGGAATTGAGGACGGCGAGGGCCACGAAGGCGGTGGGGGAGGGGGGTGAGGAGGGGCGCGGCGGCGGCGAGGCGGAGGAGGGAGGCGACGACGAAGTGGCCTTGACGCGCTTGGAGGAGGGCAGGCGCGGGAGGCGCGCGCGCCGTACGTCTTGTAGCCGCGAGGAGGGCGGAGAGCGGAGGGAGGCGGCCACGAGAAGGCGCGGGGCGCTCAGGGCAGCCGCGGCCGGAGCCGGGAGGCGCGGCCGGAGGGGAGCGGGTGCAGCGGCGGCGCGCGGCCTGCGCTAGGGAGGCGCGTGGAGGCCGGAGGAGGCGCTCTGGCGGCTGGGTGCGGGCTCCCGTGCGGGAGGAAGATGGAGTTTTTCTTTCTCCCGTGCGGCTCGTGAGGAAGAAGAGAAAGAGAAGGAAGGAAAAAAAAGAAAAGGAAGGAAGGAAAAGAAAAAACGAAACGTTTTATTTCACTTACCGGTGGCATGGTGGGTAAATATGTGATTTGTGGAAGGGCAAAATCGTCAGAAAAAATGACGTACGACCGGAGTCCCCAAGAGATATTATATAGTAGAGATTTGGGCGTACGACCCTGTCGAGGTTGTTTGCCTTTAAAAAAAAATAGAGATAGAGATACTCGTTTCAAAAGATAGAGATACTCGTTGTTTGCCTTTCAAACAAAAAAAAGATAGAGATAGAGATACGATACGACCCTGTCGAGGTTCAGAAATTTGAACGACTAATTCGGTTGTTAATTTCTTATTAGTCACGCACGCACGTACACAAGATAGAGATAACCGTAATAAGCATCTGTCCGCGCCGGTTAGGCAGTTATTCTTTTAAAATCGTTACAGCTAGCTAGCGGGTAAATTAGCTGGCGAATAGCTGGGGCACAAGATATATTGTTTGGTACGGTTGGGGTACTCTACCTCCCTTATAAATACGAGCCAAGAAAATCAACTCAAACACATTCGCACCAACAGCCACCTCCCATCAAGCTCTCTCGCACGTACGTACGCCGTTCCAGCCATGTCGCCGTCGATGAAGCTCGTCTCCGGCCTCCTCCTCCTCCTCCTCGCTGCTCTAAACGGTACATCCTCTAGATCTCATCTCATCAGCTAGCTATCTGTTTTTACTTCATACATAGTCCATATCATCGATCGATCGATAAGCTAATGCTTTTGTACTACCTTGCAGCCGCCGGCGTGGAGGGTCAGCGTGGGGGTTGGCGGCGGCCACCGATTCCTGACCCACGACCTGGCTGCCACTACGTGTTTGATCTGCAGCAGATGACTTTCGTGTGGGTGTGCGACAACGACGGACCCGTGAACCCTACCCCCGCCTACTCGCCGCCGCCTCCGGCTCCCCAGCTTCTGCCCACTCTGTTCGTCTTCGGCGACTCCTTCGTCGACAACGGCAACCTTCCTGATACTCAAAGGCAGCACTCCCTCCCCATCGTCCGCCAGTGGTACACTCCCTACGGAGCCTCCTACGGCATGGACGACGGGTCCGCCGCTGCCCAGTACAACCCCACCGGACGCTTCTCCAACTACAAGGTCCAATCCGACTTCATCGGTGCGTTATTCATTCATCCCTCCCAACAACCTTATATACTTCTTTTTTTTGCCGGTTTACAACCATATATACTATGATGCTTGCTCATGTACGTACCTTTTTTTTGTCAATTTTCAGGTGACATGTTGGGGTTGAAGGGGGCACCGCCCCCGTACCGGACCACGGGCAGCAACGACCCCCAGAACTGCGACATCGCCGGCATGACCTTCGCCGCGGGGGGCTCTGGCGTCTACCCGGTGCCACTCGAGTCGCTCGGGGTGCCCACGCTGAGCGAGCAACTCGACAACTTCGAGCGTCTCATCAACTCCGGCTGCATCACGCGCTCGCAGGTCCAGGCCGCCGTCGTCCTTGTCGCCGTCTCCGGCAACGACTACAACCGCGTCAACGTGGTCCAGCCCAGCAGCCTCAGCGACGTCACCGCCTTCACCAAGAACGTCACGTCCGAGATCGCGGCGGCCGTGGCCCGCCTCAAGGCGGTCGGCATGAACAAGATCCTCGTCAACAACCTCCATCCGATGGGCTGCACGCCTGCCCAGACCCTCACCGGTCCCGGGGAGTATGGGGAGTGCGACGGCACCGCCAACACCGTCGCCAAGTCGCACAACCATAACCTGCAGCATCTCCTCGCCGACGACCCATGCGTCTTTGTCGTGGACCTCTACAACGCCTTCACAAACATCGTCGACAAGACCAGCTCCGGTGGCAGGGATTTGGACGACCTAAAGAAGAGGTTCAAGAACATGAAGACGCCGTGCTGCCAGCCCAACGACCCCAAGAGCTTCTGCGGCGTGATGGGTGGCACAGTCGACGAACCTGTGTATCTCCACACGGTCTGCAGCAACCCGAAGGAGCATTTTTACTGGGACGAGATGCACCCTACCCAGGCTGGCTGGACCGCCGTCATGACGCAACTTGAGGACTCCATTAAAGAATTCATATGGCCCTCAGATAGCTAGAAATTAGATCCAGAACTCATTTATCTTAGCTAGAAATTAGATCGGAAATTAGATCGAGAACGCATTTATCTTAATTAGTTGTTTTGTGGCTTAGGGGGTTTTGGGCACTTCTTGTGCCGTATCAATATATACATTTAGTTTGGGAAATAGTTTGTGAACTATGTTGGCCAACAAAGTTGAGTTATTTGGTACTGAAGTGCACATGATTTATGTAGGCAAAAGCGTTCAGTTTCAGGAAACACAAGATTCCAATTTTTTTTTTAAATATTGATACAGCTTATTTAGACAACCAGGTACACATCATGTACGAGCGCTACTACTGATGGAAAGAAGACTTTACATGAGTAGTGTTTGTGCATCTATTTAGACTCTGCGAATAGTAATGCGTGTCAGGTATTGACTCTGGAGTTAGTATGATTCAGTTTAGCTAACACTTGTACGAAATAATAGTCTTTAGTTCAGGTTTGCAAGCAAGTACCTGTTGAAACTGAATCAATGAGAGAAGAGCTGCTGAGAACTGCTTGGATATTAGTGTGCTGATGATGGGTGACGGTGTGACTCTTGAGGTTTGTCAAGCTCATTATCTTTCCTACTGAAGAAATGGCGTAAAGGGATGGCCTGTGATCCCTGGTGGAGGAATGCTCGCCTAGTTGCTCTGTAATTCTGTTTTCCACGCTGTGCTTTCTTGGTTTTATGTTTGTTCGCTTTGAATTCGTTGCTTTCGTTTGGTCTTAGAGCAATGCTGTAAAACCTGACGATGTGGAACTTGGTTGCATGTTTAATGGAACCAGGGGAACCCATCTTATATTTATAAAAAAAAAGGATTTAGTATCGCGTCGCTCCCTTTTTCATTCACTGATCCGAAAAAAAACAGTCCTAAAAGCAAGAAGTTTTTAGACAAAAAAATGAAGTGAGGTTGGAATGTAGTTGAGCGTGGATCGAGAGCATAGAGACGAGACTGTGTGTCAAAGGTAAAAAAAACTAGACAAATATAAATTTCAAAGAGTTCGTAGATCTTGGATCGCAGACAATGAGTTCATACAAAGCAAAGAAGCAAACGCGTCAAAGATTAGAAGTCTCGGTAGAGGAAAATGTGACAAATATGTACCAAGTTCATTACACCTCATACAAATGGCTCATCCCGCCAACAATAGTATTTTCTCTATTGAAAAAACACGGGGCAGCGAATCCTAGAACAGTAGAATCGTTTGTCCTGCCCGATTAATTCCTGATATGTAGAGGATAATAGTTTTGTTCGTGCTTATTTGCAGTTTCTGAACAGCCTCGGTGACCTACATGCCAAGCCAACACTGTGAGCTGAGCTCACTCGAACACCTTGCACTCCTCGGCGGCCGGGTCGGTCTTGCAGTAGTCCTCCAGGGGGTCGCCGCTGCTCGTCTTCTCCGCCCCCGGCCACTTGCTCGCCACCAGGTGCGCCAAGTCGACCACACGCTGGCTGCACCCACCCAAAACATTTTCAGGTTAGCAAACGATATCGTGTGGCCACAGCCATGGCTATGTACTTAGCTTGGATATACATCGATCGAGCTTGCTCACCTGTAACCCCACTCGTTGTCGTACCAGGCGACGACCTTGACCATGTCGTCGCCCATGACCATGGTGAGCGAGGCGTCGATGGTGGTGGACACGTCGGAGCAGCGGAAGTCGACGGACACGAGCGGCTCGTCGCAGACGGCGAGGATGCCGTTCATGGGCCCGTCGGCGGCCCTGCGGAACGCGGCGTTGACGTCGTCGGCGGTGATGCCCTTCTTCTCGGTGTTGATGACGAGGTCCACCACGGAGACGTTCGGGGTGGGCACCCGGAGCGCGATGCCGTTGAGCTTGCCCTTGAGCTGGGGCAGCACCAGGGAGACGGCCTTGGCGGCGCCGGTGCTCGTCGGCACGATGTTGAGCGCGGCGGCTCTGGCACGGCGGAGGTCGCGGTGGGACGCGTCCAGCAGCCTCTGGTCGCCCGTGTAGGAGTGAGTCGTGGTCATGGTTCCCTTCACGATCCCTGCATCCACCCACCACAGTCAGAATTAGTGATCTTTTTCAGAGACTGGTACTTATTCAGATTGAGGTAATTAATTTACGGGGACAAGTTGTTCTTACCGAACTCCTCGTCCAAGACCTTGGCGAATGGGGCGAGGCAGTTGGTTGTGCAGGAAGCGTTGCTGTAAGCAGGAACAGAGTCGGATCGATATTACTAACACAGTTGCAGTTTGGATCGATTATTGCAGCTGCTGTCAGTGTAGTGTCGAACGAGGAACTCCCAGTGTTTACCTGACGATGTTTGCCACATCGTGGTCGTAGCCTCCCTCGTTGACGCCGACCACGTAGGTGGGGATGTCGGCGCCCTTGGCCGGAGCGGTGATGATGACCTTCTTGGCGCCGGCCTGGATGTGCTTCCCGGCGCCGGGGCCGTCCACGAACACTCCGGTACCCTGCACCACACACAACACGGTCAGTCCAATATTAATTCATTGTGCAGTAGGTGCGGCGAGGTTTCAGTGTGCTGTGTGCGTACCTCGATGACGATGTCGATGCCGAGCTCAGCCCATGGCAGCTTGAGGGGGTCCCTGTTGGAGACGACCTGGATGTTCTTGCCGTCGACGCTGATGGTCTCGTTGTCCACGATCTTCACGTCGGCCTTGAAGGTGCCGAGCATGGAGTCGTACTTGAGAAGGTGGGACGCCTGAAATCGACAGAGTTTTATTTTTCTTTCCCTTCAGAACTAACGTAGCTAGTAGTTGATCATCGATCACAGTACTTGAGAAGGAAGGAGCTAGCACTTACGTTCCTGACACCCCCGCTGTCGTTGATGACGATGACCTCGAGCGGGGAGTTCTCGCGGCCGTGCCAGCACCGGAGGAAGTTGCGGCCGATGCGGCCGAACCCGTTGATCGCCACCTTGAGCTTCGCCTCCGCCGGCGCCCGCACGGCGTTCTCTCCGGAAGCCTGCTCGACTCGATCGAGCTCACCAAGATCAGCACCGTACTACTCCGTATGTAGTGCATGTAGTTCTGACAAAACAAAAGGCAGTCCCTAGTTACGTACCCTGGCGACGAGCTGCGCGCCGAGGACATCGGAGAAGGACGCCTCCCTGGCGGCGGCGCTGACGGAGCACGACCCCGGCCTCAGCCCGGAGAAGTCGGCGAAGTCCACCCTCTGCCTCCCGGCGGCCTTGCTGTGCAGCCTGGCGCTGGTGGGAATGCGGGTGGCGGCGAGAGCTGCATGGGCGGCCATTGTTGCTGCTGATGCTGCTGCTAAGCTAGGCGAAGAAGAGCAGGTGTGAGCTTGTATATTTATGTGGCCGCCGATGGATCGATCGATCCGGGATGCGCCATGATCACTGCTTGGGCATGTGGCGTCGGGACGGCCGGCGGATAAGGCGATTGCGCGCGGCGCAGCCACCCGTTCGGCGACGCGATATCCTCCCCTCCCCGGCTGCTGCTGTGCCGAAGGTGAGGTGAGCTTGTGGTGAGTCAGGATGAGGGGTCCGTGAGTACATTTTTGTGGGGTTACTTTGATATTTTGGGTGTCTCTTATCCTGGCTCTTAATTTGGAACCATCGATAGGCAGATGGATAGTGTTTTGATCGGGTGATCAGCAACCCTGGCTGGTAGTACACCCTAGCTGCTCTTGTTTTGGAGCCGAAATTTCAAATGAGGATCAAGTAGTCAAAAAAGAAACCGATTAGATATTGTGTTGGTGCAGTGACTGATGTAATTGCAGTCATCTTGAAGTTGATATATTTCCTTTAAAAAGGTATTGCTCGGTGTAAGGAATTGCTAAATTACTATCACACATATAATTCAAGTTATTGAAAAAAATGTAATATGTGGCTCAAAGAATCTACAAGCACAATTTGGTTTGTGATGTAAGAAGACTTTCGTAACCATTTCCGTATTTTTCACGCACTCTCGCCCCTTAGTGGTTTTCTTTAACAGTACTAAACCTTGACGATTCGTGTATTCAGACATAATCTTTCACACCCACCATTGTGATTGGTGTTCTTCCTGTTACCATATTCATTTAATTGGAAAATAGCTCATCTTGTCTCCTTTTGTAAAATGGAGGCAAAATCTTTGTCCCAATCTACTAATTAGAAAAAGAGTTGCACAAATAATTAGTAAGAAATAGGAGAAAAAAAACTACAAGAGGGAGCAGGCGCTAACACCACTCCACCAAGACAAGACAGTCTCAATCAGAAGAAAAAAAAACCAATCTTTTCCATCCATAGCCATATTATTGGTTTGCTTCCTCGGTTGGTATCCTTACTGTCTTTGTGTGCCGACGAGAATGTTTCATCGGTTGGTATCCTATTTTTAGCGGACCAAAGATCACCTTAACTCTTTATAGAGTTGGGTCATATGTTGGCGTTCGGTCCTCTTGAAACTTTGAAAATGTCACTTGCTACATGCTCAAATGTCCTTTTAGAAAATCTACTCAAACATTTTGACCACCCATCTCTTGGCCTCGTGGTTCACCAATTTGATGACCATAAATTTGGCCAAATGAACAACCATGTGTATATAATTACAAAAGGTCAAATACTTATCTACTTACAAAACAAGCTTCATTTCAGATATTAAAATGCTCAAAAGATAATAACAGCTCTAACTGTAACAAGATATTTCTTTTGTTACGTAAACATAGGAATATAGGATAACCATCTTAGAGTAGGTAAAGTACTAGGTACATTATGGAAGCCGGCACAATGCATTATACACCAAACCAACCTAATATTGAACTTTCGTGAGCCTAAAATCAACTTTATTTGTCTTGCCCACATAATAGACAAACATGTACTCTAGAATCTTCTACTTATTTGCACATAATGTAGACAATCAATCACTTGGGAACACATAAATTGGAATACTATAGAATTCTCTACCAATATATTGAAGAACACACAAAAATAGATACATAGTTACATACACACACGCCACCTTTGATAAAAATATTAAAAAATAATCAATGGAAGCACACATCAGTTTGTTCTTTTTATGTTAACATGACTTATAGCAAACCGGTTTAATCAAAGTTTTTCAAGGCGTGTTTTGTGGAAATAAAACAATCATCATCACTTATGTTGCAAATACAATTTAAATGCTACACATATGAATTTGTAAGGATGGTAGAAAAGTGTACAATGAAAAATATGTCTTAATATTTCATAGATTCATATGTGTTTAGAATTGCTAATGGTAGTATAAAGTTACTCTAATTAAAATCTTATGTGGCGAGAAAAAGTTATGAATAAGTAAAAATAGAATATAAATGCATAGTATGTTGGCAGATAAAACATTTGCATATTTAAAAGAAAGAATTTGGAAGAATATACATGGTTGGAAGAAGCGATTGTTATCAAAGTCTAGAAAATATATTCTTATGAAAACTTTGCACACGCAATAGCAACCTTTGCCATGTCTAGCTTTGACCTTACGAAGACAATGTGAGATGACATGAGTCATATGATATGCAAATTTTGGTGGGCATAACAGGAGAAGGAGAATAAGATGCATTGGCTTAGTTGCGAAACATTATCAAAACCAAGAAAAGAAGTATGTGATTTTGAGATATATATGGCCATGCTGGCTAGACAAGCAAGGAGAATGCTAACCAATCCGGAGTCACTTTGTGCACGTGTTCTCAAGGCAAAATGTTTCCCATTCTCCTTTATACTAGACAAGGTAATAAGGCGCGGCGACACGCCGCACCCGTGGATTAAATAAAATCTGGAATTTGTAATTTGGATGTTTAAATCTTATGACGGTTTGAAAAATAGTGAAATTTGAATAAGTTTGTGTATATAAATAGTTTGGATGTCGAGAAGGATTCAAATTGAGTTGTTATTCTGGTGCGAATTATTGTACGCTTGTAAAATAGTTGTGTATTGTAGCAATTATTTTTTGAGTTATGTAAACATGTATGTAAACTAGTTGAGTGCCCGTGCGTTGCAACGGGATAGCGAAGAAAAAAGTTGTCTTTTTGTGACATTATGTTTACACACATATCTACTTTTAATATGTCATATGAAAATCCAAACATATAGTTTAAACATCATGTTTACAAAAAATGCAACAATTTGAACCATCTCCTATCAAATATGGTATCTATTAACGCGCTTACGATATGCTCGTACAACATCCGGAATGTTGTGTTCGACTTCATCTACATGATACGTGAGCAGATATAACAAAAAAAATCCTCATCTCATAACCATCCTGCATGAGGAATATATAAAAATATATGTTAATTACATCATAATTTTCATGTTTAATTTGTAATAATATATAATAGAGAATACTCACGGTACAAACTGGATGGACCAACTTTTTACCATCATATGAGAGCATCAAACTAAAAACTATGTAACCCGATAAGTTTCTTCCGATCAATTCACTTTCATTATCCTAGAGCACCACCAGGATTAAAATAAAATAAATTATCATAATTAATGATTTTAAATAAATCACCTGTCATGGCACCTTGTAATACCATATGAATAACTACGTGGCCAGAACCATATATCTGAATTCCATCCAGGTTGTGCTATGTGAAGTGCTTCATTTAGGTAGATTGCATACCTCAGAAATTTCAATTCATACCTCTCTTTTGGTAGACATGGCATTTATGTTTGTCGATGAAGAACAACATGAAATCGCCTAGGAATGCATATGGCAACAAAATCTGCTAGTGGCAAACGTTAGAAAAAAATAGATCATAACAATGATAACCAAGAAGCAAAGCAAACTTACTATATGAGATAACGAGATATCATTGTTCATCTCAGGCCAACCGTTAAAAAATGTCGCCAAAGTCTTAATGTCTGGCATTACACGCCACTTAGGATGTTTTATGCCATTCGAGAATGTCGACTGCGTCAATACATGAGGATGACAATAATTATATGTGAATATAGGAACTTACACAAAATCTTAAGTCCATATTGTGCACGAGAGGCTCTATAAATAATTGTATATCATCGCATGCCAATATACGCACAGCCATGTTGAAGCAGTCCTTGTCCATAAGCTGGTCTGATGTGAGAATGCCCTGAATTTGTTTCAGACTCAACCCCAATGGATATGGTTTTGAGCTTCACACCCATTCTTTCCTATGAAACAGTCGACATGCATCACGATATCATCATAATATATTAACACTTAATGATTTTTATAATAAATGGTACTTACTCCAAACACTTTGCATCCTTAATGGACATGATGTATCTAACGATCTCGTCCAAATCAGGTGGGGCGGCCGGCACCATGGAGGCTGGAAGGGTACATCTTTCTTTGTCTGCAACCGCTGAGTCTTGTTGGTTTGGATTCAATAACTCTTCAATATCAGAATCAGATGCCTTTTCTTTTTCTTTATCGTCTGGTTATTTGTAGATCGGGCTACCTCTTATCTTATTTAGTTCCGACTCGTACAAAATGGCAACTAATTTTTTTTGGAATTCTTTCATATCCTTTTGCAAAGTAGCAAGAAGGAATACTCTCGTAATAATAATTTAAAGATGAAACCTACCAATTGAATCTTGAAAATCAAATACCTGGGTGACATGGTCAAAAAGAATATCTCCTGTCCAATATTCCATAAAGTTCAGCATAAACAATCTGCACGATGAACTACAAGATTATCAAATGGTGCGTAAGCATTTCATCCCCAAAAAATCAACATAATGAAACTATCTGCAATCTCGAGTGAAAATGTTTAATATTGTTGGCTATTAAATATGTATTTTGATCAAAGTAGTTTCGTAATTGAAAATGTTTATTAAGACCCCTGTGGCTCATGAGGCATTTACCACTGATGTGCAGAAGAAGTGATGTCTAGTTGAATGATATCATAAATTCGAGTCCAAGAAAATAAGTTACAATCATTCAACTATTTGTACACTCATAAATATATCGAATTTAGAAATGATTTGAGATTCTGATTCAACATACCCATCAGTTTGCACTTCTGTTTGAAAATGTTCTACTATCGGCCATGTTGTGACGTCAAGATCCTGCCACTTTTCACCTTTATTAAAGTTCTTCATTTAGGATACGATTTTCAAATGCCTCTCAAATCCCTGGAGATGTTATATGTGAAGAAAAAAATGATAATGAGGCAAAGACAATGTCAAGGGAAAAATCACAATCATCAATTACTTGCCATAAGAGCGAGATCACTCTGACTCATGCCAGCCCCAAGGGAGTCCAGTACTTGTATCAACTGTTTTTTCGCATTGATGACCGCTAAATACCAGTGGGTCTTACTAATATTTACTGGAATAAAGATCTGAAAGAAAAATATATTAAGCTGAATTCAAATGTAAAAAATATATATTGAACCCGATGCATATATATAGTTAATTCTAACCATGTCATGATTTAGATAAAGATGCATATGTTCTATGATGTGACGAAGTTCCTTCTTGTCCTTTTTCAGCAAGGCAGAGACAAATGTGTTGGCCATGAATACCTTACCACCCTCTCTATCCAAAAGATGATCGCATGAGCGCATACAATATATGTACGCATTTAAAACCTGTAATTGGACATATAAAATGCAAATGAATTCAATACATTTCAGACACTAATGTGTAAATAGTGGTCTCAAACTATGTTGACTTACATCGTCGGGTAAGAAATCATCATCACGTGTAAGACATGTCAAGTCGTCATTCGATAATAAGGCATCATAGATATCCACGAACTCTGTCGCCGGCCGCACGAGCGTCGCCCTCTCCTCTGCCCCTCCCCTTCCCAGCACCGCCCCGAGTTCCCTCACCGGCCACCACGACGTCCGCCCTCTCCTTTCTATCAATGCTAACATCTCCATGACCTCTACTTGGGATGGACACCCCATCAGCAATTCATTTTCCATAAAGCTAGCAGTGTCCAGTTTCTAGAAACTGAAACATCACAACATGAAGCTAGCAGTGTGACAGTCAGCCCTCCTAAATTTAATATCTCGGGCTCTCCATGTTCTACTCTTTCTAAATTTGATTTATTTTCTAGACAGTTGGGATTAGAATATGATGCACTTACTTTCATTCCTTCTGTAGCAGAACGAGAACTTGGTGCGTGCCGCTGGCCGGTCGATGAGCTAGGCGATGAAAGAGGCAGCGCTGTGTCAACGCACTCCACGACAAGGCAAGGTAAGGCGAGCGACAACGGCGTCGGACAGAGGCAAGCGGTAGCGGTGCCGGTGGACTGAGGCGAGCGAGGCAATGGCAAGCGGCGTCGGACAGAGGCAAGCGGCAGCGATGCCGGCGGACTGAGGCGAGCGAGGCAATGGTGTCGGCGAGCTGTATTGGAGTAGGCGAGGCGAGTAAACTTGGGCGCTAGTTGTGAGCAAGTTTGAATAGTTTGTTAGAGGGAGCAACATCTGATCCGGTTTGAGGTGTGTTGTTTTCGGTTAAGATGTGTAGTCCGGTGGCAGAGTTTGTTGTGCATGCGATGTATTTGAATTTTGAAATAAGTTTGTTGCGCATGCTACTCTGGAGGCAGAGTTTGTTGCGCATGCCTTTTTTTTTTGAAATTGACTCAATCGTGCGTCCAAGTCTAATCCTTCCTTTTTCCATTCCTTTTTTCCTTCCTTTTTGTTTCTTTTCCTTTGAACCGGTATCCACTTATAGGTGGCATGACAAGTAATTAATTCGAAGTTGGTGGATATTTTAAGTGTGACACCATTTGGATTGTGACACCATACCACACATACTGCTTTAATAGTAAAGATGTGTTGGTTGCAGGAAAATATTCTTCAATTTTGTGTGGTCTGTTTGTATTTTTGAGAGTTATATGATGGGAGATAGATTTTTTTTTAAGTTTAGTTTTTCTATTAAAGAACTATATAATTTCTTGTAGTCATTATTTTTTAAATTGTATAAACATGCATATAAATGTGTTGGCTGCAAAGATATATTTTTTCTTTAGTGTATTTTTGAAGGGGATCGTGTGCAGAAAACAAAAAATTTCCTAGCAACGATATCCTTAAACTAGCCAAGATCTATTCTATGCAGATATAGTAGTACGAACGGAGATCGGAATACGTACCCTTGTAGACCGAAAGCGGGGATTACGTTCCCGCACAAACGTTGTCGATGCAGACCGACGAAGCCGACCTCAAGGTCGTGTAGAGGAAGCAGGCCTCCGAGTACTGCTAGCACAACACCTCGCAGGGAGTCGCACACGTACGGTGGAGACGACGCCTCCGAAGCTCCAGTCCAGGATGAGCATCGGAAGACTTGGACCGGAACACCAGCAGCGCGGCAGCGGGCTATGGTGGAGGAGATCCCCGACTCCTCTTGCTCGGCACGGCTCCGACTTGGGAACCACGAGATCGAGAGAGAAATCAAGAATTAATTGGTGAATTAAAAGGCTGGGGTTGCCCCTTCTTATATAGGCTCCCAAGGGGAGCCAACCTTGCCAGCCAGGCAATGTGGGACTAACCCACCACAGCCTGGTTCGGCCAAGGGAGTGCGCCGGCCCCCTGGTGGGCCCCTTGTGGCCCACCTAGGCCGGCCCTCCTGGCCCCCACCGAATTCCCCTAGGGAATTTTCCCCTCTTGGGCCTTCTTTCGTCCGGAAGGCCCATTTAGGGAAATCTGCCTTAATAAATTCGAAAATAAATATATAAAATCATATTTGCATATTAATAACACTAATTAATATCAAACATAATATATATAATATTTCCTAGCTCCGAAAACTCTTTCGGCGCCGCCCGATCTCCATCGGACCTCTCCCGGGACGCTCCCGGTGATCTCCTTCCTTTCCGGTTGTCTTGTCGAAACCCCTTAAGTGTGTTACCCTAGCGGTTCGATATAATATCAGGTATGATCAAGACTTCTCAATGATCAACGACTAACTCGTAGACCTGGACCCCCTGAATTAATCCCTGAGATATAACGAATGACTTTCATCTATCAAACCTGAACGTGAAGTCTTAGACCTTTTGCCATGGCGATACTTAGCACGTCCGAGTGTCGTTCCATAGATATCTCCATACCTAATCCCGACCTCGTTACCGACGATGCTATCTTCTACTCGTTTATGATCTCATGTCTCCGTGACCTAGTCACATGCTTGCAAGCTCATTAGACATGATCTCACTGAGTGGGCCCGAGAGTATCTATCCTGCTACGCGGACTGGCAAATCCCGCTCTTGACCCCTCGTCTCAATACTCCTTTCCAATACCCAAAAGTATCACCGTTATTGTCATACTAAATAAGATACGACGTTTGGTGCAATCAAAGTATCTTCCGGGAATATCAATAAGAGTTGATCTCACGGTCAAAGGTGTAACGACTATGTTCTCCAAATCTGGGTATGTCCATCACATCACTCTCTAGCGATATGACTCTCATTGCCGACCAGCGTCATGCCCCATGACCGGGAAATCTCGATCATCAATCGCGCAATGAAACTAGTCTTAGTAGAGCCTACTAGGGACCTGGTTGTTTACGTATCACACCCACATTAATGTTTCCGCTTAATACGGTTCTAGCATGACATAAAAACCTATTATGAACAAACGAGATATGATAAAGAATACACTTTATTAATTGCCTCTAGGGCATATCTCCTTCAGTCTCCCACTTGCACTAGAGTACAACTTAATCTGGATTACAACTTGGTAAAAGCCTAACACCCATAGCTAACTGGTGTTGTTCATGCTTATCAAGCGGAAGAGGCTTTGTCAGCGGATCTGCCACATTCAGATCCGTATGCACTTTGCAAATCTTCACATCGCCTCCTTGTACGTACTGACGTATCACGTGGAAGCGTCGGAGAATGTGTTTGGCGGTGGAGTGAGACCTTGGCTCCTTGGCGTTCGCAATGGCACCCGTATTGTCGCAGAAGAGGACCACGGGGTCTTGCACGCTCGGGAACACTCCAAATTCGATGACGAACTTCCTCAGCCACACAGCTTCATTCGCGGCCTCGCAGGCAGTAATGTACTCCGACTCCATTGTAGATTGTGCGACTATGGGTTGCTTCCCACTTCTCCAGCACGGCGCCTCCATTCACCTTGAACACGTAACCTATCTGTGACTTACAGTCATCGGGGTCTGAGCAGAAACTTGCATCTACGTAACCCGTTACGCCAAGTTCCTCATCGCAGCCACCATACACAAGGAACATTTCCTTTGTCTTATTGAGATACTTAAGAATGCTCTTAACAGCTACCCAATGCGGCATTCCAGGATTACTCTGGAACCGGCTGGTCAAACTTAGAGCTAATGCCACATCTGGTCTAGTACTCAACATTGCATACATGATCGATCCTATGGCTGAAGCATAAGGATGTTTCGTCATTTCGGCCTTACCCAGTTCCGTTACCGGACACTGCGCCTTACGCAATATCTTATTCTTGATAACCGGCAGAGAACCCTTCTTTGCCTTCTCCATATGAAAACGCTTCAATATTTTATCAAGATAAGTACTCTGACTTAGTGCTAATAGGCGCCTTGATCTATCACGGTAGATTTTTATGCCTAAAACATACGCAGCTTCTCCTAAGTCCTTCATGGAAAACTTACTGTTTAAATATTCCTTCACGCTATTCAGAAGTTCCACATCATTCCCTATTAGCAATATGTCGTCAACATGCATTGCTAAGAACACAACCGAGCTCCCACTCATTTTCTTATAAATACAGGTCTCTTCCACATTCTGGATAAATCCAAAACCTTTGATTACCTCATCAAAGCGAAGATTCCAGCTCCGAGATGCCTGCTTCAATCCATAGATGGATCGCTGAAGCTTGCACACCTTGTTAGCACTTCCTGGATCGACGAAACCTTCCGGCCGTACCATGTACAACTCTTCCTCAATGTTTCCATTTAGGAAGGCCGTTTTGACGTCCATCTGTCAGATTTCATAATCATAGTAGGCAGCTACCGCTAACAAAATCCGAATAGACTTAAGCATCGCTACCGGTGAAAAAGTTTCATCGTAGTCAATTCCATGAACTTGTCGGAAACCCTTTGCGACAAGCCGAGCTTTATAGACGGTTACATTACCATCAGCATCAGTCTTCTTCTTAAAGATCCACTTATTCTCGACGGCCTTGCGCCCTTCGGGAATATTCACCAAAGTCCACACTTTGTTATCGTACATGGATCCTATTTCGGATTTCATGGCTTCAAGCCATTTCTCGGACTCTAGACTCTCCATCGCCTCCTTGTAGTTCGTAGGTTCGTCTTGCTCGACTAGCATGACGGTGCAAACCATGTTGCCATACCATTCTGGTGGGATCCGAGATCTACCAGACCTACGAGGTAGAACATCTTCCTCGACAGTTTCTCCCACTCCTTCCACGGAGGACGTTTCCGGAATTGCTTCCGTTGCGCCACTCGGAATCTCGAGTTCAGGATCAACGATTTCATCGAGGTCTACCTTCCTCCCACTTACTCCTTTCGCGAGAAACTCCTTCTCTAGAAAGGCACCGGTCTTCGCGACAAAAGTTTTGCCCTCAGCTTGGTTGTAGAAGGTGTACCCAACGGTTTCCCGCGGATATCCTACAAAGACGACTTTCTCCGACTTCGGTTCGAGTTTGTCGGGCTGCAGTTTCTTAACGTACGCCTCAGAACCCCAAACCTTCAGAAACGATAACTTAGGCTTGTGACCATACCATAATTCATACGGCGTCGTTTCAACGGACTTGGACGGAGCCCTATTTAAAATGAATGCGGCTGTTTCTAACGCATAACCCCAGAAGGACACTGGCAGATCGATAAGAGACATCATAGATCGGACACTATCCAGTAGAGTACGATTACGTCGCTCGGACACACCGTTTCGCTGCGGCGTTCCGGCGGGCGTAAGTTGGGGCACTATGCCACAACTCTTCAGATGTGTGCCAAACTCAAAACTCAAGTACTCTCCACCGCGATCGGACCGGAGATGCTTGATTTTCCTATTAAGCTGATTCTCAACTTCACTCTGGAATTCTTTGAACTTTTCAAACGTTTCAGACTTGTGTTTCATCAAATAGATATAACCGTATCTACTCAAGTCATCAGTGAAGGTGACGAAGTAACGATAACCATTGCGTGTCGAAACGCTCATTGGTCCACATACGTCTGTATGTATGATCCCCAACAAATCCGACGCCCGTTCAACGAAACCTTTGAACGGTGTCCTGGTCATTTTGCCCATGAGGCATGGTTCACATGTATCGAGGGATCCGAAATCCAACGAGTCCAAGAGTCCATCGGAGTGGAGTCGCTTCATGCGCTTTATACCAATATGACCAAGACGGCAATGCCACAAAAAACATGGCGGTATCGTCACTACACTTAATTCGTTTGGCTTCTATGTTATGGATGTGAGTACTACGATCGAGATTCAACAAGAATAAACCGTTATTCTCGGGAGCATCAACATAAAAGATATCATTCATATAAATAGCACAATTGCTTGACACTGATTTAAATGAATAACCGTCTTGTAACAGGCAAGACCCACTTATAATGTTTACACTCAAGGATGGCACAAAATAACACTTATTTAAAACCAAAACTAATCCCGATGGTAGATGCAGAGGGAGTGTGCCGACAGCCACCACGTCGACTCTCGATCCGTTGCCGACGCTCATCGTCACCTCATCCTTCGCCAGCCGCCTTCTATTCCGTAACTCCTCCTGAGAGTTACATATATGAGCAACAGAACCAGTATCAAATACCCACGTATTGCTCCGGGCGGATGTAAGGTACACATCTATAACATGTATATCAACTATACCTTTCTCTTTGTCGACCGTCTTGCCAGACTTCCTATCCTCCAGATACTTGGGGCAGTTGCGCTTCCAGTGACCCTTCCCCTTGCAGTAGAAACACTCCACGCTAGCTCTGGGACCAGACCTGTTAGTCCTGGGCTTGGCAGCCAACTTTGCCTCCCTCCGGGACTTCCAGCTCTGCTTTCCCTTGCCACCGGACTTCTTGAAATCAACGGTCTTGTTGACCATCAACAGCGTGTGCTCCTTCTTAATCTCTACCTCAGCAGTCTTGAGCATCACGAACACTTCACCCAGGGACTTAGCCATGCCCTGCATGTTGTAGTTCATGACGAAGCCTTTGTAGCTTGGTGGCAACGATTGCAACACCCTGTCAATCGCCAGCTCATCGGGAATCTTGCACTCCAGAGCATTCAGGCGTTGAACGTAGCCAGACATCTTGACTACATGCTCGCTCACACTGCTATGCTCTTCCATCTTGGCTGAGAAGAAAAGCTCAGAAGCCTCATATCTCTCAGCCTTAGCCTGCGGCGCAAAAGATCCGAGATGATCTCAAAGGCGCTCATCTTCTCAAAGCGCTTCTGCAGGTCGGCTTCCATGGCGTAGAGCATGCCACTCTGGACAAAGGCAGAATCCTCCGATCGGGTCTGGAAGACCTTCTTCTCATCCTCAGAGGCATCATCTGTAGGAGGGTCACCTATTTCGGCCTTAATGACGTAGGCCACCCTATGGGGAGTGAGGAGGATCCTCAGGTTGCGGAACCAGGCCATGAAGTTTGACCCATTGGTCTTAAGCTTTTCTTTCTCAAGGAACAGACCTAGGTTAAACGAGGGGCGAGACATCTACAATGGAATTTGCAACAACATAAGACTTTGTTCATAATAATTTTGAGTTATAGTATTTTAGAAAATAACTAACATAACTCCCACTCAAACGAACATCCCTCCTGGTCGTTTAAGCGATTACACGACCCCCATCCATTGCACCACCCATCATCATCAAAGCCGGCGGCACAACTTCAAGAGTAGACAAAATCGTCCGTCACACCAATTTTGTGACTCGTGCTCGACCTTTCGGTCTTCCTGTTCCGAGGCCATACTTCTGAGTATGCTAGGCTCGCCACCAAAGACCTCCACGCTGACGCTTGTGCAACATGGCTTACACCCACCGTATGCGAACGAAGATATGTCTGACACCCGATCATCACGGCCTGCCTCATAACATAGAACTTTATTGGTGGTGCGCGTTGGAGGGAGAACACTAGTGGCATTTTGAAGGGATCATCTTATTCAGCTACCGCCGTGTAACACACACAATCACACAAAATAAGATGCACACAAAACATCAAATGTAATGCAATGTGATATAGTCCATCGCGCCATGGTCTTCTCGGCGCCCGCAGTTTATAAACAATTTAATAAACCTACCTTGACCATATCACATAGCCCCCTGCAAAATAAAGTTAGACGCTTCTACTTTATCTTTTGCATATTTTACGTGGCTTGGGGCTTTCGTAAATAGAACCGCTTCATACCTACAAATCTTATGACCACAACAACGATCCAATAATTGCATGTTTAAGCATCCCTTTCGGGCCCTCCATTGAAAATGCGAAGACCAACTAAAGAGAGAGAAACTGTCACCCGCCAGCCACAGATACGGTACAAGCCGTATGTCAGTAGTGGAACCAGTCTCGCGTAAGCGTACGCGTAAAGTCGGTCCGGGCCGCTTCATCAACTCAATGCCGCTGGAATACACAAGTGCACGCTAGAGGGTAGCAAATAACAGTAACGGTGCCCCCGTGCAGAGCACGGATTCTAACAGCGTACAGCTATATCTTACGATAGATCGGCTCTGATACCACTGAAGGGGATCGTGTGCAGAAAACAAAAAATTTCCTAGCAACGATATCCTTAAACTAGCCAAGATCTATTCTATGCAGATATAGTAGTACGAACGGAGATCGGAATACGTACCCTTGTAGACCGAAAGCGGGGATTACGTTCCCGCACAAACGTTGTCGATGCAGACCGACGAAGCCGACCTCAAGGTCGTGTAGAGGAAGCAGGCCTCCGAGTACTGCTAGCGCATCACCTCGCAGGGAGTCGCACACGTACGGTGGAGACGACGCCTCCGAAGCTCCAGTCCAGGACGAGCAGCGGAAGACTTGGACCGGAACACCAGCAGCGCGGCAGCGGGCTATAGTGGAGGAGATCCCCGACTCCTCTTGCTCGGCGCGGCTCCGACTTGGGAACCACGAGATCGAGAGAGAAATCAGGAATTAATTGGTGAATTAAAAGGCTGGGGTTGCCCCTTCTTATATAGGCTCCCAAGGGGAGCCAACCTTGCCAGCCAGGCAATGTGGGACTAACCCCCCAAAGCCTGGTTCGGCCAAGGGAGTGCGCCGGCCCCCTAGTGGACCCCTTGTGGCCCACCTAGGCCGGCCCTCCTGGCCCCCACCGAATTCCCCTAGGGAATTTTCCCCTCTTGGGCCTTCTTTCGTCCGGAAGGCCCATTTAGGGAAATCTGCCTTAATAAATTCGAAAATAAATATATAAAATCATATTTGCATATTAATAACACTAATTAATATCAAACATAATATATATAATATTTCCTAGCTCCGAAAACTCTTTCGGCGCCGCCCGATCTCCATCGGACCTCTCCCGGGACGCTCCCGGTGATCTCCTTCCTTTCCGGTTGTCTTGTCGAAACCCCTTAAGTGTGTTACCCTAGCGGTTCGATATAATATCAGGTATGATCAAGACTCCTCAATGATCAACGACTAACTCGTAGGTCTGGACCCCCTGAATTAATCCCTGAGATATAACGAATGACTTTCATCTATCAAACCTGAACGTGAAGTCTTAGACCTTTTGCCATGGCGATACTTAGCACGTTCGAGTGTCGTTCCATAGATATCTCCATACCTAATCCCGACCTCGTTACCGACGATGCTATCTTCTACTCGTTCATGATCTCATGTCTCCGTGACCTAGTCACATGCTTGCAAGCTCATTAGACATGATCTCACCGAGTGGGCCCGAGAGTATCTATCCTGCTACGCGGACTGACAAATCCCGCTCTTGACCCCTCGTCTCAATACTCCTTTCCAATACCCAAAAGTATCACCGTTATTGTCATACTAAATAAGATACGACGTTTGATGCAATCAAAGTATCTTCCGGGAATATCAATAAGAGTTGATCTCACGGTCAAAGGTGTAACGACTATGTTCTCCAAATCTGGGTATGTCCATCACATCACTCTCTAGCGATATGACTCTCATTGCCGACCAGCGCCATGCCCCATGACCGGGAAACCTCGATCATCAATCGCGCAATGAAACTAGTCTTAGTAGAGGCTACTAGGGACCCGGTTGTTTACGTATCACACCCGCATTAATGTTTCCGCTTAATACGGTTCTAGCATGACACAAAAACCTATTATGAACAAACGAGATATGATAAAGAATACACTTTATTAATTGACTCTAGGGCATATCTCATTCAATTTTCTGAGATGTGCATGGAAAGACATGCAATTTTTGTTTTTTTTGTTTTAATCGAAATTCACCTGACAAGTGGGACCCACGCGTCAGGCACACCGGGGTGACGTCACCGCCGGCGGAGGAGACCGGCGCTGGCGAGCCTACCCGGCGGCACACGCCCGCGGCTCCGAGATCTCTTGGATCTTTAAGAGGAGAGGGAGGAGAGCGAAACGGGTGGCGCCCCAGACCGTTTGGTCGTCGGAGTCGCCGGCGGTGACCTAATCAACGGCGGCGGAGGCGGAATACGTCGAGGACGAACGCCGACGACTCCGACCATCCTGGTACGCAGCCGCCTGCGAGGACGTAGAAGGCGTGACAGCGGAGCTCCTCGTGTCCATAGATTGGACTGGGGAGACGCCTAGCAGCGGCGGCATGCAGCGGCAAGGCGGTTGCCGTACCGCGGGAGAGAGAAGGAGCGCGGGGGGATTCTTCGTGTGAAATTTGCAGAAAAGCATCCCAGGTTTCCCGAATTTGCGAAGATGTCCTCCGCGGTGCTGGGAAATGGATTGCGGGTTAGGAGTTGAATTTTCAGTGGCTTTTCTGCAAAAAGACACGTGACTGGTGGAAACCGGAGATGACCGGCGGGCTACCGGGTGACGTGGCGCACCGTGATTGACTTAGAGGGCCTAGCTACAGTAATGCACATTTGGGGGTGGTTTTGGGCGCATCTCAACCGTCCGACGCGCCGATCCAACGACTGGTGGAAAAAGGCCGACGTGGATAGCTGATCCGGACGCAAATCTTACCAACTTTCATATTTAGTTTTATTTTATGTGATGGCTAACCAATCCGGAGTCACTTTGTGCACATGTGATGTTGTAGTTGTTGACATGACCATTAGACCCGACACCCTGAGTATTAGGCTATTAGCAGCGTGTCGTTAGGGCGTGGTTCTTGCACAACACATAGAGGAATACACGTGAGTCGTGCAAAAGTTATGGTTCCACATGTTAGTAAGAGTATAGTAGGGCAAGTGAACTCGCTCGTATACTCAAAATATATTTAGGGAAGATACAGAACGAAAGACACTGAATCATGAGAAAATAGAACAAAATGTTTTGATAATTGTGACGCTCGGTTCATTCAGGCTATCAATATGTTTGGTTCATGTTTCAAATGAATTTCCTACGAATTTTAGACTCTATTTGAACCCAAGAAATGTTGAAAAAGAAGTTTGAAAAGGAAGTTCAACATGAACGTGGATACTTTTTATTCACCTTTTGACATGCCGAAGCCTAGAAGTATGACAAGAAGTCCAAAACCACGGGATGATGTTGTTAGGTGACATGTGCCAATTTGAATTCGAGCATTGCTAACATGTTGGACTAAATTTAATTTAGCGGAGACGTGTACTGTAGCTGGGCTCCTTTGATTTCTAGGATAGGAAAGCATATGAATAAGAAAATTGAGATTACATGTCGTCGCACTGAATCATATGGAAGATCTCAGTTTCAATGTAAAATCCAAAAGGTAGAGGAAAAATAATCCACTCACACCACATGTTTTGATTCATGTGCACAAGGAAGCAGGCAAAGGATTTGCAAAATTTCTATGGGAATATTGACTCTGGATGATCCTATGAATTCAATGGCTACGAAAGGAAAATTTCGACAAGATTACCAAAACTTTCTAAAATATCCTATGAATGAATCAAAGTTCCGACTCGAACCTAAACCCAAACCCATTAACCCAGACTCAGCTCAACGGGCCAGTTGCCTACTCCAACACACCACGCACCAAACCTATCAAAACCTCTGTAGCTCCTCCTCCGCCGCCGCCGCCATTCCGCCGCCGAAGGTCTGCCTCCGTCTCCTCGACGCTCCCGCCGGACGCAGCCGCTCGCCGGCGCCACGTCTACCTCAACACCATGCTGCAGAGCAAGTCCTTCGTGAAGAAGACGAAGCAAGGCCGCGTCGTCAAGGTCACCACTCGCTCCCATCCCCCACCCTCCACCCCGCGGACGCCCCGCCGAAACCCTAGCTAACTCCTCTGCTCCCGTCCGCGCAGGTGGTCCGGGAGCACTACCTCCGCGACGACATCCCCTGCGGCGCCGCCTCCTGCGCCTCCTGCGACGCGGCCGCCCGCCGCCTCAACGCCGACGCGGCCGCCATCCTCGTCATCGACACCAACGTCGTCCTCCACCAGGTGACCTCGCCTCTCCCACGCCCCTCATCTGTTTCGCGCGCCTTCCTTCCTTCCTTCCTTCTAGGAGTCGGGGTGTTCCGATTGCTAGCTGATGCTCCGAGAGGTGTCCTTGCTGCAGATCGATTTGCTGGAGAACCCAGCGATTGAGGATGTCGTCGTGCTGTCCGTGGTGCTCGACGAGGTGAAGAATAAGAACCTATCCGTGTACAACAGGCTCAAGACCCTGTGCACCAACACGGCTCGAAGGTTCTTCGTGTTCACCAATGAGCACCACAGGTATGCCGTCCTGAATTCTACCCTTGGGCTCTCCCAATGGTTGTTTTGATCAGTTGGGTATGACTTTAGCATCTGAGTACATTTTGTGGTTTCATGTTGGAAACAAAATAACACAAGTTATACCACCCAAGTAGTTATACGAGTACAATTAAGTTACTTGAATGAGAAAAATCAAGGAATAAGCCACTGATATCTGTTTTTTTTTCGATAAAATCTGGCCACAGTTCTTAGTGTATCAGAGCTTGTATAAAGTAAATTCTGTAAATTGGGCCATGTTGATTTGTCCATATTAAATGTTTGTTCAAGGGGCACTCCCTCCAAATGGCACGTACCTTCGGCATTTTTGGCACTCTCTATGTAATCGCATCTGCAAAAATTGTATGTACAATCAGCACTAAAAATGTGAAAGTAGTTATCTGCAACAAATTTGTACTTGTGCTTTTATCTAATTCCCCTTTAGATGTTTGAGCTGTTCATATCAGAACTTACATCTGCTTAGCATCGGTGATATTATTCCTTGCTGTTCACATGATTATTAGGATTACTCATGTATTGAAAAAAAAAACAGGGATACTTATATCAAAGAGATGGCCGGGGAGAGCCCGAATGATCGTAATGATAGAGGTACCTTAGTTGCTCCATTATGTTGGTTATACCTCATTTCCAGTTATTCTACAGACATTTTATGTGTCCTCTGCTCTTTACTGGCCATATCTTTTGTATTCAGCAATCCGTGTTGCTGCTCGTTGGTACCAAAATCATCTTGGTGACAGTGCCAAAGTGCTACTTGTTACAAATGATAGAGATAACAAGCGGAAAGCTACTGAAGAAGGCCTAAATGCAGAGACAGGTGCTATTTCGATATTCTGTTACATAAAACTCAACCCTTACTATACTGAATTAATAACTTTATGGTAGCCTCAACAACAAAATATTTCTGGTTCCAGTTGAGTCATATGTACGGTCGCTTGCGCAGCCTGGTTTGCTGGACTTGGTGGTTGTTCCAACCAGCGGAGATGTTACCATGGAAGATGCAGAAGACCTTAGACCATCCAAAAGGAAAGTAATTTACAGTGAGGTATACCAAGTTATTAACTATGCATCTTTCTTTTGTGCATCCTCGATACAGTAACCATCTAGTCTCAGATATAATGTATGCTCTCCTGGTATTATTGCAGCATAAACCTATGTCGGAAATTACATCCGGTCTACGTTGTGGAATATACCATCAAGGGAAGCTTCGAGTTAATCGTTACAATCCATTTGAAGCATATGTTGGAAGTGAGAGCATTGGTGATGAGATCATTATCCGTGGCCGTTCAAATATGAACAGGGCCTTTGATGGAGATATAGTTTCTGTTGAACTTTTGCCACAAGATCAATGGCAAGAGACAAAGTCATTTATTGCAGTTGATGATGGTATGCTTTTCAATCTTAGACGCACCTCGTTTTCCTTATTTGATCTCATTTTTCTTATTTGATGGATGTTTCTGTTATTTCAGAAGATGATAATGAAGAGGATGTCCGATTGGCACCAAATAGTGCCGATGACGCTCCACGAAACACCAATAAGTCGACAGTTGGATCATCAGCTGCTTCCGTCGCCAGCCGTCCAGTTGGACGTGTTGTTGGTATCATCAAGCGGAATTGGAATTCGTGAGTTTTGGATGTTTATATTAATGTTTTTCTAATTATGATCACCTCAGAAGAGGCACAGTTCATGCAATCAATGTGAATTTACTCATATGGATTGACCTGACGGTTGAATTCACGCTTACATGCCTAAATAATGTATGGTAATTGGGTTTAACTAATTTTATGAACTTATGAATTCAGAAGACGCACAATCATGCAATCTATGTAGTTAACTCAGAATGATTTCGACCATGGTCATTTTTTATGTCTGCATGCCTAGATGATGACGATATTTCTGTCCTGCTACTTGACGCAAGTTTGTTTTCATTTGTCATTCATTTCTTACAATCTTTGGTTGGTAGAGATTGCTATATGTAAGTTTTTATTGCAGCTTGTGTTGTTTTATGTACTTTGATGCATAAAGTACTTGTATACTGCAGGTATTGTGGATCCTTGGAGCCAATGCCCTTGCCTGCTGGTAGCGGGGGTGTTGCTCATGCTCTGTTTGTGTCGAAAGATCGTAGAATTCCTAAGATTCGAATTCAAACTAGACAGCTTGGGAATCTTTTAAATAAAAGAATTGTCGTTGCAGTTGATTCATGGGATGTCATGTCTCGATACCCATCAGGACACTATGTAAGGACTATAGGAGATATTGGTGACAAAGAAACCGAGACAGAGGCAAGTTTCTACCTAATATTTATTACTGTACATGATGTCTATTAGTAATTTAGTATGTAGGAGCTACAGCAGCCCACCTTATCCAAATTAATGGCTGCATGTAAGATCATGCATTTGATACTAGCAGCAAAGTGATGTTTACACATGAAACAGGTTGTCCTAATAGAGAATGATATTAACACAAGACCTTTCTCTACACAAGTCCTTGCTTGTTTGCCTTCTTTGCCTTGGACATTATCACCGGAAGATTTGGCTAATCCTAATAGACAAGACTTGCGGCAAGTGAGAGTCTTTAGTGTGGATCCACCTGGTAAGTTAACCATGATAAGTGTACCCTTTCCTTCTGTAGTTGGATTGACCGAATACCATTCAATTATCATACAGGTTGTAGGGACATTGATGATGCACTACATTGCACGCCACTTCCAAATGGGAATTTTGAAGTTGGAGTTCGTATCCTTTGCCAGTTTACCTCTTAGTTACCCAGTTCAAGTTTGAAATGCAAGTTAACCTCGTTCTCTTGCTTTTGAATTTGTATTTCTTTATGTTTGAGTTAATATTTAGCTTATGCACTTCCTTTTACTATATGATAGCTTGACTCATGTAAATTGCGAGTTGGATTATTGCATCTACTTGGATTTGAGCTCCATACTTAACCAAATAATGTGCTTTCGTTCTATATGTTGAGGCTCAGTTCGTAAATCCTTTCAATTGATGGATCAATTTTCTTGGCGTGTCTTACTCTGTTCCAATTTTAAATAAGAATGCAACCTTTCTGATAGGCAGGAATACTCAATAAATGAAATAAAAGTATGTGGATATTTTTTCCGTATGGAAAATGGGCTTTGAGGGCACTCACAATGGTTTATGTAGGCAGTATATACTTGCCAATTAGGATTTATATCTCATGCAAGATAACAACAAATTGGAAAACCAACCTTGATATAATGCTGAAGAACAGAACCAATTTAGATACAACATATAGAAACAATCCATTTGGAGGGTTGTATCTAATGCACTCTCACGAATACAAGCTATGTATACAAACCGTTGGGAATGCCCTGAGCATTGCTGATGTAACAACTTACTATCTATGCAGTTTTTGTGATGGTAACAGTCCTTATGTCCCAGCTACAAATAATTTGTCTCTGGCATTGGGTCATGAAAGCTCTCTGCCATGTATTCGATAGGAGGCTTGTATAAGACACATTTCTTTCATTCCATTCCATGCACCTTCTATACTGTTGCTATTGATGTGGAGATTGCATTTCTTGACTTGCACCGCCAGATATTGCCGATGTAACTAATTTTGTCCACCCTGGTACTCCACTTGATGAAGAGGCATCACAAAGGGCAACTTCTGTTTATCTTGTTGGACAACGGATTGACATGCTTCCAAAGCCTCTAACTGAAGGTATCACTGTCATTTATATGACAAGCGCACTGAATTACTGATTCAGTGTTGAATTTGATGATACTCAAGTTAATGTCAATTTGTTTTGAGCGGAAGTGACTGATGGTTTTTCTGAATTATGTTGCTCTCCAGATGTTTGTTCTCTCCGTGCTGATGTTGAGAGGCTTGCGTTCTCTGTCATTTGGGTGAGTCCAGTTCATGAAATTGTGTTGTTGGGTTGTCAGTTTGTCGGAATACTTAGATGTAATCACTATGTTTTCTGCTCTTACTGAAGATAAGGTATTGTGTGAAGTTGATGTTTATTGTTGTTTCATTTTTTCTTGTGAACCACGCTTATCCATAAGTAGCAGCATACTGATGTTCTTTCTCCCAAAGAACTCTTGTGTGCATAGAAGCTTATTAGTATCGACATCTGCCTTTGACACTTCTTTCTTTATGCTCGTGTGTCTTGATTATATCCATCCGTTTAAATGAGTATACTAATACTTGAGTCTTGGTGCTGGTATTTTTGGAATGTTGTGTGCACAGGAAATGACACCTGATGCTAATATCATAGCTACAAGATACACAAAGAGTGTTATCAAGTCTTGTGCTGCAATGTCTTATGTGGAAGCCCAAGCAAGAATGGATGACAGGTGCTTTCTAGCATTCGACCTCAGCTTGACCATACTTATATGTGAAAATACAATTTACGTTAGTCTAGCAGGTAAAAAATATTATCATAACATTTACCACTTTCCCCTCTGTAATTTCCAGCCGTTTGGTCGATCCACTGACTGTAGACTTGCGGAACTTAAATTCATTAGCAAAGGTTTGCTCTCGTGTTATCATATCTCGCACTGCAATAAATATTCTTGCCAATTGATGTTTTCTACTAAATATTACTATTAGGCTTATGTTTTCAATACTTATGTAGATAATGAGAAATAGGCGTTGCGAAAGAGGGGCTCTGACTCTTGCTTCAGCAGAAGTCAAATTCGAAATTGATAGCGAAACTCACGATCCTCTTGACATAGGTATGCCAATTTGTGAACCTGACTGCCATACCATTTCTATGCTAAATATTATTTAGATGAAGTTCTTACACCTAGTTCAACAGGAATCTATCAAATTCGTGAGGCAAACCAAATGATTGAAGAGTTTATGTTGGCAGCAAATATTTCTGTTGCTGAGAAGATTTTGCAACACTACCCCTTGTGTTCATTGCTACGGTACACATTTGCTCTGTTTTTTTTATCTTGTCACATTCAGATCAGATTAAGGTTACAATTCTGGTAGCGCACTAGTGTAAACAGATATATCTGAATTCCTGGGAAATTTCCATGAAAAAAGTGACATATTTTCTTAATTGAGTACACTTGTTAACCTAGCGACCTGATCATTTAAGCCTATAGAGCCAGATTTTAGAGTTGCTCAGATGCAACTCTGAAATAACCCCTAGCACAGGAAAGTCCAGTCCAATGAGGCAGGATGCCAAATTATTATGCTTATCAGCTTATGACACCTCCTGATGTTACTTATCATGTTGCATAGATATGATTGCTCAAGAAGTTTGGCACATCTGCAGATATTACTGACAAGTTTTTCTGCAAAGGAATTGTGTTAAAAAATTATGTGTGACCGTTAGTTTTTTCCAAGATTTATGCAGTTTAATCTTTCCTTTTCTGAGCCGGCTATTTTTCCTTGATTGGCATCAGGCGTCATCCTAGCCCAACGAAGGAGATGCTTGAGCCATTACTCCGTACTGCCTCATCTGTTGGCCTAAGTCTCGACGTGTCATCCTCAAAAGCCTTAGCTGAATCACTTGACAATGCAAAGGTATTTCACTGTACAGAGTACTTCAGTTTTAGGTGACAGTACAATGTAGGTGGACAGTATCTGTTTTCAGTGTTATACTGACCTGTATTGTTACTGCTTGACATGTAGAGAGATGACCCATATTTCAACAAGCTTATCAGGATTTTGGCAACTAGATGCATGACACAAGTAAGATAGCTATACTGAAGCTTGCCATATAACTTTAAGTGATTGGTGCTTTATGCATGTAAGTTATAACTTCTCTCTTGCAACACACAGGCAGTTTATTTTTGCAGTGGAGATTTGACCTTGTCTGAGTATTACCATTATGGTCTTGCGTCTGCTCTTTACACTCATTTCACTTCTCCTATTCGCAGATATGCAGGTCAGTTTTCCTCCTCCCTTAGATGCTAAAAATATTACTTGAATCTGAGTGATGGTTGTTGTGCACACAGAATATGTACATATGCTACTAGTCAAGCTTATGTGCTAGTTTAGTGTGGAACTTCAGTTGAAATAATTGTTTGCGTTAACCTTTTGCACAAAATGGAAGTTCTTTGTAACCCAGTGTGACTTTTATAGACACAGTTAAAGGACAGAAATTGCTTTACGTCCACAAAGATGCACTACCCGTTGATGATCTAGCACTTTAGTCTTGCCTTTACGAGATTTAACTAATTATGCATGCCATTCTAAGCTGTAGAAGAGAATAGGAAGCCTGTGAGGTTGGTGTCTGATTCAATGCCATTTCTTTCATTGCAGATGTCGTTGTGCATAGGTTGCTAGCCGCTGCTCTAGATATTGCGAAACTTCCACCAATCTTTCAGGATGGTCCACAACTCACAGGCATCGCTGACAGTAAGAGATCCAATGCACTACTGAAGTTTCTCTCTTTATATATTTTACTAAATTTGATACTGACATTATTATCATCCCAGACTTGAATTATAGGCACCGAAATGCCCAGATGGCAAGCAGAGCATCTGTTGAGCTCCACACCCTCATATATTTCAGAACAAGGTACTTTTTATTTGTCAATGGCATAAGAGGGTGATAAGTTAGCAGTAGATAGTAGCTAAATTACTACTAGACGAGAGTAGTCAGAAATGGCTTAAATCTTTTCTAGTTGTCATACATTTTCTGAATGGCCCTAGTTATGATCATTAAGCATGTACACTTTTTTATTGTGCAGGCCGGTTGATACTGAAGCTAGAATAGTAAAGATCAAGGCAAATGGTTTCATAGTCTTTGTTCCAAAGTATGGATCTCTCTCTCTCACTCCTCTCATTTTCTTGTGTGAACATGCTGCCACGAGTAAAAAAATTGACCCATCGACACCAGCTCAATCATCTTATATTAACTTAGTACCACCTGACTGGTGGACCTCAAGTAACCCAAAGCAAGATCTGCTAACTGCTTTTGCATAGATTTTGAGTTTCAACAAATTATTTGTCTGGTATCTAGTTTATATTAAAATGTGAGATATCGGAGCATTTGGTAGCACATTCTGTTTGGTTCACTACTTCCCTCAGCAGAGCCAATAACTAGTAATGCCCTTGGAGTGCAACTAGTGTATGCTCTGCTTCCGATTTGGTACTGCTCCCCAAAAATGGGTGATGCCAAGTTCAACAGTTTTCCAGCTCCTGGGTGAGTAAAACTGCCACCAGTGAACGGCATTTTTGTTTTGTTTTGTTTTGGCAAATGCTATATGATGTGACAAACTGTGGTTGGCACCTTGATTTGATTGATTAGCATTTAGCAAGCTTCGTATGTTGTAACATCATTTAAACTGGGTGTGTAATTCTAATCCGTTTGCACATTGCTATTTCTTCTGTTGAGATCGACAAATCTAGATTCATATTGGGTGGAATTCAGAGCCAATAATGTTGGGTGCTACGTGGGGCTGCCAGAAGAAATTTGTTGTCTTTTTGGCTTGAGCTCCAACGCTTGGCAATATATTTTGCCAACTCTTGGTGAATTCTTTGGTTGCAATCCAGACACCCTTTACCAACGTTTGGTCATGCCCTAAATTTGGTAGTGACCAAACTTCGTACAGGAAATGAACGTTGCCCAATGTTTTTTTTTCTGTCCTTGTTCTCAACCAGTTGAGTTTACTCTTTCCAAATGCTTCCCCTGTAGGAATAATTATTCATGATCACCCCCCCGCATGCTTTACTAGCTCTTTTGTGCTGTGGTACTGGTGCATCTTACACTTTCTTTTTCTCGAACAGGTTTGGCATAGAAGGACCCATCTATCTTGCGGCAAAGGGAGACGAAGGGGCTGACTGGGTAGTAGACGAGGTGCAGCAGAGAGTAACCAAGCCTGGATCAAGCATAAGCTATGCTGTGTTGCAGAGTGTCATGATTCACATGGAAGTGGTGGAGCCTCAGCCTCACCGCCCAAAGCTGCAGCTCACTCTCATATAGAAAACTTAACATCAATGCATTCGTAGCAGCATTGTACTTACCTCGAAAAAATAACAGCATTGTACCAGGATCAATTCATTAATTTAACATCGATGATTTTATCATATTGTTGGATCAGATATAGAATTTCTCTTTGCTGATTTATGTACAATCTCTTCATTGACGCTAAAGATCGTTTATACTCTGCTGCTAAGTTCTGTTAATCTGAAGTGCAATCTTTCACATGCTCGTCTTTGGTAGATCTTATTTGACAATGCTTAAAACACATTATATGGCAAATGTGCTGATGCAATCGTTTGGTGAAGAGCTGTTCAGGACACGAGTGACATGAACACTGTTGACCAGAGCGTGAGCGCCAGGGCAGCAACCAGGTGTGTCCAGAGGAAGACGATGGAGCACTCCTCTTCACCAACATCGAACAGCTGGGCTATCGTTCCTGCAACACGGAAGAAGAGAACACCTTAATACACGACAACCTATCACACCCATCACCAGAAGAAGCTGCTGCAAGTTGTAAATACCGATGCTCATGGCCGGGGGAACTGTGGACTGCAGCAGCAGAACGTAGTGGTACAGGGGAGATCGTGGCAGGAACCCAAGCCCGCTGGCTGCCTTGACCACGCCGATTCCACAGGCGGGGAGGATGACGAAGCGTATCACGATGATCGATACGACTACCAGAGGCTTCATCGTCGTCGTCCTCCCTCCGCCTGTCCGTGCAATATATTTGTAACCATGGACATGGATGCCATGTATAAGGTAAGGGTGACGACTTGAGGACGCGGACCGATCAGGTTGTGCCAAAGGTTATGACAGGGAATGAACACCGTACCTTTTGTGAGGTTCCCGCCGAGTATGAGGACAGTGCACGGTATTGCAGCGTCTCTGCCCCCAATTTTGTGGTGTCGTCCAAGAGAAGGTCAGCACTCAGCAGAATAATCATTAATCAAGATGCAAGATCAAACGAAGAATCAGTCCTCTGGACTTACCCAAGTAACTTTGCAGTATCTTGGACTACTCGTAGAGGGCCCTCTTCCTCCGTGACAAGTGATTTCAGCTTGTCGATCGCACCGATGGTAAACCCTATGAGCTACAAAGCGGTAGCAATTAATTTTGAGTTCCATAGTTCACCTTGTGGGAACACTGGTGCAAATCAGGTCACATACTGCGGCAACACTCGGAGGAGACCACAGTTCTTTCAGTATCTCTGCCAGCAATTCATTTGCTCTTCTGAAGAAGCGCATCAAGCTACCTGGACCACCATTGCAAGGCAAGGTAGAACTGACCTACGACCCGAATTCAGAAAAGGTTGGATATGTTTATCTTCATCAAGCTACCAGGGACGCCGTTTATTTTCAAGGCAATAAGATGATGTCCTACGGCTTACCGAGTTGCTCGGGACATCCTCGCAAAATTCTCCAGATGAGAGGGGAAGAAAAGCCGCAGAACTACAGTTTTGGTCTTCTCCTGAATCTTCTTCTTTTCTAATGTTAGTTGTAGTTTGGTCATCACAGCCCTTTTTGTACAGCTGAGCAGATCTCTTCATGATGCTGTAGCTATGAGTCCAAATATAGAAATTTCCTAGCTGCATGAAACAGTTCTAAATCCAAAATGGACCCTGATAGTCTTGTCAGAGTGAATCACGCGATGACAACCTTACCGCCATGGATAACGAGACGTAGGAGAGGCCGAGAGATTTGCAGGTGTTGGCATCGCCAAAGGGGCTGTCCTCCTCGTTGCAGATCGCCGGAACAATCATCAAAGGTATAGTTCCCCAGTTTCCTGAAAACGTGCATCCAATATATAATAAACCTAACTGAAAACTGAAGGGGGGAGGCTAATTTCCATGTGACTGATAACTTGCCTGCTGAGCTGCAAGCAATGACAAGTCCCTGAAGATGTTCTCCTGGCCTTAGGACCTTCACGGCAAGCCATCCTAGAGTAGACCCGATCAGGAATATGATGCCCATGTTCACTGGCATGAACCACCTTATAAGTAATCAAGTTCAGTAACAAGCAATCTAATTCCACAAGTTTCAAGTAACAATCAGTGTAAAGCTTGTAGCATCTAATCCGAACCAGGAGATGAGGTCCTTGAGGGTGACAGTGCCTGCCAAGCTCGAGAAGACGAGGGATGGAACGAACACGATGTAGACAATCTGAAAAAATGGAAGCTATTGATGTATATATATATGCAATGTTATACACTCTTGATGCGTGCATGCAGCTGCGGGGTTAGATTCTCAAGACCTTGTTTATGCTCCTTCGAGCATCAGACGTGAGGACGTTGAACCGACGGGACGCAAGAGAAGCTCCGAGCAGGCCTGCAAGGAGGACCTGCAGAACGGGCATCCATGCGACGGCGAGCAGAGACCAGAACCTCATCTCTTTGCCAGATTTTCACCTGGCAGAAGGAAGAGATGCACCTGATTGATGCTGATGGCGACGAGAGAGGGGGAGAGAGATTCAGATGCCTGGCAGGAGCTCCGTCGAGAAACTGGCCGGAAAACGCCGAGGCACACGTACGATCGAGCTGCGCCGACGATCCGCCCATGCAGCGGCGCAACCGCTTGGTTTGTTATGGCCGCAGACGTTGCCCATCAGGTCGCGCTGCGCGTGGCAATGCCCGGATGCTTCCATCTGCGCCTGACGCAGACGAAAACATTTGTTTGTTTCCTGAGAAAAGTCGAGACGAGTTTTGCTTGTTCAGCAATATAGGCAACGGCAAACTCCCTTCTGGTGTTTGTAGGCCAAGAAATAAGGGAGGCCTCGGAATTTTGGGTTTGACAAATTTTCTAGAGCATTGAGCCTTCGTTGCCATGGTATGAATGGATGGAGCTGGAGCGCGCATGGGTTGGTTGGGGCAGCCAAGGGGTGACAAGAACATGGAGCTTTTCTACACCTCCGTTGACATTGTCATAGTGATGGCAAGATCGCTAAAGTTTGGGTCTCTGGCTTGATAGTTGAGTTCTAAAAGATATACCTCCTACCATTTTCGCCATGTCAAAGCAAAAAAGGAAAAATAGAACGGTTTCAAAGAATTTATTCTAAGAATTTTTGGATCCGCAATCTAAACCTTGATGGTGGCATCTCGCATCTCCAAGTTACTGAGCTTGCCTCTCCTTGGAATATGCTCCTAGCGGTTCATCCTCATGGGGACTTTGTGGACACTATCACTTGGAAGCTCACCAACAATGACAAATACTCTACGTCTTCGGCCTACTTAGCGCAATTTGTGATCCCTCCAACCTCTTACATGAAGCCGACAATTTGCGCTAACCGGGCTCCCCAAAATGCAAGCTTTTATCACGTTGATCTTAGAAAACAGGGTGTGGATTGCGGATTGCCTCACTGGACGGGATGGGATGGCCTAATTGTGGTGTCACAGGGGACCGGAGACCACGGCACATCATATGTTCAAATGTAGATACCCGCTGCGTATTTTGAAGGGCCTACAAGATTGGATAGACATAGGGGATTTTGACACTAGTCAATCGATTAACTTCACATCGTTTAAGAAGTGATGGTGCTTCACCACCAGGGCTCCTGGGAGGCAACAGAAGGGCCTAGCCAATTTGTTTTTTCTCACCACGTAGGAAATTCAGGATGAGCGAAATGCTCGGGTGTTTATGAAGGTATCCTCAATGCTACCTTCGTCTTCTCTTCCATCGGAAGAAATGCCACCCTTTGGGTGTGGTCGGTGCAAACATTTATGTAATTTTATGCGGCGAGAGTAGACTTCTACAAAGCTTATGATTGGGTAATGGTAACCTAAAGTCTTCTTAATCAATGAAATAGGTAAAGTTTTTGCCTTGTTTAAAAAACTTTGAGTTATCTAGGAGTCAACAAAGTTAATTTTAAACTTCTTTGTAAAAAGGGAGTAGCTTGTTTTCGTTTAGTAAAGCAAGCCTTGGTACAAATAAGAGTTTTTTTACAACATTGTCTCTAAACTTCATAAGAGTCTCTTTCCCAGCTGTTGAAAATTGATATGAGATCTTGAACCACCATTGCTTTTGTAGTGACCCCTCCGGGGTCCCGGCTTACTTTGGCGCCCCCACCCCTATGTTGGATCATGCAGAGAGACAAATTCATTAAAATATAATAAATGAATTGAGTGATTCCTACTTAGATATTATAATCACACATACAGCTACTATGAACTAGTATAGCTAGTTCAATTTTACTCCTAGGGCATACCTCACTTTCTTATGATATTTTTTTAATGCTTGGTATGAATCAAATTCACTAAAAATAAATTAGCGAACAAGGCAAAAATAAATAATTAAATAACTCCATAGAAACAAAATCTAGAAGGAGTATCTTTTGTTTTTTTTTGAATATTTTTAAAAAGGTAATGAACTAAAAAAAACTGAGTGAAGAAAGGCAAAAACAAAAAAAAAAGTGTTGGACTCGAACGGGAGTGTTTCAAATATTTATGCGAGCTGATGTACAACGTCATACAAGTTATTACTCCCTCCGATCCATATTAGTGGGCATAGCTTTATCTAAATTCATATGTATCTAGTTAAGTATTTAGACTAGATACATGTGTATCTAGACAAAGTTGTGCCCACCAAAGAAGAAGAGACCCACTCCAACGAACTCTGGAAATTCGGCAGCGGCTGGTGATCAGCCCTGCCCGTCAATATGAGTTGTATTGGGTGGAACGGTCAGGGGCTTGGGAACCCCGAAACCGTTCGAGAGCTTCGCAGTATTGTGAAGCAAGAAGGTCCTTTGCTGTTATTTATCATGGAGACAAAAATCAGTGGGCAGCGTGTGGAGAATTTGCAAGGAACACTTGGTTTTGCTGGTTCTTTTGCAGTCGATAGTGATGGCCTTAGTGGGGGTGTTGGTTTATTTTGGTCCGCTGAGGTCGAGGTTGATTTGAAAAGTTATAGTTCTGGCCATATTGATGCTTGGTGCGGAGGAAGGATTGTAGTACTGGGGATGCTTGGAGATTCACGGGCTTCTATGGAGCTCCTCGTTCTGAGAACAGACACCATAGCTGGAGGTTTCTGAGAACCTGTTTTCGGTACAACATTCAGCGTGGTTGTGTATGGGTGATTTCAATGAAACTTTGTACGCTCATGAGCATTTTTCTTTATCTGCTAGGCCGGAGTGGCAGATGAGAAATTTTAGAGAAGTTATTGATGACTGTCAATTGCAAGATCTGGGTTGGTCCGGTACAACTTATACGTGGGACAATCGAAGGTCTGGAGATTCCAATGTTAAAGCGAGGTTGGACAGAGCTTTTGCTAATGCTGCTTTTTTAGCTCGCTTTGAACACACTAGGGTCAGGCACATTGTTTCAACCGAGTCTGATCATTGTTTTGTAAGTACAGAGCTCAGAGAAAGGTTGTCTGATTACAATGCAAGGTCCCGCCAGTTTCGCTATGAAAATGTGTGGCATACACATGTCGATTATGATAAATTAGTGGTGGATAATTGGTCTACGGGGTCAGGCCAGAGGGGGCTCCTTGGGATCGTAGATGCGCTCCAGAATTTACAAGGTAAATTGTCCACTTGGGGAGCTCAAGAATTTGGCTCCTTGGCGCGCACAGCTCGTAAATTGCGCCAGAAATTAGAGAAGTTGCGCCGGAACTCAGTGGGTCGAGGCCCAACAGATGAGGAGAGGGCTGTCGCTGGGAAACTGAAAACGGTCCTCCATCAGGAAGAAATTTGGATGCGGCAACGTTCTCGCGTTGCATGGCTCCGTGAAGGTGATAGAAATACCTCATATTTCCATCGACAAGCTGTCCACAGAAAGCGAGTGAACAAAATTGAATTTCTTGAGAGAGCTGATGGCTCGAGATGTGAAAATATGGAGGAAAACCATGCAGAGGTTCAAGGTTTTTACCAAACTTTGTATCAGACACAAGGCTTCAACCAAATGGGTGAATTGTTGGACTTGGTGCAACCGAAGGTGTCCCAAAATATGAATGAGGTGATGGATGCACCATACGTGGAGGAGGAGATCAGAGCAGCCCTCTTTCAAATGGCGCCATCAAAAGCTCCTGGTGTTGATGGTTTCACGGCTGGCTTCTTTCAGCGGCATTGGAATCTTGTCAGAGATGATGTAGTCTCAGGGGTTAGAGAATTCCTGAATGGTGGGGAGTTACCTGTGGGTCTCAATGATACTTCAATTACCTTAATTCCTAAGGTACAGAATCCACAGAAAATTCTCAGTATAGGCCGATCTCGTTATGTTCTGTGTTGTACAAGATCGGCGCTAAATGTATTGCCAATAGGATTAGAACCTTTTTGGATGATATTATTGGTGAGGAACAAAGTGCTTTTGTTCCTGGACGCTTGATTACCGACAATGTTCTTATAGCTTATGAGAGCATCCATGCAATGAGAAGAAAGAAGAAGGGCAAAAAATTTGTGAGTGCTATTAAGTTGGATATGATGAAGGCATATGATCGTGTGGAATGGCATTATTTGGAGGCCATTATGCTTAAATTGGGTTTCTCTGATAACACGGTGAGATTGATATTAAAGTGCGTATCATCTGTGAGATTTTCGGTACGTGTGAATGGGGAGCAGCTTCCATATTTTACTCCCTCTCGTGGACTTCGACAAGGGGATCCTATCTCTCCGTATTTATTTCTTCTTTGTGGAGAAGGTTTCTCGGCTTTATTAAATCATTTTGGCGGTGCCTATGTGGATCGTGGGATAAGGGTAAGCTACCAATCTCCTTGGATTAATCATTTGCTTTTTGCTGATGATAGTCTTATTTTCATGAGTGCTGAACTGCAAAGTGGAGATCGGTTGAATAACATTCTGAGGATTTATGGGGAGTGCTCTGGACAATGCGTAAATAGAGAAAAGAGTTCTATATTTTTCAGTCCAAATACTCCGTTATCTGTAAGGCAAAATCTGAAGCAAATTTTGGGGATTCATGTTGAGGCTTTCAGCGAACGCTATCTGGGTCTGCCAACAGCTGTAGGGCGCATTACGAGTGGATCCTTTGATCATATCAAAGATCGGGTCAGAGGAAAAATCCAAGGCTTGGCTAAGATCCTCTCGTGTGCGGGTAAGGAGGTTTTTCTGAAAACAGTGCTACAGGCTATCTTGAATTATAGTATGAGTTGCTTTCTTTTAACCAAGAAGGTGTGCAAGGAGGTTCGGTCATGTTTTGCGAATTTTTGGTGGAGCAGTTCTTTAGATCGGCACTCTCTTCATTGGGTTTCATGGGGTGTTCTAGCATCGCCAAAGGAGAAAGGTGGTATGGGTTTTAAGGATCTTCAACTGTTTAATCTGGCAATGCTTGGCAAGCATGGTTGGAGGATGATCACCAATACCGGCTCTCTGTGTAATCGTGTTCTCAAAGGGAGGTATTTTCCTAATACTGATTTCTTGCATGCTACTGTACCAAATCGTTCATCGGCGACGTGGAGGGCGATAGTGGCGGGCAGAGAAGCTTTACAACTGGGTTTGTTGAAGAGAATTGGCAATGGATCCACGGTGTCGGCTATGAATGACAAGTGGATTCCTGGGATACGAACTATGCAACCATCTGTTCAAGTGGGCAGTGTTACCGAGCATGTATCGCTGGTTTCCGAGTTGATTGATCATGATGTGGGCATTTGGAAGGTAGACATGGTTAGACAGCAGTTTATCGCACCGGAGGCGGATGCCATCCTCAATATTCCATTGAGGCGTGGTGGCAGCGATGACGTCTGGGCATGGTCTCTTGAAAAGACAGGAAACTACAGTGTGAAATCTGCGTATCGAGCTCTAGTGAGTCACAACGAGCATCTTGCTCTAGACGAAGGGTCGTTTACCGAATCCTCAATTTCTGAAAAACAATTGTGGTCTGTCTTATGGAAGCTAAAGGTCATGCCAAAAGTGAGAGTCTTCTGGTGGAGGGTTTTGCGTGGTATCCTACCAGTGGAGTCGACCTTGAAGCATCGCCATATTGCTCAAAGTGGAAGGTGCAAAATCTGCCTCTCGGTAGATGAAGATTTGCAACATGCGTTGCTGATGTGTGATCATGCAAAGAAATTCTGGTGTGAAGCTCAACCTTGGCTGGGTTTTTCTATGCCGAGGCTTCATCCTAGGTCCTGGACTAAAGACATCCTTTGCGATGATAGTTTCTCTAGTGATGAGAGATCAAAGGCGATTACAGTAATGTGGGCCATTTGGAACTCGAGAAACAATTGGACACATGATAAAGGAGCTTATGATCCGGTTCATACAATTAAGATGGCTAAGGAGGCCTTGGCCATTTTGGTGATCCCAAAGGATGCTGCTGCTACCCTGCCAGGTTACGGATGGCGGCCTCCCGAGGATGATGTGGTCAAGATAAACACTGATGGTGGTTTATCGGTGGAAGATAGGAGAGGGGGAGGTGGGGGTGTTGCTCGCTCACACATTGCCTTCTTGGGCGCTTGGAGTAAACCCTTTGAGGGAGTGACTGATCCATTGGTTGCTGAAGCCTTGGCGGTGCGTGAAGGTGTGATTTTTGCAAGTTTGTGAGGCTACCCCAAGGTAGTGATGGAGACAGACTGTCTGGAGATGGTGCATCTCTAGAATTCTCGCCACGGTTCTCGTTCGGCTGTGGCTCCGATTCTCCAAGAAATTGGAGAGCAAGCTTTAAATTTTTCTTTTTTTATTATTCGGCATATTCCTAGAACAGCAAATAATGTGGCACACCTTTGTGCAAAGGTTGCTTGTAAGTCGCTTTGCACGAGCAGCTGGCTCGATTGTACCCCTAACTTCCTGGCTGTTAGCCTTATGACTGACTGGACAGGCTCAGTTTTAGCTGAATAAAAGCTCTCTAAGTTCCTCGCAAAAAAAAAATGGATCGGAGAGAGAACAATAAATTTCTCGTTATTTAGCGGTGCTGAACGACCAGGTAAAACATCACATTTGACACCTGAAGTAAACAATCAAAATTTAGGCTTTTGAAAGCACAAACTAGAAAAATCACTACGGCGACGACCAATAATATCTAGGAGACTATGTCTCCAAATGAACTGAGATGTCATGGAGTCTCCGAGATCATACAACACCTCATGTTCAGGTTCACCCTCTTTTACTTGCCCATCTTCTAGGATTACCGTTTTTAGTTCTTCTTCCACATGCACATCGTAATCTTTTTTGTTGATTATGGCTGGCTCAATGTGTAAGAACTTAACTACAATTACCTAAAAAGCATTAATAATATCATTTTTTTCGGTTGGGTATTGTTTCACAAGGAAAACTTGTTTCCAATAAGAAACTTCTTTTTCCCTCTTCTATCTATTCCGATGGTCCTACCTATCCTAAAATAATATTTAGACCTAAGCTATGTCCCATGGCGTCCCTGCGAGTCATCTGTTCCGATGGTCAGACAATTCTTACAAGAAAATTATGTACTAGAACATTAGAACTAAACCAGCTTGCATGCAATGAGGTGTCCTCGCGAGTACAATCTCTGTATTTGTAAGATAACTGTGTATGGAAACTGAGTATGGAAACATCCTGATTTCAAGATCTGCAGTTCTGTAAAAACCTGCAAGCTCTTTCTCTATTGCACTAATGGGCCGGACAATATAAGGTGATGCTGCATTGAAAACGGATTCTGCCAAAACTAGGTTCCTGTATGTTGAGCAATTCTGCAACTTTGCCAGCAGGTGCAGAGGGTGTTTCCATCCCTTCCAATGGTGTTTACATCTCCTTAGATTTAACTGAGATATGAATAATTCCTGGTAATTGCAAGCAGATGTAGTTGGGGGCGTAACAATGGTTGCATTGCAGCAGTGGCATCACAGGCCTGTCTTGAAGATCTTTATTGTTCCTGCTTCAGTGCAAAGTTTCTCGAGCATCTCAGTTAAATTGGCAAGTTGAATTGTCCAAATATAATATAATTGTTACAAATTTCAAGTTAACAAATTCATGTGCAAGTTGAATTAGCAAATCATAAGTCGATTTAGAAAATCAGGTATGAATTGAGGTCAAATCGTCAGTTCCTTATTATCAATCATGTAATGAAATTCAAACAGGCCTGACAACTTGAAGGATAAAATGCAATGAAAGACAGTCAGATATGAAAAAGGTTTAATTTAAATGGATCAGATTTCTGGCTTGGAATCCTCTGATAAGGATTTCATGTGCGCACATTATAATCATAGTCGATCATTTGGGGAAAGGATCCTCACTTCCATTGTAATTATTTCGAGAAAATTACCCAAAGGGGAAAAGCAGAAAGAAAGGTAGTCAAAGATGGATCAGATTTCTGGCTTGGAATCCTGAAGGGATTACATTTGCGCATATTATAATCATAGTCGATAATTTGGGGAAAGGATCCTCACTTCCAATTAACTTTCATCTAGCAAACAACACATAATAGAGAAGTGAGAAAAACTGAATAACTATGGATCAGATTTCTGGCTTGGAATCCTGATGGATTACATTTGCGCACAGTATAATCATAGTAGATAATTTGGGGAAAGGATCCTCATATCCATAGCTCAATAATATTCTTGCAGACAAGAGAAGAGACAAAAAACAAAAAAAAAACAGAAAAGATAGAGAGAGTACAAGGAGATGGATCAGATTTCTGGCTTGGAATCCTCTGAAAAGGACTACATTTGCGCACAGTGTAATCATAGTCGATAAGCTGGGGAAAGGATCCTCACTTCCATCTTATAGTTCATAACGAAATCACTTAGAGAAGAAACAAACAGACCTAATTGGCAAATAGGATGGCGAACGAACAAGAACGAACCAGCGGATTCGGTGAGAAACAGTAGAGAAGGAACGGAAACAAAATCAATCGAAGATCAACTGGGAGAAGGAACTACAGATAAGGCGGCGGCCGGAGACGACGAGAGCAGGCGGTGACTGTTTTGGTCTGCTGGGCGGTAGGTTTATATAAGGGTCGAGAGGTACACGAGGAAGAAACCCTAGACCGCATCGGACGGTGATGGACGGCCGAGTACGCGCCACGTCTTCTATGAGTTCGACTGGGCCGGATGCGTCTAGGCAAATAAGGGCCTGCTCTGACCGAGCCGGCCCAGGATCATGGGGGCACGTAACTGGGCAATTATACAGTATGTAAGCCCATGTCAAAATTGTTCTTCACTTTTCTTACTCCCTGTGATGTACTGGAATTGTCGGAGGAAATATACCTACCATCAGGCACAAGTTTCTAACTGTACTAACGGCATTCTTTTAGAACCAGAAGGATTTTTTGAAAATTAGAACCAGAAGGATTTGATAGCGTTAACCAAGGCCACCACCAGTCCATGTACGCGAATTTTATCTTGGGGTTGCTAAATGTTTTATTTTACATGGAACACACGTATACCACTGAGACACGGCTATATCGTCGATCATGAGATGGGTTACAAAACTAGCACAACTCGATGTCCACATAAAATGGTCAACAAGGGATGCGCCTTTTGATTTCTAAATATTGATGCAGTCAGTTCCAGAGACAACTCGGCCCGCACCAATTTACTCGAAAGATCAGTCTCAAAGGATAATGTTTTTTTTACATGGTCGTCTCAAAGGATAATGTTAAATTCGCCCATAAAGGAAGGAAACTTTCTTGCGAACATCTTAGTTGGTCATTACAAATGAGTGGATTGTTATAGGATTAAAATCGGATGAATGAATAATGACATAGTGAAAAAATCATATTATAATGGGATGCAGTTACAAACATAGCACAAAATGCTTCATTATGTTAAGTAGCCGCTATCATCATGTTGGGTCAGTAAAAAATCATTCCAGAACTGTGAACACTTGGTAAATTATTCATCATGTAAGGATTATTGTAAATTACAATATTTCTTGTGGAAAGGACACTGGCATTAAAAGAAACATCAAATGGTAAAAAATATCTCAACAAAAACGAAAAGTATATCGAGATCCTTAAGATGTCCTTTGTTTTAAACCTTCAGACCGTATCAACGGCACGTCGATGCTCCTCCCAGAACCAGTTTGATGTTGTTGGTTGCGGACTGAAAGTCGTTGGACGGGTCAGACCACATTCGTCAGGATGAGCCACCGATGAAACTCCATGACGATCAAAAAAAACGACATCGTGAGAAGAAGTTAGAGAATCACATCAGTCTCACAAAGTTCTCGACGTCGCGTGGCTAGACGCGCGCGTAATTTTTCCGTGTATACATTCAGAAGAAACATGTGGACACGTGTGCTCCAATGCTTGCCCGAAAATGCAGGAGTTAAGCTGGAGACACGCACGTACTTGTGCATGATTCCGTACTCATCGGATCTTGGTGCCGCCTTCATGCATCATGCAGGTCACTGGAATCCAAGGCAATGCATGGAGGAGAAACATACCTTGGTGAATTACAGAAAATATTACAGTCTAAAAACTGAGAGACCATGGCGTTTCTTGCCAAACACTACCGGTTTATAAACTCCTTATTCAGAAAATAACTTTAAAGGGGAAAAATATCACCAAATCTATCGACAATCATAGCTACAGGATTACAAATTTCAGCATTTGTGGAGCAGGGGAGATACGATTACGCCTAGTTAACCCGAGCTCTAGTTAACCTATCGATTAGCTACAGACAGGCGTCGTCATGGGTCACGAACACACACAGACATATATAGCAGCGTCGGCGGCGCATATGTACGGCGTTGCCCTAAAAATCTGACAACGAACCATGCCGCGCGACCGGACTCCGCGTCTATGTAGCTACTGCTGGAGCGGCAGCGACTCGACGAACCGGGCGAGGTCTCTGCTCAGCGATGCGTTGGACTCGACGGCCTCGTCCTTGGCCATGGCGTCCACCAGCTTCCTCGGCACCAGGCACTTGCCCTCCGCCGCCAGCCGCTCCTGCAGGCTGCCGTGGCCGAGCAGCGCCTGCATTTGATCCTGCGCCATGGACGGCACCACGATCGTCTTCTCCTGCTGAAATTAATAAAGCGGACAGGACCATCAAACACAACTGAATGAATGAGTAATGCCATGGTGGGGAGGTTGCTTTGCTGCTGAGGATTACTCTATCTACCTCGACGGCGCGCATGAGGGCGAGCACGCCGACCTGCGCCTGGAGGAGCTTCACGTGGCGGCCGGCCTCCTGCAGCATCTCGGCGGTGTTCAGCCTGTTCCCGCCGGGGACCAGCCGCGAGAGCTCCGCCGTCTTCTCGCTGATCCGCCTCCGTCGCTCCCTCGCCGCCGCGCTCGGCGCGGACTGGCCGCGCCCGTTGGCCTGGGCGCTCTTGGCGTCCGCTCCACGCACGAACGCCGGGCTAGGCATCTGCGGCGGAAGTGGCAGGACGAAGTCGGTCGGGAACTCCGGCAGCGTGGCCGGCACCTGGTGGTGGCCGCCACCACCACAGTTACTCTTACTCCTCCACGGCTGGCCGTCAGCGGGCGCGACGAAGTCCAACCACGCGCCGTCGTCGTCGGCGCCGGATCGCGGCCTCTTGCTGTCGTCGTCGCCGTCGGGGAGAGCGGGGCTGAGGTCGAGGAAGGCGTGGGCGGCGGGGTCGTAGACGAAGCCGAGGAGCGCGTCGTGGAGCTCCGGGTCGAGGTGGTGGAACAGCGGCGGGGGCGTTGCCGGGAGGAAGCTTACCGCCATGGACATGTGCCGGAGCGTGGGCAGTTGCTCTCTCGCGCGCTTGCTTGCTAAAATCCGAACGCTGTCCGCCGGCGCGCCAAGGCTTGGGAGTGAAGCCGTACGTACGTGTGGTGTGGTAGCAACTGCCGCCAGTTATGTAGCGCCGACAGGTGGGCCCCACCCGCTTCGCACGATCCGCATGCAACCGCCCGGGCCTCCTATTTTCGCGCCACCACTTCTTACCTCTCGCACGGGCACGGCGCACGCGCCAAAAATATAATATGATCCTCGCCGTGCATCATGAGTACACCAAGTGCAGGCAAGTGTCTCAACCCTCAGGCGTAAGTATGTGATGCAAACCCACAAAAGATTCGATTGTGACAGTATCCAAACTTTGCATAGATCCATCATAATTCTCTCGTAGCTTGTGGAAACACAAAGGGGCCAATCATGTTCTTCCTGTGAAAAAAAAGAACTACACTACACAGACCCACGACACCATAAACTTCTGTTACATCATGATAATTGCCCTTTTCCTGTGGCTTGCAACAACCCAGCCTGGGTCAGGCTCCTTCCCTAGAGCGTCTCATGCTCTCGTCAATCAACTTGAATGTTTTCTTTACAAGTTTCTGGTCTAATGCCGTTGTCCTGAAGATCTTGAACACTCGGTCGACACGGTCGGGCTTGCTGCTCTGGAAGTAGAGCTCTTCAAACTTCTTCTTCACGAACCTGTTAAACACCCCCCTTCAGACATCAGCTGCATGTTTATGTGAGAGTGATCGGGGAGAGAGGGGGTGCACTTACTCGTAGGCATGCTCCACCTCCTGTTTGCCAGGCGCAAGCGGCTGGTAGTCTTTGAACCATTCACACACATTTAAAGGAACCTACCCAAGGATAGCAAATGTTGGCACAAACACGCGTTTGACATGAGTACTGTGACTCATCTCTGAATGGGCTCAAAGAGTTGTTTGTTACCTTTTGTATTTTCTCCTCAAATATGTCAAATTTGTTGAGGAACAACATGAACGATGTTTTCTGGAAATCAACACTGTGTCAAGTAGGATTGGGAATGCGCAAAAGTGGCAGGAGAATGCAAAATTTGAGATAGGTGTCTGCTCACCTCAAAACATCTTTGCTTTAGTACCCAGTCAAAGAGTTCCTTGGTCTCCATCATTCTGTTCTGTGTCTCATCCTCAAATAACATCTGATCGTATCTGGAATTAAGTAAAGGCATAGTTATAAAATACTATGGATGAGCTATATGGTACATTTAACAAAAGATATTTTTATTGTTCACAGAACATACTTATGAGATGGATTTTATTTGCTTTTGTTAGTGGGCAATAGTAAGTCTTCAGAAAATAATGAAAACAATAGTGATAATGTTTTTGTGAAGTCAAAGTTCGCAACTTCATGTATGTTATATTCCTGATTTGATGTGCCAGCAAGCATCAATACATGCAAATATTAGCTATTGTCCCATATCATCAAACTGAACTAACGGAACAAAGCTGGTCATAGTTTTTTTTTTTGAAATTTGGTCATAGTTTTCTGAACATATTTAAATTGTTATAACAACGTTATTTTTATTTAGAAAAAATCAATTATTAAAAACCATTTAAGTCAAAGCGTCGTGTTTAAACTGACTATCAAATAGAAGAACAGGTGTTCTAACTATCTCTGTAAATATATCAGGTTACAGGCAAAAGCTTTATAAGGCAAATTTTACATGGATTCCTTTTGCAAAGTTGCACACCTAGACTAAATGTTACGTAGAGGTAGCTTCAGAAGAAAATGGCATTTTAGAATAGCATACTTACTCGCTAATGGCAGCACAAAAGATTACAGCATTCACACCTTCAAAAAGATGAATCCACTTCCTCCTCTCATTTCTTTGACCTCCTACATCGTACAACCTGTATACCTCTCCGCCTCTTTTGCTCTCTCCAAGAGGGCTGCAGAACACTACCCAAATCAACAACTTTCTCATTCAAAGCGTCATGATGTATCTTGGATATTATACGGACTCAAGTTTGCACCCTGCATGGGGTAGAGTGAAAGAAATATGCAAACCTCAAGTAACATATTACCTAAACTGAATTTCTACAACACCATTTGTTCGTACTCTAGCATGGAGCACATCCTCCTGCAAAATCTCCAGAAAAGTTCATAAGAAAAATACTGCAGGCATATTCTTGAATAAGAATGACTGACAGTCACCAGGACCTGAAGCCTATTCTTGAGTAACCATGCACCAGTAACAAATTATCCAGAATTCTATGTGCAGACTCCAGAACTTGCACAGTTAATGACAGTCAGACAGACTAAACATTCAGAAATATGGAGGGATCTCCACTAACAAAGGAAATTAAAGGACACATTACTTCAGTTTGTACACACTGAAGATAAGAAAAATGGTTTGGTATTATAATAATATCTATTGTTCGGAAATGGTAAAATGAACTGAAGGATCTTTCAGCAAAACAAAATACCAAGTTGATGATACATGTGGAAACACAAAAGGTCAAGGTATTCAGATAATACTATGCCTTGTCGTAAGTAACTTCTTAGTAACATGGGGTATTTAGTTCAAAAGGTGTTTTCCCGTAACCACATTGTAACCAAGCCAGGTTATTTTCGAGAAAAAAAAACATGCCAGGGTGTTCGACTGATTCTACTTCTATAGTAAATTAGTAATATTCACGCCTATTCGTACAGATTTCTTTTGAAACAAATAAGGCTTATATTAGATCAAGAGAACGTCGAATACAACAAGATAATGTGGTACAGCAATTTACGAAGAAGAGGAGATTATAATAAGAAAACCTAACAGCCTCAAGCTCAGATGAAGGTTTCAGTACACTGACAACAAACAACAATGTTGCAGAGAAATTAGAAAACGTGAAAATAAATGCCCAAGAAAATAATTAAACTGTGGATAAATTACAGACCTTTGTTGGTACGTAATCTGCTTCAGCTAATCGGTCCAAGTTTTCCATGAAGTACTGTGCACAGTCAGGAACTTGCAGGATACTTCCACGTGAGTAAGTTTCCTATAGATGCATTTATTCATACAAGTTGACCGTTTGAAAGTATATGCGTTTAAAGAAAGAAGCGAAAAGTTCTCTCCCACCTGAATAGCTGGATCTTGCCATAGTTTTCTCACATCCTGCACAAGTTCTTTGCTGAGCAATGGGTAATCCAACCTTCCACCGATTTCTGATAGTTTTTCTCCGATCTCCTGAAGTTAGAACAATAAGGCAATTACATTATATACAAACATAACTTTATAATCTCATTAATATTGTAGGGTGTACGATTTCAAGCTGCCAAGCTAGCAACCAACATATTGTACATAAACAAGGCAACACCTCTTAACAAGGATTAGTTCCAGAACCATCAAACAAGATAAATTCTCAAGTCCTAAAAGTGCTCAAATCTAGACAATCAACATTTGAAACGATGATTATTTGAGTCCATGAAGGGTTACTGCATTAGTCTTATTCTAAGCAATCAAATGCAATAGCAAGGTAGAGTGTATGTTTTCCATTTACTAGGTGACATAAATGATATTCTACAAATAAATAAAGAAATAGATAAAAGGGCAAGCCAGCGACAAATTTTCAACATTTTCATCTGTCTAAATCATGTGCATGCATTACATATCCTAGTATTGGTGACTAGGCATAAAAACAGAAAACCCTAATGCAGCAGAGCTTAATGGAGCTGCAAGGTCTGAACAGGTTCTATCATAGACAAGTTTAGTAACCGAGATGTTTCGTAAGCTGTAACGGATCAGAGTAATCATGTTGCAAGATATTGAATCATGTTGCAAGATATTGATGTTTATGCCCAGTGACCAAAATAGAAGGTACAGACCTTATTATTTGAGGATATAACATATTTTGAAGACTCTGATTCCACTTGGGCTAGTTCTTTAGCTCCATCATATAGTATCTGTGCACATTTAATTCATTGCTGAGACGAAGATGTGTAACCACACTTCCATAGGACCATGACACTACTCTAGTCAAATTTTGAATTTTCTACATAATCCCCATCATTCAGTAAGAGGAAACTAATGAACACCTACTTTAATTGTCTGATACACATTAGCATGGATGACTGAGATATAGCTCCTAAGTTCTGCATCACTGAAGCCAGTTTGGAAAAGGAGTTTTATCTGCAAGAAGAAACAGTCAGAATAAATCAGACAGTAGCTATTTTAAGACGCTCCAACTTACCTCTTAGGATGTAAGAAAGTATTTAATCCTAGGCTCCTAGACGTTCATTGATCAAGCATTTTACTTATGGTAAATTATTGGCTGATCTTTTGTGGGATTTTCTTGCCTATTTTGATGAATAGTCATACTTTCTAATATTCAGGCCTCTTTGATTCGCAGGATTTCAAAAACACAGGAACACGCAGAACGCAAGATTGCAATATCATGATCACTTCAATCCCACAAGATTGTGTTTGCATCAAAGTTTGTTTGATTATACCACAAGAAAGACGAAAGATTCTTTCTAAAAAGTTTTAGAGGATGCAAATATTCCTATCATTACTGTATAGGAAGCCTTAGGAAAAATACCTATATGATTCAATCATACGCAGGGGGGGATCTAGGATGTGATCAAACCCAGGGCCATTGTGAGCTACTTGAGCTTAGAGGAATAGATTATGAGCGATAAAGACCTAAACTTTCTAACTCATACAAAAGAAAACATTGCTCCACCCTGGGCCATGGCCCTGTGTGCCTGGGTCTTGTCTCCGCCCCTGACCGTACGAATCAAACACCCCACATAAAAAAAGATTCTAAGGATTCCAATCCTCCAAAAATCCTATGAAAATCCTTTGAATTAAAGAGGCAAATACTTCCATGTATATACTAATATACTAGTAAAACGGAAGCAACATTTGTTTTCTGCTACGTGAACCAGTTACATGGATTATATTATATATACTGCTAGACATGACAGACTTGCGTCCAAATTCACCTTCATACTTTTCTTTTCAAAGAAGCATTTTAGGAATGATACATATAGTAATATTAGCAAGTGCACTAGTGCAACATCCTGACTCCATGCCCATGATATAGTTCTGTTACTTCATGTATAACAGCAAACATTATATAGTGGCAGCGCAAAGACACATGCTGAGTAAACCCACTATACAATGTATACAACTACATGTGTTACTATTACACACAAATAATTTATGATAATTTCACACGTATTAATCAATGTGTAATGACATGCAAACTATTTTGTACATTGTCTAACTAAAAATAACACATAATGCTTGTGAGCTTTCTAAAGATGAAGCCATATTTGGGAGAGAATTGATACAAATAATTAGCCTCACCGTATTTCTGTAACCATCGCCATGTTTCAATGATCTATTATTTCTATCCCAATTCATACATGTAAAGTCCATATTATCCCCACATGTAATTAATACCATCTTAGGTAATAGTAGATTTGGGCAATTGGATCACACAGAATTGATGGCTCGTATAGTTTGGAAGTGCCTTAAAATTCCACATCCAATATATAGATGGCATGGGATTAATGATTATCCAGGGAATACAATAGGAGCTTTACCTGTTTAAATATTGTAGACTTCCCTGATTCACCAGCACCTTAAGAAAGAAAGCAATAAGAAAATAACCCCTATCAGGAATAGGTACAGACTCAATTTTTCTGAGATCATTGGTTTCAATAATTTATTGATGAAACACATTATTAAAGCTTGCATTTTTTCAAAACAAGAGGAAATGTATGATGAAAATGACTAACATGAACCACAGGGATTTTATTTTTTAAACCAGCAAATGTTTAGGATAGGATAAATAATTTGCACAAGAAATGTCTACTGAAGCAAGTTGGCAGTACCAAGAAGTAAAAGCTTGTGGATGTGTTGCTCTGACTTTGTCTCTTGCAAAATTCGCCGGTCGATGTCTGCAGACTGTTATCAGGTGTATCAGAAGGAAATCAAATGTGGCAAGTTAGCCAATTTGCTAAGGGTTTAGCTGGTCAGTCAGTTTGAGTGGTAACTTACTTTTCCGTTTTCAGCCGCTTCAGCCTCATTTAGAGAATGAGATCGGCTACAGGATGCGCCCATGCTCTCAAGCACACATGTAAGCACGGACATTATTCAAGGTGTACACTCTCATGCCTGAGCGTCTTCCCAAGACGAGCATCTAGTCCTATATCTTGCATCTCATGAGCTGTATACTCAAAAGTGCAAGACCCAAGAGATGTCGGTCAATGTTCAAGCAATCAAATAGATAGTGTAAAAGAGAGTCGCACGGTGACAAACCTCAATCAGTACATACATATGAAGGTATATGTTTTAGGCTCAAGCGGACAAAGATGGTGTGTCGCCACTTAAAATCCTCGTGTTGCCTCTTTTCTGCTAATCAAAACCCGTTTTACCACTTTGCTAGATTGCTATGGAATACACACCTGGTCACAAGTAAGACCTTTCAAATAGGCATTATTAGCTTGATTATTACTGCGAGAAGACTAAGCATTTCAAGTTACACACAGTATCCAACTGAAACACGAAAAAATCATCACTAGCTACAAGCTTCAGTGTTCCGGGGCTGTACACACATTTTGCTTCTTAGGAGCACCGATGACAACAACTAAATGCATATTTGTTCCTCAACATTAGAAAATATGAGCAGTTAGCTTGCGTACGGACTTATGTGTCATGAATAGAGAATCTCAACTCTTTTATCACTGAAACTGAACCCAAAATTTTGCAAAAGGCGCACCAAAAAGGAAACTACATGGAGCGGAAGCGCCTATTGCTTTTGAGAGCAACACAGGAGTCAGAAGATAACAGCATCAAATTTGTGATCCCTCCCCCCGGAACACCAGCAGCAAGCTGCAAGTACCGAAGCATTATTCATGTTTTACTGATGTTGTTGCATTGCACAGTGGCAGTAATTATCTCAGCTCAATGTTGGGTGGGTGGTGGCAACCGAGATCGATATGTGGCTAGAAAGGATTGTCCACGGCAAAGGGGAAGTCCAGTGCGTGCAAAGCGAGGAGAAATCCAACCAACCTGAGGCAGGGTCTCTTCTCAACAGAAGACGTCAGGTTCGGATGGATCTCCAGTTCTCCACTTCGGAATATGAGGGGGAGGAGGAAAGATAGAGGAAGGAGGGAGAGAGGGTGAACCATACCTGCAGCGGCGCAGTCGATCTTCGGCCGGCCGGCAGTGGGCGTGGTTCCTTGAGGCGGCGGCGGCGGCAGGGCTTTGGAGATGGGGGCGGGCTGGATGCAGGCGCCGGCTGGGGGCAGTGTACAGTGTGGACTGTGGAGTTGCTTTGCTTCTAATGTAATGTCATACTAGTGGAATTTGCGCGGCGTGTCGCTGCCGCACTTGATGTTTAATTTGGTCTAAAATTTATTATGTTATCATAGTGTGTTAATCTGTTTTGTTAGCATTTTTTTAAAAGAATAAGTGGTAAGCATAATTGAGAATATCACAATTTTGTACGGTGGCACGTCACACCCTTGATGAAAAAATATGTTAATAAATAATATATTTGAAATTTTGATTTCTAGAACCGATCTAATGTTACAATCGATGTGAATTATAGTGAACACATTTTATAGATAGTAGCATAAAGTATTGTTTTTAATAGTGACTATGATGTAGCAAGAATTTGGTGGATAGTGATATATCGGAATGACTATGTTTGCGTATTGTCTTTGGTTAGTTTATTTTTTTTCGAACGAATGATGTGTATGGGGAATAATGTGTTGTTTCTGTGGAGATGTCTGCATGAGTGTTAGGTGCAGGGACGTAGCTTTGTTGCTTACGATACGTATGCGAGTGCATGTTTTGCACGTAGGAGTGTTTTGTTGCAGGCACGTAGTTTTTTTGTCTAGGATACGTGTGTGAGTGCATGTGTTTCATGTATAAGTCTTTTGTTGCAGGCATGTATCTTTTTTGTCTACAATACGTGTCTGAGTGCATGTATTGCACGTATGAGCGTTAGGTGCAGATAGGGATGATGTGCTTGATGCTATATAAGGTGGGTGGTATTGTAAGGCAACAATATACAAAAGAGGAGTTCTCTGTATAAGCAGGATATCTAGTGTGATCGTTTAAAAATTTAGATGCCGAAGAATCGTGAGTTGTTGGTTAGATCTGTCGGGATGCTCGAGGGATCGCCAGTTTTGGGCGGATTTGTCGGTGTGCTCGAGGAAGGATGTTCATGAGCTGTCGCTTCCAGAAGATATTGTTGTTCTTGGTTAAAAGAAGGTGATACGGATTTAGAGCAGGTTGTTCCTAGTGTTCTTTTAGAATACTTTGTTTTCAGAAATTTGTTTGATGTTAGGAAGGGTCGCAATGATGTTTCTGTGTTTGCGATAGCACGGTATGAAGAGCATGCCTCTGTTCTTCATGGGAAAATATTTTGTTTAGAAGAAACAGGATGGTTATATAGTGCGAAGATTCAACTCTCTCGGATGGATGATAAAGATCTAGCTGAAGACGACATGCCGGACATAGAGTTTGAGTATTGGATTTAGTTATATAATAATATGTCTGCGACTAAATAAATGAGTTATGCTGTGTGTACGGGTATAAGTTGTAAGTGAGGCTAAGTTTTTAGTGGGTAAGGTTGTTGTAATACTTAAATAAAAATGCATGTCGTGTATAATGTGGATGTTGCTGTAGGTTATGATATATCTAGCTGAAAACGATCTGGTAGAAATACAGTTCGAGTATTTTATTGAACGAGACGAATTTTAATTCTCGTAGTGTATATTCAATAACTATTTGTTTTCCGTATTGAAAAATTGATAAATAATCGTAGAGCTCAACTAATTGTTTCTGATCATATTGTAAAATTGGTTTTCTAATTTTCTGAAACAACGAACATTTTATTATTATTCTTCTATAAGCCATATACTACTATATATTAAGTAGTTAGTTAGAAAAGATAGGATTGGTTTTCTGTATTGAAAAAATGATAAATAGTTAGAGAGTTTGACTATTTGTTTTTACCCATATTGAAAAATGTTTTCTCTGTTCATCTGAATAGCGAACAGTTCTTAATTGTCCTTCTGTAAGCCATATTGTTAATTAAAAAAAGGTAAGATGTCTGTTATAAGTTTTTTTCTACAAAAGTAGTTTGAACGTACAATGTGATGTATTATTTACCTTTTTTTAATGGTCGACATCTAGAAGGAACAAACGTCAAATGTAGCTAAATTTAGAAGGTTTTGAAACATTGAAATGCTCTGCCTTTCTTGCCGTAAGTAATTAGGTTTATTTATTTTGCATGTCTTGATATTTTTTACTGGAATCAAAAGTAGTTTGCGGTTTGATAATTATTCAAATTGGATTTGAACTGAATTTAAATTTGATGGTTTGATAATTGTATGAATCATGGTATGAAAGTTAGGAATCCGACGTGTATAAAAAAATTATGCGGATACTGGAATCAGAAAATAAGTTGTAACACATAGTCATATCAGTTGTTGTAATTGTTTTTTAGTTGACATAGATTTTGTTGAGTAATATTGAAGGTAGGTTTAAAAAAATTGAAACAATGTAATAAGTAGAATTTTTTTTTATTGTAAAAGTTGTCCAAACATGAATGGGGTTGGGTTGGATGTAAAGAATTTTTTTCTGTGAATTTTGATATTTTTTTACATTTTTCGGAGTTGTGTGTAGGAAGATATGATTTTTTTGTTTTTTCCCGTCTGAAATTGAGAAGAACATGACATGTGGGGCCGCGTGACAATTTTTTTACCGCGTGGGAACGTGAAAAAACTGACATCTGGGTCCCCACGCGACAGTCGCGGCGTGGGAATAAAAAAAAAACCTGACAACTAGGTCCCACGCGTCAGCCTCCCCGTGCTGACGTCAGCCCTCGCGTCAGAGCGGGCGGCGGCTGCGGCGGCGCTGCCGACCTCGCAGCGGCCAGCGAAGGGCGCGCGCAGGGCTGTGGGCACGCGGATCCGGTAGAGGAGTTTGGGGGGAGTCGGGCTGGCGGCGCGGGGGACCAAAAGGTTGTCGGAGTCGCCGGCGGCGGCGAGCGATTCCCGCGGCGGCGGCTGTAGAGGGCGACGGCGGCGAAACTCGGACGGTCGTCGCCGTCTCCGGCCGTCCCGCGTCCATTCCTCCGGTGAGATCGAAGCGGTAGAGGAGGCGGACGTCCTGGGCTGCTCGGAATCGTGCGGGGATGCGGCGAGCGGCGGTGCGGCGCGGCGGCGCCCCGGAGGTCGCAGGAGAGAGGAAGAGGTCGAGGATGACTGCGGAGGTAGTTTTGCAAAACGTCCTCGAGTTTTTTTCGAAATTACATCTAGGTCCTTGGCGGGGGAAATTGAAAAGTGCCTGGGCACTGTTCATCACTGTTCATTACAGCGCGCCATTCCATCCCGCCTTAATATATAGAGTAATTGTATTGTGCCGAACAGTTTATATGATCCTTAGCTGCTATGTTATTGGTGGAAAATATAGTTGGGCTACTTCATTTTTTTTTTTTGAGTTTATCTTTTCTAGATGTAATACAAAGCTTAATAAAGAAAAGAACAATCATGTATTAATAGAACAACAATATAAAGTTTTAGGTGAAGTGAGCCTAGATCAGTTGCTTTGGTTACTTGTGGTGGAACCAGCCCACCCAGTTTCAAGTCTCAGACTTGCCATGGGTCCTCACATTTTTCTGTATTTTTCAGAATTTAACCGGCGCTATGCTTTCAGTGGTAGGTGACGTGTTTGTCAACAGTGAGCCTTCCGTGGTGACTTCATCAACCTCAAGATATGCCGGACCAGTCTCTCGGAGGTGTTCATAAGGGTAGAGTTTAGTGTGTGCGGTCATAGAGGTGTTTGTACGTGCGTGTTTGTGAATGTCCGCGTCTCTACTGTGTTTCTAAAAAAACAATATAAAGCTCTAGGACTGCAATTGTGTATATAATCTAAATGAATAATATTGTTCAAAAGTATCAACTTTAAGAAAAAAAATCATGTTTATAGACATTAAAGGTGGGCTCCTTCGTACTTCGGCGCATAAAAAATATAAGGTTTTCCACACCTTTTACCAATAAACATTTATATGTTTGGACAACGAAATAACTACTAGCATCAATATGTGTTATTTCGATTATGTTTTGCCGGACAGATTTTTGTAAGATCGGGATGGTGCCCGGGACAGATTTTTGTAAGATCGGGATGGTGCCCGTGCAAGAAATCATAACCTGTATAACCTGTAGTTCTTGAAACTGTAGCAAGAGGTAACCAATAAATCCTCATGATTACACTTAGTAGTTCTTAGCAACATAGTAATATAGAAATTAAAGGTGATAGTTACACCATCACACATATAAACAATTTCAGTATAACTAAGTTCATGCCCTCGCATTTGAGAGGGCCTAGTTCATTTAATTACATGATTACCATGACGGTTGTAGCCGTGATTTATAATGTACGACGTCATAAAGAAATGAATTTTTGGGGCAAGTGAGGCTGTGAGGGTGCTGAACTATAGGCTATAGCCTTGACATGGCCATGAAGTGCGCCACCGGCTGCTCGTCCCGGCGCCCACCGCCGATCGTCGTCTTCGTGGCAGTCGTCGCCTTTCCCTTGGTCTTCTGCGCCGCCGGCGCGAGCTTCCGTGCGGCGTCCCGCAGCTTGTTCTTCTCGACCTTCCCCAGCGCGTTCCTCGGGATTGCGTCCCACACGACCACCTTCTTGGGCACCATGAAGCGCGCCATGTGCTTGCGGCAGAAGGCCATGACTTCGTCCTCGCAGACGCCGGCGGCCGCGTCCCTGGGCACGACGAACGCGCACGGTGTCTCGCCCCAGTGCGCGTGCGGCATGGCGACGACCGCCGCGTCGGCCACAGCCGGGTGCCGGAAGAGGACCTCCTCCACCTCCTTGCTGCAGATGTTCTCGCCGCCGGAGATGATGACGTCCTTGGACCTGTCCTTGATCTCGATGTACCCGTCCGGGTGCACGACGCCGACGTCGCCCGTCATGAACCACCCGCCCCGGAACGCCTTCGCGTTCTCCTCGGGGTTGTTGAGGTACCCCTTCATGACGCTGCTGCCGCGGAGCACGATCTCGCCCAGGGTCCTCCCGTCGTGCGGCACCCTGGCCATGGCGTCGTCATCGTTGACGACGTCGGCGTCCGCGAGGGACAGCACGCTGACGCCCTGCCTGGCCTTGAGGCGCGCGCGCTCCGACAGCGGCAGGCTGTCCCACTGCGCGCGCCACTCGCACGCCAGCGCGGGGCCCGTGGCCTCCGTGAGGCCGTAGGCGTGCGTGACGTGGAAGCCGATCCTCTCGACGCGCTCGAGCATCGCGGCCGGCGGCGGCGCGCCACCGGTGAGGACGTGCACGGGCGCGCCGAGCCGCGCGTTGGCGTTGGCGTCGCCGTCGAGGAGGATGTTGAAGACGACGGGCGCGCAGCACATGTGCGTGACCCCGTGGCGCGCGATGGCGCGGTACACCTCGGTGGCGCGGTTCTCGCGGATGCAGACGTTGACGCCGCCGCGGGCCGCCACGCCCCAGGTGAAGGTCCAGCCGTTGCAGTGGAACATGGGGAGCGTCCAGAGGTAGACGGGCTCGGCGCCCATCTCCCAGGCCATTAGCAGGCTTGTGGTGCTGAGGTACGCGCCGCGGTGGCTGTACACGACGCCCTTGGGCGCGGAGGTGGTCCCGGAGGTGTAGTTGAGCGTGACGGCGTCCCACTCGTCCTGGAGTTCGGGGAGGTCGACGGCGGGGTCGCCGTGCGCGACCAGCGCCTCGTACTCGAGCTCCCCGAGCCGGACGCCCGTGGGGCGGTCGAGGTCGTCGATGACGGCGACGAGGGGAACGGGCGCGCCGGCGTCGGCGAGGAGCTGGAGCGCGTCGCTGGCGAGGCGCACGTACTCGTAGTCGACGAAGAAGATCTTGGCGTCGGCGTGGCGCAGGATGGCGGCGACGGCCCCGGCGTCGAGGCGGGTGTTGACGGTGTTGAGGACGGCGCCCGCCATGGGCACCGCGAAGTGCATCTCGTACATGGCGGGCACGTTGGGGGCGAGGACGGAGACGACGTCGTTCCTGCGGACGCCGAGGGTGCGGACGAGGGAGGAGGCGAGGCGGCGGCAGCGGTCGTGCGTCTGGCGCCAGGTGTGGCGCACGCGGCCGTAGATGACGGAGGTGCGGTCGCCGTAGACGGCATTGGCGCGGGGTAGGAAGCCGACGGGGCTGAGGGGCACGTAGTTCGCCGGGCGCTTCTGGAGCTGGTCCATGTCTTCAGGTGATCGATCGGTGGCGATGGAGCTTCGGCTATGTGGCTATGGTGGTGGTAGGAGCTAGCTAGCTCGGCGTGTAGGTAGATGGAGGTAGGAGTAGTAGGCGGTGGCGGGAGTGATTCCGACAGTAGAGGCTACCGGAGTTTATATAGGCGGAGCGCGTGACGGGGAGATTAATTGACAAGGAAAATCAGGTGAAAACACGAGGTCTTGACCACAAACTTTGACGGGCAGTGTTGTGTTCCATTCCACACCTCGACAGCTAGCTAGCGGTAGCTATCACCGAATGTAAGGACTAGCTAGTCTCTAGCCAGCAACGGTGAAATGCCGGAGCAGCTGCGCGCGGGGAATTTACCTCTGCGAAACAGCCAGGTCATTGCCCCGGCGCCTTCCCAGCCGGTCTATCTACGCTTCAGCAGTCGTCGTCGTCTCACGCTGAATCAAAAGGGAGCCTATCTAAAGTGCAGCACGATTGCAAAAATTCAAAGTAGCTACGGCCGGGACGCGACCACTTAATTTGAAGTCACCATACATATGCATGATCTCTTCGCCGGCCTGGTCGTATTCTCTCTAAGAAGAGAGAATTTCTTCTTCGGTCGATCGGGTGTTGAAGCTCATGCATGCGTGGTACATGCATGGCAATTGGCATGGCTCATGACTGCTCTGCTCTGCTCTGGATTGAGGTCGCATATCATGCGACGACGGCGACCACCGGAGTTGGAAGAACCGCCGGACCAGAACCAGACGCCGTTCTTCGAAGTTGGACCCGACCGCGTCGATCGCATGCATGCTCCATGTACTGCGTGTCGCGATCAGTTGTGCATACTCGCTGACAGTCTGCGGTGTATGAACACCATCGACCTGATTAAATTTGGGTTTATATTGATGGATTTATTTCCCTTTGACTGGAAAAAATTGGATGGATTTGCCCTGTCCGGGCTAGCTTGTCACGCGACCCATGCATGCAAGCCGATCGTATGAATCCACAGAGCCATGGATCGTATGAAATTTTTCACAACTAAACTGTATATTTGTAACACTATGCACGGGCGCGTGGTCGACGAACACACTCCCATGTTGCTGTCAAGAAATTGGCAAAATCCAGAGGCAGTTCAGAATTAATAAAACAGATTGAGGCAGAGACCACATGATGTACTGCAAGAAAAGGGTTCAGAAGCAAACTTAAAACTAAACGACTTCCCTGGCGTCAAACAAAAATGTATGAAGCTCGTGCCAACTGCCAAATCAAGGGTTCCTCCCTGAAGCTAGCCCGTGCATGCATCGCCACAAGCCCACAAACATAAAAATACCTAAACTTTGGAGCATGCATATGCATGTGGACTGTACCAACTACCAACACAATACGTACAATACATCTGCGCGCGTAGATACCTGCCACTATCGCAATCAGGGAGGTCATGCATGAGCGATATCTCCAAACCGTTGTAAACCAGCAACGGTTTGCAAGACATATTTTAAACTTATCAGTTCGCTCATCAGTCATCACACGACCTTGCATGTATATATGCATTGACATTGCTACTAAATCGTAACGAAATATTATTTAGCGGAGCAACGACATGGCATATGGCGCGTTTTAAATCTTGATGACGCATATTCTCAACAATAACAAACAATTAAATTAAAGTCTTGATAACGTATAGCATTTTTTTTGATAAACACAGTACAACGCAAGCGCTCATATACACGCGCACGCACTCAACCCTATGAACGCACGCCCGCACACCCTACCCCTATGAGCACCTCCGAGAGACTGAGCCAGCGGGTCTTGATATTGACGAAGTCACCACATGCGCCTCGCTGTCGACGGGAACGTCGCCTCCCACTGAAAAAATATTCCGTCTAAATGAGAAATAGCAACGTCAAACCTGGAGTTTGAACTCTGGTGGGCTGGAGATACAACCATCCACCTAACCATCTTGCCACCGGCAAGTTATAGCACTCGATCGCCAGTCAAATGAACGAAAATGAAAGGGCTCACGATGTGGTGTGGTTCCAAGGAGTAACTAGAGCCACCAATGGTGGAAGGAACAACTATGCTCAATTTTACCGGCGAAATGCCCGGGTAATTGCGGGGTGCTAAGCAGTCGAGATCTCTCTCTCAGGATAAATCAATCAAAAGGGGTCCTAAAGCAAGCAGAGAACGTGATTGGAAATCAAATTCACAAGCTAGGACCGTTCTGAAGTTGATCACCAGGTCGATGATTATGTCGAATTAATTTGCTGGCCGGTCGACTAGACCAGAACAGAGACCAACCCCCATTATTTACCATGACCGGGGACAGCTTAACTTAGACTAAAAGAATTGATTACTTAGACTCGATCGTCAAGCGTGACTCGCCATCTGCAAGTTGGCACGTAGTAGCTAGATTACACATATGCATGCACGAGACTTTGATCGCCACGAAACGACGCAACAAAATTAAAATTTGGTCACTCCTTGTCAACTTGCGCAGTCAAATTGAATTTGAAGCTAGATTTGGAGTGCACATGCATATCATATCATATATGGTACATTAGCTAGCTCGGGGCCCCACACGACCACACTTTCGTAGAGTAGGAAAAAACTCGCTAATGGTCTGGATCGGAACAATAAATTAACAAACAAAACGGCCGCAGCTGATCAGTGTAGTACCGTGTGCTCTAGATCATGGATACGGCCGGGTACTCCATTTCGATGTCTCAACTTTACTCAATTTTGATATTCAGTTTAGAAAGGAGTATCTTATGCCCACAAATGGATGATAATCACAGAAAACCAAGCCCGTGCATGCGAGTGCGATAAAAACTGCTACCTTCGATCCGATAAAATCCCTTCGATCTGATAACAATGTCGCAGGAACTAGGAAGACAACATAAACAGTACAATTCATAGCTTCCAGACAGTTTATCAAATCAGAGGGAGTAGTGCGGCTCTTAGAAACTAACAAGGTTAGAAGATATCGAACCAATCTTGACCTAGTGCATTGTATCAATATATACACAGCACAACCGCACACAAACTCCACGCTGCTTGACATACCAATCCATACATGCATGTGTGCGCGGCGTATACCTACCACTATCGTTCAAGTCGGCTACGGTTTGCAGGACGCATTTTAAACTAATCGGTCCGCTCCATCTGACATCACAGTAGGGACTGTTGTTGATAGGTGGTGTGTTTAGGTGGAAATTGTAGCGAATGGTTTCTATCAATGAACCGGGGAGGGATCCCTTTACTTAAAAAACAATAGCGGCTGTACAGTGTTTAGGATTGCTGTTTTTGACGGGTTCCGTACATGACGTGCAGTGTTTAGGGCCTTGCATAAATTAACCAAGTTTCCTACTGTGTCTAGTTGACCCCAGAGATTTGATTACCGACCCGTCCGTTAATCGGATTTCCCGGCGCCCCCCGATAAATGCTTACAAAAAATCTCGGAGCATTTGAATTTAGACATATGTCATCCTTTAAAATTATTTGGATGTTTTAAGTTTGAATTTCAAAATTTCATAGAGAATTTTGACCAGTAAGCAACCGGTATTTTCCCGGTAACAACGGTTACCGAAAATCCCGGCCCCCTCCGAGATTGTTTTGGTACCGATATCCAAAATCTTGGTTGACCCTCATATAGCATATCTCATCTTTGATAATGCGTAGGTTATTTTCGTCGTAAATTGGCTGAAAGTTCCATGCGACCATTAACGTCGTGGATTTACGCGTATGAAAGGTCAATCTCCTCACGAGTTCACGACCCCACTAGTCTAATTTCGTCGAAATAGTTTCGGCTCATGCAACTAATTAAGTAAGGAAACCATCATTGACATTGGAAACAAAAAAGGACACTAGCTGGTACGCTCATCCAATTATATCCATCAGTAGAGCAACATGGCATGTCGCCACACAAACTAGCTCCCCCATGACTCCAGTGTCGGTCAAAGCGGTTGTAAACAAAACCAAAGAAAATTAAAGGACTAATAGCTCTTGAATACCATCAGACGACGAATGCGTTTGTGTACGGTTTTTCTCTTGAGAGCGTGAGTTTCGGAGTACTATTTTGACAGTCCGGATATGGGCTTTGGTGATGATAGTTCCTACACATTCGTAGATCAGTTTGCCTTATTTTTCTTTCTTTTAGTTGTATGCATCTATAATGTCTTGCTTCTAAATTATATATCGCTGCATAAGCTGATGTAATTGATATCTGTTTGATATTCATATATTTTCTTCGGTTTTGCTAGTTCTAAGTCGCCTGAGAACTCACGAGTTCTAAGTCGCGTTCACTACCATTTGATCATGCGTCAAGATGCGTGCGTATTTCTTTTTTCTTTTCTTTTTCACGTTTTTTCTAGTTACAAGTGGTTTGCAACTGAATTTTTTCCAGTTGCAAGTTGGTCGAAACTGATTTTTTTTAGTTACAAGTGGGTTGTAACTGGATTTTTCGGTTGCAAGTGGGTTGCAACTGAATTTTTTTGGAACAATTTTTGAATTTGAATATATTTTAGCCAAAACTCATGCGTATGTCATGCTTACGTCACCCGACTTAGAACTCACGAGTTTTAAGTCGACTGAGCTCTAGGCACGCCCTATTTTCTTTATAAAAATCTGTAGGTGACTAATGGTGAAATGCAGGACCATGTATGTACTTACTGGCGAAATTACTCGGGTAATTCGATCGTCAAGCTAGGTAGCTTTCTCTTGATTTGTCGCCAAAAGCAGTGGATTGTTCAGCGGGTCTGACGCTGAAATCAAAAGGATCATTAGCAAGCCCCCTAGTGCGGCACGAGCAGAGGGATCACCCTCCTTTTTTATTACCACGACCAGACCAGGTTAGTTAAGACTTGGAATTGATTAATCGATTGACGAAGACGGACGCGTACGTACATACATACGCGGTAGCTGCATGCCACTCGTCTCGATGGATCGTCATGTGCAAGTAGTCAAGTAGATTACACACGCCATATTTGATTTTGGGACTATAGCAAGTAGAGCTTATTTTTTTGAAGTAGCAAGTAGACCTTATTTGTCAGGCTTAAAATTTGTTTTTTTGATTTTTGGCTTAGTAAGACACAAAAACACCTAGATAGGTGCTTTCAGTTTTTATCTTTTGACTTATAAGATTTTATGTAACAATATAAATTAAAAGCCAAATTATAAAAAATAATCTAAATTTGAAAGTAAAGTAAACCTAACCAAAGAGGACAGTAGTACAGCAGATCTTATCAAGTGTCAGAAGAGCCATAGCATGAGACCTTGACCCCTACGAATTCCGACTAAACCAAATTAAAATCTGAGTAGTCGTTTCTTGTCAACTTGCGCAGTGGAACCGGGGCGAGTCAAATTGATTATGGAAGCTAGTCTTGGAGCGCACATGCATGCATGTATGACGATCCAAAACAGTTTCCTGATTGAAGAACTCGCTCAAGGACCAAGGTATCGGTAGCAAACAAAACCAATCTAGTGCATTGTTTATGCACTGCATGCAGGCAGCAGATTATCGTGTGCATTGTTTGTACCGGCCCGATCTAGTGTAGCTAGCTAGATCACGATAAATTAACCCGTAGCGACACATGAGTGACAGCATAACTTGTAGACCGTGTCGGCCCATAAAAATCGAGACCGGCAGACAGATATGGCAGCAAATTTGTACAATATCGAGCCTTCTCTCACTGGCCGTGCCATGTACGCTCCAGCAGAGTACCATTCACGCTGCACAGGGAGGGACTGTGTGCATATTATTGGATGTTGATCACCTTACCGTGGTAGGTCTAGCAGGCTCGATGTAGCTAGACAGGCACATAGCAATCGTACAAACTGCCCTAACATGGCAGCAGCAAAGGCCGTTTCCCACAAATAGGACTCATCCAAAATAGAAGAACCATCGGCGGGGAAGAAGATGAGAACATCTCCACCGGCACCACCACCATCCAAAGCACCGAAGGCCCTTTATAAGGGGGTCGACACAAAACTATGCCGCATCGGCACCTCTTCAGTGTTTGGTTTGACCCAAATTTATTTGACGCTGCCTAGAGGGCCTCTAAACTTGGGGGTATACTCGTGGTGCCCTACAATGGTTGGACACGCCTTTCGACGGGTTAGGGTCTTGTCAATTCCAATAAGTGGAGGTTGAGCCCCAGTGGCCGCGGCAACGGCCTTGATTTCGGCCTACGCATCCTGCAACGGCGAGGCTCCATGGCGGTGAAGGAGCGGCGTCACCTAACAACGCCGCCCCAACTACGCTTTCTGGTTTGGTTGATTCCGAGACGCAATGGAATGTTGGTGGCGCGATTGCACGCTGGAGAGTGTGCTCTTATGGGTGTGCCATCGTGCCGCCAGAGTCATTGTCCCATAGGAGACGCCTCGCCAGCTCACGGCACGCGCTGCTCCGCTCCGCTCTATGAAGGATGAACTCAGTAGCTATATGTGAGACAGGCTTCCCGCTGTCGTCAAGAAGAAACGCGGGCCCGCGCGTTCGCTAGTGTCAAGGAGTTGCTAGGGAGTCAAACACACCTAGGAATGGATGTGTCATCGCGTCCCCGGGATGTTGTCGGTAGCTGGCGACAGTCGTGTAGTAGGAGGAGGCATGGCCGTGGCAGTAGCCGGAGCCTGAAGACGAGGTAATGCGACATTCTACGGATTTTGTTCAAATTTGATGGAAAATTGCCCATTCCGCTATATATTATGAATTGTAAATTTGGCTGCATTTTGATTTGGGGTGTTGATGTGGGAGACTATCTGTAAATGGCCGGACAGGCACCAATCAAATGGTGACCGGGCGTGGACGTCGGCCTGATTTATCAGAGTTCTTGTCAGCGGTTTATCCGGAGAATGTCCCTAGCTACACTCATACTATCGTAGCGGTCCTTGAGAGAAAGTTCTATGGGCTGCAGGTGAGGCGTTGAAGTTTCCATGCGGGAGCAGAGGGGTGCGCGTGTCGTACACGGATTTGGCTTGGCAGAAAATGGGAGGCAAGCCCGATCAAGACGATCCATCTATCCATCAGCTTCAGTCTATCATATCGTAACGGAACGGAACGGAACGGAGGATAGATGGAAATTGTGGCGGCGCCAGAATGAATCCATCCACCACTGCTGGTCGGCATTGCGGTGGTCAGCGCCTGTCCCGTGAGGCCGTGAGGATGTATGGTGGTTCTCGTGCAAATCCATGGCGCCATGAGGACGACCAGTCGATCTGTCGAAGAACATTCTTGCTGCAGGCAGCACGTCGTACGCGAGATGATGATCCGGCAAGGTGTCTGAATTTCTCTGACTGTTGGCACCACAGTGCCGATCAAGGAACATCACGGTAGAAGTAGCAGGTTTGTGCCTCCGCCGAGCAATGGCGGCGCGCGACAAAGATGAAAGTGGCAGGTGCAGGGGACAGCCAGCGCCGGTGACAGCCGGAGATCCTCTCCGCCGCCGCCGCCAGATTCGTGGGGCGTACGTACGAGCATCTCTGAACTCTGGACACTGCAGAACTTGACCGGGAGAGAGGGAGAGCGCACGTTCCGGTCCGGTCGCGGTCCCGGTCGGTCCAATCGTGAATTGCAGAAACATTCACACGGATATTCACCGCAAGAGCTGGAGACGGTAGAAAAACAGCTGACTGGAGGCACGGAACGAGATGGTCGGTCTATCCTGGCCGCGTGTACGGGGAAATGCCATGCGTGTTTCGCGTAAAATGGACAGTTCAGAACCAGAACCGAGGAATGTCGGACAGACGCGGAACAAAATGGACAAATGGTCGGTGTTGTGCGCGTAAAAGTAAATCTCGTGGTAGTTCGTTGATGGACAATTTAGAACCAGACCACCGAGGAATGTAAATTTCAAAAAAAAAAAAGGAATGTAATTTTTTTACTGCCAGAGAGACGAGTGGAGGGGGTAAAAGGAAAAAAAAATCTAATTTAAACCTTGAACTCGTAGAGGTCTGGCGAAATGAACCCTAAAGTCGAAATACCGGTCGTTTGAACTCTGAACTTAACAATCTCGGTCTAAAATAGACCTTGGACATATTTGGCACACGAGGAAAAGAGCATCGCAGCCGGGATACCATGCTACTCTCAATGATTGTGGGACCCATGGGTCATATCTAGGGCACTAGCATGCATGAGTCATCTTGTTGATCCGAGGGGATAATCTGGTGCCACTCCCAAACTCTACGATCCACCTAAGTAAAGAATCTCGTCTCACCGAATATCCTAGACATACTAACAAATCTCAATTGATTGTAGTGAAACGTTCACTTCTACGTCCTCGAGGGCGTCCGCAACGGGCGGAGAGGTCGGGGCAGGCAGCATGAGGCGGGCGGCGGGCACTGCCGTGTGTGCACGCTCACATACCGTCGCCACACTCTCAAGGACCAACACAAGATTGGGAACGAAGATAAATCTGACGTGTGGACTTTTTTCCGAGGTGAAAGCCCAAGAAAATGCTGGTCCGGTCCGATCCGATTAGACTTGACTTGAGAGCTCAAGCATATGGCTGCACTGCACGTCACCTGATCAATCGAGCACAAACCCAATGGTGCGACCGGGCGAGACTGACCGGTCACCGAATCATCGGGGCGATGCGTGCTCCACTGGCCGATCCAGTCCAGACCACGCTGGTCTTTCCCAGAAAACCCAAGCAGTCCCAGTCCCAGTCCGGCCGGTCGAGCGTGTGAAACTAACATGTCAAAGTTTTTTGGTCAAGACAAGCGTGTTTTCACTTAAATTTTCCCTCCAAACCAAACCAATTCTTTTTTTTCTCTTGCGACCCCAAAACGCAAATCACACTGCAGCTTCCCAAGCTATATAAACCCCACTAGACTCTACTCTCCGAATCATTCCCGCCACCGCCTACCACTCCTACCTCCATCTACCTACACGACGAGCTAGCTAGCTCCTACCACCACCATAGCCACATAGCCGAAGCTAGCTCCATCACCTCACCACCACCGATCGATCACATGGACCAGCTCCAGAAGCGCCCGGCCAACTACGTGCCGCTCAGCCCCATCAGCTTCCTCCCGCGCGCCAATGCCGTCTACGGCGACCGCACCTCCGTCGTCTACGGCCGAGTCCGCCACACCTGGCGCCAGACCCACGACCGCTGCCGCCGCCTCGCCTCCTCCCTCGTGCGCACCCTCGGCGTCCGCCGCAACGACGTCGTCTCCGTCCTCGCGCCCAACGTGCCCGCCATGTACGAGATGCACTTCGCGGTGCCCATGGCGGGGGCCGTCCTCAACACCGTCAACACCCGCCTCGACGCCGGGGCCGTCGCGGCAATCCTGCGCCACGCAGACGCCAAGCTGTTCTTCGTCGACTACGAGTACGTGCGCCTCGCCAGCGACGCGCTCCAGCTCCTCGCCGACTCCGGCGCGCCCGTCCCGCTCGTCGCCGTCATCGACGACCTCGACCGCCCCACGGGCGTCCGGCTCGGGGAGCTCGAGTACGAGGCGCTGGTTGCGCACGGTGACCCCGCCGTCGACCTCCCACAGCTCCAGGACGAGTGGGACGCCGTCACGCTCAACTACACCTCCGGCACCACCTCCGCGCCCAAGGGCGTCGTCTACAGCCACCGCGGCGCGTACCTCAGCACCACCAGCCTGCTCATGGCCTGGGAGATGGGCGCCGAGCCCGTCTACCTCTGGACGCTCCCCATGTTCCACTGCAACGGCTGGACCTTCACCTGGGGCGTGGCGGCCCGCGGCGGCGTCAACGTCTGCATCCGCGAGAACCGCGCCACCGAGGTGTACCGCGCCATCGCGCGCCACGGGGTCACGCACATGTGCTGCGCGCCCGTCGTCTTCAACATCCTCCTCGACGGCGACGCCAACGCCAACGCGCGGCTCGGCTCGCCCGTGCACGTCCTCACCGGTGGCGCGCCGCCGCCGGCCGCGATGCTCGAGCGCGTCGAGAGGATCGGCTTCCACGTCACGCACGCCTACGGTCTCACTGAGGCAACGGGCCCCGCGCTGGCGTGCGAGTGGCGCGCGCAGTGGGACAGCCTGCCGATCTCGGACCGCGCGCGCCTCAAGGCCAGGCAGGGCGTCAGCGTGCTCTCCCTCGCCGACGCCGACGTCGTCAACGACGACGACGCCATGGCCAGGGTGCCGCACGACGGGAGGACCCTCGGCGAGATCGTGCTCCGCGGCAGCAGCGTCATGAAGGGCTACCTCAACAACCCCGAGGCGAACGACAAGGCGTTCCGGGGCGGGTGGTTCATGACGGGCGACGTCGGCGTCGTGCACCCGGACGGGTACATCGAGATCAAGGACAGGTCCAAGGACGTCATCATCTCCGGCGGCGAGAACATCTGTAGCAAGGAGGTGGAGGAGGTCCTCTTCCGGCACCCGGCCGTGGCCGACGCCGCCGTGGTCGCCATGCCGCACGCGCACTGGGGCGAGACCCCCTGCGCGTTCGTCGTGGCCAGGGACAAGGCCGCGGGGGTCTGCGAGGACGAAGTCTTGGCCTTCTGCCGCAAGCACATGGCGCGCTTCATGGTGCCCAAGAAGGTGGTCGTCTGGGACGCGCTCCCGAGGAACGCCCTCGGGAAGGTCGAGAAGGTCAAGCTACGGGACGCCGCAAAGAAGCTCGCGCCGGCGGCGCAGAAGACCAAGGCCACGAAGACGACGATGGTCACGGGTGGGCGCCGGGGCGAGCAGCCGGTGGCGCATGTCATGGCCATGTCAAGGCTATAGAGCAGCACCATGTAGCTAGCTTGCCCCCAACAGTTCGTTCGTTTCTTTGTGATCAGGTATATGGTATACGCATTGGCAAAAAGTAGGAATTTGGCACCATGCAGGCGTGAATTAGCATGGCGTGGGGTTTAAAAGAACTTCGAATTTTTTTATTGTGTGGATCGGTGGCACTGAGATCTGCTATTTACTTTGGTTTTCTTTTGTGTTTCCGATAATTAAGAACTTACGTGTACATTGTATTTGTATATAACCAGTCTGAAAATGAAATAAAATAATTCTTTTCAAGCTCTCTCACATGTAATGATCTGATTTCTTCCAAGGATCCTATTGTGTCAACATGTCTTGGTGACTGGTTTTTTTTAACTGTTTGTGCAAACACGAGGTTTATCGATCCAAAATTCTTTCCCCAGCAAATAGAAAACAGAGCGACTCACCCCTCTAGGAGAAGGAAAATGCCTTCCACACGCGAGTTAAAAATAAAATGCGAAATTATGTCATAAAATGAGTCAGTGCCAAAGTATGTCGAACCGAGTTGACTTGGACATTATTGTCTAATGAATCAACGTGTGGGTGAGGTTTGGGGGGTATTAAAATGGAGTGGAATTATTGTCTTGAAGCCAAGATCCTCATTTTGGAAGATTTGAATTTTTCAAAAAGAAGAAGGCCGAAAAAATGCCATGTCTAGCTCAAGAGCCAACTTAAAAATGGAGAAAACGATGGAGAAGATAGAAAAATGCCGAGAAGAAGATAACGAGAGAAGAAAATAACTGAATAACAAAACATGTAACTAAAACTTTGTATGGACAATATCGTTAATAATCGCAAGATAAAAACGGATACATCTCGGTTAAAAATAAAAAAGATCAAGACATGTGCACTTGAGAAACAAATTTGTATGTAATATGCCTTTTGAGTTACTACTATCTTAACAAAAAAAAATAGTCACAGTGTTTGGAATATTTAGATTGAGCATATTGTATGTTGTATGGTAATAAAATTTATTTATCCCGCTGCTTGTATTTTCGTGGATCTAAGCCTTTAGAAGTGATGAATGTATTGCAGGGGAGAATATATATCTCCTATAAAGTGATCGGGTCCATAAACTTATAGGGGGCCAAATTAATAGCCCAATACACGTTTGAAAATTTTCTTGAAGTGTTATTTTGGGGTGTGAACATGTACCACGACGGTCTTATAAAAAGTGCCACACCAACTCAACACCATTATCCACCGTGTTGAGTGTGATACTACTTATAACAACTCTTAGTGCTGGGTACTTATCACGATTGGATATAACTTTTACAAAATCACAAGAAACTATGGAAATATTCTGAGAAACCGGGGCTGAAAACTCTCTGAAGAAGACACCGTTCTTGCTCGCCTCGCCGTCAAAATGGACAGCACGGTGTACGCCACAACGGCGCCAGGAAACAAAATCAAGGGAAGCAGGGGAGAAAACCGGCCGAAAACTCGCTGAAAAAGACACAACCCAACTCGATCGGACGACAGAGCTTGCAGCAGCAGCAAAAGGAAAAATCTGATGGAATCGCATTACAGTGATGTGGGGACAGTGACCAGTGCGTCCGCGCAATTACCTGTGTAATTAGGATGTGCGTATCGGTCGAATCACGCAAGCATGGCGTTGGTTGCGTCATCATGACCACGAGTGACATACAGTTCTCTGTGTTTTGGACTTCTCGAAAGAAGAAAAGTTCTCTGTATTTTCGAACATACAGTAGTACCAAGTATCTCGCAAAGGCCGAGTCCGTCCTGACATCCAGCCCGGCCCATATTTCCCTCAAAGTGATGGGCTGGATTTCCAAGGACGAAACCATTCAGTTGTGGTCTCATCTATAGTGGGCGGACTATTAAAACCCATTTTGTTTTTGTTCTTCAAAAAGAGCAAAGCCTACTACAAATATCTCTGTGTACCAAAAGAAAATATTTTGAGCTCAACACCGGCTTTAAAAAGCCGGCTCAAGAAAAGCTGACACGAACACATTGAGATTTGTGTAGAGCTTTCTCACTTTGCTCGGCTTTCACGCTCCAATCCGAGTCAGTGGGCAGCTCCACACTTAACGGCGGATCAGATCGGAGCAAAGGCCTCGCTTTGCGTCGGCACCAGCACGAATAAACCGCTTTTCAAATGGCTGGCTTTATTCGTGCTCTTTTTGAAGTTTAAATTATTCGTGATGCATTTCTGACTCTAGAATCCATCGAATTATCGGGAAAAAAAACAAGTAAAGCGTCCCAACTTACTGGTCACTGCATGCATTGCATGGGCCCGTGATCGAAGCTAACGTCCACCGGATCGAGGCGAGCTCGAGCAAGACGACGACGACGAGCTGCGGCTACGAACTATAGCATCCCGTGTGTACGTTCGCCAGAGGCCGTTTATGCCGGCGCTGGCGACAATGCTCCACGTCGCAGCTCACGTGAATTACTCTAGCCATAGCTTGAAGACAACCATGCAACTGTTGCAGTACGAGCAACGGCTACATCTGATTCTGGAAGCGCGCGCCGGCCGGAGCTGATGACTCGGCCGACGGCCGGTGGCCATGCTAGAGGCGGATCGATGCCCATCTTGATCTGCACGTACAAGCGGCACGCTTGCTTATGGAACCAGCAGGCAGGGCCCCCACACGTGGATGCCGCTCACATTTTCTGTCAAATTCTTTCGCAAAGCTAGGTAGCTGCCTGGGCTGCTGGGCGACGACTATAAATGGCAGGTGCCCCTCGGCTCACAACAATCATACAACCTCCATCTTGAGTACTGAAACAAGGCCGATCGAGGAGATATAGTAACTTGAATCATCAATCCATGGAGGCTCCCCGCAAGCTCTTCGCGGCCGCGCTCCTTCTCGTGCTGCTGCTGGCGGCCACAGGTACGACGTCGTCTCAGTCTCAGTCTCACGGCGGCGCCGGCATCTGTGCAGCGGGTGACATTTGTAGTATCTTGTTCTGAACATGTGATCTAACCGATCGACCGGCGTTGATGTGGTTGTTGCAGAGGAGCTGGGAGGTCCGGTGGCGGTGGCGGAGGCGCGGACGTGCGAGTCGCGGAGCCACCGGTTCAGGGGCCCGTGCATACGCCGCTCCAACTGCGCCAACGTCTGCAGGACCGAGGGGTTCCCCGACGGCAAGTGCCGCGGCTTCCGGCGCCGATGCTTCTGCACCACCCACTGCCACCACTGATACGATGATGATTAACCTCGATCGCCGCCGGCCGGCCGGCCCTCCCTCTCGTCCCGCGTCGTCCGTGCGTGCTGGATAGTGTGGCTTCCACTGTTGTGCGTCTGTGTACGAATAAATCTCAGCTTGCCTTGACAAGCGCAAGCTGCTGTGTTTCACATGCTCATTTTTCTCTTTTCGTGTATTTTGTGTTTGCTCAACCGGCTTCTCTGTCCGCGTGTTCGTTTGCTTTGTTCCATGTTTGCGTTCGTCGTTACGAAAGTTGCAGTAAGATCTGTTTTTTTTAACCCAGCGGAGGAGGAGCTCCATGCTGCGGAGTAATTAGAAAGAGTGAGACAGTAAGATCTGGATTTGACCCGGTCCACAGCAGTAGCCAATCTGAATTTCAGTCATAATTCCATCGTCTCTTCGCTGCTAATCACTCCCGCCTGATGGACGATCATTTCGCTACGTGATCATCTCAGCATGTGTGCCAACTGCCAAGCAAAGACGAAAATTTAGCGTTTATCGTTCTCTAGGTCCATGGGGGATTTCTAAACTAAAGTTAGATCAGCAAAATCAGCTTCGATCTGCTCCAGTGAATCTTCCAACTTCCAAGAGCCTGTAATGCAAGATCAGCAGAAAATATCAGCTTCGGGTCTGGTTCGGCATGGGACCAAATTATAAAGCGTAAACCAGCTCATCTCTCACAAAGGAAAAAGAAACGGAGCACCAAAATTCAATTTTAAAGAAACTAGGTTAGTTGCAACGTGTGAGAAAAATCCTGCTTTGGAGGCTTACAAAGAAAATGTTAATTGGTATAGCCGCATATTTCGCTAATTTCAGCTCCACGACGCATTGTGCAGTGTTCCTCCAGGTGGGATGTGAGGCATGAGTGCACCTCCGGGTGGCAATGAAAGCATGAGTGCAGCTCCCATGCCTCCATCAATGGTGGCTTTGAAGATTTTACGGTTCATCACACTAGTAGCTACACCGTGCGAATTTCCAATGAAGAGGGAGCGCAATAGGAGGAAAAAGTTTGGGAGGGGGATGAAGTGGAGGAGAAAGTTGAGGCATTACTATGTATGTTTAAGTTGTTTGTGTGAACTTTATTTCTGAACTTGCTTGTGGTTTGATGCTTCTGAACTATGCTTTGTTTCGCAGGTCATGGATTTGTATTTTTAGAATCATATTTTGTTCAAATTATCAAATTGGGCATTTGTTGTTTCATATTTTCCAAACATCAGCGGTCGCGCGCTGCATTTTAGCGCGTATGTTGGAGTGTTGTCACCAATGCGCAAAAATATAGCGCATCCAGAAAAACAACACGATACCCGTACGCGCTAAACACTAAATTCAACGCTGCAAAATAATTTAATCGTGCATCCCTACAGATGTTCGAGATGCTGACAGCGATCAAGACCTTTAAGGGCCCTTTTGTTTCAGCTATTTTGTGCTTTCCACGAAAAAAAATAAAGGAAACGAAACAAAGGGCTCAGCTGCGCGGTGGGCTTTTCCCAACGCAGGCCTGTTTCCTTCATACGAGAAAAAGCACCTCTGTAGGTGCTTCCGGCGGCTTCCCGCAAAGGAGAGTGAAGCGTTTTTATGTTTGCCCATATCGTTCTAGACAATTACGAGAGAACTGCCACCGCCTGCCCTAACCGCTCAGCAGGAACCGAGCGTTTGTCTTTTCGTTGTGTCGTTCCTTCTTCCTCCTTGACCAGCCGCCGCACCACCTCGCCGCCGCCGCACCACCACGCCTCCCCTGCAGCCCCAGTCCGCGCCTCCCCCGCAGCCCCGCACCTCGCCGTCCTCGACGCCAAGGTCCGCGCCGTCCTCCACGCCAAGGATCGCGTCGTCCTCGACCCAGCTCGACCAGGGGCCGCTGGAGCTCGTCCCCGCCACCTCCAGCTCGTCCCGCGCCACTGGAGCTTGTACCGTGCCGCCGGAGCTCGTCCCCGCGGGAGACTAGACAGCCGGATTCGTGCGCCGTCCTCCCGGCCGGCCTTGCCCGCATCTGGATCAGCAAGGGGGTGACAAGTCCGACCTGCTTGCTCCTTGCTACATCGATTAGATCGATTAGATTGGTAATCTGGCATGCCCGCATCTGTACAAAAATAACTCCATCTTGCAAAGCTGGATTCGATGTACAGGGGTGCATGATTTGTAATGGAGAAGGTTGTTATTAATTTGTAATATAGAAAATAGTCCACTCAAAAATCCATGACTAGTATTTTGAAATGGAGGCGGTATAATATAGTGGAAAATATATATTCGAGTGTAACCTTAGTTGTATGTATATGAAGTTCGATTTAAATTTTAGATACATATGTTATTTATTACACTAAGTAGCAACAGTATAAACTTTTATGAATGTAAAAGGTGTTCCAGACAATTTCATAATCTACAGTGAGACAACCAGTTGGTTTGCCAAAAACCCCTACTCAAAAAAGCAGTTTCTCCAGAACAGCAACTTTTCTACACAGCCAGCCACAGCCAGCCGCAGCCAGCCCAAACAAAAGGACCGGCTCTTTGATTTGTAGGATTGTCAAAAGATTAGTATAGAATGGAAATTTTGTGGGATTGTTTGCTTTGAGACTGTTTGATTCATATGATCGTATCGTAAATTTTTATAGTAATCTTATACAGTACTAATATAAACTTCATAACATGAGCCCCAGGTTCATAGAACAATAGCTCTGCCCCGAGAAGAATATTCTTCAGATTCCACCTCGGCGCAAGCACGAGATGCGATCGCCACTCTCACCGACATCTGGCCCCCCCACATGGAGAAACTACTGCCGGTGAAAAAAAAATGTCCCCGGCCGTTCGGCGCGAACAGCTTTCACCGTCGGGTGCTCTACGCGCCGGTTGAGCCCTGAACCCGGTCCACACAACTGCTCTAACTGACAAGTGGGACCGCTCAACACATTCCACGTGGACCCGTTCCACACCTCCCTCGCCCCGTCCACCACCATCGTCTCCTCTCCTCCAAAGCTCCCCTTCCTCGTCGCATCCGCACTCCCAAAGCCGCCGCCGCGCGTACAAATACCGGCGGAGGCCCGCCGAAGCCCAAACCCTAAACCCCCCCGCGGCCCGCCACACCCCCTCCGCCTACCATGGCGGCCGTACAACGCCTCCTCCGCGCCGCCTCGTCGTCCTCCGCGGCGGCGGGTAGGATGCGCATGGCGTCTCTGGCGCCAGAGCAGACCACGCCCGCGGGCTTCGCCTTCGAGAGGCAGCAGCGGCGGCGGCCGGCGCAGGAGCGGAACGTGCAGTGGGTCTTCCTGGGCTGCCCCGGCGTGGGCAAGGGCACCTACGCCAGCCGCCTCTCCCGCCTCCTCGGCGTGCCCCACATCGCCACCGGCGACCTCGTCCGCGACGAGCTCGCGTCCACCGGCCCGCTCGCCGCGCAGGTCAGTCAGTCCTCCCTCGTTCCCGTCTGTTGTGATTGTGAAATCCTGAGTTCCAGATCCGATCGCTGATCTGGATTCCGTTCGGTTGGATTGGATCGGATCGGCCGTGGTCTGGGTTGGGACTTGCGGCTTGCTTCTGCTCTAAGGTCGTCGCTAGATCACTGATGGATCAGTAGAGATGTGCTGAATTGTGGCCGTACTATTAAGTGAATCTTGATGGATTTCGGCTGAGAATTAGGGGATTATCGGGTGTCCATTTCTGTGGGCTAGATGTAGATCCGGAGGTACAGGTTTTGAGACTGATGTGATGTGACATATTAGCTTCTGTAGCAGATTATTAACGGTGACCGCTTGAACTCGAGTTGACCAGGATATGTTATTTGAATTCTGCTTGCTATTTGAACAACAACAAGTTTATTTATCCTAAATTCTTAGGATGGTCTTTTCAGGAATAATTTTTGCTTAGGCAGTTTATTCTAATTGGGAGAGTGTAGCAGGATTTTCACTCTTTTCTGTAGTGCATACTTTCCATTGGCAAGTGTAGTGGGCTAAAGCTAAACTTTTCCTGATACTTTCGGTCCTTGATAGAAAAGGAGAGTGATCGTATACTTCTCATAATTACTTTCCCTTGAGACCTTTGCTAAGTGGCTTATGGACCATAAATATATAGTTCAACACCATAAGTTGATGGTTGATGTCTAGGATGTATGCATATTCCATTCTTCCTATGAAATCTCTATTTTGCTAAAGGCCTTGTTCTTACTGTGTACTGAGATGGGCACTGCATGGTCGTGCTATATTAGCTTGTCTTTCTATGTGATCATCCTTTTTCTTTTCTATCCCTTTGGAAATGACATGGTCGGTTTTTCTTTTACAGCTTAAGGAAATTGTTAATCAGGGAAAGTTAGTTTCTGATGAAATTATCATCAACCTTTTATCTAAACGGCTTAAGAAAGGAGAAGAGAAGGGAGAATCAGGATTTATTCTGGATGGTTTTCCGCGCACAGTAAATCAAGCTGTGAGTATTTCTTACATAACATAGTTATTTATGCTTTTATTCCTTCTGGTAGAGAGAACTTGTTTTTGTTTCCTGCCTGCTTGATATTATTAGAGTAGTTCACAAATATTTTCTAAACACTTATATTTGGACGTGTGATGGTATGAGTGATTTCTCTTGATAAACTATCCATGTCGAGCAAAAGCTGCGACCAGATATTCTTTGATAGTTCATAAATTATTTTAAAAAACTATATTTTGACGTGTGCTTGTATGAGTAATTTTTTTGATTAACTATCCTTGTGGAGCAAAAGCTGCAATCAGTTGACTCCAAGTTTATAATTTCTTTCTACCACAGGAAATTCTTGATGGAGTTACAGACATTGATATGGTGGTTAATCTGAAGTTGAGAGAAGATATCATTGTGCAAAAGTGCCTTGGTAGACGTAGTTGTGGCGAATGTGGTAAGAGCTTCAACTTGGCCTGCATTGATGTGAAGGCTGAAAATGGTCTGCCAGCCATCTACATGTCGCCATTGTTACCTCCCAATCACTGCATGTCAAAGCTGATTACCCGGGATGATGATACTGAAGAGGTTGTGAGAAATCGGCTTCGGATATATAATGACATGGTATGGCACTTGCATTTTTGTACTGTCACTCCCTTTCTGTCTGCGGCCGTTTAGCTAGTTAAATGTGAAGGATACGATTATTGCAGCCTGTTCATGTGCTGAGCAGCATGAGTATCGCTATATCTTCATTTCATATACTGCATGAAGTTGACAATTATTATCTTCTTTCCTAAACTTTTTACAGAGTCAACCTGTGGAAGATTTCTACAACAGCCAGGGGAAGGTTTTGGAGTTTGATCTACCCGGAGGAATCACAGAATCATGGCCAAAGTTGCTCCAGGTTCTAAACCTGGAGGACCAACAAGAGCTGAAGCTGGCAACGGCGTAAAAGTCCTGTGGGGCAGAAGACCTCTACAGAGATCAAAGCATATCTTACATTTTTTGTCCCAATAATGGAAAGAAGATAAGAACTCTTATTCCAGAGATGTGTGGGAGTAATTTTGATCAGTAGTACGTGAGCTATTTATTTGTCACCGGTGTTTTGGAGGAGCCGGTGGTCTGTAACTGTAACGATCATATATCGGAAGTTTTGATCCTAAGCAGTAGCATTTCTTGTGAGCGGTTTGTAGTGCATAAGGACACTGTGTAATCTTGTATTCAAGATGTTAATACTGATTATGCATTTTGATAAGTATATTGATACTTTGTAACTTGAAGATCTGAATCAGTCTTTCGGAGGTGTTCATAGGTTTTCTAGAATGTGTTTCTTACAAAAACATCCTATATCTGTCGCTCGAAACTCACAGATTAAACGGGTAGCTAGGAACTCGGCTTGGCTCGAACTCGTTGCGAGTTTTCATTTTTGAAGGTAAAAAGATCATATATATAATTATATATTATGTTAAGAATTTTACCGAGCTAAAGGAGCAAACTCATGAGTTTAACGAGCCGAGCCGAATTTCTTTTTTGGACTCGTTTGTTAAACGAGTCGAGCAGAGCTGACTCGTTTTCGAATTCCAGGCCAGTCTAAATGTAACGATCTAGTGGCGGCACTCACAACAGACAAGGAGGATAGGGGTGTGTAATGAACACACGCACATATGAGTATCTTTGATAGACTGAGTCGACTCTCGGATCGGATCAGAATTAACAAAGTTATCATGAACGCCTCGCTGACAATAAATCGTCTCCTTTGACCAAGAATATTTCTTCAAATACAAATCAGCTTCAAATGGAATTCTAGAGCGGCACACGTTTGAGGGTCATGTGTACGCACCATTCTCGATTGCAATTCTGACATCCCACTCTCCCAAAACAAAGATGAAAGCAAAAGGCTGTGAGCACATACTGGGCTGACCAAGCAAACCCCACCAGAAACAGGCCCGTCGCACCAACCACGGCTGTAACGCCAGGACGCTCTCATCTGGTTTAGTACCACCTCGCCAACGGGAGGATTGTCGCGTGGGAGAGCAGGCAATATAGAGGCGCCCTGGTGCGACGTTGCAAAGTACTTACCTGGACGGGGTCGACAGCCGATCAAGAAGGGCCGTGGCCTAGACCAATGGCCCACATTGCACTTGGTGAGCGCGTTGGTCTACCGTCTCCCCAAGTGGGAGAGTGGACGTTGTAATTTGTGTTAGAGGGGGTACGCGTTCGCGCGGCCCCTACCAATTTTTAAATCGAAATTTATTACAAATTTTGTATGTGTGTTATTGTTATTTTGTCTCTCGTATCGCAGGTAACCATAACCCATGGCTTGATCTTGGTATGAACAATATTATGCTGGAGAGTGATGCCCTTGTCCAATTCTATATGCAAACAGGTGAGGGCTTGTATTAGTAGCTTCCAAAAGGTGGGGAGAGCACAACATTATCAGCAATTACACGCAAGAGATACTTCGGCACGGCCCTAAGACGAGCCCATTCCAAAAAGATTGCACTTGTGGACAAGCACTGCAAGAGCTGCCCCCGCTCAATTTTTACAGTACGAGATGGATGTGAATCGACTTCAACAAACTTTGAGATTTGTACATATTGTACAGAACAGGACCTGCTCACGCTCGAAAGATACATGTCACTATAAACAAAAGCAAACTTGGCATACTCTACAAAACACAACCAAAATATATCCACTCTGTACGTGGGAATGTACACAGGAAAAATGAACACAAGGCGATCAGAATAACTCGCTGACAAAAAAGAAGGATCCGTTCTCCTGTAGTTTTCTTCAAAGAATCTGAGCCTTGTATAAGACAAACCCTTGTAATACCACCAGACACGGGCATCAGAACTTGGGGGGCGACCGGGCTCCAGACGCTTTGAAAGGCCCTGTTGAACCAAAAGGATCGGCCTCGTCGAAGGAATCAAACCGGCCAAAATTTCTTGAGCTGTTTGATGAATCGAACCCTGCAGAGGTGTTCTCGCCACCCGCGGCGCTGCTCATAGAGTCAAACCTGGAGAAGCGGCTTTGTTCCTGCGGGACGACGCTGTCCTGAGACGCAAAGGAATCGAACCTTCCGAAGTTATAGGAGGAGCTGTCGTCACGGCTTTCTCCGAACTTTGGTGAGAATCCAGACGTGTACGCGGGGGAGCTTGGAACGGAATCGTCAAAGAACGAGCTTTTCTTTCCGTAGACGCTGGGGCCTCTCGGAGAGCCCACTCTGACAGAGTTTCCACCAAAGTCGTCTGACCCGAAGAAAGAGTTACCTCCATTGTGACCAGACTCCTGTATCAAGAAAAGCCATCAGAAACAGACAAGGGGTAATCACTATTCACGAGAACTAGAAAGAAGCGACAGCAAAGCTTACATTTATCGCGTTAGATCCCCAAACAGATTCAGTATCTTGGTCATCAAAATTCCATGCAGTTTCGTCACCATAGTTATCACCAAAAACGGACTCAGAGCCACCATGATCACTGTTCCAAAATCATGATTAATGACATGCATTATCTGAGGACCCGTTCAGAATTTATAATTCCATGCTTGAACACCACATATATGTTTAAATCAAACATTATCAGTTTGCAATATTTTTCAGAGCATATCCAGTATATGCACTGTATAAAGTAGGTAAGTAGGAAGAATGATGATAATCTTACTTGAAGTAATAAAAGAGGCTAAAGAACAGCCCTCTAAGTGACAACTACATAAATATAGTATGCATAACCAACAAGTTACAGATAAATATCCAAAAGATCCAGGCCATAAGAACTGAGGAAAGCTGTCAAAACCATGATCGGTTACTGTTACTGGAGATAATTCAGGGTTCACTCAAAGGAAGGCCCATAATTAGAAAAGGACAAGAATAATGCAAAAGAAACAGAAGATCAAAATCTGAGAGTTCATCAAGCAAATAAATAATCTGCATATAGCGCTTTATGTTCATGTAGACTATGCCTGATATATCTCAGTTCTAGAGACCATACAAGTACTACATGAACAAAATGTGAAAACAAGCACCTGTAGGTTCCTTTTTTGGTGGGAGATGAGTCATCCACCCCGAAACGAGAAGGCTTAAATGGACTTCCAGAGGCACTTCGTCCAGCACTGCTGGGGCTCCTTACAGGGTCGTCACCAAAATCATATGCCAATTCGCTCTCAGGCACTTGATCGCCGGCTCTGTAATGTCTCACATCCTTGATATGACCATTAGAAGATGCAACAGGAGACATCTCACCATCATCCCAAAGAGATGATAATTTTGCATTTTCAGCAGAAGCTGGGTTTTCAACAATTGTGCCATTGTCCTTTACAAGACCAAACCCTGTTATGACGCATGGCGTAGTTAGGAACATAATAAAATTAACCAAAAATGAAGAAAGTAGGTTGCTTATGTATAAGACGCCAAATCTGAACAAATATCTGTCTGCGATAAAAAAAAAGGTTGCTGATGTATAAGACACCAAATTTGAACGAGTAACTGTCTGTGCGATCAAGATCAACGTGTAATTTGCACACTCGCAATGTAGAAAGGTTCACTAGTAAAGAAGTTCAGACTGACATGATATCTTAATATATGAGGTAGTAGATGAAAAAGAGCGACAATACAGAAGAAGAAAATACATTGGTTTTATCTACAGCATCCACATAAAAAACTTACTTAACAATAGAGAAATACTCCCTCCGTTCCACAATATAAGATATTTTAAGTGTTTCACATGTTGTCTAGATTCAGACTAAAAGGAGAGAACATACTCACTAAAATGAATGTGAAAAAGGTCTAAAACATCTTATATTGAGGGGAGTAGATCTCTGTAAAGTCATTCTTTAATTATTTTTTCATAACTGGTGAAAGTGACAACTAATAGAAACTGAAACGCTAGACATTTCCAATATTTCATGGAATTAATTGGTGCAAGCACAATATCTTGAATTGGGAGAATGGTCTGCACGCCATGCGAAATTACTCCACCATATCACAATAAACAGTTTTGGAAGGAAATGCACTTTACTTTGGATAAAGGGTATGCTTAAATTGTTACAAAACAATACTTTGGTTCATGGCCGAAAAAATTCGTTTTGTGTGGATGACAGAATACTCTTTGGCATACCAATGTTCCATTACCAACTCTAGTTCATTTTTCTAGCCAATGTTCGCATACTCATGGGCAAGCAAAACCTTGACCAAATAATTGACTAGCCAATTTTCGGTCAGGCAACCTTGGGCAAAAGAAAAACACCCAAAAGGCCCATGCCCCAGCTTTTAATAAAATAAGAGTTCTTCTCTCGTGAACTAAAAAATATGTATAACTACAATTGCTCCTGTCAATACTTAATAAAATCAGAGTTCAAAACACCCACAGTACTTCAAGTATCTATAACAGTATAAGTAATAATGTGACAAGATCGATAGAAAAGTATTTGACCTTCATCCTCAAATTTATCCCAGTCTTCATCCCATTCAAGTGCTCCCTCTTGCTGTCCAGGTTCCCAACCTAGCGAACAAAAATATAAATGGTCAAAAAATTTATGGGTTATCTTAAGTGAAATAAAAACTGAAAAAGTCGGGTGGTTGGGTACCAAAGGGAAGCTCAACCGACGCAGATGGCTTGAATTGCAGCCCAAAGTGCTTGCACCGTTCGCTAAAAGCTTTCTCCATCTCCTCTAATTGATGTTGGATTCGATCAGCTCGAACCTAAGTATACAGTGCTTATTTAGAGAGACACAAAATGTAACTAACTACATGTATGGGCTAGAACATACCTGAAGCAACCCATCAACACTTCCACCTTGTACCATTTTAATTAATGCATCATTAAGCTCAACTTTCCTCTCCTGAACGAGATTATCAACAGACAGGTGAAATGAAGATGAGGCCATCAGAGAATGAAATCACAGTAAGAATTGCCAAATCACGTTTTTCTAAGGTTTAGTGCTGCAAAACCTGAACATCGCGAAAAGCAGCTTCATCAACTGCCAGTTTAGACGCTAGCTCTGCCACTTGCTTGTATTTCTCTTCATATTTTTTAGATAACAATTCGACCTGAATTAAATTGAACACCGTCCATCATTTTGCAAAGAATCCACAACAAAATACGGTTTAAAATGAATTTGCATGTCTGCACCATTTAGCATTAGAAAAGTAGTTCTAAAGGAAGAACTAGAATGCCACCATACGTCATATATGAAAAAAATTAAGCAGTGTTATGTACCTCGCGTTTATCAGAAGACGCCCTTTCTGTGATCTCATTAAGTCTATTGTCACACCGACTTTTATATAGGACCTGTCACAAAAGAAAAGTAAGGAACAAACACATTATGACTAAAACACATCTAAATAAGACCAGCAGATGCAATTGGTCACATAGTACATAGGAGTCAGAATTTATTTACAGAGTCCTTATCATTGTACACATATGAAAACTACTATTAAAAATCGAATGTGCTTACAAGATCTTGCATTTTTGTGCGGTAGTATTCTAGTTTCTCTCTGGAATCTAGGATCTGCTTCTCCACCTCAACCTTCAAAATGCAAGATACAAAAGAAAGAGACAAACTGTTTTAGACTTTAGCAAGGAGGAAACCATGAAATAGATTAAGCAGCAGCTGCAAGCCTGCAACTACAGAGCATGATACCAGCATCTGCCTGCATTTATAGGATATTGCTTATTGAGCTCTACATGATTTTGTTTATAGTAGAGTAATAAACAAAGCTCTCCTTAACGTGCAATAAAATGAGTGCCAAAAAAGGTAAAACATATTTTCCAAAAACAATTCTGAACAAAAGTATGAGAAAGCAGTAATTCTCCCTCCCGCTCTAAATGGTGTCTTGGCAAAGGTTGCTTATGAAAAACTAAGTAAAATTTTTGTACCAAGGAATGCTAGAAGGATGGCACTTTTCTGCTAAATAAATGGACAGTTCAGGGTTCCAAGATTTTCTGTTTGATAAGATGTAATTGTTTGAATGATTGTTTTACCGATATAATATATAAAAGGCTCAGTCCATGTAATTAGATTTTCCCTAGAGCTTAATTTAGATTTTGCACCAGGCTCCAATTTCTCAAGTACAACGGTACAACCCTCGTCATAATTAATACATGTATTCGGTTGTACTTGCTTAAATGACTAATAATAGCAGCTTAAATTATTCTCAATGTACATCAGCTGCCTGTGAACACCAAATCCAGTCTGGTCAAACCGTCAAAGTGGGGAATGAATGGTAAATGATCAGCAGTTCAGATATACGGAAGGGGTCCAAATACCTTCTTAGGAGCATTAGCTACCTCCTGTGCAGTTGAGTTCAGCCCACTTCTGTCATCCTTGCTTCCCTGAGCTGCCGCATGATTATCCATACCAGGCATGTAAGATCTTGGTTGCCCTTGTCTTGTAGACCCGTCAGTCTGTGGTTGTGGCAAGGGTGGACGTACACCACCAGTAGGCAATCCAGGTGCACCAGGACCCCTATTCGGTAACCCTAGGCCAACATCAAATATCTTATGAGCAGCAGGCCAAGAAAGCTAAACACAGGATGTCATGTTGCAGCTTGCACCACAATACCGCATGTAACTGAGATCTGCCAGGCAATACAACTATTACCTTGATTATGTTGCCATGATGGGGCACTATATGCTGTCGAAGGCAAGCCTGTTGCTCGTAACAGTGTCTCATCAAATTTAAGTGAGTCAGGGAGCGCTGGAGGGAGAGGAGTTCCAGCTCGGTGCCTCTCCATTAAATAAAGAGCTATGCAAAACTCTCTCAGAGAAAGCATGCCGTCATTATCTTGGTCAGACAAGTCCCACACTTGTTTCAGTATATCTACAAGTATATAAAGGAACAACAATTGCATTAGCCAGTGGCAATGGTATTCGTGAGGGGTATGTTCGCACATCATATGGAAACCATCGCAGAAACAGAACTAAAATAGAATAATAACATTATGGAAAATCAATGACAGAAATAGGTTTCGAACAAGGAGCTCAAGAAATAAGCATTGTAAATGAATCCTGCAGCTGAAATGCATAATATAGTATCTTATAGATAGAAATACAGATTTGCATGCTTAGGACAGTAAAGTTGGTGATGATATCCCACCTCTTGGAAGTCTCCAGCTGAGAAACAGAGTACGAGCTTCTGCACCGGTTATTTTGCCATCTCTGTCCTTATCCACATCCCCAAAGACTTTAGTGTATTTCTGGATATCCGACTGATTAACTTTTGGCCATTGAGAAGTAGAATTAGAAACCCCGGCAGAAACACCTGGAGCTGGAACACTCGGCTTTGTGATAGGCTGCGTCTGTTGAGGTTGGCTGCCGCCATAACTCACTGTTGGAGTACCTTGGAGAGAACCAGGCTGTGTTAGATTAGCATGGTTTTGGGAGCCGGTCGGCATGGACATAAAGCCAGATGAGTTGGGCATCGTGCTTGTCGGAAATGCAGGTACGGATGTACTCGGCTTTGGCTGCGTAAGTGCAGAGAAGATGTCAGTGCTTGCTCCCAAGCCACTGGCAGGGCCATTTCCAGATAGCACCAAAGCTCTCGAATCTTGAGGCGGTACAGTACTGTTGCTCTGGGGAGGCAACGATGACGCCGACATTGCGTGTGCCAGCAGTCCAGAACCCATGCCCATTGAGCTAGAGGTTCCAAGCCCAAATCCAGCCGATGCCGTCTGTGAAGGAACAGCTGGTCCTGGAGAAGGCTGCCCAACATTACCTCCTTGCCAGCCAACTGATCCTCCTCCCATGCCGCCCCCACCTAGCGGGCTTTGATTCATTCCAGTTGCCTGAAGCGATGCTGGGGGAGCTCCTGCCTGAGGCGGCCTCATGAAACCAGTGCCTGAAGTGGGAAGCTGCTGATTAAATCCCATGTTGTTAGGAGGCTGTGACTGAGCACCCCTCGGCCCTGCAAACTGGTTTGGCGGCATAGCATTAGCGCCGCCCTGACTCGCAGCCGGCATCATCGAGTTGACGCCTTGGGGTCGCGGGACAGCAGCTCCGGCATTCACCTGCGGCGCACCGCCAATTTGAGCGACAGACGGCATCATACCACTTCCTTGTGGCCTCGGAGCGGCAGACGGCATCATACCACTTCCCTGCGGCCTCGGAGCAGCAGCAGCAGCAACCGGGTTCATCTGCGACTGGGCAGCTCCAGCCTGCCCCGGAGCCGGTGTGATCGCCGCATTACCTTGGGGCCTAGGAGCACCCGCCGCGCCCGCACCACCGGCCTGCGGAGGGGACGGCCCTATCTTGGGAGGTGGAATTCTTGCAGCGGCAGGGCCGTAGAGCGCGGACTGCACTATGTCGGGCGTGAGCTGGCGGCCGCTCTGCGCCACGGTTACGAGGCGCAGCATGTTGAAGAACTCCGGGCGGCCGAGGAAGCCGGTCTTGTTCTGATCGGCGTGCATCCACACCTGCAACGCACAGATAGCAGCAACCCCGTCAGCAAGCGCCTCCGAATCCGCGTCGCGGGAGATCTCAGTCACGGGGAATTGGAGCAGGGGGGAGGGAGGGGGGTTTACCTGGGCGAGGACCTGCTGCGGCAGGCCGGCGCCCTGGAAGAAGGCGACGGCCTCCTGGCCGCTGATGCGGCCGTCCTGGTTCAAATCGGCGCGGCGGAAGTAGGCGTCGAAGGCCTCCGTGGCCGCCATGGCCGGGATCCGGGCGCCGAGGGGGCGGATCTGCCGGCGCCTGCTGCGGGAGATCTCGGGGGAGCGTGTCGCGGGGCTGGCGGGCGGGAGGGAGCACGAACCTCTGCAGTGGTTGGGGTCCTCCGGACGGCCAGCTGCTGCAAAACTTTGTTTAAGTGCCCCCTTATTAGAGCATCTCCAATAGTTTGGTAAAATTAACTTGCCAAATGTTGTGTTTTCACAAGTTGCTAAAAGAATATGGCAAGTTAAAAATCTGGCTCTCTCCAACAGATCCGTATTCTCAACTTGCCAAAACAAAAAAAAGCATGGCCCACCAGTTGAGGTAGTTGGCCGGTACCGATCGAGACTTCTTCCTAGCGCGATCGTGAAGGAGCGCCGAGCGCTATCGTGTAGGGCGCCCAGGAACTGATCGGGAACGGGTCATCTGTGCTTGTTCTTGATCGGGTAAGCATCATCTCCTTCTCGCATCGGGTAAGCATCATGTCCCATCCGCCTCCAATTGATCTAGGTTTTGTTCTTGATCCTCAATACTTGTTCGTCAGGAATCATGCCTAGGAAGAGATCCCGTGCGCGAAGACAATTGGAGGAGTCATCATCCGATGACGATGAATCGCTGATATCATCGGCTACTCAAATTGTGCAAGCCTTCTCCAATGACAAAGGAAGACACGGTGGCTCTGTCAAAGGTCATAAAGTTATTTACCGTGACAGAGAAGGCGGCCATGACAGGATGTATCAAGATTATTTAACGGACAATCCAACATACGGCCCCGAAATATTCCGTCGAAGGTTCTTGCTCTTTAACTTCAGATGAATTTGTTTTTATAATGTGCTGAAATATTATTAGAGTTGCTAATCATTAGTTATGTCTTCTTCAGGTACAGGATGTCTAGGGAGCTTTTCAAACGCATAATGAATGCTGTTGAAGCGCACGATGATTACTTTGTGCAGAAAAGGAATGCGTCCAATGTTCTTGGATTGAGTTGCTTCCAAAAAATCACTGCCGCAATGCGTATGCTCACTTATGGGGTTCCAGCTGATGCGACAGATGAGTACGTGCGCATTGGCGAAAGTACTGCACTTGAGAGCCTACGAAAGTTTGTTGCTGCAGTTGTTGAAATTTTTGGAGATGAATACCTCAGGTATCCCAATGAGGCGGACACGGCACGCTTACTTGCAATGGGTGAGCAAAAAGGATTTCCAGGAATGTTAGGGTCCATTGATTGTATGCATTGGGTCTGGAAGAACTGTCCATATGAAAAACAGGGTCAGTACAAGGGGCATGTGGCCAAGCCCACTATCATCTTGGAGGCTGTTGCTTCGAACGACCTTTGGATATGGCATGCCTTCTTTGGAATGCCCGGGTCTCATAACGACATCAATGTTCTTCATAGATCTCCTTTGTTTGATAACCTGGCGGAAGGTAGAGCTCCACAAGTGAACTATTCTGTTAATGGCCACGACTATACAATGGGTTATTACCTAGCAGATGGTATATACCCTTCATGGGCTACTTTAGTGAAGTCCATCACGCTTCCTATGGGGAACAAGAGGCAATATTTTGCCAAAGCGCAAGAAGCAGCGAGGAAGATGGTCGAGAGAGCTTTTGGGGTTCTTCAATCTAGGTTCGCCATTGTTCGAGGACCAGCTCGCATTTGGGACATGGAGACTTTGACATTGATCATGAGGGCTTGTGTCATCATGCACAACATGATTGTCGAAGATGAAGGATTCGTGGTCGACCCTAATGAGGGTTTTGATTACGGTGGTGACAATGTCCAACCTGCTCGTGGTCAAGCTCATCGCACACTTGATGAATATATTGAGGCGCATAGACACATCAGAGACAAGGACACACATGTGCAGTTGAAAGAAGACCTCATTGAACACCTGTGGAACCATCATCCAGATTTATACTCGTACAACATATGAATTTCTATGTTTTATAGTTTATTTTGATGGACTCATTTGTATTAGCTATACATGTATATTTCTTCCAGTTGAACAATGTAATCGGCGATTTGTTTTAATTGAAGCAATGAAGTCTTTTTTTTACAAGTGCCGTGTATATATGCTTCATTTAGCATAGCAGTTTCTGTCGGCCACCGTCAGTAGCATGCGGTAGGCGCATAGTTTACTTTACCATATGCTTCATTTGTATTAGCTTCAGTAGCATGCGGTATCAGTGCATTTGTATTAGCTTCAGTAGCATGCGGTATCGGTTCATTTGTATTAGCTTCAGTAGCTTCAGTAGCATGCGCATAGTTAATAATTCTGAAACAATATATTGTTTATAGCTGATAAAACAAAGGGTCTGCTGAATGAAGTAAATAGACTAAAGGTTCATATGATGAAGAACTAAAATGACAACAACTAAATTTGATTTCCAAGACGCCTAGTGAGAATGTCCTGCTGCATCATCTGAAGCCATTGAAGCTGCATCGGGTTGAGGCCGTTCATGTCCGCCAACATAATTTCTTTTTGCTGTTTCAGCAACTCCGCTTCAGATCTTTTGTGTTCTGCATCAGCTCTTTTTTTCTCTAGCTCTAGTGCTTCCTTGTCTAGCTCAATTGAAGCCATGAACCTCTCCTGTTTTGCCTTCTCTTTCTCCTTATCTGACTCCTCCTTCTTTGCCCACATCTTGTCCAAAGCCTCCAAGCAAGCTTCCCCACCTCCTCGCCTAAGATTTTCTTTTACCTTCTTAATCCCATCTGGCCTCTTCCTTGCTTGTTTTTCTTGACCACCAACATCTGTGCTCGCTTGTTCATTGTCGGTGCCTTCGTCATCCCTTGGCCTGGACACCTTTGCGGCCTTCTGTTTCTTGTTGCTTTTATCTTGTTTCTCCAACTCCGCAAGTTCTACCATCTTGGCTGTCCACTTGTCTTCCCCCTTCAGTATGTTCCAACAAGGAATAAGAGTGAATTTCTTTTTGTCCTTGTCTAGCTCCGTGTACATCTTCGAAGCTTCTGAAACCTGTAGAAGCAATGTATCAATTTATATATCAATTAAAAAACAAATTGTGGTAAAAGATTAAACACATATAATACATACCATGTCTGTGATAGTATGTCCACTTTGATGCCTACGTTGAATCGCCTCATAGCATGAACAAAACTTGTTCACTTGAGCCTGAATTGTCAGCCACCGATGCATAATGGAACTTTCTGTCCGCACAGTCTCAATTTTGTTGTTCTTCTCAAAAAAAGCATGAACTCTACCCCAAAACGTGGTACGGTTTTGGTTGGCCCCGTGGATGGGATCCTTGCTAACGTTCAACCAGCCAGAGCAAACAACTTCGTCCTCCTTCCAATGAAAATTTTTGGCCCGCCTGGTTCCCTTCTTACTACGACTTGATGTCACAACTTCGACATCGCCGTCTTGAGTAGTCTGTGTCTCTGGATAGATTGGAATGGTGAGGTCGTCGAAACCAGCAACACGGCCATCTTGTCCATTCAGGAGAATGTCCGACAAGAAACCTTCTCCTTCCATCTCCATGAGTCTAAAAAAAATGTAAACAATAGAATTGAGAAGAATGCATTGGTACATACAACCAGGAGGTACAAACTGAATTCCTAGAAATCATCAGCAAGGTATATACAACCAGTACGTACAAATTGAATTCCATCACCTGGAAATCATCTATCACCTAAACTCCTGAACCCTAGCTAGACAACCAGTACGTACAAACTCATGTACCAGATACAGATCAACAGAAACCCTAGAAGGTTTCTTCACACGGCATGAACCCTAGAAGGACTACACACGGCATGAATTGATCTACACACTGTCATGAATTGATCTACGCACAGCGGGAACAAACTCATCTACTACACACTGGCATGAATTGATCTACACACGGCAAGAACGGCGGGAAGTACCTGCAGGTAGCGACGGCGGCCAAGAACTGATCGGCCAGGCGGGACGATACGTCGAGAGGCGGCCAGGAACTGATCGGCCAGGAACGATACGTCGATACCTTGATGGCGGCCGGGCGGGAACGGGGCGGGGAACTTTCCTCCAGCGCGCGGGAAGGCGTGCGGCGCCGCGCCAAGACGGGATTCGCATGTGGATTCGCACGCGTATTTACCCGCGCGCGGACAGCCTCGTTAGCAAGTTGCTAAAATTTCCAAAGTCAGATAGCAAACTGTTGGAGATCTATTTTTGCTTGTTTTGCCAAATTTTGAAGATAGCAACCTCTTTTACAAAACTGTTGGAGATGCTCTTACCCTCGTGTTTTTCAGTCTTTTTAATGTTAATCAAGCTTATCACATCACTATGCTGCTGAATTGCTGATTATGTAAGATTAAGCTGGATCTATTTTATAAATCTGTTAAGATAAAAATGGCCAGTGAAAAGAAGGTAAATAGGGTAGATCGACATTTTAAAGTGGTACTCCTTCATAAAAACTGTCGGGGGAAAACAACATGGGGAACACTAGAAGTACGTACGCCCTTTGACATTCTTTTTTCGGTCGGAGGGAGTAGAAAAAATTACCGGAGGCATCCTTTACTAGGTATGCTGAGCCGACCCATTTAGTTCATAGATTAGACGATGATTGTAACCATGTTTCGATAAGTTAATAAAGCTCGCAGCTCCGCATCTCTACCAGGGTGATCTGCCTATCTAGTGAAATAAAATTGTTTAAATGATCCCATAACCTCATTTTTTGTTTGACTCCCATTTTCTACTGTTTCATGCCGGTTCACTCTTCGACATCGAATTATTTGAGATTTTATATGTTGGTATAGAAGTGACAAGGTGTTAACTCGACAAGTCCCAGGGTTGTGCACCCCGGGTTGATTGATGGGGAGAGAGATGAGTGCAGGTGGTCACGACGGCTGACAAGCAAGGGTTTACCCAGGTTCAGGCACCCGGAGGATAACACCCTACTCCTGCTTGTCTGGTTATTGATGCGAGTTGTGGTTACAATGGCGAGATTGCGACCTCGCTAGGGTTTGTGGTGGTAGCTATGAGCTTGTCCTTCGGGACGAACAACCCTCCTGGCTTTATAGGCAGCCAGGTCTCGGGTGGTTGGTGCCGATGGCAACTACAGATATGGCAGGTTATACTTCCTAACCGACCTGGACTAGGTTACATGGTACCCTACGTGGGCCTTCTGTGGGCTTCCATATCCTTGGCGCGGCCCAGGTAGCCTTACCGTGGGCTACCCGAAAGGCAGCCCCACGTCAGTAGCCCCCGAGTGCTTGGTCGAAGCGTAGAATCGAGCAAAGGACTCCTTCCTCCTGGACGCGCCATTGGATTGCTTGATCTTGAGCTTGAACTCGATTTCTTCAGTCGAACCGGCCGCTCCCGATGGGAGTAACCTTTGCAGTCGAATTTCTTTGCCTTCATCTTCTTGCGAAGCTTGCTTCTACTCGGCCCGTTTGGCTTACTTGTGGATGGATTCGGCTGCTCGAGCTTACTAGGCTGCCACCCGAATGATTTCTTCGGGTTCTCGGATCATCAGCCGATCCTACTTTGTTGGTTTCAGCTTTGAAGCTTACTACTCGAATCACTATGTCGAGTTGCTCCAGTTAATTTTGTTGCCGTTGGCTTGATGACGTCACTGGTGACGATCTATTGCACGCCTCTGCGCCCGATGGGACGTGACGTGGCGGGCCCCGCTGTCAGAGCTGACCGCGGTCAACAGTTGTCACGTCTCCGAACTGGGCGCGAAATTTGCGCGGCATGATGACGACGCCTCGGTTTTCGTGTGTACTGGACGAAGTGGGCGGCGACGGTTTGTTTCCTCGTGCGACACGTGGACGACATGATGTGTCTGCTCGAATCCCTTGTTCTGTGGACGGTTGAGATGAGACTTTTCGAGGCATAAGTACTGCGCTTTGACGCGAGGGACTTCATCTTCTCCAATCGCTCTGTTTCCCCTTTCCTCTGCGCTCTACCATTTTCGTCGCCCTCCAGAGCTCCGTGCAATCTGTCCGTACGCCCTTCGCTGCCTCGTGGTACCATGGGCAAGCCGAAGAGCGCCGCTGGCTCCTCCGCCGCCGCCGACAAACCCAGGCTGATGAAGAAGCCCGACGGCGATTGGCAGAGATCGTCGGTGAAGAAGGCCGATGTGGAGCTTTTCCGCGCGCAGGGTCTACTTCCACCTGCTGACCAAGTCCAGGTACGCACCCCTGGCAGAGAGGTTTTCCCCACTCCCCGCGACGGGGAACGTGTTTTCTTCGCGGATTTCCTTCCGCTGCACGATTTTGTGCACGGTCTCCTGTATGCCTATGGGGTTCAGATCCATGATCTGACCCCCAATGGCGTCTTGAGCATCGCGGGCTTCATCGTGCTCTGCGAGTGCTTTCTGGGTGTCGCGCCCCATTGGGCATTGTGGAAGTCGCTCTTCCTCGTTCGCAAGAACGTTGGGAGGAGCGGGTTGACCTTCCCCGTAGGCGGCTTCGGAATCCAAGTGCGCGGTTAATAATGGACCTTGCTATTATGTAGCATATAATAATGGACCTTGCTATTAAGGGCACGTGCCCCAGATTAGCTTTTCGTGGGCACGGAAATAGTATGGCAACCGAGTATTGCATGCAGTTGCCATGTAGATGCTTTTTGGATATTAGAGTTTAATTTTTTTATTTATCAAGCCATAAATCAAATTGAAAATCCGCTTTCACGGTTGACTTTGTCGTGACGAGATTTTCAAAACTAAATCCCATCTTGATATGTTTTGACAATATTTTTTTCTGACCCAAGTTACCATATTATAGTCACTTAGTCACGAGGTATTGTCAAGTTGGTTGCAAGATTAAAATTAAATGGTTGCCTGGTTATTTGAACTTCTTTACTCACCAACGTAAATTGTTTCATGATGGTATTCCATATTTTACGTGTTTTCGAATGACTCAAATACTCACTATTTGATGCGTAAATCATGGATATGTCAAAAAACACATAAAATTTACCTGGTAACGAGGTATTATTTGGGTGGTAAGTGTTAGCTAGTAATATGGCAACTACGACAATATAATCTGGCAACTAATGATGAAAAAAAAGTTTGTCAAAACATATTAAGATGGGATCTTGTTTTGAAGTTCTCGTCGATCCGAACCCAACGGAGAAAACGAATCGTCAATCGGATGAAGAGATAATTTATTTTGAATTTTCAGTTATGGAAAAGATTCCTTTCATGCATACATGATGTTGATCTCACGCCCCTATAGGGAGAGATTCCTAACATGCATCCGCCGGATTGAGGAATTCTATAGGACACGGACGTTAGATAGATTAACCGTATAATAATTGTCGAAAGGCTAAATTTAATTTATGTGATATTTTTTATATGAAGACTAAAAATGGATGATGTGTACAATTGTATGGATGAAAAGTAAATGACATGGATAGATTGCATGCATATATTGTCATGAGTGGGATGATATGGATAATTGATTGACTATGATAGTCCATGATGTAGATAGTTTGCATGTTGAGATAAAGAATCATAAATGAATAGATATGGTTATACAATGTTTTTCACAACTATTTTATACTCAATTTGGTGTGTTGCAATAGAGGGTATCTTTACCCACGGCTGATCCTTTACCCTGTCGGGTGAAGAGTATGAAAAAGTTTATAAGCGTAAAAGGATATGGATACGGATGACTCTACGCTGTCACTACCCATACCCTACGGATGCCATCCTAGGCGAGACTGTGGTGCTAGGTCCGAAGCGTCGGCGACAGGGCCTTCTTGTGTCCGAGCTACTTTAGAGGATGGTGTGTGGCTACTGCCTCTGGGTTGAGGCCCAACTGCGTGTACTGGATGGCGCCATGCCATAACCTGAACCTGCTGCATGTGTTTGACATTGCCGCCGGTAGCATGGTTCAGGTGCAGGATCCGTTCAAAGGTGTCCGGCCCTGCAGGTCTGAATTGTAATGCAATTTGGATGCTTCCTATGGATACGTGAACAGGGATAGATCATCGATGGATTAATTTCTACATGTTGGTTTTGTTGCTGCGATAATCATGCAAGTCCTGTATCTTGTACTCTGAATAACTCGGGCGTCAACTGACTTTGTTTGTGACATTTCATATGTTGACCTTGTAGCGTCATAATAAATCTAGGGACGGTTTCTGAAAATTACACCTGATATTTGTTTTATAACCATTACACCCGATATGTTGAATTAAATGGGCTATATGTTACATATGGACATCGTTAATAGTACATGCACGTTTCTGTATAGGAAAACGTTACTAGAGCTTTGTGAGCTGAGCTGACTATAAATCGTCGCTTCCTAAGAAAATACTCCCAGATCATCGATCAGAACATCCCTCAAGCTCACTACAAGGAAGAAGAAGCATGAAGACCAGCGTTCTCCTCGTCGTGACTGCCTTGGCCGCCGTGGTGTTCGCCGGCGTGTGCCGCGCCTCGAAAGACATGTCGATGGAGACGCTGCCAGCGGCGACGACGATCGCCTCCACGTGCCAGGCGGCCCACAACGTCGACAGCCGCGTGAGCCAGAGCTTCTGCAACACCCAGCTGAACGCGCAGCCCCGCGCGGTGTACGCCGACACCAGCGGCCACGCGGAGGCGGCCGCGGCGGCGGGCGCCGACAACGCGGTGGCCGCACGGGAGGAGACGCAGAGGGCGCTGGAGCGGCTGGACGAAGGCGACGAGCAGCAGGATGAGGACCCGGCCGTATACAGGCGCGCGCTGGAGCGGTGCGACCGGCTGTACGGCATGGTCAAGGAGACGTACGCGGCGGCGCGCCAGCTGATCGCCGCGCAGAGGTACGGCGAGGTCGAGCGGGAGCTGGCGACCGTCGCGACGATCGCGCGCTCGTGCGACTACGGGTTCACCCTGACCCGCCGCGCCGGCGCGTCGCCGTTCTTGCGGTACAGCAAGGACAACGCGCAGATCGCGCTCCTCATCGTCGCCATCACCAACCTGGTCAAGTGACTGCTTCTTCCTTCCTTCCGTCGGCGGCGGCGTGTTCCGGCTGTCGGTGCATTCGTGTGTCTTCTTTCCATGACAGAAAGGTTTGGATGCTAGAATGGATCAATGAATAATAAGCAAAACAATACGGAGTAGAACTTCTTCATCGCGTCGCAGTACCGAAACATCTGCTCTAGAGTCCAGAGGTCTCACTGCTTCAACCCTTTTTGGTTGAAAATACTATACTATACTACTATCTACTATGTCATCATTTTCCCGAATACCGACACTCCCACGGTTTACAAACAGGTGAACCCGCTTGCACCATATCTGATCAAACATTTCATATGTAAAACTTGTTACAAATACCTTAATATCATATGTATGTATGTTTAAAATCTATTTTAAAAAGAACATCATCCATCTTCTTTATATGAAGTTCATGTATAGTTTCATGAAGGACCGCTAATTCTTCCAAAATATAACGACCACGCACGAAAGTGGTCTACGTAGGTCTTATGACAGTGTGAGCAGCCCCTCTTACATACTCTATTCGTCGCTACCTTTGTAAAAAAAATTGAAGCTGACATTGAGGAGACATATGGGGTCGGGTAGCAGTGTCGTTTACTGAGGAGACATATGGGGTCTTACATACTCTAGGACCGGTGGTTCGGGTAGCAGTGTCGTTTACAGTGCTTCCTTCTTCAAGGTGTTGCTTGGTACGGGGTGCGTCGGAATGTTTGGAGCGTGGTGGTGCAATGTCGGAGGGCGCAACAATTGCGGGTCGTCATTGTCTTGTCAATTCGCCTTTACCTTCATTTATTTTCTCTTTGGGTTTGGTGTTTGCTGTTGCCCCAGCTTGTGTGGTGTGTGTTGTATCTTGGACGTTGTGCTGTCTGGCCCAGCAGCGGTCTCAAACGTGGTTGCTTTATTTATAAAGCGGGGCTAAAGCCTGTTTCGAGAGGAGACATATGGGGCGGGAGTGCTAGATTTTATAGTGCTTTTGTAGGAAAAATAATTACGGTGCCAAGATTTAATTGAAAACGAGACAATTCTCCTCGATGAAAGCTAAACCACATAGCCATCATGTCGCCCTTGATAACATCCTAATTATTTGATTAAATGCCATAGGAAACCTGTATGGTCCCGGAGCTTGGTTTCACACCGAAACAGAGTCCTACTCGTCGGCCACCATTTCATGGAAACCATATGTATCTGTTTGAATAGCATATATATGCATGTTATGCTTCATTTTACATTCTTAAGTGTCTCCACGTAGAGATTTAAACTGTATTGTTTGAGAAAAAACTCGATTGAAAAAATGTCATTGCCTGTAACACTACAAACATATTTCATTGTGTATTGACGGATATTTGATTATGTAGAATGACCATCGCTTTATGTTGTCGATATTGCATGTGTGACTACCCTTTCTAGACGCCGAGATGGGTCGTGCATGGTTCCCCCTCCCCCCTCTTTCCTATTCCGGTCGTTGTCAACTACTACCTTTTTTTTAATATAAGACATTTTAGCCTTTTTACACATTCACATGTCCAAACTTAAATCTAGACATGTTTTAGGGTCCATATTCACTCCTTTTTTGTTTATCGAGACAACATGTGTAATAGCTAATAATCTTATATTAAAAAATGGAGGGAGTATGATGAACAATATTCTCCTAACGTGTCTTAATATGGCTCTATATTGTTATGTATTTATATTTTTCTTCTTGATAAGGGGAAGTTCTTGTTAATTCGGAATGTCACATCAAGGTGATAAAAGTAAATATATAGTGTCGTCACGAGGCTAAGTGATGAGATGCACACAACTACACAAGATAACCAAAAATCGAAAAGGGGCATAGAGTACCAAGGTGAACGGAGTGCGAAATTGTCATGCATGTTGGATAAACCTCAAAACCGCTTGATCCATATCCACCACAAGATAACAACTCATTGCTTGAAAATAGACCAAAGCCCTAGCAAATGCAACATCCCAGCTCATTTGGGTTGAAACTGTTCTTGACGAACTTGGAGTAAAATTGACCAACAATTCTTTCTTATGGTGCAACCTATTTATCCGTCAATCCAATATTTCATCCACGTATAAAAGAGATTGATTATCACTTTGTGAGAGAAAGAGTGACAAATATAGATAGATTATCACTTTGTTCATAAATTTCCTAGTACTCAGCCTCATATTAGTAGCTCTAAGACATTTTTGCCCCTTCCAATATGATTCCGCACCCTCCAAGCATGAGTCCTACTTGTGGTGCATTTTACTGCAACTAATTCATCCCGATTCGAGGGGTGCCAAGTTTGTCATAATAATAAGAAATGCACATTTGAGTCCTACAAGTTTGTTAACCGTGTCACCCACAATCAGGGTCACATCATTTATAACTTGCACACATGTCATGTTTGACCAGTGCCATGTGGCTGTATTTTTCCTAAAATCCCTCTAAAATTTATTTAGTTTAATTAGATGGTCCCTGCTATCAGACTGTGCATCTCTCGCGCGACTCTGCAACTGAAACAATCTTTGTAACTATAGTTTTCTATTATACCTAATTAACATAATAGAACAAAAACTATTCCTTATTAAGTCACAACCTTATTTGGTAATTTGAGACAATATTTTGCAGTGAGCACAAGCATCCTATTTTATTTTCATACAATATACGCTAAGAGCCATTTATCTAACTTGGTACCCACAACTTTGAAATAAAAAATATTGCATATTTATGTGCATAATAAGCTATTGAATAGCATATACATACATGTTATGCTTCATCTTATATTCTTAAGTATCTCCGCATAGAGCTCTAAAATGTATTGTTTGAGAAATAGGCTCTTGTTAGTTCGGTATGTCGTGTCAAGGTGATACAAGCAAAAAGTGTCGTCACGAGGCCTATGCATAAGATGCATACAACCGCATGAGATAACCAAAAATCGAAATGAAACTTAGGGTACCAAGGTGACAGAGTGCTAAATTGTGGTGCATGTTGGATAAAAGTAAAACCTCAAAACCCCTTGATCCATATCCGCCGTACCGTAATTAAGCTAACAAACTAATTGCTGGAGAATAGACCAAGAACAAAAAGCAATTGCACTGTATAACAGTCATGCGTGTCTCTTTGTGTTATTTCAGAATTTCAGTGAATTACTAGTAGCTACAGTCCACACTGTGCATGCTTCGGATCCTGTCGAGTTGTCTCTGGCACGATGACCAAGTTGATACTGATTCCGCTCTCTATTTATCGTTCGATATCGATCGGTTTCCATAAAGTGCAGTAAATGTGTACGTAGCGTTTGTCGATCGGCAGCTAAATGTTGGTTTCATGTCCAGCAAATTAAAGCACAAGCATGCGTTAATTAACCGCAGATCTCTGTAAGCATGTTCATATAATCCGTCCCACCTGGAGCAGCTCAACAAGCCTTGCCAGCTCCATGCAATCACATCCCGCGGGAAGGAAGAACCATGAAGACCTGCGTCCTCCTCCTCGTCGTCGCCGCGGCGGTGTTCGCCAGCATGTGCCGCCCCTCGCAAGCCGCGACGACCCAGACGCCGCCGCCGACGATCGCCGACACGTGCCAGGCGGCGCACGACGTCGACCGACGCGTGAGCGTCACCTTCTGCAGCACCCACCTGCGCAACCACCGCAGCTCGATCGACGCCGACGCGCGCGGCCTCGCCGAGACCGCCGCGGCCGTGGGCGTGGGCAACGCGGACGCGGCGCGGTACGAGGTGGAGACGCTGCTGAGGCGGCGCGAGCGGGACGAAGGCCACGAGGAGGAGGAGGACCCGGTGTACAGGCGCGCGCTGGAGCGGTGCGGCCGGCTGTACGGCACGGTCAGGGCGAGGTACGCGGCGGCGCGCGAGTCCATCGCCGAGGGACGGCGCGGCGACGTCGAGAGGGAGCTGTCGGACGTCCCGGCGATAGCGCACTCCTGCGACGACGGGTTCAGGGAGGCCCGCAGCGACGGCGCGCCGCCGCTGTTGCTGTACGGCGTGGACAACACGCAGATCACGCTCCTCACCCTCACCATCACCGGCCTGATCAAGTGACTCCGTCTTCCCTGGCGCCGTGATTCCGGCTGCCATGCAGATCTGAATCCGACAAGGATAAATAAAGTTGGAAGATTTTGTTTCCATTACGTCTCGGTGTCGTTCGTCGGCTCGTTTGCAAATAAATGCGAACCCACGATCCCCAATCCACCCACCACTCTTCTCGGATCCCACCGGCCGCCGCCGCCACCGCCGCCGCTCGTCGGCCCAAAGTCCCTCAGCGATCGCCTCCATCGTCGTGGGCGTCATGGGGAAGGGCGACTTCCAGACGCCGAAGGCGATCGCGACCCGGATCAAGGCCAAGGGGCTGCAGAAGCTGCGGTGGTACTGCCAGATGTGCCGGAAGCAGTGCCGCGACGAGAACGGCTTCAAATGCCACGGCATGTCGGAGTCGCACCAGCGGCAGATGTCCGTCTTCGGCCTGGCGCCCGACCGCGTCATCGGGGGCTTCTCCGACGAGTTCCTCCAGGAGTTCCTCACGCTGCTCCGCCTCTCGCACCGCAGCTCCCGCGTCGCCGCCACCGTCATCTACAACGAGCTCGTCGCCGACAGGAGCCACGTGCACATGAACGCCACGCGGTGGAGCACGCTCACCGAGTTCGTCAAGTTCCTCGGCAAGGAGGGGCACGCCAAGGTCGAGGACACGCCCAAGGGCTGGTTCATCACCTACATCGACAGGGGCTCGGAGCAGGCCAGAAAGGCAAGGCTCAAGCGCAAGAGGGTCAAGTCCGACGAGCTCATGATTGCCCGCCAGATCGAGCGCGCCAAAGCTGATGGCGATGATGATGATGACCTCGGTAGCAAAGATGAATATCCAGGCTCCGATGATGAACACCAGGAGGACGACGATGCAAAAGACAAGCCAGCAGCCAAGATTGCTATTGCACTCCAGCGATCTGCGCCTGCGCCTAAGGTTAACCCTTTTGATGATGATAAGTCCAAGATGAAATTTGGCTTTGGGGAGGAAGAGGAGGAGGAGGAGGTGGCCAACAACAAGAAAAGGAAAAATGATGCAACGGATACGAGGAGGAGGTCGGCGACGGCAATTGATGATCTGATGAAGGAGGAGGAGAATGCCAAGGAGCGCAGCAACCGGAAGGACTCCTGGCTGTGTCCTGGCATCCTTGTCAAGGTGATGAGCAAGTCACTTGCCCAGAAGGGGTACTTCAAGCAGAAGGGATTGGTCAGAAGGGTGATAGATAAGTATGTCGGCGAGATTGAGATGCTGGAGAGCAAGCATGTTCTCAGGGTCGACCAAGATGAGCTCGAGACTGTCATCCCGCACATTGGTGGGCTGCTGCGCATCGTCAATGGGGCTTACCGGGGCTCAAACGCAAGGTTGCTCTCAGTGGACACACAGAGATTCAGTGCCAAACTGCAGGTTGACAAGGGACTCTATGATGGGAAAGTTCTCAGGGCAATCAAGTATGAGGACATTTGCAAGGTTGCTGATCAGTGAGATATGTTGGAATTTCATTTCAATTCTTTCTTCTGTGAAACAAAGTTCTGGACCCAATGTAGTACTAGCTCTGTCTCTTGACAGTGTATGTGATGCTGATGTTTGTGCTAGATTATCATCTATGAAGAAGTTTGGGAATGTTGGTGTTTCTACTTCATTCTTTCTACAGAAAGCACACATCAAAAAATCTTCAAATGTTTGTTCCTTTGTTACTTGTAGTGATATGCCAGCTTTTTGACACTTGCTCAACTAGTTCGTATTTCTTATCACTCAGTTAGCAATTTATTTTTTGCTAGTTATGCTTGTGCTAGAATATCATCTATTGAACAAGTTTGAGCTGATGATGATGTTTCTAGTTCGTTCTTGCTTCTGAAATCACACTACAAAAAAGTCTGATGTTTGTTTGTTGGTGGGTGGCTAGAATAATATGACAATTTAGTAAACACTTACTGAACCTCTTCATATTTATTTCCAGTAAATCTTGTTACCAGATTATTTTTTGCTAGCAAAGACTCTTATGCTTGTCGCATGACCTGAGATATGATTAATTTTCATTTCAATTCCAGCAACATTTCTTCTACGAAATGAAGTTATGAGCCCAATGACCCACATTGTTAGTTCCCTGATAGTGCATATGCATCTATGCTTGTGCTAGAATATCTGAAGCTTGAGCTGATGATATTTCTAGTCCGTTCTTGTTGTAATCGCACTGAAAAAAAAGTCTGATGCTTGTTTGTTGCCTGGTGGCTAGGATAATTAATGACAGTTTCTAAACACTTGCTCAACTTCTTCGTTTCTATTTCCAGTCTATCTTGTTAACAGTTTATTTTTCGCTAGTTTTTTTTTTGCATTGTTGGCCCATCCATTAGTATACCATAGATGTAGAATTTAAAGAAAACACAGCCAAATAATATGGGATTACGAAGCATAGTACTAGTATCTAGCAAATATTCTTATGCCAGTCTAAGAGGCATGTTCTGGAATGGAAATAGTATTTTCTGGCTTCTTGCTTGCGTGAGTTAACAATTTTGCATCTTGTGTGTTTATCATCTGTCTTGTACCTTCAAGAAGGCTATAAAATAACAGGTGCATCGTGTTAGTGACTAAGTTTGCAAGATAGTTTTTGTGCTCTGACTTTGTCATCTTGCATTAACTTGGTAAAGAGCATACATGTTGAAATATTCATACTTGTATGTCGTAAAAATACAGGAATATAAATCAAAACATGCTAGGCAAAGTGGAAAACTTTATGCATGATTTTTCAGGCAGCCCAATATGAATTTCTTGTATTCCTTACATCCTTAATCTCTTAACAATACTGTATTGTTTTCAATTGAAGTGAGACACTTTTGAACAGCTCAAAGGCAGGCTCTGTCCAAATAGAAGTTGTGCTACAACTCTTAGCCGTCAGTTATTCCGAGTTGGATGGCAGCAGAGGATACAAAAACAAGGACTCTGAATGTCTAAACACAGCGACAGAAAAATATCGCTCTAGACGACTAGAATTATATCAAGATTTTGCGTTTTGCTGTCAGTCAATCTGTGTGACTTCGTACTTGGTAGGTCTGTGTTCCTCCTCACTCTCGAAAAATAAAATCAAACGTCTCCGAACGGCAAAACACAGACTCCAAATTAAAATTAAGCCGCCAGAACACAGTGAATATAAATTAGTGCTGTTTATAGCCGGCACAACTCTATTCTTGCGTACTGAGCTATAGCACTGATCGTCGTTGTCCCGGTGATGAGAAATTGCCTCCAGTTTACGGCATGATTCGCCATCAATTCCCAGCTCTATATAAGTCATATCAACCAACGCAACAGCAAGACAAGCAGAGCAGCGATCACTTGGAGCAGAGCAGCAGCAGCAGCAGCAGCAAGAATCGAATGGCAATGGCATTGGCATCACCGACCATGGAGGTGGAGCAGGAGCTCCCCGGGTTCCGGTTCCACCCCACGGAGGAGGAGCTCCTGGGCTTCTACCTCTCCCGCGCCGCCCTCGGCAAGAAGCTCAACTTCGACATCATCGGCACGCTCAACATCTACCGCCACGACCCCTGGGACCTCCCGGGGATGGCCAAGATCAGCGGGGAGAGGGAGTGGTACTTCTTCGTGCCGCGCGACCGGAAGGCCGGCAGCGGCGGGCGGCCGAACCGGACGACGGAGCGCGGGTTCTGGAAGGCCACGGGGTCGGACAGGGCCATCCGGAGCACCGGCGACACCACCAACAGAGTCGTCATCGGGCTCAAGAAGACGCTCGTCTTCTACCAGGGCCGCGCGCCGAGGGGCACCAAGACGGACTGGGTCATGAACGAGTACCGCCTCCCCGACCACTCCCCCGGCGCCGCGCCGCCCAGGGAGGACACGGTGATTTGCAAGATTTACCGGAAGGCCACGCCGCTGAGGGAGCTCGAGCAGAGGGCCTCCACGATGGAGGAGATGATGATGATCCAGAGGCCAGGCGGCTGTACGGGACAGTACGGCTCTGGCGTCGCGGCCGGTTCGGCCATGGTCCCGGCTTCCATCTTCGCCGGAGATGATGACTACCTATTTCCGTACGACGACGTCCAGGACAACTTCCTGCTCCATTCCTCCTCGTCCTCGTCGGTTGCACCATCTGGCAACAGCAAGAACGAAGACGCGCCCAGGGATGCCAAGAACGAGGCTGACATCGCCACGGTCACCGTGGCATCGACGTCGTCTCTGCCGCAAGCAGTGAACCTGCCATGCTTCTTCCAGCCCGTGGCCGTGAACCCGCCATCCTGCATCTTCAAGCTGCCGGCAGCGAGCAATGGGGCGTCCAACCTGCCCAGGCTGCAGCTCCCGGCGGCGAGGCCACCCCGACCCTCCAGTGTCCAGCTCCCAGCGGCGAGCCATGCGGCGGCGAACCTGCCCAGCCCACAGCGCCCGGCGGCGAGGCCAGCCTCACCCTGCAGTGTCCAGCTCCCAGCGGCGAGCCATGGGGTGTCGAACCTTCCCAGCCTGCAGGTCCTGGCGGCCAGGCCACCCTCACCCTGCAGTGTCCAGCTCCGAGCGGCGAACCTGGCCAGCCTCCAGCTCCCCGCGGCGGGGCACGGAGTCTTGGAGTGGCTGCAGGACCCGTTTCTGACGCAGCTGCGAAGCCCGTGGCAGGACCAGCAATGCCTGTCCCCGTACGCCCATCTGCTCTACTACTGAGAGACGGACACCGAGAGAAGGCGACCGGAACTGGTGACGAACTCACCGATCGATCTCCAGTGCAAGAGCAAGTATGCAACTTTGATTCGAAGGAGAGTAAATAATGTTTTAGCTGTGAATTCAGTTGTACATAGTGGACTACGTGCCTATCCTAAAAGTCTATCTTTTGTGTGTTTTGTACATTTTCGGAATCATAATATGTTGAGTGTTGTTTTTCCAAGCAAGGTGCAACTACACACCCACAACTTCATTTTTTAGATTTTCCGTGTTACAAAAATTTGAAGCACCGATATCTAGATATTGTACAACAACACTTAAGTTGATCCGTAAAGTTTGAGTTTAATATGTTGTGATATTGGAGAAGAAAAAAGATATTTTTGATGAATTTATATGCATATTTGTTTGTTATCAATAACACAAAAAAGACTATTAGAGTAGGCATGTGGACCAATGGCCGGAGTCCGTTTCCCTATCCATTTCAATATCATAGCTACTAATCATCTGGCCTTTGCGAGTCGATTTTCCAAACCGACTAGGAAAAAGGGTCTTGTTCTGTTTTAAAAACCAGTTGACATCAAGACGGCTAGATTTAGATTGGGGTGTAATAGTTTACTCACTCATAAAATAGACTTGGTTAATTGTTAAGACCAACTCCAGGTGCCCAAATTGTCCGGACTTTCTCGGTGTATTGTTTATATACCGAACGGATTTACAAAACAAACATACTTCGCACATCCGAGCCGGAAAAAACTCAATAAAACCCAACAGTCTATATATTACTTGGTCCCTAGATTTTCTTATTACTTACAAGTGTTTTACACCACATGTTATGCTCCATGATCTTGTGAACAATAATCTGGAAAGAATTTTTTTTAGATGAAAAGATAAAAAATTGAGACAAATATGAAAATATTAATGAAATGGCTAAAGTGTAGAGGCGTGTGTTTCTTGGCCCAATAGATTTTGATTTGCTGCATCGGCTGGCCCAAACAAAGGCCCATAAGTGGCCTGCAGCAGATAAAGTTGTCTGGTTCGGACAGATGGTCTTTCCAACTGAAGTACTAAACTGGAAAAAACTTTTCTCAAAAATAAATAAATAACTGAAGTACTAAACTAACAGTCCATCCAAGTGCAGCATAACATTTTTAGATAAAGAAGTGCAGGCAGCTTAACTAAACCCTACTTGCACTAACAGCGCATCACCATATAAAAATCTAGTGTTAAGTGCTAGCACAGCTTTCTTCCTCTGCTACACTTTCCCACTACGGTACCTGCTTGCAATTATATAGACCAAAACCATGTACGCGACCACAGGAAAAGCTCCAACATGGCATATGTTTATCTGCAACCCCACAAACGTAAAGATCCATCACTGACCCGGCCACGCTCCTCGAGGTTACTCTAATCGGCCATGACCTCATCAGCAAGTAGTGGAATCTCCATATTTTCTACGGGAATCTCCTTGTCTCGGGACCGGGAGAATCATCAGTCGGTACACCTTTAACAATGGAATCTTGACCAGTGGTGCGTAAGTATGTACGCTCCCTTCATGCCTAAATGAGTGTACTTTTAGTGTTGCCCAATGTTAAACCTTTTAAGTTTGAGCAATATGGCTAGGTTTTTTATAAAGTTTAAGTGTACATATATATGTCGCTTCGCGTACTAATTCAGTGGCACCTAATATGACAATACCCCGTATCAGAATCTCATTTTTTTGTTGCTTGTTGTGTTCTTTGATCACTGTCAAGAAGATATATCCATGATCTCCACATATGTTTATTATTTCTCAAAATTAACAATAAAAGATAACTATAATTATGTGCACCAACACATATAAAAATCATGTGCACAACATAATGGAGAGACTCAAGAAAAGGCTTGGCTGGACAGCTTTGTCAAAAAGCCCAACTTTTTACGCCAGGCGGGGCTCTAGTTTTCCACCCGAATCCCATCCCCAAAACCCGAGAAAAAGTCTAAAATGTATAAAATATAATTCACTCTGTCTCATTAATAAAACGTTTTTACAAGCTTAATTGGCTTGCCAAAATATCTTTTTAAAATGGATTAGACGTATAAAATTAAAACATACCATATAATCTATAATACTACAGTTTTATACACTCCTCTGGCAAGATGGGAAGTTTGGGCGGGCTCCAGTCTTGATTTGTCGCACCAATCCCAACTCGAAAGTCTGACCTAGGTTCAAAAACTATATTTTATGAGATATATGCTATATTTAATTCTATTTAGTCATATAAATGAGTTTTAGTCCTAGAATAGGCTATTTTCACTGTTTCGGTAAGGGCCGGGCTCGACCATGGCTATGTCAGATCAAGCTTTTGTAGGCCCAGCCCAAGAAACGCCCAGGTCTATCCGAGAGTAACACACAATCACTTTGGAGAAAAAAGAAGACACAACAAAAGATACTAAAATGACTTAACTGAACTCAGCCCCAAAAGTTAATCTAACCGGGGTCGCCATCGATCGATCGTCGATGAGCTCATGGAATCTCCATATTTTCCAAGGGAATCTCCATATCTTCCGGGCCTTTGCCGGCGATGAGATGATTGGCCGTACAGCGGATTAGTTTCTCCAGGCCGGCCGGAAGAATCAGCAATGGGGTGTTTAACAAAGGGAAACCTTGGACCAATGGCGCCTAACTACGTACGCCTGAATAACCTGCGCCTTTCGTTTCGCAGGTCCGCTCACTTAGTTAATCAGAAGTAGAAGTGGTTTGAGCTTGACGACGCCCACTAATGCCCGATTCTCGGCTTGTTTAGTGCTACTTAGTTGTGTGTTCCTTGTTCCCCATAAAGTAAGGAGCTGGTGATCTCCTACAAGCTAGCTACTCCCTTCCTTGACGTTAACAACAAGACCAATGGCACGCCGCCGTAACTATTGGAGTAGCGAGGGAGTAGACCTCAATGAAGAACCCGCACCATTCTGTTTTGCAAGGCCACTAAGTTAGTCATGGGGCGCCGCAGTTGCGCCAATGCCCACACCTGACGTGATATATATGTTTGTATCAGAATCTTTGCAGGGCGATTCTATAAGTTTCTAACGGGCTAACATAAACGGACATCAAATATGTTCATGTTCTACTCATTTGGGTCGTTAAATGGATATATGTCCGGTCCATGTCCGCTCTTCCCAAACCACTCAACCAAGGGGTGACCTATATTGGTCCGCCATTATTTGGTCGATATGGCTATGTGAAAATGATAAAGTGTTTAATAATAAATTGTCTTCTCCTTTGTAGGTCATCTACCAGTGTACCGGTACAGTCCGATCATGGTCGTCTCTTCAGCGGGTGAAGCACCGAGACCTATTTACGGAGGTCTATGCACGGTTGGAGTCCACGACGAGGGATACTTTTTCCCATCATGGGTGGCAGCATAATCTACGGATTGATCCACCACCTCTTCAGGCGTAGTTGCTTTTGCTCGAACATGATATGTAATACGCCTTTATTCAGTTTCGGATTTTGTACCGTGGGACAGTTGTGTGCATCTTTGTTATAGAGGCTGGATGTAAACGAAATTTTTAAGTAATAAAGCGCCCCTTATCTAAAATATTGGTCCGCCAAGAAAGAGTTTTGATCATTTGCTATCATTTTTGGTCGCTAGGTGCTCATTGAAGACAAGGATGACCACAAGTACATCACTCTCGAGTCACTGGAGGACGACGTGTACATGAGGTAGTTTTTTTTTGGTAAAACTACTCATCTGATGTATCCATGAAGGATTTGTGCTTCATTCTGGCTGGGGCAAACGGTCGACTCACCCTATGCATGGTGACGGGTCACGGTTTATCTGAGCCACAGGGGCATGAGATACACCGGCTACGGCGGGATGAAGCACCAACTAGTGTCGATGGCGAGGAGGAATAGGACACGGTGGTCGGGATGGCCTACACGACCAAATCGGTACAGGGTGGCGGCAGGAGGGGCGAGGAGGAGCGGAGATGATTGGGTTGGGGAGTGGTCTGCTGGCAGACCAGATGTGGATGCAAGATTTATCCGTAGGCATCCGCAGCGGACGTAAAGTAACCTGGCCCAAATTTAAGTGGAAAATAGGCGATGGCGGACAGAAAAACGGGCACCATTCATTTACGTCGCGACCTTAGGGCATTAGTTTTTAGCCAAGTGGAGAGAAACAGACGAGCACGAAATCGATACGACGACCACACGGCCACAGAGTTGCCCTAAGCCTGAAGCACCATGAGCTCGCCCTCTACTCTCTCTGTTTCATATTAGATTACTTACATTTGTATTCTTAACATGTCTAAATATAACTATTTTTATACGAATGAAAGTCATCCAATTTAGAACGGAGGAACTATAACTAGCTAATCCCTCCAACTCAAAATGTTCCCGGTCATGCAGCTGATGGATCTTTGCGACTCCAATTAGTCTCTCCCGGGAACCACACACCCTACACACGCAAAAGATACATCACCTCACCCAACCATCCACGCTCCCCAAAGTTAGACTAATTGGAGTCGCTATCGATCGTGGATGAGATAGTGGAATCTCAACATTTTATAGGGGAATCTCCATGTTTTCGGCCGTGGCGGCGACGAGATGATTGGCGAAGGCGGATTACTCGGATCAGTAGGTAGACGTTTAACAAATGAATCTTGGCCTAATGGCGCTGAAGCACGTACGCTTGAAATACCAGAACCATAAGTTCTGCAGTGCCACTAAGTTAGTTAATCAACTCTACGTCGTGTTTGCGTCAGTGACACGTATGATATACAACAACTACTGCATATCTGAATCTCGGTTGGTTTAGTGCAACTGTCTCTCTTGTTCCCCCGGCCGTCAAGTAGCTGATAGCAACGATACCTTGGACCAATGGCTCGATCAAAAACAAAGTATGAATCGCATTGGCGTCAGTGGCCATGTTTAGTGCGATGTAATACTACGTATCTGAATCTCGGTTTCTTTTGCTTCTAGCTGTGTTTTGGCATAGTTTTAGATAGCCCTGTTATAGTTCTGTATAGTTTCGTTATAGCTTTTTGAGCATGTTGGCGCTAAATAAAATCAATGCATAATTTTCCGATATATACCCATTTAGCTCCAAAACAGCCCCTCGATCTATAGGCTATAATATATAACCCTTTTTGACCGGTTGCATTATTTGCTATAGTTCTCTATTTAAAAACTTTGAATTATTTGGTCCACCTCAAGAAAATCTCTTCATGATCCCTTCATATGTAGACGTTAACAACGGTATCTTGGACCAACGGTGCGTAGGTACCTATGTTAAGACCATAACTTTTGTAGGGTAACTTAATTAGTTCCATCGGTGACCAAGCTTGGCGGCCCGCGGGATATTATATGAATCTTGTAGGTTTAAGCTTGGCACCACAAATGGGATTATTGGTTGGTTCAGCGAGCTACTCAAAATAACAGACTCATTTTCTTACTAAAGATAGCCTTTTCATGGTTACTTGATCAATATGTGTGTGTTCTCCGATCACAATTATAAGTATATTTACTCTTTATAACGAATATATGTCTACACAAGTATTGGTATATGCCATTGTCTAGAACAACAAAGTGATTGGGAATCAAAGTCTCGTCTAAGGTTCTCTCTCCGTATCATTTACGATTCTTGTCAGAGAAAAACAATTCCTTCGAGATTACTTTAGTGCGTCTGACTGCTGGACTATGATTAATGTTTGGGGTTTGTTTATATGTGGAAACATGATGCTTAATTAGTGCGGACGGAGGTGCTAGCTGCGGTCGTGATTTAGAAAGTACTCCAATGGGAGGCCAATAATCATGATCCACAGGTTTTCCCCAAAAAAGAAGAAAAAACTGAAATATCCAAAGGATATGGCAGCTATATCGGCTATTGGTATTACCACCCTATTGGAGCACACATGATGTCAATGGTTGTTGCTTCGACGCGCAAATGCGGAATAATTAAGCATTAGTTCAAATTATGTGCAGATCAACTCAAATTAATAATGCGAAATCAAAGATTCTTGCACGTAAACAGATATCCTGTATGAGGGTTGAATGGGTCGTTGATCGATCTTGATCTACAAACCTGCCGAACAAAATGAAGCAACTTGTGAATAGTTAAATTATTCCTTTAACTGCAAGCTGCGTGCCGCCCACGGGTGCTAGGCACCAACGAATGCTTCTCAGCTCCTTCCTGGCCCTGTATACCTCTGTCAAAGATCCCATAAAATATGGAATATCTCCATTTTTTTTATAAAGAGTAATGTATTAACACCTATAAAATATTAAGTACACTTGACTTAATATCACGAGCTCTTCAAGACATCGAGAATACACACATTAAAAATACAAAAAAAATTCAATTTCTTCAAAATCAGCACATTTAGCAAGGTAACAAAACACGACTATCATCGTTGCTGGATCTAGTTCAATATTATTAGATCATGAAATTTTAACCTAGAGAGTAGAACCGGACAAATATTAGGCAATGCCTTTAGCAAGGACGAACGTCGAAAACACTGCAATTGCCAAGTATGGTCAACAAAGGTCAAACTAAGGGTTGCACACCAAAGCTCCCATCCCGTTACGAAGTAGCATACAAAAATCAACCATGATATGTTATCCCGTCCATATAACTCTAACCTTAGGTATTTTTACTCTTGAAATATTCCCGAACACGGATAAACACCCATACTCGTACACATCCTGTCCCAAATCACTAGAGAACTCGGTTTCCAGGATGGAAATATCGATATCGACTTATGGTCTGGCCTCATCGGTGTTACATAGGGTTAGCTGTAGTCTAATGGAGTTAGTGTCGTGATGATACGCCATCGGGTTTTTTTCCTCGTGGGTCGACTTGTTCGGCTTCGATGTGAGGCAAACGACTCTGTTTTGTTCGATGTATGGGCCGGGTTATCGTGCTTCTCAAAACGAATCAAAACTAGTCAAAATGTGATTTAATATACTCCTTCTTAGCTAATCTTTCTGAAGAATAATTGAGAAGAATATCTACAAAGACAAATACAATCAGTGAAGGTAGTTAGGTTGTAGTTTGCTCCCTGGAGATGATTAAGATTGGCAGAATGAACACAGACAGATGGACTGGCAGCATGCCGCCGCCCAGTATCATCCAGGGAACTGGAGTATCTATCTTTCTACACCTATAGCCCAACCAGAGAAGATTCACATGCACCTACAGCTCACAAGTAGAAAGCAATCACTCACAGTGAAAGAGTAGACAAACATACCTATAGCATTACAAGTTGATCTAGGCATAATGTAGCCTGTAGCCTAGCCACTAACTAAACAACATCAGCTGATGAACACTCCACTCCACACCAACTCGCCACAAACGACGGATTATTCCATGTCCCGGTAAACAAATGGGTCGATGCCGCCTGAATCTCGGACCACCTGCATGTGAGCGAGCGAGCGGTGGATCGAGCGATGTCCTAACGACCACAGCGCTAAGTATATGTCCCTCCATTATTTCCCCGGCCGTTGCACTTGCATGAAATTAACAAGACTTGGCTTTGTGTCCCACTAACTGGGAGATTGATCATAATTATTAAGATAGATAGTTGCGTGTTAATGGCTCTTTGAAAATACTTGGCCTCGTCAATGAATTAAACCAGGGAGCGAGTTACTCACTGTCATGATTTTCCTTTTTTCTACTCCCTATATAGAGACGCACATTTTCAGCAACATTATTGACATAGCAAGTAGTCTAAAAGCGTCGGTATCTGAATCTCTTCGCAAGCAACAAAACTCACGTCACTGTCGACCTAGCTCATCACCAAATTAAACTACGAATATTCCAAATTAATAGTATCCAACACCATCTCAACCAATTCAGCTGCCAGCTTATTAGCTTGGTAAGATTAGACTCCATCTCGGAGCCCCGATCTCACACACATATATTATAGAGGAAATTGAGCAAGTTGAGACTTGAGAGTTGAAGTACGAACATGTCTCGAGATTCACGACAGACAAGAATGATTCTTTTCTACAGCCAGTACTACGCACGAACGAACGTCGTACGCGGATGCCGGATGCCGGATGCGTACGTCTATCACCTGCAGCTGGATTTTTTCGTGCTAAATGATATACTAATGAACTAGGGGATGACATCGAGCCGATGTGACATTGGGGCAGTTGCTAAACTTGAGTAGTGCAATAGTCAGAGCAAAATATCAGACCCCGTTTCACAAAAGAAAAGAAAAGAGAGTGCTTCGTGGACGGTTACGTGCAAACTTGGGTCAAATATCGCACCACATTATCAACACGACCACTTCGAAATTGAAGCAGTAGTGATAAAAAATGTATGGTTTGCTGACAAACGCATTGAGCAAGCAATAAAAATTGTACGGTTTGACAAGCGCATTGCACATGTAAAATATATCATTTCGCTCTTCTTCATGGGATCTGAGCCGGTGGAACCCCGGTAAGTCCCGCTAAAAATGAGAATCTACAACTTGTTGGCACGCTTTTGAAACAAAAAAAAAGGAAACTTTTTAGATGCTACGCAACACACCACACAATTTTGTGCGCAAGGTGTAGACTTAGCCACAAACAACGAAAAAACCTTAGAATAAATCAGAGATTATTGGATATTAGATTTATTCCCAAAAAGTGTGTTATGAGAGAGAAAAACATGATTAAATTCACATATACTACTTAAGTTGAGCTTTGTTCTTACTTGGTAATACATTTGTGGGGGTACATCTAATTTGGTGCAAAAATTATATTCCCTCCCTTACTTGATATAAGGTCCGTAAGGTTTTGGTATGAATATTAAGACGCTAGTATTTGACATGTGGTGGATTCAGTTTCTCTCCTAAAAAAGATCGAGATAGGGGAGTGCATAATAGCCACAAATCGAGAGAGATGAGTACATAAGAGCCAAAAAAACACTGGATTGTGACACTAAAGTAGGGTTTAAAATAATTCGGTTTGGTCTTCACATGTGTCACTTTTGTCTAGGTCACATCTGAAAATAAAATTCTACTAAAAAATATATAGGTACTAGACATTTATATGTATTTATATATATTCAGAATCTTTAAAAACAAAAAGTGAAGGTTCTTAAATTTCAAAATTCGTGCTACTTGGAGCCCGTGCTCCGCTTGAGATTTGATCTTGCTGCTGAGAAATAGAATAAGCTGTATTCTTACAAAAAAGAAACATTTACGAGAGTCTTAAGTCAAGCCTCTCGATCGATCTCTCCCACCGGAAAAAATATCCTCACAGTAGTATTCTACGCCCAGGATACAGCTGAAAAGCGCCAGCGGGTATCTGAATTAAACTTAAGATTCCATTACTGTCGACCACATCAAATTATGATCCCAAATCAAACGGGTATCTCAACCATTTCAGCTGCCAGCTACGTTAGCTCGGTTTGATTAGCTAGAGTTGAAGCAAGAACATGTCTCGAGATCCTGGACAGCACACATCTTCTAACAACCAGCAGTGCAACACGCGTACATGACTAATAATGTACTGGTCGATGACATCGATCTGCAGGCTGATGTGACACTAGCGGAGTTTCTGTAACTCCGACGTATCGGCTGGATTCCCAACTGCAATGGCAAGAGCATAATATATATCATCGGACGACAAGAAACAAAATATTACCGTCTCCATCAAGACTGTGCCACCAGCCTACCAAGCTAGCTAGCTAGGTGACAAGAACACATCACGGTACTGTAAAACAAACTAAACTCCACACTACTTAAGTGGGTGAGTGATGCCAATACACCAGCTCCTACAATCATGGAGAGTGTAGCTAGAATTATATACTCCTACAACCAATTAGGCGATGCCAGTGCCTTGTAGTTGTGAACTACGATGTGCTATAATTTTCTTCCCTTGTGTGAAAACTATCTCGCACGTCCACCTCTCAAGGCCTAGTGCACAAAAAAAATGACGATCCAGTTACAGAAGTACACATGCGGGTTCCTCTCGTCATGGCCGCCCACCTCATGTACACATGGTCGGGGGTATGGTCTAAATTGCGGTGTTCGGTTTGTTGCTTTAGGTAACGAACACCTTCGATTGGTCTTCATTCAGTTCATCCTCAATTTCTCGCTATCCCGTGTTGTCTTATTCTCCTTCTTATCATTGTTGTTTTCTATGTTCCTTTTTCCTTCTTTCAATCTTATTGCTCCTCCTTATGCCTGTCTTCTTTCCATTCCCAAGCATACTCGTAGCTCCTCCTCCTAGATCAATGACGTGTGAGAAATTGCTCTCTAAAACCAAAGAGTGGATATTCGCTCATACTTCTTCCGTTAATTATATCATTAAGCTGTTGTTGTGAAGGACTTTAAGGAGGGAACATAGAACTACGAGAAAATTCAACATACCAACGACACTGCGAAATGTAAAAACAACGGTGTAGCCATTATACGAAGCTGTGACAAAGGAATGTAGGATTTGGCCAGGAAGTCGTAGTTTCAAAACCCGACAACACTTATAGTTCATATTTGTATTTCGATGTTTATTTCGCTATAGTGTTGGTCACTATGTTGTTTCAATGCCACATATATGTATGTGTTAGTTTGTTAGACCCAAAATCTTACTCCCCCGGGAACCTTCTTGGGGATCTCATCCCTGATCCCTCCCCTTGTATATATTGAGTCGGCACAATACTAGGAGTGTCAAAACTGTCTATTAGCCACCACCTCGAACATGTCGTGTCTATCTCACAATCTCGGACATGTCTAGTCCCTATCGACTTTATATGGTCCATTTTATGTATCAACAATGCTTTTACATATTATGCCTGGCATATCAATTAGACGTGTTTGACTCAAATACATAACCAGTCACTAATTGTGAATCCAACTATAAACCCGACTCGTACGCATATTCCACAAAAGCTTAACATATTTATCTTTAAATGTCATATTTCCAATAGTGGATTATTAGGTTGGGCTCCTTGGCAGTAATCCTCTTACTCACATGTCTTTAAAAATAAGCCTAGATCTTTTTTTCCTTGTTGTCGTGTGCACTGTTTGTTGTACTGTACTAAATTTGGTTTGGGAGTTGGAAATTGTTTTGTGTTTCCTTGTATATTAATAGGAGGAAACTTAGGGTCTCTTTAGATTGTAGGAATTTTAAAAGATTTTCACATGATTCCAATCCTTAGTAATTTTTCCAATGGATTACAACTGGTTCAAAGGAATGGGACTATCAAAATCATATTAATTGGATCCATGTGCCCCAGTTACGTAGGAATTTAAACATACACTCCACCCTCCTTTTAAGACTCAAGTGCGTAGGATCGAGACATTTTTGTTGTGTCTTCCTGCGTTTTATCCAAACGAGTATTCCTGTAGTTTTCCTATGTTTTACAATTCTCTATTTTTCACTTACAAACTTGTGTGATTTTTATGTTTTCATTATTACTACTACTCCGTCCATAAATAAGTGTCTCAACTTTATCAAAAAGAAGATGTATCTAGACATGATTTTATCTAGACATCTTTTTTCGACAAACCTGAGACACTTATTATTGGATGGAGTGGGGTATGTTTTTCAACCCACTAATCAAAGAGACCCTTAATCGAGAAGCAAATAAGAGTGAGAGAGATCCCATCCAACGGGGTTATATGTGGTGAGCCACACGGGCGTCCAGACCACGTCACCCGCCCGGACCCAGACCCGCGGATACTGGTGGCCCCACGCAGGGATAAGCAAAGCAATGGAGATTCCATCGACCGCAAAGATGCAGCAAGCCAAGTTGGGGAAGAAGAAAAGGCAAAAATACCACGCACTCCCAGGCGAGTTGCGCCCGCGCAAGTACAAATCCATCCTCCTCCGCCACCACCACCAACCAACCCCACACCACCACCACCTTCCTCCTCCTCCTCCGGCAGTACCACTCCCGCCGCTGCGCAAGAATCCGTCTGCGGTCCTGAGAGCTAGGGACGCTCGACGGCGCGTGCTCGTCAACACACTGACTCTGACTGTCTTCGCCGTTTCTTCCGGCGCCACGGGAGACCTGCCCGCCGCTGAGCTAGCCTACTAGGTGGGTTCATTCATTCGCCGGTTTCGTGTCCACGTCCTCCGATCCGATCTCCGCTCCCCCCCTTGTCGTCTTCTGCTTCGTCTTCCTCGTCCATCGGCCGGCGGTGAAAGAGAGGAGCTTTAGCTAGGAGCAGCACTAGCGCACGACGTGGTGTGGTGGTGGTGGTGGTAGGTGGGGGCTTCTGTTTCGTTTGTGTATCGTCTTGTCTCTCTTTTACTTTCTTCCCTCCCCCCACGATCGATGGGGATGTCCATGTCCTCGTCGGCTTGCGGGGGCGGGCGCCGGGGCGACGGCTACACAGGCGAGTTTAGTGGCCTCCGCTGCGGCTGCCATGCCCGTGCGCCCACGAGAGATCACTATCACTCTAGTGTTGCGTGCCCGGTTCCTTGGATTATTATCTCTGACGAGATTTCCTCTTGTGTCCCAGCTCAGCTAGCTGATCCCGCGCTGGTGGCTCGCGTTGCTCGCGTCTCCGGCCGGTAGCTAGGTGTATGAGGAGGACTTGAGGCCTGCTTCGCGGGTGTGGTGGTCATGGAGCCTCGGCGCGACCAAGACGGCGGCTTTCGTGGGTGCGGCGCGCGGGGCGACGAGCTGGATCTCATGGAGGACTTCCTGCTCGCCTCCCCGGGCTTCGACTTCGCCGACTTCTGGCACTCGTCCCCCGCGGGCCCGGCGCCGAGCCCCTTCTCGCCCATGTACGACGTCGGCAGCTGCATCACCACCACCGGCACCCCTCTCCCCGAGACCGACGACGACGCCGCGGAGAGGAGGCTGTTCCAGCCGCACCACCAGACACACACCGTCAAGGAGCGGCTGCAGAGCGCGCTGCAGGGCATCGCGGCGCGCTGGCAGGCGCAGCGCGGGGGCGGCGCGGGCGCGGGCGAGCTGCTGGCGCAGGTCTGGGTGCCCACGCGCATCGGCGACCGCCAGGTGCTCACCACCTGCGGCCAGCCCTTCTGGCTCGACCGCCCCAGCGAACGCCTCCAGTGCTACCGCACCGTCTCCATGAAGTACCAGTTCTCCGCCGACGACACCGCGCGCGCCGACCTGGGGCTCCCCGGCCGCGTCTTCGTCGGACGCGTACCCGAGTGGACCCCCGACGTACGATACTTCACCGACGACGAGTACCCGCGCGTCCGACACGCACAGCACTTCGACATCCGCGGCAGCGTCGCCATGCCCGTCTTCGAGCGACGCCAGGGGGCATGCCTCGGCGTCGTCGAGCTCGTCATGACCACGCAGAAGATCAACTACAATGCCGAGATCGACAACATCTGCAACGCTCTCGAGGTACATATATACCGCGTCTGTGCTTCCCCTTTCGATTCTCCAACTCCCACCCCATCTGCCGTCCGTATGATGACATGTTGCGCTCTTAACCTGTTCGACCAAATGACATCCGTAGGGAAAGATGTGATAACTACCGGGCACGCCAATCCCCGAAGTAATCAGCCTTTTCACCCCTCTTTTGCTGATGATATTCCTGTCTTACTAAAACCTTGTTTCTGAACAATTGCAGGACGTTGATCTCAGAAGCTCTGTTATTTCAAGTGATCCTCGCTCGCTGGTGAGTCAAAAAAACCCTGACCATCGTTTTATATGGTAATAATGCCCAAATTTTCTTTTCACTGACCGATGCTGCTTCCTTATTGCCAGGTGTTTGATACTTCTTACCGAGCAGTTGTACCAGAGATCATGCATGTGCTCACAGCTATCTGCGAGACCCATAAGTTGCCACTGGCCCAGACATGGATACCATGTGTCTGCCAGGCCAAAAGGGCGAGCCGCCATTCCGATGAGAAACACATGTACTGTGTCTCTACCGTGGATGAGGCGTGTTATGTCCGCGATCAAGAGGTCACTGGCTTTCACCAGGCTTGCTCTGAGCATCATCTGTTCGGAGGTGAAGGTGTTGTTGGCAAGGCGCTCGGGACAAACGAGCCATGCTTCTCCCCAGATGTTACTGCCTACAGCAAGGTCCAATACCCCCTCTCACACTATGCAAAGCTTTTCGGCTTAAGAGCTGCGGTGGCCATTCGACTGCGAAGTGTCAGGACCGGAAGTATGGACCTTATCTTGGAATTTTTCTTGCCAAGCAACTGCATAAAAAGTGAAGATCAAGGGGCCATGCTTAATTCTTTGTCCAATACCCTACAACAAGTCTGCTGTACATTAAGAGTTGTGGGCGTGAAAGAACTGGCAAATGATGGATCACCTGAAACTTGCTCGCCTACCCCATCAGAATTATATGTCAAGCCTACTGAAAACCTGAATGAGCTTCCAGCAAGGACAACACCAGTGGAAGCTTCTGAGGCCTCATGGATTGCAAGCCTTGTGGATGTTCAGAGCAAGGGGCCAAAAGAAGAGATAGATTGCGACTTACCATTTGGATTCAGCAAACAAGAGGATGAAGGGTTTAGTGTTACAGCTGGCTGGAGAACTTCATCAGTACTAGCACCTGAAGATAACAGCTTCTTCTCTGGGTTTAAGCAGACTGGAGAATATGAGGCCAAGGAAGCAACTGGTTCCAGCGATCCAAGCCTCTCTAACTCAGATCAAGGAGTAGAGAAGCGGCGAACTAAGATGGAGAAAACTGTTAGCCTGCAAGATCTTCGGAAACATTTTGCTGGCAGCTTGAAAGAAGCTGCAAAGAATTTAGGAGGTACTTATGACTCAAGCTCTGAAAGTATCCTTGTTATTCTGTACCTTTCTTTTTGTTAGTTTAACTTGCAAATTATCTCTCCGAATGATGGTCGGTGGTTAGATCGTAGACAAATTAACAGAAATATGATATGGCAGTCTTCTTCTGAATACCTGCACCGTTACTTTGCAGGACTCAAATAGAACTTGAATAATCTTTTAGAGTAATTTGCTATTTAATAATCCATGTAATCCTGCTAACTATCTGCTGGGATGTAACACAGATGTGTACCGTATTAACCAGGCAGTCATACCTGTGAACAAATTTGTGCTGATTAATTCAGTCGATGTTCATCTTGCAACATTTTACAAGTGAAAGACACACTGCTCTTGATTCTTCATTGACTATTTGCACACATATAGACTGCAAGTCTGTGGTTGACTATAGCTATTGCCTTTTTCCATTTTTCCAGTGTGCCCCACTACATTGAAGAGAATATGCAGGCAGCATGGAATTAGTCGTTGGCCATCAAGGAAGATCAAGAAAGTTGGGCACTCCCTAAAGAAACTGCAGATGGTCATTGATTCTGTACATGGAGCTGATGGAACCGTTCAGTTGACTTCACTCTATGAAAATTTCACCAAGACCACATGGTCGGAGAAGGAGTTACAGGGAGATATCAGTTTTCCAGCATCAGAGCAAAAGTTTCACCTTGAGCCTTCGGTTCCTGATCGACAATGCGAGAGCAGATTCAGTTCACATACCTCTGGCTCTAATTCCCTCTCCCCTACATACAGCCATAGCTCAAATTCTAGCCTTGGTTGTTCCAGTGATGCGAAGCCTCAACAGCAGCATAGTGCTCCTGAGCTTGCAGTTAAGCAAGAAATTTCTATGGAAGAGAATCAGAGTTCCTCATTGTTGGAATCTGTGAGGCTTGCCGAACTGCAGATGTTCTCTGAAGAAAGACCTGTAACCCTTTCTAAGCCTCAGAGTCACATGTTTGTAAGTGAACAAAAGCCAATGGAAAACATGTCTAGCATGCAAGAAGCTAAGCCTGATTCTCTCAAGATAAAGGCCATGTATGGTGAGGAAAGATGCATATTCCGGCTTCAGCCGGATTGGGGCTTTGAAAAGCTGAAAGAAGAAATTGCAAAGAGGTTCGGCATTTCAGACAAAACATATGACCTCAAGTACTTGGATGATGAGTCAGAGTGGGTCCTTTTAACATGTGATGCAGACCTGGTGGAGTGTATTGATGTATACAAGTCATCAAGTGCTAAAACAGTGAGGATCTCGGTTAATCTGACAGTTAAACCTGCACCTGGTGGTTCCTTTGGTCTTACTGGTGTATCCTGCAAGTAGACAGTATGTTGACGCGGCCCTTGTTTTTCAGTTATAGTGATGCACAGGCCACACTTGTAAATATTTGGAGATGTGGTTACCATCCAGTGGTCAGATGCTCGGATGAATTATCGTCAACCTTGTCCGTGATGACTGATGATGGCTCTCTGTACTTCTAGACTAGTCCTTGTTCAGGCACAGGGGAAATAGTTTGTTGCAGTTACCAAACTAGTGTACAGAATAGGAAAGGATAGGAATTTGTCGAAATGAAGCTTTGCATTAGGTTTAGAGCTCTTGATCAAGTTATGCAACAAATGTACGTTCTTCTTCCGGGGCTTGTTCTAGACTCCTAGACAGGCAGTGATGTAGAGGTGATGTGTTTCTTTTCCTTTTTAAAAAATATTCAGGACAATGGAGTATTTTATGTAATCTGCTGCATAATTGCTCCCAAGTTTATATCTGTACAGTTTGCTTCTGAAACCACTGCCGTTCGGTATATAACACTAACACTCTCTATCTGAAAGATTACCCATGTTTTTGTATATGCTTTGGATTAGAGCAAATGACTAATTCGTCCACACCTACGAACCAGTTAACAATTAGTACAAATTTTACGAAAGGAAGCTCATATTTATATTTCAGTATCATTTCTTAATCTATGAATCTGATCTTTTTGAAAAAAAAAATCGCTTCGATCATAAACTGGCCATTTCTATTCTTGTATATCAATGAAAAATCAAATATTTTACCTTGTTTTAAAACAATAAAAAAAAGAACCCAAAGTCACCTGACGTAGGTCAGCCAATCCCGAATGAAAGAGAGGAGCTCAGGTTTATTTTATTTTTGAAACAAGGCAAAGGTTTTGCCTTTTATATTGATATAGGAGAAGCAAACATGACACTGCCTAGTCCAAAAAGAAAAAAAGCATACAAGGCAGGTGTAGGATCATCCTACACCGTCTAATCTCTCAGAAAGATATATCGTCATACCTTCAAAACGCTACGCGGCGCGATTACAGGATCGGGAAGCCGATCAGTGGCGGAAAATCACTTCCCTCTGGGCCAGCAAGGTCAATCAAAGTTTCATCCGCTGCCGTCATGGACGGAAGGTTCACCTTGAGGAGGGTCCTCAACTCGTTGATTTGCAAATTAGAGAAGGGAGCCTTCTTGCATGAGCTCATGAATTCTTTCGTATCCTCCACCAGGGGCATATGTCCAAAGTCGAGCCCCATTTTCTAGTATAGGACACGCTACGCTTTGACCGCTGGGAGTTGTGGCTTCGCCGCGAGCCTGTTGTTACGACGCTCGGGGTCGGCCGGGGACGCATGAGCACGTGACATTGTCGGAGTAGGCGTTGGCAGCAGCGGCACAGCCGGCATGCCGAACAGATCCGCGACGAAACGTATCGCGATGCCAGATGAGGGAGCGTCATCAGCCTCCGCGTCGGCGTCAGTGCCGTCTGCGACGAGCTGGAACTCCCTCCTCTCCAAGTCGTCGTCGTCATCAAGGCCGTGTTTGTGCGCCACCTCCTCGCCGTTCAGGAGCTTAGGTTTATGACGTTATCTCTAGAGCTTCGAAGTCCACGCTAACGTTTTTGAAAGCGAAGTGTGTATTTTGCATGTTCTCTACTTAGTTTCTCCCTAACAAAAAGAAACAAAAAACGCCCGAAAAAACACACGAGCATACAAAATCAGCTGATCGATCAGCGGATTAATTGTCATCTGTCAAGGCTTGGTGGAACCACGGTAGGGCGGCCGTCGCCCCGCCGCCGCTGTGGTAGGCCTCGGTGGCAGCGCGTTGGACGAAGTCCCGGCCTCGATCTCCTCGAGCTTTGCGAGGACTTCGTCCATGGAGGGCCTGGACTTGGGGTCTGCGCAGAGGCAGTTGTGCGCGAGCCTGGCCGCCCGGACCGCCGCCTTGGACGGGTACTGGCCGGCGAGCCGCGGGTCCATGAGGCCGGTGAGCTTCTTGCCGCCGGTGGCGATGTAGGGCCGCGCCCACTCCACGAGGTTCACCTGGTGGCTAGGCCGGTTGCTGTCGTGCGCTCTGAGCCCCGTGAGCAGCTCCAGGAGCACGACGCCGAAGCCGTACACGTCGCTCTTCACGTACAGGTGGCCCGTGGCGACGTACTCCGGCGCGGCGTAGCCGTAGGTGCCGATGATCCGGGTGGTGACGTGCGACTGCCCCGCCGACGGCCCGCTCTTGGCGAGGCCGAAGTCCGACAGCTTGGGCCCGTAGTCGGCGTCGAGGAGGATGTTGGAGGCCTTGAAGTCCCGGTAGATGATCTGCGTCTCCGGCGAGTGCAGGAAGGCCAGCCCGCGGGCGGCGCCGATGGCGATCTTCAGCCTCGTCTCCCACGGAAGTGGCTCGAATGAGGCGCCCCCTGCATACATATACGACGACGATCGAGAGGGTTAGGAGATGAGTTCATGTCATCGATTCATGGAAGAAGATGATGGAGGTACGTACTTCGAAAGAGATGGTGTTCGAGGCTGCCTTTGGGCATGAACTCGTAAACGAGGAGGAGCTCCCTGTCCTCGCCGCAGTAGCCGAGCAGCTTCACCAGGTTTGGGTGCTGCAGCCTGCCCAGGAAGTTCACCTCTGACTGCACTTGTGCAAACACAAAATGTTAAAAATAGTTTTCAGCAAAGACAATGTTTAACTCATAGGCGTAGATATTCGTAAAAAAAAACTCATTGGCGGAGTTTCAAATGACATTCCAAAATGTCAACAAAAATATTCGGATGTACAAACATACATTCTATGTTCGCACATAAATTTCAGGAAAAAATGATATTTTTTGGCCTCGGTTAAAGTAAAAAAAATTCGGTGCATCAAACTAAGTTGAAAAGAAATATTTATTTGTCCTTTTACACATGCTACAAAAATGTCTTTCTTCAAATAATTTTTGTATGCAAATGTAGAATATTCGGATGTACACCCGACAATTTAATTTGATTTCTGAAAATATTAAAAATTGTTTTTCTTAAAAGGTACAATCATGAGTCAAAACATCATGTCCCCATGTTAGCATTTAACACCACATGTGATGGAAAGCCTTGACTAAATAGGAAATATGTTTTGGGTCATAGGTGTAGATGCACATACTCATTGGCGGAGTTTAAAATGACATTTGAAATGGTACAAAAAACTAAAAAATATTCGGATGTACAAACAGCTATTCTAAGTTCACGCATAAAATTACATGAAAAAATGACATTTTTTTGCCTTGGTTAAAAGGATTTTTTTGGGTGCTTCGAACTAAGTTTAAAAGAAATATTTATTCGCCCTTTTTTCACATACTAAGAATTTTTCTTTCTTCAACGAATATTGTATTCAAATGTTCCGATGTACAGATTTTTATTTGAATTTGTTTCGATGTTTTGAAAATATGAAAAATTATTTTTCTTAATAGGTACATGTACACTCATGAGTCAGCAGTTAGCACCACATGTGAACATGGAAAGCAGGAACTAAATAGGAATTCTGATTTGGGTAATAGGTGTGGATGCACACACACTCTATTTAAAGTCATATTTAAAAATGTTAATTTTTCAAACAAAAATTCTAGATGTCTATTTGAACATTCCATGTTCCCACATAAATTTTTCGTGAAAAAAGATGTTTTGTGACTTGTGTAAAAGACAAATTTTGGGGCTACAGAATGACTTCTTCATGAGAGAATAGTTTTTTTATTTCACTATATATAAAAATGTATTTTTTCACGAAACTTTCTGTGTGAAGATAGAATGTTTATATGTACACCCATTTTCTTATAAAATGTTAACATATTAAATGAATTAAAATATATTTTGTATAGTGGGTGCATCCAAATGTACGAGCCAAAACATTGTGTCCCTAATATGTACACCCAATTTTTTTTAATGTTTAACATCTTAAATGTATTAAAAATATATATTGTATATAATGGGTGCATCTAAATCTACGAGTCAATACATTGTGTCCCTAAGTCAATTAACGACGTCTTTGTCTTACTATGTTAGGTTGATCACGGTGTTTAAGATTTAGGAATATTATAAATGCATGAAGGACTATAGTGCACTTGCAATACAAAACGTTCAAATAGTTGCCACAGCAGCACGTCATCGCTGACCAGAGAGCACGACGTAATCATGTGCAAAACATGGACAGCTTGGACTAAACAGGTTCAGATGGCTAGCTGAATAAGCAAACCAGTGGAGTGGTCTCAATCATAGCGAAGCTTCATGGTTGGTTACAAGGACTCTGAAAGCCAAGGCACGATTTGGAAAATTGGAGCCTAACTATCAGTAATCAGCCAAGGTTGGTTGCATCAAGGGCTGACTTGTACTGCAACGGGCCAAAAGAAAATGACTAGAGCTAAAGACTAGAACTAGTAGTAAGTAGTTCTTTTTGGTGGCTACAATTTTCGCAACGGCAATTAATGAACAGCATATGTAGGAAGATAAATTGTTGTTAACAGAAAGGGATAATGAAATGCAGATTGGACCAGAAAAAATGGGCTCTCGATCGATCTCTTGGCTTATGACTGAATCAACTCAACCTACGCAAGCAAGCAGTGGGGGACGCACCTGCCATTCCTGGAGGCCCTGGACGCTCTCATGGTTGAGCTTCTTGACGGCGACGACGACGCCGGCGGAGCTCTTGGCCGGGTTGAGGCTGCGCTCGTCGGCCCAGCCCTTGTAGACGCGCCCGAACCCGCCCTCGCCCAGCACCATCTCCGGCTTGAACCCGCGCGTGACCGCCCGCAGCTCCGCCAGCGTGAACACCCGCAGCCTGGGCGCGTCCAGGACCCGCCCGCCCACGTCGGCGGCGGCGCCCGTGCTCGCCCACCGCCGGTACTCCTCCTTCCCGCTGCTCCAGCCGCCGCTGCTCCCGCTGGCCCCGCCGCTGCTTGATCCCGTGCTGATGATGCCGCTGCTGCTCCCGGTGCTGATGATCCCGGTGCTGGTCTCCTTGAGCGGCCACGACGGCGGCGGCTTCCCTGCACACAGATGATCGATGTCGAGTTAAGCCGCGAATCGAATCGAAAGGAACAAGATGATGATCCATATGGACGCACCTTTGGCCGGAGCCGGAGATTTGTCGCCGGATCCGAAGCAGTTCCCCATGGAGACCGATCGATTTCTTTCCGCTGCTCCCGGTGTTCTTGCTTGCTTGGTGTAATTTGGCGATCGTGCGTGCTCATGTACTACTTAATATCGGAATGGAAAAACGAGATATTGAGATGTGGACAGCGGGTGAGGTCGACCGCGAGTTTGGCGCCAACGAATACTGAACTGGTCGTACATACTCGTGCTAAACCCAGCCCGGTGGATGGAGGAGAAGAGCGTGGACCCGGTTCACTGCCACTGCCCACAGCTTCCTCCGTGCGTATGCGTTGGAACACCTCTGCTCTCTGCTTAGATTAAGATGCCTCGTGTGCTTGGTTGGTTGCTACCTTCTCCTCGCTAGATTGCGCTGGTTGCTTCGTTTGCCTCCCTCCACGGATTATTAGTTCCACACTCATACTCCTGCAAGCAGCATTAATCAATTTTTATTAGCAGAATGCAAAACCACATATAGGAGGATGTCCCGCGCTTATTCCGAGACGTCCAAAATACTTTAATATCCGTGCACAAATTATCAACAAATGTTTAGATATCGACACATTATCACTAGGAGTAGCACAAGCTAATGGAGTCCCACCGACCCCCACGCGACAGTCGAGCTCCAAGCCACGATGCGAGGAGACCCACAATGCAGCCCCTGTCATTCGGGCCCGTCATAAATGTCACACGCTCATTCTGGTAGAGGAGTGAGGACTCTTCGGGAGCAGAGAAGCGGAAGAGGGGGTGTCGTCGGCGAGGCCAATAGGATTTTCCTCTGGGTATCTGAAACATAAAATTTTATGATATGAGTTAGTTTAGTGAATCAGAATTAGGACCACACTTTGCAACACTTTTTCGTGCCATTGACATGTGGGACCCATGGCTACGGCATGGACATCTACAACGATAAGAGTGCGACGGCGAATCAAACACGTGGCTATCTTATTAAGCTTGCCTAACACATAACACATCAAAAAAGGTGTGAGCATTTCACAATTCTACGAACCGCGTATGGTAACAAGGGGATAAATGAACAACAGATAAAATAGGCAAATGCAACACACGTGCACAACGGCGCCATTGCGGTTGGGTCAGCTTCTAGCTATTTATGTGATCTAAATACATACTGAAATAAATAAACCAACACTGTAAGATGCGTTTCGAACTTCGGATACGAAAAGGTTAAAACGTCTTATACTCCCTCGGTTTCATACTAGATGATTTATGACTATATAAAAGTGAATATAATATATTTATTTATGTAATATAAAGAGTATATATATTAGTATCACGAAGATATCATTACACCCAACCACTGCAACAAAATATTTTTGAACAAATAGAAATGGAGAAGTAATAGTTACTATCTCCTATCCGATTTTTTTCGAGAATTACCTCCGATCCGAATTGATCGGCGCGGCAAGTGAACTGAGCTAGTACAATAGTCACAACAATCTTTATCGACCGGAGTGAGAAGATTTCTTAGAACGGCGGAAGTAGGAATGACCACGTCAAGGATGCGACACGGTCTCTTCACTTCTGCCGTGTGATGCAATGATTTTTTGACACGTTCCACTATCACCACTACTCGAGACGTTTGATTGACATGGAGCCAGATTAAAAGGTACGTTTTGTCCTAAGCTAGTACGATTGTCAACGCACGCGCGCGACTCTGGCGTCGTCAAGGCTCAAAGGTGTACCGCCGATTCGTTGGATGACAGTCTCCGTTTATGATTGTGTTCACTACTCGTCTGCGCTTTTGTTTGTATATGTTCGGCTGTGGGCAGAGAAAACGACTTCACGTTACAAATTACGGCCTCCGTTCCAGATTATAAGATTTTCCTTTTTTTAAACGGATGTATCGATATGTGTTTTACTGTGCACATTCACTCATTTCGATCCACATGGGAGTATATATTTTATAACCGAGGGAGTATCTGATAATCAACTGAAATTAGTACAGCCAGTTTTCGCAGCTTTTTAGTACTCACTTCTCACAAACAGGAGGAAAATGTCAATGTGTTTTTCTTTTCTTTAGCTATTTTCAAAATGTAGTGCAAATGATCACAAAAGTTTTTAGTACAACAAATTATTAACTGCATCTCTGAGACATGCACCAAGCCATGACAAGTTTGCACATGACCCATAAGCTTGACCAATATCCCAAAGACTTGTACATTGCTGTTCCCCTATCTTATCTTCCCATCCCAGGACTACTGGTGCACGCAGAGCACCGCCGATCATATGTACACAACACATGCCACATAAATTTTATGAACTAAACACCAACGAAAGAACACGAAAAAACAACAGTATCATGGTCAGCTCCAACTACCATCAGTCCCATGCAGCTCCCTATCGTTCAAGACCAGGTCTTGAACCCAGAAGGCTTTGACTCTATGACAGTTTGACGGTTTCAAGTTCAACGACCTATAACAACACACGGCTTGGAACTAGGCTATGACGACCTTCTGCTGCCTCGCCTTCTGGACGGCGTGCGGGCGTACTGCGGTGAGCCGCAGTGAGCTGGGGAACCCAAAGACGCCGCTGCAGGCCGTTGAGAGACGTACGGCTGGCTCGCGACGTGGGTCAGGCCGATCGCAACGTCGGCGATGATCGGGCGGACATGGGACTGGTCCTGGAGGCACATGATGCTGATCACGACTAGCTGGTTCAGCGCCGCTAATGGGTAGCCGCCCTGAAGAGCTGGATCCGCGAGCCTATGGAACTTCCTCTTGTCGTGCATAAATGGTCTTGACTGCAAAATAACACAAGCAAAAGAATAAAAAGGCGTCAGATTTGCATAACCAAATTTAGTTTCACTAGAGTTTAACAATCCTAAAGGCCTGTTTGGAAGAGGTATTCCTTGACAGTTTATGGTATATAATTAAGATTTGAATTTAGTACAATAAATTTCACCAATGAATACCACTAGTTGTAAACAGCTCGTAAGGGGATAAGACAAAATATCTGGTGTTTGTTAGCATGGATACCATGAGAATGGAAAATATATGTCAACAACATATAGATGTAATAGGAAAACAGGAAATAGGTCTAGAGAAATGGAGGCACTATCAATTAACTGAATCAGGACAGAAAAGACTTAACTCTGTTATAACAGTACGCTACTAGCTTGAAAGAATTGAAGAGGATGCAACAAAGAACACAGAATATTGGAAGCATCGACAAGGTAGAACTGCTCACCCATGTTAGTAAACTCTGCTCTGGTTTAGGCCTTGATGCGTCATAAACTCTTCTCCCAGTGATGAGTTCCAAAAGAAGAACACCGAAACTGTATATGTCAGATTTCATGGTAAGCTTGCCACTCACCACATAATCAGGGGCGCAGTATCCATAGGTACCCATAACCCTGGTAGAGACATGAGTTCTGTCACCGACAGGTCCAACTTTTGCAAGTCCAAAATCAGATAGCTTTGGGCTGAAATCCTCATCCAGCAGAATATTGGCAGCCTTCATATCACGATAAATGATCGGTGGATCTGCCACATTGTGCAAATATGAAAGCCCTTCTGCTACTCCAACAGCTATCTTCACACGTGTATTCCAGTCGAGAGGTTGCTTGCCAACAGGCACATCTATTCAAAGGTGAAATTTCTATCAGTTGAATGAGGTGTAGGGGGGTAATGTTGAGCAGATAACTTGTATAAGGTCCATGAAAAATGTTTTAGTAGGTATACAAATGACTAAATTGCTGTAGTATTAAACAATGTACCCCTGCATAGAGACATAACAAACTGACAATGTGCAGCTTCAAAAGGTTTGTTACAACTTACAATAGGCCATTTCTGGACTGGAAGTATTGGCCTAAGATCAGTAATAGTTCCAACACGGAAACGGATTATGGGTGTAGGAAAATAAAGAAACTTTGCACAAAAGTCCAAATAGTTCACATCATGACCATCACTCCAGTACTACTATCATCATGGAGAACATGTGATGTTCAGGCATGAGACAAAGCACGGGAACATGAGAACTGCAATAATTTCCGTGGGGACAATTTTTGCTAGCCTTAGGCACTATGTGCTGAATATTTTTGGCATGTAGGAAAACGGACGATTAGCATGGCTTTTGTGGCAAGAAACTAAGCTAAGCGAGTATGACAACGATTTTGTGCTAATTGCTTAATGGAACCATTTGTTGTTTTGGCGCATACACAACATAGACGGTCCACAATAACCCAAGTAAAAAAATCATCAGTAGGGACTGCTCCCTGTAGATTTTAATTAAGGAGAGACGGCCATATGACCCTCTCTGAAGCACAAGGCTGGAAGGCAGGTGGTGCGCATTATCTAAAAAAAAGGCAGCCCCTGCAAAACACACGGCTCAAACTCAAGTGGTACATGCCTCTAGCCAACTGGTCAACACCCAGTTTTCATTACATACTAAGACTTGAACTAATATGGCGTGTTGGCAATGATCATTAATAACCACAGCAAACTACATTGTCTCCTGACTTGGTTCGCTCAAAGTGTATTAATTTCATACAAGGAAACGGGAAGTCAAACACAATGGCAAAGAACATAATGGGGAAAACAAAGTATATTCTAAAACAGGGAAGGCTCTTGCCCCGACATTCTCGGAAAAATAGTGTATGCATATACTATTCTTCGTCTGACGATTTTCATCTTTTATTTGCCACAACTTTAACTTCCTTAATATTAAATGAAGATTGCAATCTAATTAATGTGTAAAGAGAGCTTCCATATTGTTCATCTAAGATTTTTGTGGAAACGAAGCTTCAAGATGTAAATGAGTACAGAGTAGATAGCATCCTGAATTATTGTAAAGCAAATAATAAAAGAAACAGAGAAAAAAAATAGAGATGAATATTTGTGTCTCTCTTGTGCGTGTGCGAGTACCCCAGTGAACTACCTTAAGATGCTTCTTAGTAAAAGTTTCAACTTTCAAGGTTTAACTTTCAGTACTCAGATGCTTTTACTGTGGTGTTTATACTGCACTTTCTTTCTATACAATACAAAAAAAAACATTTTTTTTAACCAAGAAATCCTGATCAAAATACAATCTGTTCCAAGATGAAAGGAATCAACCACCCACCCTGATGCTGAAGAAGTGCAAATCAAAATAAGTTCCCATATGCTTGTACTGGACAAGGAGAATCTTGCAACAGTTGAAGTGTGACCATCTCTTTTATTTGGTAATAGTAACTACTAACTAGTATAGCTCACTAACTAGACATGTCATTCCATCATTACCAGAAGTTATTATAGGAGAAAGTGATGTTGCAGTATTGATCTAGATGCCTCAAACAGCTAACAAACAGCAGCAGTTCATAGATGATTTCCAAAAATAAATGGTAATTTTTTTTCTAGAGAAGGCATCTCTTTCCCAAAACCGTGAAAGAGTCTTGCAAAAGATTGTTCATAGATGATTTCCAAAAATAAATGGTACACAAACCTTCAATTTATTTTCTCGTTTCATTTCTAAACAATATACTACTTACTGTAAATAAAGAGAGAATCTTTTTCACAAACTGAGCTCTTTCAATCTTTCGAGAAAGTGGTGACGAACAAAGCTAGCATCAGGCACAAACTTAAAGGAAAACCAAAACATTTCAGCATAGAGGCTTAGATAACCTGCTAGAGAAGAGACAATATTCGTCCTAATAAACATATGAAACTCTAGACCTGCACTGCACAAACGAACTGGACCAGACAGAAAGTCTGAATTTTTCCGAGAAAAACATACCAAAGAGATGGCTCTCGAGGCTGCCGAATGGCATGTACTCGTAGACGAGCAGCCTCTCGTCCCCCTGCGCGCAGAATCCGACGAGGCTGACGAGGTTGGGGTGGGTGAGCATGGTGAGCATGAGCACCTCCACCAGGAACTCGGTGCTCCCCTGCACGCTCTCCCGGGCGAGCTGCTTCACCGCCACCATCTGCGCAAATCACAAACGCGCGCTCTGTCTGTCAGAAAAGATGAATCTTTCTACCCAAAACAGAATTTTTACAGAGTTAGTAGCGCAGCCGCAGCATAATAAGGGAGATGGGCTGTGGAAGAACTCGCCTGCGGGTTTGTCCTGGAGATCTTGCCCTTGTAGACCTTGCCGAAGCCGCCCTCCCCGATGAAGTTGGCCTCGTTGAAGTAGCCGGTGGCGACGAGGAGGTCCTTGAAGGTGAAGCTGTGCGCGCAGCCGCTCCCCACGTCCGGCGCCACCTTCCTCCGCGCGTCGACGACTGCCACGACGACGAGAGACGGCGGCGGGCGGGCGGGTCAGAACTCAGAACCCAAACAAAACACGGCCAGATGGATGGCTGGGTGGAAAACCAAGAAAGAACCTGACGCGTCGTCGGTGCAGTGGTGGGTGAGCCTGGAAGGGCCGCCCCCACGGCGCTCGCGCGGCGCAAAGCACCTGAAGCAGCCCATCCCCGAAACCCGCCGGCGGCGGCGCTCGCCCAGGGAGGACAGCAGAGGGTGCGAGCGGATCACCCAAGAGAGGCTGTTATTAATGCGCGACCAACCAAACCCCTGCCGATGGAGGGGACGGAGTAGTGATGAGCGGGCGGCGGCGAGGGGTTGCGGGGCTAGGAGGCAACACGGCGGGGGATTGGGCAAGAAATCATCGCCGGCATCGGCGGGCTGCGCTCACTGGGAGGAGCAATTCGGGAAAGCGTTAACCCACGCACGCGGTGGGAAATCAAAAGAGATGGAGTCCCTATCCTCTGGTCGGCGGAGGGAAATCGCTGCTGCTGGATTTGGGAGCCGCGCGTCAATCTCGCGGTTTTGTTCTTGCTCCGGAGGCTCCGCTGGCTTTGGATTTTCCCGCGAGCTGAGGCTGAGGAGAGTGTGAGTGTGTGAGTGCGATTTTCCTGGCGTGGACTGTGCTGCCTTGATTGCCGCTCGCGCCTACCTAGCAGCAGATCTGATGAGCTGCGTGCACTCTACTTACTAGGGGTGCTACGAGGACATATTTGTCTTCCACTCACTTATTATGTGGAATGCTGGTTTGCCACGTGTGAGGAATTCAGCCGGGCCCATGTGTATTGGCTCGTAAATATTATTTCTTATTTATAATGTTGAATTTTCGATCGAGCAGTAAGCACCTGTTTAAGAAACTTGTTGAAATTAGGTGCATCTTTGAGCAAACCATCCCTGTATCGACATGAAAAGCCCACTCATCCGGTTGACGAGGCACGCCATGTGGACACGTATTCGTGCGACACGCCCCCGGCTCCCAAATGGGACGGCATTCCTGAAATTTAGATGTGGTTCAGTCAAACCAATGAGTCGTCTTACCTGAATCGGTCCCTCTACGGTTGATGAATGGGCGAGCTTCGGGGACTACGGAGGCGGAAGTAGTGGCTCACGATCACCACCCCTAGTGAGAGTAAAAACAACATACACATTATCTCATACAACCCAAAAAAAAATCAACATTTGTCGGCTCACACGGCGCCAATTGTTGGCCTGCCTAGACGGATTTGACCCTTATACCCTACACGGCCCGTGACATCGTTGCTTAAAAAAACGTGTGCACTATGCGACGCCTACATTAGGTAACTTGATGGATTTCATGTAATTGGTAAGAGAGGATACTTTGTGTCGCCAAGTTTTTTTTAATGTGGTACAATATGTGACAATTTTCTTGAATGGGGTACTCACCATCACACCATCTTTTGGAGCTACAACATTTTTTTTTAATTATGATAGAGCAGAACATGGGTCAAATGATCAACTAAATTAAAGGCTTATCAATGTGAGTGCGTTCCCGCTTACGCTGCACTGTTACACACAGTGCAATGTAACTCATCTGGCCTCGCTAGCTTCCTCTGATTAATTGAAGGTACAATGAGTCTTTGTCGACAGGGAGTGGTAGCTGAATTTCATCAGATGCATTGCATTGATTCAGTCAGACGAAGAAACATGCATGCATGCCACCCCTGCTAGGCTGCAACTGCAACTGCGAAGGCGGACTGTGGAGTGAAACTGCAGATGCAAGAACAGTGCACACTAGCTTGTTATTACTACTGTTTAGGAAGTGATCATGGAGGATGCTGATTCATGCATGTTCAGACTTCAGATCGACACTCGATGGCCGGGTTCACGACTTCATGTCGATACTATGCATGTACAACATATATATGATCACTATGATCCAAACTTTTCTTGGATATATGATGTGCTATGCATTGCTCAGATTAGGAGTTGTTGTGCTATCTGAACTTGAGGATGGTTGGTGGAAAATACAAGTGGTGATCAGCTGATGAAAAGAAAAATCACTCACATGTCTTATACTGAATTGGCCAGGAGGCAAGTAGCTTGTCATATAGTTAAGCAAGATCGATCGCCTTGTTGGAAACCTCAACAAGCAACAACAATCTTGTTAGGGTTGGTGCAAACGCAGTGGTATATACGGACATAGTGAGTAGTGAACATGTCATGTACTCTTCAACCAAGACAAATGCGTCTTCCAATCGCTGATGGAGCGTGGAACAAGAGTTGGGGTGCAATTCCTATGCTGGTCGATCCGCTGGGACAAACTTGTGGTAGGCACAATGAAACAACAAATATGGAGTTTATCGATGTATCCATAAGGAGTTAATTATTATGTCTTTCTTAAATGTTTCAGAGATGGGGGCAAGAAAAAGAAGGGAAAACAGGAGGAGAATCTGTCGGTGTCGTTCTTTCTGCATCCCGTTCTTCCCCTCTTGCTCCGCAACAGTTTCTGCTATCGTGGTGGTCAATTGTGGCCTGTTGAGCTGGGCCAGATCAAGCTACGAAAGATGTGTCCCCCTGGACTGGAAATGCCTTCCCAAGTTGTTCTCCTTTGATGTGCACAGATGAAGAGGAGAATGCTGGTGCTATTCAGACTCGATGTCATTTCTGACTGCATTTCCATGGATCATCAAGGGCAGAAGAGCTGGACATACACTTGCTCCATGATGCTGCATTCATCACTGCCTGTACTGACGGTAACAAGGGCAGTGGCCAGTGGGCACCTCTGATCGATACGAGTGATGCAAAGGAAATGATACCCATGATCGCAACAAGCATCATGCGGATTTCTTCTACCGCCACCACCCATCGTCATCAGGCGCGTGATGGAGGATCGGAATGGATTGCAGCTCCGGCCCGGCACGCATGCATGGGAGTGCCTGCGAGATCAGGGATGCTTAACAACCAGTGCAGCAGTGATTCCGGACCAGTTGTTATCGCTGGTCACTAGCCACTGTGATCGATTTTAGCTAGGATGGATTATTATCCATGTGGCAGATGAAACCATGTTAGGGAGTACGTACTCAGGGGCTTCAGTGCCTACTGCTATCGTGGACTGTAGAGTGTCCTGGTGATCAGGATCTCCATGTGAGGTTGCTTCGCGTCGTCATATGGAGTCACATGTGTGAGCAATCTTAGTTTGTTAATCAGGTCCTTGTCTTACGGGAGCCACTTGTGTGACTGATTGCCTACTAATATCTCTGCAATAGTACAAGCTAGGCTCCTAGCTAGGGCATTGTGTAAGTGCCTATGTGAAGGACCCGACAAGAGATGAACTAGCTACTCCTTGAACCTAAGCTAAGGCCATCCACTATGTGGAATCGGTTCAACCATAAAGTTGTCAGTTTTAAACCGGTAGTAAATTTGCTGCTATGTGTGAACCGCACCAACTGACAAGCATGAGACCATGTTGGGAAAAAAGCTCTTCTCTCTTTGCTCTTTCTTCGTGTGAACAAGCCATGCATGCATGCAGGATATGTATTGTTTACTGCTTTGAACCGCACCAAATTGTTGATTCGCTTTTGGTGTCAAGTTTTGAGTCGATGCTCTACTATGGGCTGAACCGGACCAACTTGTCCTATGATTCGCTTTTTGTATACATAGTGGTTGGTCTAACTAGCCAGTCTTGTGAACTACTCCAGCTCCAAGTACGTTGACGATTCGCCCTAATCCACGAGAGTTTAATTACCTTAGGTTGGAAGTCACGATTTGTTGCGTCCTAATCAATCCAATTAATCATGAACTGAACGATGATTAGCTAGCTAAGTTAACCTGGGGCTTTTTTTCAGAGTGTGGGTTTAATGGGATATAGTCCGGTTTCTGCATCAAGCGGATGCATATAGCATTTTTATTACCATGTCAGGGATTTTTTTTCTCTTTGAGGATGGGAGTGCTAGTTCTACGACCCAAATTGAAACCATGGCATAAGCATGTCCATTTCCGTTGTTTTATATGCATGATTTGTTCTAGGTTGGCATGATTTAGCTATTCGGCTTACTGTAATTTGTTCAAAAGCATGGTTGTCTTCCACTATTGATTGTATTTGTGCTCTCGCATATTAATAACTGAAAAGTTGGTTAACTATGTTTTCAGTTGGGTATTTTCCTAAAGGTTAACCAAGATCTGGCTACTTATTTGTTTTATATTTATATGACCGTTTTCCTGTATGTACTTTATGGAGTTTGATCTCTTCATCGGTCAATCTCATGTTGATTATATTATCAACAAATGGTGTTGTGTTTGTTGGTTTGTGTTTGTGTGGCTAAAACCGGTGTTATACTTGATCTATTCGAGTGAATAAGAATATATGAAAAATGAAGGCGCCTCTTAAAGTTAAAATCTTCCCTTGGTAGCTTCTAAAAGAAGTAATATACTTACTAAAGTCAACATTGTAAATTGCAAATCACAAATGACATGGAAGATCAGAATGTGTCTTTTGTCATCATGACGAAGACAATAAAACCCCAATTGATATGTCATTTTTCAATCTCGCTGTCTCTGAGAATTTCATATGTGTCAATGGAATGACAAAAAGGACAGCATGCCACCCCAATTGACAAAACTAGAGCGGCAGCAAGCCCGTTAAGCGGCATGTGGAGTATGGGACCTTGGCACCTTGGTCGAGCCGGAACCAGCGAGCGACACGTTCATGCTCTAGCCTAGCTTACCTTCGTTAGCTAGTTTGTCAATGCTCCCTCTGAGGTTGTCCTGAGCTGCGTAGAAAATTGCGTTTCGCAGTTTAAGAGAAGGCAAAACGAATGATATTTTTTGAGATTCTCGTAGCCTCTGGAATTTTCAGAACACCAAAGCGAATGGAGTTTTTGGCGAGGGCCCAGTTTTGGATGAAACCCGTCGCAGGGTGAATTCTGATGTCGTCCCTACCGACGGGCACGGGCAGGCAGTGGGAATCACCTTCACGTGCTGGGAAGGATCATGGCACGGACGGCACCTTCATATCCAGGGAGGGTACATCGGGCGGGCACCTACCAATTGGCACCTTCGTATACAATGGTGAAAATTTCAGTAAAACCCTACCCAACATATCGAAACTGGGATATTGTCAGTAAACATCGACATCACAAAATCAGAAAACGATACACTATGAGTATACCACATAAACATGATCATGTCACGGTTTGTCAGTCGATCAAAGGCTCAGCGCACAGCTTCGACTCAGGCTCAGCCATGGCGACACATCGTCAACGGCACAACTATTCACCTTGTAGTATGCTACCTCTTCTACTATAACGTTACACATCGGATACAACTAGTGCGCACCCAGGAGCTGCACCATATTATCATCTCCAATAGGGATTAGAATCTGTACACGCTACACCCTACCCTTTTACAACAGCTCGTCTCATTCACTAGGGGTCAGATCAACAAATAGCCCTCTGATTATTCTGCTTTACTTCCGGCGACATCGCCTCCAGAGCCTCGCCCCGCTGCTTTATTCTCCTCTGGCCGTGAGATCTTTGTTTCCGAACAGGGCTTCTCGGCACCGCTCGGCGTACAACTACAGGTGTCCATCAGCTCATTAGAAGCTCAATGATTTGGCCCAGGAGAAGAGGCACGATTCTGATCCGTTGCAGATCGATAATATGGATTCTGAACTATGTCAACGGCTGCTACTGTGCTCAGAGCTGTAAAACCAGGTCCGGGTGCTTCTTTGGGTTCCCCCTAGGCGCGGAGCCCACGTCTAAACTTGGAGAAGCAGCACCACCATCCTCATTTCCCCGTGGGTCATGATGACCTGCGTCTTGCAAGGAAACGGTGGCTGCCTTTCCAGCAACTCCATTCTGTGCCGCTTTCAAACTCTCCGCAGCTAGAGGGTGCCCGTGGAGGTAGCCATTGGCTCTGCCATTTACTCCGGAGAACATCCCAAGCACTTGGGCATGTGTCATTTGCATGCCTGGTCCGAATAATCCTTGTCCAGCATACTGACCAATGGTGCTCGGCACGGCAGCGGTGACTCCATTGATGTTGGAGGGGATTTCTTGACCATGACTCTGCTTCTGTAACGGAGGTGATGCTCGAGTATTACCCGCACTTTCATCTCCATTTTCATATGTGGGTATTTTACTTGCAAATGTAGAGCTCCTGTCAAAGACTGCAGACGTCGAAGCCGCTGGCTGGTTTTTAGCTACATGCTCTTCGACAGTGGAATCCGCATATGGAGATGGCTCAGAACTCCGACGGAGATCGTCGCTTTTTGGTTCTGTACCACCTGATGGAATACTAGACTCGGCAGATGGATCAGTAGATTCAGGAACTCCAGACCACTGGGAGTTTTGAGTTGGCTCACCATCCACAACCCAACCTGGGCCAAACTTTGTCCCAGGAGGCAATACCCGTCTGATACCCTTTGCTGCTATATCCCATCCAATTGGACCCAGTTTTGCAGCAAACCGTGCCAAACTCCGAGCATATGCAAGTTGCTGCTGAAGCCCAATCTGTTTCATGACGAAAATAATTCAGTCTAAATATATTGACGTAGCACGTAGTCATTTTTAATCGAACTCTAACAAGATTGAATTTGAAACAAATGTCACGTGGTAGCTGAAATATATTCAGCAAACAGCTGAGTTGGGAAACTTTATAGGTTATAATTCATGATTTTAACATTCAATATAAGATCATCAGAATGTGCTTACTGGAATTAGTTGTTTCCTCTCACAGTCAAGGGCAGAAAACAGAGGACTATAATGTGAGTATTGCTCATCATATGTACTCCGACAATCATCGTCTGAATAAGTAGTAGGCTTCTTTCCATACTTGGAAGATCCTACACGACAAAAGTAGCATTAGCGATGTTTATGCTCCACAAGTACAGCACTGTACCAGTGCACCGTACACATGAGAAATTACGTACTATATAAGTTAAGAAGACAAACCCGAGTAAACAGGAGATTTCTCTGTTCTTTTACCGCTAAAAGAACTGAAAGTGTGCTGGTGAAGAATGGATGAATCTCTCATGGAGATATTTGTATTTCGAGTTCTGTCACTAGTCCATCTTTTTTTTGTTTCAGTGTTGTCTGCAGACTTATACGTTTTTACATTGGATAAATCTGGAGAAACGTCATCCTCAACTGGTTTCTTTGCATTTTTTGGCGGCCTGCCTCTTCTAGGTGCTGTCTTTGGTTGTTCTTCTTCACTGTCACTAGCTTGCCTCAAGTTCTCAAAATCCTTTTTGGCAAGAGCTTCAATAGATCGTGCCTAGGGAGATGTGAACTTTTTCGGTAAGTAGCTAAGAAGACTGCAAATTAACATACACAACAAAACAGATGCAAGAAACAAAAGAACAGAAACGACTATATCTGAAAATGTATCAAGTTCCTTTTTGTGTTGTGATGAATGTACAATATTTCTATACTGCAATGTCTTTTCTGAGGAAATATGCTGTATAAAATAGCAAACTTGATGTCCTGTTTGTATGTAAATTAAGAGCAGAACAGGTTACGCATTTACACAGCAGTTCACAAAGAACTGCACTAAACATGAAAAACAATATGTTACTCATGTTTTGAGCAGCAACCAAACATTATGATACATAAGGAAAGAGCTCCCAAGTAATATTTGTGTGCAGATAATACAGCAGTAAATGATAGTAAACAAAATACCTGGCGATGGTATACTGTATCATCTGAATTGTACAACATAGCATTTGCTGTAAGTAGAAATACATCATTCTGCACAGAAAGACATAGATATCAATAAGAGTTCCATGCTATCAAAGCAGAACATCAGTCCATTATGATTAGCAGCATGCCGCAAGACAATAATCATTCTTTCATACTATTACAGCATCCAGAAAATTGGCATCATTGTTGCTGAGTAAATGAAATATATCAATTTCAAGTTGCAAGGTTCAACATAAAAATGAACCAAAACATGTAAAGCACTGCCCAGTTCATAACCTATATCTCACAGAAGAAGATATGTACACAACATGCTCAGATTTTTGGTTCTGATGGAGCACTTGGACTTAAAGAAACGAGATTTCGTCAAAGTAATACACCATGCACTGCAATCCTAACAGTGGACTGAATTGTAATCTAGTTCAACAGGAAATGAAATTATAGCAGCTGAAAGCAAGCTATGAGGAACATATAGAACTAATCTACGCAGGAAGTACAGTATCACTAAGGAGGTTGTATTACAGAAGCTCTTGAAATATGACATTTCCTATTAAAGCTGTCAACTTAAGTACGCCTTACCATCACTTATAGGATTATTGTCTATGTCAATAACCAAATATGGATAGATTTCTTCAAGAGATTTCAGCCTTAGTGATCTAGCCTATTTTAGCTGGAAAGAACGAAGTGGAGGTTTGACTGTGTTGGGTATATTGATCGTGTACGACATACTAGTATAACACCTTCGGAGCTTAAAGTAATGGCTTAATTAACCAGTGCAAACAGGAGCTGAAGTAGTAGTAAATGTTGAATAAGCTCACCAGATTTTCTCCCCATAACAGACTACAGTATAAGACATCATTACATGGCAACATAGGAATTCTCTAATTTCTGATGCTAAAGAGTGTGTGTCTCCCAGTGAGGACAATAATTCATATGAAAAGATCCCTATTTTGGCTCCATTTAGGAATCTGCAAAAGCAGCATGCAGACGACCGCCTCAACTAACGTGAACATATCTCAATGTATCTTAACCAAGAATCATTGTCCATCGAACCAAAAATGCAGAAAGTGTGAGGAAACAAAACCAGTAAGCATTTGGTATTTTAGTTTGCCTCTAAATTACAAGCAGACGAAGGCCGGAAGAAGAAGGAAAGCTAGAACTGACGCCATCTACTGTGCACCCAAAAAAAGTAAAACAGCACTTGTATCCGATGAAGTGACCCAAGAAAACAAGGCAGCATAGAACAACAGGCAGAAGCTAACATCCAAAACAGAGCCGGTAACACAAACAAACATCAAGCACGGTGACAGTAACAGAAAGAAAAACGGGCACCATTCATACATACCTCGAACTGCTCTAAGATGGTATACGCGTCGTTCAAGAGCTTCTCCCGGATCGTGGCGAAGTCCATAGGATGCTCGATAAGCTCGAAGTAATCCGGAAGCTGCAGGCACAAAAAAAACGTAACCAGTAATCAGCATGAGTACTCACAACACCAGAACAGCAGCTAGAGCTAGAACTAGAGCTTGATCGCTCACCTCCTCCGGGTCGACGGGCTCTGAGTAAACTCCATAGGTATCCTTCCTGTGTAAGCAGTGCGCAGTGCAAGGTAAGAGAAACACACACGCGCATAGGCATAGCTGATGAAGAAACCAGAGGCCAGAGGTGATTGGAAGAGGAGGATGATGGGGCCAGCCAGGGCACTCACTTCTGGAGCCTGTCGAGGATGAAGAGGAGCAACTTTTTGTCCGGGAGGGGCGTCCCCGTGGGCCCGGCATCCGACGCAGCGGCCCCTGCTCCCACACAAGCAGCAGCGGCGGCGAGGTGAGCAACGGACCGAGAGAGAAAAAATTCAAATTCTTTAAACCACCGATGCTAGCTAGGTTCCCTCCAAGACCTCCTCACCTTTCCCCATCGCTTTCGCCGCATCCTTCTTCCTCTGCTGCTTCTCCTCGACCGCTTCCTCCTCCTCCTCCTGCAGCAGTAGAGAACAGCAGCGGTTAGTGTTCCGCCATGGAATCGTAAGCTTGCTTGCGTCAAAACGGCGGCCTGCTTTAAATTGTCGTGCGAGTGGGAGCTGCAGCAAAAATCCTGTCCCCGCGCGGCAGATGCGACGACTTTTCTCTGCCACTCGCTCGCTGGCGACCGGCGGGCGGCGTCAGTACGAGGAAAAAAGCAGTCAAATCCGTCGAAAACTTGTCAGATCCGCGCACTGTTGCCGCCAATGGAAAGGATTAAAGCTCTGACCACCAGGTCCGCCAAGATCCCTCCAAGCCTCCCAAGAAACCAACTCGAAAATAAATCCCCACCCGGAAAAAAAAAGTCCCCGGCCCGCAGATCCAACCACTGCACGGCCGCGTGTCCCCCGCGCGCGCAAAACCCCGCCCGGGAGCGCGCAAGCAAAACCTCGGGGGCCGTGGGAAATCGTGAATTGCGGCGTGCGCGAGAGGAGGAGGGGGCGAACCTCGCCGGTGGCGCCGGAGAGGACGCTCCTGAGCCGCTTCTGGCGGCGGCGGCCGGTGTGCTCGTCGTCCTCGGAGGGGGGCGGGGAGGAGGGCGCGGCGGCGGCGGGCTCGGGGCTCTGGGCCTGGAGGCGGAGGCTGCGGCGCTGGAGGTCGAGCAGCGACGGGCGGCCCTTCTTCTTGCCCTTCTTCCGCTGCGGGGACGGGGTGTCCGCGGGGGGCGCGGGCGGAGGGGGAGGGGGAGGAGGCGGGGGCCTCCTGGTCTTGGCCATCGGCGGGCCGCGACGCCGGCGGCGGCGGCGGCGGGAGGAGGCGGGGGCGGAGGTGGGATGGCCTGGCTGGAGACGGGAACGGGTCGGGCTGCGTGTGGCCTTGCGTGCGTTTGTTAATTTTCTTTCGGTTGCGACCTCCGTATACCTGACATGTGGGCTCACGGCTGTGTGGGTCCCACACGTCGGTGAGAGAGCGGGCCGTGATCGGCCGGCCTCGGGCGCGTTTGGTGGGGCCGAGCCGCGTTTGTGCCGTGGGCGGGGCTGATTGGTGGGTCTGGGCCCACGGTGCAGTGAGACGGCATGCTGGTTTTCTTTTGTTTTTGTCAGTCTTTCCCGCAGTTTTTATTTGCCTCTTTGATTCAAAGGATTTTTAAAAGAAAAACATAGGATTCTTACCCATAAGTATTTTTTTTGTAGGGTCTATTTGATTCAAAGGACTGGGCTTGTTTGATTCATAGGAACACTTCCTATAGAAATTAATCTTATTATCTTGAAGTGCAATACCTATAGGGAACAAACATTAGATCAAACTCATGGAAAAATTTCTTTGCTACATCAAACACAATTCTTCTTCCAATAGGATTCAAGTTGGAATAACATCTCAATCCTTTGTGTTTCCTATTCCTATACTTTTGCTATCCTATGAACCAAATGAGGCATTTCTAACAAACCCTATGAATCATATAACATTCATATGGATTCCTTTCCTACCCTAGAATCCTATAGGATTTCTAACAAGATTTGAGACCTCTTGACAAAAATCATATGTGTCTATGACAACTATGACGTACACTCAATATACATACTCCCTCCGCCCACAAATAAGTGTCTCAAGTCTCTCAAAAAAAAGACGTGTCTAGACAAAAAGAAGATGTCTAGACATCTTCTTTTTGAGAGACTTAGACACTTATTTGTGGACGGAGGGAGTACAACTTCTTACATTTTTCCTACGGAGCAAATAGACAACATCTCCTACTAATTCATACGTTTTCGTTTCCTGTAGTATTTTAAGTGTCATAACATTCCACTCGTGTGAAATTCCTACTCCATTAATATGTCTATCATCTCTTGCTCTCTTTTAATACTAGAAGATATAATTTACAAACCTCCTCTCAAGGTTATGATATATTTGTACAGAGATTATATAGTCCTCATCCCCAAGATTCAAGGTGCATCTAGACACAGTAACTTTCGACCGACCTCCTTACAAAATAGTTGCCTGAAGTTTGCCTCTAAAATATATTTCTCTTTGTCTACACCCAAGTGATCACCATCCTGGTTCACCCAGACAAAACTGGATACGTCAAAAGGCAGAAGCATTTCCCACAACTTAATCTATGATGTCAAATCTTTACAATCAAGTCACAAAAAGAAAGGCATCATTTGTTGTTCTTAAAACATATTATAAGCCTTTGATTAAGTCTCACGATATGCTCTCCATCAGATCGTCCATGCAAAAGGCTTTCAAAGTCGCTAATGTTCTTGGATCTCAAACCCCGGTGAGCAAACCGCCACCCCGACCCGCTCCTCGTCGCCGCCTCCAGGCGACATGGGGCGGAAACCCTAGCCCCGCCGCCGCCCCGCCGGCCTCGTCGCTGCTCTCTCCTCGTCGCCCCCGAGGCCGCCGGCGGACTAAGGCCGCCCGACGTCGGTGAAGGGGGCGGCGGGGATTCGCCCCTCGGCCTCTGCCCGGCCGGCCTGGAGGGATGCCGCCGGGAAGACCGCCGCCGCCGCCCACCCTCGTCTCCCTGCCGCCGCCCCTCCCCTCGACCCTCCTTGCGTGTGTTGTGCGTCGACGCACCGCCATGGCTGGGGGCGGCCTCTTCCGTCTCGGGCTTTTCCGGGCTAGATCTGGGCCTCAGATGGGCCTGGCAGGCGGCTCCGCCGTTTTTTGACGGTCAGGCCACTGCTGGCCGGTGTGGTGCGGTGCTGGGCGGGGCTGGGTGTCCGTGCTCGCCGTGCTTTGTGTCCCGCTGTCCGGCCGTCGATCCCGGCTCCGGGGCTGTTGTCGGCTTGACGGTGCTTGGCCTTGCCCTCCGATGGTTGTAATGGTGGCAACCTCCACTCTCTACCATCCTCCTGCAACGGGGCGCCGTTGGGGAAGGCCGGTGCTATGGCTTTGCAGATGGCGGCCATGGTGGTGACGTGTTGCCTACGTGGGGCGCCGTCGTGGTGGGGTGTCGAGCCACCTCTGTCTTGCCATCAGTGTCATGCTGGTGTGATCCATGGTTCTGCAGATGGCGGTCATGGATGCGGTCTTCTCTCCGATGCGAGGTGAGCCGTGGCAGTGGTGGTGGTTGCTTCTACTTGCTGGTTGCTAGGTCCTCGCGTCGGATCCTTGTCGGAATCTTTTGGTGTGTAAGGCGTGGGTGGTCTTCGTGCGTGCTCTAGGCTAGCTCACCCTTCGGGTAATCGAACCCAGGTGGGGCTGGGGTTGCACTCGGTGGTGCTACGCCGTGCGATTACGACGACGACCCCATGTGCGGTGAGGGCATCTTTGATGCCCTTTAGCTTCAGTCGGTGACACACAGGCGTTGTGGCGTCGTCTCGCCGCGCGCGCCTCTTCGGACATGCCCCCGACACAGGTGGTGTCGGCGCGCCGTATGGCCTCGGGTGAGCGTTGGCTTTCGACTTCGTCGATGGTGTAGTGTCGTGACTGGATCTCTGCTATCATGTCCTTTGGATCCTCCTCGTGGGCACTGTGCTTGGGTTGTGATGAGCTTCTCATCATTCAACTGTCTCTGAGATTTTCTCCTGAAGTGACCCTCTCTCTTGTTGTTTGTGTGTGTGTTTTTATTTTATTTCTCCTCGCTTGTATCCCCTTGTAAACTCTGGTTCATTTGAACCTATCTTATAGAGGCTGCAAAGTCTCATAGGCAACATTTGATTATAAAGTTCAGGCTGGCTCTAAGAGTCCGCCGTAGTCATAGTAAAAAAAAAAAATCTAGCCACTCAAGTGTTCTCATGAAAAGTATCCCGCATGTCCAAATCTGATGCAAATGGGGCCTTATATAAGGAGCCTTTCTCCATTCCTTTTTATCATTGTCGTTGGCGTCAATAGATGCTCCTCCAAGCCTCCAAATTTGGCCTTGTCTCTCGTCTTTTAGAGATTAATGCCCATGTTTGGTTCTTTACAGTAATTATCATCAAATCCAATGACAATCGTCTTCACAACCTCAAAATTGTCCTCCACCATTTTTTGTTGCCACCGGGATTTCTATAAAATCTGGTAATAGCAATGATGAGTGCATTTTATGCCATGTTTTACCTAATGTTTTTCATATGTAGGCATCTTTTTTTTGGGCATATTACCTCGCTAGTGAGCGTTTACGCATGAAGTAAAAAATAGAAGGAACAATTTCAAGCAAGACAATTTGCCTATGTTTGGACAAAAAATGTTGATTGGAGGCATTAGTCTCACATAAGACTGGTCACATTCTTACCGAGCCAGCCAGGGAGGAGAAAATTCACTATTTTTTTCATAAGACGTAGCAACCAAGGAGACGAGGACTTGCATTTTTCTCCAGAGTGTCTATGGTGATGATGCTAAATGGACTTCCTCCATCGATCAGAACCTTGTACAGATGGTTTTACAATTACCGGAGATACGATCAAGGGAAATCTTACAACACGTGTTAACATGGGACGGGCAGAGCTTCCTTTAAGGCGACGGGATTAGCTGCCCCCAATGAAAAAAAAATCAAAAACACATTCATGACCCCATTTGGATTTACTCCCTAGATTTGCTGTTGCTGAGAATCCTTTTTTAGAGAGGACTAGTAGCCATGCACGTGCAACGTCTTCAAAATTCTAATAAAGTTTTTTCTAGTTTATTTAAATAAAAATAACACAAAAATGAAGTGGTAAATCAAAGGTATAGATGCTACAACAGGCAAGGAGTCACAAGAGCCAACATGGTTGTTAAAATATCGGGAAAGTCATCACGATTTTGCTCAAGAATAAAGTATGTTAAAGCAACATACACATTTTAGACCAAAAGGGAATCACTCCAAATTGCAGAGGATGTTCTCTGGTCGAATTGTTACAAAAAAACACTTTCCTAATAGGAAAAACAGAGATTTCTTGCTATAACTATTAAGTTCCTCCATTCTACTCTCTTTGTATGTGCATTCTCTAATGAAAGCTCTTAAAATTCGTGACCACTCTCTATAAGTGGCGTCGCAGCCCTGGTCACATGTCTCCATATTCCTAGAGACTATTCAATAACTTTGGTCTCAACTATTCCTAGTGGAAAATATCACCCCAACAAGTATATAAATGGGAGAAATAAACAATCGATGATTTGGTACAAAAGTATATTTTCCCGAGTGTCCCGATTGATTTCACCATCTCCTATGAAACATAATGTAACTGGATTACAAATAATTAGATTCTAGAAAACAAAACATAATGCCTGATGGAAGTCATCATGTCTCAAGTGTAAGATGGAGGGAGATATCTTCTGCCAATGCTAATTTATGTTAAGTGGATTATATAGTTAAAAGTTATTGATGTTCTGTCGGGTCAATTATGCAGCAAGTTACACATTAAAAAAATTGTCGATGCAAAGAAAACGCTATCAATTAAACAACAAGGATCATAGTACATTTTTCATACTTATGCCAAAGAATGGCATTCCGGCAGCTCAACCATATGCTAAATTATCTTCCCTAGTGTCATTAGTTGTCATTAGTAAGTTCCTCATTAACCTCGAGAAGAGCTTTCCTGATAAGAGAAGGCTGAATCAGTGTATAGAACGATCTTGTAAAATCGTGGTGCATATATTTAATCGACATCCTGACCTTTAGAAACTCATTGTTTCAAATAAAAACACCGGGCCATCCAGTCCCGAACCCATAGACCATGACATAAATAAACAATAGATTATTCTTTAGCTAAATGAGATTTTACACGTAAAGGGCCATACCACAAGATGTCATAAAAACCATGAGAAAAGTATAACTTACCGAATAGTTCATCCAACTATTTATTTCCAACGGGACATTATATTGTCAATTTAGTTTGTGGCATGCATGATATTGTAAATTCAGGTCACATTATTAATAACTAAATATTTCAAGCACCTACAATATGAAGTAGGTAGGGGAACAAATAAGGGTCTTGACCTTTATGGAGTTCAGCTGCAGATTCAACAGTGCAAAAGGATTTAGCATTGAACTCCCTTCCTGATGGACTGGAATGAGGCAACAAAATTCAGATCCTTTCAGAGTAAATAATGATCCAAAGTCATCAGCATCTGACCAGATTCAACATTTATGTGTCACTCATCATGCCTTACCACATCCCGTATGATGTTTAACTAAAATTAGAAACAGCAATCAGCAATATTGTATAACTTGAATGTAAAGTATTATTTCAGAAATTTGCCTCCAATTAATCTAACTGAAGAGAATACCTGCTATCATTCTTGTCCATAAAAAAATGTCTTGATATCCTTCACGGAACCAGCCTCCAAATAGTGTAATGTGAATGAACTACAAACACAACATACACGTGACTACTAAAGTTATTCATTAACTGATCAAATGGTTTATGTACAATCAAAATAACTACTTATAGGCATATAAGTGACTCTGCTGCATGAGCAACTCCTCCTTTGCAAACATCTTAGAAAATTTCCAAGGAAGCTTTTCCATCAGAAATTCTGCTATCTAAAGAGCAGTCGTCAACAAATGTGGATCCTTCTAGGATAAAAATGCCAGCTAAAAAGCAACGAAGCTCAACATGCAGGTTAGAGGGAATCAGAGTTACACATAAGCATATGGAGAAGCAAGAATGGCAAGTTTTACCAGCTTGATATGTTTGTTGTGCCAGGGAGAAATTCGACCAGTTCAACTGAGCTACAATACATATTTTGCTATAAAACATAAGCAAAATCAATTGATAGTGCTTTCTCGTGTGTTCCTGAAAATAAAACCAATCGAATACCAGAAACAAAAGAGTCTTAACAAAACTAAAATTGAAAACTGATGTTCAAAAATCCAAATGAGTATATTGCTTAGTAAGTAAATCAGAGAATCTGAGCATGTGCAACGTACAACAAAGAAATGAAAGCATATTTATGGCTAGCGGTTCTATAACTGTTGCAAGAGGTTCTCTGCAGCTGCCAGTTATGGCTAACGCTTTTATAAAACTCGGCACGATAGAATTGTAATTTGTGTTTTACAATAGAAACCTATGCACACTTAAGTGAATTTAAAACTGAAAACATCACTTGAAAATTTAGCTAGTGGAAAATCTGAGAACCTGAAAAGGATATCTTTAAGTGTGCTTCTCCATCCATGAATATTAAATGTCTAACTTTCAAAGGAGATCCACTTGAGTACATTGACAGAAGATGAACTGCTGAGTGATAATTGTGCCACTTATCAGAAAACATAAATAATATACTTTCGCAACAAAAGTAAAACTGAAGCATATTGTAGCATCCAGTGATTCTTGTGTCTATGAGTTGCTAACAGATACAAGCCATCAAAGCCATCAGCTTGTGCAACCAATCCAATTTAAGTGATGTGCCGACTTCAGAATGTCTTCAACACCTCGTCTACCAGTGGCTCGACATGTATTATGAATGACATACGGCATGATATAATTGTACAAAATCGACGACATGATATAACTGGATACCAAATATCAGTACTTCTCAAATCGCCTAAAATTCCATTAAATAATCTATATAACATGAATATTTTCCTTTCACCTTTTATTTATTCTGCAAGGGCTTTATTCGAGCTGGACAAAATACCTACATCTCACATTGAAAGAATGCTATGATTCGATTCCAGCTACGGAATGGCCAAAGCAGCTGAAAACCACCCAGTTACCTTACCAAGCTCCAACCTCACGCATGCATGGTGGTGGTCGCCGCCATGGGAACCTGATCTTGACATTGTGACCGGCGTTGTAGTACCCGTCCTCCAGGTCGACGCCAGCGGCCTTGCTGTCCGATGGCTCGGAGTCGCCGAGCGGCCGAGCCACGGCGCGCGAGTAGCGGACGCCCGACAGGTTGACGCATGCGGCATGTCAAATAGAGAAGATGCTCCTAGAATCCAAGCACGCAACATCACCCGCCTCCAAAAATTCACAGAATTATCCAAGCTCGTAGGTCGAGGCGCGGGCACCAACACACCCATGACGCCCCCACGAAGAGTGGGCTTGGACGCCAGCCCCACGAAGGCGAACGTCCGTGTGCAAGAACCCCGCTGCCATACAGCCATAATTAACACCGCTTCATCTGGTCCGCCTTTCGCCCGGAGACAGAGGCGGCGAAGGTCAGGCAGGAGTTGCCGCCGATCGAGCCATATCCTCCTTACCGGTCACTCATGGACATCGGCAGCGGCGGTAGCCGGCGGGTGGCAGCGCCCCAGCGGATCCCGTGTTCGCGTCCTAGGAGGAGAGGTTCAAGAGGAAGGGACGGAAGAGAGAGATTAGTGGGAAGGTTTCCTAATTAATCGGATCTAATTAATCAGATCGGGTGGAGGTTGAGCAAACGGGGACGCCGAGCAGAAAAAGGTCGGCAGGAAGTACTCTGCCGAGTCGACAGGATGCATCCAGTCCGTCAAATTGACTCTAACTTGATTAAATCGATATTGGCTGTTAGATTGGACTAAGCCGAGATGATCTAACGGTACCAGGTTGTTCTGTGTAGGTTAGTTTTGGTGGACATAGCAAAGATAAACTACGCTCTTTTATAAGTAGTATAGATGAGAATCCCTAGCTTTGTTCCTGGCAACGTTGTACTGTGCACCTACTGGATCTTCGGCCCTCTTACAAGGAAAACCTTAACGATCCATCACTAACTGTATTGGGCTTTTGCCCAGCGACATATAGGCCCGTATAGGGGCCGGTGTACCACCATGGTTAAAGCCCAATAAAGCCCAGGCTAGTGCAAAAAATAAAGCCCAGGCTATGTCGTCTACCGTGTGGGACAAAAAAAACTCACGGCGAACGGCGCCACCCGCCCGCCGTCGCGGCCACCCGCCTGCCTCGCCGTCGCCGACGTCGATGGCGGCCGCGCCGTCGAGGTGCCTCCTCGTCACCGGCCCACCGGTAAGCAGTAACCCCCCGAAGCCCGCCCAAAACCCTTCCCCTTCCATGGCAACCGCCTCACCGCGGCCGCCGCCGCTACTCGCATCGCAGGGCGTGGGGAAGACGACGCTGGTCATGCGGCTGGTGGAATCCCTCAGAGCATCCCACCCGCCCCTCACTGTTCGCGGCTTCTACACCCGTACTCCAACCCTCACCTCGATATCCGAGCCCTGATTCGTTCCTCTGCAGTTTCATTGCCCCCGGGAATCTCACTCCTCGTCCTGCTATCTGTGTGTCTGCAGGCGAGGTGAGGGAGGACGGGGAGAGGGTCGGGTTCGAGGCCGTCACGATCGATGGGCGAACCGGGCGGGTCGCCTCCTCCAAGATTTCCAGGTGCTTCCCTCTATGCTTCATTCGAACTCCGTATGGTCAAAATCTGTGCACCGAGCGTCAGGCATCTTTTTGCCTGTAATTTATGTTAAATTTCATGTACACCGTCCGAGCCCCCTTTCCAAGTGATGGCACATTTCGGAACTTCCTTTAATCTGGGAATGTCGCACAGCCTGTGGCACTTACTTACATTGAGTTCATTGATCCTTCACACTGATATTCAGCTTCTTAGTCCACTTGTCTGTCTTTGCCTTGGATACGTCGATATAATACTTCCACTGCATGCTAGACTAATCAATGCTAATTTGAAGGTTCTAGAAGATTTTTGCTCACCTGTGTCATGCGGAGTCACAATTAGTTTTATATCATGTTACTGCACAGCTGCTAATCAAGCTCAGTGAAAAGATTTGAGTAATGTTCCGTAGTTTTAACTGCCTTGTTGTTTATTTTTATGTGTGCTCATCGAACTATGTCATCCTAGCCGATCATATCGTCTAAGTTTGTGGTATCTTGCAGCTCTGAATACGTTAGACGACCTACTGTTGGAAAGTACAAAGTAGATGTAGCATCTTTGGAATCGTTAGCATTGCCTGAGTTGCAGGAAAGCAGTTCTGATATATTTCCAGTTAAGATCGTATTCCAAATTGTAGGTTGTTAGTTTGTTAATGTACGCAAGCCGATCATATCATCTAAGGTTGTGGTATCTTGCAGCTCTGAATCTGTTAGATGGTCTACTGTTGGGAAGTACAAAATAGATATAGCATTTTTGGAATCGATAGCATTGCCTGAGTTGCAGGGAAGCAGTTCCAAGATATTTCCAGTTCGGATCGTATTCCAAATGGTAGGTTGTTAGTTTGTTCATGTATGCCAGGCATGTGAATCGTAGCTGTTTGACAATCCTGAATCCAGGGTACCTGACGTCAGAAGACCATTTACAATCAGAATATGCATATGGATTGATTTACACTGGGTTAAGTCCATCTAGTCTCAAGCATCTTTGCGTGCAATTACTGTCTGAATCCAATAATCCATGTCTGGTGATACGTGGCGTTACGTTTCCGAGTGATGGCACATTTTAGAACTTCCTTAGGCCTGCCTTTGTTGCCGTGTCTCTGATACTTACTTCCATTTGAATTCCTTTACACCAATATTCAGCTTAGTACGCCACTTGTCCTGGCCTCAGATTATTTGATACAAATCTGATGTTTAAACTCCACTATATGTGAGACTGTTTAATTCCACTATCTGTAATTTGAAGCATCTAGAAGATTTTGGCTAACTCATTTTGGCACACTTGTGCCATGTGGAGTAACAATTAGCTAGAATATGATAAGCTTAACAAGTACTATTTTCACCTACTTTGCATCTTCGCGTGTCTAGTTTTCTGTCTGTTACTGCACATCTGTTAATCACGTGTCTGTTGATTCTTCCTTTATGTGTGCTCACTGAACTATTTTATCCTAGCTGATCATATCATCTCACTTTGTGGTATCTTCCAGCCCTGAATCTGCTAGATGGCCCACTGTTGGAAAGTATAAAGTTGATGTAGCATCTTTGGAATCGCTAGCATTGCCCGAGTTGCAGGTAAGGAGTTCCGAGATATTTATGAGATCTATAACATCCTCAAGAATTATAATCCAAATGTTCGTACATGCCAGGCATGTGAATGCTAGTTGTATGACAATCGTGAACCAAGGATGTACACCAGTCTGTCAGATCACCATTTTCTATCGGAATCGGCGGTGACTTCTCTATGCTTCTTCTTGACTTGACAGGTCAAACAAGACACAGATCTCTTCATCATTGATGAAGTGGGTAAAATGGAGTTGTTCAGTCCAGCATTTTTCCCTGCTGTGATGAGAGTTTTGGAGTCCAACATCCCTGTGCTGGCAACCATACCAATACCCAGATATGGCCGAGACATTCCTGGAGGTACCATTTTTTACTAATCGGTAGCTTGAAACAGATGTTATCAATAACTAAACTTTACATGATGCTGTGTTAATACCATTGCCTCGGTTTCCTTTTAATACCCTGTTCAGTTATATGCACATTTTTATAAAAAATGCTTGCTCCGCTGTGCTAAAAATTTGCTATGCTATACATCCAAGAAATTAACGAATATCCCTAGCATGGGAGCAATATCTGTTTTTTACCATCCCATGCTTTTCTGTAAATGCACGCGAGTCAGTAATCTGACAAGGTTACCTCCTTGGACTGACTAAATATTCCCTTAATAAAATGCAGTTGCAAGGTTGAGGAATCATCCTGGAGCAGATGTTTTCACCTTAAGTACTAGTAATAGGGATACCATGCAAGAGTCTGTCTACAATCAGTTGAGCAGACTGATGCAGAAGAGGTAATACCTGAATTTGAAGCAGATTGGAGCAGCTGTTCTCACCTTAAATACTGGTAACATGGGTACCATGAGAGTGGGTATGTACAATCCTTTGAGAAGATTGTGTTGATCTTATTAGTCTTGCCTGATGCGTAAAACTACATATTTCTGTAAGCAATAAATGTAGAAAATTAGAGAGTTTACTTCAGTATTTCCTACCATAGCTTGTAACATACAGTCTGGTTCTGTCTTCAAGTGGTGCACCTGAATGTCTGGATCATCTTTTATGCACTGACTATGGATAGACAGGGGGGAAGTCATTTTCGTATATGTTGCTGATTAATCTGAATATATAAGAGGCATATTGCTCATCCTCATTAGTTTCTTGTGTTTGTCAATCAGGTATACAAATTCAATCACAATAGCGATAACTTGCACTGAAGCATTTACTGACCTCTATAACAAGTGCCACATGATCTGCATTGTTTTTGCTCATAGTCCATCATTGCTTTGCATATAGTGGGCACATGAATAATAACTCCAGCTTGGTTTTTCGATCCCCAGTGTACATTTCACATCATATTGGGAATTGCTTACTATCGTTTAGTTGTTCTTTTTGTTTTTACTCTGTACTGTTGGTGAAAGATGTCCAAGTACCTGAAATGTTTGTGCAGATGAATAGTAGAAATGCATATGCATAACTTGATAGAGAAACTTTAATGTATATCCCTGATGAAAGAACTTGTAGCTTCTCCTTGTGAGAGTTCCCAAACACTAATGACCAATTGAATTGCAAATATGCTGAGATGATTTACTTCTAGTCTGGTAGCACGTTCTATTCCTTGCAGGCATTCGTTTGATTTGAGCCTGGCCAGTCTTGTTTATTCTCAGTTGCCTGAATTTTATGTAAATCTTAGCTGCCTAAATTTTCATGCCATTTAGGCGAAAGTTAGTATTGGATGTGTTCAGTTTCTATTAATAGGTAACTGGAATTTCTGGTCCGTGGATTATAAGTGAAGCTATGTTGGGATGGTGGCTTAGGAATGTGACTGCTCAGGTAACTATTAATAGATCGACGATACCTTCGTAAGTTGGCAATCGAAATAAGTGAAGCTATGTAAAACCCATATATAAGTTACCGCCTGGCAGGATAAAGATGACTGATGTATCCTTGCTCCTACATTTGCATTTTCTTCTAGTGTTTGGACCAGTACTGCTTCGACACCTTCAAATGCAGTAGGGCTTATTACACCAGACCCAGGCAACAACTTCACATGATACACATGTTCCTGTGGGGCTCTTGATCTGAATGATGAGCAGGAATTTTCACCCGAAGATGCACAAGCTTTCCATCGAGGTCGGCACAGAACTAAAAGAGGACTGTGCTGATCATGGCTGATGGGGCTCCCCTTTACAACCTACGAGATCCCCGGTTCTCTTTAAGCCCCTGCAGAAAGATGAGGCCATTAGACGCCAATGCTCCGAGTTTGCTTATATTAGCGAACGGCGAGCGATTCGAGGACCATCTGGGCTGATTTTCTTAAGTTTTAACTATTGCAAGCTCCTTTACACTTGTTGGCAGTGCTTTTGAAGGCAGAAAGTTCAAGTGAATCTCTGAAGAGATTTGGCGGTCCGCTTATATACGTATTGCTTTTACATGCAGATGCATATTTTGCAGACGGAATACCGTGCAATGCATGTAAGGCAGAGGTGGAAGAAATGAAGTTTCCGCGGACAAATTTATGCAGGTTCGTCAAACTTATCAGCAGCCTAACTAAGATTTCTCTCGTACAATAATAGCCCTCTGGATATTTCAGTTGCTTATTTCTGTCAGATAAACAAATAATCCTCGCTGGCAAGCTCATAAACAGTTGCTTATTTATGTGTAGTCATGTGCTTGGTTTGAGATGGCCATACTGGTCTGCCCTTACTAAGATTAATGCCTCTGAAGATATACTAATCTTGGTTTCCCTGGGTCGACAGCACAGCGATTGCCTTATCGCCTTAGCTTTGGGCATTGTGGGGACTGTGGGTGGTGTTGATTCGATGGGGAACCCCACCATGTGATCTCTCTCATCTAGGAGGGGTCACACATAGGGTTAACTAGTTTAATCTTCAGTCCTGGACATGATTTTTTCTCTTACTTTTGCGTTGCTTAGTTTAGTGATTAAGAATGATGGTTAACTCCTTCGACATTTTTTCCCTCTGCATTCTTAATTTAGTAGAGTAATGAGGAATGATGATGGCTGTGCATGCCCGCACGTCATCTCATAACTCCATAGTACCGAGCTAAACAACATAAAAATGGTTATAGGTTTGGTCTCTCTACCGAAAGCACTCTCTGATCTTCTGTATTCTACAAGGAATGATGCTTGGCCGATATAGCCTTGTTAAATCCAGCCTAAAAGCAGTTTTTTTTTTTTCCTTCAGCAAGCCTCCTCTGCATCTTGATACCATCTCAGAATCTGACATCCTCTTGTGACGTATCCATGAATAAGAGCATCTCCAATAGGTGATGAAAAATAAGACACCAACGCCTGATTGATGTAAAATAGGACACCAACGCCTGATTGATGTAAAAATTACATCACCAAAATGGTGTGTTTACATCACCAGGGTCCAACTTCAATAGTTGACATATCTCAGGGCACTGTATAGGGCACAAGTGCTCCAACATCTGCCCTACCGTCCCAAGTGATGTTTATTTTCCTTATAGAAAAAGTGGGTGCCGTTACGGAAATCAATTGGCCAGACCTGCGGCGGCTCAATAAGGGCTCTGGCAGTCGTCGAGAAGAATGGGGGTGGAAGGAGTCGACTTGATGCCAATGCCAAGGGGAGGGGGGAGGCGACAGAGGGCCAGCAAGGGGCGATGACTTCCCGAATCAATGGCACTACCAGTGGGCGTCATGATGGCCGGGGGACGATGAATCCCGGTGAAAATGGAAATGAGGCGGCGGCAGTAGAAATTTGCAACACGGTATTCATTTTATTAAAATCATCTTTTTTTTTGTTAAATTCGTCATTGTTTTACTATAATCATCAACACTATTTTATAAAAATCATGGGTATTCACTTGCATACCCAAGAATATTCCTAGCGCCGCCCCTGGAAGGATGGCCTGGCGTCGATGCCCGGTACGACGGGATTGAGCCGATGGAGGGGTGGCTGCACCGGCAAAGAGTGGACCGATCGGGGGCTCAGGCGAGCGCCAGTAGGCCGGGGGTGTTGTGGCAGGATCGCATAAGTGCCGTGGAGGTCTCTGATTGTCGGATGACTTCCTGTCACAGGCGGGAAGTTTCCGCGCGACTATTTGGTTTTACATCACCGCTGTTTTAGTGATGTGCTCTATTTTACATCACGACATTAAGAAAATTGGCTACAATTTACATCCAAGGCATTTGTTGGAGGCCCGTTTTTGCCACTAGTGATGTAAATAGGGGGTAAACTCTAAGATGCTCTAACATGCTTCCATTCCATGGCATGGGGTCTGTGCGACGCAACTGCAGTATCTGTGTCAGTTGGGCGGTTGGTCGAGACATGTATGCATACCGGAGCAGCACATAATTTTGAGAGGGAGGAGGCGTGGACAATAATACAGTGCATGCCCACTACCGCATCATCATTATCACCATATACACTGTTTAATACGTAAGTGTTTATACTAATGGAGTCGTACCATCCGATCCAGAGGCCTTTTTTTTTTGGGATTATCACAGCACCCGGGGTGTGCTGTGGCTAGTGGCAGCTGCTAACTAACCAAAACCCCAAGCCAGCCCCATCGCCAGTAGTAAACAACACCAAAAACACACATCTGTTAGTCGTTAAACAGGGTCAAGACACGCATGTGCATGTGGCCGGGGCTCACCAACATTCCGATGACAGAAATCTTTCGCGCGTCGCCGTCGCTCGTGGTGGTGGGGCACGAGCACGACACTGGTCCGGGGATCCGATTGACGGCGTGGGGTGTCGTGTGGTGGTGCACCCCTGCCGGGCGTGGAGGAGAGAGCGCCATTGATTGCGGCCGGCCGGTGCTCGGCGGCCGCCACCAGCAAACAGCCGTGGTGGCGCTGCTCCTTCGGGCCGTGTTGGTCGAAAAGTACCACGGCTCACGGCTGGCTGGCTGGCTGCTATGACGCGCGGCCGGTGTAATCCTGGTCCGTTAATTGGAAGATTTGGATCCAGCCGAGTCGAGCTCAGAGACTTGTCTATCTTAGCGACGAGTTTGAATCAAGCCGAGTCGAGTTCAGAGCTACTCGTTTAACTTGAAGTATGGAGTTCCACCCGCGCAAATGTGGGCATGGTTATGGTGGATTTGCGGTACGGATTCGGGTGCCTGGAATGATTCTCCTCTTAAACAATTATTAACAGTTAATAAATCTAGAGAGATGATGCCGGCCAGCGTGCACAGGACGGTGTGATCGAACAGAGCGGACGAGGCAGCGGCAGGCGGTTAGCAAAACGGCGCCAAATGGAACGGAAAGCGTGTGGCGCACCAACAACTACTATACTAGACTCCTCGCCTCGCATCGCCCCCGCCAAGCTGTCCTCCTCCTCTCCCCCAAGCTAAAATACTCCCACTCCAATTCCTTCTTCCCGGCAGGGCAGCTGCTGAACCCTTCCAAGTCCAAGATCAATCAACACGGTGGCCGGCCGGTGAAGATCGCTCATCAGTATTAGTAGGAGACGCAAGATCGATGGCGACGACGAGGAAGATGATGGATAGATAGATAATTAGGACGCAAAGGGAAGGAAGGGAAGGAAGGAAGGTGGGTGTGTGTGTGTGGGAGGGAAGCTTTCGCTTTCCCGGCTGTTGCTTTCCCTCCCATCCCGTTCGCTCATGCATGGCTTGGCCGCCGCTCCCGCAACTACTATACTAGTGCCGGCGTGCCGCCATAATCCTCTGCCGACCTTCGACTGCTCCTGCTCCTCCCTCCTCCTCAAAGAAGAAGAAGAAGCAGCAGCTCGCGTACCTCGCCGCATCCGCCAGCCAGCGAAGGCGCCGGCAGGATCCTTGGATGCGGCGCGCCGTTCTTGTCGACCACCGGTTCGTCTTCGTCCCCTGTTGATGTACTGTTCCTCCCACTCGTATGAGATTCGATCTTGTTTCGACGTTCGTTTTTAGTTCCTCCTCTTCTGCTTCCTTCTCTTGTGTTCTTGGAGAAAATGCGTGTGATCGATCTGGTCCGTGCGCGCAACGTGGTGGGCCGGGTTCAGCTCAGCTACACCCTGTCTCTCACGTTGACGTTTCGATCCGGACCATCATTCATTTCATTCATTCGCTCCTGTTCATGTGCTGCTCTTGGGTGTTCTTTCTCGGTGAACCCCTGCTCTGCTTTGCTTGCTTAGATGAATGAATCTGCTGACTTCATGGATGGTGATCAGGAGCTTGGTTTTTCTCTTTGGACTTAGGTTTTTCTTTCGTGGAGTTCCTTGCATGCTGAATTTTACTGTGACCGAACAAAAAATAAAATCATGATGAGTTTGCAAGATTTCATTTTTGCACATTAGTTTGATCGGAATACTCATCATAGGCGAACAAGAAAGAACGGGTGGGATGGGAATGCTGATGGAAAAGAAATCCATAGATTACTCTGAGAGCATGGCTTGCACACACTTTCTGCAGAAGAATATGACACGGTGTCTTGCGCGCTTTATTAGCAGGATAACGAGGTCCTGATCGTGCCATCGAAGCATACCGCTGGATCCCTGTGGCGGAGGCAATTATCATGATGCAGTACCTGGACTTCTCCCACGCCAGCACCTCCAGGAAGTGGACCAACAAGCGGCAGCCCGGCGAAGGTACGTACGGGGGAGACACACGCTGAATTCAGTTCAATCCTCTACAACAACTTCTTGACCTGAGAATGGTTTTGGATCAAATTTAACTCAATTGGTTCACGGTTGCTGGGATTGCAGGGTTCGATGCCCCGAGGAACAGCATGGAGTTCGTCGCCATGGAGGCGCCCCACAGCTACGGCGTCTTCCAGGAGGATGCCTCGGTTAGCCTTGTACTACCACAATACTCCACTGTTATTTCTGTCAGAGTATAATTCATTTGTTTCCCGAACAAGAACCTGCTTTCCCCAGTGTGCAAACATTTCATTTTCTGGCCCCAAGTTAGCTAGGCAGATCTTTCTTGACAGAAGATGTGCCTTCTTTTTTTTGCTCTCTGTATAACTGTATTGTCTTGGTAACTCTCTGCTGCTAGGTGTACTTGTACCTGACTGTCGTTGCTTGGGAAGACAGCACAGAACATGCATTAATAATGGTGTCAAACAGTAGACCCCCATCTACTGTCTGGTGCAAATACGTTGCCTTAACTACCTAGCCATCTTCTACAAGGCATGGCAACAAGTTATTTGTCGGTGTAGGCTGTGTTCTCTTTAGGCTTAGCAACAAGCATTTCTCATCCATTGAAACCAGGGACCTGCCAGAGTCAATGTAGGGCGTGTTCTCTAGAGGAAATTTGTAACTTGTGCAATCTGTCCTGACCAAGTTTCATGTGGTTCTGTGCAGTATTCTTGCAACAACAACATGAGGCAGTACCCAAAAGCTTCAGCTCCAATCAAGAAGCTGATCCATGAGGACTTATCCTTCAGGCCCAATGAAGGGCACAAGAGAGTACCCAGTGTGATCGCCAGGTTGATGGGCATGGATTCGCCTCCTCGGAGCTCGGCCAGCGGAGAGATCATCACCACCCACTCGGACGACCGAAGGCAAGAGACCACCACAAGATCAATGTCAAGGAGAGAACGAGATACGGCGGAGACGAAGCATGTCTCCTTCGTGCAGCACAAGAATTCTGCCCGGCACAAGCCGAAACATGACATCGGCGCCTTGGACGACGACGAGGAAAAGGAGATTCTTGAGCAGCTGAGGACGAAGAGTGGCAGTGGTGGTGGTGGTGAGGAATGGAGCAAACAGCCGCCGCGGGAGCACCCGCAGGAGGAGGAGCTGCAGAAGTTCAAGAAGGAGTTCGCTGCGTGGCAGGCCAGCAAGGTGTGGGAGCAGTCGAGAGCTCTGGAGCTGGACTACAGGCATGCCGAAGAGGACGACGGCGGCAGGTGCTCCGAGATCGTGCCGTACAGGTACCAGCAGCAGGAGAAGCAGCACAGAGGAGGTACCAGGCGTGTGCACGACGATGGCAATGGGGATCCACATTGGAGAAGAAGAAGCAAGGATGGAGGCCCTTCCATCTCCGGAAGCCGGACTTTCTCTCTGACGAGCGCCGCCGAGGACTGTTCTTCGACGAGGCTGCCGCTCTCGAGGTTTTACTACGAGGAGGAGGAGCGGCCGCTGTCGCCGGCGAGGATCGTGATCCTGAAGCCCTGCCCGGAGCTGAGCGCCGACGACGTGGACGAGTCGTCGATGGGCTCGCCGGAGCTGATGAAGAACGAGAACAACATGGAGGCGTTCCTCGAGGAGGTGAAAATGCGGCTCAAGATCGAGCTGGAGGGGCACGTGGCCACCGACGACAGGGCGGCGCACCGGTGGGCCGACCCGAAGCAGATCGCGCGGAACATCGCCGACCAGATCAGGGAGACCGTCACCATGGACATGCACCACCCGGCGCTGGTGCGCTCGGAGTCGACGCGGTCGTACCGCAGCAGCGACGTGCAGAGCCAGATGGACTACATCTGCAGAGATGCCAGGAAGCAGCTTACCGACAGGCTGAGGAACGTGCTCCGGAGGGAGCCGGAGGCCGAGCCGCCGCTTGGATCACACCGGAGACGGGCAGCCGTGTCGTCGGCGTCCCCTTCGTGGTTCGACGAAGAGCCGAGGCCAAAGCCGACGAGTCCGAGGCTCGACGTGGCGGCAAGGAAGAGCAGTAAGAAGATCAGGAGCAAGGAGGAGAAGAAGCGCGCGATCGAGTCGTCAGAGGTCAGGTCCTTCCGACATGGGTGGTACAAGAACTCCGCTGCCGCGGCCGTCGACTCGTCCGACGAGGCGGCGTCGCCGAGGAACCTGATGAGGTCGTTCTCGGCGCCGGTGTCGGGGACTTCCAACTTCGTGAAGCTCCTCTCGCAGGGAGAGCCGCGGGTGGTCGACGGTGCGCGGATGCAGAGGAACCACGAGGGCCCGCCGCCGTCGCCGGAGGACAAGTTGCCGAAGGGGAGGAAGGATGCGCTGGGCATCAAGAGCAGAGTGTCCAACTTGCGGCAGAACCTGGGGTTGAGAGGGAAGCTGTTCGGCAAGAAGCTCCACTCGGCCGCCACCGCGGACGAATCGTCGTCGTTCTTCCTCGACGACTTCCCGCCGATGGGCACGCTGGTCACCGCTCCCTCCGTCCTCATCCACCCCGGCGTCCTGCAGGTGAGGCAACCCCGTGATAAGTCGAACACTTGATGTTGTTTCAGATTGTGTGCCATTGATCTGACACGGGAATGTTCAGGAGAACTCCACCGAGGTGCCACCGAGCCCGGCGTCGTGGTGCAGCAGCCCGCCTGACGAGATGATGATCCGCGGAGGTTACCCGAGCCCCGTATCGCCATTGGAGGCTTCCTTCGGAGAGCGCCGATCTCCCTTGAAGCCGGTGGCGAGCTCGAGTGCCTACGGTATGCTCATCTCTGAACTTTTTTTCTTCAGTGGAACACTCAGTCACAATGCAATCTTCAGACTTCAGATGTTACATTTCTGACGAAATAACTTTGTCTCAGAACAAGACACTCCATTGTTGGAGCAAGACCAAGTTGAAGAAGTCACAGAAACAAGTCAGGCACTCCACGATGACGACGAAGACGATGACACGGCCGAGATGGATGACCCTATGAAGGTCTTCATCAGGGCTGTGCTCATCGTGGCCGGCATGTATGGCCCGAGCCATAACTCAGACCACTCCTTGTCAACCTCCCAACCGATCAAGCCGATCCCCAAGTGTGTGTTCGAGGAAGTGCTCTCCGCGTCCTCACCTCCGGCCACGGCCACTTCCGACGACGCCGACGTCGATCACCACCTCCTCTTCGACCTGATCAACGAGGCGCTGCCCGGCGCCGTCCACGGCAGCACAAGACTGTGCGCGTTCAGCAAGTGGTACGCCGCCGCGCCGAGGAGAGCCCCCAGCGGCAAGAGGCTGCTGGAGGGGCTATGGAGAACCGTGCTGGCACGGCTGGAGCCGCCGGGCGACGAGGAGGCGTCGCGGACGAGCTCCGTGGACGCGCTGATCGAGCGCGACATGAGCGCGTCCCCGTGGACCGGCGTGTTCCGCGACGACGTGGACGGCCTCGGCGAGGAGATGGAGGCGGAGATCCTGTCGGAGCTGGTCGACGAGACGCTCTGGGACGTGCTGCTCAACGTAGGGGATGAGTGACTGACTGATTGACTGACGGAGTGGTGGGCATGGTGTGTTGTGAACATGCATACTTGTACATTTTCTGGTGTGTGTTTTCTGAAGTCTTCTTCGTTTTTTTCGGAGTGCTTTTGCCGGATTTGTGATGAGTTCTCGATGATTGAGAATTGGGGAGCGTGAACTAAGTTTGTGTGCGTGTTTGTGTGTGTGTGTGTGTGAGGAGAAAGATACCAAATCTGTCCCGAGAAAATGCATAATGAAGCAGAAGGAGACTGAATATGAAAAGTTTATTTTATTTATATACTCAGACTAGTGGCAACATAAGCATCAAACCGTAAGGCTCCGTGTTTCTGGTCACACACCACTGTGAAACATACGGTATGGGGGACTAGCTCAACCCTCGTTGGGTGGCCTATCTCATATATATAGGGGGTACACATACACGTACAGGTATTGTACAATATACAGAAGCTACATAGTCTAACACCCTCCCTCAATTTTAGCCACTTCCTAAAGAATCTAGAATGGTAAGATTGCGCCTGCAGGCCTCGAACTGTGGTAGAGGCAATGGCTTGGTGAAGATGTCTGCACGTTGATCTTTCGAAGAGATAAACTTAATCTGTAGTAGCTTCTGAGAAACACGTTCCCTCACAAAGTGATAATCAACTTCAATGTGCTTCGTTCGGGCATGAAATACCGGATTCGTGGAGAGGTATGTAGCACCGATGTTGTCACACCAAAGAATAGGAGGTTGCGGTTGGGAAACTCCCAATTCCTGAAGCAAAGACTGTACCCAAATGAGCTGCAGTGGCATTGGCAACAGCCTTGTATTCAGCTTCAGTACTGCTACGTGAAACAGTAGCCTGTTTCCGGGCACTCCAGGCGATCAGATTTGTACCAAAGTACACAGCATACCCCCCCCCCCCCCCGTGGATCGCCTGTCATCCGGATTTCCAGCCCAGTCCGCATCAGAATAGGCCGAGAGAACCCATGTGGGGTTCGGCCTGAGATGCAGCCCATAGGAGATGGTGAGTCGGACATAGCGCAAGATGCGCTTAACCGCAGAACAATGAGGTTTGCGAGGTGCATGAAGATACTGACAAACTCTGTTGACAGCATATGAGATATCTGGTCTCGTGATCGTCAAATACTGTAAGCCACCAACAATACTCCTGTACTCTGTAGCATCCTCAGAGGACAAAAGCTCACCATCGACTGCAGTGATCTTGTCAGTGGTAGACATAGGCGTGGTAGTTGTCGCACACTTAAGCATCCCAGCCCGCTGCAACAAGTCCAAAGAATACTTCTTCTGCGTCATAACAAGACCATCTGACCGAGAAGAAACCTCCACGCCAAGAAAATAGTGAAGTTTCCCAAGATCTTTGACAGCAAAACAGTACCAAGAGCACGAACAAGACTATCAGCAGCAGACGAAGATGAACTGAGCAGAATAATATCATCCACATAAACCAGCAAGTACATAGTGACCTCAGGCTTCTGTAGAAGAAATAGCGATGAATCAACAGTGGATGGTGTAAAACCATGAGCACGAAGGGCTGTCGTAAGACGAGCATGCCAGGCACGAGGAGCTTGCTTCAGACCATAGAGTGCTTTAGTGAGATGACATATATAATCCGGACGATCAGGATCAGCAAAACCAGGGGGCTGCCGCATATAAACCTCCTCCTCCAATAAGCCATGAAGGAAAGCATTCTGCACATCAAGCTGACGAAGAGACCAACCTCGAGTAACTGCAAGAGAGAGAAGAAGTCTGATAGTTGTAGGCTTGACCACTGGACTAAAAGTGTCTTCATAATCAAGACCATAGCGCTGCCGAAAACCTCGAGCAACAAGACGCGCGCTTTGTAGCGCTCAATAGTCCCATCATAATGCTTCTTCACCTTGAAAACCCATTTAGAATCAATGACGTTAACTCGAGGGGATGGAGGAACAAGAGTCCACGTCGCATTGCGCTATAGAGCATGATACTCCTGCTCCATAGCCTCTCTCCAATGAGGAATACTCATAGCTGCCTGGTACGTACGCGGCTCGGAACTCGGATCTGCAAGAGCAACTGACATACAAGCAGCATACCAGGCAACAGTACCATCTTTCCGATCAAGAGGGCAAAAAATACCACTGCGGCTGCGTGTGTGCGGGCGATGCACCACAGGAGCTGACGGAGCCGGCGGCGATGGAATAGGCGTGAGTGCTGAAGGCGGAGAGGGCCCAGCCGGCGAGGGGCATGGCGAAGACGGCCTAGCTGGTGATGAGCTGAGCGGCGGTGAGCTGGCCTGCCGCGCAGGCGAGATGTCGATCTCCTGCCGCATAGGCGACACGGGAGACAGAGGCGACGCAGGCGACGCGGGCCACGCGCATGCGTCCGTCCGCGCAGGCGGGGGTGGCGTCATGGGCCGCGCAGTGGGCCGCACTGGGCGAGCTGGGGAGGCGACCGGCGATGCAGGAGTGGCATGTAGTGCATGGTCAGCAAGGAGACCAAGGCCATGCACATGCACTGGAGGCACATGATCGACGTGAACCGCAGGTGATGAAGGAGAAGGAGCTGTCTCGAGCAGCTCTAACCGTACACCGCGTCCAATGCCTGCACCATGGTTAGGTAACAACACAGGAGAATATGCAACATCTTCAAATTGGTCAGCGGTAAGAGAGGATGAATGCATAGTTGGAGACTCGGTGTTGGACTCATGGAGATTGGCGAAAGGAAAAACATGCTCATCAAACACGACATCACGAGATATGTAAACACGATTAGTGGAAACATGAAGACACTTATAACCTTTATGAAGGGAACTATAACCAAGAAAGACACATTTCTTTGATCTAAATTCCATTTTACGTTTGTTGTAGGGGCGTAAGTGCGGCCAGCAAGCACACCCAAACACTTTAAAGAAGGTATAATCAGGTTGTTCATTAAGGAGACGTGCAATGGGAGTCTTCATGTTTAGAACACGAGTAGGAGTATGGTTGATGAGAAAACAAGCCGTGGTGAAGGCATCACTCCAAAAGCGAAAGGGAACAGATGCATGAGCCAAAAGAGTAAGACCAGTCTCAACGATATGTCGATGCTTACGTTCTACGGTGCCATTCTGCTGATGAGTATGTGGATATGCTAAACGATGTGCGATCCCAAGCGACTGAAAGAAGGAATCAAGGTTGCGATATTCCCCACCCCAATCTGACTGAATATAAACAATTTTATGCTTGAGAAGGCGTTCAACATGTTTTTGGAACTGAACAATGATATCAAACACATCAGATTTGCGCTTAATAAGATAAAGCCAAGTAAAGCGACTGTAAGCATCAACGAAACTGACATAGTAATTATGGCCACTAATAGAAGTCTGAGCAGGAACCCATACATCCGAAAACACAAGTTCAAGAGGGTGTTGCACCTCACGACTAGACTCTGAAAAAGGAAGTTGATGACTCTTCCCCTGCTGACAAGCATCACACACTTCTACATCTTTATTACCAGACATGCTAGGAAGCTCATGACGACACAAAATATGACGGACGATAGGAGTGGCAGGATGACCAAGACGAGCATGCCACTGTGACGACGACGCGCGAACTCCACTGAAAACCCGAGAGACGCCAGGATGCTCCACGCGATAAAGACCCTGGCAAAGGCGCCCGCTAAGGAGAACGTCCCTCGTGTCCCGATCCTTAATAAAAAGATAAAAAGGGTGAAATTCACAGAACACGTTATTATCAGCATTAAGTTTAGGAACTGGAAGGAGATTACGCGTCACGGCTGGAACTCTAAGGACATTACGAAGCTGGAGACTCCTATTTGCATGACTAGTAAGAAGAGATGCTTGACCAATATGAGAGATGTGCATACCTACTCCATTGGCGGTGTGAACCTTGTCGGTGCTGTGATAAGCCTCACGAGAGTTGAGCTTGCTAAGCTCACTCGTGAGATGGTCCGTCGCTCCACTGTCCATGTACCAGTGTGGGTCGACGGGGAGGGACTGCGTGTGTCCCTGCTGCTCCTTAGGCGCGGGGTGATCAGCCATCTGAGCCTGACGCTCAGCAACCCGCGGATCCTTGCCGTCGTTGTAGAGGCCGAGGAAGCTCTTCTGTAAGCGACGATGACACTTCGAGGCATAGTGCCCGTCGCGACCACAGAGCTGGCACACTTTAGGAGGTCTGCCCCTCCACGAGGTGGTCGATGAAGGAGGGGGTGCAGGCGTAGGTGGCGCAGTTGGGCCCTTACCCGAGCCGGCCGAGGGAGTGCCTGGATATCCACGGCCACCTTTGTAGGCGGCGTTCGCGGATGCGGAGGATGCCCCACGTCCACGGGAGCGACGCGCCTCCACACGCTGCTCGGTGAGGAGAAGGCGCGAGTAGAGCTCATGCGACATCATCGGAGACGTGTTGCCGCGCTCGTTGATGATCTCCACCAGACCATCGTACTCCTCGTCAAGACCGTTGACGATGTAGGAGTTGAACTCGGAGTCGGTGAGAGGCTGGCCGATGGAAGCCAACGTGTCGGCGAGGGACTTGATCTTGTTGTAGAACACCGTAGCCGTGGCGTCCAGCTTCTCACACTCGCCGAGCTGGCGACGGATGGCACTGGAACGCGCCTGCGACTGCGACGCGAAGGAGCGCTCGAGGATGGTCCAGGCCTCATGGGAGGTCTTGGCGAAGACGAGCAGCCCGGCAACCTCCGGAGTTAGCGAACCTTGGAACACGGAGAAGTTGGCTTGGTCCTGCCCCGTCCAGACACGGTGTGCCGGGTTGTAAACCGGGCCGTTGACGCTGTCCACCAGCACGGGGGGACATGGAATGGAGCCGTCAACATAGCCAAGAAGGTAATGACTCCCAAGAAGCGGAAGGACCTGCGCACGCCAAAAAATATAATTATCCGGCGTTAGCTTGATGGTGATGAGGTTGCCGAAGTGGAACGGCGCCGGCAGGTGTCCCGGCGTGAAGACGGCAGGCGGCGTGTACGACGGTGCGAGATCAGCATGGATGGACACGGGAGCCGGCTGTCGAGGAGTCGGCGAGTTAGCACCAAGGGCAGACGCCGAGGACGCCGAGGAGGCCCCGAGGGCATGCACCAGTGGTAGCACGGGCGCCAGAGACGCGACGGGGCGCGAGCACGGTGGCGGCCATGGGAGCGGCAGGCAGCGGCGGCTGGTACGACGACGACGAAAAGAGAGAGCCGACGCTGGTTGTGCCGACCGGGAGCGCCGTCATCGCGGCAGCATCCAAGGGTCGGGCTAGAAGCGCCGAGAGCGAGGCTGGGAGGAGTCTAGCCGAGAAGGAGCCAAAGCACGCGGCGTTCGTCATGGGGACGGTGGCGGAAGCGATTGGATGGATCGGTGTAGAGGAGAGGCGGCGGCGGCGACTCAAAAGAGAGAGAGGCGGTGGCGACTCAAGAACCCTAACCCTAGTCTGATACCATGTGAAACATACGGTATGGGGAACTGGCTCAACCCTCGTTGGGTGGCCTATCTCATATATATATGGGTACACATACACGTACAGGTATTGTACAATATACAGAAGCTACATAGTCTAACAACCACAGTACGTGTACGTGTACACGCTAATGGCGATGAGAACGGTGGTCAGGCGGTGCAGACGACGCAGGTGCAGGTCGGGCCGCAGGTGCAGTCGGCCCTGCCGGCGCCGTCGCCGGCCGCAAGCGCACGGGTTGCAGGAGCAGTGCTCGCCGCAGGTGCAGGTCGTGTGCGCCATTGCCGCGGGGTTCACCGGCGCCACTGCTCTGCTTCCCGGCACACATGACATTGCCAACAGGAATGCAGGACACCCGTTAGTACAGCAAGTCACGACGACGGATCGAGTGAGCATAGGAGGAACGGCGAAGGCACGACGATTGCCTGCAAGCGGCGCCGCCCGGGCAGGGCACGGCGCAGCCGCACTTGTCGTCGCAGGGCATGGTCGCGGCTGGGGCACAACGCTTCGATCTCTTCTCTGGCACAAGACGGAGGCCATGCAGGGCGTGCCATTTATCTGAGCTCGCCACGAGACGGACACCAGTGCATGCATGGACGCCAGGTTGGTGTCCACGTGGCCACTCTCGGCGTAGCGGTGGCGCCGGTGCGCCTGTAAATGCCTGCCGATACCTACGGGCTACGACGGTGGTAGCAGTGTACCTGCCGATACCTACGCCAGTTACTGCCGATCACAAGTTTTGGAACTATAATTTGCAAACTATGGTAGGGCTCTGTAAACAATGGAAATATTGTAAATTAAAAATAACAATGGAAATATTGTTGTGAGAATAAATAACAAGCCAAAAAAATTAAAAAATTGGAAACATAAAAAAATATAAATAGTAGATGTGCCAAATTTCTCTGCCTGGAACAAGATTTATATTCAAATTTTCACATTTGTCACAAATCTGGGTCTTGCAGCACAAATAAAATTGTAGAGGTACTACGTACCATAGAGATAACAGAACTTGCTCCAGTACAAAAGTATCTTTAAGAAAACAAATTGCATATTATGGCCAATATAGATTTGCAGAGAAGTATGACATAATTATTTCACGGTCAGAACACTAAGGTTTATTCCGGGCTAACTCGACAACAACCAGAAAAGCAGAAGATAACATGCATTATGAGGCCACACAAGAAAAACAAACAACCTCGTGGATTTTCCACTACCAACGTGCAAGTGCCACTCATACTAAGTAAGCATATGTTTTACTCCATTTAACTGTCTCTTTGGTGGAGTGCGGCCGAGCCGAAGAGGGGTGTCCACATCTCCTTCTTCTAAGGGGCGGGGGATCACATGGACGCTTTCTACGACCACATCTCGTGTTCAGGTTGCCGCTTATGCAACAGAGGCGTCAAGACTGGGTTCCAGCAAATCATCTGGGAACGGGAGTACCCTACTCCGAGCTTGTATGAGGGTGAGGGAAGATGGGTTCCTTGCTCGATGCAGGTTCAAGTGAGCACGATCAAGGTTGCGCCTTATGGTCACGAGTTTGTCCATCAGGGAATCGCTAAGCCTCGTCATGGCAACTCCGTAGGCAACTAGACTGATTACAGCGGTATCAACCTTCTTCCCGGACCGATGTTGGGATAGTCTCCACACCATGCCGAGGTCTAGCTGGAAAAAAAGTGGATAATTCAAATTCCCACTATCGCGGGTTTTGAGTACCGGAGGCGGACGAGGCCTTTCCAGGCTGCTACATGGGTGGCTTGGTTAAGAGTAGGCATGTTCCTACCTTGGATCGAGTAAGATTGATTTGTGCCCATAGGGCATGGGCTGAAAGCACGTCTGCTCGAAATTCACTCGCCAAGTGAGAGTGAGCTCTCCAACACCACGTATCGAGGGTGGGCAGGGCTACCAACAAGATCACAGACGAACTTCCAAAGAATCGGTGGAAAGCCGGTTTGATCTTCGACAGTTGTTTCTATGAGGATATTGGGGGACACCCTGGAATTATTCACACCTTTGAAACTAGGACAAGACACCAGGAGTTATTAGCACAAATTTGTCATAAAAACCTTCCAAATTCATTTATAATCTTAATACATCGTCCAGAGTGCATTATTGAAAATAATCAAACAGATATCCGTTAAATGAAGCGAGCACTGGTAACAACAAGTAATAATCTACTCACTTCAACTTATTCTTGTGCTGGTTCATTAATCAAGTTGCAAACACTTTACAGTAATCTTAGTATCAGGAGAAACGGGCTGATCTTGTTCCAATTATTACATGAATGACACACATACGGCTATGCGCGAAATGTGGTATAGAATCATATGTCCTCTTTTCAAAATAGGCTGAGTATGCTAAATTACTTTCAGCATCGGATGGTTAATCCTTGCCGATAACGCTTCCACGATCGAAGCAGATTTGTTTTTGCTCACGCCATGCATATTGACTGATCGATCTCACATGCTCGGCTTCGCGCTGAGACGGCTGGCCAGCTTCTGTCCCAGAGACCTGTCAGCCTGCATGAGCCGATCGCACAAGAAGCGATGATTCAGTATGTTTACTTTGCCAGAGAGAATTCATGCAATGAATTTGCTTAAAACAAATGCACATGTGCGGTAAGATTTGCGACGTGTTTAAGAAAGAATGCTTGATGAAGAATTAGTCACCTGAGACCAGTAGGAGAGCCAGATGGCCTTGATCTCGTGGGTAAGGCGAGGGTCGGACAGCGCATCGATCCATCTGTTGATGAATCGCTCTTGCCTGCACATGCAATAATTTTGATTCAGTTATGCCGATCATATACGATTGTTTGCTATATACAGTATGCTAGTAATTGACACAGCATGCTTGGTAGGGTATGCACCTTGCCGGGTCCATGGAGCGGTACCTCTCCCCAGGCTGCTTGAAGTTGTTCTCCTTCTCGATCACCATCTGCCATATATAATCGGTTGATGCATGTAAGAGGAGGAGGAGAAGCTAGCTTCTACTGTATCTAAGAGGAGTATATATATAGTAGGGAATTAGTACCTTCTCGCGGCGTCCGTTGAGTGTGCGTGACGGGATGGGGTACCTGGGCGCGTGCTTGGCGGGGTCGAACCTGGAGGGGAAGTAGTCGACCTCCTCGTCGCGGTGCATGAAGTTCATGAGCCCGTCGTAGTGGTTGTTGTGGTGCGAGCACTTGGGCGCGTTGGGCGGGAGCAGCAGGTAGTTGGGCCCCAGCCTGTACCGCTGCGTGTCGGAGTAGGAGAAGATCCTGGTCTGCAGCAGCTTGTCGTCGGAGTAGTAGACCCCCGGCACGATGACCCCGGGGCAGAAGGCCAGCTGCTCGTTCTCGGCGAAGAAGTTGTCGATGTTGCGGTTCAGCACCAGCCTCCCCACGGGCTGCAGCGGCACCACGTCCTCCGGCCACGTCTTGGTCACGTCCAGCGGGTCGAAGTCGAACCGCTCCTCGTGGTCCGGGTCGATGGTTTGGATGTAGAAGGTCCACTCCGGGTAGTTGCCGGCGGCGATGGCGTCCGTGAGGTCCTTGGTGGCGTGGCTGTGGTTGGTGCCGCCGACGGTGACGGCCTCGTCCTCGAGGAGGGACTTGACGCCGCAGGTGGGCTTCCAGTGGAACTTGACGTAGTGGGACTTGCCGGCGCGGTTGACGAGCGTGTAGGTGTTGACGCCGGAGCCGTCCATGTGGCGGTAGTCGGCGGGGATGCCGATGTCGTCGAAGAGGAAGGTGAACATGTGGAGCGACTCCGGGTGGTGCGAGAAGAAGTCCAGCACGCGCCAGTTCTCCTGGATGTGGGTCTTGGGGTTGGGCTTGAGCGCGTGCACCATGTCCGGGAACTTCATGCCGTCGCGGATGAAGAAGACCGGGAAGTTGTTGCCCACCAGGTCCCAGTTGCCCTCGCGGGTGTAGAACTTGATGGCGAACCCGCGAGGGTCGCGGAGCGTCTCCGGGGAGCCGCGCTCGTGGATCACGGTGGAGAAGCGCACGATGACGGGGGTCTGGACGCCGGGGGCGCGGAGGAAGTCGGCGCAGGTGAGGTGGGAGATGTCGTGGGTCACCTCGAAGAAGCCCTTGGCGCTGGCGCCACGGGCGTGCACCACACGCTCCGGGATGCGCTCGCGGTCGAAGTTGGAGATCTTCTCCACAAGGTGGTAGTCCTCAAGCAGGATCGGGCCTGCTCATGGTCAGTACTCAGTAGTCGGTACAGTGATGATGGTCAGGTCGTACGATTTGTTTGTTTTGTTTCTCAAGTGTGTTCGTCCACAAAACATTTGGAGAACTTCTGAATTTTCATCACCATATATGACTTATATATGTGGCCTGAGCCCCCGATCGACTGGACTGAAGAACCGAAGCCACAAGATTTTCACCACCATGACAGAATTTTTTGCTTACTGCGAACATCAGTAGTCTGAAGCTACATGAAACAGTTTTTGTTGGGTGATTTACTAATGTTGTCTGTCAAGCTTTAGCTTCATGAGAAACAATTTTTCAGAGTTCCCTGGCATGAACCTACCACTGACTGTTGTGTCCTGAGCATCCTAGCTTCACTCCCATTCCATCTATACAAATCTACGTGTATAGAGAGACGCGTCCGGGGTCCAACACCGCGACAGAAAGATAAGCAATGGGTGGTGGTGGTGCACGTATAGGAAAGGTACCTCGGGAGCCGACGGTGAGGGAGTTGTCGTTGTTCCAGACGGGCGCGCCGGAGTTGGTGCTCCACATCGGGCCGTTGAAGGCGCTCGACGGGCGGTGCTGCACACACCACGCAACCCACAGTTGAGTTGAGTTCAGAACGAAAACCAAGAACACAGCAGCAGGAGGTAGGAGGCGACCAGAACGTGCGTACCTTGTAGGGGTCCATGGCGAGTCGCCGGCGGTGCGCGCGCGAGAGGGGCAGCTAGAGCTAGGCGGAGTTCAGGCGAGCGGCGCCGCGCGGTGAGAGGGTGCTTCTTATAGCGGGAAGGAGAGGGCGAGGAAGCTTTGTCTTGTGCGCTGCTTCTGGGCTCCAAAGGCCGGCTACGTGTGTGTCGAGGCTCCGCCGGTGGGTGGACGGATAGCGCCCGCGCCACCACCACACGCTCTCCCCGGCGATCGCCGTCCAGAGAAATATATGGCATCCATTTACGAAATCCAGTTTTCCGCCGCGATCTTCTGCAGATAAACGCGGGCAGGAAACACGGAACTGGGTGTGAAGTAGCCAGGAATTGGGAATTTTTGCTGGGGCGTAGATGCCGTTCACATTTGCATGGCAGAAGCGACATGGTGTAGCAACATCACCGTCTTTCTTTGCCGGAAAGGCACCCGCCTAACACATGGTTTTCCGATAGATTGAGAGAAGAAACCAGTAGATTTTTTACGGTGCACTCCGATGTTACACGTTCCATCTAGGGACCGCGCACGGGTGCCACGACCCGTGCTCGTTCCAGCTGCGATATGCCCTTGCGTCGTGGCTACCTTCTTCCCCAGAAAACTAGTACTAGGAGAAACGTGTCAAATATTACAAAACTGCATCATGTATTCATGTGTATGTTACAGAGCAGCATTGCCTGTTGAGGGGTTGGTTCCCTACAGGAGGCTTCGCATCAGAAAAGATAAAGAGGCAAAGCTCTACTTTTGCATCACAGAACAAAAATCTTTTCTATCCGTGATCCAGTCACTACACAGAAATCAACATATTAGGGTAACAATGAACAACTCGCCATCAAGCAGGATATAGAGACAAAGGCAATGTACACTGCATTAAGACCCCACAATTCAATGTGTATGTACACCGACCCAACAAGGTAGTACCAATATAACCCACGACATGTATGTATGATGATGCAAAGCGATAGCCAGTAGAGACTCTTTAACTGATTTATTCATTCATCTTAAAAACACTTAGAATCTAGACGCATGCTGCCTTCCAATCTGACCCGGTATATATAAAACCAATGAAACCTCCCCACATGAAATACTAACACCAACACGGCCTCGGTCTATTGCCCAAAATTCTGAAGGAGTCGCTCCACTGCAGCATGGACGTTCCCAGAGGTAGCTGTCAGCGCTCGGATGTTCTCCTGTGTGTCAAAGAACCCCATCTCTTGGAGCTGGGCCAGCTGTGTTGCAAAGCGCTCCTCCGGTGGCACTGTAAATTGAACCAGTGAGCAACGGTTCATGGACAATGAATTGTTATAGTACCAAACGGCACATCAATCAATGAAACACACACTAACCATTTGGGGCAGCGCCTGGAACACCCACACCACCGCCAGCACCAAGCCCGCTGAACATGCTCATCAAGTTGTTGAGGTTAACATTACCTAGCATTGAAGCATTTTTCATACATCATCATTAGAAAACAAAAACATGAGTTTAATTTGCTGCAGTTTGCTAGTGTAAGATTTTACAAAATGCATGGACTTTGCGTGAAGGTGTTGGATGGGGCATCTCAAGGATATCAGAGATAAAGTAAAGCAGTACATGGTCAACTAATCAAGAACAAATGACAAAACTGTTTCCTTGTAGAGTTTCTTGTTCACCCAAAGGGTGTGTTAATTTCTTGTCATTTTTTAACTTATATAACCAATGTAGATATATCAGAAGGGGAAAAGCTTAGTGCTCTACATCCTCAATTTTGGTACAAAAACAAAGCAATATTCAAAAGTGATCATGAATTGTCTGGCAGGGAACTGATGAATGAAGGTCATATATCAATGCTAGGAAATACTCCCTCCGTTTTTAGATATAAGATGTTTTAGCTATTGCACATGTTGTTTAGATACAGATTAAAATGAATGAACACACTAAAATATGTCTGCATACATGTAGATACATATGAATGTGGAAAAAAGGCTAAAACATCTTATATTTAAAAACAGAGGGAGTACCATTCAAGTGATAAATAGCAGACAAAGTGGAGCAAAGTACCTGGATTAGTGCCCGCTTGGGTCCGCTCCCTGAATCAAACAAATAACAGTTTCAACAAACAGTACATAGAGCAAGGCTTACCACATACTACCTCTGTTTCAATGAATAAGGCTTATATTATTTTGGAAAAATCAATCCATGTAAAGTTTGACAACGTTTTATCGAAAAAAAATAACATGCAAAATATAAAATCAATGTCATTAGAAACATCATAAACTATATTTTCATATGATATCTATTTAATATCATATTTGTTGATAGATTTTTCTAAAAGTTTGCTCAAATTTTACTTGGCTTGACCTTTCCAAAAAAATATAAGCCTTATTCATTGGAACGGAGGGAGTATATGAGCTAAAGAGATCAAGTTGATCGGAAAGATACTCACTGCCCAGCTTGTTGACCAAATTGCGATGTCATCGCCTGCTGGAATGATATTAATTGCTGCACAAAAGGAGGCGATTTAGTCTATATCATATAATCACATGAACTGTATGCAACTATAGCAGTACAGTTAATGCCACCTGCAATGTTTCGGGAGACGTCAACTGGCGAAGAAATTCTGGATTCTGAAACATTTCTCTCATTTGGGTATTTGATTCCATCATGTTACGTACATTTGGGTTCAAGTTGAGCAACTACATGGAAGAGAACATCAGCGAGGGGTCAAAACATTATCTAATCAGGATGAAAAGAAGGTTCCTAATCAGCTAGTCACAACAGAAATAGTAGAAAGAGTGTACCTGGTTCATGGACTCGGGATTAGACATGATGTTTTGCATCATCTGCATCATGGTAGGGTTTTGCAAAACCTGATTCAAGAAGGAAGCATCAGAGCCACCACCCAGCATACTTCCCAAATCTGCAGAATCCAATCCTCCTACGCCACCGCTTGTGGGATTCCTTGCAGCAGCAGCAGGCCTTGCTGCTCCTTGTGCAGCCCCAGCTGCAGATTTATAGTTCTTAGATAGCAGAACAGGACAGGAATAAATGCATATGCAAACAGCAAAATACAGGAGTACCCACACCTACCATTTGCACCCCAGGGATTAGGGAGTGGATTAGTATTTGGAACAGGAGCAGTAGTTGGCGCATCTCCAGCTGGATCTCTGGCTTGGTTAGACGCCTGGTTTCCTAGAAGAGCAGCAAATGGGTTCTGATTGCTACCACCCTCCCCACCCATTGTTGTTGCATTCAGGAATGGCTCCTGAACATTTTCATACATGCGGCGGAGCATATTAAACCCTTCTGGAGAAGATTCAATGTTGCTCATAGCTCTGTCTGTGTTCCGCATCATCTCCCTCATAAGTTCAGGATTCCTAGCTGCTTCAACAGTTTGGCGGAGAATGCTTGGGTCATTCAGGACATGTGCCAGGTCTGGATTACGGTCAACAAGGTCACGCATTTGAGGATTGTTCATAATCAAATCACGTATCAGATCAGGGCTATTCATTATATTCTGCATGGCTGGCATATTCAATACGTCCCTCATTAAGTTGGGATTATCGGTTAACTGCTGCTGCATCTGCTCTAATCCTGGAAGGCCAGAGCCAGATAAACCAAAACCTCCACTACCAGCAGTTCCTGTAGTGCCAAGACCTTGCAACAAGCCTCCAAAACCAGCTTGTGGGGTATTCGCAGTAGTTGATGTCCCATGGTTGGCTGCAGCTGGTGCAGCCGATGTTGCCGGTGGTGCAGCCCCACGCACCATATGGATGGTGTGGTCGGTCTCCACACCTTCAAAAGGGGAAAAAAATAAAGGTGTAAGGACAGAATGAATATGTGCTTCCAACTTCCATACATCAACCATTCAATGGCAGATTCATAATTGACTCTTCGTTTGTGCATTAAAATTTGTGTATGCCAATTGAAACTCCAGCTCCTTAATTAAGTACATAGAATCAAACAATAGATTGTCGACTGAAACACTAAATAAGACGCCAATCTTACACAACCACCAAAGGCATTTATGTAACCAAACTTAGAGCGTTCTGAAAGTGGTGACTTTTAACTGGCCAGTATCACCTTTTATTCACACTAAAACAAGAGGATATAATGTTGCAAAGCTATGCTAGTGCTACTAGTTCCTTATTGTTCTGTGATGACTGAGCAGAGCTCAAAGGCACAAATTAAACACTTTAGTCTTTCCATTAATTTTTTCACATACTGATAGTTGATATATTTTACTGAAGATACCAGTCTAGCATGCAAATTTTGTCAACATTGGGCTTGTATTTGTACATGAGTTAATAGCAATTGCAAGGAACTTCTAAATTATATTTCTTTTTTGTACGGCCAGTTTAAGCATGCTAGGATATCACTGTATGTGCAATTTTACTCATATGTGTCCAAAAAACAAGCTACACATACCGTGTGGACGTAGTGACTTCAATCCAAATTGCGACTTACTCAACAACAATGAACATGAATTAATGATACAATGGTTAGAGAAAAAACCCTTTTCGTGAAGACCAAAACTATGTGTACAAAAAGACATCTATAAAACTAGTGAAGAACCGATATGGTAATTTATGGGCACAGATTATGATAAGATAGGATGCAAAGCTGACATGTATGGATTGAAACTTGTAAAGCACTATAAGTCTGCAATAGTTTGACATAGAATCTATCTGTTTCATGGAGATAACACATGGACAAGTGAATTAAATATGGTTCCTTTTGTTATCAAAACACGGCAGTACTTAATGCCATAGTAGGAATAATAGCGTAACGACGTACCAGCTATACAATAACATGTTACACGTATACCCTAATAACGAGCATTTGAAACCAAACTAAATAAAGTTATGCGCGGGAAATTCAAAAGCAGCAGCGGTAAGCCTTCCTATTGGCTGATCAGCAGCCACTAAGATGCCGTCATGCAGCAACCCAGCAAAACCCAGCATACCCGTCATGCAGTATACCATCCTATCCATGTATCACCACCTAGAAATTTGCTTACCGTTGCAGACTGCGCACTTGGCGCTAGCATTTCATGGCTCCAAAATATCTGGAACTAAATTCGAGACGAGGTATCACAGCAGTATCCAGTCTCTTCTATAGCATGTATCAACTAAGCTGCACGGTCATTCAGCGCCTACGTATGCGGCCTCGACGCCTCTTCACCAAGCCATCAACCAAGTAAGACAAGGGAAGGACCATCATTCACAAAAGTCGTCACAGGGGGTAAGCTGCGTCTCATCTACCTCCTGGCAAAACAAGTGCAGGCAGGCAGGCATTGCATCTAACATACAAGTACCTACCACCACGGCAGACCAGACCAACGCAGCGCAGCACACGAAGATAAACCTAAACCTAACTAACCACATCATCATCATCCACGCCATAGTACTAGACCAAACCGCGCCAAATAATACCGAGCGGGGGGGTTGGGCAAGGGGCGAGCGCACGCACCGTAGCTGGCTAGGGTTTGGTCGTCCTTCAAGATCCGGCCCTTGTAGATGAGCCGCTGCTGCGTCGCCGGCACGTCGCAGCTGGCGGCGACGACCGCCTTGAACTCCCCTACGGTGGCGCCCAGGTCGGCCCGCACCGCGAACTTGTTCCCGCTGGTGCCCCGGATGTGCAGCGTCGCCGGCGCCGGCGCGCCAGACCCCGCGGGGCCCGCCTCACCTTCGCCCTCGCCCCCGCCGTCCATGCCCTGGCTCGATCCGGCCCGATTCGGCTCCGGCGACGCGGTCCGGTGAGAGGGGGGAAGGGTTTGTGGGTGTGTGTGGGTGGGATGGGAGTTCTACCTTCGTCCCCTGCTGTTTTCTCTCGGTTTGTCTTGCTGCTTGAGGAGGAAGAAGGGGGCGGAGACTGGCTCGAATGGACGGCTGGGATGGCGGTGGGGCGGCCGTGGACGGCTGTAGATCGTTCGCGTGGTTAGGTAGGGCCCCCCGCGTGGTACGCGCTGTCAGGGTCGGTGCGGATGGAGGAAGAAGGTTCTAGTGTCTAGGACCGGAGCCAAGCCACCCGGGAAACGTACTTGTACGCACTACGTATTGCGCGTTAGAGTGTTGTTAAACGAAACGAGTAATTTGTGACTCGGCTAGTTTCAGTTGGTTCGAGCCGGGTCGTAGGAAACTCATTTAGCTCTCGAGTTTCGAGGTTTGATTTTTTTTTGAAAAACACAGTATAACGTAATCGCTCATATACACGTGCACACCCTCAGCCATATGAACGTACGTACGTACACCCTACCTCTATGAGCACCTCCGAGAGATTGAGTCGACGGGTCTTGAGATTGACGAAGTCACCACGGGCGCCTCGCTGTCGACGGGAACGTCGCCTCCCACTGAAAGAATATTCCAACTAAATGAGAAACACCAGCGCCAAACGTAGGGTTTGAACTCTGGTGGGCTGGGGTTTGATTTCGACCCTATTGTAGACTGAATTGTGTCAAAAAGGAATGAGCAAACTTATGTTCGTGTACTCGGTGTAATACTTTAGAGTCGGTTTTTTAGGCTGGATAGTGACATGTATAATCAGCTCATTACGCGGCGGATATGTTTTACCATCCATCCTCCATATGTGTGTTTGCATTAAAGCCATCTTATAGGAAGACAGTTGGTTAGATCAGATTCCTCTCTGGGTTTCATAGAACTCCTACTTGTTGTGATCAACAAGACTCATCAATGCCAATGGTGTGAGTTAAGCCTCAACTATGTCGCAAATGTGTGTTATTAGATTTTTATTGAAGGGGAGTCAAATACACATTTAGTCCTACAACTTGCTTGCTTTGGACGTTTTAGTCCCACAACTTGCAAAATGGACTTTTTAGTCCCACAACTTGCACCTGAAAAACATTTTTGGTCCCAGCGAATCAGGAGATGTCGCGTGTCGTGCCAGCGTGGACAAAAAGAAGCGACGTGACGTGGCACATTTACAGAAAACCCCCTAGAACGTTTAATGTATCACAGACATACAAGTCCTTCCGCAATTTACTTAAGCCATCCGACGGTGGACTTCGCCCCAGCTACTGGCTCTCTCGAGTTCTTCCTTAAATAGGGCGGACCGGGCCTCCAGCACTGACCAGTGCGCCGGGAAAGTCTCCCCGCGAGCGTGGATTGTCAGGTCCGTTGGCTGCCTTCTTCTCCACATGGGCTCCGTCTCCGTGAGCTGCTGCCTGTGCACGTCGACGAACTCTGTAGTTTCCGACGCGGCAGTGGCATCCTCGGCGCGTAGGGGACCTAGGGGTAGGTCTTGGACGGTGACGTCGCAGAGGAGCGTGAGGCAGTCGTCCACGAGGTTGAGATTGTCGTTCTTCACGAAGTCCTTCTAGCCCCAGCCCTTGGAGTACGAGAAAGTCCATCGCTCCATGGTCTGGGTGTGCCACGGCTTCTCGGCCCGGTCGAGCAAGCTGACCTCCGGCCACGCCGTGGGAGCGTCCACGACGGCGGCCGGGCTGAAGCTTTGGAGGAAGAGGGACGTGTAGCCTTCGTAGGCCGTGCTGAAGCCGTTCGGGTAGCAGCTGATCCTCCAGTCGTGGCCGCCAACGGCGAACATGGTCGACTCCAAGGACTGGCCGGTGGGGAGCTTCTTCACCTGCGTGCAGCCGTGGAGGTGGAGGACGTGGTAGCCGGTGATCACCTGCCTCGCGCCCACCGTACGTGGACGATGTCAGCTGCTGCCGCCCGGCGCCGGGCGGGGCCGCGACAGGAGCGCCGACATGGGCATGATCGACGGCATGGTTGATCGATGGAGTTTCTGGGCTTGCAGATCTATCTATCTTGATCTACGATGGAAGGTGCACAGTTGCATAATTACGGGAGGTGTAAGTCAAGGATGGCTTGGGAGACAATTAGTTACTTGTGGACTTTGTGTTGTTGGACTCTTCGAACACGGTGTAAATCAGAGAACCCTTAAGTAAATTGCGGAAGGACTTATCTGTGATACATTTAAAGTTCTAGGGGATTTTCTGTAAATGTGCCACAACACGTCGTTCCTTCCTATCCACGCTGGCACGACACGTGGCATCTCCTAATTCACTGGGACGAAAAATGTTTTTTGGGTGCAAGTTGTGGGACTAAAAAGTTCTTTTTGCAAGATGTGGGACTAAAACATCCAAAGCAAGCAAGTTGTGGGACTAAATGTGTATTTGACTCATTGAAGGGTAATCGTTTCTCTTCCAAATCTCTCTACAAAAACAAGATGGATTTTGGGCTAAGAGATGCGAGGGTGCTATATATTTTCTGTCCATTTTTTAACGGTACGAGATGTGCCTTTCAATTAGAAGAAGATAGTTTTACGGCCAAGATGTAATTTAGGTCCAGCACCTAAAACCCCAACCCCACGCTCCAAAAAGAGGGCATGGGGTTACACACCATGAAGAAGAGAGTGTCCGTTGTTCACATTGTTTTTTATATAAAAAAAATGAATTGACCAAACTCTTAAGCGGACAATGACAATTTCTCAAAGTTCTTTAAAAAGGTGGAAACACAACCTGTTTTGGTAATCAAGTATTGTCATTCGATCCTAATGATCATAGTAACTATGGACATTCGCACTTGTATGACCTAATGTTGAGCTTTAGCGTCATGCCCTTGAAATTTCAGTTTGCCAAATGCAGCCATCGGAATTATTAAGCGCACAATTATATAACTAGCTAAATACATTAGTGTCGTGTACGATTGATCATGTTTTAATTGTTACTACTAAATATACCTTTATCACACAACAACTTTTGCATACCTATTTGAACGGATAGACGTCGCCTAGAGGGGGGGAATAGGCGATTTAAAACTTTTTCGAGGAGCCGGAATATCCGGTCCAAGAGTGACCGGAAATTCCGAGTAGCCGGAATATCCGGTACACGAATGACCCGGAAATTCCGGTATGCTTGATAAAGGCGGAATAAAACTAGAGGTTTACTTTAACAAGCATACAACCTAGATATATATAAACTAGGCTCACCTATGTGCACCAACAACTTAAGCTAAGCAATACTAGTAACAAGAAGATAACAAGATATATGACTTCAAGCACGAAGGCTACCACAATGTAAAGTGCATAAGTAAAGAGTTCGGGTAAAGAAATGACCGAGGCACGCGGAGACGAGGATGTATTCCCGAGTTCCACCCAAAGGTGTACGTCTCGTTTGGAGAGGTGTGCGCAACCACAACAGGTTAGCCGCAACGCCACAAAGGCTCACCTTCTTCTCCTGATGAACTCAACCACAAAAGGTTCGAGTTCACCTTCCACTATTGATCTCCTTTGGGGCGGAGATCGAATCCCGTACAACTCTTGAGGCACACACCCACAACTTAATTGGGGGCTCCCAAGTCTTGAGGCACACACCCACAACTTAATTGGGGCTCTCAAGTGACCACAAAAAGTCTTGACCACAAAAGGTCTTGGCCCCAAAAGGTCGGCCACAAAAGGCGTCTAGGGTCCAAAGACCCAAGAGTAACAAGCTCACAAGTATCACCACCACGAATCCTCGTGGAGGGCTCAAACCGATGCAAATGCAATGGCAAGAGCACACGAAGTGCTCAAGTCCTTCACTCTCAAATTCCAACACAACAACAAATGTTTCTGGGGGAATAAGAGAGGAAGAACAAAGGAAACCACAAAGGAGTCAACTCCTTCACTCCCAAATCCCACCAAAAGCAACTAATGCTTATGGGGGGAGAAGAGAGGAAGAACAAAGAGGAAGAACCACAAAGGAACTCCAAGAACTAGATCCACTAAGTTCCCCTCACTTAGAGGAGAGATGGATTGGTAGGATTGTAGATCTAGATCTCCTCTCAACTTGCCCTAAAGAATATGCAAGAATCTATGGAGGGATTGAGAGGAAGTGAGCTTTCCAAGGTCAACAATGGAGTAGGAGAGAGGGAAAAGTCGTGCTGCCTTGGATTGGCTGGGGAAGAAGAAGGGGAGGGGTATTTATACCCCTCCAGGAAATATAGCCGTTGGCTGTTTCGGCACTCGGAAATTCCGGCATAAGTTAGACTCGGAAATTCCGGTCACCCGGAAATTCCGGTCTAAGAGAGCTCGGAAATTCCGGCTGGAGTCAGAAGCAAAACCAAACTTTTCCTTAGCCATTTCTGGAGGACTTTTCTGGGGCACTCGGAAATTCCGGTATGTGGAAATTTCCGAGCACAATTTCCGACTGGAGTCAGAACCCTTTTTCTCCTTTCCTTAGCCGTTTTCTTGGATGAGCTGGGGAACCGGAAATTCCGGTAGGGCAGAATATCCGGCCCCAATAATCCGAATCAGCAGAACACCGAAACGAAAACTGCTATAACTTTTGCAAATGAACTCCAAATGAGGTGAGACCAATTTCGTTGGAAAGATAGCGACGATGAGTACTCCAAATATTGCATCCCATAAATAGAGTAAAATCTCCACACATGGCAAGGTGTGGGACTTTCCTCAAGGTAGAACCGGCAATATTTCCGCCACCGAAAACGTAACAAGTTGTCCAAAGTAAAACCGATTTCGATGAACTAGAGCTTGACATGGAGATGAACCAAGCTCTAACTCCTCACCAACATAAGAGCCAAATAAGAACCAAGAAATATGATATGCCAAGTATGCAAAGGTTTGAGCTCTCCACAAGAATGCGATCAAGTTACTAACTTGAGAGCCCCTCTTGATAGTACGCATATCTATCCTATAGCCCTATCAAGATCATACCTTTGCCTTGAGCATTCCACTTGAGTTAGATGATGACTATCTTGATCTCTTCAAGTGGGTCATCTTTCTTGATTGCGCGTCCAATCACTTGCTTGATGAAGACTTCTCCAAATACTCCCCCATGCTCATAATGAGAGAGTCTCGCTTAGCTTCATCTTCATGTATCCATTGCAAGCACCAAGCATAGGATCTCTTCAAGAAGCTTCTCTTGGTCTTGGTCTTGCACATCTCATATTTTCTTCATTAAGATGATGTCTTGAATCTTCAAAACATACTTGCAATAAGCTTCACTCAACACATGAGCTTCAAGAGTTCAACACATGAACTCCATAACTCCATGGACATGATCTATAATGATATCTCAAAGTAAACATTAGTCCATAGAGATTGTCATTCAATTAACAAAACCACACATGAGGGAAAATGCTCTGTCACTATTTAGTCAAGAGGCATAACCTTAAAGGCAAAACCTTATTTTGCACAAGAAAACCTCCTTTGAGAATCGAGATCAATTCGTAAATCCCTTAAATCCCTCGTGTTGTAGTCCCTCTATTTATAAATGTAAACATGTCTCATCTTTTTCTGTAAACATGTATCTAAACATGTTATAGTGCAAGGTTATAAATTTTGTGATAAAACATATCTAGATATATGTGTACAAAAAAATTCAAAAAGGCTTATATTGATAAAAGGAATTGGTCGATTGGAAAGCTGGGAAATAAACTAACAAGCTAAACGGGGACTCGCACTTGACTGAATTGGATGAAAACTTGCTAAACAAGTTTTTAAACTAACTTGCTAAACTGGTTAACTAGCGTTAAAAAGTCAAAATAAGGGTAAAAACCAAAAACGGGAAATCACGCTTTATTTGGTAGCATCTCACTATTATTAGAGAAATGCTGTTTATCAACCGGCTGTACAACAGCCGGTTCGTCTCGCGCGCTAGCTTCTCTGCCGCGTGTCTCGCGCATCCCGGGCTGGCTCCTCCGCGGCGCGCTACCGCTCTCCTCTGCCGGCCTGCCGCGCGCGTTCTGCCTCGCCCCGTACTGCTCTTCTCTGCTGTGCGAGCCCTACCTCACGCCCGTCATCCGCCGCCGGGGAGCTTGTCGCCCGAGCGAGCGCCCTCCTCCCTCCTCGATCTCCGACGACCAGTCGCGCGTACAGCTGCCGATGTAGCCCACTATCGCGAGCTCCCGGCCTTGGCCTCTGCACATCACCTCCACGCACATGGTGTATGGTTCCAGCACCTCCACGCAACAAGGTCGTCAGCATCCTGTATGCCATGTAGAAGATGATTATTTGGATCAAATTGGTGGGGATTCTCTCGATATGGTTCTTCCCGACATCCGGCGTGGCATTTTGGTTGCCGACAAGGTGGTATCATTCATGGCGATGCCTCCATGGCCGACGGTGGTGGAGGTTAGTTTTTTGGGATTTTTCGGATGTTGCATGCAGCGTGCGTGCTTGCTCCATGAGTGTATTTTTATGTTTTGGTGAGTACGGGCAAAATGCTACACGTTTTGGTGACGTTTTGCTACAAGTAAATGAGAATTTGTTACATAATTTTTTGGGTTTTGCTACATGGCATTGTTAAAAGTGATACACCGTTTTTTGCTACAAGATCCTATTTTTTATAGATCTGAAATTTTTTGCTGCACACGATGCTACATGAGACAAAAAAAATGTTGTATTTGCCTTTTTTGGCTACATATATCGAACACAACATTTTCTGGTTTTTTTTGCTACATGTTGATGTTACATGTATATTAATTTTTTTTACACGCGAACCGTTTTTATTACATAGATCGAACGCGTGGGATAGTTCACTTGAATGGATCCGACGGTGCGGGAGGCTGCCTGTAGAGCAATCTGTTGCTACCCCGGCTGACGCTTAGCACTTGCCCTATTATTATCATCAGTCGGTGAGTTTTATTAGACCAATCAAAGTCCAGGCTAAGAGTCGGAATGGTGATCTGCAGTTAGAACAAGAACTGCAATCTGCGAGCACAGATCACTGATCACTCCACTTATCCAAGTTCATCTTCCTCCTACATGGAAATGTAATCGCTCTACAGGCAGCCATTGCGTAGTATATCCTGGGAGAGCCTGCCCAAAGCAGCGTAGGAGGATCCTCCCTCCTCGACGGCCTTCCTGCAGGCAGCCTTCATCTCCGCGCACCTCTCCCTCGCCTTCCTCCCGTCGTCGCCGTCCATGAGCGTCCTCACGGCTCGTTCCAGCTCCGACGCGCCGACAAAGTTGTTCCTCTTCCTGTCCACCTCCATGGGCACCGCCACGCCCATGTAGGCGACCAGGGTGAAGGCGTTCAGGTGCTGCTCGGCGTAGAGCGGCCACGGCACCATCGGCACGCCGCCGAACCACAGGGCCTCCAGCACCGAGTTCCAGCCGCCGTGCGTCACGAACCCGCCCACGGCGGCGTGGGCGAGGATCTCCTTCTGCGGCGCCCTCGTCGGCCACACCATGCCCTTCTCCTTCGTCCTCTCCAGGAACCCCTCCGGGAGCAGCTCCGCGAGGTTCGCGTCCGAGGGCTGCCGCGCGCCGGCCGCCGGCGGGCCGCGCAGCACCCACAGGAACCGGTGCCCGCTGCGCTCCAGCGCGTGGGCCGTCTCGTGCGCCTGCGTCGCCGTGGAGAACCCTCCGCTGCCGAAGCAGAGGAACACGACGGACGCCGGTGGCTGCGTGTCGAGCCACCCAACGCACTCGTCGTGCGGCTGCTGATCCGCTGGCGGGTCGTCCAATGAGACCACGGGGCCTATAGGATAGACCGTCGGGGCAACAGGGACTCCGCGCGTGCACCGGCCGTCGGCGATGGCGGCAAGAACGCTCTGCTCCAGCTCGCCCGCCGTGTTGACGATCATGCCCTGGGCTTCCATGAAACGCCTGCCGTGGTACACGAACCACGCGTAGGCCGGCTTCGTCCTGTCCATGACCGGCGTCGGGAGGGCCGACGGCGGTATGGGCGGCAGCCCGGGCACGTCCACCGTGCCCTCCTCCATCTCCTCGAACTCGACGGCGACCTCCTCGTGGAGCGCCGGCAGGCGCAGGAAGAGCGCGTACATGGCCGCGCTGGCGGTGAAGTACACGTAGCACGGCACGGCGAGGTCGCGGGACACGTCGAGCATCGTCGTGCAGAAGAAGTCGAGGACCAGCGCGGCCACCGGGCAGGCCAGCCCGGACACGGCCGCCCTCACGTGCGCCGCGTGGAGCTCCACGAAACGGGACACGAAGTCCTCGGCGCCCACGGAGTCCGTCGGGGGCTCGACGGAGGGGAGGTGGTGGAAGCGGATGTCCAGGCCGGACGCTTCCTCGCGGCGGATGTGGCCGGCGACCGCGGACCGGTAGCCCTCGGTGGGCGCCTGCATGACGAGCACCGTGAGCGACAGCGCGCCGCCGCTGCGGGCGAGCAGCCGCTTGCCGGCGTCGAGCATGGACCTGAGGTGGCCGACGCCCCAGACGGGCAGCAGGACGACCGTCGGGGTTGCCATCGGTGGTGATCGGCGGACAGCTGAATGAGGAAGTTCAGAGAATTTCACGGCAGCTGAACTTTGTTCAGTGGTTGGTTGTTGGCTCTCGCATCTTCTTTAGTAGTAGCGCTGGCAGACGTGCTGTCAACTCTCGAAAGTGCGTTACTAGCTGCGACAGAAACTGATGGGTGCTACCTGTCGATGCTGGGTCGTCGTCATGCTGGGATGGCCGTGTGGTATTCGTATCTGGGATTTAAAAATTGATCGCAGCTCCTCAGAGAATCAGGCCAATTTATATATACAAGGACGATCTCATCTCATGTTCATGATAATGTAAATATATCAGGGCAACTTCATTTCAATTATAAGTTCTAGTTGACAAAACTGGTTGTGTATGGTAGAATTTGCTCGAGTCCCCATTTTGGGTAAAACTATGTTGCAAGTTATGAGCACTCCTTTCTGTATTTCTGTATATATGGGAGTTCAAATATGAATTTTTGACGATGTTAGAGGACGAGCGGATTGATGGTGTTACTGAAAAAGGAGTTGAGGAGCGGCATAGAGAGAACATCGACTATGGAAGGAAGAAAACTCACGTGGTAATCTTGTTTTTTGGATGGGTAGGGAGGTTGAGAACCGAAGGGGTACACCATGATCATCGGAGGGACATGTACGGACAAATACATCATTTCCTGCCACAATATGGTCATAATAGAGTAATCATTTTGTCTACACCGTTTATATGTGTCATTCAATTTGTTTTTAGTTACCTTCTCCTACTTTTTGAATATTCCATAATAACACGTTGCAGTTTAGCTAGTCATAATCAAATTCAGCATTCATACCATTCCTTAAACATGATACTCCGCCATTAACATAGTGATTTTTGTATCTTTGAAATCTTAAAATTATATTCACTTCCTTCATGTTAACATTATACTAAAAATCATGTATTATATAAAATAGAACTTCCAAATATCTCAAAATTCATGTGTCATGGTAAAAGTTTATATGTCCAAATAAATGTTCATGGATTAGAAAATTGGTATATTATATAAAAAACATAAAAGTTAAAACTATTTTTGAATATATAAAATTTAAAACTACTATTGCCAGAATAAATACATTGCCTCGGCAGGATTTTCCTTTCATTCTTCCTCGATGTTTTTATGAAATCAAGTTCTTTTCGGGTAATAGTTGATGGTTCTTTCTTAGTTTCATCCCTACTTCAAAACTAGACATGAGAGGTACTTCTCATCCAGCTCGTCGCGAATGAAAAGAGAGAGCGTGGAAAGATTCATACTATATAAGAGCGTAGGAATTACCCGATTTAAAAAATTCACATATATATAGTGGGAACCGGAAATAAAAATAAAAATCTGCCAAATATGAAAACAGGGAAGGTTTGCTGGTAGAGATGATCTGGGCTGAAAGCCGAGTACCATGCCTGCTTCACCCTGGGCCGGGTAGAACCGAGCCCGGCAAGACCCACTTCGGCTCAAACCTGCCCTACCCGGCCGGCACCTCGCTCGCTCACCGAAACGCTCGGCCGCCGCCTGCCCTCGCGAGGCCATGTCATGACGGCGCTCCGGCGGTGCACAGACCTCTCCTCGCGCTCTCCCCCGCCCGCCCTCCTCTCCCGCCTCAGCACCGCCGCCTCCGATCTCCTCCAGGTCAGTGTCCCACATCGCCGCCACAACCCCAATCTCTGCCGTCGAGCACCTCGCCGCCGGCGCATTTAAGCAAAGATTCGCCTTTTTTCTCACATACACACACGCGTTGCTCTGCCTGCTAACGTCAGATGAGGCAGTACGGGTCGAGGAAGGAAGGCGGCGGCGGCGGCGGCCTGCGGAAGGGGCGGTCCGGCTCCGGTTCAAGGCCAGGTGACGAATCGATCGCTGGAGCACATGCTTCGTGCTTTACCATATGTAATTCATAGTACCTATCTATGGTCGAAACTCAACTCCATGAATTTTCTTCTCACGTGCGTGCAGGGTTCATCGACCGTTCCTCGTGGAGATGCTTCGACTCGAGAGCTGTCGGAATTCATCCTAGTGCTATACCTCGCAATTGCTGGACTGTTCTACAATTGCTTAAACGAAACGGTGCGTACAAATAGGACTCTCTTGCTTGTTTTCCTCTGTTTCAGAGTAAGACTCGGTTTGCGGTTGCGGAGCTGAACTATCTTGTGCCGCACTTAGCAGAGCATAGTTAGTTAACCAAAGGAAGAAAAAATAGGTATTTTGAACAGGATTACTCGCAATGCCAAACACGTCACTACGAGCTTTTACATGCCATGCGCATGTCATGTGTTTGTTTCTTAACACTACATTGCGTTAGAATATATACTAGGGAATAAAGAATGTACGGCGTACTGAAGGGCAAGGTTACTTTACAGGGTTTGAAGCTTATCTTGTTGGGGGATGTGTGAGAGATTTGCTACTGAAAAGGGCACCTAAAGATTTTGATGTGATCACGACTGCAAGTCTCAAACAGGTTTTGGCTTATTCAAAGATTGCATCAGTTTCTTTTCCCAAAAACTCTGTTGCCCTTGTTCCATTGACCTGCTTCTGATTTCTTTTTCAGATGAAAAACTTAGTTTTCAAACGCTGTTTAATCATTGGCAGACGCTTTCCATTATGCCTGGTTAAGATGCACGGCTCAACATTTGAGGTTTGCTCTTCATAGAAACATGGGCATTATGAATATTGAATACTGGTTCTTAGAGCATTCTTCTCTAACCCTTGTTTGCTTGTGTTGTCTTTTGTTTTGTTCCTATAGGTTTCAAGCTTCACCACGATTCCTACTGAAGTGAAAGGAAGTCAAAACATAAACTGTTCAGAAGAGTCTGATGATGATGATCAGGGGGATATTGTTCGCTGGAAGAATTCGCTGAAAAGAGACTTTTCAATAAACAGGTAATCTTCTGTAGGAAATCTTGTACTTCGAATGGTCAGCAATTGCTGTTTTTGTGAAATATCACAGGAACTAATTTACTAACTTGTTCTAATGCTTGTATGGCAGCCTATTCTTTAACCCGTTCAACTTCAGAGTTTATGATTATGTGAATGGAGTAATGGATCTAAGAAAAAACAAGGTAATTAGGCAGATTTAACCAGAATAGTTTACTTTCCTTTTTTCTTCTACCTAACTCCTTAAATCACCAACTAGGTGTGTACAGTGATTCCTGCCCATCTTTCTTTCAAGGAAGATCCTGGTAGGTGCTCAAAGGAATGTTCTTGATTTGTATTATCATTATCTATCCAAGACAAGTCTAGATTCTCATTTCTTTCAGCTAGGATTTTGCGAGCCTTGAGAGTCGCTGGTCGCCTTGGCTTTCAGTTTTCCAGCGAAGTTTCAAAGGCAATACGGGATCTTTCTCTATCCGTCATAGATATCGATAAGGTTTATTACTTTATCTCCCTGGAAGCGAATGTGCAAGCATATGTGTTTTCTCATGTATTTTGTTTCTTTATGATGATGCTCTCATTTACTCTGCAGGCAAGGTTGGCATTGGAAATGAAATATATGCTATCTCATGGGGCGGCAGAGTCTTCCATTAGATTACTTAGGAAATATGGACTGCTCGATATTTTGCTGCCTTTTCAGGTGAGTTGAGCATCGAGGTCTCGCTGCTAAACAAGTAGATTTCTGGGTGTGACCACTGCCATATTTCAGCTTACTCATTATTGAATGCTATTTATATTTTAGGCAGCGTATTTATCAGATCAGATGAAGGGTAGGTCAAGTGACAGAGATCTGATGCTCATGGTGAGTAGCTGTGATATGTGCCATGTCCTGTGAAAATTTGGATTTAAAAATAGTGAAAGAATTTCATTTCTGGCGCTTTCTAAGCTTGCACTCCTTCCGTTCCACAATATTAGCCTTTCTAGGCTTTTTCTGCACGCATGTATGACATGTTTCAAGGATCTTGCACCAAAATATGTCTAGATACAGGCGTGCAGAAAAAGGTTAGAAAGTCTTGCAATTAGGAACGGAGGGCGTATTATATATCTGTGGTGCTTGATTCCTTTTTTATTGCCGTTGCCATGCGGTTATCCTTCCTGTTTGTTCATGTGATATATGGATTTTAAGATGATGGCTTAACATGTTGTGTTTCATGCTGTTTATTTCACCTTCGCAGAAACTATTGGCTAATATGGATAAAAATTTCTCTGCTGACCGGCCATGCCACAGCTCTTTGTGGTAAGACTTTTTCAGTGCTAACTTGTGCATATTTCAACTTGACTGTGCTTACCATTTATACAAGGTTCTTTTTGTACTTGCTAGTACTAAATTTATGCTCCTTGGGAAGTCCTGTATTAGAATATACCAATTACCAACCGGCCAAGCCGGAAGTGTAACTTATTAGGATTGTGCTGACCTGGGTGATGCAGGCCTATAGTGGTTCCGTACTCTAGTTATTGATTTCTAGCAAAGGTTGTACTAGGGACTGTTTTAGGGACATTTTTTCTGGCTGTACTAGGGACTGTTCTGTCATCACGGGTTGTACTTCCCTTGTCTGGTGGTTGTTCCGATATTTATTATCAGCTCATGCCATATACAAATATAATCACTTTGGTTTCCACGATTCACATAGTAAATTAGCATAGTTTTGCTGTATTATCATATTTATGTTACATTTCTCTGAGAATCTAGTGTACCCAACTCTCCAGGCTAGAAACTCTTGGCATGCAGTACTTACAATACCAGTGGAAAATTGTGTGTACTTTTGATTTGTATGAATATAAAAGAGGACAAAGTGTATCAACTTAGATTTACTTATGCCAGCCTGAAAATGTGCATACTTTATTTAGTTCTTGAATATGTATGTGCTATCCTGTACCACTGTCACTCTGCCTTTTCACTGTGCATCTTTTGTGCATCTACTAATACTCACTGTTATGAGTCTGCAAATTTTCTATCCCATTCCTTCATTTGGTAGTAGCATAACCATCTGATCCAATTTCAGTGCTCGGTATTGACATTCTATGTCAGCCATGCACAGGATATTTTATTCGTTTGGTTTTATTCCACAGGTTAGCGCTCTTGGCATTCCACAGTGCATTGGTAAATTCTCCACAAGACACCCAGGTAATTAAGGCTTTTGCTGCTCTGCTGCATTTTGGAACATGGGACAGCGCCATCGAGTTCTTGAAACAAGATGTTGGAGCACCAGCTACATTTGTTCCAGAAGCTCTGGGACCTTCTGGGGCAGAACTGGATAATCTTATGGAGCAAACATCACAGCTAGCATCACTAGTCAATTCTTCGGTTGGTACATTGACATCTCTAGATACTCTCCGGATATCGTTGGCCAGATACTCGGAAGCTTCACAATTTTCAGGAGTCGTAAGTATCACTTAAGCATATTTTAACAACAGTGCATCTTAAGGTAGCAGTTTTTATATTCTCATTGATTTTTTTACTTTTGTTCTTGGTGCATCTTAAGCTAAATCAACAGCCCGTTCTGTGAAGCACTTTGTATTGTATGTCTAATCGTTAAATTGCTGTTTTTGTATGCTCTCAATTACATGTCTAGATACATCTTCTTTTTGAGAGACTTGAGACACTTATTTGTGGACGGAGGGAGTATATTTTATATTTCCCTCCACACATTTCTATTTTTATTGGGCAACCAGAAAGAAAACCAGCGAGTGGAGCTCTTATTGATGTCACTTGAAATAATATCTGTTCTGATAACTAAAAGTCTATTATCTAGGCACTTATCTTAGTTAGCACACAATATTAACTGATGGATCGATGCCAATTTTAACTAGAGAAGATATTTCGATATAGCAGCAACGAACCCTATATATTTTATGTTGAATTGCTTATCGCCTCATCTTTTTTTTCTTGGGACAAAATTTCCTGAATCCATCATACTAAAGATTTGTTGTGGGTTTATTCCCAGGTTTTCGTATCGGCCAGGGAGAGGGGCAGAGTGTTATGGATATTTAGGGGCCTTGGTTCCGACTTAACTTCATATGATGCGAGAAGAGGTATGCACGGGATCGACTACAGGTTGCTGGATGAGGGGGACACCGACGAGGTCCGGTTTGTTCTCGGGAGAGTCATCCTAGACACTATGAGCGAAGAATCACCGTGTGGGCCCACTGATGATGCTGCTGCTCCATTTACAACGCCAGCAGCGGAGGATCTTGCTGATGGAGACCATCGTCCACTGTCCTCGTTATTTAAGAGTGGTGAATTATAGTGAAGCAGCTATTATCACTCGACATCTCATCTGTTTTCCACCAATCCGAGCGCACCGATTAACCAAAGTTCGACAGATCTTGTTGGTGATCTTGTTGGTGTGAAGTTCAGGATGGCCAATATGAACTCAATGTTATGCTTACCTGGGGAGTGACGAGGATGACGTCCTGCTTGTGTAGAAGATTGAGCATAGTCTGTTGTGAAGGATGATGTTAGATTAGTTGTTAACTTTTGTTCGTTTACTACACATGTAAGTGAACAAGAGCTAGAGTGCACTGTTAGCACGTGCAAAGATTTTATAAGAAAGTGAGTTGAGATTAGGTAATAAAATGGAACTTCCGTTATTTATTGCTTCTGTACCTGCCGGGCACAATTACAGGACACCTGAATGTTGGAGAACGGTAGATAGACAATAGATATGAAAAAAGAAGAGGTAATTGTAAGACTATCATAGGTGGTATCATACATGCCATGTTGGCAAAAAGATGACGTGTCACTGTAATTAATGAATAGAGAGGTGATAGTATTACCATAGGTAGATATCATAACATAACATATTTCAATACAAGATGAGTTTACAATCTAATAAATATAATCATGTATGATACTACATATATGTTACTATGCATTGTGGATGTAGTAAGTAGTAACATATAGTAGTATTATATGCATGATACTACTATATGATACTCTCCATTGTGACTAGTCTAAGTTGACACATGGTAGTTCTCACATTGTGCATTTAGTATTTTTGTCGATAAAGGTGCATTTAGTATTTATAGAGATTTAATCTTATGGTCGAAAGTGTATTTATTTAGTACTAAAAAGATACTCCTAGCATTGCAGCGAAAAACTTAAAAGAAGTTAAAAGAAGGCATAGGCATATAAAAGAGGACAATTGATGTATGAAATGAGAAAAGGTTCTCACTAACATGGATGATTTGATTAGCCCTAGTAGTCATATATCTAAATTTAATTAATACAAAATGTTCATATATTTAACTGCTAAATATAATTATGTGAAATTGTATGAGTAAATTTTCATTTTTATTATGAGTAGTATGTATGCATTGATATAATTAATAAATATGAGATGATATGGATAAATGAATGTCTAGATGATTAAGATGATATGATGATGACATGAATAACCGATTAACTCAATTATTGGATGATGCGAACACCTTGTATGTAAAAATAGAATGATTTAATGCATGTTAGTGAGATTTTGATTTATAAGAAGCATATATTTGCATTTCTGAAATAATTTCACGTGTGCACACTCTATGCAGAGTACTCCCTCCGTATTATAAGATGCTTCAACATAAGATATATCCATATATATGAATCTTACACTAAGATATGCTTACATGCATATAGACATATCTTATATTATAAAACATTATATATTTGATACGGAGGGTGCAGTAATTATTTTTTCGCTGTACTAGTGCCGAAGGCATTTGTGGTAGAATACGAAAGCGCCATTCGAAGACGTAAACCTGCCAAGTCACTGCTTGTACTTGTACATCTCCTCTTCCGCGAACGCTACGGCGGTCAGCGTCGCCGGAGAGTCGCCGGAGATGGAGAACGCGGTGGTGCTCCGGGAGTGGTTCGACCGCGTCGACGCCGCCCGCACAGGCAACATCACGGCTGCTCAGCTCCAGGTTTGCCTCCCTCCATCCCCTCAACTACACGCGTACGTACGACGAGACAGCCACTAACGAGCGAGAACATCCGGTGGCCGGCCCTCCCACCAGAGCGCGCTCGCCGTGGGCAACCTCGACTTCCCCCTCTCCGTCGTGCAGCAGATGATCAGGTCGACCTCCCCCTTCCCCGCTCTGCGCTCTGCCTAAATTCATTTGCTGACCTGGAGCTCATTTCCGGGATTGGGGGTCGATGCGCCTGCAGGATGTACGACTTCGATCGGAACGGCACCATGAGCTTCCAAGGTTATCCCTGATCTTGAAGCTCAAGTGCAAGAACATGTTTAGGAAACTCTATACTGTGATTGCTTCAAAAGATGAACCTTAATGTGCTGTACATCCCATTTGGGCATTGTCCTTTGCAGAGTTTTTGGCTCTTAACACGTTCCTCCAGAAGGTATGTGGGCTCTCTTTTTGGATCTGCTTGGCATTCAGGATTAGTCGCTTCACTGACATCAGCAGCCTAAATGCCTTTTAAGCAAATGGCCGGCTATTCTGTACCAAAGTTAGATTGCATGGTGCACTACGTTTGAGAGGAGTGAGCTTCATTGTTATGCATTCTTTACCACAAGTTCCCTGTTCGACTTGATCCTTTATGCCTCTGGTATCTTTTTAATTTGCAGCTGCAGGGTGTCTTCTCCACCCTAGAAAGGTATGATAATGTTTCATGAGTTATATGATATATGTAGCCATGTGTAAATTGTTCAAGCACCGCTCAAAAAGCTTTGATACAAAGAATTCCTACTACATTTCTTATTCTCTACTGAATTTCAGGGGTCGTGGATTTCTAAGTCTCGAGGAGGTGCGTGAGGTGATATGTTAATTTCTCTAGTTTTGATAAGATGTATTGTCAACCTGTTTTAGTTCCTTCCATTCAAATCCTTTCCCCGCCATATGAGCTACATTGACTTTTCACTCCATGTTCTTTGTAGGCGTTAATCAATCTCGGTTTCTCTTTGGATTCACCTGCCTTCTACACAGTTTGTGAGGTACTTGCCGCTCATTGCTACTGCAAAGTTGATTCTAGGATTATTCGTGTCTAACTTTAGAGAGTTCATACTCCATAGGCTCTGTGAAATGGCATCATGATGAGTTCTTCTACTTGAGATGGTCATGCAATTGAGAAAATGTAGGTGGTAATTTAAGTCAAGAGTGAAAATATAAAATGAAGAGTTTGCAGTTTTTTTTTGAAATCTATCTTGCATTTTATTTCTTACACTCATCTTTGTTTGTCCGGCCATATTCATTTCCTACCTACGTTGTCGGAGCCCCTGGCTAGTAGTAATGAAGTACATGTAGTTGCAGTTGTCCTTTTCATTCAGTACTCAACTGCCTTCATACTTGGCTATTTTCAGAGCTTCGACAAGAGCAAGAAGGGGATGGTACGTTTGGATGAGTTCATATCAATCTGCATCTTTGTGCAGTCAGCACGGTATGTGCACTGATGTTAAACATCTACTTTCTAAACCTTTTTTTTGCGGGTATGCTAAAACCTAACTGTAGAGTGATGCGTAGTTTCTTGATTTCTCTTCGATTGACAAGGACCATTTTGCGGACATGCGTTTCTCAACACCGTTTCCCATGTGCCAAATTTTATACTGAATTACTGACGAAATATTTTGATCGTTTCCAGGAACTTGTTCAGTTCATTTGATACAAGCAAGCAAGGGAAAGTGACTCTGGATTTCAACCAGTTCGTTTACTGCAGTGAGTTTCTGACCCTACTTATCTCCCACTTATGTTCCTCCAAGACAGATTAAATGTCACTAAATCGCATCTTTCCGCGTCATCCTACAGCGGCAAACTGCAGGATATAGCTCTATTACTTGTAAATTCTACATGGTAGACCGGAGAGGGTAACGTTGGCCGAAGCAGGCTTTGATGTGCACATACATTTGACACAAGTTGGCAGTCCAAATTTGAAGCCATCGCATGTTTTATGTTCTTTATTTTCTTCAAGTATCATGTAATTTAATACCATCCAGGGATGTATACACAGAAAACATGAGGCACACTTCGGCACGATTGTATGATTTGTACTCATATCTAGTAGCCAAAGAATAATACTAGTACCTTAGGGCCTCTTTGGTTCACAGGAATTGAAAACCACAGGAATAGGAGAAACGTAGGAATAGAATGTCATGGCATGTGAAATCCTACAAGAACTGAAAACGCAGGAATTGGTCATACTTTGTTTGGTTGTAGCACAGGAAAAACACATGAGTTTTCTATAGACTTGGCTACAAGTCATAATTGTCATAGACTCATAGGAATTTTTCCATGAGGTCTAACCTCTTGCTAGAATTCCTATGGAATTGTAGTGTTGGAAAGCATTCCATAGGAATTTTGGAGGATTCATTCCTTTAAACCAAATGAAATTCTTTGAACCAAAGAGGCCCTTAGTTTGGATTAAATCCAACTTGTGTTTTGGCATTATGATTTTTCTGCTATCCATAGCTAAATCATGGAAGACATCTACAGCAAGGACAATTCATTCGAAGAATTATAAAAAACAGTATGGGCTGGACTATTTTTATTATGGGTATGGTATGGACCGATGCAAGATCCAGTAAGCTCAGCTTCGAACTGTGGCCCACAGAACAGTCGTGTGCAGAGAGGTCAGAGGTCAGACGAGCTCTCACCACTCACCTCCGCCTCCGCCCATGGCGACCATCTCCGCAGCTCTCTCCATCTCTTTCCTCCCGCCGGCGACTCGCCGCGCTTCCTCCACCACCTCCTCCTCCCCGCGTGTCAAGGTAAAGCAGCTCCTACTCCCGTGCCCGTTCTTCCGGTAGCCGACGCCGCATCCTCTGATTACGTGGTTCCCGCAGAAAGCTGCGAGTTTCAGGTGCTGCGCGGCTCCGGAGCAGGAGAGCCCCTCGCCTCCGCCTCCGCCGGCTCCGCCTTCGTCCCTGTGGGGCGTCTCCACGAGCGCCTGGACCGCGGGCGTCGCGGGGCTGGGGCTGCTGGAGACCGGCTACCTCAGCTACCTCAAGCTCACCGGCTCCGAGGCCTTCTGCCCCGTCGGCGGCGGAGGCTGCGGCGACGTGCTCGACAGCGACTACTCTGTCGTCTTCGGTAATCATCCACCGATAATCGGATTGTTGGCTACTGTAGTTCTGAAAGTTCTACTGCTTCCGTTGTGTAATGAGAGCTTAGCTACCTTTGAGGTTCAGTGCGCATTTCATTGACGTCCTTTCGCTCCCACGCTGGCGACCACACGCTTTTGCGCCGCGGACCTCGCCGGACCTCTCCCGCCGTCAGCCTCCCACCTAGAGCCCACCTCGGTCTCTCCGATGGATCCGGCGCAGATGCAGGGAGATGTGGGCTCGCCGGAGATGGAAAGTGCAGAGGCGCTGCTGGAGTTATCCAGGAGAGCCCCACTGGCGGGGGAGACGGTCAGGGTTGGGGCGCTGCACTTCCGCGACATGACCGCGGCAACCATGCATGCGCTGTCATGTTCGAGAGAAACAAGGAGGGCGGAGGTGATGCGGTTGGTGACGGAGTGCCATGGGAGGGGTTGGCAACTGATCCTGCAGAGGGATCGATTGGGGCAGGCGTTCCGGGCGCTCGCCTTCCGAGATTCGACGGCGAGGGCTCTGAGAAGGGCGGCCTCGAGAGGCCCGCCCACGGAGGAGCAGCCCGTGATGGTGATGGTGCTGAACAAGGCAAACTCGCTGCGGCATCTCTCGGCGATGAGCAGAGCGCAGGCGGCAAGCCTCCACCAGATCCATCGCGTCACAAGTTGGGTCGATCCAGAGATGATCAAGGTGGACTTCGAGTGGGAGATCGAAGTGGTGGGCGACGATCTGGGGGAACTGCAGGGGATGTGACTCGACGTTGGGGGTCACTCGCAAGGGATTCGTCGAAATCGAAGGTATGGCCTGTTACCAGTGGCCGATTTTGGGCGTTGGCTTCGAATGATTTAGAGATCTGTCAATCCTAGACAAAGCTGAAAACCTGAAGGCCAAGAACATGAATGGTGATGGAGGTGAAGCAGGACGCAAAGGACAAACTGGAGTTCTTCGATAAGCTGTTGGAGAAGGTCACAAGAGTGGTGTTCGGAGCGAGGAGGAGCTGGGCATCGTGGATCCCGCGGCTGGCGATGTGAGGGTTCTAGCGATAGATTCCTGGAGGAGGGAATAAAGAGTTGCAGCGAGGTTTGCGAGAGACGAGTTTGAAGCTGTCCATGCAACTTCGTTCTGTTATCTTGTGCTCTTTCGCTGTAATTCAGTTCTGCGAACCTTTGTAAACTGGATGGTGGGTTGAAGTGTGGTGGGGGTGTGTTTTGGACGAATCTTGTAGCATGGTTTCATTAATGAAATCGGGGGAGACCCTCTTTATCTAAAAAAAAAGTGTGCATTTCATTCCAGACATTGCCCATGATTGCAGATTCAGAATTTGTATACAACTATATTTGTATGATTTTCATCTTTCACATAGTACAGTGATATGGCTCATATAGCTAACATATAGCTAACAATTGGTCTCTCTTTAATTCGGCAGGGATCCCCCTTCCGTTAATTGGCATGGTGACATATGGTTTGGTTGCTGCACTTTCTCTGCAAGAAAACAGCGAGGACTTACTCCCTGGACTCGATGACTTGGATATTCGCCTAACCTTGCTTCTGATCGCCACTTCGTTGGCGACTGCGAGTGCTTATTTCCTTTTCATTCTCAACACCAAATTTGTTGGGACGTCTTGTGTATACTGCCTATCCTCAGCATTCATCTCTTTCACGTTATTTTTTATCAGAATAAAGGTGTGTGCTTTCTTCGACATATCAGTGTGTTCCTCTTCGTTTACACATTTTGGTAGCCAAGTAGCCCATCCAACTAACCTTGTGTGCTAAGGTATTCTTGCAGGACATTGGCTTGGCACGCATCCAGAAGTTTGTCGGTCTTCAGTTAGCTGTAGCTGTCATTGTTGCTCTTGCTTTAACGAACTCCTATAGTTCAGCTACTACTCAACTAAAGGGGTGAGGCTTCCTCTGATTAGTAACGTTTATTGTTGGAACACCTCAATGGACATGAAAATTATAAGGCATCTTTCTCGCCATTATCCAGCCATTTTGATAGGTATCACAGGTTTTGTGCCAAGTGGTCAATGTCAATTTGTAGCCTTCATATTCTGTTTTCTTTAAAATCATTACAAGCGACTTATGTATTATTTTTTTCATTCTATATATGCAGCACAGATGACTTTGTATTAGAACGATATGAAACAGAGATATCAACGGAATCAACCCCATTTGCTATTTCACTTGCAAGACATCTACACTCTATTGGTGCTAAGATGTATGGAGCATTCTGGTGTTCTCACTGCAATGAGCAAAAGCAGGCACTCGCTCTTTCATCTTACTAATTTCCTTGTTGATGTGCTGAGCAAAATCTCTGGAAACGAAGTGGACAGAATCACCCCAAGAACTAATTTGATGTTAAACACATGTTTTGCAGATGTTTGGTCGTGAAGCTATGGAAATTCTGGATTACGTTGAATGTTTCCCTAATGGAGCAGGCAAGGGAAAGAAGATGGCCAGCGAATGTGCAGCCACTGGTCTAGAAGGTTTTCCAACGTGGATCATCAATGGCAAGGTATTCCCAAAACTTCCATGGTTTTCCATGAAATTTCAGAACCAACGTTGTCAACCGTTGAGCCTTTTTTGCTGAGACATGATTTGAAGTTTCCAGCATGTGTCTACCGTTAGGATAGAGCACACCAAACCTGCATATTATGCTCAGCCGACAGTCTCTGATTTACTTACGGTTGCATCTATCTAGTTGAAATTATCTCTATATATACTATATGTTGACACTTGCCAGTTGTTTCTCCATTATATTAAGCCTAAGATTCTGCATGGTTTGCATCTACACTCTGTCCCAAGACAAAATCACTAACTGATTATGAGCATCCATTTCCCCTTCAGATATGATTCTTCTCACGTGTTCATGAATTGACTCTGCACTTTCCCCCATTCAGCTTCTGAGCGGCGACCAAGAACTCACAATCCTCGCAGAAGAATCAGGTTTTGTCTCCGAGAGCCCCGCACAATCCTAAGGTGTGAAGCACGAGGAGAAAGCACCCTCTGTCAAGTTGAATTGTGTGTGTAGTTTTAAGACCTCTTTGGGAGACGAGACCCTGAAAATGGTCGAAGTCCACGGTGGCGTCGCAAATTATCCATCTGAGCTCGACAGGAGGAGGTGCATTTGAATATCGCATACTCCACCAAATACAACCACTAACCATTGTGATGTGTAGAAAATCTACTTGTTCTCGTGCGGAGAACATAGTAACAACCTTTTTGTAGAGTACGTAGTTTGTGGTGTAAAATGTGTAACCCTGGGTAACCACAGATCTTCTCATATCCGTATGTACTGCGGTGTATCTGTGTATGTATACATGCGTTGCACCTTTTCCATTTGCATTGCTGCAGATACACTTTTTTGAAGTATTTGTGCCAGATTTATCCTAAACTTTACTATCTTACTCTCAGCTGTAACATTACTGTCCATGAGGTTTTTACTAAAGGTTTTGAATGTGTGAAATTTAGAAGAATTCTTCGGGAAGAAAACTTGCAAGCTTGGTTTAAACTAATGGATAGTTGCAGTCAGGTTCAGCTGTCTTCTGAACCTGACAAAGTTAGATGGATTCTTACTAAATCTGGTGAGTTTTCCGTTGAGTCTCTTTATTTATATTTATGTGCAAAACAAATTAACTATCCTTATAGTGTTCTTTGGAAGCTGAAACTTCCTTTACGGGTTAAAGTTTTTTGCTGGCTTGTTGTTAACAATAGGACTTTAACTAGAGATAACTTAAGGAAAAAAAGGTGGACAGAGTTGTGAATTATGTGAGTTTTGTAGTTCTTGTGAAACACAGGAACACTTGTTTTTACTTGTCCCCTGGCAAATATTTTTGGAATGTGGTAAGTGTCGCAATGAATTTGAACTGTATACCTTCCTTCTTTTGCAAGTTTGTATCAGCAATGTTTTGCCACTTTCTCTGGTATAGATAGGAAAGTGGTAATGATAGGAGCTGTTGCAATCTGTTGGGCATTGTGGAAAACACGAAACAATTCGTGTTTTCAAAGAATACATATTAAAGATCCGTCTGCTGTTATTAATTTAGCCTGTCATTTTTTACATGATTGGTAAATACTGCAGACAAACATACTGCAAAGGGTGCTTCGACATGGAGCTGAATTGTTGGCGTAAGTGGCACACAAATTTTTTGGGAGGAGAAATGGTTGGAACCATGTAGTTATTAGACTACAATTGTGACCTACCGTGTTCGTCTATGCCCGAGATCTTGATGTGTTTGTGTTTGCTGCTGTTCTAGCTTCTTTATTTGTGAAGGAAAATCTCATGGAGATCTCGATGGCTCTTTGGCCTTTTGAGACTGCTCGGGTTGTTTTCACCCCCCTGTTTCATGATGAATGAAACTGGGAGTCTCTTTGAGACTCCTTAAATCTAAAAAATAAAATAATTCGAGGTTTCATGCCTGTTTGTGTCCACATATATTCCTATAAATTGGCACAGCAAATATATGGGGCCGCTCTCAATTACCAATCTTGTATTCAGTCCATACAATACATGAGTATACGTAGAGTGAGATCGGTAGCTGGATGAACAAATCTTACACCCAAGGAACAAAACCTCCTTTTATTTATCGGTGAGCTAGTAACTATTTTCTGCAGAAAAGACAGATACAGTTGCTGCTCTCCCGTGCTCCCCAGCAGGAGTGTTCTTTGACACTAGCGCCGATGAGCAGCGCCTGCGTCCAGCAGTCCGCCTTGCACAGCGCGCCGAAACAGAATGGCATCTTGAAAGGCCTGTACCTGCAATCCTCTGCACGAAAATAACAACATACATACATCCACGCATCAGTTCGGTCTAATTACATAGCTAACACAAGAGAATCCTGTTCTTTCATCATATGAGATGATCGACAACAGCTGAGGAAAGAAGCTATGGCCGTGAAAGAACACAAATTCTTCCCCTGTTATAGATCAGTTTGCATTGCGTCGACCTAAACACGATGAGAAGGATAGAGATAGAAGCACGAACCTGCCACTGCAGTAGGATTCCCGTGCAAGTGCAACACAAGCGCAAGGAGGAAACAGAGGAGGGCATGCCGGGCATCCATGGAGTGGTAGTTTCTCTTCTTGGGAAGGCTCAAAGAGACCTACTAGATACTGTACTAGACTAGAATAGTATGTCCAAGAAGAAAAAACGACGGTGTAAGTATCTATATATGGAGTCTACAAGATCTTCTATTCGAGCAAAAATACCGTACAGTTAATGACCAAATCTTTGGGATACACTGGGATTATATCCGATCTTCGGGATACACAGTATGTAGACAGTACCGCCAGATGGCCATGCATACTGGCTGCTACGTGCTTGCCAGCTCAGCTGGGATGACCACGTGGGTTGTGGCCAAGGCCAGTTTACTACTAAGTATTTCTGTATTTGGGTATTTCGATTCGTTATCGGAGACTCACAAATGCTGAATGAAAATTGGTGGAGTAAAGACTGCAAATTCGGTTAAATAGCTAGAAATGCGAACTGTTCTTTGGAGGAAAATTGGTTCTTATAAATTTAGTACTAATATGGTACTTTATATGATTTCCTTCTTTAAATTTCCAAAAAGAGTCTTAAAAAAGTTGGATTATTTCCGATCGAGATTCTTTTGGCAAGGCGATGGTGAAAAAAGAAATTATCGACTGTCTAAGTGGAGTGTGGTTTTCCGCCCAAAAGATCAAGGAGGACTTGGAATTCATGAACTCGAGGTCAACAATACATCCCTATTTGAAAAATGGATCTTCAGACTTCCTTTCTGAACAAGGGTCTCGCAAACCTTCCTAAGGAGGAAGTATGTGGATGTGGGCACTCAAGCGATATCCTAGCCTCCTAGGTACTCTGGAAACCTGGCGATTCACACTTATGGGCTGGCCTCATGGCTACAAAGAAGTATTTCTTTCCACATGAATCTTTCTATATTAAGGATAGACGGTTCAGAAATTCGTTTCTGTGGGATAAATGGCTAGGTAAAAAATATCCGTCCTTGTAAAATATCGTGCGACACAAATGTGATACACTCGCTAAGGTGATGGGAACTTCTCCACCGAATGTTTCGTTTAGAAGGAATTTATTTGGTTCTAGGCAAGCTTACTAGAATGCTTTGCTACTGAGGTTGGACCATGTCCAGCTGACACATGGTTCAGACAAACTGAAATGAAATCTTAATAAGAATAGTAAATTCTCGGTTAATTCCATGTACAAAGCGATAATAATAAGAAAATTTGGATGATGAACATACCGCTAAAATCAAAACAAAGGTGTTTGCGTGGTATCTTCGTCGAGAGGTAATTGTTACAAAAGATAACCTTGCTAAACACAATTGGCATGGGAGTAAAAAATGTGTCTTTTGTCAACATGACAAAACTATTAAGCATTTATTCTTCCAGTATAAATCTGCTAGATCTATTTGGTCAGCCATCCAGATAGGATCTTCCTTATTCCCCCTTATAGTGTTGCGAATATTTTCGGCAATTGACTTAACATGGTGGATCCTATGTTTAAGATTATTATTAGGTGAGAGCGATTGCCATTATTTGGTTGTTTTGGCTATGTAGAAATGACAAGATTTTAACGATAAAATTACTTCGGTTTTGGAGGTTGTGTACTAATGCATTGCTACACTCCGTTTATGGTCGTCTCTACAACATGTCCAACACCACAACCTGTTTTTGGAGGTAGCTTCACGGCTGGAGGTTGCGAGTTAATTTTCCTCCATGGTTGGCAACATAATCTTCGCATTTGTTCTCCTGCGCCTTAGGCATCTTTACAATTTCTCATTATGATATGTAATTGCCTTTTTTATTTTTTGTTCGAAGACTTGTGAATGGGTTGGGGCTGTGTGCATCCTAGTTATGCAGAGGCCGGGTGTAATGCTTAAAACTCTTTAAGTAATAAAGATCTCTTTATCAAAAAAGCGGCATGTAAATCAGCACGTAGACAAATCCAGTTCACACGAAAATTAAAGGTAGACTTTATATATGTTGTACGACAGGGTCCTCATGATACTATATGGTTGATTAGACTAATATGTATTTTTGACCTAAAATTTTATTTTGCACAAACTCAGTAACTATGATGCCACAAGCGTATGAGAAATTGATGTAATTATAAAAATAACTATGTGCAAAATTCATGAGATGTATGGTAATATGCATACCCCATGACTATTTTTTTGAAACGATGGATTTTTTTCATGTTCGATTAAATGAGAAGGAGAGAGTCTGGTTGTTTCTCGTTACATACCCCATACTATTAGTCCATATGAAAAAAATGTCGCATTAGGTTCAGGTGCGTATGATTTTGACTGAGTGAGGAGTTATTCTGATTGGCCGGTAGTAGCGCAGATGTTTCATATTTACCAAAATACAAAATATTCGGTCAAATAAAGGTGCATAATGGGATAGGTAGAATGTATGTAAAAATCAAGTACACATTAGAGAATTCATGGATTCCGAAAATAGCAGAGTCTAATAAAACCAGAAGGCAATATAGCATGCCATGCCGGATTGAAACCAAAATAGAAAATAGGAAAGTCGCAGCATAAAAATTAGAATAGGATTAACCCTCGATTATAAAAGCATGACATAGACGAATTGAAACTAAGACGAAAAATAATAAAACCGGACATACTACAATAAAACCAAACTAACAAAACCACGAGATTACGAAAGAATGACATCAACTTTGTTTGTATTGTTCATGCAGAAGAATGGTTATATTTGTTCAATGACCCGATATAAACTAATTCCTTGCATAGTGCATACATCAAACATGTAAATCGGTGAAACCAAGCGGGGCTATCATAAAGGCACATTTATAACACAAGATATGAAGTAAGAAACTAATACTGGTCCAATCGAGACAAGACTAACAAACACTGATTCAAGAAAACTAATACAAAATCCACCTGAGATAATATGCAATCTATTCTTAATATAGTGTAGTAGTCTTGGGTAGATCTAGTTGAAGCAAGAAACACACACAAATCGACCTGAGAAGAGACTAACAAAAAATGTAACTAGGAATTATTGATTTATCTTTGACGCTATATATCCTCGACTTTCTGCAGGCACCATCTTCGTATGTGCTTCGACTTGAGCTAGTCTTTGCAGAAACGACAGACGCAGTGAGCCGAGATCCCATGACCCTCACACTTGTGCTCCATGACACGAGCAACGGCCATTTTGCCCTCGATGTCGCACTCCGTCTTGCACAGCCATTTAAAGCACCATGGCATATTCGGAATTCTATACCCGCAGTCCTCTGCAAGAAGATTAGCACTTACTCGAAACGTGAAAAATATACATGAAACTCACGAGATTAACTTTTCATCATGTTCACAAACCTAAACAAACATGTTAAAAGAGATAGCAGGGAGTGATAGGAGGAAACACATACCGGCCAAAGCAGTAGGACTTGCGCTCAAGACAAGAGCTAGGAGGAAACACAGAATAGCATGCCTAGCATCCATCGTTGATACTCGCACTCGCAGAGGGTAGTGTGTGAGCCTCTCTGTTTGCTGATGGTGTTTACTATATTTGTAGTCTATCCGTGGGGAGCTTGACTCCTGCAAATAAGCTTCATATATAGTATGATCGGTTGCAACCAACATGCGAGAGAACACGTCTCTGTTGAATGTGGGAGAGAAAAGGGGATCCATAGGTGACCTCATCTTCCTCCGAGGCTGTACGTTTCTTATGGTAGCGTTGAGAGCTGGTATCGTGAGAAATTTTGTGTATATTCTGTTTACTTATTTTAGTGGCATAATATATCTTGTAAGTAGATCCTAGAGATTCTGATTTGCATAGTGCATTTAGTACCGGTATTAGTTGAAGCACGGATGCTGAGATATAGCAATATATATAGTATATGGGGATCTATGTATATAAATTTATAACTACACATTGTCTACATTAGTTGGCGTATCGTTTATTTCTATAAAAAACAGGGTTGGGTGGGTAATATCATACATAGTTGCATGTAATCTATGGATTGGGATCCTCTAACTTTGAAATTCCCTAACTTTCCTAACTTTTGGTCATTGACATGTAGAGCCCATCACATGTGAGACCCACCTGTCACTGACTCAAAGTCAGAAAGTCAGGATTTGGTAAAGTCAGAGGAACCGGTTTCGTAATCTATCTACAAAACGTTCAAAACTAAGAAGGCATGAGAATTCCCGGCCCTCAATATAAAAAGCAAGGTGAAAAAGCAAATAGAATATATATATATATATATATAGGTTAAATGCTTTCTACTCCCGGGTGTAACTACACCCATGTTTCGTATACCACCTTACGGAAGTATTTGTCATACTTTATTGGTTTGAGTATGTTCATATACTATATCTAAGATACCCTAAAATAAGTTTCGTCAAAAAATTGCAATTGTCCTAATATTTTACACTATATACTCAAAATACCGTCATATATGCATATATATGCATATAAAAGAGAAGTATGTAGAATTTTTTTACATACTGCCTAAAAAGAAGTATCTTTAGTACTAAAATAACATTATATACTCCATACTACATGTTACATACTCCCGGTATGATAGATACTCCATACTCGCGTGAAACACACATGGGTGTAGTTACACCCGGGTGTAGTATGAATATGTCCTATATATATATATATATATATATATATATATATATATATATATATATATATATATATATATATATATATATGAAAGTAAAACAATTATAATTATCATCAGCCAATACATCGTTTGGTGCAAATGCAAAAAACCGAATCCGTTGAGGCAAACATAATAGAAATCATATCTATCCACTATAAGGAGTACCCAAGTTTACATGCATATGAAATACTTTATAACGACTCTAACAACAATACAAATATGAATTTATACTAGAAATTCATGCCCTGGTTGACATCTTGGCGACTGTTCTTTGGTTGATAGAAGGTATGCTACAATAATCCTCCACGTGCTAGCTGAAAATAAAATGCACGTCATCAAGACTAAACACTGTCATGCAAGAAGATATTACTGCTATCCACTTCATTATTTTAGATGCTTAAATTCTTTTAGACGTGAATCTTTTGAAAATAAGAAGAAAAAAATAGCGTGTCTTCTTGCCCATTGCACTCCCCTTCTTAAACAACATCACTTGATAAGATCCACATAAAGAACCCTGAATAACACTGAATCCAAAAAAAAGGAAATGAGGATGACGTGAATAAGTGAATAACCATGATTGACTTGAACTTTGAGGTGAGATGCCAACCGAAATCCAGACAAGTAACATTTAGCCCAAATTGCATTGTTCAACAACGGAGTGTCAGTAGGTAATCCTGGATAAGATTATACCGACGAAGCAACCACGGAATAACCAGTTTTGGTAGCGTATACATTGTCTCTGCCGCAGCTCCGAGAAGGATGCCGTGAATGTGTGAGGAGTCTCTAAGCGTTAATGCAGGCTGGTGACACGCTGAGAGTCACGGAGACAACCGTAGAGATTGAAGGGGATCGTGGGCAGAAAACAATAATTTTCCTAGCAACGATATCCTTAAACCAGCCAAGATCTATTCTATGCAGATATAGTAGTACGAACGGAGATCGGAATACATACCCTTGTAGACCGAAAGCGGGGATTACGTTCCCGCACAAACGTTGTCGATGAAGACCGACGAAGCCGACCTCAAGGTCGTGTAGAGGAAGCAGGCCTCCGAGTACCGCTAGCGCAGCACCTCGCAGGGAGTCGCACACGTACGGTGGAGACGACGCCTCCGAAGCTCCAGTCCAGGACGAGCAGCGGAAGACTTGGACCGGAACACCAGCAGCGCGGCAGCGGGCTATGGTGGAGGAGATCCCCGACTCCTCTTGCTCGGCGCGGCTCCAACTTGGGAACCACGAGATCGAGAGAGAAATCAGGAATTAATTGGTGAATTAAAAGGTTGGGGGTGCCCCTTCTTATATAGGCTCCCAAGGGGAGCCAACCTTGCTAGCCAAGCCATGTGGGACTATTCCCACATGGCTGGTTCGGCCAAGGGGGGGCGCCGGCCCCCTGGTGGGCCCCTTGTGGCCCACCTAGGCCGGCCCCTAGGCTCCCACCGAATTCCCCAAGGGGGTTTCCCCCCTCTTGGGCCTTCTTTCGTCCGGAAGGCCCATTTAGGGAAATCTGCCTTAATAAATTCGAAAATAAATATATATAATCATATTTGCATATTAATAATAGTAATTAATATCAAACATAATATATAAAATATTTCCTAGCTCCGAAAACTCTTTCGGCGCCGCCCGATCTCCATCGGACCTCTCTCGGGACTGTCCCGGTGATCTCCTTCCTTTCCGGTTGTCTTGTCGAAACCCCTTAAGTGTGTTACCCTAGCGGTTCGATATAATATCAGGTATGATCAAGACTCCTCAATGATCAATGACTAACTCGTAGGCCTGGACCCCCTGAATTAATCCCTGAGATATAACGAATGACTTTCATCTATCAAACCTGAACGTGAAGTCTTAGACCTTTTGCCATGGCGATACTTAGCATGTCCGAGCGTCGTTCCATAGATATCTCCATACCTAATCCCGACCTCGTTACCGACGATGCCATCTTCTACTCGTTCATGATCTCATGTCTCCGTGACCTAGTCACATGCTTGCAAGCTCATTAGACACGATCTCACCGAGTGGGCCCGAGAGTATCTATCCTGCTACGCGGACTGGCAAATCCCGCTCTTGACCCCTCGTCTCAATACTCCTTTCCAATACCCAAAAGTATCACCGTTATTGTCATACTAAATAAGATACGACGTTTGGTGCAATCAAAGTATCTTCGGGGAATATCGATAAGAGTTGATCTCACGGTCAAAGGTGTAATGACTATGTTCTCCAAAACTGGGTATGTCCATCACATCACTCTCCAGTGATATGACTCTCATTGCCGACCGGCGCCATGCCCCATGACCGGGAAACCTCGATCATCAATCGCGCAACGAAACTAGTATTAGTAGAGGCTACTAGGGACCTGGTTGTTTACGTATCACACCCGCATCAATGTTTCCGCTTAATACGGTTCTAGCATGATACAAAAACCTATCATGAACAAACGAGATATGATAAAGAATACACTTTATTAATTGCCTCTAGGGCATATCTCCTTCAGTCTCCCACTTGCACTAGAGTACAAATTAATCTAGATTACAACTTGGTAAAAGCCTAACACCCATAGCTAACTGGTGTTGTTCATGCTTATCAAGCGGGAGAGGCTTCGTCAGCGGATCTGCCACATTCAGATCCGTATGCACTTTGCAAATCTTCACATCGCCTTCTCGTACGTACTGACGTATCACGTGGAAGCGTCGGAGAATGTGTTTGGCGGTGGAGTGAGTCCTTGGCTCCTTGGCGTTCGCAATGGCACCCGTATTGTCGCAGAAGAGGACCACGGGGTCTTGCACGCTCGGAAACACTCCAAGTTCGATGACGAACTTCCTCAGCCACATAGCTTCATTCGCGGCCTCGCAGGCAGCAATGTACTCCGACTCCATTGTAGATTGTGCGACTATGGGTTGCTTCCCACTTCTCCAGCACACGGCGCCTCCATTGACCTTGAACACGTAACCTGTCTGTGACTTACAGTCATCGGGGTCTGAGCAGAAACTTGCATCTACGTAACCGGTTACGCCAAGTTCCTCGTCGCAGCCACCATACACAAGGAACATTTCCTTTGTCTTATTGAGATACTTAAGAATGCTCTTAACAGCTATCCAATGCGGCATTCCAGGATTACTCTGGAACCGGCTGGTCAAACTTAGAGCTAATGCCACATCTGGTCTAGTACTCAACATTGCATACATGATCGATCCTATGGCTGAAGCATAAGGATGTTTCGTCATTTCGGCCTTACCCAGTTCCGTCACCGGACACTGCGCCTTACGCAATACCTTATTCTTGATAACCGGCAGAGAACCCTTCTTTGCCTTCTCCATATGAAAACGCTTCAATATTTTATCAAGATAAGTATTCTGACTTAGTGCAATAGGCGGCTTGATCTATCACGGTAGATCTTTATGCCTAAAACATACGCAGCTTCTCCTAAGTCCTTCATGGAAAACTTACTGTTTAAATATTCCTTCACGCTATTCAGAAGTTCCACATCATTCCCTATTAGCAATATGTCGTCAACATACAGTGCTAAGAACACAACCGAGCTCCCACTCATTTTCTTGTAAATACAGGTCTCTTCCACATTCTGGATAAATCCAAAACCTTTGATTACCTCATCAAAGCGAAGATTCCAGCTCCGAGATGCCTGCTTCAATCCATAGATGGATCGCTGAAGCTTGCACACCTTGTTAGCACTTCCTGGATCGACAAAACCTTCCGGCTGTACCATGTACAACTCTTCCTCAATGTTTCCATTCAGGAAGGCCGTTTTGACGTCCATCTGCCAGATTTCATAATCATAGTAGGCAGCTACCGCTAACAAAATCCGAATAGACTTAAGCATCGCTACCGGTGAAAAGGTTTCATCGTAGTCAATTCCATGAACTTGTCGGAAACCCTTTGCGAAAAGCCGAGCTTTATAGACGGTCACATTACCATCAGCATCAGTCTTCTTCTTAAAGATCCACTTATTCTCGACGGCCTTGCGCCCTTCGGGAATATCCACCAAGGTCCACACTTGGTTATCATACATGGATCCTATTTCGGATTTCATGGCTTCAAGCCATTTCTCGGACTCTAGACTCTCCATCGCCTCCTTGTAGTTCGTAGGTTCGTCTTGCTCGACTAGCATGACGGTGCAAACCATATTGCCATACCATTCTGGTGCGATCCGAGATCTACCAGACCTACGAGGTAGATCATCTTCCTCGACAGTTTCTCCCACTCCTTCCACGGAGGACGTTTCCGGAATTGCTTCCGTTGCGCCACTCGGAATCTCGAGTTCAGGATCAACGATTTCATCGAGGTCTACCTTCCTCCCACTTACTCCTTTCGCGAGAAATTCCTTCTCTAGAAAGGCACCGGTCTTCGCGACAAAAGTTTTGCACTCAGCTTGGTTGTAGAAGGTGTACCCAACGGTTTCCCGTGGATACCCTACAAAGACGACTTTCTCCGACTTCGGTTCGAGTTTGTCGGGCTGTAGTTTCTTAACGTACGCCTCACAACCCCAAACCTTCAGAAACGATAACTTAGGCTTATGGCCATACCATAATTCATACGGTGTCGTTTCAACGGACTTGGACGGAGCCCTATTTAAAATGAATGCGGCTGTTTCTAACGCATAACCCCAGAAGGACACTGGCAGATCAGTAAGAGACATCATAGATCGGACACTATCCAGTAGAGTACGATTACGTCGCTCGGACACACCGTTACGCTGCGGAGTTCCGGCGGGCGTAAGTTGGGGCACTATGCCACAACTCTTCAGATGTGTGCCAAACTCAAAACTCAAGTACTCTCCACCGCGATCGGACCGGAGATGCTTGATTTTCCTATTAAGCTGATTCTCAACTTCACTCTGGAATTCTTTGAACTTTTCAAACGTTTCAGACTTGTGTTTCATCAAATAGATATAACCGTATCTACTCAAGTCATCAGTGAAGGTGACAAAGTAACGATAACCATTGCGTGTCGAAACGCTCATTGGTCCACATACGTCTGTATGTATGATCCCCAACAAATCCGACGCCCGTTCTACGAAACCTTTGAACGGTGTCCTGGTCATTTTGCCCATGAGGCATGGTTCACATGTATCGAGGGATCCGAAATCCAACGAGTCCAAGAGTCCATCGGAGTGGAGTCGCTTCATGCGCTTTATACCAATATGACCAAGACGGCAATGCCACATAAACATGGCGGTATCGTCACTACACTTAATTCGTTTGGCTTCTATGTTATGGATGTGAGTACTACGATCGAGATTCAACAAGAATAAACCGTTATTCTCGGGAGCATCAACATAAAAGATATCATTCATATAAATAGCACAATTGCTTGACACTGATTTAAATGAATAACCGTCTTGTAACAGGCAAGACCCACTTATAATGTTTACACTCAAGGATGGCACAAAATAACATTTATTTAAAACCAAGACTAATCCCGATGGTAGATGCAGAGGGAGCGTGCCGACAGCCACCACGTCGACTCTCGATCCGTTGCCGACGCGCATCGTCACCTCATCCTTCGCCAGCCGCCTTCTATTCCGTAACTCCTCCTGAGAGTTACATATATGAGCAACAGAACCAGTATCAAATACCCACGTGTTGCTCCGGGCGGATGTAAGGTACACATCTATAACATGTATATCAAATATACCTTTCTCTTTGTCGACCGTCTTGCCAGACTTCTTATCCTCCAGATACTTGGGGCAGTTGCGCTCAGGTGATCCGATGGTTACCTCCATCTTCTTCAGCTTGATTTCTAATTCGGCCACTTCGAGCATCTTCAGGATTTCCGACAGGGGTTTTGACGTCCCTTTCATGCCGTAGTCCACTATGGCGTTCTTATAGCTAGGGGGCAGAGAAATCAGCGCCCTATCAATCACCAACTCCTCTGGGATTACACTTCCCAGATCACTCAGAAGTCGAGCGCAGCCAAACAACTTGGCCAAGTGCTCACTGATATTGCCGTGCTCTTCCATTTGGGCTGAGAAGAAAAGCACAGTTGCCTCGTACGTCTCAGCCTTGACTTGTCGTGCAAAAACCACCATGAGTTCAGTGATTATATCATAAGCACCCTTGTTCATGAAACGGTTTTGCAGGTCAGCCTCCATGGCAAAGAGCATGCCACTCTAGACATAAGAAGAAATCTCCGGCTTTACCCCATGGACAATCCTATCGATTTCCGGGGCGGTGCTGGGAAGATCACCTAAGGGGGTATCAAGGATGTAGGCCACCTTGTGGGTTTCAAGGATGGACTTCAGATCGCGGAACCAGGACACGAAGTTAGACCCATCGGTGTTAAGCTTCTCTTTCTCAATGAACAGGTTCAGGTTAAAGGAAGGGTGAGACATCTACAATGGAATTTGCAACAACATAAGACTTTGTTCATAATAATTTTGAGTTATAGTATTTTAGAAAATAACTAACATAACTCCCACTCAAACGAACATCCCTCCTGGTCGTTTAAGCGATTACACGACCCCCATCCATTGCACCACCCCTCATCATTAAAGCCGGCGGCACAACTTCAAGAGTAGACAAAATCGTCCGTCACACCAATTTTGTGACTCGTGCTCGGCCTTTCGGCCTTCCTGTTCCGAGGCCATACTTCTGAGTATGCTAGGTCGCCACCAAAGACCTCCACGCTGACGCTTGTGCAACATGGCTTACACCCACCGTATGCGAACGAAGATATGTCTGACACCCGATCATCACGGCCTGCCTCATAACGTAGAACTTTATTGGTGGTGCGCGTTGGAGGGAGAACACTAGTGGTATTTTGAAGGGATCATCTTATTCAGCTACCGCCGTGTAACACACAATCACACACAAAATAAGATGCACACAAAACATCAAATGTAATGCAATGTGATATAGTCCATCGCGCCATGGTCTTCTTGGCGCCCGCAGTTTATAAACAATTTAATAAACCTACCTTGACCATATCACATAGCCCCTGCAAAATAAAGTTAGACGCTTCTACTTTATCTTTTGCATATTTTACGTGGCTTGGGGCTTTCGTAAATAGAACCGCTTCATACCTACGAATCTTATGACCACAACAACGATCCAATAATTGCATGTTTAAGCATCCCTTTCGGGCCCTCCATTGAAAATGCGAAGACCAACTAAAGAGAGAGAAACTGTCACCCGCCAGCCACAGATACGGTACAAGCCGTATGTCAGTAGTGGAACCAGTCTCGCGTAAGCGTACGCGTAAAGTCGGTCCGGGCCGCTTCATCAACTCAATGCCGCTGGAATTTGCAAGTGCACGCTAGAGGGTAGCAAATAACAGGAACGGTGCCCCCGTGCAGAGCACGGGTTCTAACAGCGTACAGCTATATCTTACGATAGATCGGCTCTGATACCACTGAAGGGGATCGTGGGCAGAAAACAATAATTTTCCTAGCAACGATATCCTTAAACCAGCCAAGATCTATTCTATGCAGATATAGTAGTACGAACGGAGATCGGAATACATACCCTTGTAGACCGAAAGCGGGGATTACGTTCCCGGACAAACGTTGTCGATGAAGACCGACGAAGCCGACCTCAAGGTCGTGTAGAGGAAGCAGGCCTCCGAGTACCGCTAGCGCAGCACCTCGCAGGGAGTCGCACACGTACGGTGGAGACGACGCCTCCGAAGCTCCAGTCCAGGACGAGCAGCGGAAGACTTGGACCGGAACACCAGCAGCGCGGCAGCGGGCTATGGTGGAGGAGATCCCCGACTCCTCTTGCTCGGCGCGGCTCCAACTTGGGAACCACGAGATCGAGAGAGAAATCAGGAATTAATTGGTGAATTAAAAGGTTGGGGGTGCCCCTTCTTATATAGGCTCCCAAGGGGAGCCAACCTTGCTAGCCAAGCCATGTGGGACTATTCCCACATGGCTGGTTCGGCCAAGGGGGGGCGCCGGCCCCCTGGTGGGCCCCTTGTGGCCCACCTAGGCCGGCCCCTAGGCTCCCACCGAATTCCCCAAGGGGGTTTCCCCCCTCTTGGGCCTTCTTTCGTCCGGAAGGCCCATTTAGGGAAATCTGCCTTAATAAATTCGAAAATAAATATATATAATCATATTTGCATATTAATAATAGTAATTAATATCAAACATAATATATAAAATATTTCCTAGCTCCGAAAACTCTTTCGGCGCCGCCCGATCTCCATCGGACCTCTCTCGGGACTGTCCCGGTGATCTCCTTCCTTTCCGGTTGTCTTGTCGAAACCCCTTAAGTGTGTTACCCTAGCGGTTCGATATAATATCAGGTATGATCAAGACTCCTCAATGATCAATGACTAACTCGTAGGCCTGGACCCCCTGAATTAATCCCTGAGATATAACGAATGACTTTCATCTATCAAACCTGAACGTGAAGTCTTAGACCTTTTGCCATGGCGATACTTAGCATGTCCGAGCGTCGTTCCATAGATATCTCCATACCTAATCCCGACCTCGTTACCGACGATGCCATCTTCTACTCGTTCATGATCTCATGTCTCCGTGACCTAGTCACATGCTTGCAAGCTCATTAGACACGATCTCACCGAGTGGGCCCGAGAGTATCTATCCTGCTACGCGGACTGACAAATCCCGCTCTTGACCCCTCGTCTCAATACTCCTTTCCAATACCCAAAAGTATCACCGTTATTGTCATACTAAATAAGATACGACGTTTGGTGCAATCAAAGTATCTTCGGGGAATATCGATAAGAGTTGATCTCACGGTCAAAGGTGTAATGACTATGTTCTCCAAAACTGGGTATGTCCATCACATCACTCTCAAGTGATATGACTCTCATTGCCGACCGGCGCCATGCCCCATGACCGGGAAACCTCGATCATCAATCGCGCAACGAAACTAGTATTAGTAGAGGCTACTAGGGACCTGGTTGTTTACGTATCACACCCGCATCAATGTTTCCGCTTAATACGGTTCTAGCATGATACAAAAACCTATCATGAACAAACGAGATATGATAAAGAATACACTTTATTAATTGCCTCTAGGGCATATCTCCTTCAGAGATATGGAATCATCGTTGGGAGGCGACCTAATGGGGGGAAGCTGGAAGCGACGCGAGGGGTTAGGGTCAGCGGCGCGGTGAATAACGGATCAACAATAGTGTAGCACTAGTGTAGGTCGCGGTGGGGTTCGGGCTTGTGCGGTACTACCTTGTTTTTCTTCTATCTTGTTGTGCGAGGAGTACCGAGGCAGCTCGGGTTGATTACGTAATTAGTGCTAACGATAGATGGAATATGTGTTATTCGGCGCAGCGCTAGCGCTAAACGAAAGAGGAATTGGAGGCAAGAGGATAAGCGCGGTGGCATTACAGATGTAATTAGAAAGAATAGACAATGTATTGTACAATATATAATATTGTTTTTCCTAAATGACGTGGATGGCTAAGGGGAGGCGTGCCTTCTCTACCATTGTACATGCCCTAATGTTCCTATTCACGTAGCGCATTTTTTAATGGGTGCTGTATTTATTTTTCCATGATTTTTTCTTGACCCTAGCGAGGGAAAGAATCGAAAAAGAGATAAGGCTAATGCCTAATGTCGCTGCTGACGGGATGTGATGAGGGATGGCCTCATCGTTAACATGGGACGACGTAGCATGTAAACCGACGTATGACGTACTCAGATTTAGTGGAGTAGACTTTCATGCAAGTGCACCAAGTTACAACACTTGAGATTTGCGCCGTGCACCGTTAGCTCATAAATGCTCACCATTTTATTTATTCATAGATGCTCATATTGACCGGGCAAAGTTTCCTCATATAAACATGGTAGTTGACCATGCATGTTTGATTCGTCACTGTCGGCAAAAAAAAAATCTACTGTAGTATGTAGCTACTCACTCCTTGTAGTTTTTTTAAGGCAGACGCTCACAAACATACACGTACAGATACTAATATGACCGCACATATGTAAACCTTACCCCTATGAGCACCTTCAAGAGACTGGTCCGGCATATCTTAAGGTTGACGAAGTCAGCACGGACGACTCGCTGTTGACGGGCACGTCACCTACCACTGAAAGCATAGCGCCGATTAAATCCTGAAAAATCAAATAAATGTGAGCACCCATGCTAAGTCTGGAACTTAAACCTATGTGGGTTGGTTCCAGCACAAGAAACCAAATCAGTTGAGCTACGCCCTTTCAAAAAATATGCTGAGGGGTAATTTAGATGCGATTGCATTAACTGTTAATTAAGCGGATGGAATTCTGCATGCAGTGGGCTCACATAGGTGTGAAGGTATAGTTTAGAATCTACATGCATGCAGAAAACTCAACGATCATTGGAGGGGAGTAGTAACCGGTGATTGTGTAGTGTTGTTGGCTAACGGTTTTACAGCCAATCGATGATTATGTAGGTCTCAGAGATTCTTCATGTGCGCTCACTAAACCGTGATAGAGGGAGTATTATCGATAGGCTGTAAAAAGTCCATGCGGCCTTTTCATGTCGGCTCGTCCATCCATGGTTGCACCTCGCGGATCTGTTCTCCCTTGTGCCTCACCCTCGTGGTTATCCACTCCTAACGTGCCACATCAGTCATCACACGCAATATTTGGGAATTATTTTATTAATCATCCTATGAATTTTTTGGGATACTCATGATGCTATGATTTAGATCAAATTTGTACTATAACCATTAGTAACATCATCTAAGACTTGTCACAATGGGGAGTAACATAGACTAGTAACATACACGTTTTATGAGTCTATGTTACTACCTCTATAATGGGTAGTAACATATTTGTGGTGTCATGTAAGGCCTTATTAATTACGTTGTAGACACATATTGTCTTGAAATATATGATGTTACGGTAACATAGCTAGTTACTACATTTATCTCTATCTTCTTTAATTATATGTCACATCATCTTTTTTGCGTATGTGTCACTTATGTTACCCGTGTATTTACAATTGGTGAATACAAAAAAAAAACTCAATAGTTATTATCGTTTTCTTATTGTTTTGCCAATCATGAAGGAACTGAAAAATGGATGTAACGACATAAATAGTACCGAGACATTAAGACTACATTGCAATCATAATCTCACTTAATACAACAGAAATAAAACTTGTTTTTTTTTCTTCCAGTTGGAACTCTATATTCGTTTTTAAGAATTCATTCATAATTTTCTTGATAAAGGAAATTTGAATATCCATTGCTCGATTTAGCATGGAGTGCTGCAGGTGGCTCCAGCATGCGCAGCAGTCTCCCCTTCCCGCAGAACCGGCACCTCGCGCTGCGGCGGAGCAGCAACCCTAACACTTGCAGCTCTCACCCTGTGGTGAAAGGAGCAGCATGTGTTTGTTGTTGTCTCTTGTCCATACTATCCATTTTAAGCGGCTCCCCCGTTGCGCCGCCCGTCGGCACATCCAACGCATCCCCGGCCCCGGGCTGTGTCACGGTATTGGTACCCGTCATCGGCCACCCGCTGTCGTCCGGACGCTACTACGTCGTCCAGGCTTTCGGCGAACACATGGGGTGAATCCATCCATCCATCCATCCATCCATCCATGCATGTTTTCCTTACCTTATTTCTGATGTGAGTTTCTCAGTTGGAGCTCTCGCCCGATCGTGTGTGTGTAGGAAGGTGTCGGTGTGTTCCAAGGAGGAGGACAAGACGGCCTGCTGCTTCGGCTCGGCCTACGTCATGGACCTGCCGCCGTCGGTATTTGAGCGCCACAACGTCTACCAGCAGGTGGAGGTGCAGCGGCTTCGCGACGGGGACAAGGGATTCACGGCAGTGGCGGTCGCTACCGACGGCATTCCTCCGGAGTACCTGAGGAAGAAGAAGATGGGCTGGGAGGTGAGCGCCATCGCGTCCCAGAAATATGACCTAACCGACGACGCGCAAGGGCTGGACTGTGCTCTCCGCAGCCGGACGCCAGACCTCGACACCCTCAACGTCGTCGTCGGCAGGTGGTACGTCCCGTTCATGTTCGTCAAGGCTGACGCCATGTTCGTCAACCCTGACAGTTGTTGCGCCAAGTCCGACGGGAAGCTCAGCCTCAAGGACCAGCTCCACAACTGCATGTTCTACAAGATGACCATGGAGCAGAGCTGGGAGCAGATATACAGCCGCCAGGCCGAGGGCGCCCACCATCTGGCGGAGGTGGCAGTCACCGCGACCGTCCGCCGGTCGAGGGTGCTGCTGGATGGCACCACCAGCGTGGTGCCCCAGCTGGACGGCGAGGCCGTGTGGTTCCGACCGGCAGCAGCGGCGGCTGAGACGCCAGCCTTGGGGCTGGACATGGTGGTGTGGGAGAGGATGAAGTGGGAGCTGGAGAGGTTGGGAGGGTGGGTCGCGCCGGACAAAGGCGACGAGGAGAGGGTAGAGAGGGTTGAGAGGCCGTCAGGCCATGGGCAGTGGCAGAAGTTTGCATGCTATGTGCTCGTGGAGAGGTTTCTGCTACGGAGGATGGATGGCAGCCTCGCGCTTACCTGCGAGTTCAGGCATACGGACAAGATCAAATCCAAGTGGCTATGATTTTCTGCTTAATTATTAACAAACGTGGGAGTGTTGCTGCGGGTTATCTTAATTACCATGTCGTGTTACTGTTACATTTTGATTTTTGTGTGTGTCTTCCGACGCTTTCAAGCGTGTCCACGTCAAGAAGGTGATTCTTTACTATCTTTACTACTATAGACTTATCCACTTAGAGATGATGAATAAATCATGCTTTTTCCATGCATCTTAACATTTTTCTGAAAGAAGATATGTCAAGTACTCCAGCAGCTCACTCTTTAGGAGTCTGGGAAGGATTTCAATTGTCTGTGACCCACGTTTTACGACTCTAGTAACATCACAAAAACTCATGATTTCGAGTATTTTGGACCGTTTTTGTGAGCTATAGCTCAGTGATTTGGGGTGAGGATTTCAATGGCTCTCATTTCATAACTCTAGCGACATCGTCAAAACTCGTTATCTTAGCCATTTCTAGTCGTTTTCGTGTGCTATAATAACTCATTGTTTTGGGGGTACGTGGAGGATTTTTTTCAATGGCTCGGGACCCCGTTTCACGTGTCTAGTAACATCGTCAAAACTAACGATTTCGAACATTTCTTACCGTTTTCGTGGGGCATAGCTCAGTATTTTACCAATGAAACTGCAGCGCGCGGCTACTGAACGGCTATCAAAAAAATTGATGGTTCTCTCTGAATCTCTATCTGAGGTTTAAAATTTACACTGTTATTTTTAGTAGTTTGATGTTCTTACAAAGGCAATTAGAAAGGCCTTTGTTTGAAGGCTCAAGTAAAATAGATTCCAAGTCGATGAATGCCTTTCACACTTATGAGGTGACCAAGTATTTGGATGACCATCCAGGAGGTGTTGATGTCCTGCTTGCGGTGACTGGTACTGCTACTGCTCTCTTCCTGATGTCCCTTCTTCTGTAATTTGCTAGTTCAGTGAATCATCTATAAATTAAAGCATCTGCGGTGTACTTGGTTGCAAGCTAACTTTAGGAATTAAAACGCATGCCTGGTGCTGTATATTATTGTGAATTGGCATGTGGTCTAACTTTTGCCATATGTATTAGAACAAATCACAGTTTCACCATTCCAAGAAACTCTGCTGATGCTTTTCATATGTAGAATGTATAGCTTCTGACTTATGTGTCAACTAGCATCATGCGTTTTAAATTAATGAAATGTGTTTCAAATTGAACTCCCAAATTTGCATGACATTAGAGAGAAAATCTTTATCATGAACAAATGTTCACGGTTGTTGCTCGTGAGTTAGGGACGTAACGAGGGCTTGCAAGAGGCGGGCCAGAGCATGATGTCGGGGCTAGAGGCGATGCCGCCTTTTCTACCACATGTTTTTCATCAGCGTGACTTGTTTTGGTTCATCCGGTAGAGTGATGCAAAGAAATAAGCGGTAAGCAAAGAGAGGAAGATAGAAGATTTCCGAATATGTGCGCAATTTGACCCGTAGCAACGTAAGGGCATGTCTGCTAGTCGTTATAGTCATGTTTAAACTTATTTACGACACATGGTGGCGTCTACAAACGCCACACCGCCGAGTACAAATTCGTGCATGCAGACCGCACAAGATTGCGAGCGCAACAAAGTTAAAAACTCCGCTCTTTTGATTTTACGGGTTCTAAAAGAACTGATAAAACTATGCTATTTCAGAAAGTTGCCCTAATACTTGTGTGCGTGAGAGAGACATCGAGAGATCTTCATCCTGGCTTCAAGGTGGATTAATCTTTTTTGCAGAAGAGGCAATAGCAGGAGGCCTTTGCCCCTGATCCCACGCACTTGGATTCAGTGACCCTGGCGTTCACCACCGCTCCCTCCAGCCAGCACTGCGTCTTGCACCAGGCATCACGGCACAACGGCATCGGGTTCGATCTGTACCTGCAATCCTCTGCACAAAACAACACACACACATGCATATATCAGTTCGGTTCTATATGATCTCACCTCATCTCATCGCTGAAAATCACACAAGAATGAATACAAGAGCACACGAACCGGCCAGAGCAGCTGGACTCCCGTGTAGCAGAAGTGCTAGGAGGAAACACAAAATAACATGTCTGGCGTCCATGGTGATTTCTTGCGGAACCTCAAGGATATGTATGGCTTGTCAGGTTTCTCGTTTGTTATAAGGACTAAACACAACAAGAAGAGCACGATGATGTGCTTATATATCCTCGTGGTTAGCATATCCTTGAGATACGATCACAGCATATCTTCCACATACCCTGGATGGTAATTAACTACTCCGATTTGGTAAATCACAAATTGATTTTTCAACGACGCGATTTGTCTTGGTGATCCGTGTAGCAACACCTGCCAAAGATGAGCGTGGAGTTGGGATGTATAGGAGGGTGGGTTGTTTTTGTTTGAGATGAGAAAGACCGGCCCAAATAAGACGTGAGCCGAATGAGGGTGGGTCATTGTTCATTGTTATTTTGCATTTTAAGTTATATATTTTATATTATATATCTTCGAGATTATAGATTTGATATTTCTCGTATATAGTCAAAAATTTAAAATTTTGACTTTGAAACAAAACTGCACACGATACATATAAAAATGGAGGGAGTGCTTGACTGAATGGACTTTGGCCACATTGATCAGGCTTACCCGGTCGAACATATGCATTGCCGAGCATACGACTATGGCAATGGCCGTTCATAGAGGTGGAAATAAAAAATTGAATATCAGGAGCCTAATGATTACTCAAAAACTCGTTGTGGCTCAGCTCAAACTCAAACACTCACAACTCAAGTTTAGTCGAGTTACCTCGTTAACTATGGAGTATTTATGAGTAGAACTACCCCTATTTGTTGAGCTGGCCACCTGGGCATGACCTGATGAGTTGTAAATACTTTTGCGATGGATGTATAGAATAATTTGTTGGATGCAATTTCTTAAATATACCTCGTTTATTGATATTTTTATATAAAATACTACCTCCATTTTGAAATATAAGACTTTTTAGCAAGCTAAATTAGTTACCTAAAGGGACTTACATAGTGAAACGTAGCGAGTATTTGGTTACTACAACCACAAAACAGTTCAAAGCTCCCCTTGCAAAGTTTTCAAGCAAAAAGAATGTCATCTTGCAATGTGTAAAATTTGAGAGCCAAATCTTCTCTTAATTAATAATCACACAAAAATCTCTTCCCTTGCTAATTGATACATTCTGCGACGTTCTACCGACACGCTAAAAAACAAACAGAGCAAATCCAGCGCGATCGCAAGCCGCTGGGCGTCACTGGGCAACCGTCTCCGCCGGCGGTGCGGCGCCACCGGCCGCCGTCTCCGACTGATGCTGCCGCTCGAAGTCCTGCACGAGCTCGTCGTCGACGTTCTCTGCAGGCTCCCACGTCGGCTGCTCGGTGTCGACCCACTTGACGAGGTACTCCCACTCCCCTTCCGACGCCGGCGCCGGCCTCCTGTCGACGACGGCCTCGGCGACGCCGTACTCCAGCCCGTCCTCGAAGTCCTTCACCAGGTCCTCCGCCACCCACGGCGCCTTGACCCACTCCCTGTCGCCGCCGTCGCGCCACTCCACCAGGTACTCTCGCCACTTGCCCTCGCCGCGGCCGTCCACCACCTTCTCCACCTCGCCCCACTCGTACACCGCCTTCTCCAGCTCCTTCCCCGCCGCCTCCAGCGCCTGCCGCCGCTCGAACGCCGCCGGCACGCCCTTGGGCGTCGCGGCCAGCACCTCCTGGACGAGCTCCAGCGGCGTCCGTCCCTTCCCGTCGGGCGCCTCCGCGTCGGCGCCCAGCTCCAGCAGCGCCCGCACGCCCGTCGCGCGGCCGTACCCGGCCGCGATGTGCAGCGGCGTGAGCCCGCCGCCCGCGCGCTCCGCGTGGCCCACGTCCGCGCCGGCCTCGGCGAGCGCGCGCAGGCACTCCTCCGACCCGAGGCCCGCCGCGAAGTGCATCGCCGTGCGCCCTTGCGCGTCCTCCGCGTTGGGGTCCCGCCGCAGCGCCTCGTCGGCCAGCAGCGCGCCCAGCGCATCCGCGTCGGCCTTCTTGGCGGCCTCCCACCACGGCGTCTCGTACTCCGCCACCACGTCCGCGGCTATGGCCTCGGACGGGATCCAGGTCGGCTCGTGCCCGTCCTTCCACTCCACGAGGTACTCCGTGGCCGTGACGGTGGTGGCCGAGCCATCGTCGGCGAAAACCGCGCTCTTGACGGTGCGGCTGGACACGATGCGGTCCACCTCCCCGTACCCCTCATCGTCTTCTTCGTCCTTTCTTGCTGCCGCGGTTCTTGGGTTGGTCTGGTCCTGGAACAGCGCGGCGGGGGCGGCGAGCCGGCGTTTGGGCACGCGGGGACGGCGAGGGGTGGTGACGGAGAGGGAATGGGTTCTGTGGGCGTTGGGGTTCGGGGGTTTGAGGCGGGAAAGGGATGGTTGTCGCAGCACGGCCTCCATTGGCGCCGGAGGAGGTTGTGGCCGGTGGTGCGCGTGCGAGGGGGGAAGACGATGATGATGATGGGTTCAATTGAGAGGATAAGGTGATGAGTTCTGGATTCCGCGGGAACTGAGCCGTTCGTCTCCTCGGCTGAACGGTGGAGATGACCTGTAATTTAGTTTTACTTCTCACAGACTTTCTTCTTTTCTCTTTGAATTTTTTGTAAATGGATCATTTCATATCCTACACAAATTTTCTACGGCTATTCCAACAGTTAAAAAACTAAGTAAAAGAAATCTGTACAAAATTATGATGTTCACAAAACACTTTGTTGGTTTTTATCTTTTGACGAATCAGGAGGTTTATATAAAACCATACATCATGATTAATGTCATGCTTAATAGACACAAAAGTTTAAAAGCATCAGAACGTAGGAATGTCATGTAAAATCCACACACAACATGGATGCTTACTTGGCGGTACTGTAAACTGTCGAATTTGCAGTCCTTCTTACAAAGACGTATTTGAAACTTCTAAAAAGCATCACCTAGTTCCTGAATGAGCAAACTACCATGTATACTAAAATAGATTTTCACTTTTGGAGAAAGAAGGTTTCACTGGGAGCCATGGCCATGTGGTTTATATCGTCTGAGGAACAAGTTGTTGATGGTTTCACGATTCCAGACACTTGTTGAGGAGGAATTAATGCTAAGATGGTAAGAAGATTATATATATCTAACTATAGCCGGGTACGGAGCCAAACACATAATTAAGCATTGGGTTGCAGAATAAAATTATGCTAATCCCTTTAATAATTACTATTGACTTGCTCTAGATTACTAATTTGCACCCATCTATAATCCGATGATAGTCTACAGTCGTGCATTCATGCTCATATCCTTATTTCGATTGCTTGCGAGCGGTGTCAACAAATGTACTACGACTCACACTAGCTCTATGGTAGCATGAAAATTTGGTTTGTCCGAAGAAGAGACAGTTCAGTCAAGGCGGTAACTTGCCTCGAGGACATCATATGTTACATCCAACATCATATCTTCTAGATCAAGGACGGAGCAATCTTAAATTTTTGTTCTTGGTTGTTGCAGAGATCAAGAATGACCTCCACTGCTCATCCATTGTTATCCAACGTAGTTATGAGATGTCCATGCTCTCGGATAGTCACGACTCTGTCCCTGCTACTTCCTATGTTCTTAAATGTAAGGCACCATTGACCTTTCATGTTTACGCCCACATAACTATAATTATGTTATAAAATATTTTTCAAATGATTATTAGGATGATACTATTTGCACAAGCACAATTCACATGTTTTGTATAGATTAGTCAAAAAAAACTTCAAAGCATGTGAAGAAGATTTGTTGTAACATGTCTTTGTATTCTTACTCAGAGCCTCTTTGATTCATAGGATATTTAAAACATAGGAATAAGAAAAACGTAGAATTAGACTATCATGTGTGGTTGAATCGCATAAAGAGCAAAAGAATTATATGGATTTTTTTGTCAAGTGTTTGAATCGCATAAAGAGCAAAATAATTGTATGGAAATTTTCCTTCAACACATAGTGTAATGCAATGTTATAGGAGACTTTTGTAAGGTTTAAATCCTACAAATCAAACATCCCACATAGGGAAAATTTCAAAATCCTATTGGATTCCTTCAAATCAAAGGTGCCCTCGAGGTTCTTTGTTAGTTAGCAACACTACTTTGATCACTATCTGATGATAATTGGGCTGGGCTGGGCTGGGCATGACTGCTGTTCTTATTCTGATTTTCACTTTCAGGAATTCCGAGTCGCGCAAATGATCACCGACGGGTACACGTAAACGTTTGAGCCCACTTGTCATAGGCAAATAGTATGCTAATGCACGTGTGAATTGTGGCACCGATTTTATTCCGACTTTTCCACTAATTTACGCACATGCGCGCACGAGGCTACCTTTCCAGCAGAGTAGCTGACTGATTAAAGTTGACGATTGTCGCGGAGCCCACTTGTCAGTGTGAATCTCTAAGACAAAGACCTCTACTACTTTTACCACCCACTCTAGAACTCTACTCTACTCAGCAGCCAGCAGCCACACCAAACGAGACCGACAGAAGCTCGATCAGGCCTGTTTGGTTGAGCTTTTAGATTGGCTTTCCAGGCTTATAAGCACAAGCTGAACCAAATAACAAAAATGAATCCTGCGTTTGAACAGCGGAACGCGCTTATTTGTACGTAGGAGGGAAAGCACGTCCAGAGGTGCTTTCAACTTGCTTTCTCGGCTTTTGACAAATCCCACGCCCCGCATGCCCTTAGTACTTCGCTAAAATTACAGTCCACATGCCATTCCATATAATGCCCGTGCCCCCAAAGGAAAGCCATCCGTTTCCCCTCCCCGGCCTCATTTCCCCCCTTCCTCGCTCAACCTATGAACAGATCGAGCGCCGCCTCCTCCGGAAACCCCACCACCAGCCACGGTCCTTCTCGTCCGGCGCCGGTGACAAAAACCGGCCGGCCCCATCAATCTCCTCCCCGTTCAACTCCCACCGCACCTCCAGCCCACGGCCTCCCAAGCTCCTGCCGCATCATGACGAACAAGGAGGAGACAAGATCTCTCCGATGACCGGCGGTGTTGTACTCCTCCGACCCGTGACCGGCGGATCTGTATTCCGGCCCGTGACCGGCGCTACTGCTCTATCCCATGACCAAGCGAGGCTGCTCCACAACTCCTCCATCTCGAGCACTTCCCCAAGATTCTCTGCTGACCCACTCCTCCATGCTGGATCTGATCCATCCCGTTTTTCTTTTCTTTCAAACGAATGCTTGTGAGCTGTACAAACAGATCTGCTAGTGTGCTTGGATTGGTTATCAAGAGAATCCTTGTAAATGATGTGTGTACAGGAGGATGAAATGATGATTCCACTACGTGTGTTTTTGTGAGCTGTAAAAAAACAGGTTTTTAATTTACCTGTGGCTAAAAAATTCATGAAATACGGATAAATACGGATACAGTTGACAAAAAAACATGTTCACCCTGATTCCTTTTAACTGTTGGAGGAATTGAACGGTATACGTATAATTTTTAGTACAATATAATATGTAACATTCTTTTGGAATCAGAGGGAGTAGTATTTTGGTATATTATGAATTTTGTAATATATGTACTACGTATAACAACATAGTTACTACGTCCGGTTGGAAATAGTTGTCGCGGAAACAATACTACAAATTCCTATCTAGCAAATGACAAAATTTATAGGCCGCATGCATCAATCGATGCAGAGGCCGGGACTCCCCTTTTCGAAAAAAATGACAAACTTTACCGATATAAGGGATTTGTTGATTTTTCAACATTTTTAGTTTATTGATTTTCAACAATTATATTAGATCAGCATCAATAATACATTATATAAACAGACTACTCAACATCCAAGGGTACTCTAGACTTTTCATTACTAACAGCTGACAGCCGACAGCCAGTTTGCCAAATGGTTTCACTGCTCACAGCAGCTTTTCAGAACAGCAGCTTTTTCACAGCCCACAGCCGACAGCTGCTTATTTGAAAGCCACAGCCCAACCAAACAGCCTCAAAAGACCAAACGAGAAACCCAACCGTCGACCGCCGCCGATCTGGTCACGATGGCACACGCGGCGGAGGCGTCGTCGGACCCGCGGAGCGGCTACTGCGCCGCCACGCGCGCCTTCCGGAGCAAGCGCGCGGCCGTGCCGCTCCCGGCGGACCCGGACGTCGACGTCGTCACCTTCCTCGCCACGCGCCGCCACTCGGGCGTCGTCGCGCTCGTGGACGCCGCCACGGGCCGCCGCACCACCTTCGCCGAGCTCTGGCGCGCCGTGGCCGGCGCCGCCACCGCGCTCTCCGCGCCGCCCTTCTCCCTCCGCAAGGGCCACGTCGCGCTCATCCTCTCCCCCAACTCCGTCCACTTCCCCGTCGCCGCGCTCGCCGCCATGTCCCTCGGCGCCGTCGTCACCACCGCCAACCCGCTCAACACCCCCGCCGAGATCGCCAAGCAGGTCGCCGACGCGCGCCCCGTGCTCGCCTTCACCACCCACGACCTCCTCCACAAGATCCCCCACACAGACGACGGCCTCCGCGTCGTCCTCCTCGAGCCCCCCAGTTCCACCTTCGCCTCCTCAGACCCGCGCGTCGTCGCCACCATCGACGACCTCTCCGCCACCACCCCCGACCCGGCCCGCCGGAAGGACCGCGTGACGCAGGACGACCAGGCCACGCTGCTCTACTCCTCCGGCACCACGGGGCCCAGCAAGGGCGTGGTGGCCACGCACCGGAACCTCATCTCCATGGTGCAGATCGTCATGACCCGCTTCCGCCTCGAGGGCGCCACCGAGACCTTCCTCTGCACGGTGCCCATGTTCCACGTCTACGGCCTCGTCGCCTTCGCCACGGGGCTGCTCGGCTGCGGCGCCACCGTCGTCGTCCTCTCCAAGTTCGAGCTGCCCGAGATGCTGCGCTGCATCACCGCCTACGGCGTCACCTACCTGCCGCTGGTCCCGCCCATCCTGGTCGCCATGGTCGCGCACCCCAAGACGCTGCCGCTCGGCCAGCTGCGCAAGGTCCTCTCCGGCGGCGCGCCGCTCAGCAGGGAGCTCATCGAGGGGTTCAGGGACAAGTACCCGCAGGTGGAGATCCTGCAGGGGTACGGCCTCACGGAGAGCACCGCCATCGGCGCCTCCACGGACTCCGCCGAGGAGAGCCGACGGTACGGCACCGCCGGCCTGCTCTCGCCCAACACCGAGGCCAAGATCGTCGACCCGGAATCCGGCGAGGCGCTGCCGGTGAACCGCACCGGCGAGCTCTGGATCAGGGGACCATACGTCATGAAAGGTACTGTACATTAAAAAAAAGTTCATGAACCATCGATTCCCCTGCACATTATTCCCCGCCATGTTCATCTTAATTTTTTTTAGATAAAGATGTTCATCTTAATTTAAGCCATCCGACATTTTATTCCATTCGCTGGCATTTAGAATGTCTCTCTGGATCGTATATTCGTATAGTCGTACTAAACGTGTTCGGAATTATGAACAAATAAGATTCGGTCCTAATTGTTGTTTTCCACACAATAAACATATAAAATGGTGATTCCATCTTGGTTACATGTGAACTACTCCTAGATATGTATGTGACTGTGAGGTGCCAAGATAAGATTGTTTATTTATTTTCCGTTGGTATACATCAACATGCTTTTCACGGAGTATCCAACTAGTGTTAGGAATTATTAGGAGATGAGTGTGTAACCTTAAATCAACGGTTCATTATGTGTACTGAGTGATGTTAAGATGGTTTGCTGAGAACTTGCCTGTGGCAAGATGGTTAGGAGGATGGTTGTATCCCCAGCCCACCAGAGTTCAAACCCCAGGTTTGGCGCTGGTGTTTCTCATTTAGGCGTTGTACTGTGTTTGTTAAAAAAAAAGATGGTTTGCTGCCAGCTTAACCTAACAGTAACATATATAGTTCTCTTGGATGGTGCTCTGTTATGGCATGAGTAGATTTCTACATGGTCCCAGCAGTTTCAAGTAGAGTCTATTATATGTTCCTGGTTTCCTTTTGGCAGCAGTAGGTGTCACCTTTAGTTAGTTGATTGTTGTGATGTTTCATCATTATGCCATTGTGCTCTACTATTATTGACTTTGTTCAATATAGGAAAAGGCTGATTTGTCATCCATCAACTACTGGCAGTAGACTTCTCTAGAAAGAAAAATCGATTGGCACATACAACATGTCGTCTTTGAAATCTTACACTTCATAACTTTGGCCCTGGACTGTAAACGGTCCCGTCTTAAACCATTGCAAGAAATGGCGGTGGTTTCAACCAGGTGGCATTCGAAACACCACAAGAAAATTTAAAACATGGAATTGATGAAATAGGAAAATTGTAGAAAATAAAATAAATCTAGGAATAAATTAGAAATAGATGGAGCCCGATAACCACATACTATTGAAAATTTCAGAAAATCACAGAGAATGAGAGAAAAAATAGTTTCAGAAAAACAGGAAAATCATGGAATTTAAATGGGTTACTAAATGTTTTAGGAAACTTAAAAATGCATAACAACCCAACATTCTCTACAAAACATGGAATTCTACGAAATTTTAAAATATGTTCTTTTTTGCACTTTTTGAACACATTTCTTACTATTGTTCTGTAAGATTCCTCATGTTTCTTAAAAAGCCTTGTTTTTGTTTACTTTTTTCTTCAATCTTTCTGGTTAATGTTTTTTGTTATTTTCTTGCAAATCTTCATTAAAATATGAGCAAATAAGTTTTCAGTTACGAAATTTATAAAAATATCCCATTTTTCTTAATTAGTTGAATTGAAAACTTCATTTTTTTTCTTTGTTTCTGAAGTATTTGCTTTGACCGGGTCATTGGGTAAAAGACCAAATATTTATATTTGACCTTTAAGGAATCAAGAATTTGTATGCTAAGAGTTGAGGATCAAAGTTAGACTTTGACAAGATTTTAGCGATTGAAAATGTACTACTAATCCTTTTTTAGTTCTGATTTTCGTGCTGGCTGAGCTAACCATGTCATCCAATACGTCCTACCAATGGTCTAGATATATTTTCCAGGCTGTAATGAAACTCGGCAGGCTGAGTGCAACACCGGATTACCCGCAAGGTCAAAGTACATTGATTATGTAACTAGCATATAATTGGTAACCTGGAATAATTTTAAAAACGCAAAAGTTTCTAGCCATCACCATGAAAAAGCAAGACTAAACTGAGTACTGGGATGCAACATTCAAACACACACACAAATTTTGCTTCTTCTTTTTTGAGACTAGAATGTATTCTGACTGTTTACAGTGTATCAGCTAGAGGTCATGAGATAAGCGTTTATGTAGGTTCAGTCCATATACACCCTCTGTTCCAAATTACTTGACGTGAGTTTGCTAAATACGATGTATCTATACGTGTTCTAGTGTGTAGATACATCCATGTTTGGAAAAATCCATGTCAAGTATTTTGGAACGGAGGTAGTACATCAGTACGATCTTGAGGGTTGTGCTCTGATGGACGACAGTCCAAACAGAGCAGTGCATTTCGTATTCAGGTTTTACACAGCCGGACTGCTAACATAGTATAGAACTGAGTGTTAGGATGAGCAACATTCAGAGTGAATTGAGTTCTTACTCTATATTTTTTTAGACTGTAGAATGTATTCTGATTGTTTACTTAAATTGGTATTTTGTTCACTTCAGGCTACTTCAAGAACACAGAGGCAACACAGTCCACAGTGACACCCGATGGATGGCTCAAGACCGGTGATCTCTGCTACATAGACGAGGATGGGTATCTCTTTGTGGTCGATCGTCTAAAGGAGTTGATAAAATACAAAGGCTACCAGGTAAACTATCACTGAATAACACAACACCGATATCTCTTCTGAAAGGCAGGCTTTTAGACTGTTTCTTAGCATCTGAAATTCTGAATGTAACTTGTGTGATAAGGTGCCTCCGGCAGAGCTGGAAGCTCTTCTATTGACGCATCCAGAGGTTGCCGATGTTGCTGTTATCCCGTAAGTGTTATTGGTAATCAGTTAATCACTACTATAGACATTGTTGTGCCGGATTTCTGAAACGGTTTGGTCCTCTTCTGCAGGTTTCCGGACAGGGATGTCGGCCAGTTCCCGATGGCTTATGTGGTGAGGAAGAAAGGCAGCAACTTGTCGGGGAACGAGGTGATGGAGTTTGTGGCGAAACAGGTGAGCAGAGAACACGCATTCGTCGGTCTTCAGATCGAAGGAAATAAACCATCATCTACACAGATCACCAATTGCAGAGAGAGAGATTCGTGTTGCTGATTCCTGCGATTCCTCTGACCCTGCTGCTGTGTAATGTTCTTCTACAGGTAGCACCATACAAGAAGGTCAGGAAGGTGGCGTTCGTGACTGACATCCCCAAGAATGCGTCCGGCAAGATACTGAGGAAGGATCTTATCAAGCTCGCGACATCCAAGCTCTGAGACTTCAGTTGTTCCATCCAACTCTGCATCAGCGTTGGCTCATCACCATTGTACAATTAGCCTTGTCTTTCCCTTTGTCCCTGATCTGTAATTGAAGGATCTGAACAGTTATATACTGTACAGTACATGAAAGTTCAATGTACATTGCGTGTATGTATACACGATCTGGGAGGGTATACCGTTTATGATTCCTAAGCCTGTCATGCGAGACATACTGCCAGTTGAAGGTACTACAACAACCAAATACGTCGACCAATTGACAGGTCAGTTGTCGCCTTGGCAAAATTGTACTCTTCACAGCTAGTCCACGAGCTCAGAGCAAAATTAACTTCTTTGTTTGAAGTTTAACGCGGCAAAAGATTTGCTGTTTATATTGATATACGAGGAGCAAACATAGGCCTAGGCCATACAAAATGAAAAAAAAACAGGAAAAATAAAGATGCTAGGTTCCTGAAATCTCGGAAAACTTTTTTGCACCGCCACACCGGAGGAGCCTGCCAACCTGAATATTATAAACGACCTCTGTGACTGAGATTCAGAGATCAACAAGGTAGACTATTGCGAACGACTGAATCCTAAGAATGAACCTTGTTGATGATTTTATTTTTTGAGGGGGTGTTGATGACTGAATATTAAGCCAAAGAAATCCCTGTCTCCATCATACCACAGCCCATCTATCATGCCAAGAAATTGAACATCACCAAAAATCTTGTCATGCCACAAAATCTTCAGTTTGAATTCGGCCCAGATGTAGAGGGATAAAAGAGGCAGATAGCGAGTGGTGAATGCAAATTGGGCCTTGGTTTATAAACTCCGCACATCCGACCAACGAGCTCGGGGTCTGCATCTTTGAGCTTAAATCCGGCTGGGAGTGGAACGAATAATTCCAGTACAGTATAAAATCTAATGTTACGGAGTTCAGACTGCTTTGCTACTCTTGATATAGTTACATAGGAAACGTGTTAATTAATCACTCCCAGCAAGCAATTCTACCGTTAGTCCACTAACGATGACACCCTGACTTGGAACGCATGCATCACGGTAATGCCGGTAGGTGGTGGACGGGCGGGGCACCACCGCTTCCCTTCCTTGTAGGCAGGCGCGCACCTACCCGAGCGTGCGTGGGCGACCCCTAACCTGAAAATCACATGCTTCACCCTTCACTGAATGCACTGCAGATACGGACGCCGCCACCATGCGAACCACGGCACAGCGATCCCTCTCGTGTCGCGCTCGCGCCCATGCTCAGCTCGGCGGCCAAGAAGAAGCAGCACGTGCCACCGCCGGAGCACGAGTTCCGAGGCCAACACAGACAAAACTGCGGCACACGCATGGGCGCGCATGGCCAACGCCGGTACAGGTGTTGCTGACCGGCCGCCCAACAAGCCAAGTAGGTATGCTGTCAATGGCGAGCAGACACGAGCGGAGCCAAATTGGCAGTGTAGCAGCTTCCAGTTCTAGCCCCATGCATGGGGACCGTGCGCTGGCCGGACACGACGACATGCCGGCCAAGGACAAGCTGGTCGCCGTTCGCCGGCAATGGTCATCTGGCGCCGCTTGTCCCGTTGCGTCACGGGCTTATTACGGGATCTCGTGTGTGTGTCTGTGTGACAGGCAGACAACAAATTGACAGGTACGCTGCACCTTAAACCCCATTACTATACCTTACCTTGCATACGTGCACGGCCGTGAGTTCATGTGATCGGTTTTGGCCTCGACCTGCTGCCATTGATCGGCATGTCCGGCCGGGATACGCAGGCGTTCAGACCATGTTTCTCGCGCGAGTGCGTCACTCATCAACACGGATACCTGGCATTCTAGAAACTATGCATGGACAAGATCATCGAGCACCAAACGGACAAACCTTCTTCACAGACATATGGACAAGATCGAGCATGCATACGCACGATATGGAGACGGCATGACTGTTACGATTTAATGAGACGGAAATCGGTGATTAAATGCGTCCCAGTGATCATCGGTCCATGGAGTTGTTAGGGTTTGTCTGCTCAAACTGAATCGTCATTCGTCACTCCCCTCTCCACCCTGATTCCTGGCACCGGAAACAGCGTGGCCGCGGGTGGATTATCGGCAGTTCGATGAACTGAATCCACTCACCGGACGATTTCACGCATAGATTAGGACCGGGTTACCTTTTCTCCCACCTTCCTCCGCGTACGATCAGATCAAATGCACCACTGCTGCATGCTTTCATCATCCCATCTCTCTCCATGTCCATCTCTGTAAGTGTGCATCAGTTGGTTACACCGCATTTTTCGGATATGTGTCGTAAATATTTAAACTGTATTTAGTAAAGAACATGCTAACCGAATTCCACATTTCACGGCAGTATATGTTGAACCACAAGCAGGAAGAGATGATCGATGGGGCCGGGCTAGGTTCGTTCCATATGCGTGGTGTCCAATTATGTACCAAAGTTTGACATAGGTAGGTTGAAATAGGAGGGCCCGGCCTTATATATACTCCTTAAACACGCGTCAAGTTTCATGATGAAATGTCGTGTGATTTAGAAAATAGGTTTTGAAATTCCATTTCAGACATTCATTCGCCTTCTTTGCGCATAGCATACTAATTTTCATTTTGCAATGAAACTTGGCACATATGTTGGACATTGGTATGTGAGTCGCTTCCAAGTTTGTTCAGACCTTTTGAAAACATTTTTCTATTTTATTTAGTATAGCCAAATGAGTTTCTGAAATATTCCAGCCGTCTCAAACGGGTTAGGGTATGATGTTATCTTCGCCATTCGCTTTTTAAGTCAGTATATACAAAATCTAACATAAACCCGAAGGCATGTATATCATGGCGCCTTGGCGACGGCAAGGCGCTTCCTCCTTCATGTTCATAGGAGGGGGTGTCATCGGGCCTCGCGAGGAAAAAGCAGCCCATGGCCAGGGACATCGCCAGGCTTCCATACCGTACGTATCAGGGTTGCATAATAGTCGCCAAGGCGCTTCCTCCTTCATGTTCATAGGAGGGGGTGTCATCGGGCCTCGCGAGGAAAAAGCAGCCCATGGCCAGGGACATCGCCAGGCTTCCATACCGTACGTATCAGGGTTGCATAATAGTCGCCAAGGCGCTTCCTCCTTCATGTTCATAGGAGGGGGTGTCATCGGGCCTCGCGAGGAAAAAGCAGCCCATGGCCAGGGACATCGCCAGGCTTCCATACCGTACGTATCAGGGTTGCATAATAGTCGCCAAGGCGCTTCCTCCTTCATGTTCATAGGAGGGGGTGTCATCGGGCCTCGCGAGGAAAAAGCAGCCCATGGCCAGGGACATCGCCAGGCTTCCATACCGTACGTATCAGGGTTGCATAATAGTCGCCAAGGCGCTTCCTCCTTCATGTTCATAGGAGGGGGTGTCATCGGGCCTCGCGAGGAAAAAGCAGCCCATGGCCAGGGACATCGCCAGGCTTCCATACCGTACGTATCAGGGTTGCATAATAGTCGCCAAGGCGCTTCCTCCTTCATGTTCATAGGAGGGGGTGTCATCGGGCCTCGCGAGGAAAAAGCAGCCCATGGCCAGGGACATCGCCAGGCTTCCATACCGTACGTATCAGGGTTGCATAATAGTCGCCAAGGCGCTTCCTCCTTCATGTTCATAGGAGGGGGTGTCATCGGGCCTCGCGAGGAAAAAGCAGCCCATGGCCAGGGACATCGCCAGGCTTCCATACCGTACGTATCAGGGTTGCATAATAGTCGCCAAGGCGCTTCCTCCTTCATGTTCATAGGAGGGGGTGTCATCGGGCCTCGCGAGGAAAAAGCAGCCCATGGCCAGGGACATCGCCAGGCTTCCATACCGTACGTATCAGGGTTGCATAATAGTCGCCAAGGCGCTTCCTCCTTCATGTTCATAGGAGGGGGTGTCATCGGGCCTCGCGAGGAAAAAGCAGCCCATGGCCAGGGACATCGCCAGGCTTCCATACCGTACGTATCAGGGTTGCATAATAGTCGCCAAGGCGCTTCCTCCTTCATGTTCATAGGAGGGGGTGTCATCGGGCCTCGCGAGGAAAAAGCAGCCCATGGCCAGGGACATCGCCAGGCTTCCATACCGTACGTATCAGGGTTGCATAATAGTCGCCAAGGCGCTTCCTCCTTCATGTTCATAGGAGGGGGTGTCATCGGGCCTCGCGAGGAAAAAGCAGCCCATGGCCAGGGACATCGCCAGGCTTCCATACCGTACGTATCAGGGTTGCATAATAGTCGCCAAGGCGCTTCCTCCTTCATGTTCATAGGAGGGGGTGTCATCGGGCCTCGCGAGGAAAAAGCAGCCCATGGCCAGGGACATCGCCAGGCTTCCATACCGTACGTATCAGGGTTGCATAATAGTCGCCAAGGCGCTTCCTCCTTCATGTTCATAGGAGGGGGTGTCATCGGGCCTCGCGAGGAAAAAGCAGCCCATGGCCAGGGACATCGCCAGGCTTCCATACCGTACGTATCAGGGTTGCATAATAGTCGCCAAGGCGCTTCCTCCTTCATGTTCATAGGAGGGGGTGTCATCGGGCCTCGCGAGGAAAAAGCAGCCCATGGCCAGGGACATCGCCAGGCTTCCATACCGTACGTATCAGGGTTGCATAATAGTCGCCAAGGCGCTTCCTCCTTCATGTTCATAGGAGGGGGTGTCATCGGGCCTCGCGAGGAAAAAGCAGCCCATGGCCAGGGACATCGCCAGGCTTCCATACCGTACGTATCAGGGTTGCATAATAGTCGCCAAGGCGCTTCCTCCTTCATGTTCATAGGAGGGGGTGTCATCGGGCCTCGCGAGGAAAAAGCAGCCCATGGCCAGGGACATCGCCAGGCTTCCATACCGTACGTATCAGGGTTGCATAATAGTCGCCAAGGCGCTTCCTCCTTCATGTTCATAGGAGGGGGTGTCATCGGGCCTCGCGAGGAAAAAGCAGCCCATGGCCAGGGACATCGCCAGGCTTCCATACCGTACGTATCAGGGTTGCATAATAGTCGCCAAGGCGCTTCCTCCTTCATGTTCATAGGAGGGGGTGTCATCGGGCCTCGCGAGGAAAAAGCAGCCCATGGCCAGGGACATCGCCAGGCTTCCATACCGTACGTATCAGGGTTGCATAATAGTCGCCAAGGCGCTTCCTCCTTCATGTTCATAGGAGGGGGTGTCATCGGGCCTCGCGAGGAAAAAGCAGCCCATGGCCAGGGACATCGCCAGGCTTCCATACCGTACGTATCAGGGTTGCATAATAGTCGCCAAGGCGCTTCCTCCTTCATGTTCATAGGAGGGGGTGTCATCGGGCCTCGCGAGGAAAAAGCAGCCCATGGCCAGGGACATCGCCAGGCTTCCATACCGTACGTATCAGGGTTGCATAATAGAAAAGTTCAAATATTCAAATGCCTCAGTAGTGTGAGGGGTTATGTTATATTTATAAATAGAGTTGTCCTTCGTCAAAAGAAAAATTAAATTATATATGACACCATCCTTTTTAAAACTCGATACATTACGTGTACTAGTATGAAAAAAAAAACAATTATAACATATATAATGAAAGAATATTAGGACCAAATTCCCTTTTGTCGACCTTTCTTGTTACAAAGGAAGTAGGACGAATGGATGGTGATGGATTAATAATGGAATCAGATTCCCTCGATCTAAGTACGTGGCATCTCAATCCAAAACTTGAAATAATCAAAACCCAATGCATCAAACGGTTAGGAGGGCATGGCGCCATAAAAAAAAATCGGTTGGTCTTTGCCGACGTGAAAACATAGATATGATATGGTGCCATATATTTGTGTTCCGTGTACTAACTAGTACACGCTAAACGAATTTGCCAACGTAGTCGACCTACTGGATGGGACGTTGGGTGTTTGCACCGTATGAATTTATTTTGAAATAGTCGACACCATATCATATGTTTTATAAGGAGTATTGGGAGTTGTGAGTTCTGTTGACCGGCTTTGTGATGTGTACGTGGCAGCGCAGCACCACAATTGGGTATTGGCCGGCTGATCGGATGAGATGCATCCGTTAGTTGTACTGTTGGACGTGATAAGCCTGATCTATCTTTAATTTCTCCCGTGCGCGCCTTTGCTTTGCTTTGCTTTGCTTTGCTTTGTCTCCACATCACATCATGCATGCGCGCGATGATGCATAGGCAGCCGCCACTTCCGTTTTGGTCATTCCTTCTTCTTCTTCTTCTTCTATCTTCTTCCCCTACCTCCACTCAACATCCCTCCATAATTCCATTCAACTCTCTAGCTTTCTGCGCACGCTCCCCAAATCCAACGTCTACGCCTTCCATCCCATTCCTCCCTCTTGTTTAATCTTGTTTCTTGTCTCGTCCTTCTCCTTTCTCCCATCGGTCGCACACACACCTTTCCTTCAAATAATGCTGCTGCGATTTGCATCAATATATCCTATTCAAAGGGAAATGTGTATGATACATATATGATTCCCCGCCTCAGCTTTGCATAGTACTCCTGCTTTAAAATAAAATATACGACCGATGTGTAGCCCCAAGATCACTGTAGCTAGAGGTGCACATAGGAGCTAACGAATATGGACTTGTCATGGCAGCACACGCCTTGTGTAGTAAGCCACTCAATCGATTAATTGTCGTCGGTAAAAACCGTGATTAATCACATCTTTCAACAAAACAACACGCTTCGCGCACGGCGCACGGGTGATCAGAAACCTGTCAAAATCCGCGTCGTCAACATGATGATGCCGCCGGTGATGGTTACCCGGCTCAAAATCGTGAGCCTCAAGGGTCTCTCATGACACTGAAATCTTGGACCCGACCGAGAAACAACAGCGTCGGCAAAGTAATTATAGGTGAAAGTATGCAAGACGAGAACAAATCAAGCTAATCAATCGGCGTAACGATGACGGTTTGATCGATCCTGATCGGCTGCTAGAAACACTGAACTCGACGCACCTACCCCCAAAAGTTTCGTTTTTTTCTTTTCGATTTCCTCCGTTCACTGCCATTGTGCACACTGACTCTAACGGCATGCGCCACAGCGGCCATCAGAGGAGAAAGTTAGGTTAAAAGGGACTTGTTAATTAGTTTGGACGGAAATCAACCTCGTCTGAAATTTAATCAACTGACGACGATCGATAGTCGAGCTAAAAGCATTGAGCTCGACACATTTCACCAACCCCACAGAGCATACATAGTGAACGCACGCACTCAAACGGCATACGGCATATACACCGGCCTCCTCCTAGCTACTTACGTACGTTCTAGCTAATCTAATCAATCCTGGTATCTCGACGTAGTACAGTACGTTTCGATGTATGATTAATCAGGAGCAATCGATGCAGAAAGGCGACAGGATGGGCGCTGGACCAGAAACGGAATAAATCCAACGCTCAGCAACAAGGGAAGCTCACCGGCCGTCCCAGCCGTGTTTACTAGTACGTGACCACTAGCTAATTAATTGCTTATTGTTAGTACTACTCCCTCCATCAGCAACAAGTGAGGACGTAGTACTAGTATTAATTAAATCCATTTGGTCGATTCTCCACGAGCTTCTTAATTTGTTATATTATCCCTCTGTTCTTAATTTGTTTTTTTTGCATTTCTCCCTGTTTATATGTGTATAAACTTATTTAGACACATTTCAGTTTATATGGCACTCGTTTTATTTTAGTATGCATCTAACCAATATGTGTAACACCTAAATTTTTATATATTAAAAAACAAAGACAGTATATTTTAATCGTTATGTTTGGGTTTATAATACTGTTAGATTGCTCCACATGCATTCATGTTGAGGTCATATGTGTATTCTTGTGCTAATTGAATTGTACCTTCCCTTTCCTTCGTACTTGATCAGTCACGTTGTGTCAGGTCGCCTTAGTGGTGTGATGTAAAATCTGAATTCCGTAATGTCGCAATTAATAAATGGATTGACGATGCATCTCTCTATTATTTGGATATAAGAGTTGACGATTGATGCAGTGACTGGCGATTTGTTCCGCTAACATAAAAAAGAGAGGAAGATTTTTTCAATATGCTAGTACTGCTAGATAGCTCCATGTACATTCCCGTTGAGCCGTACGTGCATCACGGTACATACAAAATGTGTCAGGTCGATTGAATCGTACACCTTCCGTTTTAAATTAGATAAATTATATTGGTATAAAAATGTTACAAATCTACATGCATCCATTTTTTATAAATAAAGGTTATCTAGTATAATATGGAACAGACTGTGAGAAGAGAGGCAGTAATAGCTTCTCTTTCCCTCGTACAGAACATCGATCATTGGGGTTTTGTGGTGCTAATGGGATCGTAGCTTCCCTTTCCCTCGTATACGTATCACAGTCGATCGGTCAGGTCGCCTTGTCACAATCGATCATAGCTAGTGGCACGATACCGTCGCAATAATACGGCTCACGCCACTAATACTCTCCTAGGCTACTAGCTAGCTAGTACCACAGTTGATAGGCGTATCGCGTGTGTAAACCAACCACACGCTCCAACTGATCCCCAGTTCATCGCCACGTACGTAGGGTGGGGAAACACTGAAACAGAGACGTCGTTCTCGCAAAATCTACTACCATCGGATTATTGATTCCTAGCAGAACCGTAGCCTAGCCGCACGAAAATGCATGCAAACGTGTCGACGGAGACCGGCAGCCGATTTACCTCCAAAGTTCCAAGAGCTACACGAGACACAGACAGGGATCGGGATCACAACGTTTGTTTGATTGATACTCTCCGGTGCAAGCCGCCAAACAGGGCCGCTTCAGCGCAGTGGTCCTCCTCCCCTTCATTCATTCCCCGATGTTGCTGCTGCAGCTGCACACGGGTGGCAATGTCATCTCCTCCTTCTCCTTCCATCTCTCATCTTTATCCATCCACCTACGCCCGTTTCATTTGCCGGCCAGGTGGCGATGGCGATTCGGTGCACACCTCCTTCATTCCGCCCGCCGCCGCCACCACCGTTGGCCAACCCCGTCAACATGTACAGGTGGCTCGAGCGTATTCCCCTGCCCGTCTCCCAGGACCCCACTCCGGCCGCCTTCCTTTCGCCGCTGCCACCGGCCTCGTCTACGGTGGCGGCAAACCCCGCTCCTAAAGGGGTGGAGAACCCCGTCCATATCTCGCGGCGGATATTTGATGTTATGAGGGTGGCCTCAGATTGGCGCGCCGCGTCTAGTTTAGCAATGACGGGTCATCTTTCTTGGCCACGTTGTCCGCACTATTACCGCATGGTGACGGCGGCATGTGGTGACGTTGGGTTTGTGGCCAGGGGCGGCTCTACGATTTCAAAGGCCCCGGGGCGAGTTTCATCGATGGGCCCAAACACACAAAAAATCCGGTCAAAAAATGTGTCAAGCAAGGCTTGAAACTAAGATGAGTAAAAAGAGATGTCTTACCGCTAGGCCAAAGCAATTGTTTGTATTTCCTTTTTTCTATGTACTATACACCTACTTCTTATAAAATATGGGCACCTATTTGGACGGGCCCGGGGCCGTCGCCCCCGCCGCCCTGCCCCAGAGCCGGCCATGTTTGTGGCACAGCGGTCAACATCGATCTCCAACAATGTACGAGGCGGTTGTTGGTTCGTGCTCCCTATGAGCCGACGATGGCGATGTCTTCGGATGCCATATACCTCGATGGAGGCATCATTTGATGAATCTCCACTTCGTCAATGTAGTATGCGAGTTTTTAGGTGAAACCCTAGATCTCCGAATCAGTCGTTGGTGACGCGATGAGCGGCGTCACTCCCCTCCATGAAGGTATCGTCTTGGAGATCCTATTTTTTGTTGGCGCTGCAGAGTATCGACGCCAGATGCATGACGATGAAACGGAGAGGGTGGAGGGGTGTTTGGCACCATGGCTGTGTCAATGACAGGTCTGACAAGACTAATGCTTAGATCACTGCCCTTAAGATGAACATGCGTTGGAGGAAGACGACGACGGTAGCGGCGACATGTGTAACATGTGCGTCGGTGCCGGTGAAAAAATGATGTACCAGTTGTGCCCCTTCCTCGCTAACGGACAACTTGGTGTGCCCTTCGGTCTTTCGATTTTGATGATACGCATGGGTGCGTTGTCAGGACACTCGATCCTGTTGTTGACCAACCTCTTCATCTTCGTTAGTGTTACTGTTGTAACGAGCTGTTGCTTGGTGTGCGGCTCCGTTTCGGATTGCTTTTTTATTCCTCCCGTAAATCTTTGTAAAATAATTTCATGCAAACGTTGTGTCCATAGGTTAATTTCGAAAGAAAAAAATGTAGTTACTACCCACTTTATACGCACTTTACAGTTAGGTTTAGTCGGTAATGGTAGTAGTCAGCAGTAACAGAGTAAAGCCTAGTGGAGTGTGCTTGAGGCCGTCGTGCAACCGTGCGTGTGAAACCCACTCTGTTTTCGCTTGTGCCGTGAGATCGGTATGGGCCGTGCCTCCGCGCCTGAGTATATAAGGAGTCGTCAGGCGCAAGGATCGTCTTCCTCCTCTGCCATCTCAGCTCCTCCTCTCAACTCTCAACTTCAAGCAAAGCAACGCAACGCAACCTACCACACACACACTGCCTCGCACTCGCAGAGAAAAGGAACCAAGAACATGGCCGTCTCTGTCTCCCCACGTTCCTTCTCATCCATCCTCCTGCTGCCGCTCCTCCTCCTCCTCTGCTCCCTCCCGTCGCTCGCCTCCGCCTGCGACCGCTGCGTGCGCAGCTCCAGAGCAGCGTACTACACCTCCTCCCTCACCCTCGCCGGTACGTGCGCTTGCATCCTGCTTGCATCAGTTCGTCGACCTGCTCTGTTTCTTCGAGTCTCTACCTACCGACCTCTGTGCGCGATTTGCTGAACAACTGTTTCTGCGTGTTGGTTGCAGCCGGCTCTTGCGGGTACGGCACGGCCGCCGCGTCCCTCAACGGCGGCCTGCTCGCCGCGGCGGGCCCCGCGCTCTACCGGGCCGGCGTCGGGTGCGGCGCGTGCTTCCAGGTACGTACCGACAGAGCAGGAACCGAGCAAAGCTTAAGAAAGAACCGGGCTTTGCCTGATTAGCTCGCCTTCTCGATGTTGCTTATCGATGATCAACGTCACGCATCCGAAGTTATTCTGCCGATTCCTTCCTTGGCTAATCCGATTGCGTGCCGCAGGTGAGGTGCAAGGACAGGAAGCTGTGCAGCGCGGCCGGCGCCAGGGTCGTCGTCACGGACCGCGCCAGGACCAAGACCAACCGCACGGACCTGGTGCTGAGCAGCCCGGCGTTCGCCGCCATGGCACGCCCCGGCATGGCCGCGCGGCTCACCAAGCTCCGCGCCGTCGACGTCGAGTACAAGAGGTGAAGTGAATTTCTCACTCCTTCTTTTTCACCAACCACGCCACCACATATGATTTACCGCTGTATAAATAAAAGAGAGAAAAAATGCACATAGTCTCCGCAGAACGTGCGATCATAAATACAGTCCACGATGTTTTTAAGCTACTGTAGTACAGTATGTTTTAGAGCTAGGATTTGGACTTGGAAACCAACTAGGCTCAACATTGTCGGCGCTCCGCATGTGCAGGGTGCCGTGCGAGTACAAGGGCAAGAACCTCGCGGTGAGGGTGGAGCAGAGCAGCCGCCCGCCCAACGAGCTCGCCGTCAGGTTCCTCTACCAGGGCGGCCAGACCGACATCGTCGCCGTCGACGTCGCGCAGGTAAATAAAACAAAGAAGAGAATCAACTCCTGTGCAACTCTTCTCTGAATCGTAGCATCGCCGTCAGTCTGCTTGATCTGAAATCTAACTGTGGATTCCATCCTGCAGGTTGGGTCGTCGAGCTGGAAGTTCATGACGCGGGAGCACGGCCCGGCGTGGAGCACGAGCGTGGCGCCGGCGGGGCCGCTGCAGTTCAGGGTGGTGGTGACCGGCGGGTACGACGGGAAGTGGGTGTGGGCCGACAAGGAGGTGCTGCCTCGCCGGTGGCGCGCCGGCGAGGTCTACGACACGGGGGTGCAGATCGCCGACGTCGCGCAGGAAGGCTGCTTCCCGTGCGACACGCAGGAGTGGAGGTGAAAGTGAGAGACGACTGACTGACGAGTAAACAACAAACAAACATGAGCAGTGAGATGAGCCCAAGACGAAGGAAGCTGCCTCCTTGTTTTTGGCTGGGTGCTCTGAACGCTTGTAGAGAAAGATTAGTTAACTGACTACTAGGCTCCTTCGGCAACATCTGCTGCTGAATTTTCCTCTTTTTTCTCTGTACATGAGGTCATGAGCTGCTGATGTGAAGATGAGTGGAGTAAGTACTAGATTAGCATACCATCCCTGAGGCAGAAAAGAAATATATAATGGTGGAGTGATGATATTGAAAGGATTCAAGGAGGACGAGGGCTGCTGCTTGGCTTTGCCTCCTCGAACACACCTGAATAGTATTTGGTAACTCTTGTTTGCGACGACGCCTAAAGCTGCGTTGCAATTCGCCATTACGACGCTGGTTTCAAACGAGCTCCATGCTGTATATGTACGACCGTCCTACAGAATTTTGTTTCACTACAGAAAAATAACTACCGTAAATTGAGAAACTAATTCTAGTCATAGATGTCTCAACTACAGTATATGTCCTAGTAAGGTTTGTTACTTTGAGAGACAAATATAGATGTGTTTATCACTTAGAGCAACTTTAGCAGAAACCGTAGACAGTCGAAACTGAAAAACTCCGACGTGTTTACGGTTATGGAGCAAAATTTTATCCATACAAATTGGCGGAACTGAGAACCGTTTCAAGCACCCAAAAATTCCCGCCCTGGAAGCAAACAATTAGCTGCTCCATCATCGCTGACGAAAAATCCCCCCTCCCCACGTGCGCTTCCACGAGCAATACACCTCCACCGCCACCGTGCCGCCATGTCGCCATAGCACACCATGCCGAAGTGCGCAACTCGTCCCGGCCCGCCGTTGACCCCTCAGATCTATCCGATGTGACGCCGCACCGCCTCGTCTTCTCTGACAGCACGATAAAGCGGTCGACGTGGCATTTCATCCACTTAGGAGCCGAGGTGTTGTTGAAGCTGCGGTACCGTATCGTCGAGGAGTTCAACCGCCTCTGCGCTAAAACCAAGCACACCCAGGCAAGCTCCTCGGGCGATGGGTGCTCCTCCAGTCTCTCGTGCTGGTGCCGGACGAGGAATTCGAGGGCTACGACACCGCCGCCTTCGGCCGGACCTTCACATCGGTAGACTTCATCCCTGATGAGGCGCTCAAGGCTGTCCTTGCCACCCTCTACAAGCGCTCCGCTGTGGAGAAGGAGGAGGAGGTCGCCGCGAAGCGTCGTTTTCGACGAGTAGTTTGACGAGGTCGTCGCCGAGTGCACTCATATGGACAAGGCAGAGGAGTGGCGCCGCATCGCCACCGAGTAGGCCGACAAGGAGTGGGCTCCTCTGTCGCTACGTCCCCGCCGTCGTCGCCCCGGTAGTTAGTTAGGCTTAGCGTTAGTTTTGTAGCGTCTTGGTTCTCCCCGGTGATCACCGACATACCGTTTTGGTTAATTCCAAATTTCCAATGATCACCCTTTGCCATTCAGCTGTTTATTCGTGCGAATACAAAAAAAACGTGAATTTTCTGTTCCTGTTCGTGTCTCAGTTTCTGGTCTGTCGCACTTGTTTTCACTGACAGAGGTAAAGAAAACGTGTGTTATTCATTTCATTATACTCGAAAAAAAGTAAACGTGTGTTTAACTGCTTATATTTTCCACACCCTCGTCGCGCCGCCACCCTCAAACACCCCAAACCCTAGCACCTCCCTCGCCAGAGCCGCCGGAGAGAGCAGCCATGGCGGAGTACGACCTGACGTCCCGCCTGGTAGCGCATATGGACCGCCATCTGGCGCTCTCGACGCTGGAGGTCCTCCAGGAGCGCAAGGTCTACGGCGACGAGCAGGTCCTGCGGGGCAAGATCCGCCTCCTCGGCGGCACCAACATGGTGGACTACGCCATGGACATCCACAAGTCGCTCCACGGCACCGTCCCCGCCGCCATGGTCGCCCGCCGCTCCGAGGTCGTCGAGAGGCTCGGGGTCCTGCAGGACGCCGCCGCGCCGGTCGTCGCCTTCCTCTCCAGCCCGCAGCTAGTGCGGGAGCTCGGGGCCGACGCGCAGTACAACGTCGGCATGCTCCTGGAGCGCCACCAGATCGGACCCGATCAGCTCGAGGCCCTGTATGAGTACGCCAAGTTCCAGTTTGAGTGCGGGATGTACTCCGATGCTGCTGATCTCCTGTCCAGTTACCGTGCTCTGTTCTGCACTGACGGCGAGAGGAGCCTGAGCGCCCTGTGGGGGAAGCTGGCCGCAGAGATGCTGATGCAGAACTGGGATGTCGCGATGCAGGACCTTAACCGGCTCAAGGAGATCATCGACTCACCCACATTGTCTTCGTCTCCTATCAATCAGCTCCACAGCAGGATATGGCTGATGCATTGGAGCCTCTTCATCTTCTTCAACCATGAGAATGGCAAGAACGGGATCATCGATCTCTTCTTCCAGGACAGCTACCTGAACGCCATCCAGACCAACGCGCCGCATCTCCTGCGATACCTAGCCGTCGCGGTTGTTGTGAACAAGAGGCAAAGGAGCAAGCTTTTTGATCTGATCAAAATCATCCAGCAGGGGCAGCAGAGCTACAAGGACCCCACAACTGAGTTCCTGGAGTGCCTGTATGTTAAGTATGACTTTGATGGTGCGCTGCGGATGCTCGCCGAGTGTGAGCAGGTTATACTGAACGATGCTTTCCTGGGGAAGCAGTGCATCGTTGAAGGAGGTTCTGTGGTCGTTTCTCTGAGAGACGAGTTCCTCCTGAACGCTCGCCTGCTCATCCTCGAGAACTACTGCAATGTGCATCAGTGCGCAGATATCGGCGTGCTCGCGGAGAAGATGAACATGGGCTACGGTGAAGCGGAACTGTGGATCATGAACTTGGTGAAGAGCTCGAAACTGGATGGCAAGATTGACTCGGTGACGGGGACTCTTATCATGACGACCACCAACTGTGTTGATGTCCATGAGAAGCAGATCATCGGGAGCATGAAGAACCTTAGGACAAGGACCTGCTTGCTCGCCAAGAGCCTCGTGGATCCAGGCCATGCACCACCACAGCAGGCTGCTCGCTGAGACCTACCTCTGAGGTCGGTGGATCTGCAAGAATAAATAACACTGGAAGCTCTTTTTGTTGTTTGACAGTTATTATTTCGGTGCTACTATTTCGAATCATATAAAGATGGTGAATTGCAGTCTGCTATGAAGCTGACGTTTTTAAGGTTTTGTACTCGGAATTTTGTTACTCGAAGTTAATCCTTCTATGTCTATCTGGTATTGGTACTACATATTCTCGCTGTGGTTGCCGTTGTTTGCATGTTTTACTGTTGGTCTCAGCCCAGAAGTACCACCTTTTGTTAGTGGGTAGTGATCTCGCCGCTAGTATTTAAATATTGGACAGATGTTGGTTTCCAGTTTGCAACAGCTTACGCTGACGTTTCTAGTGGCTGTGTACTCAAGAATTTTCTTAGTCAAGCCCAGGTAATTTAGTATGTTTCCTCGCTGCTTAACTCTTCTCTGCTGTCTAGATCTCCCTGTTTTGTACTCACTAGCTTTAGTGTCCGTCTCAGCCCAGAAATACTTTTTGTTATTTGGTGGTGATTTCGCTGCTAGTATTTGAATCATAGGCAGATGCTGGTTTCCAGTTTGCAACAGCTTATGCTGACGTTTCTAAAGGTTTTTGTACTCAGAATTTTGTTAGTCAAGTATTTAGTATGTCCCCTGCTGTCGCCCGTTGTTTGCATGTACAACTTGTACTCTTATGTCTAGATCTCCCTGTTTTGTACTCCCTAGCTTAGCTCCTTAGCCTCCCCTCGAACAATTTCACCTTAGGTTGCACAACTTCACCGAATTGCGGATTGCAAATCAGTAACTGTGAATTGTGATGAGGTTCATGGCCTGCGTGATTGCGTCTGAGGTTCATATATCCTCTGCGTAATTGTATATGTGTGATGATGGTCCAGCCTCCGTAGCTCCTCTCGACCTGAAACAAATAACCACCTGATCAGTTCGCCAGAACATACTTTGTGGAACTAGTTGACCCTGCGCCGGGATAATTTCTCTGCATTTTGGTCTGTGGAATCATAAAACCTGTAATGTAAGCTAATTTATGGATGTACGTTCATGCCATAAAGTGTGGTCGTGCAAAATCCCATTAAAAATCAGGAATGCTTCAAAAAAAGAATTGTCCTAGAGGGAAAAAAATATCCTAGTTTCCCTGTTCAAAAAACGATTTCATACTGTGCCATCACCCCTCTGTATGAGCCTATAACATGTGTTGTTTATTTCTTGTCCTAGAGAAGAAGAAAAACTATGGTTGTAGTTTCTGCGAGTTGTGATGAGTCGTTGCGGTGTATATAAGCAGTCGTGAATCAGAAGCTCCACTCTCAACCTCAAGCAAGCAAGGAGGCCACTAGAGCTCCCACTGATCGCAAGGAAGGAAAAAACCATGGCCGTCTCTGTCTCCTCCTCCATTCTTATGCTCCCGCTCATCCTCTTGCTCTCCTCGCTCGCCTCCGCCTGCGACCGCTGCGTGCATCACTCCAGGGCCTCCTACTACACCTCCTCGCTCACCCTCGCCGGTAAGTCCATCGATCCGTGCACACACAACTGCATATGCTCTGTTAATTTCTGCTCAGATGTTTTCCTAACTGTTGGATTCTCAATCGTGTTGCAGCCGGTTCTTGCGGGTACGGCACGGCGGCCGCGTCCTTCAACGGCGGCATGCTCGCCGCGGCGGGCCCGGCGCTGTACCGGGCGGGCGTCGGCTGCGGCGCGTGCTACCAGGTGCGGTGCAAGGACAGGGAGCTCTGCGGAGCTGCGGGCGCCAGGGTCGTCGTCACGGACCGTGCCAGGACCTCTGAGAAGAACGGCACCGACCTGGTGCTGAGCAGCCCGGCGTTCGCCGCCATGGCCCGCCCCGGCATGGCCGCGCGGCTCGCCAAGCTCCGCGCCGTCGACGTCGAGTACAAGAGGTAACAAAAATGGAACGCTCCTCATCTCTTTCTCCTTTTGTCAACTAGCCGCGCCAGCGCGCCATGTGGAAGCTTCACCGTCGTACGCACGAAAACAGCTGCCGCCGAGCTTGGCGACACCATTACACACAGTGCTACGTTTGTCTCGGAGCTGGTGGGAGTTTTTTTAAGCTCATCAATCAAAATTGTGACATGTGCTGCAGGGTGCCGTGCGAGTACCAGGGCAAGAACCTGTCGGTGCGGGTGGAGCAGAGCAGCCGCCCGCCGAACGAGCTGGCCATCAGGTTCCTCTACCAGGGCGGCCAGACAGACATCGTCTCCGTCGACGTCGCGCAGGTAAAACAAAGAACAAAGCAGTGATCTTTCACCCAAAATCGATCCACTCGCGTGAGTCGCTCTCTGACGGATGCTTGGATTCGGAATCTGATTCTGCTCTGTTTTCGTGATGCCGCGCGCAGGTTGGTTCGTCGAGCTGGAAGTTGATGACGCGGGAGCACGGCCCGGCGTGGAGCACGAGCCAGGCGCCGGCGGGGCCGCTGCAGCTCAGGGTCGTGGTGACCGGCGGTACGACGGGAAGTGGCTCTGGGCCGACCATGAGGTACTGCCTCTCCGGTGGCGCGCCGGCGAGGTCTACGACACCGGTGTACAGATCACTGACATCGCCCAAGAGGGCTGCTTCCCCTGCGACACGCAGGAGTGGAGGTAGGAGTGAGCCAAGAAGAGGAAGACAAGAAGCTTCAAACGACGATAGAGATCATCTAGTAGTAACTGACACGTACGTAGAGTCCTGATCACCTCGACCGGCGACGTTTCTGTCGTGCTCTTGTCTCTAGTTATAAAACTTTGTTGAGTACATAAGCAACTGCTGACGTGTAAGATAAGTGGAGTATTAGAGTAGTGGTAATGATCCAGTGATGCAACTGGCCGGAGGAGTGGTAATGAATCCGTGGCCGTTATTGCCTCTTTGCTTTCATGAAATCTTTTCTGGATGGATAACGTCGCAAGTCGCTGTGCCGCTGGATTCAGAGGGATCCCATCCCATCATCACATGATCTTATTGCCCCGTTGCTTTCGGCAATTCTTACATCGTATATCATCGTGGGCAGAGCTCGATTGGCGGCGCATATCGCCGTCCAGTTTGAACGGCTTGGTGGCTTGCGAGATTGATTCGTTGAACGAGCGGCTAGTCGTTGGTCTTTCCAGGATTCACTGAACGAGGATTAATTAAGTGTAAAGTTTATAGTACTGTAATGAGCAAAAGCACTCAGAATTTCACACATGTATGTATGCACTGAGAAGAGGAGGTGTGCCATTAACGGCAGCCACTCAGTGCAACCATCTCAACCCATATTATCACGGTACGATACGATGATAGGCCGGGTTATCTGAGAGTGGAGCTACTTGGTGGTGTAGTGTAGTGGTGGCTGGTGAACCCAGGTTATCTGAGAGTGTACTGTACGCCACAACCAGGCACGGTTATCCTTGTATGCCAAAATTCAGTGCAGAGGAGCAGAGCGTGTTCTTTCAGTTTCAGATGCATAGATAATGACGTTCCTAGCCGTAAAATCTAGTGGAGCAGTTGGCGCCTGCTGCTCAAGAACAAACCATGGAAACTCCTCAGCAATCCTGCGGCTGTGCCTGGAAGATTATTAGGTGGCGAATTAAGCCTACCGTTGGACGCTTGTTATAGTCTGGACAGACAAGGTGCCAGGAATAATGCAGCTCGTGCGCCGCCCCGCCCTCGGTATAAGTAAGTAACTGGATGTCGATTCGTGATGCTAAGCTTGGACTTCTGCTGCCGTATTGCGTCTGACAGTGACTCGATCGGGGCCCTTTACTTACTTATCACCAATGATCCAAATGGACAGCTGAAATTTTAAAAAAGGAGCGATTTGGTTACGCCTGTATGACGTTATTTCCCGACGCGGAGTATATGCATGCACGCGAGAATTTCAGTTCTTGCAGGCAACCAGAAATGCATGGTTATCTATGGCGTCTCTGGAGGTGTCCTGATTCCGAACCTCTTGGTCATCCTTCCAAGCTTCTTCGTCCAACTGATCATCACATTTCACAGTCTTCTTAAGTTAAGCAGAAAATATGCTTACGGTCGGAATATATATGTGACCGTGAGCTTATCTCCGACTGTAGCTTCTTAATTATCCACAAGGACATGGCACCTAACTAATCAGAGGGAGCAAGTACACGACGTTGGCGTCATGAATCATGATGGAGCTGGTTTATCTGAGAGACGTACGTGAGCTCGCTCGATCCTTTCTTGGTGACCAACACTAAACCCGACGGTGTCGCTTATGTGGAGTTCTCATCGCAAATACTAGGTGCCGACGTGATTGTTGTATTCAGGCACAAGTATGCCAGCGAAGATGGTTAGATGATGTAAGGATAGCAACGCCCGTCATACTAGACTACTCAAACGCTTGATTCTGAAGAAGAGGAAAATATCATTTTCTGAAGGATGCGGTGTTACGGGCGAGTACATTGTTTTCCAAAGCACAGTAAATTGGTGGCTACTGTGTTTAACAAAAACGTGAGAAGAGTCCCCCGCAGAAAAAAAAACTTAGAAATAGAACAATAATAGGCAACGGCGTCATTAGACAAAGTTTTCGATGTGTCCAACACTTAACACAGTTGCTAAAATTCAGGTACTTGTGCTTTCGATGTGTCTTCGGGTACTTGTGCTTTTTTTAGGACAGTATGGAAGCGAAGCACCTATACTGAAGACAACGGGGCGCATTCTGAACCTATGTGATTAATGCCTAGCGAGTCCTGAGCCGAGGTTGATTTCTGAGGTTTGCTTTCTATTGAAGTTGTTAAGTTTAGACGACGTGTGTTCCATAATGACTACCATCTATGAAGAAGCTACTTATGATGATGTCGATGCCGAAGGCGGCGGCAAGTTCATGGACAAGGACAATGACTAAGATTTCATGGACATAAATTACGACTTGCCTCCGTTGAGCCGCTTGGGCTGGTGGCGAGATTAATTTGGCAAAACTGAAGCAGATGGGGAACTGAAACGAGCAAAAGGACTCAAATTTCAGGCATGTATCGTGACTTGGCGCGCCACCATAAACGGCAGCCACTAACTGCAACCATCTACCATGCACCGGGGGAGCATGTAGTGTACTGGTGACTTCGCAGTTCGCATACCGTGTGTGTCGAACAAATGCAGTCGCTGTGTTGGCACTAGCAAAAACGTGTTCTTCAGACACACTGCCTTTTCTGTATTTGCCTGAAAGATTAGTTGGGGAATTAAACCAGTCGACGATAGTAGTTAAAGTCCGGACACACAATGAGCCAGAAATGGAGCGCGTGTGTAACTCTTGCTGTTGTTTTCCAGACGTTTGCACAAGTGCACTTCTGCTGGCAGTGGCAGGCAAACCAAAATGGTTACGCACGCAATTATTTATTTAGGTACGGGAAACGAACCTCAAAGCTAGCGAGAGCGACTCTTATGACAGAAAAGGCAGTTTGGCCTGTTTTTCATTTAAATTAGAAGGAGGATACAGGAGTACAAAGTAACCGAGCAAAAAAAAGTAAAAAGATCTTGAAAATCTATGGATGCAGCAAAAGACGTTGCATCCTACAATGGTACACTCTATTCCCCATTGTTCCCAACACGAGTTCAGGCTTCACCGTCATTCGCCATTCGACAAGGAGCCATAAGCAGCACAAAAACTAAGAGCATTATCCCGTGCCCCTCGTAAAACCGAGATATAACCGCTAAACAGAACCCGCAAACGATCCGACCTTTTTTCAAAGTTTTTAAGGGCTCCAGAAAATTCGCCCAACCTAACCGAGGAAAAACCATTTTTGGCGGAAACGGTTAAGAGGCGGGACATTTCACTTCCGCGCGAGTTCCTCCCATTCTACAATGAGCCGCCACCACCCACCGCTCTCGATTTCGGCCATAAACCGGCAACATTTGCTGGTGAGAAACCACCACCAAACATATTTTTGCTCCGAGAGTCAACAAATAACCACTTACATGCTTGGAATATGTTTTACTTCTAGGATTTCACATACAACTTGATTAATGTGGGTTGTAGGAAAATAAGACTTTGGTTTCAAAAGATATTTTTTGACATGCAACTTGATTTTGGATGCTTACAATCTGGTATCTATGTTTTATAAAGGGGTGGTGGGCGTGGGAGTAGAAGAATATCAAAAGTGTGTGTCAAACTTGAGTCAAAGTGGATAAATAAGAAGAGAGGTCGCATTGGACATGGCGTTTCGGGTCATGGGCGCAGATATACCGTAGTGTAACACATTTGTATAAATATTTTAAATAAAAAATAGAAATATTTTGACTATTCATTTTATGTTAGTACAAAAAGTTTCATGGTGAATATTTTTATGCCCTGTACAATAATAATAATAAATGTCTCTTACAAAATCATTTCAGGACGTCCGGGTTTATCTTATTTTTGTAGAGGTTACAAAAAAATTCTTCGCGGAACTTTTTGTACTCATCTAAAATTTCTTCAAGTATATCCGAAAATTTTATTATGAAATTTTAACATTAATTTTTGAGCTGTGGCCTGTGGGTACATTCGTACCCATGATCCGATATGGATTTCCGCGGGCGCGTTAGGCTATACTGTGATTCTGCGAATTGAACCGATGTAGTTGTGTCCTCTAGTATATCTGAAAGTTTTATTTTGAATTTTTTTATATTAACTTTTAGCTGTGGGTACCCATGATCCAATATGATTTTCCGAGGTCACGTTAGGCTAACTGTAAACTAGTTCAAGTCAATGCCATATCATCTGCTGTTGCAAAATTCCATAAAAACCGTGCTGTTTTTATTTTATTTTAGGGCAAAAGGAGCCCCAATAGGCCCCCCAATTGCTGTTTTTATTCCGGCCAAGAGAAAAAAAAACAAATCCGAGTTTCACTCTCCTCTTCAGCCTGTACCATAATACATACCTGCTTTACACACTCTTACACTTACCGAATGATTTACAGTAAAGTCAGTTAGAAAGAGTACAGATGTTGCAGTATTGCAGCGTGTGTGTAAGGGTCTGAGGGTGACTGAGGTGTGAACCTTCTGCGGCTTCATCGCGGTGGTGTTGTATATAAGCCGTCAAGCACAAGCTCCATTCTCAACCTCAACCTCAACCTCAAGCAAGCAACTCATCACAAGGAAGAAAAGCAGAAAAGATGGCCGTCTCTGTCTTCTCCTCCTCCTCATCCATTCTTGTGCTCCCGCTCCTCCTCTTCCTCTCCTCGCTCGCCTCCGCCTGCGACCGCTGCGTGCACAACTCCAGGGCCTCCTTCTACACCTCCTCCCTCACCCTCGCCGGTACGTTCGCTCTCACGCACCCACCGATCGGCCCACGCAGCCGGTTCTTGTGTTCTTACCGTTCAATTCTCGTGTTCTTACCAAGTTACCATTCGATTCTCGTGTTGCAGCCGGTTCTTGCGGGTACGGTCCAGCGGCCGCGTCCTTCAACGGCGGCATGCTCGCCGCGGCGGGCCCGGCGCTGTACCGGGCCGGCGTCGGCTGCGGCGCCTGCTACCAGGTGCGGTGCAAGGACAGGGAGCTCTGCGGAGCTGCGGGTGCCAGGGTCGTCGTGACGGACCGCGCCAGGACCTCTGAGAAGAACGGCACCGACCTGGTGCTGAGCAGCCCGGCGTTCGCCGCCATGGCCCGCCCTGGCATGGCCGCGCGGCTCGCCAGGCTCGGCGCCGTCGACGTCGAGTACAAGAGGTAATTATTTTTTTTCGGATTGGCCTTCTCATTTTGTCAAGTAGCCGCGCGTGCGCGCCATGTGGCTTCACCGCCGTAAGGAAGAAAACAGAGCCCGCCGAGCATGGCGTCATGAATAACATACAGGGCAGGGCTCAGTTTGTCTCGGAGCCGGTAGAGTTTATGCTAACTTGGAAGATAGATAGTAGGCTCAAGATTGTCAACTCTTCGCATGTGCAGGGTGCCGTGCGAGTACAAGGGCAAGAACCTGTCGGTGAGGGTTGAGCAGAGGAGCCGCCCGCCGAGCGAGCTGGCCATCAGGTTCCTCTACCAGGGCGGCCAGACCGACATCGTCTCCGTCGACGTCGCGCAGGTACAGAATGACAGACAGTAATCTCTTATCGAAAATTCAGGCCTTTGAATGTTTCCTTTAGAATCTAACTGTGTTCTGATTCCCTATATGTGCTACAGGTTGGTTCGTCGAGCTGGAAGTTCATGACGCGGGATCACGGCCCGGCGTGGAGCACGAGCCAGGCGCCGGCGGGGCCGCTGCAGCTGAGGATCGTGGTGACCGGCGGGTACGACGGGAAGTGGCTGTGGGCGGACCACGAGGTGCTGCCACGCGGGTGGCGCGCCGGCGAGGTCTACGACACGGGCGTCCAGGTCACTGACATCGCCCAAGAGGGCTGCTTCCCCTGCGACACGGAGGAGTGGAAGTGACGAACGAGAGCCAGGACGATGATGGAGGAAGAAGGCAAGAAGCTCATGCCTCGTCGCTGCATGCCAGTTTCGTTCAAACGATAGAGATGATCAAGTAGCTGACACGTATAGTCGTCGTAATCACCTCGATCGGCGACGTTTCTGTCGTGCTCTCCCCTCTTATCCAGCCGTGTCGAGTACATAAGCCGCTGCTGGCGTGTTATTAGATAAGTACTGGTAGGAGTATTAGACTAGTGGTGATGAACTAATGATGCATGCCGGAGTAGATGAAGATGTGGCCGTTATTGCTGCCTCTTTGCTTCCTTGAAATCCTCGTATTTTCTTGGCTGATGATCCGTTGCTTTCGGCAACGTACGTTATTCTTTGCTCGACGACGACGACGACTAAGGTTCATGCTTCATGGGCAGCAAGCTCGATCTGGTGCTTGTGTGATCAAATTGTTGGGCGAAAGCGAAACTAGTCGTTGGTCTTCCAGGATTCACTGAACGAGCCGGTGTGATATACAGGATTAAGGTAGATGTGATACTGTCTGTAATCAGCAAAAGCACTTCGTATAGAATTCAGTCAGATATGCACTGCGGCTCGGTGCGCCATTAGCGGGCTGCAACCGTCTTCCACCTGTCGATCTCAAGGTTTGATATGAATATGATGATGGTCAATTGGTCATCGGGTTTCCTGGTGGAACCAGTGCACTCGCCACCAAGATGCAGGGTGTAGTGGTGGCCGGTGAAACCCGCGGAGTTCTGTCGGAGTGCACTGTACGCAAATTCAGGGACCGTGTTGACACCAGCAAAATGTGTCGATGTTCTTTCGAAAAAATACACTGAAAACAGTTGATGTTCTCATCAGCCGTAAATACGGTAAGTTGGGTGGCAGCAGATCACACCCCTGTCGATGTGTCTTAGGCTCTGTTCTTCAGAGCAATTCTTCAGCAGCCTGAAAGATTATATGGTAAATTAGACCAGTTGACATTAGCTAAACTCGATCTGGACAGTGAAGGGGCCAGGAATGAAGCGCGTGCGCCGGCCCGGCGGTATAATTCGCCGTGGATTCGACAGCGACTCGGGTAGGTCACTTCATTTTCAGTTGCTAAGAGTGGTCCAAATGGACAACTGAATTTTAACCATCATCTAGCTTGATTGATTGATTAATCAGTAGGCTTGGTGCTTTTTGTTACTATACTGTGCGTCCAGTACGCTTGTTGTCCCCAGAGCCAGACGCGAGTATTGTTGGGTTAAGCCTGCATTTTATTTAAGATTCAGAGAAACAAACTGCTACACTAATCAAGAGACGTTATAAATAGCTAGCGAAAGCGAGTCTTGTCCCATCACGAATTGAGACCTCAGGCTTTCGACATGGGACCGGGTCGAAAACTAATCAAGGTAGCGTCAGTGCACCGAAGAACACGACTGATTGATTCCCTGATTCTTGTAAGCATATCTCCTAGTAGCTTCTTATCCATTAGTTGGCGTCTGCGTCATGTTTGAGTTGAATATACTGGGGAAGTTTGGATAACATGAATTTCATGATAACTACCATGGTTGAAGCTACTCATTATGACGATGATGCCGAAGCGAAAGCCGGCGCAGCAAGTTCATGGGCAGCATAGGTTGATCAGTTGCTTTCGACGTGTCTCCATTGCGCCGCTCGGTTAAATGGGTTGATGGTGAGATTAATTTGTTGGGCGGACGAACATAGTCGTTGTTGGTCTTCCAGGATTCACTGAACGAGCTTGTGACGAAACACAAGTGTTAAATGGTATTAATAAGCAAAAGCATTTACATTTCACACATGTACTCTTCCTTGGTGCGCCGCCATAAACGGAAGCCACTCACCGCAGCACTATCTACCACCGGCCTCACGGTTCTATCAGTGTGTCGAGCAAAGTTGCTGAAATTCAGCCACTATGTTGACACTAGTAGTAAATGATTCGGTGGCAAATTAATTATAAGCCGTACAAATGCGATCAACGATAGCCAAAGTCCGGACACACATGCAATGAGCCAGAAATGGAGCGCGTGCATTCAGGCCCAGTTGGATTTTTGCTGCCGTATTGCGTCGACAGCGACTCGGGTAGTTGCTTCGGATGATCCAAACGGGCGACTGAATTTCAATGTTCAGGCTTCTGTTACTATTGCTGTCTTGCACTATTGCTGTTGTTTCTAGACGCGGGCATCTGCAGGCAGCCAAAATGCATTTATTTTTTGCAAAGAGACGAACTGCAAATTAAGCTAGCGATGATTCCCTGAACGAGCTGCTCACAAATTAAAGTAGACGGAGTTAATTACAAAAAACCACCACAATTCATGATAGGGTTTCAAAAAACCACCTGGATTCAAAAAAACTGTAAAAAACCACCGGCTCAGCGCTAATGAATTTCACATAGCCACCAGTCGAGGTCTAACCGTGCGCGACGCTGACTTAATGCGGATTATGACAGGCGGGGCCCAGCTGCAGGTGCCACGTGACAAAACAGACACTCCGCCGTTAACGGCCGTTACACGCCGCATCCGTGCCCTAACTTAGGACAGAACCGGTTAGTTGACCCGCTCATTCCTCTCTCCCGCGCGACGAATGAAAATGGCGGCGGCGAGTTCGTCCGGTGGCGCTAGCACCGGAGACGGCGGCGGAGAGAGTGCAGACGGCGGTGGAGAGCTCCCCCACAGTGTCCCAGCCGTAGCGGGAGGAGCCGCTCGCGAGGGCGGCGCTGGCGAGTGCGACGGTCAACCAATCTCGGTCGCCAAGCCGGCCGCCGTGATGGAGGTGTCGCTGGCGAGGATGCCGGCGGCTGCTATTGTCCGCGTGTGGAAGGCCAACCCGGAGAGTAGCCACCAGTTCACCAGCGGATTCGGCGGCTGCTAGTAAGTGTTGAGTTTTTCCTGCTCTGTTCTTGCTTGATTCGAGATCTCGATCTATGGTTTTGGTTTCAACAGTTCGATTTTCCTCTTATCTGTAGCCTCGATGATGAAATCTAGGAAGTTAGATTCAATTTCGAAGGTAGAGACAATCTTGAGCGTAGAATCGGTAGGTCAGACATTACTTATCTGAATCTGCTAGCTCTAATCGAGACAGAGGGCTATGGAATTACTGATAGCATGTACTATGTGAGAGAGAAGGACAAAGGGGTTAGTGGGATGGAACTGTTAGATGGCATGACAAAGGTGGAGAAGATGGTGGAGCAGTACGAGGAAGCTAAGTGTGTCAGTGTCACTGTCATTGCTGGCAGTAGTAGGCTACCTTCAGATTTGAACACTCCATCTGTAGAAGACCAGGTGCCAATTGCAGAGATTGGTGAGCCTGTTGTTTATGCAGTGGATGAAGATGGTGTGATCATTCCTAGCCAGGAATGTGTTAATCTGTCAGAAGATTCAGAAATGCTTTATTTGGAGACACAACAGAGTTGCAACAACCACTTAGAGCAGAGCATAGTTCCTGTTAATGATGAGCTAGAATATTTGTTCACTCAGAAAAGCTGCAGCAAAGGGAAAGCAGTAGCACAAGTACAGGATGTTGACAATGATTCTAATGCTCTACTAGTGGATGATTCTGATGCTGATGGAGCTACTGACACTGAGCAAAATGATTCTGATGCTGACAGTGATTGTGATGAAGAGTTGGGACTGAAATTATGTGACATGAAGAAGAGGAAGAAGAAGAAGCCAACAAAACAAGAAGTTTCAAAGCCAGATGAATTGTTCTGTGATTCAGATGACAATGATTCAGATGACAGTGACCTGCAGACAACAGATGAACCAGCAAGCAAGAAGAGCAAGAATGAAGGACCCACCAGCAGATCTCACTGCAGCCAGCAGACCACAGCTCCAGATGATTATTTGCCTTCTGATGATGAAGGCCTGAAGTGGGAGCTGGATTCAGATGATGATGATGGTGCAGAGATGATGGCTTGGGCTCTGCCATCAGGAAAGAAAAGCAAGGCCAAAAAGAAAGAACCTAGGGTGTGGTATGATGAATCTAGACTGCATCCAGAGGAGGGTCTGTGCTTCAAGATGTGTTTTGTGGATGTATATCAGTTCAGAAGAGCAGTGCAAGCACTTCACGTTGCACAACTGAGGAATTTCAAGTACTGGAGAAATTACAAAGATAGGGTGATTGTTGTTTGTTCTGAAGGTAAGAAGACAAAGAGAGAGAAAGCCAAAGAGGCTTTGCAAGAGGACAGTGAGGGTATTAGTGAGGGTATTCCAAAGAAGGTGTGCCAATTTATGATGGTTGGGTCAGTGATCCAGGGTGAGAAGACTTTCTGTCTCAGAAAAATGCAGCTGCAACATACATGTGCCACATCAGGTGAAGGATGCAAGGTGACAGGGAAGTGGCTAGCCAAGGACTGTGAGCCAAGTATAAGAATAGACCCTAGTACAGGAGTTGAGATTGTTAGAGATACAACAAAGGAGAAATATGGAGTTCAAGTGCACAAGATGATGGCTTGGAGAGCAAAGAAACAAGCATTAAAGGTGGTGTTAGGTGATCAAATATTGCAGTACAAGAGATTGAGGGATTATCTTCAGACTGTTCTGGACACAAATCCTGGCTCTAGATGCATTGTGACCACAAAGATGGTTGCAGAGCATCCTAGCAACAACCCAAGATTTCATGGGTTATTCTACTGTCTTGGAGGCTCGGTGAAAGGTTTTCTAAATGGCTGTAGACCATTCATTGGTAAGTTCTGTGCTTTACCACTCATTAGTTATTCTGTCCTTTCTTTGTTGCTTGTTTTCTAAAAGATTTACATATTGTGTTAGGGTTGGATGGCTGTTTTGTGAAGCTATCAACTGGACAGCAGATCCTTGCAGCAACAGGCAGAGATGGAAACAATAACATTTTTCCTCTTGCATTTGGTTTGGTTGACAAGGAGGAGACAGCTAGCTCGGCATGGTTCCTGACACAACTGAAGTATGCTATTGGTGGAGAGCCTGAGAAATTTGGCTTGTACACCATAATTTCTGATAGGCAGAAGGTGAGAATCAGCATCTACAATCATATGAGCTTATGGATTGTCGATAAAGTTGTCGACCGTCGACAATTTTATCGACGGTCGACAACTTTATCGACGGTCGACAACTTTATCGACGGTCGACAATTTTATCGACCGTCGATAACTTTATCGACGGTCGACAACTTTGTTAACAGTTTGGCTTGTTTACATGGATTGGTTCACTGACTTGAGTTGGTTTTTAATTGAAACAGGGGCTACTGAATGCAGTCAACCAGGTGTTTCCCAACTGCCCACAGAGATACTGTTTGAGGCATATATATGCCAATTTTCAGCAGGCTGGGTATAGAGGGGAAGAGCTCAAACAGATATTGGACCAAGCCAGCTACTCTTACACTCAAAATGGATTTGATATTGCAATGGCAAAGATGAAGGAGGAGAGTGAACCTGCATGGGAGTGGCTCATGAAGATTCCTGTGTCTGCTTGGGCTAGATATGCCATGGATGTGAACTGCAAAACAGATCTGGTGGTAAACAATCTCAGTGAGGTTTTCAACAAGATGATACTTGATGTGAGGGGCAAACCAGTGCAAACTATGTTTGATGGCATCAGAAAAAAGCTAATGGTTAGGAATGAAGAGAAAAGAAGTGGAGCACAGAAAGCAAGATGGGAGATCACTCCAACATACTCAGAGAAATTAGAAGAGAATAAAAAATGGTCCAGGCTTTGTAGAGCAAGGAAAGCAGCAGATGGTCTGTGGGAGGTGAGCAGTACTGTGGATAGGCAGTATGCAGTGAACATAGTAAACAAGACTTGTGGCTGCAGGAGGTGGGACATGACAGGAATACCTTGCAGTCATGCAATTTCAGCCATCTACAAGTCCTACCAGCATCTAAAAGACTCCGTGCATGATTTCTTCAAGAAAGACATGTACAAAGAGACATATGGACCAGTAATAAAACCTGTTCCAGGTCAAGACCAGTGGACCAAAACAGATACACCTGACATAGATCCTCCTGTATTTGCAGTATCACTTGGTAGGAAGCAAACAAAAAGGAGGAAAGGTCAATTTGAAGTCCCAGCACCTCAACAGACATCAAGGATGGGTACAATTACTTGTAGCAACTGTGAGAGGCTTGGGCATAGGTACACTAACTGTGATAAACAGCTCAAGCCATCTCTACAAAGCAGGAAAAACAGTCACCAGGTTCTTTTTCTGAGTACTAATTCAAATCAGTTTGCACCACCAATTTTACGTTACTTACACACATTTGGTTATCTGCAGGAAAACAGGGCACAAACTTCAGCACCTGCTCCTGCTCCAACACCTGCTCCAGCTTCATCAAGAAGAACTGCTCCAGCTTCATCAAGAAGAACTGCTCCAGCACCTGCTCCTGCTCCAGATGCATCAAGAAGAACTGCTCAAACACCTGCTCCTGCTCCAGCACCTGCTCCTGCTCCAGCTTCATCAAGAAGAACTGCTCCAACACCTGCTCCTGCTCCAGCTGCATCAAGAAGGCCTGCTACCAGTGCATCTACTTCATCCAGGATGACACCTAGTGCATCTACTTCAGCTGCATCAGCCCAGCCCCAGCTGCACGAGCTTTCAGAGCTCCAAGGGCAGCTGGCAATGATGGCAGGCCTACAAGGAAGAGGAAGGGTAGCTCCAGGTTGGCTGGTTACTTCACAGCATCAGGAATTGACAAGATAAGTCTTAAGGACCTCAAGAAACAGATGGGGAATGAGGACTAGTCAAGACCAATTTGCAGTATCAGATGAACTAGTTGAACACTATATTTGTCTGGTTCCAGAAACTGTAATGTTCTTTGTGATGTACAACCCAGTTGGTCTGTTCCAACTGGTGTGTTGAAGAATTTGTGAAACTATGCTTTGTATTGTGTTGGATCTTAATTAATATGTGGACCTATGTTGAAAGTGCTCTGTTTGTTCTACTATACTTGTTTAATTGTCAGTGCTAAGGTATCAGTTATAAATTGTCACAACACATGCTGGTACCTGACAACATGTCATATGGTCCTGGTGGTTTACTGAAATCAAATACCTGAAAACAGGTGTTGTTTGTGAAAAAACCTCAAGATAGCAGTTACTCATATTCAGAAGAATGCAAACATTAGTAAGCAGAGGTACTATGACACTTGGTTCAGATAAATGCTAACACTAAGATGCAGATAAATAGTTCAACACACTTGATTCAGTTACAGATAATTGCAACTACTAAGTTACAGATAAATAGTGCTACACACTTGGTTCAGATACATAGATAATACAATCCGTCTACTCAACTACAAACTAATCATTCATTCATGTCAACCCTTTCACATATTGCCTTGATGTCCTTCAGCTTCTGCTTGTTCTGGTCACTTGCTTTCAAAAGATCAAACAGATTGTACTCCAGCTTCTTCTTTTCCTCCTTCATCACTTGCAGAGATTTCTTGACCTCCTCATTCTCTTTTGCCAAATCCTCATTGTCTTTTCTCAGCGTAACAACCTCTAGCAGTGCCTCCTCCTCAAGTGACCCCTCATCTATAAGTCCTGCAACACTTGTACTAGCTCCCTCCATTATACGCTTGTAGTTCTCTCTCATGGTCTTTTTCACATTTTGACCAATGAACCTATTAATATCCTGAACCATGGCATCATACTTCTCCTGCATCTTAACTTTATCCTGCTGTAAATCATAAATCTCCTTTGCAGATTTATGATTATCCTCAATTCTGAGACTAACCATCCCATCATACATGCCCCACAATTTACCAAGAGCTTTTCTAAGCTGCACAGGCCACTCTGGATCAATCCGTTCAACAAATCCGCAGTTGGTGATAGCCTGTAATTTTGTACAACCACATGTTAACTAATTGCTTAACTAATTAATTGAATGGTTGTTTAACTGAATCTTGCCTTAACTGAATCTCTATGCATACACATACTGTTAAGCAAAGAAAATACAAATACTGCTAATTTCACTCACATGGTACACTGAACAAGCATAGAATCTTCTCCCAGTGCCAGTTCCCTCGAACCAAACACGCCTCTCCGGCTTGGCTTCGTGGAGACGACAAACAACGGTACTGTCATCGTCAATGCCGCAAAAATCAGGGTCATACACATGCTCCGGTGAGTACTCAACCCCATTGTACTGCAAATCAAACTAATTAGTTCCTAATCAAAATTCAACCGCACCGGAAGCTCAAATCACAAAGCGCAAACCCTAGAAATCCCCAAATCATATCGAAAAATACTCACCGGCCAACAAACCGAGTCATCCGACTCGTTATCGTTCCAGCTAGGCATCGCTCGGCGGCGGAGGCGGTGGAGGCGAAGATCCGCGTCGACGCAGGCAGGGGCGGAGGGCGGCGCCGGCAAAGCTCGGCCAAGCAGCAATGGCAGAGGGAAACAGATACGAGCGGACTCGAGTGGGAGAGAGAGAAATATCGAGCCAACGGCCTAAGTTAGGGCACGGATGCGACGTGTAACGGCCGTTAACGGTGGAGTGTCTGTTTTGTCACTGGCACCTGCAGCTGGGCCCCGCCTGTCATAATCCGCATTAAGTCAGCGTCGCGCACGGTTAGACCTCGACTGGTGGCTATGTGAAATTCATTAGCGCTGAGCCGGTGGTTTTTTGCAGTTTATTTGAATCCAGGTGGTTTTTTGAAACCCTAGCATAAATTGTGGTGGTTTTTTGTAATTAACTCAAGTAGACGGGATAATGTAATGTAATGAGCAAAAGCATGCATTGACCGTTCAGGTATGTGTATTGTGACTTGGTGCGCGATAAACAGCATCCACTTACTGCAACCATCTCTACCACCTCACGGTACTATCAGTGGAAAAAGTGCACATGCCGTCATGTAATGGTAGCCAGTGACATCCGGCCGGGATTCTCTCGGCCGGCCGGAGTCCACCAGGGCGGCGCCGTCGCAGCGTTTTGTGGAACAAAGTTTACTGAAATTCAGCCACTGTGTTGACACTAGTAGCAAAACGTGTTTTGCAACATAAATACTGAACACAGCTGATGTCCCTAGCTAGCCGTAAAATCTAGCTGGGTGCTGGTGCATGGATCCAGATCAATCCTTCTGGATGCGTCGACAGTGACTCTCGGCTAGCAGGACAACTGAATTTTAATCTGGATGCCTGACTTAGTACTGCTGGTTCACTGCACCCAACTGCACGGCCGATCAATGCCCTGATTCTGTTCTACTTAGATAAGCTAGGAGATATGCTTAAGGCCGGAAGCGTGATTATAGGCATATATATATATATATATATATATATATATATATATATATATATATATATATATATATATATATATATATCCCGATGCTTCTTATCCGTAGCATTTAGGACAGAGCAGCTAACTAAACAGATGAAGGGGGGCAAGTACACGTCGGCGTCATGCTCATGCAGCATGATGGAGTTGGTTTAACTATCTGAGAGACGTACGTACGCGAGCCTGTCCGATCCTTCTTGGTGGCCAACACTAAAGTAATCCAACGGCACTGCTAATGTGGAGCTGTAATCAATCACTAATATACCAGGTGTACGTGGGCGATATTCAGTAACCTTTTCTGCGTCATGGATGCTTGTCATGCAGCAGAAAACAGATATGAGTTCGCTGCTAATAAGACAGTAAACAAAGTTTCAATTCTGAAAGACGAGTTAGACATGCAAAGGAGTATAAGTTTAATCGTTACCTTATGTGCCGACGTGATTGTTGTATTCAGACACAAGTTTGCCAAGATGCTCAGATCGATGATGCAAGGACTGCAACGTCCCAGCAGCATTAGACTATCAAAACGACCGATGCTTCGTATATATATACATGAAAAATAATACTGTATATCAGATTATCGGTTATGTCACTTTCGGAAGGATGTGGTGTCAACTGTCACGCGCGAGTTAAATATTCTCGAAGCAAAAGGAGTTGGTGGCCTGTATATATTCAATCATAATCCGAAAGGAGAACAAGAATAGATATAAACAGCTGACGAGACAATTTTCGACGTGAAATCTTGGCGCGCGGCGACACGTATGATTCCGCGGTGGTTTCGGGTTCAGACTCTTATTACACCGTTTTATCGATGTTCACGGCTTGACCCAGGAGACACTCTGACGTAAAAAGAAGCTGAACTTATGTTAATGCATGCATGATTGGTTGATTCTACGCCTACTAGGTACTAAACGCTAGACTGAACTTCTGGATGCATCGTCACCGCATCAACATCTCACCTACACGAGAGAACGGAAAGAAAGCCTCGCGGGTGTCTGTGGACACGCAATGTCTGCATATCATAGCGAAGGTCGCGGACAAACATGGCCACGTCGAATGCTCATGTTTTTCTATCTGCAGGCGACCAAGGACCAAGTGTAGAGCATATATCATGTGCTACCAGTGCTAAGAGGCTAAAACAATACAGTACCATTTAAAAAGTTAATTTCGAATGTTTTAATTTTTTAGACAAAGTGCGCATATTGACAAGTTAAGAACTCCACATCCTGGACGAGCTGGTTGGTTCTTTGTGGTGAAACCAGTCCACCCAGATTTTAATCCGGTCTAGACTTAACATGGGTGCTCACATTTTATTAGATTTTTTTGAATTTAAGAGAGTGTTTTGGTTAGACTTTTTTGTTGGCTTTTAGGTTTGGCTTATAAGCCATAAAATCACCTAAGCTTTTGATTTTTGTCTTATACTATAGTGTAACATAAGTCAAAAGCCAAAAGTCAAAAGCACCTATTTAGGTGCTTGTATGGCTTATGAGCCAAAAGCAAAACCAAACGTAAAGCCTAACAAACATCCTAATCGGCGCTATGGTTTCCGTGGTAGGTGACGTGCCCGTTAACAGCGAGACGTTTGTGGTGACTTCGTCAACCTCAAGATTTGCCGGACCAGTCTCTCGGAGTTGCTCATAAGGATAGCCTTTACGTGTGTGTATTCATATGGGTGTTTGTACGTATTTGTATTGTGTTTCTAAAAAAAAACTCCACACCCTTAAAAAATGTAGCTCCAAGATCTAAAAGCGAATAGATAAAGAAAAGAAAAAAGCAAATCCATGTTAGACTAGTGTCAATTTTGTACCTGTGACCACCAGACTTGGCAGGCTGGCCAGGGCCGAATATGTAGGTTAGCCATGGCCATGCGTGTCAATTTCTTCTGATTTGAAAACCTTTCTAGATGTTTTAAAAATGCTCAAATTCAAAAAAGGTATTTAAATTTGAAAAATGCTCATGTTAGAAATTCAAATTCAAAACTTTTCATATTTGACAAAGTTCGAATTCTGAAATTGTTCAAATTCAAGTATTTCTCAAACTAAAAAATCGAGTTTCAATATTGTCCATATTTGCCACTTACTCAAATCCTAAAATTGTTCATATTTGAGATTTAAAAATGTTCAAACATTAAAAAAATCATATTCGAAGTTTTTCACATATCAAATATATTTAGACATTAAAATAGAGAGAAGAAAATAATTTTACGTATGTGTCCGCTTTTTGAAGAAGCCCATGAAGAATTGCCTTCGGCGATGTACGACACCAAATGCCTTCAGCAAGGTGGTCGCACTACTAGACTGACCCATTGCCTTGTTTTTCCTTTTCTTGTTTTCGTTTTTATTTTTTCATTTTCCTTTCTATTATGTTCTCTTTTTATTTTCTTACTTTTCTTTTATAATTTTATTTTTTTAATTCTATCTTTTTCTCGTTTTGTACTTTGTATGTCTACGAAAATGGTCAAATATTAATGTTGTTCATATTCGTTTAGATTCAAGATTTTGTTCATATAAGAAATTATGTTCTAATTCAAAATTTATTCATAATTGAATTTTTTCATATATAGGATTTGTCTTGATTCAAACAATTCTTCCTAGTTTAAAAATTGTTCACATTCGAATGTTATACAAATTTTAGAATTTTTACATGTTCGAAAATGGTTCCAATTCACATTTGTTCACAGTCGAAAAACGTTCTCATTCATAATTTTATTCATGTTAAAATATGTTCCCATTCAAAATTTGTTCGTATTCAAAAAAATTCAGTTCATATTAAAAAATTGTTCAAATTAAAAATCTATTCATATTTTAAAAATTGTTTAAATATAAAAATTGTTAGTATTAGAATATTGGTCAAGATTTGAAAAATGTATTACATTTTCATATTTTTAAAAATGTTCGGAACTTCAAACAATTTATCTCTCTGTTTTTTTAATAATTCTTCTTTCTTTTAGCAAAACCGTACGTAGGCCGGTCCAGTTCGACATGTGCGCGCGTATGAGGTAGGCTTTCTTGGTCAAATCCTTCGGCTCCCTTTCCGGTCAGCACGCGGGCGGTTCACAGGAGCTCCCATAGGCTTGGCTGCTTGTGATCTCCTTGGGGTAGCCAAATGTACTCTCCCTAGTCATCAGGATTAGGCCCATTTACTTTCAGAAAAAGGATTAGGCCCATTTTGTCTTGCTAAATGTGGGGCTACTAGCTTGAATGCTTGAGAGCAACCAAAAAATATCTCTCTTGAAGAAGAAAATGTGTGCAACATAAAGAAACTTGTAAGCGATATACTACCGTCTCCCGATCGGTCGTGTTCGAAACTTCCGTTGACAATTTGTATGGGCTCCTTCCGATTTCATGAAACTGGTGGAGCACAACAACATCCAGCTCTCATGTACATATCAACTGTATAATAATTTTATTTGAGTGGTCACTAATACTCACAAAACGTATATACTTTCCCGAAGAATTTTGATATTGTTTTAACTTTAATTTGTTTGTTTTGAATGCAATTAACATGGACTAATGTTGTTTTCAGCAGAATTAACCTGTTGTCTCTTTTTTTGCAGAAATATCAATTTTATGGAAAATGTCCGAAAAACACCTAGAAGTTATTTTCTCACCGGAGGGATCCAGAAACCACGAAGACCAAACGGAGAGGAGCGACAAGGCCACGTCACCCCCTGCTCGCGCGGCAGGCTCCTGGTCGCGCGAGGACCAGGTGGGACCGCCTCGGTCGCCTCCTCGCAACCCCCTCGTGGCTACTTAACCCCTCTGACCAAAAAACGCACGGGGAGTATCCACTTTCGCCAGAAACATCTCCGTACGCCACCATCGCGAACCCTAGTTCGGGGACCAGAAGTCTCTGTTCCGGTACCCTGCCGGGACGGGGAATCGAAGGGGATCATCGCCATCGTCATCGCCAACGCCCTTCATAAACCATCCATGTTCCCCCATTAATGAGTGAGTAATCCACCGATGTAGTCTTGAGGGGATGGTATGGATTTGATGAGATCATTCATGTAATAGCTGTAATATCGTTAGAGCATGGTGCCTAGTATCCGTTATCGGTGTTTAACGTCATTGTTGCAACTTGTTATGCTTAATGCTTGACACTAGGGCCCGAGTGCCATGATTTCACATCTGAACATATTATTGTATCATGAGAATAATCATTGTTTTAGAACATATTATTTCCGGAACCGATGGCCCCAAAGTGACAGCAATTGAGATAACCGGAGAGAATGGATGTGATGTGAGGATCATATGTGTTCACGGAATGTTAATGCTTTGCTCCGGTACTTTATTAAAAGGAGTACCTTAATTGCGAGTAGTTTCCCTAGAGGCCCCGCTGCAAACGGGCTGGCAGGACAAAAGATGTTGGGCAAGTTTCTCATTGCGAGTACGCACAACTAAATTGAAATACATGCTTATGATTAGTTAATACTTGGATGTTTTATATTATTTATCAGTAAATGGCTATGTTATGATATTACATGAATTATCTTATCCATGTAACGCCCGTACATACGTCCCATATGCCTACAGTAATTTAATCCTCCTGTATACCGCAATCACAATCGTTGTCTTAAGTCTACTGCTGATCTTATTTCATTAGTGTCACTGTTATAAAACTGTTGCTACTGATAATCTGTTTCGAGCAAGTCTATTCACAGGTGCAGCTGATCTGACAAATCATCTGTTAAAGCTTATAAATATTCTTTGGCTCCCCTTGTGTCGAATCAATAAATTTGGGTTTTACTTCCATCGAATACTGTTCCGACCCCCTATACTGTCGGCGCGCGGGCGGGGGGGCGGGGGGGCATAACCCCCTCCTGAAATTTTGCTTTTTTGTATAGTAGAGTGGCCCAAACTGGCCGACACGTAGCAGGGGCAAGGTAGGCATGGAGGCCACGGACGTCTGCGTCATCCGGGTAGACGAATCCAATGGTTTGCCAGAAGCGGCGAGCAAACGGGACAATTTCCTCGACGACGTCGCAGATCGGGCACTGAGCTACGGAGGGGGTGAGGAATTTCTTTCTCAGCAGCGCGCCGCGCGACTGAATCCTGGCTTTTTTCAAATTCCCGGCAAAGAAGTGGACTTTCGACGGCGTGTGGTTGAGCAAGACGAAATCGTGCGCCGGCGAGGTTACCCCACCCCAAGACCGGAGTCTGCAGAGGGCGGAGGTGTCTAGCCAACCGCCTTTGTTTCGGCACCGCGTCTGGGTCCACATCCCTCGCGGCCGAGAGGGGAGTCGCAGCGACCAACGAGTCAAGGGTGGTGAATTGGGCCTCGGCCACCGTGCTGAGACGAGGGCAAAGGGCACGGTGCAGGCCGCGCTGGACCAAAGTCGCGACAGTTTCTTCAGGGTCGATGGCGTGGGAGAAGAGTTTGGGCATCTTGTTTCAGATCGCGCCCCCTGGTAACCAGGAGTCGAGTCAAAACGCGGTGCGCCCCCGGTCGCCAACCGCGACGCACGAGATGCTCCTGTAGAGCGTGACGAGAGCCATCAGCGCACACCAGTGCGTGCCCATGTTTCTCCGAGCCGCAGAACCTAGGCCCAGCGTGGCGCTAAGGCGCATCAGCCTCGGAGAAGAGGTGGTGCACGAGTTTTATATTATTTTGGAAAAGTCAACACATGTAAATTTTAACCAACTTTTTATGAAAAAATATTAACATGCAAAATATAAAACTAATGTCATTAGAAACATCATGAACTATATTTTCATATGATATCTATATAATATCATATTTGTTGATAGATTTTTCTAAAAGTGTGATCAAATTTTACTTGGCTTGAATTTTATAAAAATATATAGGCCTTATTCGTCGGAACGGATAGAGTAACGATGAGCTGCTACTGATCTCGTTGCATTTGTTGCTTCAAGAGAAAGAGCAATGAACTGGTTTCTATACAATCACTTCTCTATTTGTCTTTTTTCAGATACCTCAAAAAACCAAGTGATCTTGCTACACAAACACAATTCTACATCCGACGAACAGGCTTATTCAGTAGCCGCGGCACATGCGTATGTTCTTCGTACGTACCAAGCCCAACGTGCTCACGTAGCCACTTTCTACATGCATGATTCCAGAAACATGTTGGAGCTCGCCGACCAATGCAAGCCGGCGAGGCCGGTGGCGTTTGAGACAAAACAATGTGGTGTAGCCATTCCAGTCGATCGATCTCCCTACCCTAGCTATCAGTGTGCGGCTACTAAACTAGTTCTACTTTCTTATACTAGACCGGCCGGCCACTCGGGAGTCACGTTTGAGATTGATATATACCGGTCTCCAACGACTGGGCATGTCGTGTATGCATCTGATCCGGCGCCGGAGAACAATATAAGTTTATAACCCAAGCCGTCACCGCAAACGAGAGGAGGATACGATTGGGTTTCGTTTGACTATCTTGAGTTATTGATTACTCGATCGATCTCATCTACACGTATAAGAACCTCCAGACTCCTAGGTACATGTACATTCCTAATGATGTGCCACACACCTCTGTTGAACTGAACACTAGTGCATGCTAATGTTTGAATCTTTCCTTAATTCTCGTATCGGTAGCTTGTATTTTCTTATGTCAACATTTCCTACAACCCGAGCACATGACAACATGTGCAGTACGTAAAAGATATCATTCATAAACCCTGATGAAAACATGGCGGTGCAATGTAATCTGCAGACTGTTAAGCACTTAAGCTAGCCAGCCAGTGTTGACCAGTGCGTGTTGGGCGATTATGCAACAACTCTGTCGCCTGGCAAGTGACAAGGATGGATGGTACTCGGTGATCAAAGATGGACACGTACGTGCGTCCTCAGCTCGTACTAATTTTTAGGTTAAATCAAGCGAGCACTGAACAGCTGGCGTTCGTCACTGATTGGATCATCCGCTAGCTGCACTGGTGCAATGAATCTGATTGTGCTGCCCGCTGTGCTCTTGATGGTCGATCTCTGGTGGCACGTCATGGGATAGTGGTCTCGCGAGATTATTTAGTTTGCACGCATTCAAGCGTAGATCCGCGCGTCTATCTGGAGGATCTTGCAGGAACCCGTAAACAAAGATTGGAAGGGGTAAAATCACTACTCGTAGTAGTATATAATACCGTCAGTAGAATAATTGAGAGTAGCTAGCTGGTACTGTTCGATCCATTCGAGGATAGAGCGATCGGCAATTTGCGGTTATATGAGCATGTGAATCTGAATGTGAGCATGTGGCGCCATCTCACAGTCTGCACTCTATCGTGAGAGATTGTTTGCTAAATTGCTATGCTCTCGCGCAGTTGTGAAAAGATCTGCATGGCACGGCGACTGGCGAGGAGGAACGTCGAACGTCGTCATAGTATGTGGCTAACCAATCGTGAAAACGAAACGAGGCCGCATATTATGTGTGAAGGAGCAGGAAAGACCCTGACAGGGCAACAACAACCACAAATGTACAGGAAGGAAATTAGCCACATCGATCTTCTATCAAGCCTCAAGCGTACCCTGGATGGTGGAACGGACACCAACCCAATGATTAGTTCATCCGATTCCGATCGGCAAGACATGATTGGAAGCCAAAATCGGAGATCGGAGCGGGGGCCGCGTCTGGCAATGGCAATGGATGGCGAGTTCCAATGAATGATTTTCTCCAGCCCAGACGCAGGAGCAGACCCAGCCGGCTACTGTAGTGTAGATGAACCATAAAAGCGCTAGATCGATGGATGGATCGATAGATTAGACCTCTGTAGTGCAGATTACTGTAGAGTTGCAGTTGGTGGCCATGGCGGCGGTGGTGGTGCCAAGGAGGAACGGAAATGGCCCTGTCACTGTCCGTCTGATCGATGGCGATGTGACGGGCGACGACGCAGGAGGACGTATGGTGCGCGGATTGGCACCCATCCGCCTCAGGGCCCCAAGGGCACAGTGCACGGCGTCGATTGGCAATGGCGATGGGCGAGCGAGCGAGGCTGGCCGGAGCGGGGCCGACGGCCGGTGCGTCTTGGATGGACGCCGACGCGCGCGGCCATGACGGTATTGAATAGGGCCGTGAGCTGTGCCTGTGCGCGATGTGGGCCGGCGCCCGCCGACTGCACGTGTGACCGCGCCTGGCGGAGCCCACCAGTCGGGCTTTTTTTTTCTTCTTTTTCTTCCAATCTCCTTCCGGTACACTCGGAGTACAAAAACTTTTGTTACTTTATCCTTTTTAACAAAACTTACCCTTCTAGTGTAAAAGAAATACTTACCCTTCTCGATGCTTTTATATAAGGAAACCATGAATTTATACATAAACAAAATAAAAAAATAAAGCTACATAAATAAATAAATAAATAAATAAATAGGATATACTGTACTAGCTTGTCCACCACCGAGGATTAGTTTTCTCTTGGTCCGTGGAAAGATATTTATCCAATTGCCTACCAATTCATTGACCCCTTAAGGAGGCATGGCTAGATTCAAAGTAGACATCACAACTTGTTAGATCAATTTCGCAAACGAGCACCATAAACGATGAACACTCTCCTTATAGCCATACGAGGGACATTTTTTTTGTTAGTCCACCCTTTCTTAACCAAAACTTCTCCTAATTTCCAATTGTTCAACTTATTTAGTGAGGCTCTGCTACACCATTCACCAATTTTTTCGTTGTTTCAAATTGTATTAAAAGTTTTCCCCATACAGATCTTTTGAATGTCAAGCACTCCCACCCTTTGTGTTTTACCTTTGCTCAGTGTGATCTCTTTGTCAAAAGACATAGTATTAAACAACCGGGTAAATTTCTCGATAAGTGATGAATTCTTCACCTAGCAATCAGATAAAAAAAATGTTTTCTCACAGTTTCTCATTACCCTATATATGTATAATGTTGTTACGATACGCCGTTGTGTCTGTCAAAATCCACAAAGACATCTAATTATGTGTTTTTGATTTTGTCTTTCCTCTTACTCCATCATATAGCAATGTCTAGTTAAAAACCAAAAACTAAGACCAGAGGAGGCAGAATCAGAAATAAACTCAAGGAAAAAGGGCATCAAATTTGTGCTGTCAATTTATGGGCTAGGCTCGCACCACGAGTGAGATTGCAACAAGTCAACCCCGCCTGCTTATCGTTCGACATTGTCACATTACGCAACTTGATCGGCTCGTAGTACTCATCATTTTCGTGGCTTAACACAGGTGTCCAGCTCACTTTCCAGTGTCACGGGGCTCCTCCCGATCAGGAGGGTCAAACCGCCAAAAAGTTTGTACACGTACAAAGTGTTGGTGCACTTTTCGCGATCTTACATGGGAAGGTGGTTAAAACCAAAAGGCTTCCAGCAAGCTCAACGTTTCCCGGTAAAAACAATCCGACGTGTCCGATCTGCGCCTTGCCTGTCACTCCCACCCGTGCGGCCTCCGCCGGCCGACGACCACCACCCTATAAAACCACCTCGCCGATCCACTTGCCACGCCACGGCGCCACCTCCAAGTTACCTACAGCGACCACGCCGGGATCATCTCGACCGACCGCGAAATGGCTGTGGGCTTCCGCCGCCGGCTCGCCGCTCTCACCGTGCCCAAGGCCACTCCCCACCTTCGCCGCACGCGCCACAAGAAGCTCCCCTACACCCGCTCCGCCACCCTCCCCGGCCGCTCCCACCCGGCCGTCGCCGCCCTCCACGACTCCGCCAACGCGCTCCTCGCCTGGACCGACTCCTCCCCGGCGCTGCCACAGGCCGGCACGGCCTGGATCACCGACGGGGTCGACCTCCTCGGCCGCCTCCTCTCCGGCCTCACCGACCTGCTCCACCACCAGCAGGCGCAGGACCCGCTCCAACGCTCGGGGCGCCGGACCTGCACGCTCTCCCTCAGGCAGCTCCTCGCCGACGCCCACGCCGCCGTCCGCCGCCGCGACGCCCCGCGCCTCGCGGCCGCCCTGCGCGCGCGCCGCCGCTCCGACCGCGACCTCTCCCGCCTCGCCTCCACACTACGCGCCCTCTCACACCGTCCTTTATCCTCCTCCTCCTCCACGTCCGACTCCGACGAGGCCGCGGTCGTCGCGGCGGCCACGTGCGCGGCAGCGGCCGCCTCCGCCGCCATCTTCGCCGTGCTCGCCTCCGCGTCTGCGTCCTCGGCCTCGCGCGCATTGGGTGCCACCCCGACGACGTCGGCCTCCTCCCCCGCCGCCAAGGCCGCGGCCGCGCCGGTGTGGTGGGTGGCCGACCTCCTGCGGTGGCGGCGCCGCACGGTGGCCGTCGCCGCCGCCAGCGACTCCTCCTCCGGATCGCCCGCCTGTGGCGCGAAGGACACGCCTACTACAGAGGAATGCTGCGACGAGGAGGAGGACGAGCGGAAGGCCGCCATGGAACGGCTGCGGAGCCTGGAGGAGTGCGTCGTGGCGGCGGAGGACGGCTGCGACCGGGTGTACCGCGCGCTCGTCAGCGCCAGGGTCTCGCTGCTCAACCTGCTCACGCCATGCTTCTGACGCTCTAGCCACCGCGACGAATTTGGAGATTTTTCTTAGCTTTCTGTAGCTTGTATACGTACATGATCGATGTATAGAGATCGTTTCAAAATGAAACGAAATTACTAGTTATAACTAGGCGAAATGCCAAGCGATTCTTTTGTTCTTAGTACAGCTGATTTTTTTTATTTTTTTTTAAAAAGAGAGTCTCCCCTCCGATTTCTATTACCAGAAACCAGGGTAGCTAGAAGTAGCATTACAACAGGGTAAAGTAAAGAACTGAAAAAAACAGGAAATTACATCCAGAGACGAAACAACCAAAACAAGGGGTTCGAACAGAGGCCTACAACACCACTAAGCAGCAATGCAAAGCTTCCTGAAACACAACCTACAGGGCCACAACTTCCACCAGCTATGTAACGTCATCCCGCAATTCTGAGTGTCCCTGGTCTCCATCCATTCGAAGAGCGGAAAGATTCATTTGCCACCTGCTCTATTAGTCTTGCCCCCCACATCAGCGCCTCTTGGTTTGCTTGTTTTATCTGTAACACAGCCCAAGATTTAATCGAACTTGTCATCAAATGAACCAGTGATAAAGGATTTTGCAGCTTCTTTTTCTCAAAACAGATTGCATTCCTTGCGTTCCATATAGTCCAAAGAATGGATGCAATCCCCACCAACATCATTTTCTTCCCCTCTTTATCAAAATTACGAAGCCAAGGGCCATATATACCATTGATACTATCAGGGATTGTTCCAAAATTAAAGGCACACCGGACAATACTCCAGATTAGCCTAGCCATTGAACAAGATAAAAACAGATGTTCTACAGTTTCGGGTTTACCACAGAAATAGCAATCTGGGATCCCAACCCAGCCTCTTCTCAAGAGATTATCTTTTGTGAGTATACTATTCTTTAACAACAGCCAAAGAAAGATCTTTATTTTTTCTGGGATTTTGATCTTCCACATAAAAGCATGTGGGAATCCTATCTCATTTTGGCTCAGCTTTCTGTACAGAGATCTTACAGAGAAAATCCCATTTTTTGTAAGCGACCACCTAACCTGATCAGGACCCTGTCGTAGAATTACCTCATGACAGGATTGCTTAATATTTTCCCACAAATGCATGGTATCACCAAACAACGTTCTCCTAAAAGTTATACATCCCCAACCATTGCTCATAACAAAGGCTACAGTGATGTTCTTCTCTCTGCAAAGGCCATATAATCTGGGGCAGCGTAATTTAAGTGGTTTATCATCAACCCACCAATCTTCCCAAAACCTGGTATTTTCACCATTGCCGACAACCTTCTTACAATAGCTGTAAAAGGTGTCTTTGACCCCAAGAACTCCATACCAGAACTGTGAATCTCCTGGTTTATGCTTAATCCCCGAGATGCATTTATTACCAATATATTTATTCCTAATAATTGTCTGCCAAAGCCCCTTCTCTGTTTCCAGTTTCCAAAGCCATTTGGCTAGCAGGGCTTGATTCATTAAGTCAATATTAAGGATGCCCAGACCCCCTTGATCCTTCGGTTGGCATACCACATCCCACCTAACCAGATGATATTTTCTTTTATCTTGTTCCTCCTGCCAAACCATCCTAGCTCGAAAATAGTCACATCTTTTTCTTACACCAACAGGCACTTTATAGAAAGACAACATGTATAGAGCCACATTGGAAAGGCTATATTGGACCAAAGTAGCCCTTCCTGCAATATTTAATATCCTTCCATACCAACCAGCACATTTATTCTCAATTTTTCTTTCTAAAAAATTCCAATCACAGTTCCTAATTCTCACTTTATGCACAGGTATCCTTAGATATTTCATAGGTAACAATCCATTAGGGCAAGTAAAAATTGTTTTGTATTCCTCGCTCTTACCAATTGCCTTTCCAAAAAGGAAAAGTTCGCTTTTATGAAAATTAATTTTCAACCCCGACATTTGTTCAAAAGCGCATAGGATAAACTTTAAGTTTTTTGCACTCACTATGTCATCCGGCAACAAAAAAATCGTGGCATCCGCATATTGTAACATATTTACTCCTCCATTACTTTCATCCACTAGCATTCCTTTCACAATCCCATTATTCTTAGCATTAAGAAGCACGATGGCTAGTGCATCTGCCGCCAGATCAAATAACAAAGGCGACAAAGCATCACCTTGCCGCAGTCCTTTATGAGTGGCAAAATATTTCCCAAGGGAATCATTGACCCTAACAGCCACATGTCCCCCTCTCATTGTTTTCATGATCCAATCAATCCAAACATCAGGATATCCCTTCATTTTCAGGATTTTATAAACAAAAGGCCATTTAATTTTGTCGTACGCTTTTTCAAAGTCTACCTTAAAAAGCATAGCATCAAGTTTAGCCATATGAATGCTGTTTAAGGCCTCATGTAAATTCAGTACCCCTTCCATGATATATCTGCCTTTAATAAAGGCAGTTTGGACCGGTGAAATGACTTTGTCCACAGTTTTCTCCATTCTATTCATCAATGTTTTTATAAATATTTTGAAGATTACATTTAGTAAACAAATAGACAGCTGAAATCATCTCGTAAAATGCAGTTCGGCTAAAGTTCAGTTTCCCCTGGCCATAATTAAGGCATTTTCTCTTTGTGAGGATAAGTAAAGCCATCTGCAACTTGTGCCAAGCTTAACTTTGGTCTGCTCGATCGGCTCTGTACCGGATATTCATGTTCCCTCAATGGTCAAATTAACCCGTCTGGATCATTTCAAAATGAAACTGTCAGCTATTGCTCGCCATTCTTGTTCTTAACTGAAGATGTGCCAATAACTTTGCAGAACCGGCATGGCTATACATATCTCAATTTTTTACAGCAAAAAGATAAGAAAATGCAGACTGTTTAGGCAAAGTATTCAGATTCGGACATTCCTAATTAGGAACTAACAGTGGCCATCTCCATTGCCTGATATGAACTAATTCTAGCACGAACTGAAACTAGTACCGCTGTACTTTTTTTTTTAGTTAAAGAAGGTAGAGCTTATTTACATATCAGAAGGCGAGCCAAAAAGAGACGAAAAAGGTAAACAAAGAGTAGAGAAAGAAAACACAGACTATAGAAAACTAAGGACATTATAGCAGCTCATCCGCCCAAATTTGAAGTTGAGTTGCTGTCTTGATGCAACGATTACACCGCTGAACTTCTCAGTCAAGGCTGGCGACAATTCGATTGGAAACACACTAATCTTAGATGGTGTTTCACACATGTGAGCATAATTGCTTCAACACCCACACGGCTACCACACAGTTTGGTCCCGGATACAAAGCCATCAGCTAATGCACAATCCGGCTCTCAAAGTCTCAAGTCCGAACTACTCTGAAAGAGTGCCGTTAAGTCCGAACTACTCTTGTTTTATACTAGTAAGTACTTACTTATCATAGAATCCATGTTAAACTGCGGAGCCCGTTTGGTCGGTTTGGCATCACATCGAATCGGCCTGTCGTCAAGGAGTCATCATCAAGTTGCCATGCACGTTAGAACCGGACTGGCTAAACTTAAACTTCCATGGACGATGAAGTTGACGTCCAGCGTCTCCCATCTAGGCTTTGCCGTATTTAGGAAGCCCTGCTAAGTTTCCTCATACGGAATGCCCAATCATCTCAGATTCTCAGACAAACTGAACATAGCGCATTGTTTTTCGTGCACACAAGATTTCCCACGATTTTTTCCGTGTGATTTTTTGCTTTTTCATGTGTACTCTAAGTGCTCGTGTCATAATGAAAATACAGCTCATTTGTTATATTCTACGTATTTGAAATATTCAATTTATTTGTATTTTTATTTTTGTTGAGACAAATGTCGTGACAAAATTTTTAAATAATTTATGACGGCCTAAATGCCTTTGATCCCATAGGTCGGGAACTGGTGGTCCCGCATGTCCGAAATCTGGTGGGTCCTACATGTCAGCAAACCGGTGGGTTCCGCATGTCAGCAATCCGGTGGGTCCCACATGTCAGCAAACCGGTGGGTCCACATGTCAGCAATTCGTGGACCCTTTCGAGATCAACCCATGTCAGCAGAGAACGGACCCACATGTCAGCATGCACGTCATCAGACACGTCGTTTGCCACCTAAACAACCACATATCAGCTTACATGTCACAATAACCACGTAAACGACCACATTATATTCATTGACCGACATGTCAGCAGCTTTGACCGGTCTAAAACAGTTGTCGAACCAATCAATGACACAAATTTTGTCACCATTGCGTTCATCGGTGACATATTTACGAACAAAAAGTGACTAATAATGATGTCATGCATTCCATCAATGTTTGACGCGAAAACACGCGTCACCGATTATCATAATGCGTGACGTGATTTTGTGGTGGCGTCACTATTTTGTAATCTGTGACGAGTATTTTATGACGGACTTAGTAACGCCATAAAGGGGGTAATCTGTGACAAATTTCGTTAATAAGTGAGAAAATGACCGTGTCACAAAAAGTCAGTTCGGTTGGAGTGTATATATAAGATATAATATGGGAGAACAAGACTCCAATTACATAAATTTCTAGATAATTGTTTTTACAACAAACACACGGATAATAGTTTTGAATTCAAAAATAATTGGTAAGTAAAAACCATGTATGCTCGCACCAGCACGTAGTATCTCAATGATATATGTGGAATGCTAACATGGTTTACAACATTGACATTGCCTAGTTATAATAAATCCATTTGGGCAAACGCCGGTTTCAAAACCCTCTTCCTGGCAAGTTTTACTGCAAGGCCCATGGGAAAAACATGCACCCTTGAACTTGCCACTTGGTCCTTTACACAAACCCTCTGGACAATGTTCATGGTAAGTCCCGCCTAGATTTGAAAAGGATACATCAACATAGGAAAATGAAAATGATGCATGTGACAAAAAAATCTACAAACACAAATTAGAACATTAATGCATGTTTAAGTTACCGGTAGCCACCACAAGCAACAACAACAACACCATGATGATGAGAGGGCGCATACTTCGTAACGACTTCATTCTCACAGTAGATGTCACCTTTTATGAGACCTCTCCAACTGAATTATTGTGTTGCGAGAACGAGGACACCTAATTCTTATATACACACAGACTACGCGACATTGATGAAACACACGCCACGTGGGGGGCAACAAACGGATCTTGACCCTATATATGTTATTGGCTAATACTGGTGCTAAAGCGCAACCCCTATATATGTAACTACCTAATATTAGTTTTGAAGTGAATTGCATGTGCTATGTGACATGTAAAAATAGTATCATTGTGCATACTGTTTGAGGGAAAATAGCATTGCACATATTACAAAAATAGAGAGTCATTGATGATGATCATATCATCACCATCAATATTCCAAAAACCACCTCTCATATTTTCTTTTATTTTAATGTAATTCTAACATCATCATCAACATGTCATGATCCTGTATGTTCCTTAGCTTGGTGGTTCGTTGCCAATCCCAGGCTGGCAACCGGTATGGGTGGACTGGGAGGTGGCTTAGACTCTCCTTAATTTTTGCTGTTCGTGGGTGGTGGTATGTAAAATTATGTATTTCGTTATCCCCTGATAATGAAATTCGGCCGGTGGGTTAAATGTAAAAATGTCACAGAAAATGGATTTGACAACAACAACATGGTGGGAGGTTGTGGTCTGCGCGACATGACACACCAATCAACACAAAGGGAAAAAGGACAACTGGAGGGAGAAAATGTGGTGAATTTCACAAGGGAAATGACAGCGACAATGTGTGCTCACCTCCGTTAATCTTGATTGACATTTTGTAACTTGTATGCATAAAAAAATGTTTCAATATGAAATAGTCAGCCATTGCCCGCCATTCTTGTTCTTAACTGAAGGTGTATGCTAAAATGCTTCCAGAACAAGCATCACTCGTACAAATCTCGATATTTGCGAGCAAAAAAAGAAAAGAGAATGAAGACTGTTTAATTAGGCTTTTCTTTTCGCGTTGAGGCATAGTATTCAGATTCGGATACTCCTAATTAGGAACTAACAGTGGCCAACTCATTGCCTGAAATATATATGAACCAATTCTAGCACGAACTGGAAACTAGTACCACTGAACTTCTCAGTTAAGATTGGCGACAATTCGATTAGAAACACACCAATCTTCGATGTTGATTCACACATGCAAGCACATTTGCTTTCGAACACACAGACGGCAACGATAATTTGGTTCCGGACAACACTCTCCAGCAATACAAAGCCATCAACTAATCCACAGTCCGGCTCTGAAGTCTGAAGTCTGAACCACTCCGAAAGAGTGCCGTTAAGCCGAGCATGTGAGGCCTCCTCTTGTTTTAAATGTATACTTATCACAGAATCCATGTTAAACTGCGTAGGTCGTTCGGTCGGTTTGGCATCACATGGAATTGGCCGGTCGTCAAGGAGTCATTAAGATGCCATGCACGTTGGAGCCGGACTGGTTAACTTAAACCTCCCTCTGCGCTGAAGTTGACGTCCAGCGTCTCCCATCCAGGCTTTGCCGTATTTAAGACGAATCTGCGCGTTCAATTATGCACGAGTAGCATCTTCTAGGTTTAGCATCGCTGATCAAATGAACATGTTGCACATTTGTAGCACGAATAGTGATCAGTGATCGCTGCTCCAGAACTGCAAATTAAACAGGCCCTGCTGTTCTGAGCTTTCCGATCAGTGAAAGCGTCGTCTGAGATCAATCAGGATGTAGCTGGCTGAACGTGAAAGCGGCTCGGCAGCAAGATTGGCCATTAAGGTAAGCTGCATGCATGCAACATTCAAGTTGGATCTTCCAAGTACCATTGAAAGTTGTAATCAAACGGGTACAGTGTACATGCGGACGTGATCTACGCAGCTAACCCAATGATAGAGCCGGCCGATGATAGGTTGCGATCCAAGGTGGTAGGATCAGAAGAGAGCACACCCAATTTTTGGCGCATCCGATTGGGAACACTCTGCTTGGTACGGGAAATGTGTAGTCATATTGAGCACAGATCATTCAGCGATGATGTTTTTTTAGGCAACACTGCTAAGCTTTATCAATCATCCAAAGATTTGTGCCACTTCTAGAGACCTAGCTGCTGCTGCTTTTTTCTGAATTCCGCGCGTAAGCTCCAGCAGCATTCAGTTTAGCATCACCCGCAATAGGACATCTTAACGGGCCCTTGAGGTTGAAGGCCCACTGCGCGAGCCCCGTACGGTCCGTTGAACCCTTTGCACCGTTTTCTTCATCTTTCTTTTTCTGCATGTTGTTAGCGTTACGTCGCGTGATCCTTACAAAAAAGCGTTACGTCGCGTGACGACACCGATGCTCAGAGACTAAAGATTCTACGAATTTTTCATTGAGATTTTGCACAATAATAGATCTCAACATTATGTGCAGCCAGAATTGTTTTCTGATGTTTGGAAACACAAAGGTCTGATTTCACAAAAACAAATGGGAGCCATATAGCTCCGTCTATGCTTAGGGTTTTCCTTAAGCTATAATTAGTAGTAGAGTTTTTGAATCTGGACAATCTCCTTGAAGCATATGATATGATATCGCCTGGACCATGTTCATTCTTGAAGCTGCACCCTCCCTAAGGGATCTATGTATCATGGTGTGCAATGGCGGTTTTACCATACCTCCACCTCGGGCACGTGCCCAGGCTCCATGACGATTCCCCAAGGATATCTAACCATGACGTACATGATCTGTCGATGAAATTATGATCTAAAACGAAGAAGGCAGTGATTTTGGGCCAATTTCGCTTACTGGGCCTTCCCTCCTATGCTCTCTTTGGTTTTCTATTGGGCCATGCCACTCCCTGACCCATGTGCCCAGGCTATAAAGTTGGGCTAGCTTTGCCACTGACGGTGTGGGACTATTATTGGAGCAAGATGGTGACAGGACGATCCACGGAAACATAGCTACCCTGAGAAAGTAACATGCGTGCAGTGGCAACCATATGCATCTTCTGGTTTCAAGCACAAGAATCTGCTCAAGCTTACCATATACGGCTTTCAACCCGATGAAAACATGGTGCGATACGTTAGGCTCATCAGGAAAGTTGCGGTGACCATGAATGAGATATGGCTACATAACAGGAAGGCGTGTGGGGACTTGAATCCGAAAACCAAGGTCATCACCAGATCTAGAGTCTATCCTAATAATTTGAAAGTAATAAGATTAGTTGGAATGAGTTATTCCCAAACTCTATAGTTTAGTACTTTCTGCTTATGTATAGTTTTATCTTGTGTCTGAAATCGAAGCTTGTACTATCTCCTTTTGGAGAGAATATGGTAAATGTCCAAAATTATTGTATGCATTTTCACCTTTTTATTGATTGTATAAACTATAAACCAAATGTCTACCGCAGTTTGGTGAGAAAAAATACCATCTCGTAATAAATTATTGAACTCCAAACTTGATGCAACCAGATTTACAAGTGTTGGGCGGCCTACGCGTGCCAAATATAGGAGGGTAAAGAAGGTTTTTCTAGAATTTGATATCAGATACATATTTAGTTCTAGGAATTGGTTCCTTTTTCATCTCCTACAATGAGTCTACCTATATTTACGTGCTCAGATTTATTTGGCAGCATGCCGGGAGACCACCATGGCAAAATCGTCTAACACGATGTTTACTGGTCACTTTCACTCAATCCGGCAATACGTTTTGGAATCCATTTTCCTATATTATTTGAAAGTCATAAGCTGATGTTATCATTTTACATAAAATTAACTTTTTCTTGGTTTGTGATGCGTGCCATTGAGTTCTTCGAGGGCATACAAAAGTGCAATAAGAATAATAGGAAGGATAGATAAGATTGTTCAGTCAGAAAATACTACATTTCCTTGTCGCATTTGGAAGGAAATATCACAGCACAAAAATCTGCCATTTTTTGTTATTGAATTAATGAATTCCTCGATTTCTTACTCAAATTAAACTCCTAACATCACGCATGGTCCTGCCAAAAGGTGGCAGGCGATTTCGAACGTTTGAATCTCGCGGCTCTTCCTCAACCAACCCAGGACCCGGTTCATGCACTCACAGCTCTCGCGCTGATGCTCCGGACGCTGACGGTTCATAGACTAGGTCTTTACAAGCATACCCCCTCCCACACACGACCCCGATTTATTGGCCGCCGCAGCTTTCCCCACTCCCCCACTCCATTCCGCCGCCGTCAACACCACCAACGGAGAGAGAGAGAGAGATGGCCGCCGGAGCGGTCTCGTACGAGGAGCAGCGCCGGAGGACGGTGGAGGCCAACAGGCGCAAGATGGACGAGCTGGGCCTGCACCACCTCTCCGCCGCCGTCATGGAGGCCGCCCCCAAGGCCTCGCCGGTCCGTCAGATCCCCTCCCCGGCCCGGTTCGTCTCACTTCGCCTGGTTTGCTTTGTCTGATTCGAGTGGTTTTCTTTCGGTCCGTGTCTCGCAGGCCAAGTCCGTCAAGCGGAAGCGGGCGCCGCCGCGTGAGGCCGGCGAGGACGCGCCGCTCCGGCGATCCGGCCGCGTCGCCAGCCTCCCGGATAAGCCCAAGTACCGCTTCGAGGTACTGCTACTTGTAAGGTTTTCAGATCTTTCTGCTCCCTCCATTCGATTGCTGACCCAAGGTTGCATCTTGGCGTGCAGGACACCTTGGCCGACTTTGAGAGGAAGAGCAGGGGGAGGAGGTCGTCTAACAGCACAAGGAAAGACTTGATGAACCGGGTGTACGCGTCCGACGAGGCCAGGGAGTACGCCGTCAACAAGGCCGAGGCGCTGCAGGAGAAGCTGGGCTCACACTACCCCAGCTTCGTCAAGCCCATGACGCAGTCCCATGTCACAGGAGGGTTCTGGCTGGTGAGCAACAAAGCTTTCCAGTCTCGCATTCAGATTCAGTCCACTACTTGATGGAATCTTCTGGTGACGATTGTTTGTCGGTGTGTTCCTGGCAGGGCCTCCCCGTGCCCTTCTGCCGCAAGTATCTCCCAAAGAAGCACGACGAATGGATGGTTTTGGTTGATGAGCAAGGTGCCGAGTCCAGTTCTCGCTACCTTCCCCTCAAGACGGGTCTCAGCGCCCAGTGGAAACAATTCGCCGTGGACCACGGCCTGGTCGATGGTGACTGCCTTGTATTCGAGCTGATTGAGCGCGCTAAGTTCAGGGTGAGGTTCAAATTTGTTCTGCATTTTGTCCCATACATATGCACCTCAAGATTCTAAACAAATCTTAATTTATAACGTCAATACATGAAGAAACATGTGGTTGCTGCTAATAATGCAGTCTCTGCGATGTTAATGATGCAGGTGTACATCATCAGACAGAGTTCCTACTCTGAAAACTGATCAAGGTGTGAGATTCAGATATGCAGTTAGAGCAGGTAAACTGTCCGCATTGTTGTTAGCTTTCTTAGAATGTTTGAATTGAGTATTTACAAACTACTGTATATTTCAAAGCGTCTATTTGCTGTCTAGCTGAAATAATTTTGGAACTTATGTGTACATATGATTTAATTTAAGCCCTGCATTGCAGTTAGTTGTAAACATGAAAAAATTATCAGCTCGACATTATCCCTGTTACCTCCAAACTACAGTAGTTGATTTACATCTTAGACGTTTATGGAACTGTCATTGGATACACTTTTTTTTTGGTATAACCAGCATACTTTACATGCTCCACGCAAGATTCTGCTTGTCTTACTCTACCCTGGCCTGCCTGATATAGTATTATAATTGTCAATTGTGCATTCCACCGTTGCAAGCAAGTCTGTAGTTCTGGGCAGTATGTTCTTGCAGTTCTTAAAGAATTCTTAACAAAGGCAGAGTAGTCTAGTACACACCTTGCTGTGTTGTCAGTGTAAATTTTGATAAATCATTTCTGCATTCTAGTTTTATTAGTGTGTATCTTGCTATACATGTCCAGTGTGCTTGCTTGTCAATTACCATCAGTACTCTTATTTCTTCTTCTCCCCAACATGCGTATTCCTATCACACTCTAACCATGTTCCCTTTTTATTAATTTTCAGGTGTTTTAGTGAATTAGATCTACCTAAAGGAATTGGGCACACGAGTTCGCAACTGGAGACCCTGAAACATCATCAGCCTCTTGGGTGATAAGACAATGTTCAAAATATGAACTTCATTGATTCTCCTAGTAGTTATGTTTCGACTTATCTATATGGGATATCATATGCCCAAGACTTGTAAATTTTGCCTGTGATTCCCGTCTTGGTTTCCATCCAGCCTCATGTGACTCCCAAGCGTGTTTGGTTAGACTTTTTTCTTGGCTTTTGGCCATAAAAGCACCTAAATATGTGATTTTAAGCTTTTGGCTTATACCATAGTGTAATATGCCAAAAATCAAAAGCACATATATAGGTGATTGTAACTGGTGCAATCTCACTCTGGCTGCCACAACTTGCAGCATCGGCATCAATGTTTATTTAACCTTGTGACTGGTGTATATGTTTGACGCATTCATGTTTGCCAAAACTTAAGGCGTCGATAAGTGAAATGGTTAGAAGCATAGATATAGCTCTTCATGTACTTGCCATACCGGTCCGTTTGTACCAGCAGTTTGAAAAACATAATATAGTTGTTTCAATGGAAAGGATTCTAGAATAACCATTTTGCTTAAGATGAAACCGTTTCATCCATGCTCACCATGCTATAATCAAAGTGTCAAATACAACAGCGTTATCCTTGTTGCTTACCTGAAAAGTAGCAAGCTAACTATCTGACCATTTGGCGACAGAAAAATCAACATTGATTAGCACTTAGCTTCTGACAAAAATATGTACAATTAATTACCGCTTACTTGATGGATTCAATGAAACATGTTCACATGAAGTGAATTGCATTTGTTCTATTCATGATTAGGAGTTACTTCAGCTCTAAAATTTTGGAGTCGTAGCATTGCACTGTTAAGTAGTACTAGTTGAATTCGGCGCGGTGACACGACGCACCCTTCGTGTGAGAAATTTATGTATAGTATAATTTTCTTATTTTAGTGCTATTTTTTGTAAGTAGGTTTTGGTATTCTGATTTGTTGTTGCACATTTAGTAGTGCATATGCTGAAACATAACATTATATATGGATAAACATGTAGATAAATTACATAGGGTATACATTAGTTGGCGGGTCGTCTGTTTTCACAAAAACAGAGTCGGCTAGGTAGTTCCATCAGGTTGTTACATAAAATTCATCAACAAAACGTTCAAATGTAAGAAGTTGCCGCTAAGAGCAATTCCACAAGTTCCCCTAAAATGTCTCCCCTATATGTGAACGGATAGACGTCGCCTAGGGGGGGGGGGGGGTGAATAGGCGATTTAAAACTTTTCGAGGAGCCGGAATATCCGGTCCAATAGTGACCCGGAAATTCCGAGTAGCCGGAATATCCGGTCCACGAATGACCCGGAAATTCCAGTATGCTTGATAAAGGCGGAATAAAACTAGAGGTTTACTTTAACAAGTATACAACCTAGATATATAAACTAGGCTCACATATGTGCACCAACAACTTGAGCTAAGCAATACAAGTAACAAGATGATAGCAAGATATATGACTTCAAGCACGAAGGCTATCACAATGTAAAGTGCATAAGTAAAGAGCTCGGGTATAGAAATAACCGAGGCACGCGGAGACGAGGATGTATTCCCGAGTTCCACCCAAAGGGTGTACGTCTCGTTTGGAGAGGTGTGCGCAACCACAACAGGTTAGCCGCAACGCCACAAAGGCTCACCTTCTTCTCCTGATGAACTCAACCACAAAAGGTTGCGAGTTCACCTTCCACTATTGATCTCCTTTGGGGCGGAGATCGAATCTCGTACAACTCTTGAGGCACACACACAACTTAATTGGGGGCTCCCAAGTCTTGAGGCACACACCCACAACTTAATTGGGGGCTCTCAAGTGACCACAAAAGGTCTTGACCATAAAAGGTCTTGGCCACAAAAGGCCGGCCACAAAAGGCGTCTAGGGTCCAAAGACCCAAGAGTAACAAGCTCACAAGTATCACCACCACGAATCCTCGTGGAGGGCTCAAACCGATGCAAATGAAATGGCAAGAGCACATGAAGTGCTCAAGTCCTTCACTCTCAAATTCCAACACAACAACAAATGTTTATGGGGGAATAAGAGAGGAAGAACAAAGGAAACCACAAAGGAGTCAAGTCCTTCACTCCCAAATCCCACCAAAACCAACTAATGCTTATGGGGGGAGAAGAGAGGAAGAACAAAGAAGAAGAACCACAAAGGAACTCCAAGAACTAGATCCACTAAGTTCCCCTCACTTAGGGGAGAGATGGATAGGTAGGATTGTAGATCTAGATCTCCTCTCAATTTTCCCTAAAGAATATGGAAGATTCAATGGAGGGATTGAGAGGGAAGTGAGCTTTCCAAGGTCAACAATGGAGTAGGAGAGAGGGGAAAGTCGTGCTGCCTTGGATTGGCTGGGGAGGAAGAATTGGAGGGGTATTTATACCTTTCCAGGAAATATAGCCGTTGGCTGTTTCGACACTCGGAAATTCCGGTATAAGTGAGAATCGGAAATTCCGGTCTAAGAGAGACTCGGAAATTCCGGTCACCCGGAAATTCCGAGTCCATGAAATTTCCGAGCTGAAATTCCGGCTGGAGTCAGAAGCAAAACCAAACTTTTCCTTAGCCATTTCTGGAGGACTTTTCTGGGGGCACTCGGAAATTCCGGTAGACGGAAATTTCCGAGCACAATTTCCGACTGGAGTCAGAACCCTTTTTCTCCTTTCCTTAGCCGTTTTATTGAATGAGTTGGGGAACCAGAAATTCCGGTAGATCGGAATATCCGACCCCAATAATCCGAATCAGCAAAAACACCGAATAGAAAACTGCTATAACTTTTGCAAATGAACTCCAAATGAGGTGAGACCAATTTTGTTGGAAAGATAGCGACGATGACTACATGGCAAGGTGTAGGACTTTCCTCAAGGTAGAACCGGCAATATTTCCGCCACCGAAAACGCAACAAGTTGTCCAAAGTAAAACCGATTTCGATGAACTAGAGCTTGACATGGAGATGAACCAAGCTCTAATTCCTCACCAACATAAAAGCCAAATAAGAACCAAGAAACATGATATGCCAAGTATGCAAAGTTTTGAGCTCTCCACAACGATGCGATCAAGTTACTAACTTGAGAGCCCCTCTTGATAGTACGCCTATCTATCCTATAGCCCTATCAAGATCATACCTTTGCCTTGAGCATTCCACTTGAGTTGGATGATGACTATCTTGATCTCTTCAAATGGATCATCTTTCTTGATTGCGCGTCCAAGCACTTGCTTGATGAAGACTTCTTCAAATATTCCCCCATGCTCACAATGGGAGAGTCTCGCTAAGCTTCGTCTTCATGTATCCATTGCAAGCACCAAGCATAGGATCTTTTCGAGAAAGCTTCTCTTGCTCTTGCACAACTCATCTTTTTTTCACTAAGATGATGTCTTGAATCTTCAAGACATACTTGCAATAAGCTTCACTCAACACATGAGCTTCAAGAGTTCAACACATGAACTCCACAATTCCATGGACATGATCTATAATGATATCTCAATGCAAACATTAGTCCATAGAGATTGTCATTCAATTACCAAAACCACACATGAGGGAAAATGCTCTTTCAATATGTCTATGTAGGGGACTGCCACCAAAATAATCTCCCCTAAAACATGTTCAACTCCAGCAGTTCCCCTAAAACATCTCCCCTATTTAATTTTTTTAATCTATTTTTTAATATTTTAAGAATTTTATATAGCTAGCATGTAAAATCCAACGGCTACCTCTGTAACTGCTAACTTGTTGTGTCAAAAACTTGTCCATCACCAAAATCTGAAAGATAACAAAAAGCCCACGAATATCGGCATATTGCAGTGTCACAAAGCTCACTAATATCGGGATGGGGGAGTCTTCCACCTCCCCTACTTGTAGGGGAGACGAGCGAGCAGAACCGGGGGCGCCTATAAATCGGGGGAGCGTTGAGAGAACTACTGGGCGGTTGTTTTTGAGCTTTTTCACCTAAAAAAGGGAGGGTTTGAGGGAACTGCTGGACTTGCTCTAATCTAATTAACATAGTGACCAGACCGGCATCATATAATCAGTGGTTTGATCAATACGGTAGCCACATTGTCGTCACAAAAATTATCGTATAGGATTCATACTTGGTTAACATAAGCTTTAGCCTAAAATGTGTTGCAATGATTACCATTAGAAGCCATAGAAAATTTGTATAAGAGATGTTTTGTTAAAACCGATAGTGTGTATACCGGCAAAGGCGGGCGCGAGGAGGGGGATGGGCAGGAGGCGGGAGATGGAGAGCGTAGCGACGGCGATGCCTCCTCCGGGTTCCTCCCGCTGCTCATCCCATCCCATGCGCGTTGTCCCCCACCTGGGAGAGATGATACGTGAGCTCGTCGGATCGAAGAGTAGCAGCGCGACTACGATTGGAGCTGGGCGCTGGAGCGCGAGGGACGCGAGCAAGGGAAGCAGGAGGCGGGGGCGCGCGACGAGAAGATGGGTCAGCGGCGGCGTCGAGGCAGCACCTCATCAAAGACATTCAAATTAAATTTATATTTGCTTGCCTACAGGAAACTATGAAGTAAAATTTATAGGACAGAAATATTGGGTCAAAATATTCTTGGAGCATTTCAGTATTTAATTCTTATTGGCCCTAATATTACGCCTGGATGATGGCGGCCTCCACGGTGTTGTTCGCCGCTAGCAGGATGCCCATGACCAGACGTCGATCCAGAGCACCGAGCGGGACGAGCGATCGCCACCGCTTCATGGCCACCAAGCGGGCTGTGTACACGACGGTCGAGCAGCACCTCATCGCCCAGGCGGAGGAGGTTCACGCAGCGTGCGTACCCCGAGGAGCTGAACGAGACGAGGGTGCGACTGCAGCTACGACAACAGAGCGGGTTGCAATGCGCCGGACGGCGAGCGTACAACACAAGAGAGGTGTGTGCTCACGCTTGATCCAGAGGGCACACAACAACACGAGGCTAACCCTAGAGGCGGCGTTTAGATTAGGTATTAGTTTATATTTTTATTAAAATTTGATCGTACCGTAATTCTAGTTGAATTTTTATGTAAATTTCTATTTCGCTCACAAGGTTTTCCACCAATTATCATCCGTTTGGGGCAGGCATTTTTCTAAATATTTACTAAACATGTGTCCGAACAATCTTCCCTTCGGAGCGGTGCCGGACACGAATATAATGACACGTGATGGAGATGCTCTCAGGATTACTTTATACTGTTATACTGTTTGTGAAGCCCTAAAGTGTCTGACCAAAAGAGAGCACACAGACCGGTCACTATCTGATTCGACGTGACAACAAATCCTGATCGATGGAGGTACTTCCATCAAATAATATATGCCTTTTTTTGTTTCAAGGCACGAAGCATCTGTCCTTATCTTTTGTTTTACCCAGGTAAACCTTTATAAGAGAATATATGTCCTTTTATTTTTGAAGGCATAAAAGCATCTGTCCTTTAATTTTAGGTTTTTGTTTTCGATGAAAAATTGGGCTCGTCACATCGTCATATTATAACTAAGTCAAATTCGAGCTCCCTCAGACAACCTCACTTTTAGACCGTTGGGTTCGGCACAGCTCACAGTCCTGACCAGTCAATTTCTTTGTGCATGCTAAATGGGCCAAATGTCCCTGACGGACGCTGCTCTGGGCATCAAAACGACGTTTTCTGTTGCGTCCCGGCCCCGTTTAACCAAAAGACCACACACGTCGCAAAAAAAAACCTATTCTTTTCCCATCGAGCCGAGCACACCGTATGGAAAGTCAACAGTCCCTCGGTCCATCAGAATGGCGCCGAGAGCATCCTCTGCAGGGTCTTCTTCACCGGCACCGATACCTCCACCGTCGCCTTCAGCTGCATGCCGCCGCCCGCCCGAACACACGAACAGCCCAGTCGTCAGAAAATGTGCTTACATACAGTACAGTGAACGGGAACAAGAAAAACCAGAGAGAGCATGCATGCATCTTTGATACTAGCTAGGATCGATATGGACGGGTTGAGGTGGCTAAGCTTAGCGCTGCGTCCGTTACCTGGTCGTACTTGTGGCGGAGCTGCTCGTTCTCCTCCCTTAGCTCCGTCACCTCCGCCTCGATCTGGAGGAAGTGGGCGTGCTTGCGCGCGCGTGCCTGGGCCGCCGACGCCCGGTTCTTGATCATGCGCCTCTTCTGTCGCTCCTCCACAGTACCGCCGCCGGTCCGGGCGTCGGCGGCGGCGGGGCACATCGCGCGCTTCTGCTCGATGCGGCGGAAGGAGGAGGACGGCGACGCGGCCACATCGGGGTAGCAGCCGCTGCTGCCGGAGGCCGCGAGGAGGTGGAGGCGGCGGGTGTCGAGGCCGAACGCGGTGGAGATGACAGGCGGCACGCTCGGGGCGGTGGCGAAAGCGGCCCACGCGTCGTCCTCGTCGACCTCCATGGGTCTCTGGCCGGGCATGTGTGTCGCGGACCCGCCGGCAGCCTCTTTTTCGCCGACATCGGGGGGATGTGAGACGAAGCTCGAGATGGAGGTCACTGTTTGTTTGCTCACTCCCTCCCTCTGTATCTGTGGTCAAATAGCACCACCGCTCCCTGACAAGATGGCAACGCAATGACCACCTATAGTAGGATCCTAGATTCACCACATCTTTTACCGTGCAGATGGAGTGGAAAAGATTCGACTCTGGAGTGGTCGTGTAGCGTGAGTATGACGGGTCAGGTGCGTCCGCTTCCCATTGGCGGATGACTTTTCTTCCAAGTCTTCAAAAATTGTACTGTACTCTAAAATAAATCATGCATATACTAGATTAGTATGTTCTGTCTTGTCCATCCACAAATATTTATGTGAGAATATGACCATCATTGACCTGTGTAAAAAAGACATATAAAATATGAATAGCACATGATACTACTCATTTAGATCTTTCTCTTTTGTACATGTCACGTACTGTCATGTTTTTGGGGAAGGTTTAGGACATCTCCTACGGGGGCTGCTCAATTGCCCCGGACAGACCGGATTTGAGCACACCCGGACAAAACCAGGCCCCTGTAGGGCTGCTCATTTCTCGAATCTGTCCGCGTGGTGTCCGCGGCTGCTCAAACCTGGACCAAATTTGGTCCAGGTTTGAGCAGCCGCGGATACCACTCGGACGCCCGCGGACGCGCGCGCGCCCCCGCCTCTTGACGGTCAAACTCTCCGGCCCCACCGGTCAGTGACCCGTCGACCATTGGCATCCCCCACCAGTCTTATTTAATGAGACCGCCGCCCCCACCGTCTCCCACACTGCTCCCCACCGTCCCCCACACCGCCACGTAACCACCGCCACACTGACCTAGCCGCCACCGCCACACTGCCCTAACCGCCATGGGAAAGGGGAGATGGTGGCTCGGCAAGGGCGCCAACGACCACGAGGCGGGGAGTCTCGCCGCTACTCGCGGTCTCCGGCGCCACCGGCATTGCCGCCACCGCCCGCGCCCGGCGCCGCACCGCGCGCCGCCGCACCTCTGGCACCTCCACGCCGCGTCCGGCCTTATCTCAGCAAGAGGAAGTGCCAGTGGTGATCCCAGTACCATGGCCGGACGTCCACCTCTTCGAGGGGTGGCACCTGAATCCGGAGCGGATTAGGCGGATTCAGGTGCCACCCGTCCCGAAGCGGGGACTCAAGAGGGAGGTGGAGATCCTCCGGCGGCGTGACCTGTTGCCGGACGACCTCCGCCACGACCCTGCCTACGCCGTCAGCAGCTCGAACTGGGACACTTGGTTCCATGCCGAGCACGACCAGCGGCGTCGGGGTTTCTTCGGGGTGCGGCACGCTAGCGGCCCACCGCAGTACCCGCCGCCCTCCCCACCTCACGGTGACAACAGGTACGCGCCGCCGCCGCCTCCCCCGAGCGTCAAGATGGAGGAAGACGGTGACGCCGCCGCCGCGGAGGAGGAGAGGGCCCTCGTCGCCGCGCTGGCCGCCGTCGCCGCGCAGCAGGACATGGAGCGGCAGGAGGCGCGGCAGGCGATGGAGGAGGAGGAGGACCGCGGCGAGGTCCCGGACTGGTTCATGCCACTAGTTGGCATGCGCTGGCAGTGGACCGGGCTAGCGGACGGGCCGCCGCCGCCGGAGCAGCTCCAGAGTCCACCGCGCCGCCAGGGGCGGCCCGCGCACCTCGTCCAGGACCCGGACTACGTCATCCTTGAGTGGTCCGGCGTAGAAGTCCGGCCACCGGCCGCCACTGGCTTATCCAGTGGCTATTTTATTATGTATGTTTTTTCTTTTTCTTTTAAGTGTTAAACAATGGCCACTGTGGCCCCTACGCAATCTAGCCTGGTGTCCGGCCTGAAATGAGCACCCCGTAGGGTGCACCTGTTTCGACCCGTGTCCGCGCAGTGTCCGGGTCTGCTCAAACGGACAAAACCCGAACCAAATCGGCCCGGATTTGAGCAGCCCCGTAGGTGATGTCCTTATGAGTGCACAAGACACAATACAAAACCCTATATCACTAGGAGAGTACAATAGAATGATGGATGGCATGAGGAGAGTAAAAATATATTAAAATAACACTACCTACGGTTCGAAGTAAACCAACTTATAGAATATATGTATACTGTGACATGGATTTTGTAGAAATATCAAAACATGTACTCTCCATTAATTGAAAGATTATACACGTATGCTTTTAGAAATATCAAAACACATACTCTACCATCTGACCATCTAAGGATACGCTTATTTTCCATAATATAAAGAATAAATTTAATACATGAACATATTCAATAATTTTAAGATGATGCCCTCGCATTTACGAGGGCCGTCTTGCTAGTTAAGTATGAATAGCACATGATACTACTCTTTTAGATCATTCTCTTTTGTACATGCCACATACGGTCATGTTTTTGGGCGAAAGTTTATGAGTGCACAAGACACATCATAATCCATGTCTATTTTTGGAAACTCCGAAGTGGATCATCCAAAAATAAGGGTGCCAGTGCAACAACTTACAAAATATTCACACTTTTGATCGTGACAGTGCACACATAGCGATACTTCCCCGTACCCTTTTCCCATACTATAGAGCATCTCCAGCATGCTATGAGCCGAGCATCCAAAAAATGTGCCGAAGAAGTGACATTGGAAGCGTCGACATACGTTACCGCTACACTAGGAGTGGCTTATCGCTCCCAATAGATTTCATTAAAAATTAAGAGTATTTAACAAACTTAAATGAAATTTAAACTAAACCTAGATTGAGCGGCGCTCCCGGCTTTGACGTGGGGAACATGGATACTATTGTTTCGCCGCTCACGTCCCCATCGTAGGAAATGTCATTGGCTATTGGCAGCGACGGCCTTCAAGAACCTGCAAGCGTTGTCGACTGAGACCATGTACTATGTGAAGGAAAAGCGATTCCATGCAGCTTTTGATTCGACTCCACACATAGCAGCGAAACCAAAAGCGAACCATGCATGTTGTCAGAGAAGAAAGCAAACCAATATGTTAGTTCGGTTCATACCTCTCTAATATTATTTTTAAATTCAGTCAACATCACAATGAGCAGCCATGCATGTGCTTTGGCTGGAAGGAGAGCAGCGAAAGTGATTTTGTTGGGCCCTATGTCCACTGTTTATAGCGATTCCACACATAGCAGCTCATTCACACCGAACCGTTCTTTTTTTGGAATCGCATCAACATAGTGCATGGCCTGAGTCTTATGATTTCATTGTTGTCAGCTCCGACCTTGAGAACCGTCTCCGGGGCGCCGCCCTTAGAGAGTGTGTAGGGTTTGATCTAGTGGTCGTTTTTCGGCCCACACATGCCTGCAAGCCACAGCCAGCCAGGAGCCTTGTAAATTCTCTTGGGCTGGTCTTTCGTCGATAGAGTTGTGCACGCCTTTGGTCTAGTGAACCTGGTCACTGAGAAGCGAGCCAGGTTCGCTGACCTGTGATGTCCGTGTGAGTAACTTCGTTGACTCACAAGGACAACCTCACCACTAGTACGTACGGTATCCACCGTATCGAAGGGAGTAATATATTGGCATGCAAATTATGCATGACTGGTGTGGTTCGGTACACATATGTGCGTGCATCAAGCCCTTTTGTGCTTGTCTGCTTGATGATCATCAACTTGACTTTGGTGCTAATCGCGTGCCTTTACCGGTGACGATGTTGATTAACGGCAGATAACATATGCCTTTCAAGGAAAAAGACCACGGTGGTATCTCAAGCCTGGACCCCATCGTCGGACAATAATGACGATGGGGTGTTGGAGATAATTTATACGGTATATTTATATTTTGAGAAAGTTTCATTTCATTTGGATAATTAGATAATTTTAAAATAGCTTTATATATATCTAACATAATATGCTATTAAATCATAAACGGGTCATACAAATGAAGCGAAACTTTCCCACGATACAAAACAAACCATACACGATTTTTTTTTATTTTTTCCAAATCTTTTTAAGATTTTCGATTTCAAATTTCTGAAGTAATATCAACCGTTAGATGGAGAGTGAAAAGGGGATAGAAAGGGTGTGCAAGGTAGGTGGACATGATGAAAAGGGCATAAGTGATGGATTGTTTTCTGTTCCCCTAAGAGACATAGATAAATTGTTACCTAATATGGCAACTCATTTTTTTTCTGCAACACAGTACAACGCAAGCGGTTATATATACGCGCACACCCCACCCCTATGAACGCACACACGCACACCCGATCCGTATGAGCACCTCTGAGAGACCGAGTCGGCAGATCAAGCCTTGAGATTGACGAAATCACTACATGCGCCTCACTGTCAACGTGTACGTCGCCTCCCACTGAAAAAAAATATTCCATCTAAATGAGAAACATCAGCGTCAAATCTGAGGTTTGAACTCTGCTAGCTGGGGGTACAACCACCCTCCAACCATCTTGCCACACGCAAATTCTGAACTCATTCTAAGAGAACTACTCCCTCCGTAACAAAATGTAAATTGTTTTGGTAGTTTAATTTAATCTGTCAAAACATCTTATATTTTGATACAGAGAAAATACTATATTAATATATCATTGATAACACAAAATGGTGGAATTGTCCATGTGCGTGCCTGATATAAAGGCCAACGGCACACAAGAAATAAAAATTGTCCGGATTGTCCTGGCCTAGCTTGTCGCGTTGCTTTGAACTGTACGGCCGTTTTGAATGGACATTGACTTAAGCAAGGACGGGTGGGTCTTTGCATGCGTAGGTACTTCAAAGGGACTGAGATCCCGTGCCCCCCTCAAGTCAGGGCACAGTGTGCCCTGAGGCCTCACATCCACCATCCGTTTTATATCCGACGGTGCTAACATGTCTAAATTTAGATTTTAAAATTAAAACTTCTCAGAAAAAATTGAAAAAATTCCCGTGAGTTCTATATGTCACGTTGTGTATTCTAGTAACTTTTAGATTTTTTTGGATCATCGGTTTACGATTTAATAGCTTTTTAAGTTGAAAACACAGAAAATTTAGTTAATGGTAAACCATTAATCCAAAAAAGTCCTAAAAATTTGTGAACACACTACGGATCATGTAGAACTCGTGGGAATATTTTCGATTTTTTCTGAAAAGTTTTAATTTTGAGATCTAAATTTAGACATATTACAACCGTTGGATGGGAAATGTATGGTGGATGTGGCCTCAAGGCACAGCGTGCCCTGCCTTGAGGGGGGCACGGGATCTCAGTCCACTTCAAAGTGGTGTGGTGACTGGCCGGACCAGGTCAGGTCAAGGGAGACTTTTTTTTTAAACATGTCAAGGCCTCAAGGGAGACTTGAAAAGCTGATTCCGCGTCAAGACCCCTTAACAGTGACTGAATTTGTCGTGCGAACAAGATAAATTTCCGGGTCTTTGCTCAGATGTAGGTGTTTGCACGCCATCTTGCGTTGATTTCAATCTACACCGATCTTCCGGCTGGATCAAGTACTGCTCGCCGTCGATCAGAAGAGTGATACGGTTTCCTCCGTCGACGCCCAAAGCCACGTGGGTAAAAGAGGCTGAGAAGCCTATTTTTACCCTGAGGCCGAGAAGCCATTGACACAAGCAATGTGGCACACAAGTAGCACGTGACGCCCAAATATCACGGTACTCCATTTTGCAGAACTTTCTTTCCAAGGACCACTTGGAGACGTCCTTGGAGGAAAAGAGGAACACGGTGTAACACAAACTTGTGGAAATTAGTAATAGTTATGATCCCTTCTCTTTTCGTCGTCCACCTGTCATCGGTCCGATCTGGCATATCAAGGTTCCTATGGTGGTTTCGACTAGCCAAATCCGACGTTTCACTTTTCAAGGCTGCTGAAGCCAAGCCTGATCCCAACGGATGTACACGCTTCCCACCCTTGTCGTCACCTTATGGCTGGCGGCGTCACGGGTGCTCCGGGTTGCTCCCGTTGCCCTCTCCTTGTCGAATCTCGTATGTCATCGTCCCCGGTACTTGGCAAATGTGTTTTTATGATTATATCGTTCAATCACTACATGTGAGAAATCCCCAGTGACGCCTCCATCGAGACACATGTATGCATGAAGGAGCACAAAGCACCCATAGTACTCCCACTTGTCCTTTTTTTATGCATGCTATATTTGCCAAAGTCAAACTTATAACTTTGTAAAAATTTGAACAGATGTCTATATACAAATATCTGAAGGAGATATGACCTAGAGGCAAATAAATAAGTAGTATTTATTGCATTATCTCATAAGTTTATAATAAGTTTATGTATTATGCTATAACTGTATTAATCGGAATTATTGATACACGTGTGATACATAGACAACCAGGTCCCTAGCAAGCCTCTATATGAGCTAGTCCATTGGGCAACAGTTGATCGAGATTCCCGGTCAAGGACAATGACGTCGGTTGACAATGGGGTCTTGTTAGTTGAATAAGATGGTGGACATACGCAAAGTATTGCAATAAGATCGTATTACGATGTTTGTCATTTGCAATAGATAAGAATATGATAGTTTATTCCTTAGACCGTGAGACCGTACTTATTAATGCTTCGTAGGGGTGCTTTGAGAGCATCAAACGTTGTGTCTTATATAGCATGACAATAACGATGTCCATCTTGGGTATTCCGAAAGAGCATCAAGACGTAAGGATCAAGAGTGAGATTTGTTCATTCTTGTAATGGAAAGATACTCTGGGCCCACTCGGTGATATTGCATCTATATATAGCTGCGCAGCTTATGACTAGGTCATGGAGATGTAATATCGCAGACGAGTTAATAACCTTAGTCGGTAACGAGATACAACAAAGACATCGGTGTGTCTACGATCATATCTCGGACAAGGTAGTATCGCAGAGACAAAGGGAATGAATGTCATATTTATGGTTCAACGACGATATTCGTGGAATGCACAAGGGTCGTCATATACTTCCAGGTATCCCCGACGATCATTGGTGAGCGGAGTGTCTCGACCATGTCTGGAGTGTTCTCGAACCGTAGCGCAACAAACTTAAGGTCTTAGCAACACCATGAGATAGGTTCTGGAATATTATAGGAATTTGTTGGAGAGAGAGAAATGATCCGGAAAGAGTTCCGGTGGTCCAGAAGGAGTTCCGGGGAGGTATGGAATGGTTCCGAGAATGTCCGAAAGTTGTTCGGGTGGTTCCGAAATAGTTTCGGAGTCATGGGATATTGAATTATATATAAATATATTAATTATGAATTAATGAGATTTTTATATTAATTTAATATTAATTAAATAAAGGAAAAAGGGGGCTCCCACCTACATGGGCCCTAAGAGGGCCCAAGAGGGGGAGCCGCACCCGACAAGGAAGGGAGGCTTGGGCCTCCTAGTCCGAGTTGGACTAGGAGTAGGAGAAGCCCAAGGGGGGTTCGACCGAACCCCCCCTCCCCTCTCCTCCTTTAGTCCCACACGGGGGAGCCAAGGGGTTTGCACACCCCCTTCCCCCTTTATATACCAAGGCATATTAATTGATTTAATTCATTGGAAAATACAATTAACTGTATGCAGGCCGGTCGAGCTGTTTCTCCGCCCGTTTTGCCCCCTCTCTCCACCTAAGCTATACCGCAGAGCGCCGTTGCTCTGCGGAATTCCAGATAAGATCTACCCCTGCGATTTCAGCTGGATCTGAATGACCGGGGGTTGTCGCTAAGCTCCGTATGTTTGTGAGTGCTCGGAGGTAACTCCTTTTGAGTAGCCTGGGCGACGTCGTCTCGCCTCTGCAGCCGCCGCGCCTCCTTCCCCTCTGCTGCCGGCGCACCAGCCCCGGTGCTAGCGCTCTGCCTCCTTCCGCCCGACGCCCGTCGATGCAGATCATCGTCGACACCCCGGCGTCATCGACTTCGACATCGCGGCAAGTTCTTCGCGACCTCGAGGTCGGCTACGTACGACTTCATCGTCAACGCTTGTGCGGGAGCGTAATCCCCGCTATCGGTCTACATGGAGGTAATGTAACCCGTTCCGCCACCGTTATCGCATGTACTAGATAGATAGATCCTGACTAGTTAGGGTTTCGTTCGCTAGAAAAATTATTGTTTTCTGCACCGTAACCTCTTCAATATCAGTAGCTATAATGTTAAATAAATACAATATGAAAATATACTTCATAATTATATCAAATTATAGATTTGGTATCATGAATGCTGGAACTCCCTCCGATCCCAAAATAATATCTTGAGTTAGCCTGTTAATTTGTGTGTGGTTAGCTCTTTGTTGGCAATAATTATATCGGATTGCACGGAGTATCTTTTACTCTAAATTTTGTTACTCCCTCCGATCCATAAAAAGTGTCGCTAATCTAGTATAAAGTTTGTACTAGCTTAATACAAAATAAGCGACATTTTTTATAGATTGGAGGGAGTATATTTTTTCAAATAATGTCTCGAGATAATGATAATATGCGGAGTAGAGACCAAAGGGAGTAACATGAAGAAGGTAAGCGTCTGTATCCTGTGGTGGCAGCTAATCTGCACACTTTATGCAATATTTAATCACTCAGCAGTCGCCATCGAGCCAACGATGTTTTTGTCAGTTAACCCGGTGTGGCTGCCACCTGAGATTTTTTAATTTGGGGTAGGCTGTCAGTGCACGTGAGGATTTGTTCTACCCCAGTTTAAAAAACAGAAGAATCGATCAGGAAACTATTTGTTGGTGCCCCTGTCTATGGGAGTGTAGGTAGTGGCCTTCCGTGCGCAGCTCTTGCAATTTCATATGTTGGTTCCCAGGCTCCAAAGGTGATGATGGGTTGGTGAAGTGAGTGAATATCAACTGTGACGAACGGAAAGACGGACTCGTAAAAAACAACATCATCACGAGAGAAACCCTCATGAAATATATGGCAAGAGATTAGAGATGTATCCTTATCGCTGGCAATTACTCGAAACAGGCTTTTCACCCTGCTATTTAACACACCGATACAATGTACTGTATGTGTATATCCTCATCTGATGGCTCGAAATGGAAAAACAAATACCCCATCCGCTTCAAATTAGACGACTCACACCGATTCAACATATAATACATTTAATTTTGTATATGTCAATTCTAATACATGACTATAAGACATATACGGCGCTAATGTTTCGGTATTATATTTATCTTCGCATATTTTTTGGAGTGCGCTCTACCCTAAATTTTTTGTCCTTCGCCACTGCATGCATGTGTGTGCATGACACAAAATAATGGCAGCGCATAAATCTCACATGAATCAACTGTACATGTGAATATAGTTTGTATGAAACAAAGATATCATGTATGTTTGGTTCTTGAAAGGTTGATAGCTTTGTAAAGCTAATGTTAAATCTAGTATGAAACATTGTTATATTTGTCAAACCATGCTGAATGTAGCTAGCGTTAATCATGTGTTTTTTTGTACTACTTCCACTTCCAATCCGGAAGGTTTACACTTTTGCTTTTAGTACTCGTGAAAAAAGCGTTATAGCCAAAATGTGGTGAAATGGGGCTCTGTCCCAACAACATGGGCGCATGGAGAATGGTCGATCGAGCAGAAGGTGTCGTCAAAGCACGCTACTCCATGTTGTCGTTTTTTCATGAGAAACTCCTACGCTCTCCTTGATGGATCCATAGACACGGAAGGTTTTGCCTTTCTCTGTCGGGGATAGTGAATAGAAGTGCTAAAATCAGGTGAAAAAAGAGAGGTTAAGAAGCTGTTGTCACCAACAACGTGGCGCACAGTGAATGGTTGATCGAGCAGAAGGTGACGTCGAAGCATGCTACTCTATACTAGATGTTTTTTAGGGGCTACATCGATTTTTTTTCTTATTTAGACGAAAAAACAGGAACAAAAAGGGAAACCATTTATTTGTCGTAGGTGGTATCTAAACATAGGTGCGGAGACGTCTTAGGAGGAACACAAAGTAAATCGTCAAACATATGGAAATTAGTATATCCTCTCTTCGCCCTCATCCCGTCGCCGATCCGATCTAGCATGGCAAGGCTCTCCTGGCTCGCTGCCTATGGTGCTCGATGACCAACCAACCATGGTTTTCGGGTGTCGCTCGGGCCGCCGCAACCAAGCCTTGCTCATCACCCCGATGGCGTTGGTGAGTCCCCCACTACCCTCTGTCATAGCAACCTTATGGTTGGCTCCACCGTTGGTCTGGGTGACTCTCGTTGGCCCCTCCTTCCAACTCTCTTCCTACGGCGCTAGATGTGGCGTCAAGCACATCATTGTTGTCAGTGGATGGGGTCTACGCGAGGACCACGGCGAGCATCACCCCACTTTGTGGTGGCACCATCAGGCAAGTCGACTACGACAAATCAACCACTATGATTGACGAAATCACTACATGCGCCTCACTGTCAACGTGTACGTCGCCTCCCACTGAAAAAAAATATTCCATCTAAATGAGAAACATCAGCGTCAAATCTGAGGTTTGAACTCTGCTAGCTGGGGGTACAACCACCCTCCAACCATCTTGCCACACGCAAATTCTGAACTCATTCTAAGAGAACTACTCCCTCCGTAACAAAATGTAAATTGTTTTGGTAGTTTAATTTAATCTGTCAAAACATCTTATATTTTGATACAGAGAAAATACTATATTAATATATCATTGATAACACAAAATGGTGGAATTGTCCATGTGCGTGCCTGATATAAAGGCCAACGGCACACAAGAAATAAAAATTGTCCGGATTGTCCTGGCCTAGCTTGTCGCGTTGCTTTGAACTGTACGGCCGTTTTGAATGGACATTGACTTAAGCAAGGACGGGTGGGTCTTTGCATGCGTAGGTACTTCAAAGGGACTGAGATCCCGTGCCCCCCTCAAGTCAGGGCACAGTGTGCCCTGAGGCCTCACATCCACCATCCGTTTTATATCCGACGGTGCTAACATGTCTAAATTTAGATTTTAAAATTAAAACTTCTCAGAAAAAATTGAAAAAATTCCCGTGAGTTCTATATGTCACGTTGTGTATTCTAGTAACTTTTAGATTTTTTTGGATCATCGGTTTACGATTTAATAGCTTTTTAAGTTGAAAACACAGAAAATTTAGTTAATGGTAAACCATTAATCCAAAAAAGTCCTAAAAATTTGTGAACACACTACGGATCATGTAGAACTCGTGGGAATATTTTCGATTTTTTCTGAAAAGTTTTAATTTTGAGATCTAAATTTAGACATATTACAACCGTTGGATGGGAAATGTATGGTGGATGTGGCCTCAAGGCACAGCGTGCCCTGCCTTGAGGGGGGCACGGGATCTCAGTCCACTTCAAAGTGGTGTGGTGACTGGCCGGACCAGGTCAGGTCAAGGGAGACTTTTTTTTTAAACATGTCAAGGCCTCAAGGGAGACTTGAAAAGCTGATTCCGCGTCAAGACCCCTTAACAGTGACTGAATTTGTCGTGCGAACAAGATAAATTTCCGGGTCTTTGCTCAGATGTAGGTGTTTGCACGCCATCTTGCGTTGATTTCAATCTACACCGATCTTCCGGCTGGATCAAGTACTGCTCGCCGTCGATCAGAAGAGTGATACGGTTTCCTCCGTCGACGCCCAAAGCCACGTGGGTAAAAGAGGCTGAGAAGCCTATTTTTACCCTGAGGCCGAGAAGCCATTGACACAAGCAATGTGGCACACAAGTAGCACGTGACGCCCAAATATCACGGTACTCCATTTTGCAGAACTTTCTTTCCAAGGACCACTTGGAGACGTCCTTGGAGGAAAAGAGGAACACGGTGTAACACAAACTTGTGGAAATTAGTAATAGTTATGATCCCTTCTCTTTTCGTCGTCCACCTGTCATCGGTCCGATCTGGCATATCAAGGTTCCTATGGTGGTTTCGACTAGCCAAATCCGACGTTTCACTTTTCAAGGCTGCTGAAGCCAAGCCTGATCCCAACGGATGTACACGCTTCCCACCCTTGTCGTCACCTTATGGCTGGCGGCGTCACGGGTGCTCCGGGTTGCTCCCGTTGCCCTCTCCTTGTCGAATCTCGTATGTCATCGTCCCCGGTACTTGGCAAATGTGTTTTTATGATTATATCGTTCAATCACTACATGTGAGAAATCCCCAGTGACGCCTCCATCGAGACACATGTATGCATGAAGGAGCACAAAGCACCCATAGTACTCCCACTTGTCCTTTTTTTATGCATGCTATATTTGCCAAAGTCAAACTTATAACTTTGTAAAAATTTGAACAGATGTCTATATACAAATATCTGAAGGAGATATGACCTAGAGGCAAATAAATAAGTAGTATTTATTGCATTATCTCATAAGTTTATAATAAGTTTATGTATTATGCTATAACTGTATTAATCGGAATTATTGATACACGTGTGATACATAGACAACCAGGTCCCTAGCAAGCCTCTATATGAGCTAGTCCATTGGGCAACAGTTGATCGAGATTCCCGGTCAAGGACAATGACGTCGGTTGACAATGGGGTCTTGTTAGTTGAATAAGATGGTGGACATACGCAAAGTATTGCAATAAGATCGTATTACGATGTTTGTCATTTGCAATAGATAAGAATATGATAGTTTATTCCTTAGACCGTGAGACCGTACTTATTAATGCTTCGTAGGGGTGCTTTGAGAGCATCAAACGTTGTGTCTTATATAGCATGACAATAACGATGTCCATCTTGGGTATTCCGAAAGAGCATCAAGACGTAAGGATCAAGAGTGAGATTTGTTCATTCTTGTAATGGAAAGATACTCTGGGCCCACTCGGTGATATTGCATCTATATATAGCTGCGCAGCTTATGACTAGGTCATGGAGATGTAATATCGCAGACGAGTTAATAACCTTAGTCGGTAACGAGATACAACAAAGACATCGGTGTGTCTACGATCATATCTCGGACAAGGTAGTATCGCAGAGACAAAGGGAATGAATGTCATATTTATGGTTCAACGACGATATTCGTGGAATGCACAAGGGTCGTCATATACTTCCAGGTATCCCCGACGATCATTGGTGAGCGGAGTGTCTCGACCATGTCTGGAGTGTTCTCGAACCGTAGCGCAACAAACTTAAGGTCTTAGCAACACCATGAGATAGGTTCTGGAATATTATAGGAATTTGTTGGAGAGAGAGAAATGATCCGGAAAGAGTTCCGGTGGTCCAGAAGGAGTTCCGGGGAGGTATGGAATGGTTCCGAGAATGTCCGAAAGTTGTTCGGGTGGTTCCGAAATAGTTTCGGAGTCATGGGATATTGAATTATATATAAATATATTAATTATGAATTAATGAGATTTTTATATTAATTTAATATTAATTAAATAAAGGAAAAAGGGGGCTCCCACCTACATGGGCCCTAAGAGGGCCCAAGAGGGGGAGCCGCACCCGACAAGGAAGGGAGGCTTGGGCCTCCTAGTCCGAGTTGGACTAGGAGTAGGAGAAGCCCAAGGGGGGTTCGACCGAACCCCCCCTCCCCTCTCCTCCTTTAGTCCCACACGGGGGAGCCAAGGGGTTTGCACACCCCCTTCCCCCTTTATATACCAAGGCATATTAATTGATTTAATTCATTGGAAAATACAATTAACTGTATGCAGGCCGGTCGAGCTGTTTCTCCGCCCGTTTTGCCCCCTCTCTCCACCTAAGCTATACCGCAGAGCGCCGTTGCTCTGCGGAATTCCAGATAAGATCTACCCCTGCGATTTCAGCTGGATCTGAATGACCGGGGGTTGTCGCTAAGCTCCGTATGTTTGTGAGTGCTCGGAGGTAACTCCTTTTGAGTAGCCTGGGCGACGTCGTCTCGCCTCTGCAGCCGCCGCGCCTCCTTCCCCTCTGCTGCCGGCGCACCAGCCCCGGTGCTAGCGCTCTGCCTCCTTCCGCCCGACGCCCGTCGATGCAGATCATCGTCGACACCCCGGCGTCATCGACTTCGACATCGCGGCAAGTTCTTCGCGACCTCGAGGTCGGCTACGTACGACTTCATCGTCAACGCTTGTGCGGGAGCGTAATCCCCGCTATCGGTCTACATGGAGGTAATGTAACCCGTTCCGCCACCGTTATCGCATGTACTAGATAGATAGATCCTGACTAGTTAGGGTTTCGTTCGCTAGAAAAATTATTGTTTTCTGCACCGTAACCTCTTCAATATCAGTAGCTATAATGTTAAATAAATACAATATGAAAATATACTTCATAATTATATCAAATTATAGATTTGGTATCATGAATGCTGGAACTCCCTCCGATCCCAAAATAATATCTTGAGTTAGCCTGTTAATTTGTGTGTGGTTAGCTCTTTGTTGGCAATAATTATATCGGATTGCACGGAGTATCTTTTACTCTAAATTTTGTTACTCCCTCCGATCCATAAAAAGTGTCGCTAATCTAGTATAAAGTTTGTACTAGCTTAATACAAAATAAGCGACATTTTTTATAGATTGGAGGGAGTATATTTTTTCAAATAATGTCTCGAGATAATGATAATATGCGGAGTAGAGACCAAAGGGAGTAACATGAAGAAGGTAAGCGTCTGTATCCTGTGGTGGCAGCTAATCTGCACACTTTATGCAATATTTAATCACTCAGCAGTCGCCATCGAGCCAACGATGTTTTTGTCAGTTAACCCGGTGTGGCTGCCACCTGAGATTTTTTAATTTGGGGTAGGCTGTCAGTGCACGTGAGGATTTGTTCTACCCCAGTTTAAAAAACAGAAGAATCGATCAGGAAACTATTTGTTGGTGCCCCTGTCTATGGGAGTGTAGGTAGTGGCCTTCCGTGCGCAGCTCTTGCAATTTCATATGTTGGTTCCCAGGCTCCAAAGGTGATGATGGGTTGGTGAAGTGAGTGAATATCAACTGTGACGAACGGAAAGACGGACTCGTAAAAAACAACATCATCACGAGAGAAACCCTCATGAAATATATGGCAAGAGATTAGAGATGTATCCTTATCGCTGGCAATTACTCGAAACAGGCTTTTCACCCTGCTATTTAACACACCGATACAATGTACTGTATGTGTATATCCTCATCTGATGGCTCGAAATGGAAAAACAAATACCCCATCCGCTTCAAATTAGACGACTCACACCGATTCAACATATAATACATTTAATTTTGTATATGTCAATTCTAATACATGACTATAAGACATATACGGCGCTAATGTTTCGGTATTATATTTATCTTCGCATATTTTTTGGAGTGCGCTCTACCCTAAATTTTTTGTCCTTCGCCACTGCATGCATGTGTGTGCATGACACAAAATAATGGCAGCGCATAAATCTCACATGAATCAACTGTACATGTGAATATAGTTTGTATGAAACAAAGATATCATGTATGTTTGGTTCTTGAAAGGTTGATAGCTTTGTAAAGCTAATGTTAAATCTAGTATGAAACATTGTTATATTTGTCAAACCATGCTGAATGTAGCTAGCGTTAATCATGTGTTTTTTTGTACTACTTCCACTTCCAATCCGGAAGGTTTACACTTTTGCTTTTAGTACTCGTGAAAAAAGCGTTATAGCCAAAATGTGGTGAAATGGGGCTCTGTCCCAACAACATGGGCGCATGGAGAATGGTCGATCGAGCAGAAGGTGTCGTCAAAGCACGCTACTCCATGTTGTCGTTTTTTCATGAGAAACTCCTACGCTCTCCTTGATGGATCCATAGACACGGAAGGTTTTGCCTTTCTCTGTCGGGGATAGTGAATAGAAGTGCTAAAATCAGGTGAAAAAAGAGAGGTTAAGAAGCTGTTGTCACCAACAACGTGGCGCACAGTGAATGGTTGATCGAGCAGAAGGTGACGTCGAAGCATGCTACTCTATACTAGATGTTTTTTAGGGGCTACATCGATTTTTTTTCTTATTTAGACGAAAAAACAGGAACAAAAAGGGAAACCATTTATTTGTCGTAGGTGGTATCTAAACATAGGTGCGGAGACGTCTTAGGAGGAACACAAAGTAAATCGTCAAACATATGGAAATTAGTATATCCTCTCTTCGCCCTCATCCCGTCGCCGATCCGATCTAGCATGGCAAGGCTCTCCTGGCTCGCTGCCTATGGTGCTCGATGACCAACCAACCATGGTTTTCGGGTGTCGCTCGGGCCGCCGCAACCAAGCCTTGCTCATCACCCCGATGGCGTTGGTGAGTCCCCCACTACCCTCTGTCATAGCAACCTTATGGTTGGCTCCACCGTTGGTCTGGGTGACTCTCGTTGGCCCCTCCTTCCAACTCTCTTCCTACGGCGCTAGATGTGGCGTCAAGCACATCATTGTTGTCAGTGGATGGGGTCTACGCGAGGACCACGGCGAGCATCACCCCACTTTGTGGTGGCACCATCAGGCAAGTCGACTACGACAAATCAACCACTATGATTATCACGATACTGTCGGATGCAAAGAATGTCTAGACGGTCTTCAAAGAGGTCGTCAAGACTACGAAGGTAAATTACAAACCCCCACACACATCGGGCCTTTTTTTATGAAGTTCTTCTGGTCTTTGTTTACACTGTGTACTAAATTTGTATGACTTGCTCAGAAGCTTTGTGAGATAGATCCACAATTGTACCGACCGGGCGTGTGGGATGAACATAGCTACTTGTTTGTCAACTGAATGGGCAGTTGAAGAGACAAGCATCATGAAAGGTATGTGTTGTTTAGTTACAATCTCCCAGATATAAGGGCTTCTTTGAATCACATAATAGAAAACACAGGAATTGAAAAACACACATGGATCTGATAGAATTACAAATGTAAAATAAGAGATTACAAAACAGAGAAAAGCTACAGGCATGGTCATGTGGATGGAAGCACACAAAAAGTTTATCTCAGTCTTACGCGAACGGGTGTACAAAATAGGTTAGAGTGTGTGTTGAAATTTTTCTATGGCGTTGAGGCACGGGAATTCAATCTATGGAAATTTTATAGGTGTCATTCCTTTTGATACAAATAAAGTTGTTAGGAAAAAGTCATGTGGATTAGAATGTGCCAATATTTTGATGAAAATGCTTCAATTTAAAATTTTAAAGAGGTCAAGTATTGCGGGGTAGAGGTTTAGGTAAGGATACATGTATTGTTAAATGTGGCCTCTGCAACACGACACGACATTGTGGGGTTGTCCCCGTGCGTGCCAGTCGAGCCAGTGCAGATTTGGTCGTCCTGACCTGCTTCAAATTGTCAGGTCAGGTCGTGCGAGACTGAACAACACTTGGTGCCTGATCGATCCGGCCTGGGAACAGAAGAGATTAGGAAACAGGGAATGATAAAATTGGAAGCAATTCTAAAGAGATTAGGAAACATGGAGTAAAATTGGAAGCAATTCAACGGGGTTTATCGTTATCGATTACAGCTAAACATAGGGGCCGTGAATCATCCTTATCAGAATGAACGAAAATGGGAAGCAGGTAGTAATTCAGCACGCACAAATTAGGAAGCCAATAATGATCGTCGGAACTCGGATGTGAACAAGGTCTCGCCGTAGATTGCGACAGCACGAATTCCATCCATAGATCCCCACCGCCGACGCGCGCTTCGGCGGCGGCGCCAGAAAGAGGGAAACCCAACCCGCTAAGCCGGAGCACCACTACAAAAGGCAAAGCCGGAGCAGCAGCTCCTCTCCCACCCAGAACCTCCTCCTCGCTCGCTCGCTCCGCTCGCCGGAGATGGGCTGCTGCCGCTCCTCGCTGCGAGCCGCCGGGACCCACCCGGAGAAGCCGCCGGGGAGCCGGGCGGGGCCGCCACCGCCGCCCAGCCGCCCGTCCTTCTCCGCCAACCCGCACCAGGCCGCGCCGCCCGCGCCGTCCTCGGGCGGGCGAGGGGACGTGGCGGCGCCCTTCGCCGAGTTCTCGCTCGCGGACCTGCGCGCCGCCACGGGCGGCTTCGCGCAGGACAACATCGTCTCCGAGAGCGGCGACAAGGCGCCCAACTTCGTCTACCGGGGACGCCTGCAGCTGCAGGGCAACCGCGCGATCGCGGTCAAGAAGTTCGCCAAGCTCTCCTGGCCCGATCCCAAGCAGTTCGCGGTACCCATCCCCTCCCCTCCCCCGATCCTCTCCCTCTCTCTGTCTGAACTCTCTGTGCGGTGCGTTGCTGACGGCTTCAGTTTCGTTTTGGGTTGGTTCGCAGGAGGAGGCCCGGGGCGTGGGCAGGCTGCGCCACCGCCGCCTCGCCAACCTCATCGGCTACTGCTGCGACGGCGACGAGCGCCTCCTCGTCGCAGAGTTCATGCCCAACGACACACTCGCCAAGCACCTCTTCCACTGTAAGCTTCTCCCTATTGCAGAACACCGATCATTCATCCACTAGAGCACTCTGCTTCTGAATTTCTTGCCATTTCCGGTGCATCAAATTCCTGTCGACTCATTAGGATGCTAACCTGGCAAAAGTGACAAATTAGCGTGCTGCTCCCTGCAACTGCATTCGATGTACCCAACGAATCATTAGGACAGCTCTCTGTTATAGTATGCCGTTCCTCTTCTTTAATTGCTGGCATGTACTTGAATCCACTGGGACCAATTAAGGAACTAGTTCCCTAAACGCGTGACTTAATTTTGTTCAGTGTCTGCTCTTGCTTATAGTTTTTGATTCAGGGAATATTCCAATTTGGAATCGTCTTGTCGCAGTCTCTAGTTATGGCCAATGTAGTTGCTACTAGCTATTTCTGTGCTTATTATGGTGACCCTGAACTTAGGCTGCTGATACTTTATCGACTATCAAGTATTAGCTATATCCTGTGTTTCCGGTGATGTGTTTTAGCTAATGAACGACTTGAAACCAGAGTGCATGGATACATACAGTTTTGAATTTATTGCCAAGAAGAATGGCCATCAGTACCATGTTATCTAGAACCCCTGTAACTATGCATCTCATTGCTTCTTTTCGTGATCTCGATCGCTTTGCCATTTCTGCAAAATTTGCAAAACTAAGTTTCAGTTCACTTTGTCATACTGCTATTGCCCTTCTGCAGGGGAAAACCAGACTATTGAATGGGCTATGCGCCTAAGAGTTGCATACCACATTGCTGAAGCCCTGGACTATTGCAGCAACGAGGGCAGACCTTTATATCATGACTTAAATGCATATAGGGTTCTTTTTGATGAGGTAATTAACTAGTTATTCTGTAGTCTCTGTTTTGTTCTACTGTTATGTAGAACAACTAATTTTTGTCTCATCCGGTCAACAAAGGGGTGTTTTTTAATCTCTAGAAATGCTTCTCCCGCGAGTGTTGTTGTGCATTTAGTGATTTCATTTAGCTTGTAATAGCAACATAAATATGGTTCTTTTCGTAGTAATGTGAATGTTTGGCAGCTGGAGATAGAGGTACTTGTTACCAACTGTTTTACCTCTAGTGTTTGGTAAAAATATCTTTATATGGAAATGTCAACTCTTATATGATAAATGTTAATGAAAATGATATGTTAACCCCTAAGAACAACCTCTCCTTTTTTTACTCGAGTTTTATGCTGTTTAGTTGATGTATGCTTCGTTTCGAGAAATGTTTACTTGATTAGGGCCACATGAAAGGCTAAAACACTTCTGGATGATGTTTATTGCATGCAACAGTGGTATGCATGGCTCTCTATTTGTTATCTTCTGTGAGCAAAATTACTAATATTATTACTGGCAGAATGGAGATCCTCGTCTATCATGCTTCGGTTTGATGAAAAACAGCAGAGATGGGAAAAGTTATAGCACTAACCTTGCATACACACCTCCAGAATATTTGAGAAATGGTATGTTCTTATCCTCATATTAGTATTCAATTATTTTTCCCGAATGGAGTATTATTCAACTATCATTTAGTGAACACACTTTAATTTTTCTTTACTGCACGTGCACTTTCGCTTTTCTTTGTGGCAGAAGAGTTCTTCTTTTGATTGCTTGGTCAGCAATTTTGGTTGAAATAATTGTGATATTAACTTCTTAAACAGAATACCGACTTTGAAGCTAATGGAATAATACCAGGATTTGAAAGTGGAACTGGGAAAAAATAGAGTATAATAGCATTTTTTTGCCCCTCTAGAGAAGAGGTTTATCTTGTTGAATTAGTATTTCGGATTTACTGAATTTTGTTGGAAGAAGCTGATATGTGTTGTGAGTGATTGTCAAGAAATATGAAGTTCATAGACTCATAGTAAGTCTATTACAAGCGTGCGGAGGTGACAAAAACTAAGTTCAGAAAATAGTCTTGGATAGCTATTATAATATGGAATCATTCGAAAGGAAAGAAGGATTATTTTACATTTGTTACTCTTTTATGGTGCTTTTTTTTTTTGCTTTCTCTGTAAGAGCCACACTGGAAAGTGTCATATTCAACTTTGGCAGCAAACTAACATCATTTTTATGGCAAATTCTTTTTTTCTCAGGAAGAGTCACACCAGAAAGTGTCATTTTCAGCTTTGGCACCGTTCTACTTGACCTTCTGAGTGGAAAACGCATACCTCCTTCCCATGTATGTTTTTTTGCTACTAAATAGTAATTGTGCATTCTTGCTACCCATTATTCTAGGTCTTGTCTGCTACGGGACCCTTTTTGAATATACCTTGGCAAACTCACCTTCGGCACAATTGTATATATATTTTTTCCTTAGTGCAATTACTGTCACAGCACTCCTCTCTGGAAACTTTAAGGTTTTTTGTGCTATTGCACCGAAGAGCATGTATTGGGTTGGTTCTATGCCCGACCCATGCTTCTGTTCTATCTTTAGATGATGTACTTTTTTGAAGAATTTGGTAATGAATTTGGGAGCTTTGTATCCTTCTTAGGAAAACAAACACATTGAGGTTAAGTATATAGCTAGAATTCTTGATTGTAATAGTCGCGTAAATGAAGCTAGTGCAGGAAATGGAAACGCTGAAGCTTAGCTGTCGGAGAGTAGCTATTTGTTTGGTAACAGTACTTTAAAACACTGTTTTCTAATTTTTACAGTTTGTTTCTTTTACTCAGGCTCTTGATATGATGCGAGGCAACAACCTTCAAGTGTTGATGGATTCACATTTGGAAGGAAACTACTCGACAGAAGAGGCGACCGCTTTGGTTGATCTTGCCTCCCAGTGTTTGCAGTATGAACCTAGGGAGCGCCCAATTACAAAAAAACTGGTCACCGTAATTGAGCCCTTGCAAACAAAATTAGAGGTATATGTTGTGCTTTTATCCCTCTATTTCTGAAAGTTCGCCCCTGGATAGCTTAACCACTAATATTGTCTGTACAGCCTCCATCCTGCCAAAACGTTATGATTTCACAACGACCTATTTCGGCTTTTCTCAGGTTGTCCAATTTGGCAATTTCATTTCATTTTCGAAACCAATACAGGTACCCTCCCATGAGATGCTTGGTATTCCAAAGATTGAGGAAGAAGCACCTCCTCCTGTTCCACAACTCCCTCCTTCTCCCTTGGCTGAAGCCTGTTCAAGGATGGACCTGACAGCTATCCAGCAGATTCTTGTAGCGACTCATTACAGAGACGATGAAGGCAGTAATGAGGTAACAATTAGAGCATTTTGGTCCCACGTCTATTTATTCGGCAGGGATGTTATCTGGGAACTGATCACTTTACCCGTCTCCTGGTACAGCTATCGTTCCAGGAATGGACACAGCAGATGAGGGACATGTTGGACGCCAGGAAACGTGGGGATTTAGCTTTCCGTGACAAAGATTTTAAGACAGCCATTGATTGTTATACACAGGTGGGCTGTTCAGTATATCCGAGCCCTTTTAATGTTGTTGAGGTACTGTATATTAGAATCAAGCTGATTCACTTTCCTTTGGATTGCAGTTTGTTGATGTTGGGAATATGGTATCGCCCACGGTGTTTGCTAGGAGGAGCTTGTGCCACCTCATGTGTGACCAACCTGATGCCGCCCTCCGGGATGCGATGCAAGCACAGTGCGTACTACCTGACTGGCCAACTGCGTTCTATATGCAAGCTGTTGCACTTTCAAAGCTAGATATGCAGAGCGACGCTAAAGATATGTTGAGTGAAGCTTCACAGCTAGAAGAGAAGAAGCAAAAGAACTCGAGATGATGTTGAGAGTGTGCTCCTGTAAAGATGGGTCAGTTCAGTCTCTTTTGGGGCTCAAGTGTTCATGCTGAGAGGTGCTATTTGTCCTTGCGAAAACATTGTGACAAATTCCGGGTTGATTTAGGGAGAAAATGTGGGGGAGAAGTGCTGTAGAGTGATGTGGTTGTAACTATTTGGTTCTGCATATCTGTGATGCAATTTTTTTGGGCCTATGTATATGTAACATTCTTAAAAGTTAATCAGGCATGATGCAAGGGAATTTATGGTTGATAATACTTGCATTTAGTGATGGAACTGTTCTGCTTTGTTTCATTGTTGAAAATTTTATTTGTCATTTCTTGTTGTGTATGAAAAATTTGATCATTGGGCTGGAGTGTTTAACTTCATTCTTATTTTTTTAATGCAAATCAGATTTTTTTTAAATCTATTGTAGGTTGCTGGTTCATGGAGAAGAGGAAGGGCTTGGCCAATGTATGGAATTGCACAGGTTTTCCTCCACTTCCCTATCCCCAGGTATTGCAAATCTGATTGCTAATTTATACTCCCCGCATTTCACAATATATGATGTTTAGTCTTTTTTCACATTCACATGTACACATATGTATCTAGACATATTTTTGTATATGTGTACACTTAAGAATCTAGACAACATGCACAATAGCTTAACCTCATATAGACTAGACGACATGAGTCATGACTAGCCACATGTAGTCTATGAGTTGCTACCCCATATAAGATTTGTCAACTTGTAATCCTTGGTAGGAGTGCTTCACGACAGGGCTTTTTCGTCCAACATTTTCGCCTTTTTATTTTCTATTTTAACGTTGGTCCTAGAATTTATTTGGGTCTGAGTTTTCATATTCATAATCTTGTATGTTGGTCCAACTTATTATGTTTCAATCCCTCAATAAAATTGTTATGTTTAAATTTCACACTATCCCACACACTAAGTTTGGTTTTCATTCACTCTTCCATTTTCCCACTGTCCCGCACGTATGGGCTAATTTTCACAAAAAGTAATTCCACCGTAAATGGTTCAGTTCTCACGGGAAACCATGTCTTCTCATTACTCGTTTGGGGAGGGAATTGCTATATTATCAATTCAAAATATAGACATTTCAGTCTTTTTTATATGGGGAAAAAAGACGATTCGGTCAATCTCGTCCTAACCAATGGCATAGAATGTGTGGTTGTACTTTTGTTTAATACGGAGGAGGTTTTTGTAACAGTTTTAGCACAATATTTATTTTTTTACCATAGTGTAGTTGGTAACGTTTACAAATCGAATGGCCTATTCCGGAAACTTGCACCCTCTACGGCTGGCCAAAATCACTTTGGAGCAACACTTGATGTAAATAAAAATGCATCCAGTTCTTGTTTAGGACAAACAAATGAATTCCACAGTAAATAGTTGAACAAAGATAGAAGACGTTTCAGTCAATTTTGGCTGAGTGGTGGCCAGGCTGCTGCTGCCAGCGAAGACGTCGAAGTGCCGCTGCTGCTGCCGCTTGTTACACTGTGATACTCCGTGTGTCAACCGGTGGCATGTAAGTTGCGACCGGCACCATAGCAGGGAGGCTAGGCAGCGGCGCCTCGAACCGAAGCACGTTGACAACCTGCCTAATAGAAGGTCTCAGTTTGAAATCAAGTTGAGCACACCAGAGACCAACAATCATCACACACTCCATCTCTCTGGCATCGAATTCTCCTCTTAGACGTGCATCGGCGGCATCTAGAATCATGCCCCTGCCATTTGAATCCCTTACCCACTGCGCAAGGTGGATTGCGTCCTCCTCCTCGTGCTGAGGTACCAATACAGGCCGCCTACCGCTGGCGACCTCAAGGAGGAGGACGCCGAAACTGTAGACATCCGACTCAGTGTTGGTCCTGCCGGTGGTCATGCATTCTGGATCCATGTATCCCATTGTGCCGGCGAGCACAGTCGTGAGTGAAACTCTGCCGTGTTCAACCAGTCTGGCGAGCCCGAAGTCGCCGAGCTTGGCGCTGAATGATGCGTCCAGCATGACATTGCTTGGCTTGATGTCTCTATGCAGGACGCGTTCTTCCCACTCCTCGTGTAGGTAGAGAAGCGCAGAGCCTAATCCGAGCAGAATTTTGTGCCTGGAGATAGAAGAAAACAGGACCATCAGTAAACCCTGAAAGCAGTCGGACAGTGATATACTATCCCAATGCTCTTCCAGAGAACGTCTCGTACCTAACAGACCAAGGAAGCACATCATCGTTGGCACCGTAGAGGTGCCTGTCGAGACTGCCGTTGGGCATCAGCTCGTAGACGAGGAGCAGATCGCCGCCACAGTGGCACCAGCCGATGAGCTGCACGAGGTTCTTGTGCCTTAGCCGGCTTATGATCCTCACCTCAGAGGCATACTCCTTCCTCCCCTGTTTGGAGCCCTTGGAAACTCTCTTGATAGCCACGTCAAGGTTCAGTTCGTTTAGAAATCCTCTGTACACTGAGCCGAAGCCTCCTTGTCCGAGCTTCTTATCATCGGAAAAGTTATCGGTGGCGACTGCCAAGTCCCTATACCTAAACCGCTTGGGCCCAGTCCCTTTCTCGAATTGATTGTCCATGGCCTGATCATCGTCGAAGAAGATGGCCTCATCTACCCCTTGCTCCATTGCTTGCTGACGAATTTTCCCCTGCTTTCGTTGTTGCTGTCGTACACGGAGCGAGATCAAGATGCCGAGAATCAGCAAAAACAACACGGAACCGATAGAAATGCCGATTAGAGGCCTAGTTTTGTGGGGAATTAGAGGCCTAGTTTTGTGGGGAAGCGAAGAGCCTGCAAGGAATTTCCAAGAATGACACTTGATTAGAAATTAGGCATCTTACTGAAATATGCCAAAATCGCTAGCTGCTCCAAGCCTGAATCAGATGAACTCAGCAACTGTAGTCTATGGGGGCAGTGAGGATATGCAAGTTCAAAGGTGCACTTACTCTGGCATGCTGTTGTAGTCTGGTTGCTGACAAGAGTGGTATGTATGTTGAGTGAAGAGTTGTTGGAATAACCACTGTAACTGCATGTCGTGGATCGGCAGCCAGTGCCGCTCGTTTCCCCAAGCTTCAGCCCTCCGCTGCAGGGAGACGCTGCCGGGCACCCTTTCTTGCCTTGAACCAAGGTGCAATTTAACCTGATCGGTACATGAAACAGAAATAATTATTCTCCTGGTCATTGCTTCCGAAACAGCAGACTAGAAATGGAAGCAGAGGATCTTGGTTGCCTACTGGTACGTGTTTGAACTGCAGCTGCACTGGATGCAGTCCTGCGCGGTGAGCGCGTAAGTGCCGTTCGGGAGACGCATATCATGATCAGCTGAGGTGTTGCTGATCGATGAACTGCAAACTGAGTATACCAAAATTCGATCAGCTGAGGGTTTAGGGTTTAAAATCTCATTGTAATACTTGTTTTGTGCTAGTCTTCTAGCAAAGGTTGCATCAAAATTACAGTTACATAGTAGTAGTATTTTTTTCAGTTAATAAATTGCACGCGTCAATTGAAGCCCTTCTATGTGCAACGCAACGTCAAGAGAGAAATACAGCAGAGGTAGTTACCAGGGAGCGGGACATCAAGAATCTGGTCCATCTCAAGGGTGGACACCGACACCCCCAAGGTGGCGGTGATGTTGTTGAGCTGCAGCAGCGTGGAGTCGGACACCCCGAAGGTGTCGGCGATCCCCGAGGTGGTCTGCCCGTCGGCGACGATGTGAGCAAAGTGGAACACATCGGAGCCGCCCACCTGGTCGCAGCTGCAGGGCAGCGGGATCCAGAGCTTCTGGTCGACGTAGATGAGGTTCGCATTGGGGATTCTGTTGGCGGCGGCGACCTCCTGGTAGGTGACCAGGGCGTCGTACACGTCGCGGGAGATGGCGTCGAGCCCGTCGAGCGGCTGGACGGTGTAGACGGGCAGGTGGTCCGACTGGCCGACGCCGTCGCCGGCGCAGAGGCAGCGGAAGGGGATGCGGACGGTGGCATTGGCGGCGACGGGGGAGGTGTGCGGCGTGGAGGGCGGGAGGTTGTTGGCGCCGAGGAGGCCCGCGAGGGTGGTGGTGTTGAAGCGGGAGGCGAGCGCGCCGAAGGTGGTGGCGTTGCGCACGCGGTAGCCGATGGCGGACTGGCAGGTGGTGCCCGGCGGCGCGGCGCAGGTGAAGCTGGCCGCGGAGGCGGTGGTGGCGAGGAGGTGGAGGACGGCGGCCAGAACGGCCAGCTTGGCGGGTGGCGACGACAGCGGCATGGTGATGGTGGACGACAGTGGGGGAGTGGGAAACTGGCACTGCGAGGCTATGGACAGCTTGACTGCGGCGTTGACGCGACGTTGACGCGGCAACTCACCGGACTCTTTACAAATGGACACAATATTCTGCAGCAGGGCCGATCAATGAAACCTGTCCTCGTCTTTGCATATGTATATCGGTAGGCTCCACCTGAGGCTCCTACTGAGTCTTTCAATATGTAAGGGCCAGTTTGGCAGCAAAGTTTTATTAAAGTATTTTCACAATACTACAGTTCCTAAAAATACACAGTTTCATATACTTTAATATGTTTGGCTGTGATTAAATACTTTAATATTAATATACTTTAGCATCCCTCAAAACGTGCTATTTTTAAAGTATTGGAAAAACTAGTCTGAACCTCTTTTTATGAAACTAAAGTATTACTATGCGTATTAGGATATTTTAGTTTTTTTAAAACTTTGCTGCCAAACTAGCCCTAATAATTCTTCTCTAAGATCGCAACAGATGGGAGCATCGTCAAAGCCGTACTGAGCAAGCACGTGACTGGGTTTGTATATATGACGATATTTTCCATGTTTTTTTATGTACACCGATGAAATCCGCTAATTGCGGAGCTGGTATTTAATGATTTTTTTACAAATAGAACCCTTTGTCATTCGCATTGTAAAAAATAATCCCACATAACATATTTGCCAAAAAATGACCCTGATAGGAGGAGGAGAAGGCGATACGTGTCCTGTCACCGATTTCATTGGCGGAAGTCACTTAAGGCCAACTTGTCATGAAGTCACTTTGTGATGTTTCTAGATACAGCTGCCTTCAACCAACCCTGATTACGTTAGATGACTTCCCGCCCACTGAGTTGGCGGAAAGTATCCTTTCACCAGGTGACTCGGCACCTAAGACACGCGCCATCTTCTCATCCTCTCGTCGGAGTCTTTTTTAGCAAATACGTTTAGAGGGGGTTATTTTTGACAATATGAATGGACCAGGGTTTTAGTTATAGAAAAGGTATTTAACGTCGATTTTCTATCCCAGCCAACTTTTTCATTCATACCTAGTGGTGGATCCACTCATAGCTAGTCAGGTGCACATGACACCAAGTAGGCCGACGTGGGTAGCAAAGGGGAAGAAGCGCGAGAGGTAAGCCGGGAAGGGGGCGTAGATGGTGACGAGCACGACGAGGCCCTACAACACGCGGGGGGGGGGGGGGGGGGGGTAGAGGTAGATGAGCCAGACGGGGAAGGGGTAGCGGGCGAGGTCTAGGTTGTACGCGGCGTGGATGACGGGCAAAGTCACTGGGTAACCGTGTGTGACCGGAGCGGGATGGGAAGCTCACACGTCGACGTGTCGCTCTCCGATTGGATGAATAGTGGAGGGTTGTGTTGCTGTATCTGGACCGTTAAATCACACTGATCGAATGGCCATGAAATGCGGTTGATGTGGCCACTCGGAGACGGAGTGAATCTCTTCAGCCTTTATATATAGTTAGTATATGTGGAGCGACTCTAAAGATATGTGGAGTGAAGCATCGCAGCTAGAAAAGATAAGAAGCAAAAGAACTCAAGATGGTGTTGAGAGTGTGTTCCTGTAAAGATCTGAATGTAGTTCATGGCAGTGCATCCGCCGCTCCGTAGACTACTATTGCTGGGGAGGGGATGATGTCTTCCCACCCACCTGAGTTCGAGTGCTCTTGCTCGTATATCGGTGCTCGTTGCACCTCTCTTCTAATAAAATGCCATAGGACCCCTCCCCTGTAGGAATCATTTTTTTTGGCAGTGCATCCGCCGATCCCAGGGAACATCAGAGTCCCGAAGCCTGTAGCACATTTATCAGTCACTTTTGCTTTCTTGGCCGCGCGTGTTGACGACGAGTTCACGGGCCTTCAGGGTGTCCCAAGCCTACAGCATATGCCAACTTGATGACCACCATTTCTTTGTCTATAAGAAATGAATTAATGAATGAAAGACTAGTCTACAGCATATATGGCAATAAAACCAAACCATGGGCAGTGGCTTGCTTCACCACCAGTCCTCCACTCTATTCCATGATTGCTCGCCCTACTCAGATTACAGACACATGGCTGCTCTTGCAATGCTCGCTCCCGGCGGCCAGCGTGTAGGTGTTAAGACACGAATTAGTAAGATTAGGAATATATGCTAGTACTAGTCCTAATAGGAGTAGGATTTCTTATCCTAGTGTGTTTCCAAGTCCCTGTCTGGCCTTGTATAAATAGACCACCAGGAGTGCTCTGTAAACACAACGAAAGCACAAGAAGAAATAAAGAGGAGAGCAAGGCAGGCTCGATACGGGCCTGTGGCAACCAAATCTATTTCTGTGTTGTTCCGTTCGTCGCCAGATCGCAAGGAGTCGCTCGAAAGTTATCTGAGCTAGCTAGCTGGTTCACGTACGAATCAAAAGATCCTAGCTGCGCTCACGTACGGTACTAGCCATCAATCGATCAAGGTGCTTAGAAAGGTTAGCTGAATACACAACACGTGTGTGTTTTGCTTGGCAAAAGCAACGATCTAGAGGCTAGAATCCAACATTTGGTATCAGAGCGAAGGTCGAGAAGACAATGGGCAAAAGTGACAACGAATCCGTCAACGGCTCAACGTCCGGAGAGACCAACGACTCCAAGGCGAACAAGAAAAGCGACAAGATCGTGAAAAAGGCCAAGAAGACAGCAACGAGCAGGGCGAGTGGTGCCAACGTAATGGCGCACCGCAATATCCCGGTGCAGTACCCGATGCTGACCGACACCAACTATGGTGTTTGGGCGCTCAAGATGAAGATTATTCTCCGAGCACTCCGAGTGTGGCAGGCAATCACCGACGATGAAGTCGACGACGAGTGCGACGATGGTGCCATGGCCGCCATAGCCCAGTCTGTGCCGGATTCCGTGCTGATGACATTGGCGGAGTTCGAAACGGCAAGAGAGGTGTGGGACGCACTCAAGGAGATGAGGTGACGAGGTGCTAGCTCGACAAGTCCCAGGGTTGTGCACCCCGGGTTGATTGATGGGGAGAGAGGAGAGTGTAAGGTGATCACGACGGCTGACAAGCGAGGTTTACCCAGGTTCAGGCTCCCGGAGGATAACACCCTACTCCTGCTTGTCTGGTTATTGATGCGAGTAGCGATTACAATGGCGAGATTGCGATCTCGCTAGGGTTTGTGGTTCTCAGCGTGTCCTCTAGGACGGGCAACCCTCCTGGCTTTATAGGCAGTCAGGTCTCGGGTGGTCGGTACAGATACGGTAGGTTACAAGTCTTAACCGAGTTGGACTAGGATATGATATACCCCGAGTGGGCCTTCTGCGGGCCTTTCCATCCTTGGCGCGGCCCAGGTAGCCTCCTCGTGGGCTACCCGCAAGGTAGCCCTACGTCAGTAGCCCCCGAGTGCTTGATCGAATCTCAGAGTCGAACAAAGGACTCCTTCTTCCTGGACGCGCCATTGGATTGCTTGATCTTGAGCTTAAACTCGAATTTCTTCAGTCGAACCAGCCGCTCCCGATGGGAGTAATCTGTGCAGTCGAATTACTTTGACTTCTTCTTGTGAAGCTTGCTTCTATTCAGCCTGCTTTGGCTTACTTGTTGGATGGATTCGGCTGCTTAAGCTTACTGTGTTGCCACTCGAAAGGTTACTTCGGGTGCTCGGATCCCTGGCTGATCTTACCTTGTTGATTTCAGCTGTGAAGCTTACCACTCGAATGAATCTTTCGAGTTTTTTCGGTTAATTTCGGAGCCGTTGGCTTGGTGACGTCATTGATGACGGTTTTGCTGCACGCCTCTGCGCCCGATGGGACGTGACGTGGTGGGCCCCGCTGTCAGAGCTGACCACGTCCACAGTTGTCACGTCTCCGGAGTGGGCGCGAAATTTGCGCGGCACGATGACGACGCCTCGGTTCTCGTGCGTAGTGGAGGAAGTTGGCGGCGACGATTGGTTTCTCCGTGCGACACGTGGACGGCTGGATGCTCTCGCTCGGAGCCCTTGCTTGATGGACGGTTGAGATGCCGATCCTCGAGGAATAAGTACTGCGCCTTGGCCTTTGGTATGTCATCTTCTCCAATCGATTCTTGCCTTCCCTCTCCTCTTGCGCTCTGCCATTTCCGCCGCCGTCCCGAGCTCAAAGCAATCTGTCCATGCTCCCTGCGACCTAGGCGATGGGCAAGCCGAAGGGCGCTGCTGGCTCCTCCGCCGCCGCCGCCGACGACGCTGGGGTGATGAAGAAGCCCGAGGGCGATTGGCAGAGGTCGTCGATGAAGAGGCCCGATGCGGAGCTGCTCCGCGCGCAAGGCCTGCTGCCACCTGCGGACGAAGTCCAGGTACGAGTCCCTGGCAAATAAGTGTTTCCGACTCCCCGCGATGGGGAGCGCGATTGCTTCGCGGACTTCATTCCGCGTGGCTTCGGGTTCCCCATGCACGATTTCGTGCGCGGACTCCTGTATGCCTATGGGGTTCAGATCCATGATCTGACCCCCAATGGCGTTGAGCATCGCGGGCTTTATCGTGCTATGCGAGTGCTTCTTGGGCGTCGCGCCCCACTGGGCACTGTGGAAGTCGCTCTTCCTCGTTCGCAAGAACGTGGGGAAGGGTGGCCTGACCTTCCCAGTGGGCGGCTTCGGAATCCAGGTGCGCGGTGATATCGCGTACTTTCAGATGAAGAAGTCCGACTCCGTCCAAGGGTGGCGCCGGAGATGGTTCTACGTCCAGTCGAACGACGACGGACTGGACGCATTCGACGGCAAGCGCGGACTGCGGAAGACCGGCGCCTGGGCGCACCCGCTGTCTGCCGTGGAGAAGGAGGCTGTGCGGCCCCTGCTGTCCCTGCTGCACGAGCTGACTCAGACCCTTGGGCGTGATGCGGGTGGCGTCTTTCTGATGGCCACCTTCTTCCGTCTTCGGGTGCAGCCACTCAGCGCCCGGCCTCACCCGATGTGGGCCACCGAAGGCGTTAGCGCCAAGCCGCTGGATGACGAGGAGGTGGAGGCCAACGTCAGGTCCATCACCAACCTCCGAGCCGCGGACGCATGCAACGTCAATTGCCCGATTTCTCCTTACGGGGCCGCGAAACCCGTTCCTGAGGTGAGTCTGATCTTGCTCTCTTTCTGTACTTGTTCGACTTGAGTCTACTTTGCATTTTGATTCGACTTGCGTCTACTTTGCTTTGGGGTCGGGCTCTGTTCATCAGCTATCCTCCTCTCCCTGAGAACGGACCCGACGATGAATCGAAGTTCGTCGAGGAGGAGGACGAGGACGAAGAAATCCCTTCCGCACATTCTCCCCGCGATGAGGTGGAGGAGGAAGACGAAGTGGAGGAACCCACGAAGAAGAAGCGGAAGCTTCCGAGTCGCGGCGAGTCTGCCACCGCGTCGTCGCCAGCCAGGGGTGTGGGTGTTGCTGAGGAGGAGACCGTGGCGACGTCCCCGGGTGCGCAATCTTCGGGTGGCTGGGAGGAACCTCTCAACGTTCCTCCAGTCAGCTCTGCAGCGCCACGGTCATTCGCGCGGATGCCCTCGCCTTCTCTGTCGAGCTTCGACGACGCCAGCACCCCCAGGTTAGTTTCTTTGCAACATGTTCTTCGAGTAGTACTTTACAGGTTCGCCGTTTAGTTGACTTGTGTTCTTGATTTTGCCGCAGCCACCGCTCTGACAACGTCAGCTCCCCCCTTCGGGACACGGAGCTTACTTCTGGCCCTTCGACTGGGCGGGAGACGCCTGTGGTGGTGGAGAAGGTGCATGTTGAGGCCGCCGGCCTGGCCTCGTCTAGCCGGGCTCCTCCTTCGGCTGCCGAGGACCTTGAGCTCCTGGACCACGTAAGTCTTCTCGTGTTTTCCTTGTATTTCTGATTTCTCATCGGGTGCGCGATCAGCGCTCCCGATGGGAGTAGCCCCCGAAGGTGTGGGTGACTAGTATAGTCGCCCGCAACTTTATTGACACCTTGCTCTTTTTTATTTTCAGCCATACTATCGCCAGCAGCTCGACGCAGCCGCGGCTTATGTTCGCCTGGAGAAGGAGAGGGACCAACTGCGTTCCTCGCTGGACCAGGCTACTGGCCGGGTGGATGAGCTTGAGAAGGCTCTTCGTGAGTCTCGAGAGCGGGAGCTGGCGCGGGTCGCCCAGGAGAAAACTCAAATCGGTCGTCTCCTTTCACTCGCCGTTGTTCTTGGGGGTGAGTGTCGGCTTGACGCTTACTGAGTCTTCGTTCCTTTTCTTGTCCTGACTTTGAATTTCGGCGCAGAGACTTGCGGTGGAGCTCCTCCAGAAGACGCGTCGAGTGACACGGTCGACTTGGCGACCGCGGTTGGCTTCTTCGACCGGGTTTGCGCCTACGCCTCGGATGCCCTGAAGAAGTCGACCGGAGCTCTGGCCGTGGTGCATCAGAGCATTTTCCCGGGCAACCAGCCGCCAGCGACCGTGGACGCTCTGGCTGCACCGTTTGGGGACGCGACCACCATCGCCGACTTCACGCGGTCGCAGACGGTACGCGGCTCCGAGCTCACCTTCCAGCTCCTATTAGGCCACCAAGTTCCAGGTGACTTCGAGAAGGTCGTCAGCGGTTTTCCTCGCAAACCCGATGGCCGAACCGCGTCGCTGAGTGGCGTGAAGGAGCGCGCCTCGCAGCTGGCTGCGCAGCCTGTGGCAGTCTTCGAGAGGGCCCTTGCTAAGGCGACTGAGGCGGCTGCTCGGAAGGGCCGTTCCCGGTCGCAGTCCGCGGCCTTAGAGTAGGCATAGTTGTAGGGATGCGGCAGTCGCTGTGACCTGTATTTTGAACTTCATGTTTGTAATGAATATTGCCCTGTCGGGTCTTTTGCTCTTCAGTATTGATTTTGCTGACTTTTCTGTCTTCTGAGTTGAACTGTGTTTGGCAGTCGCATTTCTGTATTGACTCTGCGTATTCCTGACAGAGTGCCGTGCGCGATGATGCTCCACCTTCTCCCTTGGCCAAGCCGAGTGGCGCGGCTTCCTCTTCGGGTGCTCGCCGTCGTCGGGCGGCGCCGGCTCCTCCGCGCAGTGCAAATGATCAGCGGGTAATCACCTATTTGAGGAACAAGGTGGTGGAGCTTGAGGCGACCCTGAAGAATACGGAGCGACTGTTGCAGCGCTCCCAGTCGCATCCCACGGCGGAGTTCTCACGTCGTGAAGATTTTTTACTTGGAGAGATGGACCTGATCAGTCGGCAGTTGCAGGGTATGTATCATGTTGGCGGCTGCCGTCACCGTTGTTTGTCCTTCTCGTTCTGACTTGCAGTTCGTGTGCGCAGATGTTAATCCTGATTGGGAGGCCGAGCGGGCTCGCGTTGAAGAGCGAGTCACTCGAGAGGCGTCCGGCGACTCCTATGAAGCTCGCCAGTTCTGGGTGAACAAGTCGAGGGGGCGCGTCCTTGCCACCATGCTTGATCGTTCGTGGCGCGCTGCCTTTCTTCTGGAGAGCTGCCGGGAGACACTTTGGCACGTCAACCGCGTGTACTTCCCGCATAATGCGCAGCCGAACGGGTTGCCTGCCTTGCTGGAGAGGTTCCGCGATGGCGAAGGGCTGAAGGAAGTTGTCGACGCTCAGCTTGTGGCTGGTGCAAACGCGGCGCTGGCGTACGTTCGGATGCACCGGCCACATCTTCCGCTTGAGCGGGTGCTTGAAGGCCTGCCAGGTGACGACGACTTCGACGAGACCTTACCGGCTGCGCGCCGGATTATCCGGCAAGTTCAGGACTTGAGCGAGCGGCTTGTAGGTCCTCTCGATGCGCCAAAGGCTGAACCTGCAGTTTAGAGTAGCTGTCGTCTGATGCACAGGGTTAGCCATAGAGGGCAAGTATGCTTGTGTAAATATAATGTAACAGATTACAGTACTTTTTCGAGTAATGAGAATTGATCTGTTTATTCGAAAGTGAGGGTGCCTGATTCGATTTGCGACCTGTATGGCGCATCTGCCGAGTGTGCTAAGCAGCGGCCTAGGTTTTTCAAGTGTTACCTGTATGCCGCGGTCTCTGATTTTATTAGGTGGCGACTTAGGATTTGTAACTTGACCTGTACGGCGCAGCCCCCGAGTCGTTCAAGTGGTGGCCTAGGATTTTGAAAAATTCCTGTCTGGCGCAGTCCCCGAGTAGGTCGAGTGAAGGCCTAGGATTACAAGTGTTACCTGTTTGGCGCAGCCCCCGAGTATGTCGGGTGGTGACCTAGGATTTGGAACTTGACCTGCACAGCGCAGCCCCCGAGTAGGTTCGAGTGGCGGCCGAGGATTTTTCTGAGTCCTGTTTGGCGTAGCCCCCGAGTAAGTCGAGTGGTAGCCTAGGGTTGCAAGTGTGACCTGTGTGGCGCAGCCCCCGTGGGTTGCGGGTGGCGCCTTAGGATTTTGGACTTGACCTGTATGGCGCAGCCCCCGAGTCGGTCGAGTGGCGGCCTAGGATTTTTGATTATTTGCTTGTGTGGCGCAGCCCCCGAGTAAGTTGGGTGGCGGCCTAAGCTTTTATTTCAACCTGTATGGCGCAGCCCCCGAGTGGTTCGGGTGGCGACCTAGGATTTTTTGGCGTGCTTGTATGGCGCAGCCCCCGAGTGGTTCGGGTAGCGGCCTAAGCTATTATTTCAACCTGTGTGGCCAGCCCCCGAGTGGTTCGAGTGGCGGCCTAGGATTTTTGAGCTTCTTGAGTGACGGGAAAAAGGAGACATATTTTCTTCAAATCACTTTATTGATTCTTGCGAACAGGCCGCCTCATTAAAAACCTTCCAGTCCCCTCAGGTACCCTTGTAAGGAAAAGAGTGCGTCTGAAACCTGCCGCGCTGACTTTCTTGTACAATGCTTGCTTTGAACTAGGCGTAGAACCGGCGGAGTTGTGCTACGTTCCACGGGTTGCTGCAGTCCGCTCCTGTCTTCGAGTCCTTTAGGCGGTATGCTCCATTGCCTATTGCTTCTGTTACGATGTACGGGCCCTCCCATGGGGAAGCGAGCTTGTGCACCTTCTTTTGCTTGAGTCGAAGAACCAGGTCGCCTGCCACGAACGCTCTTGGTCGCAGCCTCCGAGTATGATAATTACGCAGGTCCTGCTGATACACTGCTGATCGTGCCAGGGCGATGTCGCGTGCTTCGTCCAGGGCGTCTCTGCTGTCTTCGAGTGCTTCCTCTGCTTCTGACTCGTCGTAGGCGACTACTCTTGGTGCGTCAAACTTGATGTCACAGGGGAGGACCGCTTCTGCACCATACACCATGAAGAATGGCGTGTACTGGGTAGATCTATTCGGCGTTGTTCGCAGACTCCAGAGGACTGATGGCAGTTCTTCCACCCATGCGCCCGCTGCGCGTTTTAGGGGTACGCGCAGTCGCTTCTTGATGCCGTTGCAGACTAAGCCATTGGCCTTCTCTACTTGTCCGTTGGACTGCGGGTGCGAGACCGACGCGTAGTTGAGCTTGATCCCCTGCTCTGAGCAGAAGTCTTTGAATTCCTCGGCTGTGAAGTTCGAGCCGTTGTCGGTGATGATCCCGTTAGGTACTCCAAACCTGAAGATGATTGATCTGATGAAGTTGACCGCTGTGGACGCAGTCGAACTTGTGATGGGCACGGCTTCGATCCAGGAGGTGGGTATGACCTCCGGGTGAGGATTTCTTCAGCGGGCCCACCATGTCCAGGCCCCATTGGGCAAAGGGCCAGGCTAGTGGTATTGTTTTGAGCTCCGATGCTGGGGCGTGCGGCTTGTTGGTAAATTCCTGGCACCCTGTGCATTTCTTCACCAGCTCCTCGGCGTCCTACATGGCTGTGAGCCAATAGAACCCGGCTCGTAGCGCCTTGGCCACCAGTGCCCGGCTGCTTGCGTGATGTCCGCATGTACCCGCGTGAATGTCGAGTAGGATGGCTTGGCCGTCGACTGGATCTATGCACCTTTGCAGGATTCCTGATATGCTTCTTTTGTAGAGTTCCCCGTTGATGACGGTGAAACTTTTGGAGCGTCTGATGATGCGCTTTGCTTCGACTGGGTCAGCTGGCAGCTTCTGGTGCAGTATGTATGCCAGGTATGGTCCTGTCCATGTGGCTTCGACTAGAATGACTCCCATGGGGACCTTGTCTTGGCTTGGCGGGTTGGCATCGCCTTTTGTGGTTGCAGTGCTTGCTGTACCCTGAGTCTTGATGGATCTTTGTGTGATGCACTCGAGGAAAACGCCGGGTGGGACTGACACCCTGTCCGAGCCCATGTTAGCTAGGGCGTCGGCTTCCTCGTTGCTTTCACGGCCGATGTGGCGTAGCTCGCAGCCGTCGAAGTTTCCTTCCATCTGATTGTAGAGGTCTCTGTAGGCGATCATGTTGTCAGCGATGGCGTCGCAGGACTTCATGGTTTGCTGTACCACCAGGTAGGAGTCGCCGTAGATCATGAGGTGCGTGGCGCCGCAGTTCTTGGCCATCCGCATGCCGTGGATCAGGGCCTCGTACTCGGCTTCGTTGTTGGACGGCGTCGGAAAGTCCATCTGTAGGACATATTTGAGCTTGTCGCCTTTGGGGGAAATGAGCACGACTCCTGCCCCGGCTGACTTGAATTTCTTGGAGCCATCAAAGTACATTGTCCATGCGTTGGACAAGTCGGGGACGTTCGGTAGCTGGGCTTCTATCCACTCAGTGGTGAATTCTGGGAGGACTTGGGCCTTGATGGACTTCGGGTGAGCATACTTCAGTCCCCATGGTCCTAGTTCGACAACCCACTTGGCGACTCGTCCTGTCGCGCGCTGATTTGTGAGGATGTCTGCTAGTCCGGAGGAGCTTACCACCGTGATTGGGTGCTCGGAGAAGTAGTGGACGACCTTTCTGGAGGTCAGGAAGACTCCGTGTGCGAGCTTCTGGTAATGCGGGTAATTCTGCTTGGACAAGGTGAGCACTTCGCTAAGGTAGTAGACGGGCCTCTGCACCGGGTGGCTGTGCCCTTCCTCTTCGCGTTCGACTACGAGCACCGTGCTCACCACCCTGTTTGTTGCTGAGACGTACAGGTAGAGCGGCTCGTTTTCCAGTGGTGCCACGAGGACCGGAGAGGTTGTCAGTGTCTTCTTGAGATGGTCGAATGCGTCCTGCGCCTCTTGCGTCCACTCGAACTTGTCTGACTTCTTCATCAGTTGGTAGAAGGGTAAGGCCTTCTCTCCCAACTTACTAATGAACCGGCTAAGAGTTGCGACTCGGCCGGCTAATCGTTGCACCTCCCTGAGCTTCGTTGGTGCTGGCATTGTGAGTATGTTCTGCACCTTCTCGGGATTTGCTTCGATTCCTCTGGCGGATACAAGGTAACCTAGTAGCTCTCCGGCTGGCACGCCGAACACGCACTTCTCTGGATTGAGTTTGATCTGGTACACATCCAGTGCGGCGACGACCTTGCGTAGATCGTGGACTAGGGTATCCTCCTTCCGGGTAGTGACGACGATATCGTCGACGTAGACTTGGACGATCTGCCCGATTAGCCCCTTGAGGCATGCTTGCATTGTCCGCTGGTAGGTGGCACCTGCGTTCTTTAACCCGAACGGCATCGTCTGGTAGCAGAAAACGCCGTCGGGTGTGATGAAAGCTGTTTTCTCTTCGTCCTCGACCTTCAGCCTGATCTGCTGGTAACCTGAATAGGCGTCCAGAAAAGATAGGCGTTCGCAACCTGCAGTCGAGTCGATGATCTGGTCTATCCGCGGGAGCGGGAAGTGGTCTTTGGGGCAGCATTTGTTGACTGCGGTGAAGTCCACGCACATGCGTAGTTTCTTCGTCTTCTTTTTCTCAACTAGAACCGGGTTAGCGACCCAGTCCGAGTCCTTGATCTCTCGGATGAACTTGGCGTGCAGTAATCTGTCGACTTCCATGGTGATAGCGTCTCGTTTGGGTCCTGAGAAGCGTCGCATGGATTGCTTGACTGGCCTCGCGTCCTTGTGGACTTTTAGCGAGTGCTCGGCGAGTTCCCTGGGTATCCCTGGCATGTCAGAGGGTTGCCATGCAAAGATTTTCCAGTTCTCACGTAGGAACCCGACGAGCGCGCTTTCCTATGCGGGGGTCAAACTCGATGAGACTTTGACCATCTTTCCACTGTCAGTCGGATGGACTTGGTGGGTGACGGTGTCGTCATTCGTGTTGAACGCTGCGTCTTTGGCAGGCTTCTTGCGAGCCGGGAAGACGGTCTTGTCGTTGTCGGCTGATATGGCTTTGAACCGCTCTTCGACGCCGAAGGACTCGGAGATCTTGGCAAACTCGCGGTCGCAGCTGTTGGAGAGCCCAAAGTCGCCGCGGACGGTGATTACTCCTTTTGGCCCGGGTAGCTTTATCATCAGGTAGGCGTAGTGGGGTACCGCCATGAACCTAGCAAAGCTTGGGCGTCCTAGGATGGCATGGTATTGTGACTTCCAGTCGACGACCTCAAAGTCTATCGACTCCTTCCTGAAGTGTTCGGGTGTACCGAGGATGACGTCGAGTGTGATTGTTCCCATGGGCGTGATTGCTTGCCCTGGTACTATGCCGTGGAAGGTGGTCTCCGATTCCGGCAATTTCTCTGTCGACCTGTTCATTCGCCTGAGGGTATCGGCGAATATGATGTTGATGCCACTGCCCCCGTCCAGGAACACCTTCTTCAGGCTGTAGTCGCCGATCAAAGCCTCAATCACGAGTGCGGCGTGCCCTGGTCGGACTACCTCCGCTGGGTGATCTGCCCTGGAAAATGTGATTGGTGTCTCCGACCCGCGCAGGTAGTCTGGTACCGCGCGCGGGCTGTTGATGGCTTGGAGTACTTGGCGTGTGATGATTTTCTGCCTCCTGTTCGACGGTGGTCCCTTCTGGATCATGTTCAACTGTCCCCGTGCGGCTGGGTACGCGTCGGCTGCTGCCGACGGACCTTGTTGCTGCTGCTGCGGTTGGGGGAACGCTCCTGCCGCCTGCACTTGATTGTTGTTTGCGGGTGCTGCCTGGATGGCTAGCTGCGGTGCCGCTTGTATGGCCTGTACTGGGGCGATGATTTGCTGCATGGCGTGGTAGATTTTTCTTGCTTTGCGACAATCCTTTAACAAGTGGTTTGAACCCCACTTTCCTGTTGCGGGGTTGCGGAACGAGTGATGCTTACAGGGTTGCATCAGTTCCTCTGCTGGGGTCAACGGGCGCTTCCACTCGCGCTTCTGACTTCCCTCATTGTGGTCGATGCTGCTGCTGCCACAGTTGTACTGATTCGAGCTTGGCTGCCGACTCTGCTCGTACTGTCGGCTGCTGTCACGTTTGTCTTCGCGGGGGGTTTCGTACCCTGCCGCTACTAACTCGATTGAATCGTGGGTGTAACGTGCCTTCTTCTTTTGACGTGCCTCGCGCCAGTTGCTTGTCTCACCTTCCTTTTTGGGTGAAGTTTCGCGGACATAGTCCTCTCCTTCGGCCCATTGGTTGGCTGTCTTCATCAGTTCTATTGTGGTGTTCGGCTGGAGCCTACCGAATTCCTCTCGGAGGTCGCGGCGAGCGACGCCATGCATGAAAGCGTCCATCACTCGATCCTCTGATACGGGTTCCATGGTATTGCGGAGGAGTGTCCACCTCTGGATGTAAGAGCGGAGCGACTCGTCCTTCCCTTGCTTGCAGGCCTGTAACTCAATGTAGGTCGTTGGCCTGGCGAATGTTCCTGAGAAACTCTTAATGAAGTTATCTTGGAATTCCTCCCATGTCCGGAAAGAGTCCTTGGGTTGGCTTGTGAGCCACCCGCGTGCCGAGTCTGTCAGCATGAGCTGGATGTACTGCATGGCTGTAGTCGATGTTCCGCCTTGACAGGTGCAAGCGATGAGGTAGTCCTCGAGCCATAGTTTTGGGTCTTGCTTCCCGTCGTATTTTGGTGTGCCCGCCGTCAACTTGAAGCCTTTAGGCATGCGGGTGTCGCGGATGTTGAAGGAAAAGCATGCTGCGCCACACGGCTCGAAGTCGCGGTCGGCGTGGTCGTTTGCGTGTGCCACGCTAGCCGAACGTTCCTTGCGGTTGCGGTCCACCGTCTTCTGCGTCAGGACGTCACGGAGGTCCTTGATTGCTTGTCGCTGCGCCGCTGGGGCGCCCGACGTCGTTGGCTCAGTCGCTCTGTTGCTTGGCCCCTTGGCCGCCAGAGCCTCCTCGATTGGCCTTATGGAGGCAATTTGTTGTTTGTGGAGAAGGGAGCGTGCGTCTCCCTCCGGAGGCTGCGTGAGCCGGAGGTATGTCTCGACTGATATCAGGGCGGCATACGCCGTCTTCGGGACGGGTATCCCATTCTCGTCTTCGGTGACGAAGGACGAGTCGAGGTTGCGGGTGAGCCTTGTTCGATCGGCTTCTGCCATGTGGGGGACACGGGCTCTGGTTCGCCGTGCTCCCTGATTCACCTCTGTGGAGGATGTGAAGGAGAGAGCAACTCGCCTGGCACTCGACGCATCCGCGTCCCTTTTGCGCCTGAGAAGTTCGGCCTTTTCGGCGCGAATTCGTTCGCCTTCCTTGCGTAGCAAGTACTGGACCGCCAGGTGATCGTCTCGAGGTGCGTTGGGTGGCGGGAACGTGCCCTCGTCCACATGCTTCATGGCTTGGATCGCCATATCACGCGTGATGACAAGTTTCGTCTGGTCCGGCATGTCCACCTCCAGTGGGTATGCGGGTTCGTCTTCGTCGTCATGCGGCGCTGTGCCGGCCATGAAGACTTGCTTGGGGTAGGCATGGATTGCAGAGTTGGTGCTGCCGCTGCTACTTCTGTCACCCGCTTCTTGCTCGGGGTCGAAAATTGCCGCAACGTGGCGCGCGGCGCACCCGATGTCGCGTCTCTTCGCGATTGTCCAAGCGCTCACACTTGCCGGGGCGAGTGCGATTGGCTTGGGGTAGACCTGGTATTTCCATGAAGACGGGGGCGCGCGTGACATGGTTGTCGGACGCGGGCCCCTGGTTGGCCGCGCGGGTGCGACGGTGGGGGTGGATCTTGACTTGATCGACCGCACAACCGAGGTTGGCGTAGCGGACTCGATTCGCGCGGTCGTTGCCGAGATTGTCGTTGTAGATGTCCTCTTCGCGGGTGCAACTGGCGCGACCTCTGCGGGTGCGACAGATGCGATCTTCGCGGGTTCGGCAGATGCGATCTCTGCGGGTGCTGCGGTCGCGATCTCCGCAGGTGCGTTGGGTGCGATCTCCGCGGGTGCGGCAGATGCGATCTCAACGGGTCCAGCGGGCGCGATGGTCGGCGATTTTGGGGACGCCGTCGCGCGTAGCGCAGCAGTCGTAGACCTGAGTATACCACGACTATCTATGCAGCAGAATATGGAGCCGAAGGTAATGTGTATACCTTTGTCCAGATCGGCGTACACCGATTGATGAGTTGGCGAGTGGACGACGTACTCGAAGGAGCCGAATCGGATCGACTCCCTGACGGCGGATGCGCCGATCTTCATTGCCGATGGAGCCGGTGCGACCATCATCCTAACACTTGTTGAACTTCCCACAGACGGCGCCAATTGACGAGGTGCTAGCTCGACAAGTCCCAGGGTTGTGCACCCCGGGTTGATTGATGGGGAGAGAGGAGAGTGTAAGGTGATCACGACGGCTGACAAGCGAGGTTTACCCAGGTTCAGGCTCCCGGAGGATAACACCCTACTCCTGCTTTTCTGGTTATTGATGCGAGTAGCGATTACAATGGCGAGATTGCGATCTCGCTAGGGTTTGTGGTTCTCAGCGTGTCCTCTAGGACGGGCAACCCTCCTGGATTTATAGGCAGCCAGGTCTCGGGTGGTCGGTACAGATACGGTAGGTTACAAGTCTTAACCGAGTTGGACTAGGATATGATATACCCCGAGTGGGTCTTCTGCGGGCCTTTCCATCCTTGGCGCGGCCCAGGTAGCCTCCTCGTGGGCTACCCGCAAGGTAGCCCTACGTCATGAGGATTGGAGAAGATCGCGTCACGAAGGCTCGGGCACAAGTGCTGAAGCGCCAATTTCACAAGTTACAGATGGAGGAAACGGAATCGGTGAACGATTACGCTATGCGTCTCACCACGTTGGTAGGATAGATCCGCGCACTTGGTGCAAAGCTTGATGAAGTCGAGGTCGTGGAAAAGTTTTTCAGCTCAGTTACTGATAAATTCACGTACATCATCGGCACGCTCGAGCAGATCACCGACATCGAGGACATGACCATAACGGAGGCGATTGGACGCTTGCGGACGTGGGAAGAAAATTCTCGTGGTTGTCGGAGAGGCCAAGGAGGAGGCGGGGATCAACTCATGTACTCACGCGCTGACTGGGAAGCCCCAAGAAGCAAAGGAAAGCGTGATGGTGAAGAATCAAGCGACTCGGACAACGACGGACACCATGTGAAGGGCAAAGGAAAAGGCAAGTCACATGGACATGGCAAAGGTGATCAATCTAACGAGCAGATGCCACGGAACTTGGATATGTCCAAGGTCAAGTGCTACAACTGCAATACGATGGGTCATTTTGCAAAGCAATGTCCGGAGCCCAACAAGCGGGACTTGAGAGCAAACTTGGTGAAGTATGAAGACGACGATCCAACTCTTCTAATGGCCAAAGTTTGTGATCTCACCCAAACGGTGGTTGTGAAGCCAAACCGGAAGGTGGTACTTCAAGAGAAGAAGGTAACACCGAAGTTATCCGGGAACGAGGACACAAGCAACCAAGGTGACCGAGGTGATCATGATCACCACGATGCGGACACCGACGACGACATGGGTGAAGATCTTGGCAACGATATTGCAGATGAGGCGTTGCATGGTGATCAAAATCACAACGAGGCGCAAAGTGACAACGACCGCAACGACGATGGTCACGGTCACGACGACTACGCCGGTGATACGGATGCCAACGACCCGACGCCAAGCATGCCAAGTTATTCACCATCTTCCTCAATCGCATCGACATCGACACAATTTGTTTCTCCTAACGTCGAGGAGCCGACAAATTTTGTAGAGACGAGCAATGATCCAAGTTGGAAGCACGCCATGGACGAGGAGATGAAGGCGATTGAGAGCAACAATACTTGGTCCTTGGTAACCCGACTTCCGAGCCATAAGCCTCTTGGTTTGAAGTGGGTTTACAAGTTGAAGAAGGACACGAAGGGTGTTGTTGTGAAGCACAAGGCAAGACTTGTTGCGAAGGGCTACGTACAACGTCAAGGAGTTGATCATGAGGAGGTGTTTGCACCGGCTGCTCAACTCGAGATCGTGAGGCTGCTCCTAGCTTTGGCAGCACAAGAGGATTGGAAGGTTCATCACATGGATGTTAAGTCCGCATTCCTCAACGGTGATCTCACGGAAGAAGTGTACGTTGAACAACCCCTCGGCTACGAGAAGAAAGACGAAGAAGAGAAGGTTTACAAGTTCAAGAAGGCACTATATGGGCTCAAGCAAGCGCCACGAGCTTGGAAGTCAAGGTTAGACCAAAGTTTGGAAGTCAAGGTACAAACAAAATTGTTCTACACCTATCGAAAATGTTTTGGTATCAAAATATCACTTATGTGAGTAACATCCTTGGTAGTTTGAGATTTATGGACAATTGATAATCATGCCATATGCTGAAGCACTGATGTAAGTGATATCAAATTTGTAAATTGAACTATAGTCTAACATATAATGTTAGGTCATTACGTGAGGTTAGTTATCTTTGATAAAAAATCGTTGGATCAAAATAAAACAGTATGTTCTCCTTAATAGGTAGGTCACATACTCATGAAATAGTGAAAACTATCATGTTATATGTTTCTTCCTCCAGTTAACTCACTCTATATCACCATGTGCAACATTTTAGAAAATGAACCCGATGCAATTTTGACAATTATTTTATATATATAGTGCCAAAGGTAAATTATTGTCTTCTAGGCAATTCATTAACATTTTCATACATGGATAGTCATAGTTAGAGAACTGCTACTATGAGTTTTCCGGAATCTTCACTTATCCTTATCTTCATCCCATGGCTCTACATATTGATCACATGTATTTAATGTGTTACGCAAAAAAAAAGGTCACTTGGATAGCTTATTTCAAGACTCTTAATACAATTGAAATGACATTTTTTTATGTTGATGTCGTTACATGAGAGAAATTCATATAGACAGTCAAAGTATGTCTACCATATAAAGCAATCATATCTGTCAAATTAATTCATAAGAATTAAGTGTACACTTTTCACTTCCACATATTAAAAATTGTGTCGGCATGTTGTGTTGATACTAAATATGAAACATAACGATCCACATTATTGGTGACTTGGCCTTCTGTGTATCATTATTAGTGACTTGGCCTTGCGTGTATCATGACTGGGCATCTTTATGTCATTAAGCAAGTTCCCGTAGATAAAGCGGCTAAAGGCGTCATGTCATTTATATTACAAATGACTCAAAAGTCTGAACTCCTATAGGCGTTTAGTGAGATGTTAGTCCGATGGCAGTCCAATATATTTGTTTTTATGTGTATTCAATAATAAAAAAATTGTATGTACTACGACCAGTGTCGTGACTTCATTAAGTTTTAAATTCCACGACTCCATTTCTACAAGTGTTATTTGAGTTGGTTTGGTCTCATGACTATCAAATAAATTTGTCATAGTACTCAATCATGAAAATAATATTCTCCCTTAGCTCATAGTTAACATGTTTGTTAACCTTATAATGTTTTATTAAAGATATATAAAAAACCATTTATTATATAAAATGAATATTATTAGAATTATCGTATTTTTTATTTTATACAAATTTAATGTTATGAATGTTGAGTTTTCACTTTTGGCATTTATTGCTCTATTGGTAAACTTCTAGAAAATTGGATATTAACTAAACTCAGAAACACATGATAAATAAAATAAAGAAAATACATAGTGGTTATTTTAATTATATGTAAGCTATTCATATAATAGCAGCTCATATCGTTTTCCACCATGTTTTCAGTTTTTTCTTTTTATATAGAAATCACCTTTTAACCATGGTAGCTTTTTCAGGGGTAAAAAAAGTAGTTAGTCTCGTACATGACCGGGTTTGTAAACGTATTATCCCATGAAAGTACCTGCTTAATGGAAAACCCATGAAAAAGGAGTATATTTGCCATCATGTTTGAGTTAGATTATTTTCACTTTTAGCTGTTATTTTCCAGCCAAGTCATGTCGAACTATTTAAACTCTTATTTTTAAAAATAATTTTTGCCATAATTTTTAGGTCTAACTAATACATAAAATTTCAATTCTTTGTATGTATATATTTTTCTTTTACCTCCTAGAAATATCGAAATAATAATTCGAGCTTACTTTACCGGTTTCAATGTCCAAAACTTCTTCCGTTCAGTTTCTTATACATGTGGGCAGTTTTTTTTTGCGGCCGGCCGGAACACGGATCGGTCCTTTGGTTTAGCTAATCTCGTATGTTTTGTTTTGTTTTGTTTGGTTACTACCGTCGCGACCACGATCGAGCGAATAAAAACTGCTTTTGGCTGCTGACATCACATACGTACCACCAGATGCTGCTGTTTTAAACAACGTGTTAGATATATTACTAAATACTAGCAAAATGTCCGTGCGTTGCAACGGACATAAAATAAATTAACACAATTTTTACAATCCTACAAACATTTTAATTTTTTAAACAGAAATTTAGCCATGGTTACTCGTGCAGTCCACTCTTTTCTTACAGAAAATTGTGATAAAAAATCTCAATTTAAATACTAAATAGCAAATACAACATATGTACTAAGGAGACAAAGTATAATGTTTCACACAAACAAATTGTTATATTCCAATTAATGCTTGTGCATCCCACACCATAATTGAGTATTCAATACACCACATCCAAAAATCAAACAAAGTAGAAACCTTCTCATGATTGCAAGTGAATTTAAAATTAAAAGGCTAAGGGATACAATTATACGACGATGCAGCCATCTACTTCATTAACATCATAAAACCTTCAAAATGTATGCTAAAACCGACTGCTATCGTTGAATAAAAGTGTGTGAGATAACTCGGTGAGCTACTATTGGTGTTTGCTAGAGCTTGTAAAATATGTCTGCACAAGAGTAGCATGAATTAAGCGCACTGCCCTATCAGTAAATGCACCAGCAAGGCTCACGCCGCCAACCTTCTACTCTCACCAAGATAGTTTTGGACCGGCGAATTTACTGGTCATATAACATAATGTATCTTCCCCTTCGACACTGGCACGAGCCACAACAGAGTGGAGCCATGGGCGTGCTGGCCTGTTCCGTGCGCCTCTCTGCCATGGAACAACATAGCATAGTAAGAACATAAAGAAACAAACACAGGGTCGTACGATAAAAGGTTACTTCGACGTAAGCCCTCCCTTGCCCAGAACTCTCTTGAACACATAGCCCAAGCTGTAGCACATAGTCTGCCACAACACTACATTTGAAACATGAAATTCAGCATGTGTTATGGAAAATAAATTTGAGAGATCGGAAGTCCTCACCTTAAGAGTAAAGAGGTATGACACGATGTTCAGGACTTACGTTTTCCAAAAGAAGTATGACACCTACAGATCACTTTTTTTTTGATACAATGATCACATTATATATGATTATTGGAACGGAGGTAGTACATAACAGAGCAGATTTGAAGTTTACTTCTGTAAGAATTTTCCATGGAACATGTATTGTAGCAGGACTGCAGGAGTACATTGGACGAAAATAATTAGTGAATCATATTCGTTTCCTAAGCAGCATATACAAATCTGTAACATCTACCGCTAAACTGATAAGACTAATTTATATGTTGAATCAGATTAAGCAAGAGGGAAAATATCATCTACAACACAATCAAGCTCACGTTTTGATCTTGTGGAAAATCGTTTCACACACATGAACTACACCTATGGTTCCTCTCCGTTATGTGCAATGAAATCAGCACAAGACAGGAAATAATAATCCACACAGGAGGACGAACCGTTCTGCTGCCTCTAGACCTGAAGGACAGAACAGAAGAACTAAATCCAAAAAGGTTAAAATGGATCTGGTAGACGAAGTGTACCTGTCGGCCAGGTAGATGAGGAACTTGCCGTTGGGGCGGCCGCGAAAGGACTCGCACTGGCCGGCCACCCCACCGGGCTGTCTCTGTTCTTGTCGTCGGAGCTGGCAAGATCGATGCACCGCCAGAACATGTTATTCTCGACAGCAACGCGTCGCCACGACCTGCACGCGATGCCTTCTCCACGGAGGATGTCGGCCTGCGGGATCTTGCTGAGGATTGCGCACAGGGCGTTGCTGTGCAGAGACGCCCAGTTCCTCCACGCCGCTGGTGAAGTTTTTTTTTGGAGGTGTACGAGAAGATGCGAGTCACGGGGGTGGGTGGAAGCGTTGACCGTTTTTCTAGGATCGGACTGCGGGTTGATTTCATAAATCGTGAGGGACTAAATTGTAAAAACACCACGACGTACCGGACACCTTAACGAACATTATATAGTAGAGATATTATGTGACTACTAAGTTGACATATAATTTCAACCATATATTTTAGATCTAACTATTAAATTTAATTAAAATGATGTGGCTTAACCCGGTGATTCGAAAAACTAACTCATTTTGCTTTTAGTATATAACTAGAAGGATGGTCCTCGCAAATACGAGGGCAAGTCTTTATATTAATACTATGTAGTGACGGATAACAATTATATTTTTAGGGGATGTGGTATGAAAATTTAGTCGCCCAAATGTTATGTTAAATAAAATATCACGTTTATGAAATGCATTTTTTTTTTTGCACAATCATGTAAGTTTCATACTCAGGCATATCTCGCCTCTCTTTGTGGCTTCGGTCTCCCCACTATTTATATCTCTCACACACATTTATATGCTTTACCATGTAACATCGACCTAATAATCATAGTATAGTCTCTAATCCTTTCTAAACTTACTTATTTTTAAAAATATAAGGATCCGATTGTCATTAGTCATCATCTGAAGCTACATCAAGTGTTACATCTTTAAATAAGACGCAAGATTTATATGTTTTTGTGTGTAGCAAATAATTTGGATCCACCATACAATTGTCTATTGATGATCTAAGTTTTGGTGCACTTGTAAAATCTATTAATTAGTTGTGATATGTTTAGTTTTCAATTTGCTGGATTCACGTACATGACTCATAGGTACAACTATGAACATATATTGGTTGTGACATCTGTAGTTACAATTCTGAAGATATCTGGTGTGATATGTTAAGTACAAATATGATGCTCTACCTCATGTGCTATGTTAGTTATGATTTTTATTATTTTTATTTGGTTTTGATATTAAAAAAGATGAAGATCTATTGATTGTGTTCTTTAAAATCAAAGAGGTTTTTGCTAAATCGAAGGTACTTTTTTTAAGATATCAAATATGTGCATATATTTTTTGTTGTTATTTTGTCTGTGATTACATTTTATAGAGCTATTGCTCTCTAGAGATTTAGGTTTTTAGCAAGTAAATCTTAGGTAGAGTTAACCATATATGTTTTCACTGAATCTTGTGATAAAATAGGTCTAAGATGGACTACATTGGATAGATTGAATGTTATTTTATTTGTGTGTCCCATCATGGCGGGTTATTATTTCATGGGTAGTGGCAAAAAAAAGTTAATCCTAGTTAATTTTACTGCTTCTCCATCCGTCTATGGATGTTCTGTGAACATATGTGCTTGGATGTATGTGTGAGTGTATGTATATTTAGGTATTCATGTTTTCTAAACACACAATAAATGTATAATATGTTGTAAAACATATCTCGATATTGACCTTCAAAGTTCTAGAATATATGATTTTATAATATTACTTGAATTTCTTCTAAAATTTTGTTTAATGTATTTGTGCATGTTAGAATCTGTCATCACCCGTTTATTTTCGTTAAAAAATAGGGTAATATTGTTTTGCTCTTCGTGTCTTGCACAACAGATGCCGAACAATATCGTTCATAATCGTTTTGCTACCAATTTCACATTCAGAATATTGTCAGTTGTGAAGAGATTTCTCGTATTACTCAAATATGAATAATTAACAACATTATTATCTACTATTTTAAAATTTTAATTGATTTTGATGTATGCAAATGTCTATGCCCAGTTTTACACGCTGGAAAATCATTTTAGTTGTCTAGTTGTTTCCTTTGTTCCTAGAATTGAGGATGTGTATATTTTTATGTTTCATCATTTTGGGTGGAGTTATTAAGCGTGGTGATAAGGGACATTATATACATACATGTTGTGGCATCGGACATAGATTAAATATAAAAATGAATTGTACTCGGTTCGGCCATCTCCTTTTTTGTTATTGGCTCCAATTAAGAGAAATCTAATATATATTCTTATAATATTGAACACACACCTTTCTTTGACTTAGTTGACTTGATTTTTTATGTATACTTACTAACTAAATCTTTAGAAGATAAGAAAAAATATATGATAGTAAGTATTCACAAAAGAAATATGTCCAAAATCGCTTACACATTTGATTGTATTGTGTATGTTTAAATAAAATAAGCGAGCTATTCCTAAGAGATCATAGTATATTTACCGATTGATCGCTTAGCTAATTATATGTCCAAAATCAACTTATACATTTGATTGGATTGTGTATGTTTGAATTTGTATTTACCAACGGATCAACCGTATAGACAGATCGGCTAACCACTCCATCCATTTCAAATTAGGTGAATTATATTTATAAAAAATAATATATTTAGACATGTTACAAATCTATATACATTCACTTTAAAAAACAAATAAAAGTCGTCTAATATAAAAACAGAGAGAGTATACACGTATGGTCGGAAGCTATCGATCGGATTCTGACCCGAAACGGTGTATTACATGTAACTTAATGTTGTAAACACATGATTTTCGATCACCTAATTATAGTTCCGATCACTGATTAGATTATACGCCGATCAGGTTGTTCGTACCTGAATTCATATTTACCAATGGATCGACTAAGCAGCTAGTTAGATCGATCGGCTAACTATAGGACCAGAAGTACCGACCCGATCGCTGGCGGGCCGAAACACCTGGTGTTGTTACACGTGATAGGCTTTTTCTTTTTTTAGGAAATGTAACCTGAGTATCTTTACACATGATATATGTTTTTTTTTTGGATGGAACGTGACATGCTTTGGTGGCAGGTGTCGACCTGTACTGATTAACGTTGTACGTAACCTTGTCAAGTTTTAATCTCAACCATCAAAATAAAAATCAACGGATTACATCTTTAAAACTCATGTGGCTTAATATGGTGTCTCCGTTTAAGTTTTATATATTGCTTTTAGTATATAATAGATAGATTGTATATAAGCCTATATGGCTCCACAACATTCGAAATTGCATATGTTGTCGTTTTCTTTAATTTATTTCAAACGGATTTTAAACATGTCTACAAAAACTTTTATGGACATAGTGTAAATCTTTCAAAACGTTTTGTGGTTATTGCAGAGTAACATATTGATTATAAAATATATTTTTCAAAAAACACATTGGGATAAATTTAATTGCAATTTAAATTTAATTTCATAAAACCTGTTGGAATTTTCATAAAAGGACTCATTTCCGGCCGGGAAGATCGCTTCGCTTCTGGCGACTAGCTTCTACCCACAATGGCTAAAGCTACCTTGAATAAATGAATGAATGATTCGTAACCCCCATGGGTTTGAGGACCCGTTGGTCAAAGGAAAAAAGGGGGTCCTGATTTAAATGGGAAAAGGTAACTGTTAATTGAAAAAAATCTTAATATATTGAAACCCAATATGATTTAATGTGTGTGAAAGTTAGAGATGCTAACACAATATTATTTGAGCTTACTTCACAAAATCATTTTTGACACTTAGAAAAAAGTTATTATTTATAATAATAAGTTTGGCAAATCCTTTTTGCACTATTTTGGGCCTGCCAAATGTAGCTTCTTGTGAGATATGTAGACATTACCATGGGAAAAAAAATGTCCATTTGACATTAAAGAGATGGATGTATATACATTGTCTATTTTATGAAGGTTTTTCCTCAAAGATATGTCAAAATACATCATTATCATGTTTCTTAGAAATTATTCCCTCTGTTTTTAATATAAGCTGTTTTAGCTATTGCATATGTTGTCTAGATATATACAACAATAAGTGAATATGGACACTAAAACATGTCTAGATACAAGTTTGGACATGTGAATGTGTAAAAAGGCTAAAACGTCTTATATTAAAAAACAGAGGTAGTAGTACACATAAAAGTAATTCATGCCAAAGTATCAGAATAAAAAATTAAATTGAAATCAAGAAAAAAAGAAAATGTGGATAGACATAAAAAGAAAACAATTGACAAAGAAAAAATTAATGTGCACCGGGGAACACCCAAACATTCGTTTATATAAGCTGACAATTGGCCAAGTTAGTTCGTTCCGAGCTAAGTTTCATTGCGTCATCGGTCCCATAGCACCATTTTGACTCCTGACTTCATGTGCTCCTGCATGTTTTTAAAATTCAAAGAAAATGTGAAAACACTTTTTTTAAAACAGAATAAAAGGGGCAACAAACATATGATAGTGTTCTAAGCATATGCAAAGTTTCATAATGAAATAATCTTTGTGATGCTCGGCACGAAAAAAACAAAATCAGTGTTCATTTGTGGCAACAAACATATCCTAAAAATGATCACAATTTTTTTCCAGAGCACCACATGTCATTTCACCACGAAATTTAGCAGAAACCGTACTACAGTAGCATATGTTCGTTGCCCCCCTTTTTCAGTTTTTTGAAGTGTTTTCGTTTTAAAAAACTGTCAAACTGCATTTTATGCTTAAATGCACAACAAAGGTAACGATCGATATCTGCGTAGGTGGTACTACAGCACATGTACAACTGAATTCACAGCTACGCAGAACTGTAGCTGTTAATTCGATTTTGTAGATAAGTGCCTCAAAAACTGCTGTAGCTGTTAATTCGATTTGCACCCATCAGAGCAGATGGGCGTAAGGGGACATGCAATGCTGCTCCTGCCATGGGCTTCTCGGCTCAGTCGGAAACGGGTCCTGGAGCCAGTCGAACACCTCCTGGCTCGTCGCCGGCGGCTGCACACTGGGGAGGCCGAACACTTCATTGCTCGCCGCCGGAAGCTGGATGCTGCAGGCCGGATTCGCCGTCGGGAGCTGGAAGTTGTAGGGCGGCGCCACCGACGAGGACGAGGAGGAGTAGGACATGAAGTTGTCCTCAAGATTGTCGGACGACGACAGGTAGTCGTCACCGGGGAAGGCGGCGGGGGCTGAGACAAGAGTCGCTCGGGTCGGGCTGCCCCAGCCGCCTGGCCTCTTCATCATCATCTCCTCCATCGCGAAGGCTCTCTGCTCGATCTCCTTGAGGGGTGTGGCCTTCCGGTATATCTTGCACAGCACCATGTCCGCCATAGACGGCGCCGGGTGGCCAGCGGCGGTGTCGGCGCCGGGGAGGCGGTACTCGTTCATGACCCAGTCCGTCCTGGTGCCCCTTGGGGCGCGGCCCTGGTAGAAGACGAGCGTCTTCTTGAGCCCGATGACACGCTTGGGGTCGCCGGCGCTGCGGATGGCCCTGTCCGACCCCGTCGCCTTCCAGAACCCGCGCTCCGTCGTCCGGTTCGGCCGCCCGCCAGTGCCGGCCTTCCGGTGGCGCGGCACGAAGAAGTACCACTCCCTCTCCCCGATGATCTTGGCCATCCCTGGGAGGTTCCAGGGGTCGTGGCGGTAGATGTTGAGCGTGCCGATGATGTCGAACTGGAGCTTCTTGCCGAGGGCGACGCGGGAGAGGTAGAAGCAAAGGAGCTCCTCCTCCGTGGGGTGGAACCGGAAGCCGGGGAGGTCCTGCCCGATCTCCATGGTCGCCGTCGCAACTGCCATTGTCATTGCTTCCTGCTGCTGCTGCTGCTCTTCTTATCTTGCTGCTGCACTGGATGGATGATGAGGTGAGGTGGTGGTCGGAGACTCGGAGTAGCTTAAATAGAGCTTGAATGTGGTTTTCTACAGTAAAACGGTCCCGATTACTGAGCATGGCGACGACTGACAGCGATCAGTGGTCGCGCTAAATTAATGGCTGTTATGGCAACTAAATTTTAATTTGGAGCTATGTTTGTAGAATTTTGATTCCACAGTGCCATCTGCTCCTATATAAAACGATATTCTTCTATTGCTGTGATAAAACATCACAATGCTGCTCACGTGGAAAAACAGACGGCTATAATAATTGGAGATAGGATTGCTTCTGGAAACATTGCAAGAGATCAGTCAGCCGTTTCTGTACTGACCTTGCCGCTTACTTGGATTGTACTGAACACTGCATTTTTGCACGTTTCCCTTGCGCCCGCTGATGCATGTGCACTTCAACATACATAATTTTTTTCTTTTCAAACGTACGGGCCAGTTCAACAGATCCATACTGTACTCTGAACAACTAGAATGTTATATTTACAATGAACCACGTGCTGTCCTGTCACCCTACCCTACGGAAGAACACAAGTTTTCTCCCTATCTTTCTTTTTCAAATTAGTCCAGTCCCCTTTGCAATTATAACGCGCGCTACGTATCTACACTAGTATACTACTCCCTACGTCATACAATGTAAAATGGTTTGCCAAACTGTTTAATTAGCTTGACGAATCATGATGAGGGATCAATAGTTTGCCAAACTGTTTAATTAGCTACGTCATACAATATGTGTATATTTGCAACCTTGCAATGTGTATCAATTCGTGTGTTTCATATTCATGCAGTACTTTCGCGCTTAATCCGAAGTGGTATTACACACCCTCCAATGTGCTAACAACACCATTTTCATGATACATCATGAGGATTTTGATCTGGAATTACGTTGGGACTTATGGGTTTTGATCTGGAAAGACTTAAATTTGTCATGATACATCATGAGGATTTTCCACTTATCCTTACTTTCTTCCCAAACTAAAATTAAATTTTCTAGCTAGCCACTCGTAGATGGCGTGGAAGCTTCTCTTAACTTTTTTTTTTGAGAAACACAGTACAAACGCAGACGCTCATATACACGCGTGCACACTCACCCCTATGAACGCACACACGTACACCCTACCCCTAGGAGCACCTTCAAAATACTGAGCCGGCGGATCGAGTCTTGAGATTGACGAAGTCACCACGGACGCCTCGCTATCGACAGGAACGTCGCCTCCCACTGAAAGAATATTCCGCCTAAATGCAACACACAGACGTCCAATTTGGGATTTAAACTCTGGTGGGCTTCTCTTAACTTTGTATCTAATACAATAAATAAGTATGACATCAATCACAAAAAAATATAAAATAGATTGTGGTTTGTGGCTCCACACTGTCCAGCATCTCGAAACACTTGACTCGACTGCTATCCACATCAGCAGGATATTGGACTTGGTATAAGCTTGTTGTCTCATCGAGACGGCGACCATTTCCAATTTTAGAGGTGTCGCCGTCAGCTCCATGCTTCGTTTGGCCTTTTATTCTCTTTGTTTTGAGGTAGACGTGCACCATATATCTTGTTTACTACATCCGAGTTAAGAAGAACTGTATGAGTGTAGCGATTGTCCCTTGATGATCCCTTGTCTGCACTGGATATAGACCAAGAGTCCAAGAAGAATTTCTGCTCTTTTCCCACGGCCCTATTGATCAACCGTTTTCTAGAAGCTAGAGCACCGATTTTTGATATGCTCAGAAATTCAGTAGAGAGGAATATCGTATGAATCATAGCTACCTTATTTACACTCCAATTCCTTTGATCTTGGCACTTTCGTACTGAAAATTCGAGTGTCCCTTTTCCCTAGTTGTAAATAAAGTCAGAGCAAATGGCGACCTTCACACCGGCGCAAAATCAGAAGGAGAATTAATTAGCTTTATTGTGTCCCATAGCTTAGCCACTGCTTTGTTCATAGCATCAGGGCACACATCATCAATCCATTGCACAAAATTACACTTCAGTCCTTCTTAAAATAGCAAAACGGAGTTTATTTAAATAACAAATTACTTCTTAACCGACAAATTGTAAGATGAAACTTAAATGATAATATAGTGGTCACACACCTCATGCCCTTCGCATGCTAAGAACTTCCGGCGAGCATGCATGTGCAGTGTTTGAACTAGTTCACATGCATGCATTTTAAAAAGTAGATGAAGCAATTCACCATGGCACATCAGTCGTCTGTGTGTACTAGCTTCCTTGGCTGTAGCTTGGGACGACCTTGTTGGCCTCTTACCTTTTACACGTGACCTCACTATCATTGTTCTTGTTTCTGGCTGTTCGTTGGCAGGATCGGCGCTCCACGGCCCGGAGCGAGAGGACAGGCGGCCCTCTCCAACAATGGCTTTGCGAAGTCCGGTGGTTTTCCTAGGAGGCGCGGTGTCTTCTCCTGCTCCATGGTCTAGGTTGTCTAGTGCTAGGTGTGGCTTTTCCGGTTTTCTTGCTCGACTCGGAGGTGGCGGCTCCGCTGCCCCCTCGTTTGACGTTTTGTTTGACTTGCTTTGTAAGAGGTTCTCCTCTCCACCTTGTATCAGTTCAGCCGTTCGTAGCTTTATTTATAAAGCGGGACGAAATCCTATTTCGTGGTTTCGACAAAATGCGTGAGAATTCATACCATCTGATGGAGTATGCATGACTCTTTCTACGTACATCCGTCGAGCTCTGTTTCGACAGCAATGGCTGGTTCACGTTTTGTAGTGTACTGTGGACAGGGACGCGGATAGAAGACTGCGTGCGAAGAGGAAGACCGAACGGAGCTCTGATCGACGTAGTCTCTGCAGGAATGAGCTGACAGCTAGCAGCACGTTAGAACAAGCTACAGTGCCGCATTTTCTGCGTTTTGCCGAAGAAATTGTGGTTCTCACTTTGGCGCCATACGGCCTCTCCCTTTCTCATCGTTCTTCTCTAGACGACCGATTCAAACGCACCGTTCCTCTGCGTCTGGTTGTTTCAACTTTCAAGATCCATTCTTTCGCGCAAGTGCAAATTCAGACATTTCAGATGGCTAATCACACGCGCGTGAGGAAAAGAAATCAGCTCCAGTTGCTAAAAGTGTTGGTCATTGGGTGGATTAGGGAGCTCGAGTGGTTTGGTTTCTTCCTGGAATGGATCACTCACTGCCATGGACTCTACGTCAACGCGCAGAGACGAGACTCGTCAAGTCGCGAGTCCTCCACCCACGAGACCTCACGCTGCACCAGGACAGCAGCTGCCTCCATTTAAAGTTCTGCTGCGAAATTGCTACAAATTCCCCGGTTAACTCCATGGAATAATGCTAGAATAACATAGTAATAGGAAATCTCCTACTGTCGCACTATTCACCCGGCCGAATGACCGGAGTAAAACCCAAGAAAAATTCTTTTTACTGGAATTTAAGAAAATAACTTGGATATTTTACAAGGGAATGCCTCGGCCTCACTTCTACTCAAATGACGTCATCCAGTTGCATATGCAACTCATGTGTAATTCATGTGCAACTAAAAAAAGTTTAGGTGCAGCTCATATCTAAGTGGGAAAATCACAGTTGTAACTCATGTACAACCATATGCAACTCACACCCCCCGAATCATGATATAAAATTGATGACATTAGAGTTGAGTGAGGTCTAACATAATTCTCACTCGAGTGCGCGGACCTACTTTTAAATTTTACAAGTGCCATTTTTGTCTCCGATTAAATGAAATTTCCCATATTTAAACTTGACAAATTTTGGGGTTAAATGAGCATACATCATTCTTATATTCAGCCAAAAAATTATAATTTCGATTATGATTTCTACATATATGATATGTACAGAAAATAGTATGAAGATATATGAAATGAAAAAAAATCAAAACACATGCAACAATACTTTTTTTACATTCCCAATCCATATAATTGAGTATATAATACATATTTTTTGGGACATAGGGATTACTTAACATGTAAAAAAATTGTGTGAATTTTACATGCGTTTCTAGCAAGGAAACAATATTTTTATAAATTTACATCTGCTCTTAGCAAGTAAAAAATATATGATTTTTTCATGTGTTTAGAACATTTTTATGAATTCTGCAAGAGTTACTAGCAAGCAACAATTTTTTTTGAATTTACAGGAGTTCTTAGCTAGAAAGTAAACAATTTTATATGAACCCAAGTTGACCAGAAAGTAGTTGGTTTGCGTCATGTCTATGGTATCAGCACCGTATGGAATCCACAACGTCCGAGACATGAATTAGAACCTTCCTTAACCTCTGCTACATAGGTGAGTTCGGCCGGTGTCGGAAGCATCACATGGTCCTGAAGTCATTCAAACGATGGCGGCACATCGAGCTCCGATAGCTCCAGGCAGCGGCGGACCGAAAAAAATTCAAGGGTAGGCACACTCCACAAAATGTTGGGCCAAAAGTCCTAATTGGGTCTAATCTGGTTCATATCTCCATTTTTTTCTCAAAATTCTGGGTGGGCCGCTGCCCACCCTGCCCACCCTCTGTGTCCGCCACTGGCTCCAGGTGTATACCTTGGGGATCGAGTAGGGATCTTTCATCCGTGTGGTGACATGGGAGTGGGTTAATTACAGGCCGTTTAATTACCGAAGAGATAAATTTTCAATTTAATCCATTATAAAAATAAAAGCTGGCTACCCGCAAAACGTTCAGTCCCTACTCATGCACACAGGACCAGCACGTAAGTAAATTTGCGCCATATCCCCCCTCTCGGTGAAGTAAGCTTGCCCTATGAGTTAAAATTATGTCTTGAAACACAAAACAAACCGGTATACACGTAGATGTGAGTTGAGTGACTACTTTGACATGTTTTGGGAGTTCAGTTACCAAAGTACTCTTCTAATATAACTTCAGCGACCAAATGTGTGTCTCCGTTTTATAAATCACAATAACAACCATTCGATCTTGACGGATTTGTCCAAGCACAAATTATTGAGAATAGCTAAGTCAAATTATTATTTGAAACATCCAGCAATTATGGCATTTCGATTTATAGCAGATAGTAGAATATTTACAGGTAGCCCGAAGGCAAAGGATGAACCTGAAAATAGTTCAGAGAAAAAGACTCAGGTGCAAAGGCACAAAAGGAAAACTGAAAGTTCAGGGGGGGGGCTCAAAGAGCAGCTTGCGCAACATAGCTAAGTTAACTCATTGCCAGCTTAGTTGCATTGTCATGTTAAGTAGTATCACCACCTTCCTAAAATTAATGCACAACTGAATTCACAGTTAAGTCTACACTGCTCCAAGCTTGAATAATTGAGTTCATCGCCAGCTAGTTCGCTCGATTTCTGCCTCTCAGTAGTAGAGTCCGTAGAGCAGATGAGCGTAAGGGGACGGGCAATGCTGGTCCTGCCACGGGCTCCGCAGCTGCGTCAGGAACGGGTCCTGCAGCCAGTCGAACACTCCGTGGCTCATCGCCGGGAGCTGCAGGCTGCACGGTGGGTTCGCCTCCAGGAGCTGGAAGTTGTGTGGCGGGTTTACTGCCGGCAGCTGGGCCGGGTTCGCCGTTTGCGGCATAGACAACGTCGACGCCAGAGTCACCGTGGCGAACTCCGCTTCCTTCTTGGCTTCCCAGCTGGGCGCGTCGTCGTTCTTGCCAGATTTACACTATGCCACAACATTCGAAATTGCATATGTTGTCGTTTTCTTTAATTTATTTCAAACGGATTTTAAACATGTCTACAAAAACTTTTATGGACATAGTGTAAATCTTTCAAAACGTTTTGTGGTTATTGCAGAGTAACATATTGATTATAAAATATATTTTTCAAAAAACACATTGGGATAAATTTAATTGCAATTTAAATTTAATTTCATAAAACCTGTTGGAATTTTCATAAAAGGACTCATTTCCGGCCGGGAAGATCGCTTCGCTTCTGGCGACTAGCTTCTACCCACAATGGCTAAAGCTACCTTGAATAAATGAATGAATGATTCGTAACCCCCATGGGTTTGAGGACCCGTTGGTCAAAGGAAAAAAGGGGGTCCTGATTTAAATGGGAAAAGGTAACTGTTAATTGAAAAAAATCTTAATATATTGAAACCCAATATGATTTAATGTGTGTGAAAGTTAGAGATGCTAACACAATATTATTTGAGCTTACTTCACAAAATCATTTTTGACACTTAGAAAAAAGTTATTATTTATAATAATAAGTTTGGCAAATCCTTTTTGCACTATTTTGGGCCTGCCAAATGTAGCTTCTTGTGAGATATGTAGACATTACCATGGGAAAAAAAATGTCCATTTGACATTAAAGAGATGGATGTATATACATTGTCTATTTTATGAAGGTTTTTCCTCAAAGATATGTCAAAATACATCATTATCATGTTTCTTAGAAATTATTCCCTCTGTTTTTAATATAAGCTGTTTTAGCTATTGCATATGTTGTCTAGATATATACAACAATAAGTGAATATGGACACTAAAACATGTCTAGATACAAGTTTGGACATGTGAATGTGTAAAAAGGCTAAAACGTCTTATATTAAAAAACAGAGGTAGTAGTACACATAAAAGTAATTCATGCCAAAGTATCAGAATAAAAAATTAAATTGAAATCAAGAAAAAAAGAAAATGTGGATAGACATAAAAAGAAAACAATTGACAAAGAAAAAATTAATGTGCACCGGGGAACACCCAAACATTCGTTTATATAAGCTGACAATTGGCCAAGTTAGTTCGTTCCGAGCTAAGTTTCATTGCGTCATCGGTCCCATAGCACCATTTTGACTCCTGACTTCATGTGCTCCTGCATGTTTTTAAAATTCAAAGAAAATGTGAAAACACTTTTTTTAAAACAGAATAAAAGGGGCAACAAACATATGATAGTGTTCTAAGCATATGCAAAGTTTCATAATGAAATAATCTTTGTGATGCTCGGCACGAAAAAAACAAAATCAGTGTTCATTTGTGGCAACAAACATATCCTAAAAATGATCACAATTTTTTTCCAGAGCACCACATGTCATTTCACCACGAAATTTAGCAGAAACCGTACTACAGTAGCATATGTTCGTTGCCCCCCTTTTTCAGTTTTTTGAAGTGTTTTCGTTTTAAAAAACTGTCAAACTGCATTTTATGCTTAAATGCACAACAAAGGTAACGATCGATATCTGCGTAGGTGGTACTACAGCACATGTACAACTGAATTCACAGCTACGCAGAACTGTAGCTGTTAATTCGATTTTGTAGATAAGTGCCTCAAAAACTGCTGTAGCTGTTAATTCGATTTGCACCCATCAGAGCAGATGGGCGTAAGGGGACATGCAATGCTGCTCCTGCCATGGGCTTCTCGGCTCAGTCGGAAACGGGTCCTGGAGCCAGTCGAACACCTCCTGGCTCGTCGCCGGCGGCTGCACACTGGGGAGGCCGAACACTTCATTGCTCGCCGCCGGAAGCTGGATGCTGCAGGCCGGATTCGCCGTCGGGAGCTGGAAGTTGTAGGGCGGCGCCACCGACGAGGACGAGGAGGAGTAGGACATGAAGTTGTCCTCAAGATTGTCGGACGACGACAGGTAGTCGTCACCGGGGAAGGCGGCGGGGGCTGAGACAAGAGTCGCTCGGGTCGGGCTGCCCCAGCCGCCTGGCCTCTTCATCATCATCTCCTCCATCGCGAAGGCTCTCTGCTCGATCTCCTTGAGGGGTGTGGCCTTCCGGTATATCTTGCACAGCACCATGTCCGCCATAGACGGCGCCGGGTGGCCAGCGGCGGTGTCGGCGCCGGGGAGGCGGTACTCGTTCATGACCCAGTCCGTCCTGGTGCCCCTTGGGGCGCGGCCCTGGTAGAAGACGAGCGTCTTCTTGAGCCCGATGACACGCTTGGGGTCGCCGGCGCTGCGGATGGCCCTGTCCGACCCCGTCGCCTTCCAGAACCCGCGCTCCGTCGTCCGGTTCGGCCGCCCGCCAGTGCCGGCCTTCCGGTGGCGCGGCACGAAGAAGTACCACTCCCTCTCCCCGATGATCTTGGCCATCCCTGGGAGGTTCCAGGGGTCGTGGCGGTAGATGTTGAGCGTGCCGATGATGTCGAACTGGAGCTTCTTGCCGAGGGCGACGCGGGAGAGGTAGAAGCAAAGGAGCTCCTCCTCCGTGGGGTGGAACCGGAAGCCGGGGAGGTCCTGCCCGATCTCCATGGTCGCCGTCGCAACTGCCATTGTCATTGCTTCCTGCTGCTGCTGCTCTTCTTATCTTGCTGCTGCACTGGATGGATGATGAGGTGAGGTGGTGGTCGGAGACTCGGAGTAGCTTAAATAGAGCTTGAATGTGGTTTTCTACAGTAAAACGGTCCCGATTACTGAGCATGGCGACGACTGACAGCGATCAGTGGTCGCGCTAAATTAATGGCTGTTATGGCAACTAAATTTTAATTTGGAGCTATGTTTGTAGAATTTTGATTCCACAGTGCCATCTGCTCCTATATAAAACGATATTCTTCTATTGCTGTGATAAAACATCACAATGCTGCTCACGTGGAAAAACAGACGGCTATAATAATTGGAGATAGGATTGCTTCTGGAAACATTGCAAGAGATCAGTCAGCCGTTTCTGTACTGACCTTGCCGCTTACTTGGATTGTACTGAACACTGCATTTTTGCACGTTTCCCTTGCGCCCGCTGATGCATGTGCACTTCAACATACATAATTTTTTTCTTTTCAAACGTACGGGCCAGTTCAACAGATCCATACTGTACTCTGAACAACTAGAATGTTATATTTACAATGAACCACGTGCTGTCCTGTCACCCTACCCTACGGAAGAACACAAGTTTTCTCCCTATCTTTCTTTTTCAAATTAGTCCAGTCCCCTTTGCAATTATAACGCGCGCTACGTATCTACACTAGTATACTACTCCCTACGTCATACAATGTAAAATGGTTTGCCAAACTGTTTAATTAGCTTGACGAATCATGATGAGGGATCAATAGTTTGCCAAACTGTTTAATTAGCTACGTCATACAATATGTGTATATTTGCAACCTTGCAATGTGTATCAATTCGTGTGTTTCATATTCATGCAGTACTTTCGCGCTTAATCCGAAGTGGTATTACACACCCTCCAATGTGCTAACAACACCATTTTCATGATACATCATGAGGATTTTGATCTGGAATTACGTTGGGACTTATGGGTTTTGATCTGGAAAGACTTAAATTTGTCATGATACATCATGAGGATTTTCCACTTATCCTTACTTTCTTCCCAAACTAAAATTAAATTTTCTAGCTAGCCACTCGTAGATGGCGTGGAAGCTTCTCTTAACTTTTTTTTTTGAGAAACACAGTACAAACGCAGACGCTCATATACACGCGTGCACACTCACCCCTATGAACGCACACACGTACACCCTACCCCTAGGAGCACCTTCAAAATACTGAGCCGGCGGATCGAGTCTTGAGATTGACGAAGTCACCACGGACGCCTCGCTATCGACAGGAACGTCGCCTCCCACTGAAAGAATATTCCGCCTAAATGCAACACACAGACGTCCAATTTGGGATTTAAACTCTGGTGGGCTTCTCTTAACTTTGTATCTAATACAATAAATAAGTATGACATCAATCACAAAAAAATATAAAATAGATTGTGGTTTGTGGCTCCACACTGTCCAGCATCTCGAAACACTTGACTCGACTGCTATCCACATCAGCAGGATATTGGACTTGGTATAAGCTTGTTGTCTCATCGAGACGGCGACCATTTCCAATTTTAGAGGTGTCGCCGTCAGCTCCATGCTTCGTTTGGCCTTTTATTCTCTTTGTTTTGAGGTAGACGTGCACCATATATCTTGTTTACTACATCCGAGTTAAGAAGAACTGTATGAGTGTAGCGATTGTCCCTTGATGATCCCTTGTCTGCACTGGATATAGACCAAGAGTCCAAGAAGAATTTCTGCTCTTTTCCCACGGCCCTATTGATCAACCGTTTTCTAGAAGCTAGAGCACCGATTTTTGATATGCTCAGAAATTCAGTAGAGAGGAATATCGTATGAATCATAGCTACCTTATTTACACTCCAATTCCTTTGATCTTGGCACTTTCGTACTGAAAATTCGAGTGTCCCTTTTCCCTAGTTGTAAATAAAGTCAGAGCAAATGGCGACCTTCACACCGGCGCAAAATCAGAAGGAGAATTAATTAGCTTTATTGTGTCCCATAGCTTAGCCACTGCTTTGTTCATAGCATCAGGGCACACATCATCAATCCATTGCACAAAATTACACTTCAGTCCTTCTTAAAATAGCAAAACGGAGTTTATTTAAATAACAAATTACTTCTTAACCGACAAATTGTAAGATGAAACTTAAATGATAATATAGTGGTCACACACCTCATGCCCTTCGCATGCTAAGAACTTCCGGCGAGCATGCATGTGCAGTGTTTGAACTAGTTCACATGCATGCATTTTAAAAAGTAGATGAAGCAATTCACCATGGCACATCAGTCGTCTGTGTGTACTAGCTTCCTTGGCTGTAGCTTGGGACGACCTTGTTGGCCTCTTACCTTTTACACGTGACCTCACTATCATTGTTCTTGTTTCTGGCTGTTCGTTGGCAGGATCGGCGCTCCACGGCCCGGAGCGAGAGGACAGGCGGCCCTCTCCAACAATGGCTTTGCGAAGTCCGGTGGTTTTCCTAGGAGGCGCGGTGTCTTCTCCTGCTCCATGGTCTAGGTTGTCTAGTGCTAGGTGTGGCTTTTCCGGTTTTCTTGCTCGACTCGGAGGTGGCGGCTCCGCTGCCCCCTCGTTTGACGTTTTGTTTGACTTGCTTTGTAAGAGGTTCTCCTCTCCACCTTGTATCAGTTCAGCCGTTCGTAGCTTTATTTATAAAGCGGGACGAAATCCTATTTCGTGGTTTCGACAAAATGCGTGAGAATTCATACCATCTGATGGAGTATGCATGACTCTTTCTACGTACATCCGTCGAGCTCTGTTTCGACAGCAATGGCTGGTTCACGTTTTGTAGTGTACTGTGGACAGGGACGCGGATAGAAGACTGCGTGCGAAGAGGAAGACCGAACGGAGCTCTGATCGACGTAGTCTCTGCAGGAATGAGCTGACAGCTAGCAGCACGTTAGAACAAGCTACAGTGCCGCATTTTCTGCGTTTTGCCGAAGAAATTGTGGTTCTCACTTTGGCGCCATACGGCCTCTCCCTTTCTCATCGTTCTTCTCTAGACGACCGATTCAAACGCACCGTTCCTCTGCGTCTGGTTGTTTCAACTTTCAAGATCCATTCTTTCGCGCAAGTGCAAATTCAGACATTTCAGATGGCTAATCACACGCGCGTGAGGAAAAGAAATCAGCTCCAGTTGCTAAAAGTGTTGGTCATTGGGTGGATTAGGGAGCTCGAGTGGTTTGGTTTCTTCCTGGAATGGATCACTCACTGCCATGGACTCTACGTCAACGCGCAGAGACGAGACTCGTCAAGTCGCGAGTCCTCCACCCACGAGACCTCACGCTGCACCAGGACAGCAGCTGCCTCCATTTAAAGTTCTGCTGCGAAATTGCTACAAATTCCCCGGTTAACTCCATGGAATAATGCTAGAATAACATAGTAATAGGAAATCTCCTACTGTCGCACTATTCACCCGGCCGAATGACCGGAGTAAAACCCAAGAAAAATTCTTTTTACTGGAATTTAAGAAAATAACTTGGATATTTTACAAGGGAATGCCTCGGCCTCACTTCTACTCAAATGACGTCATCCAGTTGCATATGCAACTCATGTGTAATTCATGTGCAACTAAAAAAAGTTTAGGTGCAGCTCATATCTAAGTGGGAAAATCACAGTTGTAACTCATGTACAACCATATGCAACTCACACCCCCCGAATCATGATATAAAATTGATGACATTAGAGTTGAGTGAGGTCTAACATAATTCTCACTCGAGTGCGCGGACCTACTTTTAAATTTTACAAGTGCCATTTTTGTCTCCGATTAAATGAAATTTCCCATATTTAAACTTGACAAATTTTGGGGTTAAATGAGCATACATCATTCTTATATTCAGCCAAAAAATTATAATTTCGATTATGATTTCTACATATATGATATGTACAGAAAATAGTATGAAGATATATGAAATGAAAAAAAATCAAAACACATGCAACAATACTTTTTTTACATTCCCAATCCATATAATTGAGTATATAATACATATTTTTTGGGACATAGGGATTACTTAACATGTAAAAAAATTGTGTGAATTTTACATGCGTTTCTAGCAAGGAAACAATATTTTTATAAATTTACATCTGCTCTTAGCAAGTAAAAAATATATGATTTTTTCATGTGTTTAGAACATTTTTATGAATTCTGCAAGAGTTACTAGCAAGCAACAATTTTTTTTGAATTTACAGGAGTTCTTAGCTAGAAAGTAAACAATTTTATATGAACCCAAGTTGACCAGAAAGTAGTTGGTTTGCGTCATGTCTATGGTATCAGCACCGTATGGAATCCACAACGTCCGAGACATGAATTAGAACCTTCCTTAACCTCTGCTACATAGGTGAGTTCGGCCGGTGTCGGAAGCATCACATGGTCCTGAAGTCATTCAAACGATGGCGGCACATCGAGCTCCGATAGCTCCAGGCAGCGGCGGACCGAAAAAAATTCAAGGGTAGGCACACTCCACAAAATGTTGGGCCAAAAGTCCTAATTGGGTCTAATCTGGTTCATATCTCCATTTTTTTCTCAAAATTCTGGGTGGGCCGCTGCCCACCCTGCCCACCCTCTGTGTCCGCCACTGGCTCCAGGTGTATACCTTGGGGATCGAGTAGGGATCTTTCATCCGTGTGGTGACATGGGAGTGGGTTAATTACAGGCCGTTTAATTACCGAAGAGATAAATTTTCAATTTAATCCATTATAAAAATAAAAGCTGGCTACCCGCAAAACGTTCAGTCCCTACTCATGCACACAGGACCAGCACGTAAGTAAATTTGCGCCATATCCCCCCTCTCGGTGAAGTAAGCTTGCCCTATGAGTTAAAATTATGTCTTGAAACACAAAACAAACCGGTATACACGTAGATGTGAGTTGAGTGACTACTTTGACATGTTTTGGGAGTTCAGTTACCAAAGTACTCTTCTAATATAACTTCAGCGACCAAATGTGTGTCTCCGTTTTATAAATCACAATAACAACCATTCGATCTTGACGGATTTGTCCAAGCACAAATTATTGAGAATAGCTAAGTCAAATTATTATTTGAAACATCCAGCAATTATGGCATTTCGATTTATAGCAGATAGTAGAATATTTACAGGTAGCCCGAAGGCAAAGGATGAACCTGAAAATAGTTCAGAGAAAAAGACTCAGGTGCAAAGGCACAAAAGGAAAACTGAAAGTTCAGGGGGGGGGCTCAAAGAGCAGCTTGCGCAACATAGCTAAGTTAACTCATTGCCAGCTTAGTTGCATTGTCATGTTAAGTAGTATCACCACCTTCCTAAAATTAATGCACAACTGAATTCACAGTTAAGTCTACACTGCTCCAAGCTTGAATAATTGAGTTCATCGCCAGCTAGTTCGCTCGATTTCTGCCTCTCAGTAGTAGAGTCCGTAGAGCAGATGAGCGTAAGGGGACGGGCAATGCTGGTCCTGCCACGGGCTCCGCAGCTGCGTCAGGAACGGGTCCTGCAGCCAGTCGAACACTCCGTGGCTCATCGCCGGGAGCTGCAGGCTGCACGGTGGGTTCGCCTCCAGGAGCTGGAAGTTGTGTGGCGGGTTTACTGCCGGCAGCTGGGCCGGGTTCGCCGTTTGCGGCATAGACAACGTCGACGCCAGAGTCACCGTGGCGAACTCCGCTTCCTTCTTGGCTTCCCAGCTGGGCGCGTCGTCGTTCTTGCTGTTTCCCGATATCGCCGGCGACGACGAGGAGGTATAGAACTGCAAGTTCCCATGGACGTCATCGGACGACGACAGGCAGTCGTCTCCTGCGGAGTCGGCAGCCGGGACGGGGCATGCTCTGGCCGCGCCGTATCCGTACCCTCCGCCACAGCCGCCCGACCTCTGGATCATCATCATCTCCTCCATCGCGGAGGCTCTCTGCTCGAGCTCCTTGAGCGGCGTGGCCTTCCGGTACACCTTGCACAGCACCATGTCCTCCTTGTCCTTGGGAGGCCCCGCGGCGGCGCCGGCGTCGGGGAGGCGGTACTCGTTCATGACCCAGTCCGTCCTGGCGCCCCTTGGCGCGCGGCCCTGGTAGAAGACGAGCGTCTTCTTGAGCCCGATGACACGCTTGGGGTCGCCGGTGCTCCGGATGGCCCTGTCCGACCCCGTGGCCTTCCAGAACCCGCGCTCCGTCGTCCTGTTCGGCCGCCCGCCGCTGCCGGCCTTCCGGTCGCGCGGCACGAAGAAGTACCACTCCCTCTCCCCGATCTTGGCCATCTCCGGGAGGTCCCATGGGTCGTGGCGGTAGATGTTGAGCGTGCCGATGATGTCGACGTGGAGCTTCTTGCCGAGGGCGACGCGGGAGAGGTAGAAGCCGAGGAGCTCCTCCTCCGTGGGGTGGAAGCGGAAGCCGGGGAGCTCCTGCTCCACCTCCATGGTCGACGCCGCAACTGCCATTGCCATTGGAGTCTTGCTGCTGCTCTGCTCGATCGACTACACCAACTCCAAGTGGTCGATCTCTACTCTGCTTGTGTTGCTGCTGCACTGGCTGGATGATAAAGGCGGTGGTGGTGGTCGGAGGCTCGGAGCAACTTATATAGAGCTTCTCTGTCAAAAAAATAAATTATATAGAGCTTGAAGGTGGTGAAGTTATACGCGGTTTCCTGCAGAAAAGTGGTCGCAATTTCTCAGTGGATGCAGAAAAGTGACGGTAGATGTTGAGCTTCAAGCTGGTGCAGAGCACTGACAGCGACAAGTGCAAAACCTCATCAGTACGGATGCATTGGTGCCGGCTATATTAGACACTAAATTAATCTGTGTGTTTTGGCGACTTAATTGAAATTTAGAGTGTGCGTGTTTGTATAGTTGTGAAGGCTAGCTCTCCACATTATAATTTTGATAATGTCGAAACAAACATAGCAATAAAAAAATACGGTTTAAATATTCGGTGACAGTCGGTTAATAGCTAGCTAGACGTCTATGATGACTTCGTTAACTCAAAGAAATGTTGCATCAATATCTCGAAGATGTTTATAGGGGTATGATGAGTGTGTATGCATGTTCATAGGGGTATATGAGCTTTTGATTTCGCAAAATGGAAAGAAGATTCGAAAGAAATGGATGCATTGTCAAGATAGGGGCTAGGTGCTACTAGGAAAAAGAGACTGCAAAGTTCATCGACAATGGTGACAATTTTTCTTTTATATAGAAAATACAAGAGGGGTCTATTCATGTCATGTATTTTTTTTTATAAGTGCTTCGGTGTTTTCCGGAAAACCATGTTGCACAAATTTTAAAGCGCATCGGTGGCTATGATTAGGTTCACAAAGTGATCTAAGCGGAGTACTAACCATGTTTGATTAGCACCTTTAATCTCCACCCCTAATTACAGCCATCAATTTTCTTTAAAATTCGTGCAACATGTTTTTCCGGAAAGCACCGGAGCATTTCTCATTTTTTTTTAGTTTTCCTTTAAATTTCGGAAATGCGGAAATACTATCCAAAACAAAAAAGATTTCAAAATAAATAAATAAATACTTCAATTTTGTAAGAAAAAAATTTAATCCACGTTCCACTATGAATGGTGGTTTAATGGATCCTCACCCAAATCAGAATTTCTTACTAGCAATTATAATTTGCATTTGCCACAGGAGCAAGCAACATAACATATATTTCTTCTAGCCTCTCCCATTGCCGACATGAAAGTAAGCAATAGATAGGTTGCTTTCATGAGGTGCACATTATTTGACCTTTCAGTATATAGTCGTCATGTAGATCAAATATATAATTTAAACTTACAATCATTATGATTTAATTAGGCGATTCCACATGTTCAGCATATCAAAACACATGACTCAACTGCTTGTCCACATCAACGGAATATTGGACTTGGTATAAGCTTGTTGGATCGACGACACGGCGACCATTTCAAAATTTTAGAGGTGTCAGCGTCAGGTTCATGCTTCTTGCCTTCGTTTTTCTCTCTTCTTCGAGGTAGACAGGCACCATATATCTTGTTGTTTAACTGAAGTGACCTTCTGCGGTCAAGGAAAACACTGACTGCAGAGATTACCTGTATGTATTGAATTCGGACCAGGAAGAACGATGAACAATCTTTCCGCGGTTTCTCGTGACATGAGCCGATCTGTGGACCGTCTTCAAGAAGCAAGAGCACATGTTTATGGTCTGTTTAGAAGACCGGATTATGGCTTGAATAATGTTCCTTTCCTGGTAAAGCCAAATGAATTTGGATGACATGCAATATTTGCAGCGATTTACCATGGTACTACTTCTAAGTGAGACACTACGCCAGCTTAACAAGCCTAGGTCATGACCCGATTAAGCTAGGCTATATTGGTTTGTGTGGTCGCTGTCGTTTGGCTTTTGGTCATCTTGACTGACCGTGGAACAGGACTGAAAAAATGAGTAAATGACTAGCTAGTGTGACAAATCCAAAGGGTTTGAACTTTGAAGTTTGGCTTGTGAAAATATGTTTTTTTAACAACTTGTGAAAATATGTGAACGTTTGCCTGGAGATGGAAGACTCGTAGTCGTCTCATGCATGCAAGATGGTTACCTGCGAAAATTATTAAGAGTGAAATCTTGAAGTTATCGGTCATGTCTAAAACAGCCCTGGAACTCATAATTTACACCAATATAGTCCTCGGGTTTGATTTGTATGTTCTTGTATGGTTATAAGTACAAATGGCTAGCGTATAGTGCTTCCATGGCAGTGAAGCATACCCTCTTCGATGTTCGAAGTTTTCAGCGATGCCCATAGTGAACTTAGGATGTTTATTTTTAAAACAAAGGATTAAAAAAATTGGTTGATCTGGCGGTTTTGTACAAAACGAATCTAAGACCGGTCCACCTTAATAAGTTCGTAGTGACGTACGTACGTACACCAGTCAATATGATCGTTTAGCAAGATGTATGCGACCCGGACTCCACCGTCAGTCTTATCGCTGCCCCGCCGCCCATGGTTGACGGCGCTACTGCACCCTGGTCAAATCACCACCTCCTACCCTAGCATTTCTCTAAGCATCCCCCTCCCCCCCCCCCCTCCCGGACCTCCAACGTTGCGATCCTCGACGGTCACCTTTTCTATCACGGCGCTCCCCTGAGGTGTTGTCTCGAGGAAGGAAAAGATCTTGTCGTCCGCGGAGCAACTCCACCCCAACCGAACTGGCTAACCCCTCGAAATAACCACACACCCCCACCGATCCGGCCAAACCCTCGAAATACGTATACCCCCACCGATAGCTTGCTCGCTCCACGGTGTCTTCTCCACCACGGCTCGCAACCGCTTATAGCGGTATCACTAGCATGTCCCGGCCAGTTCCGCCTCGAAAAAGTGTGGGGGTTTACGTGGGAAAGAGGGGGACACATCCCGACAGAAGACAGCATTGCGAAGGGAGAACGAAAGGAACAGCACACAAGGCATGCGTGCATACACACATCTTGACTGCCGACCACTCGTGGTTATTGACTTGTTGGCCGCCACCTTCCGTCCGTCATGCATGGAAGAAAATCTTGACGCCGTGCATGGCTGTTACTGTTTATTGGTCACCGGAGAGGAGACCTCGGGGTGGACGATACCGCGTGAAAGAAACGAACGAGAGCGAGTGGATCACTCACTCACTTCCATTTTTGTGTGTGTGATTTTCGTCTGCATGAGACGACTCGTCAAGTCGCGAGTCCTCGGCGACCAAGAAAACCCCTTCACACCCATGCAAGCAGCCTCCAGTAAAGTTTGATTCGTTTTCATTAACAGGTACAGGAACGACCCAGAAGTTTGCTTAGAACTAAGTATATCCAGCTCACCGAACTGCTGCGAAATTGCGCCATTCCCCGGATAACTGGCGGAGAAGGACTAAGATTATATTAATTTGTGGATCACACCCGTGACCAACCACCAGTAAAGTTTCCTTCTTGTCTTTATGGACAACGGCCAAGAAGTTTGCTTAAACAAGTATGTCCAGGTCGTCGAACTGCTGCGAAATTGCGCCATTCCCCGGACAAGATAATATGTGTGGACAGACAGGTCGAATAGCTACGTGCGATCCTGCTATTGCAAAGCGACGAGAGTGCAAGATAGAGGGAAGGATGGAATCCATTCCACTGCAAAGTTACACCGCGTCTCCCTAACATCAGCATGCGTGCGTGTGGTTTCTTGGAAACTTCATGCCTGGAGGCCCTAGTCGACTGATCAGTGATCACAGTCTGACTACAACGGAGCTCCACCATTGGTGAGGAGGATATCACCTGGTCACCGTGCGTGGAGAGCGGTCACCGGAGAATAATGTTCCTAGTCTTGTACCCCTTTATATACAGCCCACCGTGGGTCATTTTAATAAATCTAGTATCAATACAATACAATATATTTCACAATCTTACATGGTATCAGAGCGGTTCGTTCCGTAGGCTAGGGTTTAGCCGCCACCACTTCCGCCGCGCCGCCCTCGGTGAAATCGATCTCCATAATTGTCGGGAGCGTCACATCTCGTAGCTAGGTTTTCTTCCAATTTCAATAAATTAGTTCATAGGTTTAGTCAATTTCGTTTTGCAATTAGATCAATTTCTTTTTAGCCACCAAAATACATCTAGACCCGGTGAAAATGCCAGCAGATCCCATCGAAGCTAGTTGGATCTTCCCCGGCCAATCTACGCCACCAAATCGTCTTCATCGTCTCGTCAACACATGGCTGCACCAAACAACGCTCATGGTCGTCATCGCCGACAAGTTCTACACCAACAACACCTCGACATCTTCTACCTCTACATCACCGACAACGATCTACATCAACAAACGTCTTCAACAACCACCACGCCATCTTTTTCACCACAACCTTGCCGTCAGAGTTGCAGTCTATTTTTATTTTGCACAATTTACTAGTTGCAACTTCCTTTTTCGTCTACTCCGGCAACAAACGGCGAAAAATCTACGCTACGCGCCGCCGACCACGGAGATCTCCTCTGCTTCTTCATCCAGCTCTAGCTCGCATGGTTACTGGTGGTCCCTTTCTTCGCATGCCCGGTACTGGCAACATCGACGCGTGCCTTCGTCCCCGTCGCGCTCCCGAGTCTGGCAAGCTCGGCAAGGCGTGCCGCCTACCTCAACTACATCGACTCCAGCAAAACTCTACCCCAACTTCCTCAACAAACGGCAACATCGACCACAACTGCATCGCCCACAACTTGACTACATCGACATCGGCATCAAGGGCTATCAACTCGGCTCCTCTTCAGTTCACGACTTCGGATTATGCTCCAGTCAGACCGTGCACAACGCTCCAGTTGTTCGCGTCACTACCGATCCGACTACAGGGGGATGTAGGGTACAATACGGTTTAGGTATATTTGGTAGTATTAGGATTGTAATCCAAGTCTATCTCTATTAGGTTTCGTAGTCTCCAAGTCTTGTACCCCTTTATATACAGCCCACTGTGGCTCATTGTAATAAATCTAGTATCAATACAATACAACATATTCCGCAATCTTACACTCTCCACAAGCGATCGTCGATCTAGCGGCCTGGTGGGGCTAGGGTGGCTTGCCGGCGGCTGGCTGCATCTGGGCGGCGTGGCGTGGAGATACCGTGCGGCTTCGGTGTGGGGCTCCTGGCCATGAATGGCAGTGATGTGGAGGCCGGGGCGGCGGCCCCGGATGCGCGGCTGTGGCTGGGTTGTGGTCTGCTTGGTATCCGTCGTGGCCTAAGGTGTCACAGTCGCGGCGGCAAGCGGTATTGGTGGTCTGGTATGGCGGTTTGCGATGTTCGTGGCACACCGCCTGGCGAAAGCCTTGCCCTGGTTGTCGACTGGGACCGACGGCGGCGACGTCCCCGGGCGCCGCGTCCTTCTTAGAGGTGTCGTCGAGGTGGTTGTGTCACTTCTCCTAGCCGGGTTCTCGGGGGGAAACCCTAGATCCCCGCGGGATCGGGCGAGGGTGGCGCTTCGGCGTCGTTTTGCCTCTTGAGGTCTCGCTTTGGATGTTCCTCCGACCAGTGAGACCCGTGGAGCGGTGGTGGTGAAGGGGATCGTGTGCAGAAAACAAAAAATTTCCTAGCAACGATATCCTTAAACTAGCCAAGATCTACACTATGCAGATATAGTAGTACGGCGGAGATCGGAATACATACCCTCGTAGACCGAATAGCGGGGATTACACCCCCGCACAAGCGTTGACGATGAAGACGCCGTAGCCGACCTCTAGGTCGCGGAGAACTCGGCGCGACGGAGACGACGAAGATGACCCCGAGGTCGGGTGGAGGAAGTAGGCCTCCGAGTACCGCTAGCGCAGCACCTCGCAGGGAGTCGCACACATACGGTGGAGACGACGGCCTCCGAAGCTCCAGTCCAGGACGAGCAGCGGAAGACTTGGACCGGAACACCAGCAGCGCGGCAGCGGGCTATGGTGGAAGAGATCCCCCTCCTCTACTCGGCGCGGCTCCGTCAAGGGAACCACGAGATCGAGAGAAAAATTGGGAATTAATTGGTGAATTAAAAGGCCAGGGGTGCCCCTTCTTATATAGGCTCCGAGGGGGAGCCAACCTTGCCAGCCAGGCAATGTGGGACTATCCCACATGCCTGGTTCGGCCAAGGCTGATGCGCCGGCCCTAGGTGGGCCCCATTTGGCCCACATAGGCCGGCCAAGCCTCCCCACAAAATTCCCTTGAGGGTTTCCCCCCCCCCCCCCCCCCCCCATGGGCCTTCTTTCGACCAGAAGGCCCATTTAGGGAAATCAGTCTAAATAAATTCGAAAATAAATATATAAAATCATATTTGCATATTAATTACACTAATTAATATCAAACATAATATATATAATTTTTCCTAGCTCCGAAAACTCTTTCGTCGCTGCCCGATCTCCATCGGACCCCTCCCGGGACGTTCCCGGTGATCTCTTTCCTTTCCGGTTGTCTTGTCGAAACCCCTTAAGTGTGTTACCCTAACGGTTCGATATAATATCAGGTATGATCAAGACTCCTCAATGATCAACGACTAACTCGTAGGCCTGGACCCCATGAATTAACTCCTGAGATATAACGAATGACTTTCATCTATCAAACCTGGACGTATAGTCTTAAACCCTTTGTCATGGCGATACTTAGCGTGTCCGAGCATCATTCTCAGATATCTCCATACCTAGCATGATCTCGTTACCGACATCGCTATCTTCTACTCGTCTATGATATTATGTCAGCCGGTGACCTAGTCACATGTTTGCAAACTCATTTGACATAATCTCACCGAGTGGGCCCTAGAGTATCTATCCGGCTATGCGGACTGACAAATCCCGCTGTTGACCCCTCGTCTCAACTACTCCTTTCCGATACCCAAAAGTATCACCGTTATTGTCATACTAAATAAGATACGACGTTTGGTGCGATCAAAGTATCTTCCAGGAATACCAATAAGAGTTGATCTCACGGTCTTAAGGCGTAACGACTATGTCCTATAAATACTGGGTATGTCCATCACATCGTTACTCCTAACGATATGACTTCCGTTGCCGACCGGCGCCATGCCCTATGATCGGAAAACCTCGATCATCAATCGCGCAATGAAACTAGTCTTAGTAGAGGCTACTAGGGACCTGGTTGTTTATCTACCACACCTGTATTAATGTTTCCGCTTAATACAGCTATAGCATGGTATAAAACATATAATGAACGATTGGGATATTGCCAATAAACTATGTTTATTAAGTGCCTCTAGGGCATATTCCCTTCAGTCTCCCACTTGCACTAGAGTAACACTTAATCTAGTTTACAACATGGTAAAAGCTCAACACCCATAGCATCTTGGTGCCTGATCGCCTCGTGGAAGAGGAATACAGTCAATAGATCTCACACATTGAGACCTATATGTGCTTTGCAACACTTCTATGTCACCTAGTTTGACATCAACCCGTATCTTACGATAACGGTGAAATATATCCCAGTGGATGGAGTGAGACTCGAGCATTCGCGTAGCATGCGCCTTAAAAGTCTAAGAGATATATTAAGGGGACCACCTACGCTCCGAAAACTGCTCAGTCCAATCACACTTGCTACTTCTAAAGTCGCGATATATTTCTATACCTATGTAGATTGTGCGACAGTGCATTCATATGCTACTTCGCAAACTAACCATGTCTATCTTCAAAATAAAGGACATCTCCTATATGAGATTTCTAGTCGTATGGGTCAGTGTAATAACTTGCATCATCGTAACCGCTTTACGGCAAGTTGCCATTCCACTCTTACCCGTTACTAGAAAACCTATCTTCAGTTCTCATAGACACTGAAGAACAAACTTAACTTTTGTTCATTGATCCACACAAGGATCACTCTAGAACCTGTTCTTCAACCAAGAACTCGGGTCACACTAAGTCGAGCTTTCAGCCTGATAGACTCTATGTGTGATACATAGAGAATGTCGAACATCATTTTCTATCACTGAAAAGCCAAGATTAACTTAATCTTTTACCTAGTCATACAAGTAAGAACCTCTTTCTTCGCTTGTCCTTTTCTGAAACACTTCAGAATCCTGACTTAGGAAATACTCCGACTTAATGTTATTAAGCCCCCTCTGATCTATACAATTATAAATCGGATGCCTAATACTCCTAACTTCATTTCATAGAAAATTTAATCACTTAAATAATCCATTACACTCTACTAGAGGATCTGTGTCATTCAATATGTTGTTACATACCGAATCACAAATGACACCTAGATCCCACTCAAATATGCCTTCCGCATATAAGATCAAGGAAAACTACTTAGCTCCCACTCAAATATGCCTTCCGCATATAAGATCAAGGAAAGCTACTTTGCTCCCACTCACTTCTTTGCACATGTAGGTTTCTTCAACTATTTTGGACAACTCCAAAATCCTTTGATCACATTATCAAAGTGAAGATTCCAGCTCCGATATGCTGACTTCTGACCATGAATGGACAACCGAAGTTTGCACTCATGTTTAGCATTCTCAGGATTACAAACCATTCTTAATTACACTATTAAGAACCATGGTTTTCTTATCCATCTATCAATTTCTCATTCGAAATTATAGTAATTGCTAAACGACCCAGAATAGATTTAGGCTTCGCCACTTGAGACAAAGTCTCATGTGGTCTGTCTGAACTGTTTCACGACAAATCGAATCTGCTCAATATCTACTCTCTCATAAAACTCCATATACTATCAACATCCTAGATGCCATCAAGAAGATCTCCCAAGTCATTACCTGGTAATCGTATATGGATTTTATTTCGGATCATAAATGACTCACAGCCATTTCTTGGACTTAGGTTCACCATCTCTTCTTCGTAGTTCGTAGGTCTATCATATTCCATTAATATGACCTTCATAGCAAGATTGTCGTAACACACAGTGTGGAACACAACCTCGTATGCCTACGCTCTTAGTATGAGCTCAGAACATCATGATTTTGAATCATCAGCTTTTTCAAGCTGTGGAGCCTGACACCGAAAACACTTTCGATTGCGCCACTCTGATGTATGGAGAGGAAGTTCTCCAACTTCGTCTTGTTCTACTTTCTTTCTCACTTATACCCTCGGACAAGAAACTATTTCTTTCGCAAGGTATATCCCGGCAAAGATTTTGCCTATGTCGTGAGACATGTACCCAACTAACTCTTTAGGTAGGGTATACTACAAAGATTAATCCATTTTAGGTTCGATTACATCGAAACACTAAATTGCTGAAACGACAATCCAGGCTAAAAGCCATGCCATCACTCGTATGGTATTGTCTCCATGGATTCAAATGGTTTCCCTATTTGCTAACGTGAGTGTTTACGTTTCTACCATATGACTCTAATGATTACAATAATTCGGTAAGAGATTCATTTACCACACACTATCCGATAGGGTGCGATTACGACGCCCTAACACACCATAACACTATGGTGTTCCATGCGACGTAATTTGTGGAACTCTTCTCACAACTCTTACAATGTTGTGCCAACATTATAACTCAAATCTTCATTCCTCGATTTGCATCGCGGGAATTTGATTTTCTTGTTAAGTTTATTTCCTACTTCATTCTGAACTTCGTTTGATCGAATCAAAAATTCAGACTAACATTCCCCGGAGTGGATATCCATATATCTACTCGGAATATTCATGAAGTCTATGAAATAAAGACTTCCACTACACGTTAAAGTACTTCATTGATTCACATACACCCATATGCATGATTCTCAACAAGCTATACTCAAAACGTTCAGTGAAGTTCACGAAATAAAGGTCTCCACTACCCGTCAATTACTTCATTGAACCACATACATCTCCATGTATGACTATCAATAAGTTATATGCCCGTTTTCCGAAAACGGCGTCACAGTTATTTTGCAAGTGTCAAAAGATCAAATCTTAGAACTTGTAGGTCCATCAAGTGTGGAGCTAATGCATATAACATTGACATGACTAAACGGTAGTGCCACACATATGTGGTGTCTTTATTAAGTTTGTATCCTTTGGCATTAATATTATGAATGTGGGAGCTTCTACCATCTAAATTCAAATCGGCATATGATCATTACTTCATAAACATAGGACATCAATTTGTCACTATCATGTATGAACAAGTGTCTCGCTAGAGGAGACACACTCGTAACGATCATACCAACACCCGATCATAAAGAATTTATTCAAATGGTAGATCTAGAGGGAGAGTGTCTATGGCCGTCACAACAACTTGACTGCCGTTATCAACACGGAATGTCGCCTCATCCTTTCAAGCTACTCAAGCAGTAAACCTGGTTTTTCACAAAACATGACTAGTTCAAGACTTAGTCACTACTGCGAGCACTTGCTTAGCTAAAACATTCATAACATGTATATCATATATACACCATCATCATTGATGACTTCCGGCGATCTGTTTCATCTTCTTGATACTTCCACCGTAATCAAGAACCATGAAGGTGAACGATTCCCCTTGCATGACATAGTCTATGACACAGGATTTGCACTTGGCAACGATGTCTGTCATCCAGTGATTGAGCTGAGTGAGGCGTCTCAATGTTCATCAATCATGAACATACGTCATTAAGTATGACCGCCACGTGCTCCCTCAATGTGTGTATTCTCTTCCATCTTGGTTGAGAAGACAATCAGTCAACGTACTGATAAACTTCATCAACCCAACGTTTGGGGTACCCCGAGTTCAGCGACCATATCATATGTTCGCGATCTAAAAACTCGTACCCACCGTTGGTTCTCTATGGCAGAGATTATAGCATACACTGGACTATGATGATATCATCCGCACAAAATCCGATAATCCAAATTATCTTTTGTTAGCAGAATCTCCGGGTTTATCTCCTAGCGGGTATTGTAACACAAAGAGCTAACGGTTTAAACAAGGAGTATCCTCAAGCTAAAGCATAAAACTATGAAGTTTGGACCCAACCTTTTAAGTTTCTCAATCGCAGGAATGCGCCTAATTTGAAAAGATGCTATCACAATGGTTAATATCTACAAAGGTTTGCAAAACAGACTCTGTTCATTATATTCTGAGTTCTAGTATTTTAGAAAATAACTATCCGAACTCCCACTCAAACGAACATCCCTCCTGTTCGTTTAAGCGATTACACGACCCCCATCCATTGCACCACCCCTCATCATCAGAGCCGGCGGCACAACTTCAAGAGTAGACAAAATCGTCCGCCACACCAATTTTGTGACTCGTGCTCGACCTTTCGGTCTTCCTGTTCCGAGGCCATATTTCTAAATATGCTAGGCTCGCCACCAAAGACCTCCACACTGACGCTTGTGCAACATGGCTTACACCCACTGTATGCGAACGACGAGATGTGTGACACCCGATCATCACGGCCTGCCTCATAATGTAGAACTTTCTTGGTGGTGCGCGTTGGAGGGAGAACACTAGTGGTATTTTGAAGGGATCATCTTATATATCTACCGCCGTGTAACTAATGTATACTATACACACAATCACACAATATAAGATGCACACAAAACATCAAATGTAATGCAATGTGATATAGTCCATCGCGCCATGGTCTTCTTGGCGCCCGCAGTTTATAAACAATTTAATAAACCTACCTTGACCATATCACATAGCCCCTGCAAAATAAAGTTAGACGCTTCTACTTTATCTTTTGCATGTTTTACGTGGCTCGGGGCTTTCGTAAATAGAACCGCTTCATACCTACGAACCTTATGACCACAACAACGATCCAATAATTGCATGTTTAAGCATCCCTTTCGGGCCCTCCATTGAAAATGCAAAGCCAACTAAAGAGAGAGAAACAGGCACCCGCCAGCCACAGATACGGTACAAGCCGTATGTCAGTAGTGGAACCAGTCTCGCGTAAGCGTACGCGTAAAGTCGGTCCGGGCCGCTTCATCAACTCGATGCCGCTGGAATCACAAGTGCACGCTAGAGGGTAGCAAATAACAGGAACGGTGCCCCCGTGTAGAACACGGGTTTTAACAGCGTACAGCTATATCTACAATAGATCGGCTCTGATACCACTGAATGAGATCGTGTGCAGAAAACAAAAAATTTCCTAGCAACGATATCCTTAAACTAGCCAAGATCTACACTATGCAGATATAGTAGTACGGCGGAGATCGGAATACATACCCTCGTAGACCGAATAGCGGGGATTACGCCCCCGCACAAGCGTTGACGATGAAGATGCCGTAGCCGACCTCTAGGTCGCGGAGAACTCGGCGCGACGGAGACGACGAAGATGACCCCGAGGTCGGGTGGAGGAAGTAGGCCTCCGAGTACCGCTAGCGCAGCACCTCGCAGGGAGTCGCACACATACGGTGGAGACGACGGCCTCCGAAGCTCCAGTCCAGGACGAGCAGCGGAAGACTTGGACCGGAACACCAGCAGCGCGGCAGCGGACTATGGTGGAAGAGATCCCCCTCCTCTACTCGGCGCGGCTCCGTCAAGGGAACCACGAGATCGAGAGAGAAATTGTGAATTAATTGGTGAATTAAAAGGCCAGGGGTGCCCCTTCTTATATAGGCTCCGAGGGGGAGCCAACCTTGCCAGCCAGGCAATGTGGGACTATCCCACATGCCTGGTTCGGCCAAGGCTGAGGCGCCGGCCCTAGGTGGGCCCCATTTGGCCCACCTAGGCCGGCCAAGCCTCCCCACAAAATTCCCTTGAGGGTCCCCCCCCCCCCCCCCCCCATGGGCCTTCTTTCGACCAGAAGGCCCATTTAGGGAAATCAGCCTAAATAAATTCGAAAATAAATATATAAAATCATATTTGCATATTAATTACACTAATTAATATCAAACATAATATATATATTTTTTCCTAGCTCCGAAAACTCTTTCGTCGCTGCCCGATCTCCATCGGACCCCTCCCGGGACGTTCCCGGTGATCTCTTTCCTTTCCGGTTGTCTTGTCGAAACCCCTTAAGTGTGTTACCCTAGCGGTTCGATATAATATCAGGTATGATCAAGACTCCTCAATGATCAACGACTAACTCGTAGGCCTGGACCCCATGAATTAACCCCTGAGATATAACGAATGACTTTCATCTATCAAACCTGGACGTATAGTCTTAAACCCTTTGTCATGGCGATACTTAGCGTGTCCGAGCATCATTCTCAGATATCTCCATACCTAGCATGATCTCGTTACCGACATCCTATCTTATACTCGTCTATGATATTATGTCAGCTGGTGACCTAGTCACATGTTTGCAAACTCATTTGACATAATCTCACCGAGTGGGCCCTAGAGTATCTATCCGGCTATGCGGACTGACAAATCCCGCTGTTGACCCCTCGTCTCAACTACTCCTTTCCGATACCCAAAAGTATCACCGTTATTGTCATACTAAATAAGATACGACGTTTGGTGCGATCAAAGTATCTTCCAGGAATACCAATAAGAGTTGATCTCACGGTCTTAAGGCGTAACGACTATGTCCTATAAATACTGGGTATGTCCATCACATCGTTACTCCTAACGATATGACTTCCGTTGCCGACCGGCGCCATGCCCTATGATCGGAAAACCTCGATCATCAATCGCGCAATGAAACTAGTCTTAGTAGAGGCTACTAGGGACCTGGTTGTTTATCTACCACACCTGTATTAATGTTTCCGCTTAATACAGTTATAGCATGGTATAAAACATATAATGAACGATTGGGATATTGCCAATAAACTATGTTTATTAAGTGCCTCTAGGGCATATTCCCTTCAGGTGGTTGGTGGCGGCGTTTCTCGTCTTCGGCTCCGAGGAGCGCGGCCTTGGGGCCGGCGTGGATGTGGGAGCGGAAGCTCCGGATTTCGCCTCCGTTGCGCTACGTTGAGGTGGTGGAGCGTCGACTTTGGTCGTTTGGACGTCTTGGTCGTCGGCTAGTGCGGGGCGCAGCCTAGGGGCTGGCGTGGAAGTCGGAGCGGCGGCTCCGGAAGCACCGCCTCCGCTGTGAAGTGTTGAGGCCACCTCAGCCATGCTGCGTCGAGGTCGTTTGTTGTCGGTTTTGGTCGCTTGGGCGTCGACCTGCGTGGAGCGCGGCTTCTGAGTCGACGTGGATGTCGGAGCGGCGGCTCCGGACTCTCTCCTCTGCTTGGGGGTTTTGGTGTCGGTCTTGCTTGCTTGGGCAACTTGACCGTCGACCCGTGTGGGGCGCGGCCTCGGAGGCCGGCATGGTTGAGTTGTATATTTTTCCTTTTTGAGGCATTGTCCTCTTGTTTGCTCCTTCTATATCAATATAAAAGGCAAAGTTTTTGCCTTCATTTAAAAAAAATAGTGTAATGGCACGTTGCCGCCGGAGGTCGACGGAGCGTGAGGAGCATTGGTTGAGCTCCAGCAAGAGTGTTTGGCGGGCCAGTCCAAAGAAGACCATAGTTTCTTTTAGGGACTGTCTAACTGTCAGCTATCTGATTTGTAATTCGTGCACAGACATATTTTTCAGCGAATGAACAGCTGCCACGTCGTCTGTCTGAGTCTTCCGAACGCGCGCGCGAAAGAGCCACTCGAAAAAATAACGCACTCGCGCGGCCTCTTTAACGGATCCGACAAAAGCCTCAAGAAGACACAGCCCGTTAACAAAAAAAAAGGAGAGGCCGAGGGAACGGAAAAAAGCCCATCACCCAGAACAAAGACGCTGGTGCGATCTTCTTCTTCACCAAGAAACCGAAGAACAAACCAGCTGCGCCCCCTCCATTGGAAAAAAATGATAGAGAGAGCAAGAACCAAACAATGACCAACGCATAGAGAGAGAATAAGGAAGGGGGCAGACCAGGGAAGCGAGATCTGTGAGGAAGATCCAACCACGGAACAAAAAGGGAGTGATGGAATCAGATGAACAAAAGGGCAGAAGATCTGACGGGATGGATGAGTACCTTGGGGGGAAGACGCAGCAACTTCTTCAGGTGCGACCACGATCTCCAACCTGTTTCTATTTGCTAGTGATCCAGCGATTGGGTGTTGTATAGAAAACTAGAACCCCCCCCCCCCCCCTCCCACCAACTGCAGGACACATCAGCTGATGAACTACTGAATCACTGTCGAAAAAAACTCAAAAACACATGAACTGAATCTCTGTCGAAAAATTGTATCTCATGATCTTTTGAAAACTGAGATAATCTCCTTGGAAATGTGTTGCAAAAACAAGGAACCAACAAAAAGAAAACATATATGACTGATAATTAGGGGATAAAACAAAAATTGTATCTCATTCTTCTTCAAGTCTTCATACTCTCTGACGACGGCGAGGCCAATAATTGATTCAGCTAGCTAGCCATCTCCGTCCAATGGGTGGGTGGACGGCTCGATGTGATCTTTCTTGCAGAGAACAAGTGCAGGAATTGGTCTCGACTCGAGTAATAATCGAGCCGTTCATTTTGTTTAGACAGAAAAATCGAGCCGTTCAGGCGGCGGAGAAACTGACACGCCAAAGATTTGCGATGATCTTCAGCGTCGTGTTGGGCACCCCCTTATCTTGATTTCAGCCCTGCGTGATATCACGGTGCGGCTGTCCGTTTCGGCTCGGTTTTTCCTGCTGTGTAATCAATGAATCACTCTCGAAAAAAACTAAAAAACACATGAACTGAATCTCTGTCGAAAAATTGTATCTCATGATCTTTTGAAAACTGAGATAATCTCATTGGAAATGTGTTGCAAAAACAAGGAACCAACAAAAAGAAAACATATATGACTGATAATTAGGGGATAAAACAGCTCCCAAACCAATACCGCGTGTGACGACTCACACGTTCAGCCTTGCCAACTGACCAATAGTCAGTTTCAGCCCCTTGAAGAACACAACAAACTACACACCGCATCTACATTAATAAAAAATTGTATCACCAAAAACAATAGAAAATAAGAAACCTAGATGCATAGCTAACTCTAGAGGCTGACATTATTGACAGGAACAAAATGAAAAATAGAAGCAAAGGAGAAAAAAGTGGCGATTTCCTCCTAAAAGTACAAGACATTCCAATACTGAGATGAAACAATGAGGATACTAGACTGTTTCCAAAACTCTGATAGTCAAACTCTTTGTTGCAAAAAAAAATAGCGCTACTTTGATGGGAAAGATGTATAGCAGGCTTAAGGCCCAAGTAGTCCATTCGGATGTCAGTAGAGATGATATGATGTTAGACACGAAATGCAAACAAGTACTAAACACACTAAGATGTGTAGTGAGACTAGAATAAACTAACCAAAAAGATAGAGACTTAGATAGATAATATGAATGCAACATGAAGTTATGCAGCACATACTTATGAACAGAGAACATGGACAAAACAGAGCACCAATGATGTGAACTTTACTTGTTATTTATATACCTTTTTTTATACGTCCTATTTATATAGCTCAAAGAGGTTCTTGTTTCTTAGAGACATGGAAAAATAGATTATCAAAAAACAAAAAGAAAACAGAGATAGCAACTCTAGATTCAGAGAATCACTGTCATAACCTAAAATCACTGTCAGAAACTAAAAAAAACAGAAAACTAAATACATAAACTACCTAAAACTGATCGATTGACTAAAGCTGGTCGAAACCGATGATTGAGCAAAGAATCAGGAGCTCGCATAGTTTGCATACTGAAAAACTAAAAAAATCAGAGAACTTAAACACTGCCGGAAATAAGTATTTCATCTCGCATCCAAAACCGAAAATGAAAAAAAAAGCAAACAGAAAAACAGGAAGAAAAAAGAAGAAAAAAAAGGGTCCTCCTCCTTTACCCGGGCTTGGAACCGGCTACCAAAAAACAGATTGGTAGGCGGAGTTACCCACCCCAAACAAAAACCCCAAAACACAAAGAAGATAAAAACAATAAAAGTTAAGACAAACAAAAAACAATTTAATACATGCTTGGAGACTCCACAAAACAGAAACACAAAACTAACTTATAAAAAGAAATGATACATTCTTAGACAGTACACAAACTTATAAAAAACATGCAGGGAACATCATTGTCTCGCACAAAAAACAACTACAACAGACTTTAAATTAAAAAGGATAATAAAACCACAACATAGTACAAACCAATAGTACAAACCTACAAAACATGGAAAACAATGCTGACAGGCTGGGCTCTATTCTTCTTGAAGAAAATCAAAACAAGCTGGCCAGCCTTAAGGTTGTTCGATGAAGTGAATGAGTCCCAGCCAGAGGTGAACCTTCTCCTGCCATCGGCACATATGGAGTACTCGGCTTCAGAAACCAAACCCCCATGCACCGACAATAATGCATTGCCATTTACCCCAAGACCTAAAACTTCAGAGATTGATCTGGGTACCCTCTGAAAAAAATAAAAAAGCAGTGCATTTTAGATAAAAAAATAGATAAAAGAGAGACCACAAAAAAGATAACAAACAGAAAAAATTACCATGTAGTTGAGACTGATGTCTGAGGGAGATAAACGGTGGAGATACGTGTTGTCCACTGCACTGGCCCCCTGCATTAAGGCGTGGTACCTGCTAAACTGCGATTCCGTAATTTGAAACTCTATACCAGAAACATTGAAAGTGACACTTGCCACTTCTCGGCATTGACCCTCAGATGAACCGCACCTAGCACAAGCCATATCAGATTGGGGAAGCTTGTGGGAATGTTACACAAAGAAAAGAGAACAAAAGAGAAATAGGGTTCCTTGCTTGATGTGAGAGGTGAGAGTTTTATAGGCCCCCCACATCTCCCCCCCCACCTACCCCAAACATAGCACTCTAATAATAGAAAAAATGAGTAATGACAATTTGAAATAAAGGCATTGAAAGCACCAGATTAAAAAATGATTCTGAAATGGAAGTTGGCTAACTTTAGGCTAAGAAATAACTAAGGACAGAATAAAACAATTGAATACAAATAAAAACAGATACTAATCAATGAAACAATCAGACAAAAAAATCTGAAACAAACAGTATTGAGACACTAATAAATAACTGACACAAAGATACTGTAATGAGACAGTCTAACGACATAAAACTAAATACTGAAAATACTGAAACATAAAATGGATAATGACAATGAAAAAATACTGAGCAAATACTAAATCAATACTGAGACATTGAAACAAAACTGAGCAAATAATTAATCAAGACTGAATCACATCAGGCACTGACAGAGACTGAGAGACTGACACTAAGACACTGACACTAAGAGACTGAAACAATCTCAAACTCTTTCTCACAGAGACAGTAAAACAAGAGACAACTAACGACAGAGAGAGAGAATCACAGTGATAGAGAAACACAGAAACAATGAGATAGTAATAAAAGATGATAGAGAGATAGAGTCACAATGAGAGAGAGAGAGAGAGAGAGAATCATTGAGATAATAATATAGAGTCAGAGAATAATAAGATAGAGATAAAAGATGATAGAGAGATAGAAAGAATAAATAGAGAGAGAGTTTGAGAATGAGAAGAAAAGAGAGAAAGAGTAACAATGAGACACAAATTCACTGTCTGAAACTGAATACTGAGTCAGTGAGACTGTAATGAGATAAGAGATAGAGAGTGAGAGAGAGAAAGAGAGTTAAGACACTAAGACAAAACGGAGACAATGAAAACAAAATCTGAAATCAGAGAGAGAGTATGTGTGAGAGAGAGAGTGAGTCAGACAGAGAGATGAGTCAGAGAGAGTAATGAGAGACAGTAATGAGACAAACAAAAACGAGAGAGAGAGAGAGAGTTTGCATCTCCTAATTCTAAATTATTACGAACGACGAATTTTAAGCTGACTGATTGTTTATAAAATACAGGTTAATGATGATGCGCGCACTCAGGATTTTTATGAAGATTTAACATTCGATGACGACTTCTTCCAGGTGTGTAATGATTCTAATCATACAAATATGTATATATGATGACTAAAAAAGTTTTTTGTTATGTACTGACAGAACTAATGATTTTTTTGTGATATTCAAAATGAAGACAAAGGATTTCTCATACACTCGGATGCTTGAAGGAAACTTTGACGACATATGTACACAACAAAGTTACACGACATCACTGAAGGTTCTAATTTTATTTTTAAAAAGGTAAAATTCCTTTAAAAAAACACCAAAAACTAACCAGGAATATGGAATTCAGGTAAGCGCCCCAGGAAGCAGTCGAGATTCTTCAAGTTTGGAATGGCAGCACAAGCCTGAGAACAAAGAAGGGTCAATTCAGGTAAACGCATAAAACTTGTATGACCATACACACAAAAATTGTTAGGACTGAATAAAAATAATGACCCATCAGCTCGTTATTTACAGGGGGGTGAAAACTTGAATGCTAAAAGGAGTTACAGTGGGCAGAGTATAACGGAAGATGTGAGGAATGCAAGCATGGGGAATAATCAAGAGTCAGTGGTTCAGGGGGATCTGGACAGTGGTCATTGGACTAACAGCTTGTTTAAAACATAGAGCATGATGAGGTATGATTCTATACTTAAACTCAAAACATTTAAAAAATTAAAAAAGGGATATAAACAAAACACACACAAATAATGATGAAAAAGGTTGCATTGCTGCTATGCAGGAGTGCGATGGACATGAAACAGTTGGCAATGAAGTGACTACACAAAACTTCAAATGCACAGAACAGGCAAAAGGCAATGCAGATGGAGAACCACGACAAGACTTTGATATTCAAGAGGAAGAAAGAGATCTCTGTGAAGAGGATATCGACACTTTCTTGGAAAATGAAGAAAGTAATTCACAAGGACAGAATAATTACTCAGTTCACCCCAAAATGATACCAGAAGTGGGGATGGAATTTAAAACACGAGAGGAGGCTCAATTTTTTTTTAATATGTATGCGTTTGCAATTGGTTTCTCGATAGCCATAGTGTCAGCTTACAAGACAGCAAGTAAAAAGAGAAATGGAGAGGTTATAAGAGCAACAATCAAATGTAACAAATTTGGAAGAAACACTGCCCTTGAGGAAGAGCAAAAGGCAAGGCAGAGACAAAGTACAGTTATAGACAGAACATGATGCAAAGTAGAAATGGTAATAGCTGAGAGGGATGGAGTTTGGCGTATCACAAACCTGTTGCTCGACCACAACCACGCTTTAAGCCCACAGAGCAAGTTCTTCAGGTCTCACATCTATATGACGAAAGAGGAAAAAGCAATGATAAGATCGCTAAGGCAAGCCAACATAACAACAAGCAAAATTGTAACGGTGTTGTCCTTCCTACGAGGAGGGCATGAAAACACACCTTACAACAAGAAAAAGGTGAGCAATTACGGCACAAGCATTAACAGGGAGCTCAAGAACAGTGATGTGATGCAGGTTGTGCAGTTTTTCAAAAAGAAACGAGCTGAGGACTCAGGGTTCTACTACTCTTTTCAAGTGGACAAAAACAACAAGGTCAGGAGTGTATTTTGGGCAGATGCAAAATCAAGACAATACTATGAATCGTGTGGAGATTGCGTCAGTTTTGATACAACTTTCCTGACCAACAAGTACAACCTACCATTTGCCCCCATTGTTGGTGTTTCTCCACATGGACACACATACCTATTTGCTTGTGCTCTACTAGTGAATGAGACAGCTAAAACCTTCAAATGGGTTTTTAGAGAGTTCATATGGGCTATGGGGGGGAAACACCCCCAGACAATAATTACAGATCAAGATAAAGCTATGCAACTTGCAATAGAGGAAGTGTTTCCAAATACAGTTCACAGGTCTTGCTTGTTTCATGTGAAGAGTAAAGCAGAAAATAAACTGTGCCCAACTTTTAGAGCTAATGAGGGGCTGTATGAGGAGTTTCACGACATAATAAATAACTCACTAACAGTGGAAGAGTTTGAGACGCTATGGCAAGAAATGATTACAGATTACAATGTAGGGCATGTCGACTACTTCAAAACCTTGTGGGACAGTCGAAAGAAGTGAAGGAGATATGCCCTAGAGGCAAATAAATAAGTAGTATTTATTGCATTATCTCATAAGTTTATAATAGGTTTGTGTATTATGCTATAACTGTATTAATCGGAATTGTTAATACACGTGTGATACATAGACAACCAGGTCCCTAGCAAGCCTCTATATGAGCTAGTCCATTGGGCAACAGTTGATCGAGATTCCCGATCAAGGACAATGACGTCGGTTGACAATGGGGTCATCTTGTTAGTTGAATAAGGTGGTGGACATACGCAAAGTATTGCAATAAGATCGTATTACGATGTTTGTCATTTGCAATAGATAAGAGTATGATAGCTTATTCCTTGGACCGTGAGACCGTACTTATTGTTGCTTCGTAGGAGTGCTTTGAGAGCATCAAACGTTGTGTCTTATATAGCATGACAATAACGGTGTCCATCTTGGGTATTCCAAAAGAGCATCGAGACGTAAGGATCAAGAGCGGGATTTGTTCATTCTTGTAATGGAAAGATACTCTGGGCCCACTCGGTGATATTGCATCTATATAGCTGCAGCTTATGACTAGGTCATGGAGATGTAATATCACAGACGAGTTAATAACCTTCGTCGGTAACGAGATACAGCAAAGGCATCGGTGTGTCTACGATCATATCTCGGACAAGGTAGTATCGCAGAGACAAAGGGAATGAATATCATACTTATGGTTCAACGACGATATTCGTGGAATGCACATGGGTCGTCATATATTTCCAGGTATCCCTGACGATCATTGGTGAGCGGAGTGTCTCGACCATGTCTGGAGTGTTCCCGAACCGTATAACAAACTTAAGGTCTTAGCGACGCTAGGAGATAGGTTCTGGAATTTTATAGGTTTTTGTTGGAGAGAGAGAAATGATCCGGAAAGAGTTCCGGTGGTCCGGAAGGAGTTCCGGAGAGGTCTGGAATGGTTCCAGGAATGTCCGAAAGTTGTTCGGGTGGTCCGAAAGAGTTTTTCGGAGTCACGGGATATTGAATTATATATAAATATATTAATTATGAATTAATGGGATTTTTATATTAATTTAATATTAATTAAATAAAGGAAAAAGGGGGCTCCCACCTATATAGGCCCTAAGAGGGCCCAAGAGGGGGAGCCGCACCTCAAAGGGGGGTGGGCCCCATTGGCTGGTCCGGCCAGCCCATGTGGGGGCCGAACCCCCCCCCCCCCCTCCCATGTCCTTTGTTTAGTCCCACATGGGGGAGCCAAGGGGTTTGCACACCCCCTTCCCCCTTTATATAGCAAGGCATATTAATTGATTTAATTCACAGGAAATTCAATTAATTCCCAATTTCTCTCTCGATCTCGTGGTTCCCAAGTTGGAGCCGCGCCGAGCTGAGGAAGGAGGTCTCTCTCCACCTAAGCCATACCGCAGAGCGTCGTTGCTCTGCGGGATTCCAGATAAGATCTACTCCTGCGTTTTCAGCTGGATCTGAATGACCGGGAGTTGTCGCTAGGCTCCGTATGTTTGCGAGTGCTCGGAGGCTACTCTATTGAGGAGCTTGGGCGACATCGTCTCGCCCCCTGCAGCCGCCGCGCCTCCCCCCTCTGCTGCCGGCGCACCAGCCCCGGTGCTGGCGCTCTGCCTTCTTCCGCCCGACGCCCGTCGACGCAGATCATCGTCGACACCCCGGCGTCATCGACTCCGACATCGCGGCAAGTTCTCCGCGACCTCGAGGTCGGCTACGTACGACTTCATCGTCAACGCTTGTGCGGGAGCGTAATCCCCGCTATCGGTCTACATGGAGGTAATGTAACCCGTTCCGCCACCGTTATCGCATGTACTAGATAGATAGATCCTGGCTAGTTAGGGTTTCGTTCGCTAGAAAATTAATGTTTTCTGCACCGTAACCCCTTCAAGAAGTACGTACCAGTTTACTTCAAGAAGCATTTCTTCCCATTCCTGCAAACAACAGCAAGAAGTGAGGGGACTAACTCACTGTTCAAAAGAGGAGTCGGAGCACAGTATAGCATGGCAAGTTTTTTGAGAGAGTATCAGCGGATAATGGACTCAATTCATGCTACAGAAAGAGAGTGCGACCACAACACATTACACAAAAAGGTGCCAACTGAAACATTCAAGACAAAATACTACATAGAGATACAAGCACATCAACTGTACAACCTCTCTATATTCAGAAAATTTCAGAAAATATTAGTTGATGTTACAAGACTCAGAGTAAAAGAAGAAAAGGCAGGGCAGCTCTACCTGGTGTTTCAGGCCTCAAACTATCCCATAAAGGAACACAGGACCAGGACATATGTTGTACAAGTTGACTCTGGAAAGGAAGAATACCAATGCATATGCTGCAAATTTGAGAAAGATGGGTTAGTGTGTTCCCACATACTCAAGATAATGCTTCACCTTGACATCCCAAGCATACCAGACAAGTATATCATCGACAGGTGGCGAAAGAATCACAAGAGGATGAAACCATTACCTGTGCCTGATAGACTTGCGGACAACGACACGCTACGATACAATATGCTAGCACGCAGAATGGTCAAGACAACATCAAAAGGAGCCACACACAAAAGGAAGTACGAATACTTGCTATCCGAAATGGACAGACTTGATGAGGGGCTTGAAAAGATTGAAAAAGAACTGGAGGAAGAAATGAAGAATGAGGCTCTCAATACAAGGACAATGACGAATTTTGCAAACACACAAACAGAGAATGACGCAACCTCGGTGCTGGAGCTTCTTGATCCTGATAACGCTCACACTAAAGGAAGACCAAGGATGATGAACATCCGCGAAGCAATAAAGGCAAACAAATTTTACACGTGCAGCCACTGTGGAGAGCATACACACACATTGAAGACCTGCACCAACCTCAGTAAAGAGTATAACTTACCAAAACCAAAAACCAATCGCAGGAGACAAACGACTAAATCTGGTACAGACTGATTTAGTTTCGTAAAAAAAATAAGGAAAAATGATATATTACTGAACTAACACAATGACAAAAAATTGATGTACACGCAGGAACTCAAGATGATGGCATCAACTCAGCAGCGCCCACGCAAAAGAAATCAGTCCCAAAACAGCGGAAAACGACTATCAAGAAAGCTTGTGGAGATGCTACAGTTGAAGCAACAGAAAAAAGCAATACTGCAAGCGTGATAACTAAATCTGGTATAGTCTGATTTAATTTCGAAAAAATAAGAGAAAATTTATATATTACTGAACTAACACAATATCAAAAATTGAATGTACCAGCAGGGACTGAAGATGATGACATCAACTCAACAGCACCCCCCAAAAGAAATCAGCCCCAAAAAAGCGGAAAACAACTAAGAAGCAAGCTTGTGGAGAAGCTACAGTTGAAGCAACAGAAAAAGCCTATACTGCTATCATGCTAGATGAAGACAAGAATCAGCGGGCAAAGCCCTGAAAAAAACTGCGAATGCTGCCTGGGGGAAAATACTTTGAGAATAAGACATTCAAACCATATATGATTTGTAATACTGATTTATGTATGGATACCTACATTGAGTGTTTATTTCACACCATCCCTGTATTTTCGGAGCGCTAGAACTGGCCCAACAAAAGGAGACATATATGAAAACAGGGAAAGATATAGAACTTTGTTTAGTTTGCGAGGAACGACTATATAACGGTAAACACAAAAGTTTTAAATCCCACACTCCGGGAGAAACACACAAAACCACTGGCTACATACTAAGCCCAATTATGGCATCGACGAACAAACTACCACAACAGCTCAACAGAACAAAAATAAAAAAACGCATCGGATAACACCCCCCCTGAAGGGCGACAAAGCTTTGAAACTCCTCCCCTCATGCACAATCAGCAGGTTTCATCTCCAGCAACTATGAAAATCCTCCACTGATATCAACAACTCATGTACTTGCCACTAGACGTTGATATCACCCCTGGTGTGCGAAAAAAATAGAAAATAAAAAATAGACAATCAGACACAAAACAACAAAAAGGAAAATAAAAAAAAATAAAAAAGGAAAAATAAACAAGCAAAACAGAGGTTTCATATCTAAAAAACCTGTCCATAAAAATCAGTGACCACCCTGGGGTCGGTATCATTTTGCTTTGAGAAGAACATCCTGTTTGCAAATAAAATTCTCAAGTTGAGGATATCTTCAGACCCAAAAAATGAGCGCAAATCAACATCAGGCATCCAATCTTCCATGAACTTCATTACAAAAACGCCACAGTCCAACCTGCATAAATAATCAAAGAGAAAAAAAGACTATCAGAAAAAAACAAAAAACAAAAATAATATATAAAAACAGATTAAAAATGATTAAGCTTACGAATTAGGACGTTGTTTTGGAACGTTAGGATACAATACTTCAAAAGAGCCAAAATTGTGATTTGGGTTCACAATAACTTCCCACAAATGCACAAAATTGTCGATCTGTAAAAAACAGAGAGAAAAACTGAAAAAGTTACTACATAGTTAACAACGAAAAAATGGAAAAAAAAGGAGAATACAAGGGGAAACAGAACACTAACCAACCGATCCCTAATCCTTGAATGGAAATCAGAGTCTTTCTCAAACAAAGAGTCCAGGAAGACAAAAAGCTTGTACTCAAAATCAACAACGAAAAGAATCCAATGACGAGAATCAACAATAGGAAACAAAAGCTGAAAATTTAAAACAGAAACATAAAAAGATATATTAGAACACATAAACCACACCTTAATACTTGAAACTAAACTCCAGAAAAATGAAGTCATTGCACATGAAATGGCAAGGAATAAATATAAAACAAGAACTTGTGGAAAAAGGCGTTAGTTGGTACCCTATTACTCTTGTGCCCAAGGTTCCTGCCCCTGCTGGCCTTAGCTGCACCCTCAAAAGACCCCCGGACAGTAGACTCCTGATGCTCACCAACATACTTGAGAATGGACTCCTAGCAAAAAAACAAAAAGGAAAACTTGTAAGACATGCTGATAAATGCGTACCCCACTGATCACACTGAATTAAAAACACAAAACATGAACACAACTATACTAACCCCAATATGAGGAAAGAAACAATGCCTCCCCGACGATGAAGGGTGCCTTTCTTCGAATAGCATGCGACAGAAACAAGGTATTAAGAAGTTGTCTACTTCCCCTTTTGGCATTAATGACTCCCCAAGAGACTTGAAGCTACAATGAACCTTCTGGTAAGACAACCCTATATCCCTACAAATAAGGAGAAAAACGAAGGAAAAGGTATGAAAAAACAAACTCATGTATGCTCTGAAAAAAAGAAGGCAACATGAATCACAGAAAAAAAACGCTATAAGAAAAAAGCCATTAGAATATAACATATCTTACTTCTTGTGTTCACTGTGAGCTAACTCAACAATGGCTGAATAATCAATAATTTGATCTTGGGAAACTGGAAATCTGCTGTTGAACTGAAGAGGAGGAGAAAACCAGCAACAAGCAAATTGACAAACCGAAACTTCCGCCTAATAGGAGCAACAACGACATTCTTATCATTCAAATCAGCTTCACCATCCTTTACATCAGCACTTGGGACATCTTGGTGAGCTTGATTTAGATTAGAAACATGCATGTTGGACATCAACAAATTATTATAGGCATTGTCAGTTTGTTTTGATAGCTGCACACACCTCCTTCGGAAATCATTAGACCCCACAAGATTTACTTCATTTGACTTCCCCTTCTACAAAAAAACCAACAAAGCTGAGATTAATAAAAGAAGAACAACAACTAATGATACACATTGCATAAGTAAACAAACATGACCATAGACATATGTGACATTTTACCATTGGCTGACTTGGGGATGTGTCAGCAATTTTGATAGGCTCTATAAACGAATTCTTTTGTGGCATCCTTCCTAACTTAAAATTGCTTGTTTGCGGCTAACAAAAAAAAAAGAAACGCATATAGTCATAGAAAGTGCCCAAAAAAAGAACAGAAATGAAAGTTAAAAAAAGAAACTACAGAAAAGTAAAATACAAAAAAACAAACCATTATTGAGTCAAAATCAGTCAAATTAGTGCAAGCAGCACCGGTCAAATCAATAAGATCTCTCATAGGTTGAATGACAACTTTAGAACGCTCAAAAGATCGTGCAACTTTAGTTTGGCAGGTAGGGGGAACCTTCCGGCCCAAAAGATTGGCTTCATCTTGCTCAGACACAAAGTTACACCTCCTGGATTTCACCTTCCTAATCGGATTTAGGGCAGGGGCTACAAATACCAAGAGACCAAAAAAAGGAAAATGGAACACAATGAAGACTGAATATTGAATATAACTGAAAACAATGAAAAATGTGAAACACAAAAAAAAAGCGGAAAAAGTACCGGTCATGCCGCTTGTAGCCTTGCCAAATCCAGTTATCAAACAATCTGGTGTACCTGCAAAAAAGAAACACAACACACAAAACAACAAAAATCAGAAAAAAAAACATTGATGAAAACACGAAAAAGAGAAATAAATAAATAACTCCTGGTTGAACTTGATCAATGACCTTGTTCAACTGGTTCAACTTTCGCCATCTGGCCAGAGGTAGTGCCATCCACGAAACATGTTGGAGAAAAGTGGACCTTCAGGGAGATACTTTCAGTCAACAGAATAAATAAATGCAGGACAAAACAAAAAGAACAACATAAAACACACAGGCTGAATCATACGTTGGGTGATGGCTGCTTCTCAGATAACATATCATGCTTAACATCGCCTGGGGCTTGCTTTGGATCAACTTTCTTTGGTGGAAAACCAGATTTACAAAGAAAATCAAGCACACTAGACACCAACACATCCAACTTTGGTTTATTGTCTTGGGACTGATTTAAAGCAAACTTATCAGTGATGCTGACAATTCCATCTATAACCTGAAAAGAAAAATAAAATAAAACAACAATACTCAGCACACACACAAACGCGCATCGCAAAAAAAATGTAAACAAAAGCTAGTTCAATGATGGTGAGAATGCTAAAACATAAACAGAAGCTATACATCAGCCTGAAGAAGGTAAACAAACTGATCATGCGCACTGGACTTGAAATTAGAAGTGAGAGGAGACAATCTAATATGGGAACTGGATCTCTTCATTATATCAGAAGCAATGGGACCCTGGAAACAAAACAAAAAAAAACCATGAAAAGAAAAAAAAATAGTTGCACAACTGAGATAGATATAGCATCATACAAAAATAAAGAAGATATCACAGGAAAAAGACTACTGACAAAAAAAGGAACAAAACATTACTTGAATGCGACTACCAATCAACACTTCTTTAAGAGGCTTCTTCCCATAATGATGAAACCCTTTGCAATCAAGATCTGAATACACCTTAATCATGTTGCCCCTCCAAACATGAACTCTCGGGGTGCTCTGATCAACATTCTTGATTCCAAAATCCAAAAAATCGAGGTATCGAACCTAATTTTGAACATCAAACAGACAACCAAAAAAGGTGAACAAACACATGGAAAATTAAAAGCATAACGACTTATGACCACTAACGAAAATAAAGAAAAACAATGGTAACTCACCACAAGAGCATAGTTACAACAAAAAGGAGCCTTCAACCTCCTGCCTCTTGATTTACCAAAAGCACTGAACTGACCCAAGCTACTCATGGAATACTCATACACAAGCTTGCTGAAATCAAAATGCTTTACAGCTGCAGGATCCTTGAGAAGTGCAAGGTGATTGGTGTTCACAGACTCAACCAACCCAGGGCAAAGGAAGCAAGAGAAAGCCACAGTCATAAAACAGACGAAGACATCAAGCTCACTTAAAGGGTCGCGACCGCAGAGCTTGTTGCCAAAAAAGGTAATGTGCGGCATATCAGATAACTGGAAATGAGATAAAATGAATTCGGTGCCATCGTGACTGTTTGATGGAATGGGCATTCCCCCAATTGGCAGCCCCAGCACAACATGAAAAGTGTTCTTCGATATAAGAAATGACTTTTGACATACAATCATTTGAGAGCAAAACGGATCAACACAGCCAGCAACCCATCTAGAAAAGACTGAAGGAATATAACTGCAATCAAACAAAAGCAGGCACCCAAACCCGAACTTCTCAATGATAGCTCTCTGAACTGGCGACAGCTTCTTTATAACCTCAACAAAATACTTTAACCCAAATCTGGTGAAAGATGTATTGATATTGCCCTTCTTGTCCTACATAAAATAAAAACGATTAGCAGTTTAAGAAAAATAGAGAAACACAAAACATATCTATCATATTGATCTAGATTTAAAAGCTGACATAATATTATAAAGCAAAAACTTACCTCATCAAGTCCAAGCGTATCCTTGCAAACAGTAGAGAATTTCCTTTTCAAACTTTTTACAGCCTATCAAAACAGCAAAATACAAAAACAAAAAGATTAGCAAAAAAAAAACCAATACCCTACAAAAAATGAAAAATAAGCAACACCAATGGATAGCTGCCGCACCTCTCTCCTGAAAAGCCCAAAAAGAGCATCTTCCACAAGCTTATCCCTACTACTTAATTCATTTATGCCCTCCTGATAAAAATCAGATAAAAAAAATTAAAACACACAAAAGAGACGCATATAAACACACAATTATATATAAATGCAAAAAAAAAGAGCAAACAAAAAGAAACCTACATCACAATTACTGGAAAAACTAAGCCCATCACTGAATCCAGCCCCGAAAACATCATCCGTCGCGCCATATGATGAGCTCTGCCCTCTTCATATAAAGGGTAGGACAAAATATTAGAGGAGCCAAAAAAAATCAGTTGAAAAAACATGGATAACCAAAAAAACAAAAGCACACTGCCAAGCACTGGACGAAGAAACACAAAAATTGCGAGGAGGATATTGAAAACATTCTGGTAAGTGAAGATACACTATCACCGGAGGGTAATGAGTACTCAATTGACAAACAAAAATGATATAACGCTTAGGGATGCAGAATTGAGCAGCTCGAGGAATTTCATTGAAATTCAGAGACCTATAAAAAACATATTGGATTCAATCATACCAACCTCAAAAAAGCAGTCAATGAGCTAACAAACTGGTGCAAACATAAACATATACAACGTAGACATTTTGTTCTTGTCAAATTAGTTGATGATCCAAATGAACTAAATACAATTCAGAGGTGCACGGATAAAAACACCTCTACCGACGAGCAGCAAACAATAAATGAGGCCTCAAACGCACCAGATAAGAGGACCAGGACCATAGGAGTGCAATCATAGCTGCCCTCAAACTGAAACAAAAATAGATCACTGCCAGGACAATGACAAAGCAACAATAAGCATACTCTATGAAAATTCAGAACAAAAATAACTACTCTATGGAACGCACTGCTCCAGGAAACATCTGGATTCATCACCTCGTCTAATGCCATATAGAAAGAACAGATCATAGATGAAATAAGAGCTCGCTGCCAGGGAACTTACAAAAGCAAAAACAACCATACTCCATGAAAATCAGAACATAATTAACTCCTCTGAAACTCATGCTGAGTACTAAAAATCAAACAAACTCTGCTAAAAAATATAACAGATACTGCATAGAACTACACAAGTACTACATAGAACTACACAAGTAAGCGGCAGAAAATGCCTCTACGAACTAGGGAACCCCTGCTGACAAAAACTACAACACCACACAAAAATATATCCATCCCAATAAACCTACAGACCAACACCTCAGCAGGATCGAATCATCTAGCTCTCTGCCCCTACAACCTCCTCTGACGGTGAATGAATACACAAAAGTTCAGAGCGTACACGGCCCCCAATCCCCGACATCAAACATCACACGCCCCCCACCCCCACCCCTGGACACTCACGCACTTGTTTCCCATCAAAGTTTCTAAGCATCCTAGGACAATCGGCTAAAAAAATCCATGAGTAACTTATGGCCCATAATTTAGTGTGTACAAATGGACTCTCTGAGATCGATACAAATATGGCGAAATCATAGACAAAATTGCAGAAAACAGATTAACTAGCAGACGAAACATGTGGCACAGCTCGAAATCCAGAACGACACCACACCTGGGATTAATAACATACTAACAAATGGAAACTCCCCCAAGGCCGCCAAACAATCCACCACCCCCAAGTCTCTGACGGCATCGTGGTCACGGCTTCCCTGAGGACTCAAAAGGTGCATAGGTACCACCTTTTTGGACTGCTCCCCCTCCGCAACAATCCACACCATCTGCTACTGCAACCCCCCCTGGCCTACACCCGCAGATCTAAACCTCCGGTGAACCGAATAGAACCAAAACCGCCACGGCAAACTAGCAGGAAGAGGGAGGGAGGAGCGGGGCGACTCACGAAGGGACGCATGAGAACAAATAGCTACACAACACAAAGCCTAACAGAGCAAACAAACACTGCAGGAGCGGGAGAAGCTCATACACAAAGAAGCCAGCCCCCGCCGCGTCTCGCCATCAACTTCAAGAGTGAAAAACAGCGGGCAAAAACCGAGCGCGAGCGGGAGAAGGAGAGCGGGAAGGAGCTACCTGATGTGCCGACGAGGACGGCGCCACCCGGCATCCCCATCTCGGACTGCGGCCATGGGGATTGAGAAGCTCCCCTGTTCCGCCGCTTGCTACCTCTCTCTCTCTCCGACAAAGCGGAGCCGACGGGGGAGAATAAAATGAGATTCAAAAAAAGAAACGATATCCACAGGATATAGGCTGAAAACGGGCGACGACCCGACACATTAACTCGGCCCGCCGACCCAACACGCGAACGGAGCGGACAAAAACCAGCGCGAATCGTGAAGCAGATGGACGGACAAAAATCTGACTGCGCATGAAAAAGAAAACAGGCAGCTGAGAAACAGGAAAATCCTTCTTGTATTGATCAAATTTTCTCTTAGTCTTTAGGGTTTTGGCTTAGGCTGGGAGGGTCACGGCCCTGTTTGACTCCAACGGAGCTCCACCATTGTTGAGGAGGATATCACCTCGTCACCGTGTGTGGAGAGCGGTCACCGGAGAATAATGTTGCTCTCCATAAGCGATCGTCGATCAATTTAATGTGTCGCCCCGTAGTGAAACGAAATGAGGGCGTCGCCTGAAGGATCCCGTTGATGGACAGGGGCGGACCCATAAATGAGCCAAGCCGCGGGCTGGCCTGATGTTCAGACATTGAACTACTTTTTTTACACTAATTTTTGCCAATTTTTAAGAGAATTCTAGTACCGTTTAAACCCTAAGCCTAGGCTGCAGCACGGGCTGTCGTGGGTGCGGATCCGCCCCTGGATGGGCCGGCCCATTTGGCGCAATCTTTTATTCTTCTTTTTGTTTCCATTTACTTTCCTTTTATGTGTTTTTCTTTTCTGTTTATTTCGGGTTAAGTCAAAAAAGTTTTCAGTTTTTGAAATTTGTTCATATTTAAAACATTTCTAGATTTTGAAAATTGTTCAAATTTAAAATGGTTCGAATTTAGAAAACTCAAATTTGAAATTTATTGATATTAAAAATTGTTCATACTTCCGAATAACAATACAATTTGAAATTTGAACAATTTTTGAATTGTTCATATTTTAAAAATGTTCAAAGATTCAAAATAGAAAGAAAATTATCTACGTCTTTTTTATTTTCCCGTATTTTAAACTATCCATTAAGAATTGTCTTTTGCGACGTATACCCCCGCATCCCCGCATCGCTTTCAAGCCATACATATGAGCTCCCTCGGCCACCGTAGTTTAGTTCGGTACCCTTCTTTACTTTTTCTTTTCTTCTTATACTCCCTCCAAATTGTAATTATAAAATGTTTTAAATGTTCAGATATTATCTAGATGTATACTACTAAAACGTGTCTAAATGTATTTATATACATATGAATAGAAACAAACATTATAAACATCTTATATTTAAAAACTGAAAGTAGCAATCTACGGATTTCCGCGAGCCCACTAAAGATGGTCCGCGGCCCATGCGACAGGCCTAGAATATCAATACACCGGACATGACAAAGAGAGGATCGCTTGCCGTGTCTACATATCCTCGTTCAACGTGACGACACAAATACAAAGTGCAACCTTGTAAAATTGCAACACAAATACGGTAGCACTTTCAAGCACGATGTTGTCACGTTGATGCGTTGAATCCACGCCACACCTATCCATGTGCAGGCACATGACATAGCACCAGTGCAGCTCTATCCACGTACGTGAGTAGCTCCGTGGCGTCCACGACTCAAGCTCCGCCGCCGGCGCTCGAGGCACCGACCAGGCCACGCGGCATTCAGACGAGTGCACCGTGCCCTACTGCCCATAACACGTGTACCCTCCACGTCTCACCACCATGATCGATCTTCGCGAGGCTTCGTCCCGATCCATCATCCATCCAATGATCCAAATCCAATGCTCACCTATATAACAAATCCCACACACGAGCTACCACTCCAACAGTATCGCTCACTCGGCCACTGTTAACTGATTCCCGTCAGTCAGAAACTCAGAAGCTAAGCCAGCAGCAGCGAAGTGTACGTACGTAGCAATGGATCACCATGAGAAGCTGGCGCCAAACGCGAAGAAGGCGATGGAGGACAAGGAGGCGAAGCTGAAGGTGCCGGCTACCGACCCGGCGGACGACGACGACAGCCTCGCCGACCTCGTCGGACGCCAGCAGCCGCAGCTGCGGCGGGAGCACCAGGCGCCCAACATCTCGGAGATGAAGCCCGTCACGCGCGAGGCGTACGGCGGCGGGATGTACGCCAACGAGGAGGGAAGGGAGCCCGGGAAGCCGCGCGCCAGCGCCACGCAGAGCGCCGACGGCATCGAGGAGCCCGTGGCCAGGCCGAGGCACACGCCGCCGCCGTCCACCGGCGACCGCGACCTCGACATCACCGGCATGTCCTACATCCAGTAGTTGTAGGCTTGTAGCACGTTCTGCGTGGATTTTGAGCTGGTTTGTTTGTTTGTATGGTGGGCGCTAGTTTTGTTTGCGCCTTCCTCTGCTAGTGTTGCTTGTGTTTTGCTTTGGCTTTGAAGAAGCTGTGTGTGCGCCAGAGTCAAGTGTTGTACGTATACGGTCTACTCCGGCTACGGTTACGCTCAACTAAGCGCTAACGAATAAATTTGGAAGTTCTTTTCAGCAGAGTTTTGATACTCCCTCCATTTCAATTGTTCGCGTTCTATCTTCAGTCAAAGTCAAACTTTATTAAGTTTAACTAGAAATATAGGAAAAAATATCAACATTCATAAAATCAAATGCATACAATATAAAAATATACGTTATAATGATTTTAACAAACCTAGAACACAAACTAATTTAAAACCGAGGGAGTAGATCTTTTCAGCAGAGATGTCCCAAGTTTTTCATGGCCCACGAATTGGCATTCTGAGAGAAACAGAACCCAACTTCGACGAATCAGGCCCTTCCTTATTCTCAGCCCATATAACTGGACTTGAGAGTTAAAAAAAACTAAAATGGAGCAATGTGATTTTTTGGTCCGGGAATAAGTGCTTGTTCTACTTCAAAAATCATATCTATATGTTTCAATAAAATATGGCAAAGATAAGACCAGGAAATATGTAAATATCAATTTGAAATAACTCTTTCTTCCGGGGTATAAAATTTTCAAATAAAGATTTTACACGACCGCGGAATACATTATTTACAGCATGCGGGATATTTGCTTTGGAAAATTCTAACACTTATAAATATGAAATATGTTTTTTTTAACTAAAGGTTGGATCTCGCGTTTGTATTATTCTCGAAATAAAATAGATCATCTATTTCCTCGGAAATAAATCTGTGCCTTATCCGCTACTACCACGAAAATCCTCGAGGAAGCTGGGCCACGAGCTGCGCACCACCTGGTTCGCTGCCGGTGACGTGGATCCACGAGCGCTGCCGCTTTCCACGTAGGTAACCACGTCATGGTCTCATCCAGATCGATCCGGCTTTTCTTTTTCATCCAGATTTCAGACCCGTTTGACGTGTCGGTACTCTCACAGCCCGTGGGTGGCCGCCACGTGGGGCATCACTACGTCTCCTCCACACCACACCACACATTTCTTTCTTGTCTGCTCGTGGAGCCACGCGAGGTGTTTCAGATGGAGATAGAACAGGCAAACCGAACCATGCATGTGACATTCTATTTTCTGGGAAAACGAAATTTAAAGCTACTCGCACCACGGCCCCGCGTGAGACACATGCACCATCAGACAAGGGACGAGGCTTCCCATAAGGTTTGGCAAGCTGTTCGTTTCTTCTTCTTCTTTACAAAGTTTACAAACACAAAATATACGTTTTGTACAAGATGCCGTTTGAACACTTTTCACACCGCCGTGAAAAAAAATGATTCCGAATGCCCCCCCCCCCCCCCCCCCCCCCCATTTGAATAAGTATCTCTAGCATTATGGAAGCTGATGCACGTGGTTGCCCAAACATGCGGGATGGAAACGATACGAAAAGAAACTTCAACCATGCTCACGCCGCACGTCATGGTAGCGTCGCATTCTCCACTGCGATGGTCTCCATGGCTTAGATTGAGTTGGGCGACGAGCTGTGTCGCGAGTAAGGCGTGCAAAGGGGAGAGGTCGTCATGGAAACTTATTGACGGTGACCGGTGAAACAAAGCGGCGACACTGCAATTACACTCAGATTGACAAGTTTGGGGTGTCAACTTTAGAAATTTAAAGTTCATGATTCAATTCATCTTTGGCCTATAAGTTTAAGGTTAGGTGTGCACTTTCTTCACGATGAAATGGTAATCTCAATCCTCTACCAGCTTTAATATTTTTTTTGTCAGAATTGTCATTTTATATATGGCTCGGCAAATTAACCGCAAACCCAAACCTTCCTCTAGACACCCAGCTTGGCGCATGAGGCCTTCCACAGTGTGGTCGATGCCCAAAACTAGAAAAATCGTCCACCTCATCAGCCATGCACAGAGAAATAGTTTAGGCCCCACTCTCACAGTGTACCGGTGCCCATAAAAAACAAATGGGGCCCACATTAGAACATGAAAGTTGTCCAGAGCAATCTCCACCTTTCATTCATAAGAGTTTATCCGTTGCACGTCACACGATCGAGTCAGAGCAATAAATGGACGCGACTATATACCGACCGTCCTATAGTTAACGCTAATGGTAGAACGTTTCCGACAACAATGGTTGGAACACCCGCATGCAAGGGCTGACCGCATGGGTGTGTGCTGGATTTTTTGCATGCAAAGCTGAAAAATCAAAATTGCTGATATCATTGGCATTAAATGCACATTTTGTAAATTTGAAAAGCTTTGTAGATCAAACCGTTTATCCAATTTATGATCCGTTTGAATCATTGGATTAGTCGCGTCGAGTTCTTCGAAACTAGATCCCATGTTGACATGTTCCGATGTTTTTTTTTTCGGACCCAAAAGTTACCCACCAGGAACATATAAGTTATCCATGTTGTAATATGTAAGTTATCCATCGTATTAAGCATTAGTGTAGATCCCATTTTTTGTTGTTCTTTTTGATTTTTTCGAGTTTTGAAGTTACACCTAGTTTAATAAGTGATGAGTAACTAGTTTGGAAATGGCAATGGGTGACTTCTTTTGGGCTTCTAGAGCAGTTTCGGGGTGGTAGACTGCTGAAGCTAAAAACAAGTGTCGGGCTTCTCCCCTACTTATTTCTACCGTGAAACGGTTCCATAGTGCAATTCCAGAAACTGGTCGGAGGCAGCTTCTCAAGCTTCTGCGATTGGAGTCGAACCGATAAGTGGAACTACACTCGCTCTTTGCTGAAATCACATTGGGAATGCCACCGCGTGGATAAAACGATTTTTTCATCTCTCTCGACAACTGAACAAAAATAAGAAAGATTCCCACACCCGCACCCAGTGGCCAGTGCCCCGCCCCCGATCACGGCCTCTTGGCTCGGATCTCTGTTTTTCTGCGGCTAACCGATCCTACCTAGCTCACTACTTTGGTCGTTGCAATGGCGCAACTATCAAATTTAAGGGCGTTTTAGACATCTCACAACTAAACACAACAAATAAGCCAAACTACAGAAGCTCAGAAGAAGTCTCCCAAGCAGTTTCTGAGAGCTTCTCCCCACCACAGTTTCTGCCCACCAAAATTATAAGCTGGCTTATACATAAGCAGAAGCTCAAAATAAGTGGCCCAATTTATCTTGCACAAGGGTTAACTATACATTGAAACATGTGTAACTTCCTAAGTATTAGGTTGATAACTATGATTATTGCATGGCGAACCCTACACCCTAAAAACATATGGGTAATTCCAAAAGTATTGGGCTGTTAACTATCCCCTTCCTAAATACAAGATGTTTTAGTTTTTTTTCCAGATTCACAACTATCTAGACACGTTTTAGTGTAAACCTCTTATATTTAGAAACTTTTAGAGAACAAGATAACTACATCGATTTTGTGATGGATAACTATATAATGAACACATGGGTAACTTTACCAGTACTTGGTGGATAACTCCCCAGTACTAGGCGGGTAACTATTATCGAGAGATTAGAGAGTAACTACATTGTTTGTGTGGTGCGTAACTACATCAATACGATGTTTTTTTTGCAGCCAAAAGTTACGCACGGGTGACACATCAGTTATCTAGGTTATTAATATGTAAGTTTTACACCCTGTTAACGACTAGTTTTCAGCTTGAAACTAGAGCCTACTTTTGGTTGTTCTTTTTGAGTTTTGAAGTTACCGTCTATTTTCATAAGTGAGTAATCACTTTGGGTTGGTAATGATAAGTGGGTAACTATGAGCTAAAAAATACATGTGCAGCTCCTTAAGTATTAGGGTAATAACTATCTCGATTTCATGGTGACAACTACGCCCTAAAACATATGGGTAACTTGATAAGTAATTAGTAACTATTATTTAGAGGATAGGGTGACTATATTGATTTTGCGGTGGATGAACAGATGGGTAACTCCGTCAGTACTGTGTGGGGTAACTCACTCAGTACTATGTGGGTAAATATTACCAAGAGAATATGTATTATATCAATTTCGTGGTGGATAAGTATTTCATGAACAAATGGGTAAGTCAATCAGTAATAGGTGGGTAACTATTATCGAGAGAGTAGATTAACAAGAGAGTATGGTAACTAAAATAATTTTGTGGTGGATAACTACATCACGAAGACATGGGTAACTTCATCAGTACCGGGTGGGTAACTCCATTAGTACTTAGTGGGTAGCTATTACTGAGAGATTAGGGTAACTACATCGATTTCATGGTGGATAACTGCATCGTTAACACATGGGTGACTTTATCGGTACTTGCTGGGTAACTTCGTCAGTCCGGGGTGGGTAACTATTATCGAGAGAGCAGGGTTACTACATCGATTTCATGGTGGATGGACGAAACATGAACATATGGATAACTTTATCATTACTGTTTGGGTAACTCCACCAGTACTGGTGGGTAACTGTAACCGAGACAACCAAACTGCTCCTCACGACCCTCATACCGTATATGAGCTCCACATTATTTTTGTTAAATGTGCGACCAAATCCAGCGCCACATAAGTTTCATTCGATGGAAAAAGAAGAGAAGCAGAGTGGCGTGACCAAGTCTAGGTGAGCATCGTGCTCGGGTCGTGCGCAGCTTCAGGAGATGTTCCCGAGCATGGACTCGGACAACCTACATGGGCCGATCCAAAGTGTTGCTCAAAAACATAGACATAGTGCCAGGGGAATAAGGGGATATCGCTAGGCACGAAGCTATGTTCTCGGTCGCAAGGTTTTGGATTTTGTTTTGCAATATTTACCACCACGGGCGAGATGGGTGAATTCGGCATTCCGAAAATTTTCGTACAATCTTGGACAAAATAATCAATCCAAAAATTGTTTTTTGGATGAAATTTGAGTGAGAATGGGCGAAGTTGTACCAAAATCGAGATTGCTGCACCAAAGAAAATAAACTGGAATCAACTGAACAACATCCATCTAATTGCCTATACACACACACGATTACTCAGTTGGTCAAACTTCAGTACCACATAACTCAAGCTAACCTGAATCTCATATGGTTGAACTACCAGGAACAAATAGTTCACACTACTTACTCCTCATCTTGCTTTGACCGCGTGGTGCCCAACGCCATGAAATAGAAGGAGGCAGCGTCACAGGCAGATCGGCTGTGGTGGGAGGCTGGGAGCCCTTGGCGACGGGAATCTGTGCGACGAAGGACCAGATCGCATCCGCACGGACATGGAAAGGTCTTGCCTCGCTGGGGTCGTCCACTCACCTGGGATCCAGGTCGTCTGCGAGGTCACGGGATGGCTACGACCTGCCTCGCCGGCCGCAGGTTCTGCCGACCTCAGCCCACGTGTTGTCCGGAGGCGCGCCGCCCCCGACCGTCGACGCCATCTGGCCCATCTCCCGTCCATCGCGACCACGCCTGACTTCCGGCGCTGCCATGAGGAAATTAGTCGCGTGTTTCTGGCGAGAGAATGGAGGCTGGGAGGAAGACGGTGGAGGAGTCACGGATTAATCTTGAGCGTCCGGTTGTCTGCTGATCTGACGGTTCGCGCGCGCCCGCCGCGTAAGGCAAACTGCCGACCGTTCTAAACCTAGAAATTCCCTAATTTAATACTTGTTGAGTTGAGGCATCAGAGCAGGAAGGTGCTCCGGTTCCCAGAAATTTTCTTTAGGCACCGAGTGGGCAGCGGAGGGCATCGGCCAACGATGCCTCAAAATCGTTTTGGGCACCGGCAAAACCGGCAAATACATACGCTGTGGAAGGCCTGAATGAAATCCAGCACATCACAAGAATGTACAATGGTATACATACAAGAAAAATGGCCAGAAGTAGAACCACAAATACATGTGCTTCGCTGGGCGCCAATGGTGGAGCGTGCACTTGCTCCACCCGCAACACCGCGATCGCCACGCGCGGTGTCTGTTCTCTTCTGTTCCACGAGAGAGAACCCTGACGTGCGGGCCCCACCGTCCTGGTTCGTCTCCCTCCGTCCGCCCCGCAATAGTTGGACAGCAGCGCCCACACACTGCCATGCCAATGCCAATGCCATCCGTCACACTCCGCCAAGATCTCTCCTTTCGCCGGACCTCCCAATAAAAGCCCTCCGCTCCTCACCGCCGCCAGTCGCTCTCCCTCTCGCGCTCGCTCGGGGGGCCGGGGACGGCAGGCGGAGGAGATGCGCCGCCCGCCTCGCCTCATAAATCCCTCCCCGCCGCCTCCCTGCTCCCGCCACTGACCCCACTCCCGCCTCCTCGGCGCCTGACGGATGGCCGCGTGCGCCAGGCCCCTCGTGCCGCCGCCGTTGTTCGATCTCACACAACCCAGCCGGACCGGACGACCGGCGCCCTGGCCGCGCCTCCCCGCCGCGCGCGGCGCGATCCGCTGCCGATGCTACGCCCGTCAGGAGCCGCGGAGGCTGCTCTCCCCGGAGAGGCGCGCCGAGGAGAACAAGACCGCCGCCGCGGCCGCCCGGGGCCGCCGCCGCGTCGGCCTCACCCTCGCGCCGTCATCGCTCCCGTTCCCGTCCTCCCGGTACGTACGTGCGCGCCGGCCGGCGGGCTCGCCGCTCCTCGCCGCCCCCCTACGATTCATGTCCCCGTACAATTTATCGGCCCATGGTGCATTTTGCCACCTGCAAAATTTATCTCAGGCTGCATTTTGTATGCCAACATGTCTGTTGTTATATTCAGCTAACGTGCCGATGCTGCAGACAGAAGCTTCACTGAACATTTGAATAGGGAACGAACGATACGTTCTGATACAGAATTCCCTTTTGTTTTACTAGTATAGCTCTACAAGGCAGCAGCCCAAGCAGCAAGATTTCTACCCGAGGTGCACGCCGCCGAGAGGGCCGGCTCCCCAGTCCCGCGACACCCCGCCCAAGAGAGGTGGGTTCATTTCCCTCAACACTTTCAGTTTTGGGAGAAATGCCTGCCTGCCTGCTACAAAATGAATTGCCCAAGTGTAGCTATATTATACCGTGCTAAGGAAATGTGTGTGTTTTTTCTTTGGCGCCTGCCTTATAGACACTGGTATTGCTAGTGAGAAGGAGTGGGGGATCAACCTGCTGGACGAGGCGGTCAAGGAGTCTGGCACGAATGAGGATGGGAGCACCTGGTACAGGGAGAGCGGAGAAGATCGCGGCGAGAATGGGTACCGTTGCCGCTGGGCTAGGATGGGGGGACAGACACAGGATGGTTCCACTGAATGGAAAGAGACCGTATGTTCTCTCGCTCTGCTTTACGGATACTGAAATATCCTGGTTTTTGTTGCTGTATGTTCTTGTTTTTTCTTACCCTTATCTGGTTGGTATATATCGGTGCTTGCAATTGTCGTTTCATTCAAGTGTAAAATGTTTTCTGCTTTAAAAAAAGGGCTGTTGCTGAAGCTTGCATGTTTAGCACAGATAGTCGATCATTCTCTGTCATTAATAAGTTTTTGACTAATCCTTAGGAGCTTATGAGTTTCATAATCATGTGCATTGGAAGTTTATGTATCAATCTTTATGTACCTATTCTATGTGGCAGTGGTGGGAGAAAAGTGACTGGACTGGATATAAAGAGCTAGGTACGCAGTTACTCTTTCTGCTAACACAACTTTGCTTCAAATTTTGTAGTGATAGATGGTCTTTGTGACTCCATTGTTAAATACATTGAGATTTATTGATGTTGTAGGGTACTAGTAAGTAGTGACACAGAATTTGCTCTATGTCATGTTGATGTCTCATTACAATTCAAAAACATTAGGCGCGGAGAAATCCGGGAAAAATGCTGAGGATTCTTGGTGGGAAAAGTGGAAAGAAGTTCTGCACCAAGACGAATGGAGGTGAATTAGCTGACCCGCAAATTCAGTCCCTTGCTTAAGAAATGAAAGAAAACTATTCCATATTTTAAATATTTTCCCACAATTGCAACTACAAAATTTCGTGTTGCTCATTGCTGATGGAAAGCTAATTTTTTTTTTTTTACTAATACCATAGCTGTACTTGCCATATGCGGACATAGAACCTAACACAGCTTCGACAAGGGTAAGCAATATGCTCATCTGTGGCGTTAAATGTCATCAATAAAAAATTACAACAAGCAAACAGGCCAGGTGTAGCTTTTCGCGGGGTATTTGTAGCATTGATAACTCTAGCACTACGACAAACCACTATTTGTAGCATTTCTGACAGTACTATCTATGGGAAGATCATTCATAATAAGAAATGACCATTTTATACATAAATATGAATGTTCTGCCGATAAAGCTACATTATAGTTAAATCTTGAAATTGTGTAACACAGCAATCTTGCAAGAATTGAGAGGAGCGCAGAGAAGCAAGCTAAATCAGGGGCAGAAAATGCTGGGTGGTATGAAAAATGGTGAGAGTCACATCATGTTTCTGTTTAGGTTGGTTAAAGTCTGCTGAAAATTATTCGTTTCAACTGTTAATTTTTTTCTCCAAGGTGGGAGAAATATGATGCCAAGGGATGGACAGAAAAAGGTGCACATAAATATGGAAGGTTGAATGAGCAGTCCTGGTGGGAGAAGTGGGGTGAACATTATGATGGCCGTGGCTCTGTATTGAAATGGTGAGCCTCTTAAGCTTCAACTATGTTTTTATAGAAGAAACACCTTCGTACCTGGTTTTACTGAGTTATCTGAATATACACATGTTGTGATTTACCATAGTACACTGTATATTTAACACTGTTGCAATGCATGGATGCTATTACAGGACAGATAAGTGGGCAGAGACAGACTTAGGCACCAGATGGGGAGACAAATGGGAAGAGAAATTCTTTTCCGGAATTGGTTCACGACAAGGGGAGACATGGCATGCATCTCCTGGCGGTGACCGTAAGTTCATCGCCATTAATAAAACATATGCACATTTTACTGATAGCATTGTACTCTTCTGGATGCTAGTCATTAATTAAATATTAATTGTGAAAACAACATTCGTTGTATTTTGCATTTTGCTGATAGCGCTATACTCTTCGGGATACTTGTCATAGCGATATGCCTTGTATTTTGCACATATCTCCCCAGTTCCTTACTGTTACTTTGACTAATCATGGATGATTTCTCATTCCCTTGGCTCACTAGTTTAATGGTGACACAGAAATACTTCCTGAACATTCGTATACCAACTTTTTTTTAAAACAAATCCACAGAAATGCAAAACATTGTGCTTCCTGCATTAATAAATAAAAAGCATAATGTACAAGCCTGACAGCTGGCCAAGCCAACTGCAAACACGGCCGAGAAGTACAAAACTTTAGGCCAAAGACAAGCTGCAGCTTCTTCCAAATTTTGATAAATTTTATCATTTTCCAGATGACTATACTTTATGATAGTTGTCCACTGTTCACCAATTTGTTCCCTATATAAATGTATGGGCAGCCACGTATGTTGGTTGTCGTTGTGTCTTACCGGATTATAGATGCTAGGCTGCTAGCTGTCTATCCAAACACATGTTTGATAGCATTAGTGCCCATGCTTCTTTGTAGTGAATTTTGCTATTGTCCAAAAACTTGTGTCCACATCAGAAGTAGCACTAACTACCTGAATATGCAGCGGTTGGCGCATATGTTACCAAATGAGATTCCTTAATACTGTAAATTAATGAAATGGTGTGTTTTGTGTATAAACTATAGAGTGCATGTAGTATATGCAGAATCTTTTCCTTAGAAGTTGGATGCTCAACTTATATTACTACAAAATCTTCATAGCCAGCTAATTGAAATGGTTTGGAACTTCCAGGCTGGTCAAGGACATGGGGAGAAGAGCACTTCGGTAACGGGTATGTGTCAGCGTGCGATCATGATGGTGTTATATATCACTTGCTATTAAGATATGAACCAGTACAATCGGGTCTAGCAGACATAATAATATGATACCCTTTTTTTTTGTGATTCGTTTTCCTGTCACTTATCAGTGAGCTATCTCTGTGTTGTACTGCAGGAAAGTTCACAAATACGGGAAAAGCACGACGGGTGAGAGCTGGGATCTTGTTGTTGACGAGGAGACATACTACGAGTAAGAACTATGTTTCCTTGGAAGCTTTTCACCGCTCCAGAGTTTTTTTCTGATAAGATTGTAGTAGTAAAATGATGATGCTGGGTGCGACTTATCTCACAGTTCAGTGCATTTTGTGTACCAGGGCGGAGCCTCACTACGGGTGGGCCGATGTCGTCGGGGATTCCTCGCAGCTGCTGTCGATACAGCCCGTGGAGAGGCCACCTGGGGTGTTCCCGACCATCGACTTCAGCTCTTCGCCGCCGCGCACGCGCACGGACGAGCCGCCTGGGATGATGTCCATGGAGTGAGTTGCCGCCGTCACAAGCAGGGCAGGAAGCTTCTGCCCAGGCTCCCGGTTTTGAGCATTCTTTGTAGAGGGAAAAAAGAGAAGGGCGATCGAAAGAAAGCGCGATCTCGCTTCCAAATTGGTCCATTGATTCTTTCCCCGTTTCCTTAGTGTTTTGTTATTTCCAGTTCTAGTAACTCTTCTCTGATAAACTAGGCGAAATAATCAACAGCTAGCGATTAAATTTAGAGGCGATGAATGTGAATTTGTTTGTAGACTTGTGGGATGAGGGTTTGGCGGATGTGGCATCGTTATCGTAACAAGAGAGGAGAAAGGAATCCGAGGCACTTGTAACGGGTTCGAGCCTTTGGCTGATGATGTGGACGGCACTGGTTGTCCGGTGTGGAGACGTCGAGCTCAGGTCCAACCCGTTTTCGCCGTCCGGCTAGATGTTCTTGGCCGCCAGCCAGCCCGGTGTTCAGATTTCCAAGTCCACATTGACCTATTTCCCAATCATTTTCCGTGTAGCGCTTGCTGTGAGCGTGGAAGTCCAGCTCCTCTTCGTACGTGGCACGGCTGGAAATTGCGGAACAGAACAATCATGAGCAGCAGCAATTGTGATGAGATATGTTGCATTGTTCACATATCTTTTCTTTTTTTCCTTTTGACCGGGGAAAGGCCCTGGAGGACATAGGTTATGCATTAAGGACCTTAGAGAAGAAAAACTCACATGATCGAGCACGGCGAGACCATCGGTTTGTCCAAGGATAGCGACAGGCAGAAAACACCCCTGCAAAACCCACACATGCATCAGGCCCTCCTCAAACCTTCACACCACCTTAGGCGGTGAAGAGAGGGACTAGCTCGCGTTAAAGCAACAACCGTCCTCGTGGGGGACCTGATGAAAATCATAGCGACCATCACATAATAGCACCGTAACGAAGAAGCTCAAAGATACAGTTTTATTTGCAGACTCATCATGCTCCCTCGCTTGCCACAACTCCCGCCACAAGAGCCGAGAAGCAAACACCTACAAGACGCGACAACTCCGACCGAAGAGAAACCGACGGCCTACTCCAAGACTCTCGATATGGGTCGGCCATCCTCCACCCCAACTGCTCGCGGAGCCGGTGGGGAGGAGAGGGAGAGGAGGCACCGGGAGTGACTCTTAACAAGAAGGTCGGAGGGAGAGGGGGTTGTATTTGTATATGTTTCATCTTGTTTCCATATGACATGTATTTGTACTTTTTAAGCAAATAATCTCACGAGTTATATTGAGTGAGAGTTAGGCGGCAAACCTTATCATTTTCTCGGGTTCATTTCAAACAAAAAAATGAATAAATAGGGGGCAGGGTCCCACCCCCACACAACACGTGTACAAGTCGACCATTTAAGCCCGGCTGCAGTGAGCTGCCGAGCAGAGCATCCTCCTCCACCCGCGTCAACCCTCCAGTCAAACGCTCCAACAGCTCGCATTCCAACCTCCACGCCATGCCGCTGCCGTCGCCGCCAGCCCGGCTGGCCGTGCCGGCCGCCGCCCTCGTCCTCCTCTCTCTCGCCGCCACCGCCTCCGCGGCCAGCTTCACCTGCGCCGCGCCGCGGGGCACCACCTGCCAGTCGGCCATCGGCTTCCGCGTCCGCAACGCCACCACCTACGGCGCGCTCGCTGCCAGCTTCAACACCACCACCTTCGCGGGCCTCCTCGGCGCCAACAACCTCCCGCCCTCCACCGCTCCCTCCTCCCCCGTCGCCGCCAACGCCACCGTGCGCATCCCCTTCCGCTGCCTCTGCGCCGGCGACGGCTTCGGCCGGTCGGACCACGCCCCCGTCTACACCGTCCAGCCGCAGGACGGGCTCGACGCCATCGCGCGCACCGTGTACGACGGCTTCGTCACCTATCAGGAGATCGCCGCCGCCAACATGATCCCCAACGTCAGCCTCATCGACATCGGCCAGAAGCTCTGGATCCCCCTGCCCTGCAGCTGCGACGGCTCCGAAGTCATGCACCTGGCTCATATCGTTGCCGGCGGGGAGAGCACCGATGGGATAGCCGCCACGTTCGGGGTGGCCGAGTCCACGCTGCTCACCATCAACAACATCACCGACCCCAAGACCCTCCAGAAGGACCAGATTCTTGATGTCCCGCTCCCTGGTAAGAAGCGCGCCTCTTCTGACGTTCTGCTCTGCTCTCTTCTTAGTGTTTATTACACATACAAGTGCTTCAGCCTTCAGTTGATCCGTGTAAAAGTTTATTGGTTGAACAGAAAACATGCAAATGTAACTGTAATTGTTCTTACAATCTTGTGAGTTCTGAACTCAGATTCATGTTTGTGCTCAAGCTTGCCAGTAGATTAGTACAAAACAAGTACGCGAGTTAGGCTTACAATAGGATAAAGTAATTGTAGTCAACTTGCTTCCCTAAAAAAGTAGTTATAGTCAAACTGCTTGCTAGACCAGAGCTGGGACAGGTGAACTAGGGAATTATTATTTTGGAAGTTTAACTAGGGAATTATTGGTTCTGCTTCTTTGTTTTGTTTACCCTATTGAGCTTAGGTTGTAGTATGTTACTGTTATAGTCTGATTAAAAGATCGAGAATGAGATTCAGAGAAACCAGTTCTCTGCCAAGTACTAAGTTTGTGTTGAAGCTTTTCAGTTGACTAGTGCCAGTCTGCCAGAATGCAAGTTACCCTTACGATGGGATAAACTAAATAGAGAGTCACATGCATGACCTAGGACAGAGGAAACTGAAAAATAGATATGCTTATTTGGTTTATTTTCCCTATGGAACTTAGGTATTGGTTCTGGTTTAATATGATTAGCGAGAGTACAGTTCTGATGAGTTATTGCAAGATGCTAGTAGTTATTAGTATATTGCTTGGGTTTGAGTTACTTTATAGAAATGAGAGTTCAATTAGTGCGTTCTACACCATGGCCCCCTTGGTTGGAGCTTTATTCGAGATATTCGACGATGACTTGGTGAGTTGCACAAGATATGGTTGATGCACATGTCTCAGTTTTCAGAGAGATTGAGTCACCAAGCCTCCACTGTGAAAGCGGAAGATTTTAGAAACGTCGCTGTATGTGCTGCCTATGTGCCATGGCAGAAAGCTAATAAATTGCAACCGTTTAATTGATCCAAAAAAAATCATCCGAGGTAAAATTTGTTGAACAAAATAAGTTTGGAAACTCGAATTGCGGTGCCCTACTTTGAGTTGTTTAATTGGTTGTTAGATGTTGCTGTCTCCGGGCAAGCTGACTATGACTTTTTGGTCTCAAACTATGAACAAACTACTAATCCACAAAGTTGACTCTGACTGGACTGCATAGTGCTCACACTTTTTTGAAGATTATGTATGGATTCTGTTGACTACTATTAATTCTGGTTCATAAACAATTGCCTCATGCCCTCCTATTACCTGCTTTTCGAATTTTGCTATACTCAGTTTGCAGATCATCAATCAGCAACACCTCAGCTGATCATGATCTGCGCGTCCCAAACGGCACTTACGCGCGAACCGCGCATGACTGCATCCAGTGCAGCTGCAGTTCAACCACATACCAGTAAGCAATTAACCTCCCCTGCTTCCATATCTATTGAAGCTGTTTCCCAAGCAGTGACCAGGAGAATAAGCATTACTTTTCCATGTGACGATCAGGCTAAATTGCACCTCGGTTCAAGGCAAGAAGGGCTGCCCGGCAGCGCCTCCCTGCAGCGGAGGGCTCAAGCTTGGGGAAACGAGCGGCGCTGGTTGCGGATCCACGACGTGCAGTTACAGTGGTTTTTCCTACAGCTCTTCACTAAGCATACAGACCACTCTTGTCAGCAACCAGACAACAACAGCATGCCAGAGTAAGTATAACTTTTAATACATACCTTTCGAGGCTCGGAGGGGCTCAGTTAATCTGATTATTGTTGGTATTGCAGGTGGAGGATCTGATAGGTCACGGTTTGCGGGGTCAATGTGGAGGATGTCTGCTATCGCATTCCATATCGTGTTGATCGTGATCTGCTTCCTTTGATATTGAAGACGACAGCCTTAGATGGTATAGATATCTTTAAGAGAACTCCCGATAGCATATCAATTTGTTGGTCTATGTGATTGTTGTTGTGGCTTAAAATATGTGGATGACAGCTTATCGAGCATTTCATTTGACTATCCTTGTAGAGAATGAGCGGCACTTGATATAGCTGCCTGAATAAAAGCAATGATATACAAATCTAGCTTGACCTTTCAGTTATACTAATGTCACTGGGAGGAGTGTTAGACGTACAAGTGTACTGATGTTTCGTGCCTGGTGATTGCGTAGTAAGTATCAAGTTACCAGTGCTGATGTTTTCAAATTACTGAAGCTTCCATACATCATGAGATATAACATAACCTTCAAGTGTACAAGAGGTTGCCATGATGCCATCATGGCGACAAATCTAATACAATGCAATGCAAGTGTATATTTTGCTACAAACAAATGATGAGATTTAACATGAACTGCAAGCGTATATTTGCTACACCTTGTTGAGGCAGGCATAGTCGTTAGGTAGTACATATATATGTTCATAACCCACCTCTAGTAGAACCATGTTCGCAAGACCACGAGTCCATTGTAATACCACACAAGTGCACAAACTCCACAATAGTAATAGGACGCAAGGATGGTTAACATAACCACTTATTCACAACTGGCAGGTAGGGTCTCGGTTATACTCCCTCCGTTTCTAGATATATGATGATGTTTTACATATGTCAAATGGATTAGAGTTTATGCTTATAGTATGTGATCTAGATTCGATATGTTTCTTGTGGTAGAGGTAGTAGGATCACATGCATGGTTAGTTTAATCTTTATTATTCTACCCATGAAATATTTACTGTATTCATGAGTAAATCACATGCTAAATTGCTTACATGTTTAACAGAAAATCTTTCATACGCAAAGCTTGTTTTAAGAAAGCAGTAAATATATCTTCTCAAAACATATCTTCATGAAAAACCATTTAACTTTATTGCATGCCTTCTCAAAATATATCTTGGCTCATCCAGTTGTTTCCAATGAATTTCATGAATGGGGGTACAGTCCACGGAACAAGGTTATGTGATTAGGCGGGAACTTTCGTAGAAATCGCCTACGCATGTAGCTGATGGCTCGTGTAGCAGCTTTAGCTAGCGATGTAGATAGAACCCCGGCTCGGCTACGCGTCTGAACTCTGAACTTACCCAAAGTGATCCGCGCTCTTCATGTACAGTACTACTAAATTGGCATCAAAGGTCCACGCGTAATCGATGGATTAAAACCTAAAATGATGGTGCACACCACACCAGGGATGTCAAGTTATCCGAGCAATTTCGCCGCAGATCGTAGCAATGTTTCTGCATACTATTACTAGCTAGCTGCTGGTTGGTCAGGCAGGGGCCAAACTGAAGTCACTCTCCTGGGTATATAGAGGACTCGCGACTTGACTATCATCCAGTCGTCTCTACGTTGACGATAGAGTCCATGCATCCACGCTGTCTGTGAGTTCCCTGTTTGCATTACGCGAGCATGCAGAGGAACATCACACACATGCATGGCAGCGAGTGATCCACTGACCACTCGCTCTCGATTCGTTTCACGCGGCCTAGTCCACCCCCGAGGTCTCCTCTCCGGTGAATTATCTGCAGTGTGATCAGTTGTCTGGAATGTCTGAACTATCTGCAGTGTTCTGCAAGAAGAACTCGAGAATTCAGACCTGCGTCGGTCGTTTGAATCGGTCAGTCGCCGACGCCGAGAGAACAAACGAGAAGGAAAACGGCACTACCACCACTAATCCAGCATCACATGACCGTCTCCGTGTATCCCACCACTCTTTTCAACCGGAAAACGAGACGCCGTGTGGCGCCAAAGCAAGCAACCACAATTTCTTGGCCAAACCGCATAAAATTCATGCAGCACTGTGGACTGGGGTTTGCTCCAAGGTGGCAGGGCAGACAACAAGTCAAGGACCACTGAACCAGCCACTGTTGCCGAACATATATAGCTCCACGGATGCAGAACGAGTCGTGGTTCTCGAGCATTTGCCGAACTAGCTACCATCGATCGCGCATGATCCTGCATTTAGGTGCGAGATGATTACGAATATGCCATCTCCAGGTTCACATTTTAGTTTTCACAGGGCAAAGCTTATAAGGAAGGGACTCGTGAATTTCAGTAGGGCGTATGCCTTACTTGGAATGGAAAATGGTTGTTCTTGGTCCTCAGTTCAATGCAAACAATGGATGCATAATTAATCAACAGATAATCGTACACACTGATAGAGTTCTTCTTGACTAACAACAGCATATATGGTGCAAGTCTAGCTCAAAGACAGGAAAAAAAAAACGTACCAGGAAGCCTGTACTTGGCGCTGACGCCTTTAACATTTGAAATGGTCTCCCGTCTCGATCCAACCAGCTTATACTAGGTCCAATATTCCATTTGATGTGGACAAGCAGTCGACTCATATGTTTCGAGATGCTGGACAATGTGGAACCGCCTGATCAAATCATAAACGTCGTAGATAAAAAAAAGATATGTTCTGTGTTAACATGCATGACAGATGTGCACAAATGTGTGTAATAGTGTTCACCTTCTGAAATCCACACTGTAATATTGTTGCGTGAAAGTTAAAACGAGCTCACATCGACAATTTTGTATTTGTTGACGGAAAAGTGTTATAAAGGATAGCAAGAAACGACGAAGAGCGGAACGATCAAATCAACGGGGACACGAGATTTTAACATGGAAAACCCCTCCAAACAAAGGAGAGGAAAAAACTACGGGCGCCGGCCAGCAATACTTCACTATATCGGGGTAAGGTTACAAACGCCGTGGATACAATATGTGGTTTACCCCAACAGGTGACTTACAAGATGTATTTATAGAGGGTAGAAAACCCTAGTAAGTCGGTTGCGATCCGACTCAGACACGGTCCGTACCCTCCCGGCGACGGGCCTCCGCTTCGCTCCTCCGAAATTAGCCGCTCACTTCACATCGTCATATGAATTTGGATCACCATAAAACAACACTCCACTTTGAGACAAATTCCATCTTGTAGTATGAACGAGAACCTTCACCCCTGAAACAACAAAAAGAATACTTTCGGCGCCAAATAGCCTCTTGGGCTAAACAGTGATACCAACTAAGTCTGAGCTATAGGAACATGCTTTGTCATCATATCAGCCGGATTATCAAGAGTACTAATCTTGCATACCTTCAATGTACCTTGTGCAACAACATCACGCACATAATGGTATTTCATGTCAATGTGCTTTGTTCTCTCATGAAACATCGGATCCTTAGTAAGGTAAATAGCACTCTGACTATCACAAAAAAGGTTAATGCAAGTATCAACTCCACAAAGCTCAGCAAACAAACCTTTCAACCAAACAGTTTCTTTAACTGCTTCTGCAATGACGATGTATTCAGCCTCCGTGGTGGATTGGGCAACAATCGGCTGACGTGTTGCCTTCCAACTAACAGCACAACCACCAATGGTGAACACATAACCTGTGAGGGATCTCCTCTTATCCAAATCGGCAGCAAAATCTGAATCCACATAGCCAACGAGTCCCTCACCAACTCTGCCAAACTTCAAGCAAGCATCAGACGTGCCACTGAGGTACCTGAAAATCCACTGAACAGCTTTCCAATGTTCTTTATCAGGATTAGTCATGTATCTACTCACCAAGCTCATAGCATATGATAAATCAAGACGTGAACAGACCATAGCATACATCAAGGAACCAACAACACTAGAATAGGGAACTCCAGACATGTACTCCAAATCATCATCAGTAGAAGGACATTGAGTAGATGACAACTTAAAATGCGAAGCAATATGAGTACTAACAAACTTTGCATCATGCATGTTAAAACGATGAAGAACTTTCTTAATGTAACTTTGCTGACTAAGAAATAAGAATCTAGACTTTCTGTCACGTGTAATTTCCATACCTAGTATTTTCTTAGCAGTATTAAGATCCTTCATCTCAAATTCGCTACTCAACTGTGACTTGACAGCAGCGACATCTTTCATGCTCTTGGCAGCAATCAACATGTCATCGACATATAACAACAAGTATATAGGCGATCCATCAACCAATTTAATGTACACACAACTATCAAATCCAGACCTCTTAAAGCCATGTGACAACATAAATGAATCAAACCTTTTATACCATTGACGAGTGGATTGTTTCAAACCGTAGAGAGACCTTTTCAACTTACAAACAAGACCCTCCTTATCCGGCACTATGAACCCTTCTGGCTGGTCCATGTATATCTCCTCCTCCAACTCTCCATGCAGAAACACAATTTTAACATCTAACTGCTCAATCTCAAGATCACGCATAGCAACAATGGAGAAAAATGTCGGAATAGAACTATGCTTGACAACCGGAGAGAAAACATCATTGTAATCAATATCAGAAATTTGACTGAAACCTTTTGCCACTAACCTTGTCTTAAATCTCGGAGGCTCACTATCCACTTACAGCGGACAACCTTCTTTTGTTTAGCCAAGCGCACAATATCCCATGTGCAATTCTTCTCTCTTGCATAGCGGAGATCCACTTATCACGATCCCTTGCGGCAATAGCTTCAGTATACGTGGACGGCTCATGTCCACGCTACGGCCCAAGCCTCCCGGCGACGGGCCTCCGTTTCGCTCCGAAGTTAACCGCTCACTTCACATCGTCATATGAATTTGGATCACTATAAAACAACAAAAAGGAAAACCAACAACGTTATCGGGCGAGTCTAGACTATTAATCAGATGCATACAAGAAATGTTAATTAAGAGATAAGCTCTACTTTGAACTAAGAATTATGAATCCATTCGCTATGGAACCTGAAATTTCTAATATCTTTTAAAACTATTTTATTCGTTTGTTTCGACCCGGTAGCTTGTTTTGGATACAACTTTTGCATTTTGAAGTTGCACAAAAAATGTTGAAAAAAATAAGAGATGCAAGGAATGCTTAGAATTTTATGACGAGCACGATTTCATGAACAACTACGACTATTTGTGTCGTGTAAAAACATTATAAGAGGTAAACTGATTCCTCTTGTATTTGTTTTACAAAAGAGCTTTGTACTCATTTTTTGACAGATTTTACATTTTTTTTAATACGTACGCTAGGCTATAGTCTCCTTATTACCACTGCCGAACGAAATAACATGTGCGCCAACCGTAATATCACTGGCGAACAAAAAAATTTAGCCAAAACAAATGGCTGTGCCTGCATCTATTTACGCCAAGTCAACCTCGGCAGTTTGTCCAGATTGTATAACGAATAATACTCTATTTAAATCATAAGCATTTGTGGACCTTGGGTACTAAAATAAATAAATAAATAAATAAATAAAAGATAAACTTGGGTTCTTATGTACGGTGACAGCACGGCGGTTAACTGAATTCAGAGCATCAGTCTGTTGAACAGGCCCGTCAAGGTAAAGTTGCAAAAATGAGTTAGTAATAAAATCCAAGGGAACGGTGAAGCGCCTACAGAAATGACTCGCTTCGCTTGTAAGGTTGTAAGAAACAACCCTACCTTGAACTGAAAACTGTTAATAGTCTTATTAGCCGTCAGGTATTCCAAATTGGAGTGTATAGCACAAGATAAATATCAAGGACTCCGGAGTCCGGATGCAATAGAAAAAAATATCGCTTTATCTAGACGACGAAAAGAAGCCAATCCGTGCGACTTCACAAGTCTACAAAGTACAAACACACAATTTAAGTCGCCAAACACAGTGATTAGTTTAGTTTTAATGCATCCGTACTGAGTTGGTGCTAAGAAATTGCGACCACTTTTCTGCAGAAAACCGCGTATGTCTGCACTGCACCACCTTCAAGCTCTATATAAGCTATTAGCTACTCCGACCACCACCACCGCCTTCATCATCCAGCCAGTGCACTAGCAAGACAAAGCAGAGCACACATCGATCACTTAGAGCAGAGCACCAGCAGCTAGCAATGGCCATGGCGACCATGGAGGTGGAGCAGGACCTCCCTGGCTTCCGCTTCCACCCCACGGAGGAGGAGCTCCTGGGCTTCTACCTCTCCCGCGTCGCGCTCGGCAAGAAGCTCCAGTTCGACATCATCGGCACGCTCAACATCTACCGCCACGACCCCTGGGACCTCCCGCGGATGGCCAAGATCATCGGGGAGAGGGAGTGGTACTTCTTCGTGCCGCGCGACCGGAAGGCCGGCAGCGGCGGGCGGCCGAACAGGACGACGGAGCGCGGGTTCTGGAAGGCCACGGGGTCGGACAGGGCCATCCGGAGCACCGGCGACCCCAAGCGTGTCATCGGGCTCAAGAAGACGCTCGTCTTCTACCAGGGCCGCGCGCCAAGGGGCGCCAGGACGGACTGGGTCATGAACGAGTACCGCCTCCCCGACGCCGGCGCCGCCGCGGGGCCTCCCAAGGACAAGGAGGACATGGTGCTGTGCAAGGTGTACCGGAAGGCCACGCCGCTCAAGGAGCTCGAGCAGAGGGCCTCCGCGATGGAGGAGATGCTGATGCAGAGGCCCGGTGGCAACGAAGGGTGCGGCGGTGGTGCCAGAGCGTGGCCGGGCCCGGCCGCCGCATATAGTTTAGAAGACTACATGTCCCCGTCGTCTGACGACGTCCAGGACAACTTCCTGTTCGGCTCCTCCTCGTCCTCGTCGGCGGCGCCATCGGGCAACAGCAATAACGACGACGCTCCCAGGGAAGCCAAGAAGGAGGCGGACGTCGTCGCCACGGTCACCGTGGCATCGACGTCATCTCTGCTGCAAACGGCGAACCCGCCCTGCAACTTCCAGCTACCCGCGGCGAACCAACCTTGCAGCCTCCAGCTTCCGGCGGCGAGCAATGGGGTGTTCGACATCGACCTGCCCAGCCTGCAGCTCCCGGCGGCGAGCCACGGTGTGGTCGACTGGCTCCAGGACCCGTTCCTGACGCAGCTGCGGAGCCCGTGGCAGGACCAGCATTGCCCGTCCCCTTACGCCCATCTGCTCTACTACTGAGAGGCAGTAATCGAGGAAACTAACAGGCGACCCGCGGAACTGGAGATGAACTCACCATCGATGTCCAGTTGCAAATTGTGCAGGCTCGGACCAGATTAGATTCAGCTATACATTCAGTTGTGTACATACATCTGCTCTACCTACCTTGTTCTACTAAATCTGAGTCAATTAATTCAGAACGGAGGGAGCAGATGTCAATTGTGCAAGCCTGGAGCTATAGCAATTATGCAAGCTCGAAGATGAATAGCTCTGTAGTGTTCAGTTAGCTGTGGATTCAGACCGTTTTCTTTTGTGCATTTTTAGTAAGGAGGTGAACTGAATCAACCGATGATGCTTAACATGATAGTTGCAACTAAGCTGCCAATGAATTAACTTAGGGAACTGTTATATTTTTGTACGGGGGGTGAATATGACTCACTCGACTTGGATCATTTCTTGATGAGTTTTCCAATCAAAATATTCTCATCAGTTTACACTTGCACATATCCGACGAATCGAATGATTTTTTTTATGGAACACCCTCATTCCATTAATCGAAAGGCTCGACACAGTCGCAGACCACCCACATAGATACAGGAGTTCTTTTTTTTAATAATATTATTTTTTATAAGAATTTTGGATAGTAGCATGGGCATACGTGAAATTTGAAATATAGCACGATGTCGTTATGGAGCAGACCGAAAGTGGCAAGTTTTGACCTGGCGCGGGCCGAAACATCACATTCGGCCTTTGTCGTGCCGAAAGGATCCATTCGGTTTGGAAAGGGCCGACAGCTACATGGGTTGTGTCAGGCTAGCTGACTTTCGGCATGTGCCGAGCCAAAAACGGCCACATGGTGTCGACGTTGGCAGCTCCGATCCAGTGGACGATTTCCTACAGTTTTAAGTTGTAATTTTGTAACTAAAACATACTTTGTGAAGGGGTTACGGTGCAGAAAACAATAATTTTTCTAGCGAACGGAACCCTAACTAGCCAGGATCTATCTATCTAGTACATGCGATAACGGTGGCGGAACGGGTTACATTACCTCCATGTAGACCGATAGCGGGGATTACGCTCCCGCACAAGCGTTGACGATGAAGTCGTACGTAGCCGACCTCGAGGTCGCGGAGAACTTGCCGCGATGTCGGAGTCGATGACGCCGGGGTGTCGACGATGATCTGCGTCGACGGGCGTCGGGCGGAAGAAGGCAGAGCGCCAGCACCGGGGCTGGTGCGCCGGCAGCAGAGGGGGGAGGCGCGGCGGCTGCAGGGGGCGAGACGACGTCGCCCAAGCTCCTCAATAGAGTAGCCTCCGAGCACTCGCAAACATACGGAGCCTAGCGACAACTCCCGGTCATTCAGATCCAGCTGAAATCGCAGGAGTAGATCTTATCTGTAATCCCGCAGAGCAACGGCGCTTTGCGGTATGGCTTAGGTGGAGAGAGACCCCCCTTTCTCAGCTCGGCGCGGCTCCAACTTGGGAACCACGAGATCGAGAGAGAAATCGGGAATTAATTGGATTTTCCTATGTATTAAATCAATTAATATGCCTTGCTATATAAAGGGGGAAGGGGGTGTGCCAACCCCCTTGGCTCCCCCATGTGGGACTAAAGGAGGAGAGGGGAGGGGGGTTCGGCCAAACCCCCCATGGGCCCTCCAACTCCTAGTCCGAGTTGGACTAGGAGGCCCAGCCTTCCCCTTCCTTGTGGGGTGCGGTTTCCCCCTCTTGGGCCCTCTTAGGGCCCATTTAGGTGGGAGCCCCCTTTTTCCTTTATTTAATCAATATTAAATTAATATAAAAATCCCATTAATTTATAATTAATATATTTATATATAATTCAACATCCCATGACTCCGAAACTATTTCGGAGCCACCCGAATAACTTTCGGACATTCCCGGAACCATTCCACACCTCCCCGGAATTCCTTCCGGACCACCGGAACTCTTTCCGGATCATTTCTCTCTCTCCAATAAAAACCTATAAAATTCCAGAACCTATCTCCTAGCGTCGCTAAGACCTTAAGTTTGTTACGCTACGGTTCGGGAACACTCCAGACATGGTCGAGACACTCCGCTCACCAATGATCGTCAGGGATACCTGGAAATATATGACGACCCCTGTGCATTCCACGAATATCGTCGTTGAACCATAAATATGATATTCATTCCCTTTGTCTCTGCGATACTACCTTGTCCGAGATATGATCGTAGACACACCGATGCCTTTGTTGTATCTCGTTACCGACGAAGGTTATTAACTCGTCTGTGATATTACCATCTCCATGACCTAGTCATAAGCCGCGCAGCTATATAGATGCAATATCACCGAGTGGGCCCAGAGTATCTTTCCATTACAAGAATGAACAAATCCCGCTCTTGATCCTTACGTCTCGATGCTCTCTTGGACATCGTTATTGTCATGCTATATAAGACACAACGTTTGATGCTCTCAAAGCACTCCTACGAAGCAACAATAAGTACGGTCTCACGGTCTAAGGAATAAGCTATCATACTCTTATCTATTGCAAATGACAAACATCATAATACGATCTTATTGCAATACTTTGCGTATATCCACCACCTTATTCAACTAACAAGATGACCCCATTGTCAACCGACGTCATTGTCCTTGATCGGGAATCTCGATCAACTGTTGCCCAATGGACTAGCTCATATAGAGGCTCGCTAGGGACCTGGTTGTCTATGTATCACACGTGTATTAACAATTTCGATTAATACAGTTATAGCATAATACACAAACATATTATAAACTTATGAGATAATGCAATAAATACTACTTATTTATCTGCCTTAATCATGTCTCGGTTTGAGATGAAATATATATGAAATATATGTGTATCGATGAGTAGATTCCATTCTCTTAATCGGTTTCAAGTTTAATCGTCTCTAACTTCTTAATTTTAAATCAAAATTCGTACAATTATTCGACAAATTTTGTCAAATTCGTCACACTCAGTTCACCGTTTTAATTTTCCTTTTGCGAGTATAAATATCTCACCCTTCTTCATAACTTTTATGTTTCAACTTTTTTTTTTGACATACGTATTTGTTTTTTCTATCAAATACATATTTTTACAATAGATGCTACCGAAAAATAAATACGCCGTCGAAACAAAAAAGTAACAACATAATAGTTGTGGATAAGGATGAGGCACATGTACTCGTGAAAGGAAATTTCAAACGGTCAAATGAGTGGGACGAATTTAACAAAATTTATCAAATAATTATATAAATAATGATTCAAAATTAAAAGGTTAGAAGCAACCAAACGCGAAACCGAACACGAAAATAGAACCTACTCATCGATTTACATATATTTCATACATATTCCATCTCAAATCAAGATACGGTCAACCAAATTTTATAGTAATAAAAAAAATTAGAAAAAAAGATGGAGTGTTTGTGCATGGTCGTACCAGATTGTACGGGTTTGGCTTGGTGGTGGACAAAGTCTAGTTTCAGCCCGCTTCAGGCCGAAAGACGTGGGCCTCGGCCTGCGCACGCATGCACGGTAGACTTTCGGCTCGGACGGAACCGAATCCCAGGTTTCGGCTCGCGTAGGACCGACGGCGCGCTAATCTTTAAATTTTCCGGCCGCGTATGCTACCGTCCGAAATACTCATGTAAAAAGATATTATTTAAGAAAAATCTCTAGATACAGAATCAGGTACATAATCCAACCACATGCGGCTAGACGAATGGATGCTAATTGACCTATAAATAATTGCACATCTTTTAGGAGTTTAAGTATAGACATGGCCAATAATTTCACTCGGTAAATGCAAAATTCACTTACCGTATACTCCCTTCGTTTCACAACATAAACTGTATTAGGCCTAACATATTTTGGCTAGATTTGGACTAAAATGTGTACATATATAAACTAAAAGATGTCTAGATGTGTACATTGAACTCCGGTGTACATTTTGTCTAGATTCGGACTAAAATCTTATTTTGTGAAATAGAGGGAGTAGCTAATGTTCCATTTGTACTGAAGAGAACATTATGTTGTATGGCTTGCTGCATATTAAACTATTTTGCATACATAAGTTACAAAAGTTGAATCTGCGACACCACCAAATTGAATCTGCAATGCAAGACAAGTCTGAAACCGCAAACGTTTGGTTTAAAAAAAAAAAAAAACGCAAACGTGTGTAGGCTACAGCCTACAGCTTGCTTGTGCCCTGCATAGGCAGGCTTCCCATGGCCCTGGCCCTCTCCCGGAGCAGATACTTCTGCGTCTTGCCGGTCGATGTCTTGGGCAGGTCGGCGAAGATCACCGTCCTCGGCGCCATGTACCTCGGCAGCCTCTGTCGGCAGAACCCTATGATCTCTGCTTCCGTGGCCTTGGCACCATCCTTGAGGGTGATGAACACGCATGGCGTCTCGCCCCAGTGGTCGTCGGGCCTCGCGACCACGGCGGCGTCAAGCACGGCGGGGTGGCCGAACAACGCCGACTCCACCTCGATGGAGCTGATGTTCTCGCCGCCCGATATGATGATGTCCTTGGACCTGTCCTTGAGCTGGATGTACCCGTCCGGGTGCCGCACGCCGAGGTCCCCCGTGCGCATCCACCCGCCGCGCATGGCCTCTGCCGTGGCCGCCGCGTCCTTGTAGTACCCGCTCATCACCGTGTTCCCCCGGAGCATGACCTCACCGATGGTGTGCCCGTCGGATGGCACGCTTGCCATGGTCCCCGGGTCCTTGATCTCAATGCCTTCCAGCAGCACGTGCGGCACGCCCTGCCGGGCCCTGATCCGGGCGCGCTCCGCCGCCGGCAGCGCGTCCCACTCGGGCTTCCACACGCACAGCGTCGCCGCGCCGTACGACTCGGTGAGGCCGTACCCATGGACGACGTTGAACCCGAGCTCGTCCATCTTGGCGAGGATGTGCGGCGGCGGAGGCGCGCCGCCCGTCGAGATGCGCACCCTGCCCGGGAGAGGCCTCTGCTCCGACGCCGGCGCGTTGACGAGCATGCTGAGCACCGTGGGCGCACCGCCCATGTTTGTCACGCCGTGCCGCGCGATCGCCTCGAAGACGGCCTTGGGTGACACGCCCCCGGATCCGGGCATGCAGACGCTGGTGCCGCCCTGCGCCGCCGTGGCCCACACCATGCACCACCCGTTGCAGTGGAACATGGGCACGGTCCAGAGGTACACCGGCATGATCGGCATCTCGTTGCACAGCGCCGTGGCCAGCGTGTTGAGGTACGCGCCTCGGTGGCTGTAGATCACGCCCTTGGGCCGCGACGTCGTCCCGGACGTGTAGTTGAGCGAGATCGGGTCGCACTCGTCGGCGGGCCACCTGATCTGGAAGCCGTGTGGCGCGCTCCTCAGGAGGGCCTCGTACTCCGGCGCGCCGTCGTCGACGCTACTATCGCCGTCGGTGTTGATCGTGACGAGGAGAGGCGGGCTGGCCTTGGCACCGGACAGCAGCGCCAGGGCGTCGCGTGCGACGGCGAGGAACTGCGACTCGACGAGGAAGACCCTGGCCTCCGAGTGCCTCAGGAGGACGGACACCATGGCCGCGTCGTGCCGGGTGTTGAGCGTGCAGAGGACGCCGCCGGTCATCGGCACGCCGAAGTGCAGCTCGTACATCACCGGCGTGTTCGCGGCCAAGACCGCGACCACGTCCCTGCGGCCGACGCCCAGGCGCGCGAGCGCGGACGCGCCGGCGAGGCAGCGCTCCCGCGTGTCCCGCCACGAGTACTCCCTGTCGCCGAAGACGACGGCCGTGCGCGCGCCGTACACGAGCGCGGCGCGCTCCAGGAAGCTGAGCGGCGTGAGCGGGACGTAGTTGGCGGCGCACCGCACCGACCCCTCCATGGCGAATGGGATCTCCTTGATCTGCAATGCGGATAGAGATCACATGCCTCTGTGTTTATATTTTGTAATTCTACAAGTTGCACGCCATGAAGCAAGTGGAATCGTGCTCTCATTTTCAATACTTGAACTTGGCTCTGTAGTATTTTCTATTATGATCCATGTGACCAGGCCGTTTCAAATAGAGCGCCCAAACAAGGAGCGAGTTCATAATTTGCGGGCCTGACAGCTAACACTACTGTTTTCATATCAGCGCTTGAAAGAAATGCAGCATCATGTGCTCACAACTCACAAGTCACAAGTCACACGTGGTGTTTTCAGATTTAGGGATACCTCTACGTTGTAAAAAAATAAGGAACAGTGACTGGAGATCTTCTGGATAAACTAGAATTAAGCTTCATGGAGTACTTGGCAAGAGAATTTTCTTTCTTATGTGGGCCGGTTGATTTATCGAGATCTAGTTTATGGAATGCAATGTTCGTTTATATATGTTACCACTTTGTGTGATTCCACTAGGGCCCCAAGAGGATGGAGTTCTTTTGTGAAAAGGCTTGTTGGCACAAAAAAGAAGTTAGGGCCTCTTTGGTTCAAAGGATTTTCAAAAGAATTTCATAGGATTTCAATCCATAGGAAATTTTCCTATGAAGTCCATTTGGTTTAAAGGAATGAATCCTCCAAAATTTCTATGGAATGCTTTCCTACACTACAATTCCTTAGGAATTCTAGCAAGAGGTTGAATCTCATGGAAAAATTCCGATGAGTCTATGACAACCATGACTTGTCCTCAACTCCAAACAAAATTCCTGTGTTTTTACTATACTACAACCAAATAACTAGGGCTTGTGACCAGTTCCTGTGTTTTTAGTTCCTGTAGGATTCCACATGTCATGATATTCTATTCGTACGTTTTTCCTATTCCTATGTATTTAATTCATGTGTACCAAAGAGGCCCTTAGCTGCAGTAGATTTAGCAATTATGAACAAAATGTCTTATTAGCAAATGGATTAGGAAGGGGATGTGGCTAGAGCCAAATATCTGAAGAAATGTGAACTGTCTCAGTACACTAGAAAAGCTAATCAATCTCATTTCTAGCAGGCCTGATGAATGTTCTAGCATCATTTATCGTTTATGTAAGAAGATAATGGGTAATGGAGAAATGACACTTTTCTAGATAGAAACCTCTAAGAGAGTGTTATCCTAGACCTTATTTATCGACCTTTAGTGTCAACATCACCGTTATTTGTTTTCCTAGAAACTTATATGGAGATACTGCTTCCATGTGGAGTGAAGTGCAAGAACCATGTAGAGACATAACTCTGAGTAATGAAAATGATAGTTGTAAATGCCAGCTAGAGAAGAGTGGAATTTTCTTAGTTAAATCCATGCAATTGCGCACTTGACGCTTATAACTCATCAGATAATCGTGGCCTATAAATATTTATGGATCGCTCAGATACTTCTGAGAATTAAAGTGTTTTTATGTTTAGCTTTTAAAGACAATATACTTGGCAAAAGACAATCTAAGTAAGAGAGGGTGGTGCAGTGATGAGACATATAGACACTGTAAAACATTTGTGTTTTGATGTGCATTACCTATATTTGCTTGGGATATTATAGCGTGTACCTTTGGTTTTGGAGATCTTCCTTCTAGTATGTATAAGTTGTAGGAAGTTAATGAAATTTAAAAAGAAGGGTTCATCAAGATGCTGAACATGGTTGCCTTTTTTAGCCGCTTTCTGCAGTAAAAATATGTGAGGCTGTTTTTATCTTGTTGGTGGGCGAGTTGACTTGGGCCTTTTTGATAATCTGGGAGTTTCGAGTTCTGTTGCTCAGGTTCGCATGATGTTATAAACTTATAATGGAGATTTTGTCTCCGGTTGCTGCTGCGGTTTTTCTTCATGAAAAGCTGGGGGCTTGTGCCATGTATTTGAAAAAACTTTGGTGTTGCATTTAAAAAAATCTAAGATCCCAAGCTGCCGCCTTCATTCCAAATACTCATCACGAGTATAATAAAACTCACTTTATTGAAGTATTTTTTTGTCATGAAATCATGTATTTAATGCAAGTGCTAAACTCATCGAGATAGAGATGTATGCCTTGTCAAAGAAAGATTTCCTGCCAAGGGATTCTGAATTCGGTTTACTTTCTTCAAAGGATTAAGTTTGAGTCGGTTGTTAGTCTTTGTAAAGCTTGTGCCGCAATACACTCCACTGTGAATACAAACTAACGGTATGACACCGACAAGAAACGCTTCCAAACTTTTATAATGTGCAAAGTATAGGATAATCATGAAGCACAACTCTATCATTATTGTCGTAGAAATTAGAGAAGGTGTGGCATGGCTTACACCGTAGATAAAAGACACACGGAGAGGACAAAACGCCACCAGGATCATGGTTTTATAAATTCAGTTAGTTTTCAGCGAAAATCACTGAATTCCAGTGATTTCAACATACACCAAAATAATTACCTTGCGGTCAAATTATTCCAGCAATTTGATTGAATTTCACGAGAAAAATTCGAACATTTAGCCCTAAGGAGAACCGAAATCACTGAATCCACATCCGTGATTTCGGTAGGGACTGAAATATTTCGGAAACTGAAATTTAGAACTAGGATGCGTCCAAATACTGGCAACAGACCAAAGGGTGGTTGAAAAGAGAACCAGGCAAAAAACAACAAAAATCGTGTGACCATAAAACATCCGTCGGAAGCACGTAATGAGCCGGCCGGCGGTCCATAATCTGTCGTACCATCCGCGCGTGTTGATTTGATTGGTTTTATCCAGAGAAGAGAAGAGATGAGCAACAGCAGCTCTCATCGATAAACATGTGACACACACACCCTTCTTGCTCGAGCTTCAGCTTTCGGTCCTAGCGTGATCTGGGCATCAGTATCTTAGCGGCCATGAGCAGAGCCGCACTGCCCCAGCTGCTCCGGCGACTAATCCACCGCCACCGCAGCAGCATCGGTCCAGTCCACCCGCAGCTGATTCGGATTCCGCTCCGCCATTCTTCTAATCCCCGCGTTGCTTACTATGATCCACGCTCGCCCATCGGCGCGGCTGCATCTGCCTCCTTCTTCTCCAGCATGGTGGGAAGAAAGGGGGACGAGGCGAAGGTGCTGGACATGGACGCCGGCACGGTGCGGTGCGCGGCCAACTACGCGCCGCTCACGCCCATCAGCTTCATCGAGCGCGCCGCGGCCGTCTACGGCGACCGCCCCGCGGTGGTCTACGGCGAGGCGCGGCCGACCACGTGGAGGGAGGCCAGGGAGCGGTGCGTCCGCGTGGCCGCCGCGCTCGCCGCCCGCTTCGGCGTCGCCCGCGGTGACGTGGTGAGCACAGCTTGCTACTCTCTGCTTCAGTTATTATCTTGCTCTGTTCGTCCATGGCTGTCAGTGATACTAGCTGTGACTGTCGTTTAGGATTAGTTCTACTGAATTTATGTGAAACTGATCATGATGCATCAGTATGAATTGTTGCCCTGCATTGCATGGTAGGTCAGTGCATCTTTTGGAAATTATAGCAAAATCATGTGAAGGAAAGGAACACCGTGCAGTCATTGTCTTACGATGTCCTTGTAAAAGATGCAACCAATCATCTTTTGGAAATTGGCACTAGTGTGTGTTGCAGCTCCCGTACCATCCCCATGTCCGTCTGTTTTGCAATGGCTCATGGCGGGCGAGCCCAGCCCCAAGCATATTCACTGCTAACCACGCCACCCATGTTGTGCAGGTCGCCGTTCTCAGCCCCAACGTCCCGGCCATGTACGAGCTACACTTCGCCGTGCCCATGGCCGGAGCCGTCCTCTGCACGTTCAACACGCGGCACGACGCGGCCATGGTGTCCGCCTTGCTCAACCACTCCGGCGCCAAGGTGTTCCTGGTCGAGTCTAGCCTCCTCGACGTCGGGAGAGCCGCCCTGAAGCGCCTCGCCGACTCTAGGTCCGACGCCGCCGCCAGCCTCCCGGTGCTCGTAACCATCTCGGACGACGCCAACCCCGGCGACGGCGCGGACTACGAGGGTCTCATCAAAGACGCCCCTTCCTGCGGGTTCGACATCCGGTGGCCGGCGAACGAGCTGGACCCGATCACGCTCAACTACACGTCCGGCACGACGTCGCGGCCCAAGGGCGTGGTGTACAACCACCGCGGCGCGTACCTCAACACCATCGGCACGGTGCTCGCCTACGACATCACGCCCATGCCCACCTACCTGTGGACCGTGCCCATGTTCCACTGCAACGGCTGGCACCTGCCGTGGGGCGTCGCCATGCAGGGCGGCACCAACGTCTGCCTGCGCCACTTCAACGCCAAGGTCATCTTCGACAGCATCGCGCGGCACGGGGTCACGCACATGGGCGGCGCGCCCACGGTGCTCAACATGCTCACCAACGCGCCGGCCGCGGACCGGAAGCCGCTGCCGGGGACGGTGCGCGTCATGACGGGCGGCGCGGCGCCGCCGCCCCGCGTCCTGTTCGGGATGGAGGAGCTCGGCTTCGTGGTGCACCAGATCTACGGCCTCACGGAGACGTACGGCCCGGCCACCGTGTGCACGTGGATGCCGGAGTGGGACGCGTTGCCGGCGGAAGAGCGCGCGAGGCTGAAGGCGCGGCAGGGGTTCCATCACATCGCGATGCAGGACGTCGACGTCAAGGACCCGACAACGATGGAGAGCGTGCCGTTTGACGGGAAGACGGTCGGCGAAGTGATGTTCCGTGGCAACACCGTGATGAGCGGGTACTACAGGGACATGGACGCGACCAAGGAATCGATGGCCGGCGGGTGGCTGCGCAGCGGGGACCTCGGCGTGCGGCACCCGGACGGGTACGTCCAGCTCAAGGACAGGGCCAAGGACATCATCATATCGGGCGGAGAGAACATCAGCTCCATCGAGGTGGAGTCGGTGATCTTCAGCCACCCGGCGGTGCTCGAGGCGGCGGTGGTGGCGAGGCCGGACGACCACTGGGGGGAGACGCCATGCGCATTCGTGGAGCTGAAAGATGGAGCCCGTGCCACGGAAAAAGAGATCATAGCGTTCTGCCGGGGGAGGATGCCGCGTTTCATGGCCCCCAAGACGGTGGTGTTCGAGGACCTGCCCAAGACCTCCACGGGGAAGACGCAGAAGTTTGTGCTCCGGGAGAAGGCCCGGGCTATGGGCAGCCTGACGAACACCGGAAACAGCAACCTGTAACATTTAGTTGTCTCATGAATCGAACATTGCTGTATGGTTGCGCAATGCTAGTATTGCCGAGATGAGCATGAATAACATGGGGGTAAGGATAGGTTGGCATGCTATACACAATTAATTAATAATATATTAATATATATTCCCTTCATATTAGAATGTAAGATGTTATAGCATTTTTTGATCTTCATGTTTATAGACATGTTTTAGTGTAGATACATATGGACTAAAAAGGGTAAACCATCTTACATTTCCATACGAAGTGAGTACATTACTTGTGGCAAATAAAAGTCAAAGGCTGTCAAGGTACATATATATAAACTAATAGGACAAATATAAGACTTGTCATTTTTATTAATTAAAAAGAAGTGAGAGTTAATGGTTAATTAAAGGGAAACTGGGCTAAAATCAAAATAACATTCTCCACGATCGTCATGTTCCGTGAAAAATAGTGTCATCTTCATGTTACACGTTTCAGTAGCCATTGTCCACATCCATGGCCCACCGTAGCATTCTAGAGAACACGATGAATATATTACTTAGACATGCACACTATAGCTAGAGTTGTTTCAGAAGTTTTTAAATCTACTAGATATATAAATAACTATGTCATACATGAGTAGCAAAACATTAATTTAGTTCGTATTATTTTATGAGCCCGTTCATGACCAAGTCAATTGTGGTTTTCTTAGCACTCTATTGATGGTTCTAGTCGTGTGATCGAACCATAATTCGCCCAACTAATGTGTAAATCTGAACAAGTAATAATCTGATGGATCAACATAAGGGCACTCACTTTGACAATAAGAAAATCCCATGACAATTAAATTTGACAAACTATTTATATTATTTTGCGTAATTATTCACAAAAATAATTATTGAGTGGTGGTGTCTTATCTAAATATCAAGAAAAAACAATATCACCACTTATGTTGAAAATTTCTTTTAATTTCGAACATGTATTAGTGGAATTGTAAACATTGAAAATATATGAAATACGAAACATATTTGTGTCTAGGAGCACAGTCACATTGTTGATTGCATGTGTTCAAAAACATTGTTCATCGCACTATGTGCAACATAAGCATGCAACATTGTTTGACAAATGAAGTATGAAAAGTTATGAAAGCTCAGTATAAATGGGTTGACATTAAGAAAATAGTTACGATGTTAGACTTTGATTGATGCAGACGGCGGTGGAGCCGTACTGCTCCATGCTTGACTCGGAGTACTTCCTCACCCTGGAAGTAGTGAGGAAGTCGAGGTGGTCACGCACCATAGCTGCCCGACACCGATTGATATGGACGTCGGAAGCATCAATGCTCTCAGTGCAACTTACGTGCACACCTCTTGTTTGCAATGCAAATCAACTAGCAAAAGGTTGCAAAACCAGGTCTCAAATCTAGCTAGGTATTGTAGTATTGTGTGTTTGGAATGCATACTAGCTCGATGGGGCATAGAAATAGCCGGCGGAGAGCAGTCGCATGGAAGACGAAAGTCTGCATGGGCGCCGGCGGTTGGCAGCGAAGTAGGAGGACACATGCATGGTATCAAGTTGCAAACGGAAATTTAAGGCAGATTTGACGTTGAGCACATGCGTAGTATCGAGCAGCGCAATCGATGCGAGAGAATCTGACACAAGTGTCGATGTAGATAGCTTATCCAACAATTTGCAAGAGGCTAAGCTTTGTGCTGGTCAGAATTTAGTCTAGAGTAGATGAAATGAGAGTAGACGATGACGACGCAGGTCAGAATGGACGATCTACACTCTAAACTTGGCAAACAAGAGCAGATATAAAGTACGATTCAAAATTGGAGAATGTTGTGTTGGTGTTAGTTGTTATGTTCACAGGGCTAGCTATTGCTCTTCATAGCTCAGATTTTAGATTTACATGTGAGAATTGAACACACAATCTGACACACACTTGATACAACTATATCCTCGGAACAATCAGGAGATGCAAGGGGACACGATTCAAAACATTTCAGTTTCGAGTATCATCACTGAGGTGAACTTTCATCGTGCCAACGAAGTTCCACAGTTCGATTCTCCCATGCATCTATAGAAGACATACGAGGCAAAGAAGACCCCATGGTCAATTGACAGCTCGAGCCGCACGCTCTTCTCCAAGTCCAACAGTTAAGGAACAATGCTTGCCGGTTTACTTTGTTTCTTCCTTTGTTTGCTTCGGGGAGATGGTTGGCATCATAGCTTCCTGGAGACACAGCTCCGATGGAACACATAGTTATTTGTGAAGGCTTTTCGCCCCTAATGTATTTTGCGTAAGATGACCCTAGAGCTAGAGTAGGACTAATGTTACCTTCAAAGTTTTTACTAGGGTTCGATCCTTGATGTGGTGAATGAAGGTTTAAACCCGAATGAACAAACTCATGAAATTTTCAAGCTGCTTGTTAATGTTGATTTTTTCAGAACCCTACATGATTAGGATTGTCAGGAACTTTTTGGGTCGTGGAATTGCTCTGAGAAAAATTTGTGAGCATAAAGGGGTCACATTAAGACCTACCACCTGCGACTAAGCGCCTGCTTCACATGATAGGCTCGGGAAGAAGAAGGCCAACCTTCGTTGAATTTGGATGTCCCCCGTGGTATCCAACACCTCTCCAACAGTGACGTACTTTCCTCCCAAGGAAGTGGACACGTTACATTTCCGTCTTATTTGGTTATATCCAAACTTTTCACTTGTGTGTTTAAATTTGTGATACCCATCGACATTGGAGTGCCTTTCTGCATCATCTTTCACTTAGTTGTTCGGCTCTTACCCACACAACCTACAAAATAGTGAAAAAAGGAAAATTTATAGAAATCTATTAACCCCTCTCTAAGTCACCACCTATGACCTTTCACCCTTCCATTTAACGGTGGTCAAGGTGGTATTCTCCTCAAGACCTAGTTCGTAGGAGCGGATCTAGAGGGTTGTTTTATGGGTACCATGGCTTCCCTCAAAAATCAAAACAAGACATGCCACACTTAATATTAGGTTTGCAAATTCAAAGCCAATTTTTCGACTTTTCATACTTTGATCCGAAGACTCAAGATTATATTGTTTTATGTATTGTACTTGTAAACCCTTGCGCCCTCACTATTACTATCATCTTAGATTGGATGTTGCTGCTAGGAATCACGACTTCTGGGGTGCGATTGTTAAGTATAAGTCCGAGGATCGGCTATACGTAATTGACTGACGTTTCAACATGAGTGGTCGGGAGCCCACATTCTTTGTCAACTCCACGATTTATTTTAAATAAAGAGGTTTCTCCGTTGATAAAGCTTGAGGGGTAACCGTTGTCTGGTTATTTGTTTTGTTTGGCCTGCAAAGACTAGATTCAAGCTCCGTATTACGCAGCATATTCATATAATATAGGTACAAGATCCAAAAAAAAAACTTACAACCAAAGATTAAACAAATATAATAATCAGCTATATTTGTTACTAAAACCATATTAGTTAGCATATATGTGACTAAATAATTCATAAAATTAGACGTGAGCTAGAAACGAGAGCTAGAAACGATCTCTAGCTAGTTAGTTAGTTAAGGTAGATCGTGATCATTGCTTGTGTTGTTTACCTCTGAACATTTATCAAGGAGGAGCCGAAACCTTAAATAATTGTTGTGACTAAATTGCATCTACTCGACGAGTGTTCAATGTCCATAGTTTTACTTTTACTCCACTCTCTGTCCATACGAGCAAAAAAAATTACGCGCGCATTTGCTGGGCTTGTCGGGCCCACAAAACCACCATGCGGCGTGTCGATCCGGAAGGAAGCTTCCGCGAAGCAGCAGCCATGGTTTCTGGCTCAGAAAGCAGCTACCTCTCCTCTCCATCTCCCACCGCATCCATCATCATCCTCCTCCTCCATTCCTCCACCACCATGCCCCCGCCAGATCCGATCGACCCCGCCTCCTCCCCGCCGGCCATGGACGCCGCGCTCCCCGCCGCCGTCCTCGCCACCATCCTCTCCCGCCTCGACGTCCGCTCCCTCCTCCTCGCCGCCTCCGCCTGCCGCGCCCTCCGCTCCTGCGCCGCCTCCGCCCTCTCCTTCCTCCCCGCCTTCCACCTCCTCGTCAGTGCCCCCTCCTCCCGCCTCACTCACCTTCGCTCCGCATCGCAACCACGACCTGCTCCGACTGACTACGTTTTCCGTTTTCGATCAGGAGGTTGCGCTGACGCACGACCTGCTCCGCCCGCTGCTGCCGCGCAACCCGGGCCTGCGGAGCCTCCGGCTGGACTGCGACAGGCTCGACGACGCCGCCGTCGACTGCCTCGCGCGCCCCGGCCTGCACGAGCTCACGCTCCTCAACTGCACCAACCTCAGCGGACGCCTGCTCCGTGAGCTCAGCGCCGCATGCCAGGATCTCAGGTACCAGCCCCAGTCGCTCCGCTGATTCAGTTGCGGTATATGCTTTGCTTGTTTGGCTCTCCCCCGCCCGACGGTTGGCCTGTTCTCAGGCATTTTACCTTGGATGGATGCAGGGTGCTGTCTCTGAACTCGCTCGCTGAGCGCAGGGGCCTGGCGATGGGGTTCTCTGATCTGGAGGCGCTGCTCAGTGGGTGCTCCAATTTGGAGGTTGGTTGGGACTGGTTTGATCTCGGACACCCATGCGAAAAACTCATCTCTACAATCATTATCTGATCACACCGTGCAGCTCCAGTTTTGAGCATTTAATGATGAACTAGTTAACTACAGTAGTAAAACCAAAGGTTGTTATTGGTACTTTATCTACTTCTACTACTCCAATTGCTTGAGATCTGAATTAGTACTAAAACCAAAGGGAGTAGTTACTAACTAAAACCAAATGATGCTTAAGTTAATTCTGAAGCCTTCAGAGTTTTTGCCATGGACCATAGCTAATTAGCTACAGCCTACAGCCTACAGCCATCTCATATACATTTGTGCCTCTCAGCTTGGCCTGCAATTGATCTTGTGATACTTTGAGATTGATATACTTTTGTTGGCCTGCAATCGAGCTGACAACTTCTATACTTCCTGTTTGCAGTCTCTCAGCTTGGCACTTGATTTCTCAAAGTTCGATGACCCTAATTTTAGCCACGTGTGGTCATCAGCATCCGAAGGCCTGTCCTCTCTTGAAATCGGTTATATTCCATTGTCAATGTTGCTTGCGCTTCTGACCGTGGCTATCGAATCGCAACAGTGCATGTATTATACCAAGGCACCGGTCTTCTTTCCAAGCCTTCAGAAGTTGTGCCTCTCGGTTGACTTCATTACCGACCATCTGATTGGGTCCATATCAACAGCACTTCCATCGTTGACACATCTAGACCTTCAGGATGCACCCATTATGGAACCTGAATCGGCAACAGACCTCACAAATGCTGGTCTTCAGCAGATCAATCCAAAGGGAAAGTTGAAGCACATTTCTCTCATTCGAAGCCAGGAGTTCTTATTCACGTCTTTCCGCCGTGTAAATGATCTGGGAATCCTGCTCATGTCCGAAAAGTGCTCGAGTCTTGAGAGCATCAGTCTTGGTGGTTTCTCCCGTGTGACAGATACCGGATTCAGGGCTATCATCCACTCTTGTTCAGGTCTTCACAAGCTTAAGGTGTCCAACGGAAGCCGTCTCACTGATCTTGTCTTCCATGACATTGTTGCAACTTCCCTGTGCCTAACACATGTGAGTCTGAGATGGTGTAATCTACTAACTGATGTTGGGATTGAGAGGCTGTCATTCAACAAGGATCTTAATGTACTGGATCTTAGAGATTGCAAGAGTCTGGGTGATGAAGCTGTGAGAGCTTTGAGCTGCCTTCCCAGGCTGCATATATTGTTGTTGGATGGAACCGACATCACCAATCAAGCATTGAAGTATCTGGGCGCTGGAGCATGCCCGCTAGCTTCATTATCTCTCAGGGGCTGCTATAAGCTAACAAATGACTGCATACCCTTGTTGTTTGCTGGTTCTGTTAAAGAGAGCCTACGTGCGTTGGATCTCTCAAGAATCCCATGTATCACCAATGATGGTATCATGCTGATCGCACAGAGCCGAACTCCTCTTACCGAGCTCCGTCTGCGGGAGAATCCAAAAATAGGGGATGCCACCGTGATGGCTCTTGCATCCATGCAATTCGATGGCGGAACCTATGGCAGTACCTTGCAGCTGCTGGATCTCTACGACTGCTGTGGGATCACTCCGCTTGCAATGCGGTGGTTTAAAAAGCCGTACTTCCCAAGATTGCGGTGGCTAGGGCTAACAGGCAGCCTGAACAGGATCATGGTAGATGCCCTTGTCCGAAGCCGCCCTTTCTTGCACATGTCGTGTGCGGGTGATGAACTGGGCACTTCATACTGGGACGCATCCGCGGACTGGTATAGGCATGATGACGACGATTCTGAAGATCTCGAGCCGTGGCAGTTGGATGGTGAGTCAGTATCTGACGCCGAAACCATCACGGAAGGATAATGCTTTGTTGCTGAGTGTTGTGTCTTTTTATCCCAGAATGGCAACTAGGCTCTTGTCAGATTGTACGTGTTCATCTCTTGTTGTACAACCAGATAAGATAGGTTATTTCTGTTATTTTTCCTCATGTGTCAGTTACTTGTATATGCGCCAACCTGTTTGTTGTTACATCACGCCATATATGCTGTATTTAGATTCCAAACGCTGCTTCAGGACATGTAATAACACATGACATTGTTCTTGAATTGATAAAGTGTTTGCTGCTAGCACGACATTGTTGAACCAGTTTTGACAAAAACAAGATGTTATGTTTGAGCTGAGCATGACATTTTTAGTGCAAATCCCTTTCTGTTGTGCAAAAGGATTGTGTTTGTTTATTAGTACGAGGTGCAGTATACGGCCTTTTGTTCTTGCCCTCAAATAATTTATTTGTAAAGTAGTAATCTGTACTAAAGAGTGTTTTATATCACAGAAAGAACAAATGCACTGTAACAACAGTTTTAAGCGTATGAACCGTTTCCTCCAAAACACAGTTCCATTCCATAGAACGGTGCTATTATTAGAAAAAATCTTCTTACAAGAATCAAATGGTCTATATAGGATAAAATTCTGAAGGATCAACATTCTCCAATATTCAAGGTTGTTTGGTAGCCATCATTTGAATCTGAAATCATGGAATTGATCTGTGATTCCATATTTCACCTGTTTGGTTGTCATGGAATTAGACATATCATTCTACTTGGAATTTCAGCAAATCTTTATTGTTTGATATGTTAAGTCCTTTCTCTAACCATGTCATTTCACTTTCCAAACGAAATGAAATGATGACATCATTTTATCTATGTCAAATAAAATGAAATGATGGGTGTCAAACAAGATCTAAGGAAACCCTTTGAATCAAGTAAGCCACTAAATATTACTCTCTGAATTCACAATAAAAATATATTTTTTAAAACAAAAGGGCCACCACCCTAGACCGACACCCCGGGTCTTACAAAGTTCATTACATCGCTCGGGGGCCAAATGGCTATCCTACATGAGTTTATCCAGAAAAATTACATAATTATAAAATGTCTTAGTGTGGACTATATAGAACCAAATACACAGTGAAACGCATCAGGAAAAACTAAAACATAGCATAACTATGGACGAAGGGAGTATTCTAAGTTTCTACTGTAACATGCATGGAAATTTTAGTTTGAAAAATGGACAAATAATGTACTATTTCTATGCTCTTCATTTTCTTTCTCACTGATGTAGTAATAATTTGCAAATTTTCACAAAGAGAGGGTGCCCATCTGTCAGAAGTCAGGACAGAGGAGGAGAAGCATATGGGCAGTGGCAAGCGACGGGCGGCCACTTGCTCTCTCCTACCTACCTATCCTCCATCCGCTTAGGTATCTGTAGGGAGCGGCGATGGCGGCGCCCGTGACGGTGTACGGGCCGGCGATCTCGCCGGCGGTGGCGCGCGTGGCGGCGTGCCTGCTGGAGAAGGACGTGCAGTTCCAGCTCCAGCCGGTGGACATGTCCAAGGGCGAGCACAAGTCCCCCTCCTTCCTCAAGCTCCAGCCCTTCGGCCAGGTCCCCGCCTTCAAAGACCACCTCACCACCGTCTTCGGTCCGTACACGCACTCTCCCCCTCAGCTTCTCGATTGCAAGTGCCATTCAGTTATAAAGATCGAAACTTTGCCTGGATCTGCACCAATTTCATCAGTAGTCACCCCTCACCCGGTCTCTGAATTTAGGAGGGTGCACTCTTGTGTTGACCTGTGCATATGTGTGGATGGTTAACTGGTCCTTGAATGCTAAAGAAAAGAAAGAGATCTGTGAATGGTCGTTTGTGTTCACACAAGTTGTATGCTTTCATCTTTGGCAGAGTCAAGGGCCATCTGCCGCTACATCTGCCACCAGTACTCGGACCGCGGCAACCAGACCCTCCTAGGCCGGGAAGAGGACGGCGCGGTAGGCCGTGCCGCCATCGAGCAGTGGATAGAGTCTGAAAGCCAGGCGTTCAACCCGCCGAGCCTGGCCATCGCGTTCCAGCTCACGTTCGCGCCGCTCATGGGCAGGGCCACCGACATGGCCGTGGTCGAGCAGAACCAAGCCAAGCTAGCCAAGGTGCTTGATGTGTATGAGCAGCGGCTGGGGGAGAGCAAGTACTTTGCGGGCGACGACTTCACCCTTGCGGACCTCGTGCACATGCCCAACGCCGATCTGCTTGTCAACAAGACCGACATGGCCGGATTGATCACCGAGAGGAAGAATCTTGCGAGGTGGTGGGATGATGTCTCGGTTCGTCCGTCATGGAAGAAGGTTGTTGAGATGCAGAATGTACCACGGCCCTCTAGTTCTTGATGTTACCTACTCTTTTTATCTGATCAGCTTTCGATGGCAACTAGTCACATTCTGTTATGTGTTGCCGTACTGTTCTATGTTAATTGTGTGGAAGACTCGAGCGACTTTGTACCACATGTATCTTTGCTATGTATCATTAGTACTACTGAGTTTATATGCATGGTTAGACATGTTCTCCTCTGGTTTCTCATGTTCGTGCTGTAGAAACTTGATTCGCCAGGCTGATACATTTGATAATCCATATAAATATATTCACAGAAAGTTTTGTATGCTACCCTGTCACTTTTATTGAGTCATTCTAGCAATCTATTTACCTGTTGAATTTTAATTTAATTTTATAGCTCCAGGATTTAAGCTGATTTTGGAGCTGAGTGATACATATGTAAGTATGCTAATGCAAGACTAATACCTTCATCCATTCTTCTTATCTCACTGGCAGTGTTGGGATTGAGGTATATGCTTCCAAGATGACAATATTGCTAGTTGCCATTTCTAGCATTTCCCAGATAAATTCATTCTGGGCTATGGTAAAAGTTGACGGAAAAATAATCCTGGCAAACTGTAGGCAGCTCAGATGTTCAAACAATTCCCCTCTGTGTTGAGCTGATAGCGTTCGTAGCTGAAGTGCAAACTAAAGAATGTTGTTTTAAATTGCTCAGATTGGGATACTGATTATCACTTGGGTTAATGCATTTTGGATTTTTGCAGTTTCTTATTTTGCCACTTCATACCATTATCAGTAATGTAATCTTCAAAACTTTAGGAAAATGAATTCATTTTTAGGGCACACTACTGTTAGCAAATCAATTATGTTCTTCTCCCAAATGAGATATACTTGGACTGAAATCTAAGCACATTGAAAGATACCCTATGTTTTATCTTCCATCAACGGTTGGATTATAAATGACTTCATCAAGGGATGTTACCTTTTGTCGACAATATTGTTCTTGAACTCTGATAGAAGTCACCAGATCTTCATCACTGCTGGTACTTGATTCCAATCTTCTTACTTATGCTTGCCAAATTCTCGACAACTGTCCCAGACAATCCATGCGATATCGTGAGCTCCCTATATGTTGTTATTTCCTACTCAAGTTTTAAATAGTGCTACTTTGCAGTGTTTGTTTGCTACTACAGACACTATGATAGCTGCAAGCAAGAATCCAGACACATCCTTTCTCTTTACACTTTCTCCTTTCCAATTGTGTTGTGCTAGGTATGAAGAGCAAGGCAAGTATGGAATTTCACCTTTTATTTCTTTAAATACCTTGCACTGAAACCTGTTGTCACCATTCCTCATTGCCATTGAATAACTTGACAAAGAGATCGATCAAATCAAAAGAAAAGATGGCAACAGGCTTGCAAGTCTTTGGCCAGCCAGCATCTACCGATGTTGCCAGGGTTCTGACATGCCTCTTTGAGAAGAATTTGGAGTTTGATCTCGTCCGTATCGATACATTCAAGAAACAGCACAAGCTTCCTGAGTTCATTAAGCTCCGGGTAGGATGCTTTGAGTACTTCTCCTTCAGTTTCCAATCTTGAATGAGTTAAAACATGTACTGATTTCCTATTTATCTTTTTGCAGGATCCGAGTGGGCAAGTGACATTCAAGCATGGCGACAAAACTCTGGTTGGTAAGGAGACTATGCACACAATGATCCTTTGCATATATGTCTTCAGTATTTTTTGATGATTGAAAGGCAATGTGTGCCTTGTGTGCAGATCCAAGGGCTATTTGCCGGTACCTTTGTACCCAGTTCCCAAATCAGGGAAACAAATGCCTTTATGGAACTGGTGCTCTGGAACGTGCGTCGATAGAACAGTGGCTCCAAGCAGAAGCTCAAAACTTCAACCCTCCCAGCTCCGCCCTCGTCTTTCATCTGGCATTTGCTCCTAACCTTAACATTCCTCAAGAGTATGCAGTTATTGCAGAGAATGAGAGGAAACTTCAGCAAGTCCTCAATGTTTACGATGAAATACTCTCAAAGAATGAGTACTTGGCTGGCGATGAGTTCACCCTGGCTGACCTTTCTCACCTTCCAGACTCACAGTACATTGTGAACACGGAGAGAGGGAGGAAGCTCTTCACTTCCAGGAAGAATGTGGCGAGGTGGTTTGACACGATCTCGAGGCGCAAGACATGGCAGCAGGTAGTTAAGATGCAAATGGAGCATCCTGGCGCGTTCGAGTAATGCCTTAACTGTTGCGGAGAAGTGTCGAGTTCATCTTGAAGAGCTCCATCATTGATCGACCTGGCTTCTACTGTGCTATGCCCTTTCGTTGTAGCCACAACTTGTGTTGTCATCATTTGTCAACCCCCCTACATATATTGTCTTGCGAACTAAAATAATATGAGGCCTGTTTGTGTTGTCTGATGTACCTCTTGTGTCAACTGAATAAAAAAAGTATTCTGACTGCCAGCTTTGTTTGTCTGATTACCACATGTACCATTTTGTCAACAAAAGAAACTTCTAATCGGTTTTATATTCACTAACTTTGCTTCTTGTTGTAAAAAATGTTGTATCAGCTTTCATTCTTCTTGCACATCAAGTGCATTATTGATAATGTTCAGAAATGTAACACACAATATGAACTCCATCCGCATTCAAGTTGCTCACCATTTGCATTACTAACTCAGAGTACACTGTGAGTCCTGAGAGAGAAGGAGGATGCTCTTGACTTCCAGTAATAATTCTGCAAGGTGGTTTGCAAAGTAACATCGCTGGTACTAGAGGGCATATAGCCATATACACCTCATAGTATGTTGGTGGCCTAGACAAAAAGATGGTGCTGATTCAGTACCTGGCTGCGTAGTTACGTAAAACTAGATAACATCCCGCACGTTGCTGCGGATTTTTATCATGGTAAATATTAGAAAACCATAGTAAGGAATATGAATTGGATTGTTTCATTTCTTTGTTTAAAAATTAACTCATAGGCTAAAGGTAAACACGCATGGCTTAATGAGGTGGACCAATCAGAAACTTGATGATGTGGCATGCTTGCATGTTGAGAGAAATCAAGTAGTGGGGTGCTCCTATTTAGATAGAGAAGATATTCAACCAGTTGAATTTACTTTGATTTGAGATAATACCACTTTAGTAACAATATGTTTACTTTTATCTTTTAATTTAAGAAGATATAGATAAAAAACACTCCAATAAAAATATGTATAAGAAACATGGTTCCTATATGTATCCCTAGATAAAAAACGTTACCTCAATTTATGTAATTAATTCATATATCAAATAAAATTTACACATAACCCGTGAAACCAATTTCTCTAGATCACAAGAATAATCTCACACTTAGGAAAATGAGATGTACATCAACAAAAACGTGGACTATACATCAGTCAAAGAGAGGGTACATCACACTTATTGGAAGATTAGTGAAATAATTTTTTGAACCTATCAAAGAGAGCCATAGCACAATAATAGTTGGAAGGGTCATACCATTATACACCACTTGTTGAGGGTTTATTAGCATAAAAAATCTTAGGAATATAAATGAAACATTTTCATGTTATGTTTGTATGTGTGATATGGGGAGGGGTGGGGTCCCTTTGACCCCACATCAGTAGATGTTCTCAGTATTTACAAACCAAAACCAGCTTGTAAATAGTAAAACAACTCTAGTGGATTTGAAAAATGCTGGGAATATAAATGGAACATTTCCATGTTGTGTTTATTGGTCCCTCTGACCCTGCATCTAGTAGATGTTTTCAGTATTTAGAGACTGAACCCACCTTGTAAATACTAAAACAACTTTACTGAATTTTAAAATAGTAATTTTCTATGAACCAAAACATCAAATAATATAAATATAATATATTCGGCATTATTTAACTGTGACTTACTAATATATTCGTAGGGTTACAACAATTATTAAATGTGTTTGAAATGTCTGTCGAATGTTTTGGAAATTCATTGAAATGTGAATGCAAATGATTGGAGTTCGTGGGAAATGTGCGTTGAATGTTTTTGAAATTAAATGCAAGATGACTGGATTTTTTTGAAATTTGTGTGTACTTTCAAATAAATGTTATCACAAAAAATATGAAAAACCATTTGAACACAACATAATACTAGTGTCATCAAAGAGATAAAGAGGCACAAAACCCCTAAATTAGGACCGAAACACAACATAATACTAGTGTTCACTAGATCCATCGTTTTGTTCCCGATCACCTTACACGCAAAGGAACGCACATCGCAAGAGAAGCAGAACAGATCAGATCAGCACGTCGTTCCATGTTTGATCAAAACTTCAAAAGCCCAGCTTGTTCACTGATGCATCTTTAGGGCTAATTTTGCCAACCCTAATCCCTTGCTTGGCAGGCACTCGTGACCGTACAAGGATCTAGCATGTAGCCCCAATGCTTTGCCATCACAATTAGAGTATCTTTCGTGTTGGTTACGTACCACATCAGTGTTAAAGGACGATCGCCCTGGATTGGAGACAACATGACATGCACCTCCAAGCAAGAATCCGTCCATGTGGCCTCTTTATCTCTTTGATTGATGCATGACGGCTTTCGCTTTCGCCGTCCTATGATAATCCTCTGCGGCAAGGCAAGCATATTGCTTCGTTTCACACACTATAAATCCGTCTGGTCGATGGATCCCGGACTCCATCAGTCGCAGTCGGTTCACTAGCTGATCTTCGCCTACAGATCGATTGGAGAGACGGCATTTCTCACCGGCCGGCATTAGTAGAAGTTGATCGTTTGAAGCAATGGCGGCAGGGTTGCAGGTGTTCGGGCAGCCGGCGTCGACGGACGTGGCGAGGGTACTGACCTGCCTCTTCGAGAAGGACCTTGAATTCGAGCTCGTCCGCATTGACACCTTCAAGAAGGCGCACAAGCTCCCCGAGTTCATCAAGCTGAGGGTATGCATGCACTCGCCTGGCTACTTTGAGCTCAGAACTCACTGTTAATTGACGCGTGTTTCTTTGCTACAGGACCCTACTGGGCAGGTGACCTTCAAGCATGGTGACAAAACCCTTGTTGGTAAGATCACAGTTTTACACGGAGACAAGTACCCATGTCCCTGTTCGAAAAGCAGTTTTATTTTTTTTTCTTTAATTTACCGTGTTGATTTTGATTTTTCTGCAAAACGCATGTAATTTTTTTTTAGCAAAAGCAGTAGTGAATGTTAGTACTGTAGCATTTTCATTTATAAGATGGAAAATATTAAATTAAATTTATATGCTGGCCAAGGTTGTACTTTTTTTTCTTCGAAAATGAAATCAATTCTTGCGTTTCAGAGGTCTTGCTAAATACCTTAACTTGAGTTTCACAACCATCATAAAGATGAAATTTTTGTCGAAGTGTCAACATAAACACTTTCCGACAGTTGATTGTTCTTGTGTAACACTCACACATGCATTTTTCAATAATGGAAGCTCTTATTGATCTTATTGACCGGCACACATAGCAATCACATAATGTGGTTCTTGTTACAGATTCAAGGGCTATATGCCGGTACCTGTGCACCCAGTTCCCGGACGATGGCAACCGTGCAATCTACGGAATGGGGTCACTGGAGCGCGCATCCGTAGAGCAATGGCTCCAAGCGGAAGCCCAGAGCTTCGACGCCCCGAGCTCGGAGCTGGTGTTCCACCTGGCGTTCGCTCCGCAGCTGAACATGACCCCCGACGAGGCCCATATCGAGAAGAACGAGAGGAAGCTGCAGCAGATGCTCGCCGTGTACGACGAGATCCTGGCCAAGAACCAGTACCTCGCCGGCGACGAGTTCACCCTGGCCGACCTATCCCACCTGCCCAGCTCCCACTACATCGCCGGCACCCCGAGAGGCAGGAGGCTCTTCACCTCCAAGAAGAACGTGGCCAGGTGGTACGACGCCATCTCTAGCCGCCCGTCCTGGCAGCAGGTGGTCAAGATGCAGAGCGAGCACCCTGGGACGTTCGAGTGATCAATCGAGCCATGGGGCTACTTCATTGTCGCCGGTGATCAACGACCTGCTTTGTCCTCGGTCTTCACTCTTCACACCGTGATGTCTTCGTCAAGGTCCTTCTCGTCTATGTGCGTCTGTCATGTCGGAAAATAATAATGTGGAGACTCTATTAGCTGTGATGTATCCTAATGTATTCAATATTTTTGCAACACCATCGTTCTTCAAGGGGTTGTATTGCTCTGTTGCTTTCATTCAACAAATAAATGTTTCTACCCTTCTTGCACATTTCATTACATTTAAGGTGTTTCTAGAAGAGAATGTTAACTTTGAAAATACTAGGGATGAGTGGATAACATTGAAAATAGGTTCTTACGGCGCCATATGCCCTGTGCCATTCAGTATGGCTCTAGGATCTGATTGACTGATTGGCAACAGAGGATGGGCCAAGGAGTAGGAAGGTGGGTAAGGGCACCTCCAGCGGGCCTCCACATGTGGACAGCCAAAGCGAACCGATTTTGTCCGCTTTGGGCTGTCCGCGGACAAAATATTGGCCTCTGTCGTCTTTGGGGAGAACTGCGTCCAACGGTCCAGCGCAAAATAAAGAAGATATCAAATTTAAACATATTTAAAATTACTCAGTTTGATAGGATCCAGTGGCCAGTGGGACAGGCAGAAGGATAAAAAAAACTAGGTCGAGGATGGGCAGCGCCGACGTCGTCGGAGAGGAAAATGGGCGCGGCGGCGTCGTCCTACGGCCGCTGCGCCAGCCTCCTACTCGTCCTCGTCGGAGGGGTCGAGGATGACATAGGGCGAGCTAGCGCCGGTGGTTGTGCTCCAGCTCGAACCAAACGTCCCATAGGGACGAGTTGGGCGCGTACGCGGGGTCGTGGAGGAGCTCCGCGGGCAGCAGGGCCTGCCGGTGGCGGATCTCCTCCGTGCGCTCATGGCCGGAGCGTGGCACCGGCGGCACATCGACCCTCAGCCGGTACTGTTGAGGTGCCACCCATCGGGGAGATGGACATCTCCCCATGGCAGGGGTTGGCTCCGCTCCCAATATAGCTAGGTCACCTCGAGCCCGACGCGAGCGCGGCGCGCCCGGCGGTGCGCGTTACGAGCATCGTGGGCGGCCTGCGTGTCGGCGGGTCCGCGTGGTGGAGCCACGGGGGCGGGGATGGAGCGGCGGCGCGGCGGGCCACGAGAGCTCGAGGCCTCATGGTTGTTCCGGTCGCCCTTCCAGAAGGGCTTCATTGGAGTGGGAGGCGGTGGCGGGACGGTGGCCGGCACTAGGGTTTACAGGCGGCCGTCGGAGTGGGAGGCGAGGAGAGTGGAGTGGATAGCGACGGCCGGCCATCTACCCCATTTAATAAGACAAGCGGAAGCGGCCGGTCTCGCTGGCGCGTGGGCCACGGTGGACAACGGGAGGACACGCAGTCTGTCTCCCCAAACTTGGGCCAGGTTTGGTCCAGTTTGGATGTCTGCGATGACAAGTGTCCTTTTGCGCCGGCCCATTGGAGGGCCTGTTTTGTCCGTTCAGACAAAATCGGACAGGCCGGGCAGGGATGCAGGCAACCGTTGGAGGTGCCCTAAGGAGGAGGAAGCAAGAGAGTTGGGGTAGAGTTTATAGAAACATGGAAACAACGTTGGTGACCTAATGGTGGAGAGACAATGAATTCCACCTAGACTTTGAAGACGAGCTTGATGGAAGGAGAACGCAAAGCGAGGAGGAATGTGAGAGCATATGGTAGCATGAGGAGAAGGAAGAGGAGGAGTAAATACTGGTGGAGGAGGGTAATGTCACACAAAGCCTTGCTGGAGAGAAACAAAAAAATGAAAGAGAAGAAGGACTGAACGAGGCCGCGAGCACTGCTACGTCCAAAACATATCTACTTTACCGAACACTTTTGCTATTGTTTTACCTCTAATTTGTGTGTTTTGGATGCAACTAACGCGGACTAACGCTGTTTTCAGTAGAATTACCCTGGTGTCTTGTTTTTGTGCAGAAATATCAACTTTGGAGAAAAACCCCAAAATCTAAACATAAGTTATTTTCCATCCGAGAGGGACCAGGAACCACGAAGATCAACCAGAGGGGAGCCACGAGGGCACCACACCACCTGGTGGCGCGGAAGCCTTCTGGCCACGCCAGGGGGTGGTGTGGCCCACTGGCCCACCTCCTCACGACCCCCTCGCGGCCACTTAACCCTCCAGACCTAAAAACCCATGGGGGATAGACACTTTTCCAGAGAACTCCACCGTGCGCCGCCGCCATCGCGAACCTTAGTTCGGGGACCAGAAGTCTCTGTTCCGGGACCCTGTCGGAACAGGGAATCGAAGGGGATCATCGACATCGTCATCTCCACCGCCTCTCCATCAACAATCCATGTTTTCCCCATCTATGAGTGAGTAATTCACCGCTGTAGTCTTGAGGGGATGGTAGGGGTTGGGTGAGATCACTCATGTAATAGCTGTAAGATTGTTAGGGCATAGTGCCTAGTATCCGTTATCGGTGTTTTACGTCATTGTTGCAACTTGTTATGATTAATGCTAGACACTAGGGCCCGAGTACCACGATTTCAGATCTGAACATGTTATTGAATTATGATGATAATTGTTGTTTTGGATCGTATCTATGAGTTGTATACACACGTTATTGACCGGAACCGATGGCCCCAAAGTGACAACAATTAGGATAACCGGAGGGAATGACTATGATGTGAGGATCACATGTATTCACGGAGTGTTAATGCTTTGCTCCGGTACTTTATTAAAAGGAGTAACTTAAATGCCAGTAGTTTCCCTTGAGGCCCCGCAGCAAACGGGCTGGCAGGACAAAAGATGATGTGCAAGTTTCTCATTGTGAGCACGCACAACTAAATTGGAATACATGCTTATGATTAGTTAATACTTGGATGCTTTATATTATTTATGTTATTACATGAATTATATTGTCCATGCAACGCCCGTACATCTGTCTCTGTGCCTACAGTATTTTAATCCTGTTGTCTACGCTATCTTAATTCTCCCGCTACTGTTATTTCACTACTGTCTCTGCTATAAAACTGTTGCTACTGATAATCTTTCTTCAGCAAGTCTATTCACCTTGCAGCTGATCTGACAAATCATCTGTTAAAGCTTACAAATATTCTTTGACTCCCCTTGTGTCGAATCAATAAATTTGGGTTTTACTTCACTCGAAGACTGTTACGATCCCCTATACTTGTGGGTCATCAAGCACAGAAGAGAAAATGTGGGTGGACATTGTCGTTGCGATGGGGAGAGATGTCGGTAACGGAGGGTAGAGACCCATCGCCTCCATCATAGCCCGAACATTGCCCGACGTGACCCCGAGGGCAGAGAGGAAGGCGGAGGACGGGAAGCGGAACAAGTGGTGGTTCCGCCTTGGTCGCCTAACCCTAGGCGACATGAGGGCCTTTTTCCTGTACCCTTGTCTAGATTAGTCCTCTCACTTACTTAATTGACTCTATCTTTCAGTGATATAAGTGGTGTGCCTATCTTTTAAGTGGTAAGTGGCGCGCTTATCAACATCGAGGCGCTTAGGGTGACTTCGTCTCATCAAGATATTTCAACTCGGTCTTTCGAAAGTGCTCATATGTGTAGCGTGTGCATGTGTGCAGCCTACATTCATGTTTATCAGCGTTCGCATCTTTACTGTGTTTCTGAAAAAAAAATGGGCTCTATACATGTCATGTCATGTCATGTCATGTCATGTCATGTCATGGCTAGATCTACATTCTCCATATTTATGCTTGTTAAAAAGTTACTCTAGCACATATGGTCAGATCACATCCAGGCTCAACACCCAGCCTTGTTAAAGCAGACAAATCGCTGTGTTCGATCTCTGCTGAAAACAGAAATCTCCACGTTATCGCCTGTGGGTACAATCATGCATTCATGCTGCCATGGATGGCAATTGGCAAGACACACAAGACAATCTTGTTACGTACGTAGATTAAGCATCCCCTTTCCCTTTGGTGCCCACATATGTTCGTCACTTTCGTCTTTGCCTCTTTTCCCCTTTGATTTTCAGCTTTAACTAGATTTACCCCTCGAGAAGCAAAGCATTTTGTTCGATCTCACCGCGCGCTCTGGCTGCTATATATATAAGCATGCAAACATTTCCAATCCAGGCATTCGCTCACACATCTGCAGCATACCAATTCGGTTCCGATCGAGGTTTCGCTTCACTCTCGGGTGAACTGCAATGGCGAGCGTGAAGGTGTTCGGGTCGCCGATGTCGGCGGAGGTGGCCCGCGTGCTCATGTGCCTGTTCGAGAAGGACGTGGAGTTCCAGCTGATCCGCGTCGACGCCTACCACGGCGCCAAGCGCATGCCCCAGTACCTCAAGCTCCAGCCCCGCGGCGAGGCGCTCACCTTCGAGGACGACAACCTCACCCTCTCCGGTAAGCACTGATCGGCTCGCCGGCAATGGCGATCCTCCATCATATGGTTCCTGATGTGGCCCCGTACGTGGGTGGGTGGATGCATGCAGAGTCTCGGAGCATCCTGCGGCACATCTCCCACAAGTACGCAAAGCAGGGCAACCCGGACCTGATTGGGTCGGGGGCGCTGGAGCGCGCGTCCATCGAGCAGTGGCTGCAGACGGAGGCGCAGAGCTTCGACGTGCCCAGCGCCGAGATGGTCTACAGCCTCGCCTTCCTGCCGCCCGCCATGCCGCAGCAGCACCAGAACGGCAACGGCAACGGAAACGGCAATGGCAATGGCAATGGCTACGGAAACGGCATCGGCAATGGCAATGCCATCGGCACCAGCATTGGCAACGGCAACGGCAACGGCAACGGCATTGGCAACGGCGTGGTGAACGCGTCGACGAAGCGCGTGGCGGCCGGGGCGCCGCCGGGCACGACCAAGGAGAAGGAGGAGGAGATGCGGAGGCTGTTCGAGAAGAGCCAGAGGGAGCTGGAGAAGCTGCTGGACATCTACGACCAGCGCCTGGAGGAGGCGGCGTACCTGGCCGGGGACAAGTTCACCATCGCCGACCTGTCGCACCTGCCCAACGCCGACCGCCTCGCGAACGACCCGCGCTCCCGCCGCATGTTCCAGCGCCGCAGGAACGTCAGCCGCTGGTGGAACGACGTCTCCCGCCGCGAGTCCTGGGCCTACGTCAAGAGCCTGCAGCGCCCGCCCTCCTCCAACGGCGCCGGAGACGGCGCCAACGACGCCGCGGACGCGCCGAACGGCCAGAAGCTCGACGGCGACGGCCACAAGGACGACCAGCTCCAGCGCAACCAGTACGGCCAGGCCAAGGACTACCAGCAGAGCCGGCCGTCCAGCGACGGCCGATACTGATCGATCAGTGGACTGACGATCGAGCAAGAACTCTGAAATGGGTTGACAACTCCATTTGCCTACTGCACGTACAATGTGTTTTGTTGTTTGAAGTGGTACTGTTTTATTTTCTACTACCGTTTGTGGTGATCGATACGTGTTGTAATAAAATGTTAACCCCTCCCTTAATTGAACTCAATTTTCTGTGTTTAGGGATGGAAAGTGGGATCCCACTCATAGTGAATTTTGCATGGTTTTTTTCCCCGAATAAGAGCCCGACATTAAAAGAAACACCGAACACTACAAAACATTTCACATGCTTCTATACGTTTGCCGAGATGAGACTGAAGCTGGAAATACCTTATTAAAATGAGGCACCAAAGCCGCCGTCTAAGCGCTGCCCCCCACAAATCTTGACCCTAACACCCTAAATCGGAGCCCTCCCCTCGACAAGGACCGAGATCCACCGCGCCTCTGCACCGACGAGAGGGAGGGAAGCCATCATGGGACAATGGACATGTAATTACGAAATATGATATGTGTGTGTGCCCCCTTGCGGTGACATTGGGGCAATCATGTAAGGAGTGTACTTCCAATGTTTTCAAGATGTGTACATAATCTGGTTCTAGGTGCGAAAAATATGGTTCAACGTGTTTCTAGGACACAAATATCGGATTCAAAGGAATTTTCTCAAAATAATCCAAATTTGATAACTCGTGAAAGGCGTCAAAATAAATTAAAATCGATGAAAATATCACTCATCTTAAATACTAGCCAAGAATATATATTTATTCGTAATTTGTGGTAACTCTAAAACAAACAAGCTAAGTAAACAAGAGAACCACGTGATAGAAGTCATGGGATGACGATGGATGGAAAATGCAACTTCACACCTAGTTGAATGTCCCCTTCTTATCTTGGCTATCCAACCGTTTGACGACCCGTGCATTGATTTTCAATGATTCTTCAAATATCTATACATTAACAACAATTTTGGATTTATGTAATTTAATTTTTTGGATTCATGTACTAATAAGAAATTTCGGGACTTGCATTAACTAATAAATAAATAAAACCACACATTAACATGATTTGGAGTTTTATCAATACATTAATTAGTAGGAGTTATGTCCTTTTTTGCATGTACATTTGACGGTTCTAATAGTTGGTGATATCCTAATTGGCGTGATATCGCTGCATTAGACGATGGATCCGTTCCCGAAAATACAACACCGCAACTACGAGGATCTCCCGTCCTATCCGCACCCTACATTTCATCAAGATTCGTGCAACCTTTTTGCAGTCAACCCCGCAACTTTAAACAATTGTCTTCTCGAAGCACCTCATCAAAATTCGCCCTTTGTTCTTACCTTTGCATTAACATCAATTTTTTTAGTCAAGCATTAATAAAATTTAGATTCATATATTATCAATATATATATATTATTTGGAGCCTGGATTAACACATTTTTTGGATATTTTGTACCTACACGAACTCATGAGTTAACATGATTTTTTTGTATATTTTGCTCCAATTGTCTAGTACTCTTAGATCCGTGCCAGAATGAATCATCGTTTTTGCAAAAAAAAACACCACATAGTCGTTGGATGGAGAACGAACGTCTCCGATACATTGGGGAGATTCCCTTAGTTGTGAAAAAACTGTACTGATCCGTTCCATATACGCTCGGCAGTACTCCCTCCGTTCTGAATTAATTGACTCAGATTTAGCACAAGGTGTACTAAATCTGCTGTGCTAAATCTGAGTCAATTAATTCAGAACGGAGGAAGTACATAGGGCACACAGCAAGAAGGCAGCCAGGTAAGACCGCGCACCCGGTGCGAGGTAGTGCTGCGGCGAACGCATCAAAGTTGACGGGTTTGTCGTGTGCGTACGTACGTACGTACGTACGTACGTAGGATACCAGTCGGTCGCGCCGGCACGACTTGATTCTCTACAAATTGCTCACTCGTTTTCAAATTATTACGGCACTTCAACTCTGCACGGCCGGCCGTGTCTTACTCCTTCGTTATCCATCCTTGAACGAGTCCCCATCGACAGCAGCAGCAGCTCATGCACCATGCATGGCGCCTATATATATGGTCGTGCGTACGCAGCTCATGCCAAACCACAGCACCAGCCACCTCTCACACTCTCAGCTCCCACTGCCTAGCTCGATCGGCACTGCTAGCTTAGCTCTAGCTAGCCCTTTCTCTCAGTCTCAGTCGGTCGATCACACCTTCATCGCCATGGTGACCTTCACGGCGCGCCGGAGCGAGCCGGAGCTGGTGCGGCCGGCGCGTCCCACGCCGGTGGAGACCAAGGCCCTGTCCGACCTCGACGACCAGTGGCCGCTGCGCTTCTACGAGTCCATCGTCGGCTTCTTCCGAAGCCCGCCGGGGGAGACCGTCAAGCCGGGCAAAGTGGCCAGGGGCGTCAAGGCCGCCGTGGCGGCGGCACTGGTGTACTACTACCCGATGGCCGGGCGCCTGCGGAAGCTCCCCGACGGGAACAGGCTCGTGGTGGACTGCACCGGCGAAGGGGTGGCTTTCGTGGAGGCGGCCGCCGACGTGCGGCTGGAGGACCTTGGCGACCCGTTGGTGCCGCCGTACCCGTGCGTGGAGGAGTTCTTAGGAGATGCCGGCGACACGAGAGATGTCGTTGGCAAGCCTCTGCTCTTCCTACAGGTGACTTATCTAATTTTGGTTGACGAAATGGACCAAATTTGGTTCATTCATCTGAATTGTTGTTGTTGCTTATCTAAATTTCATAAATACTCCAAAGGCAACATGTTTATACTCATAACTGAACTACATGATGCGGTTTGCAGGTGACACAACTGAAATGTGGAGGATTTGTTATTGGGCTTCACATGTGCCATTGCATCGCCGATGGTTTTGGAATCCTCCAGTTTATCAAAACTATAGCTGACTTTGCATGTGGTGAGCTTGTCCCAGCCACTTTGCCTGTGTGGAAAAGGGATGTCTTCACCACACGTATGCCACCCTCCATTGCAGACGTCTACCCAGCATATAAGCCATTCATTCATGGGTTACACTGCACCGGAGATGATGTGATGCTATCAACTCCGCCAGAATCCATGGAAGTGCAATATCTGTTCTTTGGGCCAAAAGAGATTGAAACTTTGATGACTCACGTTCCGGTGCACCTAGCTAAATGTACCACAACATTTGAGCTTCTTACTGCCGTTATGTGGCGCTGCCGCACATTGGCACTGGGTTATGAGCCAAGTGAGAAGGTGCGTCTTATGTTCACCTTAAATACACGCGGGAGAAGTATTGACGGTGAAAGCTCCGTCCCGCGTGGTTACTATGGAAATGCGCATTTCTCTCCTATGGTTGAAGTCACCGCCGATGAGCTAGCGAAAATGCCACTCTCGCACATACTCGAGAAGATGCGGCAAATCAAGTTAGACACCACAAAGGAGTGCATGAAGTCAATGGTGGATTTGTTAGCATTATGGCGAGAGCGGTCACCTTTTGGTATGGAGAGAACATATGAGGTGAGTGATACGAAATGGGTCGGAGGTGATGCTCTTAAGTTTGGGAAAGCCGAGTTGGTTGCTGCTGGCACACCACACGCCGGAGATTTTACTTCAAAGTTGATAAGCTATCACACTAGGTGTAAGAACAAAGATGGCGAGGACTCAACCGTCGTCTCAATCTTACTGCCAAAACCAGCAATGGAGAAGTTTACCAAGGAGATGGCAATTTGGTTGAAGAAATGAATAGAAAAAACACATACAATAAATAAACCTATTATGTTGTAAGCATATGCATGCTATTTACTTTAACTGTTATGTAGTGTTCCATATGCAGTAAAATAGGAGGCATACCACTAGGTATTGCTCATTTTGTATTCTCGTAGTACTTATATATTTTTGTAAAGAAATATAAATAAGATTTTTCTCTACAATATGTAGTGTATTAGAAATTCACATGTCAGTTTTTTTAGTCAATCTATTCATATGATGGAAATTAAACCTGTTTCAAAACTAGAAATTGGAAGAATTTCTCCATCCTCACCTCCCTCTTAATCTGCCCTCCTACGGTCTACGTGGCCCTCCCCGCCTCTCGTCGCGTCCAAATTCAGTGACAACCCTCCCTAAGACCAAGTTTTGAATATTTGCTCAATATATCTCCCTTGGTTCTATCCACATGTGTGAATCAACAATATCAGAACTGCAATTTGAAGCTACCCAAATACATCAAAGTCTAAAAGTTCCAGCGCGAGCAATAGCAAAACCCAAACACAAAGTGTCGTTGCAGAATGCAGCAGAAGATACATAAAAAATCCTTGGGCAATGAGACCCAACAAAAACACACGAAGGACCCAGCAGAAAAACTGAAACGAACCAAAGACATAGTAGTACAACAAACCCCGTCACCAACACATAAACAATTTTGACTTGACTGATCGTGCGTGCGTTGTCTTGCTCGCGCGGCACCCAGAACTAATTATTTCTTGCGGCATGTAGTGGTGCTGCACACGACGTACGGTGATCGATCGATCAGCTCTGCGGCAAGAGCTTGTCGCCGTCGTTGTCCCTGGGCTTGGGCTTGCCGAGCGTGGTGAGCTGCCTGGTGCGCACGCGCGCCTGCAGCCGCGCCATGGCCTGCATGCAGTGCACCGCCACCTCCGCCTGCCGCCGCACGTACACGCCCCGCGCCACCGCCTGTAGCCTCACCAGGCTCTTCAGCGCCTTGAACGCCCGCCGAGCCTGCACGCAAGACAAAACGTATCAGCGCCGGAGCAAGCCAGCGAGTCCGGTCGAGTTCATGCTCTCTTCTTCGCACGTACCAGGTGGGCTCGGAAGTAGGCCTGGATGGTGACGGCGGCGACGTCCTCGCGGGCGAAGCCCTCCCTGCACAACAGCGCGTACTCCTCGTTGGAGCAGACAGACTCCGCCTTTTCCTTCGCCGGCGGCTCCTCGACGGCCTTGTTGACGACCTCGACGCGCGGGGTGTAGGCCTTGATGATGACGGCCTCACCGCCGTTGCCACGGGGACGGGGGGTCGTGGTGGTGGTGGCGGTGTCGCGGACGGCGGCGGCGACCGCGCGCGCCGCGTTGCGTGGCGTCTGCGCCACCGCCTTGCTGGCGGAGCTGAGCCAGCGGCGCCGCGCGTTGCCCGAAGCCGCCGTCGTCTTCGCCCTGCCGGCCTTCGCGCCGCTGGTGACGCAGCACACGCGCTGCGTCCGGCCGATGGGCGTCGAAGGGGTTCGCGGCGTCCGCGCAGGAGGAGCCGCCGCCGGAGCTGCTGCCCCTGCCGAAACAGCTTCCGATGGGGTAGGCGCCGGCGCAGCGAAGCGGCGGGACTGCTGCCCGCGGCGCGGGGTCCGGGACCGGGAGCCGACGCCGCAGAGGCGCCTGGCGGAGGGCGTGCACGGCGTCTTGGGTGTCCTGGGCGTGCGCGCCCCGCTGCGGCCGGCGCGGACGACCACCCCTGCCCCGCCGGTGCCGCAGCAGCTGGTGAGGGGCGTGCGCACGTTGGTGTCGTCGGCGTCGACGGCCGCGAGCGCCGCGCTGCCCCCGGACGGGCGGTGGTGGGGGCCGATGCAGCAGATGCACGCCGCGGTGCTGCGGCGCCGGGCGGCGTCGCCGGAGGGCTTGGACGGCATGAGGCAGCACATCGCTCGCGTTCTCGCCATGGCAGAGTACGTCGTCGTCCTGTAGCTGATGCAGTGCGGTGCGCGTCTATGACTTGCCGGCGACGTGGTATATATAAATGGAAGCGCGCGGGAGACGACGGCGATCGATGAGATGTGCGTGCCTCTACGGAACGGACGTGGGTGTCGGGCGTGGGCGTGGTGGTGTTGCTTAGGGTTAACGCGTGAGGACTGGATTGGATTGGATACAGCTTTGTGATGATTTTGTCTAGTTTATCCATGATCTTGACGACGAGAACGTGGCGGGATGAACGGAAAACAAAACGAGGACTAACTAGCGACGGCCCATATGGTGGCGTAAAGAAACAACTGTTTCGGCCTGATGCACTGCACGGCCCAGCAGATCGTGCGACCCTACATGTCTCCCTTCTTGTCATTTTTTTGACGAGTTTGGCCCTTCTTGTTGGTGTTTTGAAAGGAAGAATATAACATAAAACGATTGAACAAGCTATCATTGAGAACTTGTCCGTGGCAAGATAGTTAGAAGAGTGGTTGTACCCCAACACATCAAAGTTCAACTCTCAGATTTAACGCTGGTGTTTCTCGTCCACAGCGATACGCCTTTGGTGTCCTCATCAACCTCAAGAACTGATCCGCCGGCTCAGCCTCTCGGAGATGCTCATATGAATAGGGTGTACGTGCGTGCGCTCATAGGAATGAGCGTGTGCGAGTGTGTACGAGTGTTTACGTTTTACCGTGTTTTTCAAAAATAAATAAGAACAAGCTACCATCCCTACAAAGTATAACAAGCTTGCCCGAAAATTGTTGAGCGTATGCTTTCGATTACGTTTATAAAATCCATAGGTGTTCAGACGCTTTTCTTAGGGTGTGTTTGGTTCGTGTCACGGGGTGGAATGGATATCTCGTGACTGGCACGTGAGGATATCTCGTGATCAATATAGAAAATCACTCTCTAAATGTCAAACATTCATTGTCTCCATGTATTTTGTGGGAGAAGTATTTATGTACTTGGCACACTCCATAAAGTTAACAAAAGCAAAAATAAATAGAAAAGAAAAGTAAAAAAAGGACAAAGCAGAATGGGCAATCAGTCCACCGAGACAGACAAGCGTGAAACTCTAGCTAAGTGCTTGTGCACAGATCTTCACAATGCTTTGCTTTGTACTCGTCCCACTCGAATTCATTGATGTTTTTTTCCCCTTCCAACGACGCTAAGTGAGCAGCTTGAGACCCCAAAACCTATTTTCTGTTTAGCACGGGCCACTTGCGCCGCGTGAAGCCAGTATCCAATGGGGCGAACCATTTAAACAGGTTTGATCTTCCTATTTTATTTTCTATTTTCCTTTTTTTTCTTAATTTCCCCACTTTTTATTAATTAAGGTTCAGAGTTGATATACTTTTAGAAAAATCCACGCATATACAAAATTCTTATGTTTTCTAAAAAAATTATGGCCCAAAAATATTCACGAGGTTCGAAAAATGTTCACCAAATTTGAAAAGAAATTCACTAGATTCAAAAAACATCCACGGGCCCAAAAAGTGTTCATGCGTTCAAACATTTTTAGTTGTTATTAAACTTTATGCATTGGTAAAATAGAATTGTTTATTTCGTTAATAAAGTTCACATGTTAATGGGTTACAAGATGGTTGCTTCCGTCGTCAAGAGTAGCTCGCGCCACCAGAACACTGTATGAACATACGATGTGGCTAAAAAACACGACGTGAGAGAAAACCGAAGGAGAGCGAACCTAGGGTTCCGCCCTGCCGCCCCCGCCTCCGCCCCGCCGCCGCCCCCGCCCAACCGCCGGCGCGGCCGGCCCCTCCCTTCCCCTCTCACGCGCGTCCGCCGCCCCCCGCAGCGACGGCGAGCGCCGCCCCGCGCCTCTCTCCTCGGGCCTCCCGTTTCTGTCTCCCTCGTCGCCGCCGCCGGCAGGGGCCTTCGGGCGTGGCCCGGATGTCGCCGACGGCGGCGGTGCGTCCTTCCCCGCGCAGTGGTAGGTGGAGGTGGGGCTCCCCTGCTTAGCGGCGGTGCTCTTCGGCGACATTGGTCCGGCGCGGCGGCGGGATTTCCCGTTGGTGGCGGAGGTGGTTTTGGCGCTGCCGTTGGTGGCCTATGTGTGCCGGTGGTGGAGCTCTTCCGTGCCTTGCAAGCCCAGATCTGGTCCCGAAGGTCCGGGCCCGATCTGGATTTGGATGGGCTTGTGCGTGAGTTCGGCCCGGCTTCCTGCGGTCGGCCTGGTGAGCCGCTCGTGACGGAAAGGGCAGTGTTGTCGCCACGTCTGTCTGCAGCGTGACGATGAGAGCTTTGCGAGCCTGTCTAGGTCTGGCCGAGCCTTTGGACCGACAAGAGGGTTGCGCTGGCGGCCTACGTGCAGCAACGTGGGGGTGGGGACTTCACGAGCCTCTCGGGGCTCGACCGGGCCGGGTTGGCCTGGTATGTCCCTACTATCGTGTCCGGTCAGCACCCGCTGATGCGGTGGAGGACGACCTCCAGGTGGTTTATTTGTTGCCGCCCTCCGGATCCAATGACATGGTATGCTCTTGGAGTTACGTCCGGTCGGCTACCGTCTACGACGGTGGAGGTTGTTCCCTCACGCGTGGTTGTGATACTGCAAGATCTTGTCTACAGCTCCATTGTATCGGGTTGGCCGGCCTGGCTGCGTCTACCATGGTGAGACGACGCTGATGGCTTCAAGACCGTGGTGGCGTGTGTTGGTGGGTGTCGGGTTTGGTGGAGCGCAATTGTTTTGCCGAGTTGTGGATTTTTTTTGGTCGAGAGAAATCCTTGTCATTTGACACCGACGCGGTGACGCTTGAGAGTGTCACCCTTCCTTCCTGAAGGGAGTTGGATGTACCTCCTTCCCACTCCTCGGAGCGTACCGGGGGAAACCCTGGGACTGGTCCGGGCAGCAGCATCGTTATCGTCGCTTTACTTCTTGAAGGTGTTGCTTGGTACGCGGCGATTCAGAGTGCCAGGATTGTGGTGGGAACTCGAGAGGACGCAGCGGTGGCGAGCCATTTTTGTTTTCGTTGATCCGTCAATGTCGGTTTTCTTTTCTCTATTTTCTTCTTCTTTTTCTTTCTTGGGCGTTGTTCTGTCTGGCCCAGCAGCGGTCTCAAACGGTATGACTTTATTTATAAAGCGGGACGATAGACTGGTTCGAGGAAGATCTCGAGGCCACATGGCGGCCAGTGTGGGCCTGGACAGGCCCATGACTAGTCTATGACCATTCTTGTCTTAGATGTATCACAACTAATGCATCATCGGTGTTTTTCGTTTATCACCACCAACCTCATTTCATTGTCGGGCAACAAACCCGTCAATCTAGACGATTAAATTTTCATTAGCGTGTTACAAAAGATAGCAAGAAACAATGAAGAGCGGAACGATCAAACCAACGGGTACACAAGATTTTAACTTGGAAAACCCCTCCAAACAAAGGTGAAGAAAAAACACGGGCACCAGCCAACAATACTTCACTATATCGGGGGTGGGGTTACAAATGCCGTGTGTTTACAATGTATGGCTTTCCCCAACAAGACTTCGGCGACGGGTCTCCGCTTCGCTCCGAAATTAGCCGCTCACTCCGTACCGTCATATGAATTTGGATCACCATAAAACAACATAACACAAGTTATTTTTTATCTTTGTTTATCTTTTTAGGGAATATAACATTTTGCACATGTGTTATCTAGTTTTTCTACACTATTATTATGAGGACTTTTACTGTACCCTTGAATTAATATTGATCGTCCATTCTTCGAGATCTAATGACCAAGATTTGTCGGTACTCCCTCACGCGTTTGTGGAGTACTAACACAAAATATTAGGGAGTACCTTAACTAGAGAGGTAAAACGGTAACTGTGTCCTCAGTTAATCGTCTCTGCGGAGATCGACTGTCATCTGTGGTGCGAATGTTGCGATTTCCGCCGAACTAGTGCCGGCGGCTGGCTACAAATAAAAACTGTCGACGGCGGCCATTGATCTGTAGTTTTAAGAGAGAAGAGTTCAGAAGGGCAAGGAAGCAGACTATACTGGATTGCTCAACGATTTCATCCCATATGAGCATGGACGACCGTTCATCAGGATTAGTTCATGAGATCAAGATGGAGCCGTCAACGGTGCCGTTGCCGCCGTGTGTTAATTAGGACTGCATGCCAAAATTCTTGACACGGCAGCGGCATCCATCGATTATAGCGACCGAGGCCATGGTAGAACTTGTCGCCCTACATGCAAGATCTCGGCCGCCATGGGTCATGGGTGTGTGCTATTGTTTGTGTGGAAGAGATAGTATACATGTTCAAACTACCGTAAAAAACCAACAGCCAGATTTGATAGGTACTTCCCCGTACTCCAAGGACTACCAGGGTACTGTAAAAATCGCCATTATTAAAAAAACAAACTTATGATTGAACTATGCTGATAGTTTAAATCTGAGCCGTCTAATCCACGTTGCTGGGCGAAGAAAATGATTCGAACGAGATGGGAAAATAAAACCGAACGGTGCGAGTCAGGACTCACGGTCCTCGAGGCTTCGTTCGGCGACCGGCCCTCCTCGGCCTGCTCCGCCCGCCGCCTCGACGTGTCCGACGAGCGGCCGTCTTCTACCTTGTCCGTGCGCGGTACTGCAGGAGGCACACGCCCGAGGAAATCATCGGCGGCGGCGGCAAAAAAAGTAGTGGTGGAGCAAGAAGTCAGAGAGCAAAATTAAGCAGGTGTCTTCTTGTCTGCTCATCATGCTTGTTTTTTTTTAGAAAAGGGAATTTTATTACTCCCAGCCTCTGCATCGAGAGATGCACACAGCCGCTTATTACACAGTTTTCAGTATCAAGTATTTTAAAGTTACATGACCACAAATCACAAAAGATTGAGTCTCAACTCTACGGTATAGGAATAGACACAAGCCGCACTACGAAAGTCGACTAGTAGACTGCCACGTATGTTGGGAGAAAAACTCCTGTGCCACCAACAGGAGCCGCGCACATCCATCCACCATAAGGTCTCGCTGATCCGAAGGTAGCAAGAACGCCCATAGCTGAATCCAGTGTGCCGTCATATTGATAACCTGTAAGACATGAAAAGTTTCTTTCCTGTTAAAAACCAGATTGTTCCTGCAATTCCAAATAGACCAACAAATAGCTGAAACACCGATACGAATCCTATCCTTGGTCTTTTTATCCATCCCATTCAACCAATTCCCGAACATATTATTGACATTGGTAGGAGGAGGAATATTGTAAGTACAAAAAACAACATGCCAAATTAATTGTGCAAAAGGGCAAGAAATGAATAGATGTTGAACCGATTCACTATTCCCACAAAAAGAACAGTGAGAGTCTCCTTTCCAATTTCGTTTTGCCAAGTTATCGTTAGTCAACACAACTTTTTTGTGAAGGAACCACATGAACACCTTAATCTTTAGAGGAATTTTCAGTTTCCATAGATATGTTTGCAAAAACCTAGTATCTCCATTCATCAAATCCTCATACATAGATTTAACTGTAAATATACCATTTTGTGTCAAATTCCAGTGAAACCTATCTGGAGCATCAGTAAGAGTAATATCCATTAACCTAATACATAAATGAGACCACATGTCCCATTTGTTTCCCACTAGCGCCCTACGAAAGCCAATGTTTAAAGGGGGAGCATTGTAAAACACATCATGAACGGAAACATTTTGTTGTTGCACAATGTTATAAAGCAATGGATATTGATCTTTTAACGGAGTATTACCAAGCCAAGTATCTTCCCAGAACCTGGTTGTTTCCCCGTTGTCCACTCGGAAAGATCCTCTACTAAAGAAATCTTCCTTCACTCGCATGAGACCTTTCCAGAATGGAGAGTCTGTTGGTTGTGCTTCCACTTGAGCCAATGTTTTATTATGAAGATATTTGTTTTGCAGTAATTCCTGCCAAACCCCCTCTTCATTTAAAATTTTGAACAACCACTTACTGAGTAAACATTTGTTCTTTTGCTCTAGCACTTCAACCCCTAAACCACCCTGGTCCTTAGGTCTACAAATGATGTTCCATTTTGTTAGTCTATATTTCTTTTTGTTCTCATCACTCTGCCAAAAAAAGCGAGATCTATAAAAATCAAGTCTTTTACGTACCCCTTTTGGTATCTCTAAAAAAGACAACATGAACATCGGCAGACTTGTTAAAACCGAATTAACAAGAACTAACCGGTCCCCATAGGATAACATCTTACCCTTCCAACAGCCAAGCTTGCCTTCGAAACGGCTCTCCACCGGATACCATTCAGAATTCCGAAGCTTCCTATAATGAATCGGTACCCCAAGGTACTTAAAAGGTAGAGAACCAGACTCACATCCGAAAATATGCTTATATTGGTTTTCTTCCTCTTTTGCCTTCCCAAAACAGAAAATCTCGCTCTTGTGAAAGTTTATTTTAAGCCCTGATAGTTGTTCCAAAATGCATAAAATAAGTTTCATATTGACCGCTTTGTCTAGATCATGCTCCATGAATAATATAGTGTCATCGGCATATTGCAAAATAGATAGGCCCCCTTCTACTAAATGGGGAATGAGACCACCTATTTGACCATCTTCCTTCGCCCTCGCGATAAGAATGGCTAGCATATCTGCCACTATATTAAACAACATTGGCGAAAGTGGATCTCCCTGTCTGAGTCCTTTCTTTGTCTAAAAATAATGACCGATGTCAGACCCGTATTCCTACACTACCTCCCTGAATGAATTGTGTAATCCAATTGCACCATTCCTGCGCAAAACCTTTCATACGCATAGCCTGTTGGAGGAACGGCCATTTAACTTTATCGTATGCTTTCTCAAAGTCGATTTTAAAAATAACACCATCCATTTTCTTCCTTTGAAGCTCATGGATAGTTTCATGCAAAACCACCACCCCTTCGAGTATGTGGCGGCCCGGCATAAACGCCGACTGCGTCGGTCTAATAATCTTTTGAGCAATTTCAGTAATACGATTAGTATCTACTTTTGTGAAAATTTTAAAACTGACATTGAGCAGACAAATTGGTCTGTATTGCTGAATTTGTACCGCATTATCTTTCTTGGGTAACAAAGTAATAACCCCAAAATTCAGTTTAAACAAAGACAAATTTCCTTGTTTTAGCTGAACAAATAAAGCCATGAGGTCATCTCTAATAACCTCCCAAAAGGTCTTATAAAACTCCGCCGGAAATCCATCAGGCCCCGGAGCCTTGTTCATCTCCATTTGAAAAATAGCATCATACACTTCTTTCACTAAGAAATCAGATGAAAGAATATTATTTTCTTCTGTAGATAATTGCGGTATATCGTTGTTTACATTTTCCTCCATAGTGACATCACTTGGCAAAGAAGCACCGAACAATTTTTTGTAGTACTCCGAAATATAAGTTTTCAAATTTTCCTGCCCTATAATCGTTCCTTCCTCTTGCTCTAACTGAAATATTTTCTTCTTTCTATGTTTACCATTTGCAATGAGATGAAAGTACTTAGTATTACTTCCACCTTCTTGAATATGTTTAACTTTTGCCCTTTGTGCCCATTTAGTTTCCTCATCTCTCTTAAGGCAACACAACCTATCGTTCGCCTTTCTTAGATTATCTCTCTCCGCCACCGAAAGCGGATTAGTCTCAGCTTTAATATCTAGTTCATCAATAATCTTTAGCAATCTCTCTTTTTCCATTCTGTATTTCCCACTTTGATTTTTAGCCCACCCTTTAAGAAAGCGTCTAAGATGTCTTATTTTATTTTGCCATACCTAGGTGCTCATCATGCTTGTAGTTCATATGTGGATGCACTGCTCATCGATCATGCTTGCAGCAGCTGGAATCACATCAACGTAGGTGCCTTCTTGTCTCCATATTTATTGTCCGTCATTATATCTATTGCTTTTGTGCAATCTGATTTGGACACATGTAAAAAAAATGGATTTCTGACAGTGTGGAATTTCAGTAGTTAAATCAGTTTTAGGTATTTTGTGGGTAATGCAATGCCAACTGAATTACAAACAAATGGCCAAGTTGGTCACCTTTCAGCGAAGTCAAGTTGTGAAACATGGGATATATCATATTAAATATTTCTATCCAATTATGAGGGAAACTAGTTTTATTTTTGTATGAATGTGTCTTCTTATCAGAGAGAATGAGATAATTTTCACTATTGTGTGCCAGACCCATGACTTCCGTGTCGATGCTAATATAAGTTACTGTACCACATAGTTGAAGTATTTGTGCTCCTATTGACTTGCAACAAGAAAATTAGTCCATATAGAACATGGTATCGTTTTTTTGCTTATAACTACTTTTCGAAAAATAAGCAGTATGTAATTCATTACCTAGGAACTATTTATCTGTCCTCCAGAATATTTAGGTTTATTAAGTGTGATAATCTACTTACTTTTTTAGCTAATATTGAGGACCAAGCCATCTCTAAATGTCTTCAAGTTTTATTGATATTTACTGTATTTGCAACTTCTACAACAGAATACTTATCGATATTTGTATTGCAAATTGCACATTCTTGCTTATCAAAGAGGACTAGAAAGAATCCTGAAAGTTGAAGGTATCAAGACACATTTTTAACGTATTAATCGGGATTTGACGTTTTTAAGTAAGTAGGCGTTGTTTGATTCAACATTCTTGCTTATTCAAGAAGACCATAAACAACCCGTTACACAGTTACACTTATCTACACTCTTCTGACACTTTTTTTTTTTGAAACTCAAACCGGCAGGAGCTCTACCATTGCATTATAGTGCGTAGCGTTTTTGGTTAGTAGAAATTGGAGAGGAGACAAAACATGTTCGTGCAGTTCACTTAAAAACACGGCTCCATGCTGTTAATGCTGAGCTTTTTTCTGAACAAGGTCAACGTTAAGATTGTAAAGTACTCCTACCTTCTTACGATCTACCTTCTTACGATCTTACGGTTCACGATTCGCTTTGATTCTCTCAAATCTTCTTGATAAGCACTACAGCTGTTGTGATAAAGGAGCACGTTGGTCTACTGCCAATCATAGTAGTCGTTCCATCGATCTCCGTTGCGTATACAGTTTTTCTCAGTCATGAGAATTGTGAAGCTAATATTCTATTTTTCTCTGGGTTGACTTTTGACTCACTCCTAGACGAGGCACCCCATCTTCCCAGCACGATATTTTCTGCGAAGGTAGTAAGAACAGAAAAGTTGCGGTCTCTTAGTGCTGAAGCATGATGTGTGTGTTTCTTCTCTGAACCCCTTGCTGAAGCATGATGTGCTCTTGCTTGGAGGCTTAGATTGTTCGGCAAATTCATAAGCGGCATTCCGAAGACTTTTCCAATGGTACGTAAATTGAGAAACAGCCTGCTCTTGCTCTTCTTTCTCCATTCAGGTTGCTTATTCGCCCATGAATCTCAGCGCTGCGCTAAGGTTCTGTGATCTCTGCAGGCTAGCTATAGAGATCATATCAAGTATGAAGAGGTATGTTCTGCGAGTGTTGGTTAGAGTTTTTTGCAAACCGAGGACCCTTAATTTGGGTTAATCTTGTACTGTTTACTAACGCACAGATGCACATTTCAACCTTGGGCAGGGCTTCACCGTGAATTCACGAGGCAGCAGGCTCTTCACCTGCAAATGGACGCCCAGGAAATTACAGCGCAACGCTCTGATCTTTATCTGCCACGGTACCGACCCATTCTCCACGATTAACATTCTGTGATACGTCAAGCTTGTAACAAAGAAGAAGGAAAGAAAACTCATGATTCGTTTCATCTAAAAAAATTTTGCAGGCTATAGAGGAGAATGCAGCATATCGATGGGAGGTACTGTACTTGTATTCTTCAGTGTTACTGTTCTCCGAGCTGAGAACGATTTAGCCATCCAAAATGGATGAAGTGAAACTTCCTTCCATACGAAGTATAGTATCTGCTAACAAACTCCACGCAAATTCAGACACCGCCGCGCGATTGGTGCACGCCGGCTACACTGTCCACGGGATAGACCAAGAGGGCCATGGCAAATCTTCCGGCACGAAAGGTTACATATTGAGCTTCAGCGACATCGTCAAGGATTGTGCCGACTATTTCAAGAGCGTCTGCGGTAAGAATTAGCTGAACTTATTTTACAACTTCACTATATACGCAGAGCACAATCTCTCGTTGCGTGTTTTGTCCTAAATTCTCAAGTCTGAAGGAGTTTCGATTTGGCATTGTCAGAGAAGCCGGAGAATAAGATGAAGAAGAGGTTCCTCTACGGCCTCTCCATGGGAGGGACCGTGGTGATTCAGATCCATAGGAAGGATTCTATGTACTGGGACGGTGCCGTCATGCTTGCTCCGATGTGCAAGGTCCACATCTTGACTTGGATCTAGCTATGGGGATAAACGTGCCACTGTATTTGTTTGTGACCATTTCAAGAGCATTCCGTTTGCTCCTTAAAATTCGCAGGATGGCTCAGTTATGTTTTCTGAAGATTGCTGACCTTTACTTGATTGCGGCCGGATATCAGATTGGCGATGGCATGCTGCCTCATCCGGTGGTGTTGGGCGCTTTGAAGATGATCTGCGCCGTTGTGCCTAGCTGGAGAGTCATCCCTGCCCCAGACAAGCTCGACAAAATCTGTAAAGATCCCCAATTCATGAAAGAGGTACAAGTGCGAAAAACTCTATCTGCTGTCACGGTAGAAAAGATGAGAGAACATTACCTCAAAAAAAAAGAATGATGAGAGAACACGTAGACTAGATATTAATACTCACTTAGTTCCACATCAAAAGATGTTTAGATATTCAATGTTGAGTACTAGATACAAACTGCAATGAAGGAACAAACATATTAAAATATGCATAGATACATGTTTAGAAGAAAAAAAGACTGGGGGTTTAGAAGGCCTCCAAGCAATTTTGGTTGAAGAAATTCGGTGAGTACGCGCCGCGAGGGAGCGGACGCTCAAACTCAAGACCTCGCGGGTATAGGAGGTATCATCACCTCCTAGCCATCCGTACCATGCCTCGGTTCTCATACATGCTTAGAAACAACGTCTAATTTGGAACGAAGTGAGTATAAGATATAGTACAATTCATACATGATCAGAAACAATTTTTTTAAACCGTAAAAGCTCATTGATAGAAAATAAGAGTTAACTACAAGCCTATAGAGAGGCCCACCCCACATACTTGATCCTGCTAACGTACTACACTAGAGAAAAAGATGTGAGAGAAAAAGATCCTGCGTTCAGCCTCAGTCTTGATGGTTTTCAGCAAAGCGCACTCACTGAGAGTTGTATATATGTTGTCCAAGATGATCGCGTTTGGTTGCTTCCAGATCTACCATACGGTGAGCATAATCACCCACGAGGTTGTATTAGGATTAAGCCACATGGGGCGTGCGTGACTGCATGTGTTGGCGTCGTGCGCGCGGCCTGGGCAAACGGATCGGGGGCGAGGTGGGCAGCTCGTGTGTGCCTAATCTGGTATGAGCCAGCTGAGAGAGCAAAGAAAAATGGCGTTCGTCGCCGGAAAAAACCATCCTTGTGTTTCTTCTACCTCCGTCTCGCTCGTGTACGTGTGCGAGAAAGAGCGAGCAGGGTTGGCAACAACAGAGGTGCCGCCCTTTACACAGCATGATCAGAAACATTAACCCATCCCCAAGCTTCTACCCCTGTCTGCTCGTTTTATGAAACTCTGAATCCATGCATGCGCATGCAGGTCCTTTTGAACCCGTACATGTACAAGGGAAACATGGCGCTGCAGACAGGGAAGGAGCTGCTGGCGGTGAGCCTGGACATCGAGAAGAACCTGGAGGAGGTGACGCTGCCGTTCCTGGTGGTGCACGGCGAGGACGACGAGGTGGCCGACCCCGCCGGGAGTAGGCTGCTCCACGAGCAGGCGTCCAGCAGGGACAAGACCCTGAAGATGTACCCCGGGATGTGGCACGTGCTCATGGCCGAGCCGCCCGCCGACGTCGACCGGATCTTCGCCCAAGTCACGTCCTGGCTCGACGACAGGACATGAGCTGCATTGCGAAATGCAGAGAGAAATGTAGGTACAAACAGATCGATCAAATGAAATCAAAATTCAAGCTCGTAGTAACGGTTGTAATTGAGAAGATAAAATCCTAGTGTTATGGCGGAACTACCTCGCAGATGCGAGGGAAACATTTGAAAGTGTCTTAGATTTGACCAATATGAATGTATCTAGACATGGAACATATCCAGATACATCCATATTTGGACAAATCGAAGAAACTTATTTTGTGAAAGAGGGAGTATTATCTTATTTATCAATTAAAATATTTATATACTACAGTGGATTAATTAGCTATTTTGACTAATGTAAACGTATGGGTTAGAGGCTTAATCTAAGAAAAATGTTTCATATCTTATAAAAGTTGTGACTTTCAAAAATCTCTCAGAAATCAAAATCGGTCGTGTATATATATAGTTAACCTTTTTCAACTATATTGATAACACCTATCAAGGAATCAGGATCAAAACTCTCGCAATTTAGATGGTTATGTACCCTCTTATTACAATATATGTCCTAGTGGTCCTTATGGTATTCTACAGATAGGTTTACCTGACCCCATCATTGTCCTACGGTGGTTGTCGGGGGTTTTTCATATAGGACTAGTGGTACCATACTTGTCTCATTTTGCTTATATTTTGCTCTACATTTTAAATAGCATTAATTGGTTCTGTAGCTTTTGTTTCAAGGAGTGTCTCACTATCTGAAGTACATTGCAGTGGCGGATCCACATCCACATTGTGCCAGTCGAGTGCATAGGACATCGGGAAGACAAAAAAAACTTTTTAAAATGGCAGGTTTTCACCACATATGCACCCCAAAATAGTTATAGATGTATTATATCACCATGTGTGCACCCTGGTACTAATTGTTCTACCACCACCACTGGTGCATTGGATGATATTATGGTCCCAGTCATTGAGTGTGAGTCGACCTCCCAAATTCCGGAGGATAGTCCGGCTGATGTGGGTTTAGACATTTGATATTGTCAGTGCATTATCTTTTTGAAGCCGACAACTTCCAGGGACCTACACAATGTTACTCACATAAGTTGTTTCTAACAATTGTGTGCTCAGTCTATCCATAAACACAAGTTGTTTTGGACAGTCCCAACACACACATTTGGCTGGTGCTTTATGTATGTAAAAATATTAATTAAACGATTTTCTAGGAAAATTAAAGTATCTACTATTTTCTTTTTAACAATGTGGATACTTTTAAGAAATTCAAATGTCAATGTAATAGAATTTCGATGTCTATACAATATTTTTTGGTTTAATTCAAATGTCAATGTAATAGAATTTCGATGTCTATACAATATTTTTTGGTTTAGAAACAAAGTTGAGAATAATACGAAATGCATGCAAGTTGAGAAAATAATCGGTATTTCATTTGGTTCATTGTTTTAACAATTGGCGTAGCTAGTCTAGCCCTTTAATCTATCTAATTTGTCATCCAAACAAATCAAATCTGGTGGACAATGCTATATGTCTGATGTCTCTCTATGTGTGTTCATTTGTTAGTATTCGATTTCACAACTCTTTAGTGATCAACACGACATTATGCATATTTGTTTTATTAGAATATTATTTTTTGTGCGTATCTGACAAAAATACATCGATGAAGCCCTTTGCATGTACATATTCAGCATATGATCGAGTTGTGATGTAGAACATTTTACTTTATAATATTATTAGAAAGAATATTTCTACAACCTATAAAAGGAACATTTTATTTTATTAAAAGTAACATGAATAATTAAATGGTGCGTAGTCAACATGGTCTGCCTAAGGTTAGATTTGTATTGCATGCGTGATCTATTCATATGTCCCTAAATTTAGATCTATTTTCTAGTATCACGATCAGCAATGTGCGTCGATTGATCTATTCATGTACCTAGTTTTAGACCTATTTTCTAGTATCACCATATATATCCTGCCAAACGGATCTGCACAGTTGCGTAACTAATTTGTTTCGTTAAATCTTGACCTCTAATTTTTAATCTAACGATCAAAATTAATTGTGGTGACGTGGCTTTGGAGTCTCTATTTGTAACCTCCGTATTGTGCTTTCAGTATATAATAGAATTTGTTCATATAATGGTTAAGACGTGCATTGCACGTACATGTCAACTAGTATTTGGAAGTGGGCCTAACTCAACTGGTTGGTTCCTTGTGATGGAACTAGCCCACCCAGGTTCAAGTCCTAGATTTGACATGGGTGCTCACACTTTTCTGGATTTTGCAAGATTTAACCGGCGATATGCTTTCATTGGTAGGCGACGTGCCCGTCAACAGCGAGACGCCTGTGGTGACTCCGTCAACCTCAAGATCTGCCGGACCAGTCTCTCGGAGGTGCTCATAGGGGTAGGGTTTATATGTGTGCGTCATAGGAGTGTTTGTACGTGTGTGTTTGTGAGCATCTACGTCTGTACTGTGTTTCTCAAAAAAAAGGTAAAAAACCACGGTTGTGCGAATTACAGTTTGCTCTTAAAGGTCAAACGCATATTCACAGGCCAAGGGTCTTGAAAACCTTATTAGGCCCGGTCTTTTCAAAATGGAGAAGGAAACTACTAAGATACTTTGGCCCATCAGAACTGAGGCCTTACTTTCTCCGTGATCTGTCAACAATTTCCGGCCAACATTTAAATTCAGCTATATGAATGGAGCCATGGAGGTGATCAACTCTTTTTTTTAAAATTGAGGTTATCAACTCTATTAATGGTGAGTACAAGAGAAATTTCAGCTCTATCATCAAGGATATCAAGATGCGAGAACAAGATTTCCCCTTTGCCACTTTTGTTCATGAAAGCGGGAACATGAACAAGGAGGCTCATGGCCTTACCGTGGTCCTCAGTTTATCGTCAGTTTGGTCGCCATGTCTCGTTGGGAGAGACACATATTTCTTGTATCCCAGTGAACATAATCCTTGAATAAAGTGGTGGCACTGAACCGTAAAAAAAATTTAATTCAGCTGAGGCTAGTGTAAGAACAAGAACAATAGCTTGATGATCAGAAGTTCCAGACTGTTAACCTCTCCAAACTGAATGGTATTACTCAAAGGGCTCCTATTCAGCACGGCTTCCGTTTTGAGGCCGCGTGGTTGCGAGCTCCAGATTACAAAGAGGTTCTAGAGAATGCCTGGACTGAGAAGGCGAGTGGTGACAAATCACTACAGTCTACTTGGTCTACTCTTCACCAAGTCGCTGGCTCACTACAAGATTGGAGTCGGGAGGCATTTGGTGCTATTCGTCGCAAAATTCAGAAGATTGAGCGGCGACTGAAATATCTTCGCATGGAGGCGTTTGGTGAGTCCCTGGTTGTCATCCGTCAGCTAGAGAAGGACCTTTGTGAGCTGTTTGAACGTGAGGAGGTCATGGCGCACCAACGCTCTCGCGTCGAGTGGCTGCGAGAGGGGGATCGGAATACTTCCTTCTTTCATGCACGGGCTACTGCTCGCAAACGAGCCAACAAGATCAAATCACTTAAACGAGAAGATGGCTCTCTTTGTGATAATCAAGCAGGTATCAAAGGTATGGTCCAACAGTTCTATGGAGAGTTATTTACTTCTGAACCAACCTTATCTACCGATGCTGTTCTTGATGCTATTCCTAGCAAAGTGTCTTCTGAGATGAACACAGATCTGACTAAGGAATACACTAGTGAGGAGATTAAGACAGCTTTATTCCAAATGGGTCCAACTAAAGCGCCCGGTCCGGATGGTTTTCCAGCGCTGTTCTATCAAACCCATTGGGAGTTTCTTCAAGAGGAGATTTGTCAGGCTGTCAGGAGTTTCTTGGATGGGAGTCCGTTACCTGAGGGCCTTTGCGACTCGGTGATTGTGTTAGTTCCAAAGGTGACTAATCCTGAACATCTAAAGAATTTTCGTCCTATAAGTCTTTGTAATGTGCTTTACAAGATTGCCTCGAAGGTTTTGGCAAATAGACTAAAGCTTATTTTGCCGGTGATCATTTCTGAGAATCAGAGTGCTTTTGTTCCTGGCCGTTTAATTACGGATAATGCTCTGATTGCTTATGAGAGTCTACATACCATTAGACAACAAAGATCAAAGCGGCCCTTTTTTGCTCTCAAAGTGGATATGATGAAGGCGTATGATAGAGTGGAATGGGACTATCTTCTTGGATGCCTTCAGAAACTTGGTTTTGCTCAGTCATGGATTGATACTGTCATGAGGTGTGTCACGACAGTGAGATATGCAGTCCGAGTAAATGGAGAGCTCACGGATCCTGTTATCCCTACAAGGGGTATTCGACAAGGGGACCCTATAAGCCCCTACCTCTTTCTATTGTGCACGGAAGGATTATCTTGTCTTTTGCAACAACGGGAGGCCCGAGGTGAACTACAAGGACTATGTAATGGCAGACTCGGACCCCTATATCTCATTTACTGTTTGCAGATGACATCATTTTCTTTGCCCGTTCAGATAGAAGGACTGTAGATGCTTTGCAGCGTACTCTGGAGATGTACTGTGAGGGGTCGGGCCAGAAGATCAACCTTGATAAATCATCGGTTTTCTTCGGCTCTCATTGCCCTGACACTATCAAAGGTGCTGTTATGCAGACGTTAGGCGTACAGTCAGAAGCCTTGCGAGGAAAATATCTGGGTATGCCAACAGAAGTGGGACGCTCCCCCACTAGCGCTTTCAACTTTCTGCATAGTTGCATGTGGCAGCATTTGAATGGATGGTCTGATAGGCCGGCGTCTAGGGCCGGAAAAGAAACTCTTCTCAAATCAATTATACATGCTATTCCAACCTTTGTGATGAGCTGCTTCCAAGTTCCTATTTCAAACTGTGATTCGATGCGTAAGTCCATTGCCAACCACTAGTGGGGAATGGAAAATGGAAAGAGCAAGCTACACTGGCGATCTTGGGAGTGGCTATCTACTCCCAAAGCACTTGGAGGAATGGGCTTTCGTGATTTATCTCTGTTTAATCAGGCAATGTTGGGGCGGCAGTGTTGGCGTCTCCTCACAGATCAATCCTCCCTATGTGCTCGGGTTCTCAAGGCGAGATACTACCCGGATTGCGACTTCTGGAATGCCCCAACACCTCGGTCCTCTTCGTACACATGGCGCAGCATACAATTTGGCATGCAGCTGGTGAAGAAGGGCATTCGGCGGGGTATTGGTGATGGGGCGAAAACAAGGATCCTATCCGACAATTGGATTCCAGACATTCCTCCTCAAACAGTTCGGACGCTTGTTCCTCTAGCTGATGACCAGACTGTGGATTCTTTATTCAGAGAAGGATCAAGATCTTGGGATGCAGAACGAGTTTGTAGCTTGTTTCCGGACAATATCTCTTCCAAGATTCTCCAGGTTCCAATCAGCCGACATGGAGGTGAGGATTTTGCTTCCTGGCCTTTTTCACGTTTTGGGACGTACACGGTTCGGTCTGCCTATCATCTAGCTCGGGAAAATCGGTTTGCCTGTGACCGCAGTCATGCTGGGCAAGGTTCTTCATCGTCCCAAAGTTGTGGAAGAGATTATGGCAATGTAAAGCTCCTGGGAAGATGAAAATTACAACGTGGAGATTTGCTCACGATTGCTTGCCTTCTGGTCATCAGCTCCAAAAGCGCCAGATACCAGCCTCACCTTTATGTATTTTCTGTGGCCAGCATGAGACTGTCGAGCATGTCCTCCTATTCTGCCAGTTTGCATATGAAGTGTGGCAGGAGGTCAGGGCTGAGTTCAATGTCCAACTGCAGCGCAGTGGCTTCGTTTCGCCAAGGACCTGGGTACTTGATTTTCTTGCGCGCTGCACAGATGTTGAAGCCACAACTGCCATGGTAACTCTGTGGCACATCTGGGATGCACGTAACAAGACCCGTGAGGGCGAGAGCTTAGTGCACCCACAAGCTATTGCAGTTAAGGCGAAAGCTTATATTGAGATGATTCTTAACAATCTATACAAATCAGTTCCTGCCTACAGGTGCGAACCCTCTCTTTCGAAGGCTAAATGGGATCCACCGCCAGAAGGTACTGTTCTTGTTAATGTTGACGCAGCCATCTTTGCGACTTCCAGGAGTATGGGAGCTGGTATAGTTGCCCGTGATCATACTGGATCGTTCCTTGCTGCTTGTGGCGAGCGATATGATGAGGTGGTCGTCCCAGAGACTGCGGAAGCCATCGCTGTCCGTCGTGCTATCTCCTTCGCTCAAGAGGAGGGTTTCTCCAAAATCATCATCGCCTCTGACTGTCTGTCGGTGATACAACGTGTCCGATCAGGTGAGACTGATCGTTCCTTGTGTGGACCAGTGATTGAGGATATTAAGCTGATGTCTCGCGACTTTGCTTCCTGCGAGTTCCGCCATGTCTACCGTGTTTTAAATGTCCCTGCTCATTTGCTAGCTAAGGAGTGTGTTACTTTAGTGAGTTCTGTGTGGCGTTCTGTTGCCCCGGATTGTATCCGTGATGCAATTTGTAATGACATTTTGATGATTTGATCAATAAAGTGCATGTTTCTATCAAAAAAAAAAAACAATAGCTTTGTGGCTAGCCGGCTACATGCTTATGCCACGTTACTTGATATCTCCATGAAAATAACAGTATAGTAGAACATGCTACTAGATTTATTGAATATTAAAATGATTTAATACTTGTGAAGTCTTGTAGCCTTTCGTACTCGTTGCATGTAGGCCGCAGGCGGTAATGTGTGAGGGCGACTCATGAAGCGTCGGCTCTTTCTCTCTCAACTTTTCTCTTTCCTCCACATAAGATTTAAATGACAAGGAATTGCTTATAACCAGCTGAGTAAAACTTACTGTACTTATTCTAACTAGCCTACGTTTTACTTTCCGTCACGCTCTGCCACTGCGCATGCATAGGCTCCAAATTCCTCTACTGAAGCAGTACGTGAAGAGGCGTCATGGTAAGATATAAGCACCAGATATCCCTCGAGTGCTAACAAAGAAGCAGCCTATCTGGATGGTAATGATATATCTCTAAGCTGAATCTGAATCATGTATTAGTGCGATCATTAAGTATATATGTTTCTGCATCAATTCTAAGTACGTAGTACATTTAAGTACGCACTAGGAGCCTATAAGACAGCGACAAGTTCCATGTCCAATTGTACTTAGAATGAATGGTTTGCCATGATGTCCACATATTATAAAGCACGTAGTTTAGCTGGTTAACAGGCTTTGTGTACTACTATATGTTATAGTTTTTCCCTCGACCAAGAGCCACATTCTGCAGTGATCATTTGTATACGTCGAAAGATATTTTCGATGCGCATACAAAGACTCTACACCCGGCTTTGTAAAGCCAAAGCAACCGCTCGCACTTGGAAAGAAGATATCTAACCAGACAAGTTGCACAATCAAAAAATATCAAGTGCTGTCTTATCTGGCCTACAAAAGTCCTTGTTTTCATTTAATTTCACGAGTGGAATTAATGGCCGTCAGCACACAAAAAGGCCACAACTAATTTCTGTTTGTATTGGGTGCAAAGTGGCTCGATTCGATCGAGTGTGCAGAAACGGGTAGGCTCGATTCGGCAACCAAGAAAAATACTCACGGAGCTGCGAATTCAGTAGTTTTTCGACGTACGCACAAATCGCCTCGTCTACAGAATTTGCTTTCGATTTTAATAGCGCCACGATTCGAAACTAAAGCCGGCATAGATCAGAACCAAATATATGCTCGATCGGCTGCCTTTCGACTTTTGGCAGTTAGGGTTCTATCTCCACTGACGAAACGTATATTTCCTTTGCATTCCATGCTGACGAGAGGGAAGAGGAGGACCAAATCGTCAGTTTAACAGTAGTTGCTTGCGTATCTGGTTCTGGTCTTGACATGGACACGTCAAAGACCAGAAAAGCAGGGTAAATTAAACTTGAACTTGACCACACTTATAATTGCTTCCACCGGCACAGGATTTACTTTCCCCGATCAAATCTTTGCTGGAATCGGTTCGATGCCCAACCGCACGTACGGGGGACGGGACTGCTGGAACATGTCGACCTTGCCTCAGCAATCAGCAATTATGTTTTTTAAGCAACGAAGGGTGTATTTTTCCGGGTAGGCACTTTGTCCGGGTGGCTGGAGCTATATTACCACCCCGACAAGTTTTGATACTCGGAAACGTCTGACATATTTAGCATAACGCAATTATGTCTTTTCCATCTTTTTCATCTTGCAAGATGGAGTTTCTACGAAACAGACGGGTGCTCCCTGTATTTTGGGTACTTTTTCTTCTTCTGCTAGTTAACGGGTTCCTCATCTTCGACATGGATACGACCAACGGCGTAGCCAGAAATGACTCACGCCCGGGCCAAAAGTTAATGGACCAAAATCATCCAAAAAATTGTCTCATTTTCATTATTGATAATACTCATCTTTTCTTCTTGTAAACTACAAAGGATTTACTAAATTGTCTTCTACTGTCCTACATGCTACATAAACAGAACAAATCAAGTCTAAATTAGTGTATCTATTTATCTAAGAGAAATAAAAGATTTGGAAGGGTGCGCAAAGCTGCAAAATGGAGGATTTTGACCTAGAACAAGGGACGGCTGAGCCTGTGGCGAGTGGCCCTCGGCGACCGACGCGACGGGTGGGCGACGGCGACGGGTTGGCTCGGAACGCCGGAAGCGGACAGTGCGCCTGGGCTGCAGCGGGCGGCGCGCGGCAAGGGCTAAGAACGCCGTACGCGGACAGGGCGCCTAGGCGGCAGCGGGCAGCACCGCGGCAGGGGGCTAGGAACGAACGCCGGACGCGGGCAGGGTGCCTGGGTTGCGGCGCCTGACCTACTTGCTGCTTCGTCGCGTGCGGCTGTGGCTGCTCGAAACTGGTATGCTGCGTGCCCGTGTGCGTGACGAGGAGGACTCCTCCAGGCTACTTCATGGGCTGACCACTTCGTGGGCTGTCGGGCGCAGTGCGCCCCAGGCAACACATAAATTTTGGCCTTTACCTCTATCCCACGCCCCGGGCCATGGCCTGTGTTGCCCGGGGCCTGGCTACGCCTTTGGATACGACACCTTCCTCGTCATCCTTCTCCTTCTTGCCATACTTTTTTTTTTGGTTTCTTTCCCTTTGAGACAATGTCGAGGTCTTTCTGAAAGTCATCCATCATCCGGCAATCACCAAGTATGTGGTTGACTTTGCCAAGTAAAGCGTGAATCGGCCAAGGTAGATTGAACATATATATTGAGTCTTAGCTCTAAAGGCTTCTCTGGTCCGACTTATATAGGCGGTCGGACCTAGGGTTACAAGGAACGCACCTAACCGGCAAGAATAGCTAGTTCGAGACCTATCCGGCATGATTGTCACCTTTGGTCTTGGGCCTGGTAGCTTCGTGGGGTTCAGTCTTACTCCTTCCTTGAGTCGTCCGTCTATTTTCTTGTATTTCAGTTATCTAGGCCCCACGGTAGACACTAGCCTTTAGCACCCTTGAGCCACAATGGACTATCCGGATTGATCTATATCAGAGATACGTCCAGTTGGTATATCCCAACAGTGATAGAAGCTCTCATATATATTCGTGCTATCTACAAACATTTTGTGAGAGTGTTGGTCTGATGGTGGTCGTGACTTCATTAATTTTAAAATCCCACAACTTATAACTTATAGAGACGTTTTGTGAGTGTATTGATAAGATGGAAGTCGAGTAAATTTGTAATTTACACTACGTGATAATTTTATTTTGAAAGGAAAGCGGTAGGGCAAGCCCCCACAACGAGTTTGTTTTCAAATAATAAGAACCCAAATTCGCGCTCGTGAGGGTTTGAACCTGAATAGCTGGGTTATACATCCACTCCACTAGGAAAATGAGACAAGCTCACTTCATTACGTGATTATAGAAACAATTACCCTCCGTTCCGAATTTAGTCAAAATCATACTTATTGTTATATAAAGTTTGACCAAATATATAAAAATATATCAACATGTAAAATATAAAATCATTATTATGATTATCATAAATGTATTTTCTTATTATGAATTTTCGTTTATATTTGTTGTTACATGTTTGGTCATAATTCTTAAATTTGACTTTAAATACTGAGAAGGAGGGTAATTAAAAGAGGAAGTAAGTAAGGATTAATTTATTTATTTTTCTAAACTCCCTGTATCCTAGCAGGTCCTACACATTGCCATCACGATTCTATCAGGTTGTTTTTCTATCACGTTCAAACCATTTGTGGCATTCGCCTCGTACATGGCTTTCAACAGGGTGCAACTATTTATGGTTTTAGGTTTTTTATTTTGAAAAACACAGTATAACGTAAGCGCTCATATACACACGTATACATGCACTCACCTTTATGAACGTACGCACGAACATCCTACCCCTATAAGCACCTCCGAAAGACTGAGCCGACGGGTCAGGTCTTGAGATTGACAAAGTCACTACATGCGCCTCGCTATCGACGGGAACGTCGCCTCCCACTAAAGAATAATCCACCTGAGAAACATCATCGTCAAATCTAGGGTTTAAACTCTGATGAACTGGGGGTACAAGTACAACCACCCACATAAGTCATAACCACCTTGCCACACGCAAGCTCTCATTTATGGTCCTGCGCTTATACATTTTTTTTTTGAAAAACACAGTACAGACGTAGACGCTCACAAACACGCACGTATAGACACCCCTATGACCGCACACACGCAAATCCTACCCCTATGAGCACCTCCGAGAGACTGGTCCGGCATATCTTGAGTTGACGAAGTCACCACAGACACCTCGCTGTTGACGGGTACGTCAACAACCACTAAAAGAATAGCGCCGGTTAAATTCTGAAAAAACCAGTAAATGTGAGCACCCATGTCAAGTCCGGTACTTGAACCTGGGTGTGCTGGTTCCATCACAATGAACCAAACCAGTTGAGTTAGGCTCACTTCACACATGTTTTCTTTTTCTTTTTTACATCTATCACGTCGTTCTAGATTCTCATAAAGAAATAAACTGTCACGTTTCTAGCTAAGGTAGCTATCTCGACATATTTTTAAAGAAAAATGATTTACGTAACAACTATCTTCTCTATGCAAATCGTGTCAAACGTGTAAACTATCACGTTTCCAGCTAAGGTAGCTATCTCGGCGATTTACGTGACAACTATTTTCTCCATACAAAGTGTGACAAACATGTAAACTATCACATTTCCAGCTAAGATAGATATCTCGTGTTTTTTTTTTAATTTTTTAAAGCAAACAGATTTATGTAACAACTATCTTCTCTATACAAATTGTGTCAACCGTAGTATGTACGCGAAAACTAATTTTTCATAAGATCTCAGCCTCATATTTTAAATCTAACTACTAAAATTAATTAAGATGATGTAGATTAACATGGTGTCTCTATTTTAAACCATGTATTATATTTTTAGTATATAATAGATACACGAAGAGACAATTTTTTTGCGAGTAAGATGAAGAGACGATGTTCACACAAATTTTAATTATACATGGACGCCTACTCACCCCTGTGAATACAACTACGCACATAGTACCCATATGAATGCAAGTTTGCACATCCTATACCTCTGAACAACTTCAAAAGACAAAGTCGGCAAATCTTGAAATTGTGAAAGTCACCCAAATCGCCTTATTTTTTAGGGACATGACCCATATCACTGAAAAAATATTACGTTTAAATCTTGAAATAAATCCAGCCAAAATACAAACACCTATATCAAGTTAGAACTTAAAACTGGGTAGGTTGGTTGCCTTATAGACCCGCAAAGTATTTAGAGTACCTATCGGCTAGGTCTGCGTGACCAGTTCCACATGACCATACTTGTCATGGTGGAAGGATGGGCGAGGCGTCCTCCGCAGAGGACTGGTGTCTTTACTCTCACTTGCAGACTTGCTCCATTTCGAGGTCACATCGCTTAGCAAAACCACAGTCATCATCAGCCACATGACATCTATGTCTTCTCATCCTAACTACTATGGCTACTGCGGTGCATTCATTATTCTCAGATTTACTTACCCATAATCTATATATATGGTGGAATACCATATAATTAAAATATTGCATGGAATCCGTTTGATGCCAACATTGACCGCACGATGGCATAGCTAGGCGATTAATGGAGCATATTAAGCTTAGCCTAGCAATTTATGCTTTTCAAGTAAATTCCATTCTTTACGGATCTAGTTGTGTTGTGCTTACAAATGTTTTTTTATACACAGTACAGACGCAGACGCTCACAAATACGCACGTACCACCTCCGAGAGACTGATAAAACATATCTTGAGGTTGACGAAGTCACCACGGGCGACTCGTTGTTAACGTGCAAGTCACCTACCACTTAAAACATAGCGCCGGTTAAATTCTGAAAAATTCAGAAAAATGCAAACACCCATGCCAAGTCTGGGATTTGAACCTAGGTGGGATAGTTCCACCACAAGGAACCAAACCAGTTGAGCTAGGCTCACTTCACGTTATGCTTACAACGTGTTTATCCTACGTACACATTATTTCCATATTTTAGACCTAAGTTATAACGTTTTGCCTACTTTATCTATTTTAATATAGATTTTCAAAAATAGGAGTGTCAACCCATGTGTGAAGATGATATGGTATCTGACTAGACAGATAACCCAGCCTTGTATTTGCTAGAAGTGTATCTGATATGGCATCGGAATAATGTGGTGTAACTAGATTGTTTCACATAACTTGCACGATTTCACATAACTCGGATGCATTTGATAGAACTTAACGTAATTTGGCAAATGCTTTAAACGATGAATCATCCAAATTGTCTGCCTAGTTAACTGTCAAATCACCCTAGCAAGTGGAGTAGTTTTCAAGTGAGGAAAACTATTAAATGGGCAAAAACAGACTGTTACTACATACATTTAAGGGTAAATTTTAGTACGATTTTTAGTGGATTAGAAGTTAAAATTAAAAAAATGGTTCAATACTCTCACAAACACTTAAAGGACATGTTTTTACCAAAAAAATCATAGTAAAGAAAATATGTTAGGGTCGTCATATATCTAAAGAGAAAGAATGAATCCGTCCACACATACAACATCGCCTAGTTTTCTAGACGCGGCGATCTTTTATTTTCAATTTTTGGTATGTTATTTTCCTTCTGTCATCGATGCCGCCTCCCGAATTGAAGCTGCCAGTCTTTAGTTTGGGAAAAAAAATCAGAGGATTTCTTTACCAATTTTGTTTCTTTGATGTACATCTCCGTTGTCACTGAAAATTTGTATGGTAGTCTATCCACTATCTACGTGATTTTTTGCGGACTTTTTTCGTGATAATTTGCACTACTTCTTAGACTGCTATCATAGTATCATGGCTATTTTATGTTCTCGGGGTTTCCTAGGTGGCTAGCAGCTAGCTACGTCTATTGCATAGCCTAGCCACCGTCAACCAAGCGTGCCGAGGCTGCTAAATCTTACTAGTCTGTTGAGGGAACCCACAAGGTATAGCCAAATATGGTTCCATTTTCAAGTTTTGACTTTGAAGCTAGTTCTCACTCCATTGTGAGGGCAATTCCAAAGCAACAAAAATAAGGAACCGTAGGAAGAGGGGATGCTCACACACATGGAGATAGGATACTCCGGGCTCGGCCGGCCGGGGACATGGTGGCCACTGCTGTCCCCGCCTCCGTCCAGGGCTCGTGATCTGAGTTAGGCAGGCCGGCGACCCAAAGCAAGATCTGCTGCTGCGTGTTTTCCGGTGAACTTCCCTAGCTACCTGCTCCATCCACGCATCGCATTGGGACGGTAGAATATTGGCGAGGAAGAGACTAACTCACCTCCCCCGTAAACGGATATTTGAATACGCCTTGGTTCAAGTCGGCGCGAATCCTTCTCGATCGCCGATCTTGAAAATGGTGTTAGCTTAGCTAGCTAATGCAGAGTAGGTACGCTGACTGACCGTCGCCATCGTCGGCGCAGCATGCATGTTTATAGTACTGATCTGTGATCGAGGACGGATACTATTCATAATCAATTCATCAAGGGAGGGTACAACTCTTGTTGCGGTGCATTTTAGTCCATGCAACCGGCTTCCCGCCAATTTGCAGACAGTAGAATATGCTGCACACACGTATTCATTTCTAGGATTGTATACCAACAACGACGACGACGACTTGCATGTCAATACAACGCATCGGTCTAGAACGATATCTGCTAAAACACACCGGATTATATCTTAACAAGTACAGTAGGTACTTCCCCACCGAGTCTTCACCTTCAGAAGAAGTCTATTTGGTGCTAGACAAGCATCTTGAAATGCTCTTCTATTGTGGCTGGATTCTGTCCATCTGATACAGGGATCTGATAAACTTCAACTGAATCTAAATAAGAATAGTAAATTTTCAGTTTATTCTATGTAGAATGTGTCAATGCATCCTCAATTAACACTTGATAATAATAATAACAAAATTTGGAAGATGAAAATTCCACTAAAAACTAAGTTGTTCGCATGGTATCTTTGTTGAAGGGTAATTTTTACGAAAGATAACCTCACAAAAACAACTGGCACAAAAGCAAAAAAATGTATTTTTTGTCATCATGAAGAGACTATAAAACATTATTCTTCTAATAAAAATTTGCTAGTTCTATATAGCCAGTCATCCATATGAGCTCTAACTTATACCCTCCTCGTAGCGTTGCGGATATCTTTGGTAATTGGCTAAATGAATTTGATTCTAGGTTTAAACGTTAGGGTGGGAGCGATTATCGTTATTTGGTCGCTATGGCTGTGTAGAAATGACAAAGTTTTTAATAACAAAATTGTTTATACTTTGCAGGTTATTCATCCCTTCATCGTGTGGAGCGGGGCCACATCCGCGCTTTTCAAATCGTTCGCAAGTTGCAACAAGGACCGCGCGCGCCAAATCTTTGCTCCGGCGGCGACCAGCTCCTATAAATACCGCCTCCCGTGCAACGGCAACCCTCACAGCTAGCACAGCACAGAGCCCGAGAATGGAGAGCTCAGTCGAGAGCTGGTGGGTGCTGCCCCTCACCCTCATCCCGGCCATCTCCGACGGCGGCGGCACAACCACACTCGCCGCCTTAGCCACCAGCTTCGTTTACCTCGCTGTTTTCGGCTGCCTCGCGTGGGTAGCCGCGACCTTGCTCTACTGGGCGCACCCGGGCGGCCCTGCATGGGGCAGGTACTGGAGGGGCGGCAGAGGGCAGCAGAGCGTGTCGCCGATCCCGGGGCCGAGAGGGCTGCCCGTCTTCGGCAGCCTGGGGCTCATGTCCGGTCTGGCGCACCGCTCGCTCGCCGCCGAGGCGGCGCGCCGTCCCGGGGCCAAGCGGCTCATGGCGCTCTCGCTCGGCCCCGTCCGCGCCGTCGTCGCGTCCCACCCGGACGTGGCCAAGCAGATCCTCGACAACCCGGCCTTCGCCGCCCGCCCGCTCAACCACGCCGCCTACGGCCTCATGTTCCACCGCTCCATCGGCTTCGCCGAGCACGGGCCTTACTGGCGCGCGCTCCGTCGCGTCGCCGCGGGACACCTGTTCGGCCCCAGGCAGGTCGAAGCCTTCGCGCCCTACCGCGCGCGCGTCGGGGACGACGTGGTCGCCGCGCTTCGCCGCGAGGGAGGCGGCGTCGTGCAGGTGCGCGGCGTCCTCCGCCGCGCGTCGCTCTACTACATCATGCGCTTCGTGTTCGGCAAGGAGTACGACGTGTCGGCGCCGGCAGCATCCGAGGAGGTGGAGGAGCTGCTGGAGATGGTGCACGAAGGGTACGAGCTCCTGGGCAAGGAGAACTGGTGCGACTACTTCCCGGGGCTCGCCGCCGTCGACCCGCAGGGCATCGGGGCGCGTTGCGCCGAGCTCATGCCGCGGGTGAATCGCTTCGTGCACGGCATCATCCAGGAGCACCGTGCCAAGGCGATCGCCGGAGCAGGAGGAGAGGCGCGTGACTTCGTCGACATACTGCTTTCCCTGCAGGAGAGCGAGGGGCTCACCGACGCCGACATCGCCGCCGTGCTCTGGGTACGTACCATACTATCTATGCACTGTATCCAGTGCAACGCAAAGTTTTCACCATATTAACGATGAAACATAGTAAATTATATGGATTCGGTTCCATTTTCGGTGGATGCAAATCACTCCTACTACTTTTGTTGTCATCGTAATCCGAACAAAATAACCAAAAACCTTTTGCCAAAAGCCAGCACTCGTGCAGAAATATGTAAACAAATCGGTGGTGCATCCCGTATTTTGTTTTACCAGGAGATGGTGTTCAGAGGAACAGACGCGATGGCGGTGCTCATGGAGTGGACCATGGCGCGCCTCGTCCTCCACCGCGACGTCAGGCCAGCGCGCACCGCGAGCTCGACGACGTCGTCGGCCGCGACAACCACGCCACCGAGGCCGCCGTGCCGTCGCTGCCCTACCTGCAAGCTCTGCTCAAGGAGGCCCTCCGCGTGCACCCGCCGGGCCCGCTGCTCTCGTGGCGCCACAGGGCGATCACGGACACCCACGTCGACGGCCACCTCGTCCCCGCCGGCACCACCGCCATGGTCAACCAGTGGGCCATGAGCCGCGACCCGGAGGTGTGGGACGCGCCGCTCGAGTTCCGGCCCGAGCGGTTCCTGGCCGGCGGCGAGGCCCCGGACGTGTCCGTGCTCGGCGCCGACGGCCGGCTCGTGCCTTTCGGGTCCGGCCGAAGGAGCTGCCCCGGAAAGTCCCTCGCCATGACCACCGTCGCCGCCTGGATGGCCACCCTGCTGCACGAGTTCGAGTGGATGCCGGCGGGTGCCGCCGACGTCGACCTGTCGGAGGTGCTCCGCCTGTCGTGCGAGATGGCCGTGCCACTCCAGGTCCGGGTGCGCCCCAGGCGCGCCTTGTGACGCCGCTACTACTGCCGCCACTGCCACCGCCGCGGCATGAAGGTTTGTTGTTGCCACCATGACCGATCGACCTCACGGTGTACGTAGTTTCCTAGCCCATGACCGTCCTTGACGAGAAGTGAATAAGTTGAGCTCTGCTGGTATGAAACGTGTACCAGCCCAGCTCAGTACGTATTTGGTTCAGAATTTCTAACGTATGTACTCCGTATCTGTCATCAGGTGTAAGTGTATGTGAGTGTGTACAAAACCGCCCAAACAAAATCTATAGACGATTGCGTGTGCTATATACTGTATGTAATACTCCGTACATACAGTACTAGTAATGCATTGGTTCGGTTTTCAACAAAAAAAAATGCATTGGTTCTCCTTGTCAAAAAAAGTAATGCACTGGTTCTTTGCCAGCAGCAACAGTTGAATCTATGACAGAAAATACTTGTATGCTCGAACAAACTATGTTTTGCATTAAACTCTTTCAAATTTGAAGAGAGGAGATAATATGACGTAATATACGAGAACCATTCTCCTACAGGATCTCTAACCTGTGTGTGATTTCCATGTAACGTCATGTGTGAGTAAGTATATAAGGTTCCACATTGTGTACAAATTGCCGAAACAAAATCTATACTGTACATTTGAAAACACAAATACAACTGCCTTTTGGAATGCCTACATGTTCAAACCAATCCTGGTTTGCATCGGATTCTTTCAGAGAAAAGTAGAAAATTGGACAAGAGATATAGAGCCATTCTCCAGCAGGATCATGCATGCTGAATCACTTCTCAAAGGTGACAAGGAAGAGATATAGCACAAAAGAAAAGAGAGGAATAAACACGGATGGGACAAGCTACCCCACAGGGGAATCGCATAGACTTGCCACGGAGACCAACACCAAAGGGATTCTTTATTTCAGGCAGCCCAATTATTCAGGGCAGCACCAACAAAAGGTAAGATCCGGCATACAAATCTTAATACACCCCCACAACCAACTCTATCAATCAACTGGTACATAAAAGGGATAATCCGACTAACGTCTGTCTAAGGTAATATAATACATTAGCCGAGCACAATATCCGATGGTAGACATAGAAATTTCCTCTAGCAGCCACACATTTTTTTGCATGCGAGCTCACTTTGCATACATTTTTCGAGCTCGGGTAATTCTGTATATGATGTGGACGCTTTCAGCAAGCACAAATACAAGCGATGCTGGCTGAGACAGTCCACCGTCAAAGAGAGCATGGTCGACCTTCACATCCCCAGCTCCGAGAGAAGTTTGCGCCACCTAGGAGTCTCCTCGTCAAATATGTAGGTCAGTTTTGAAACCAGGACTCCGCTGCCACCAATCTGCAGTTCCAACAACAACGCTATGTTAAGTGTACCAATACCATATGTGTTCTAAAAACAAGTTCTTTATGAGGTCTGACATCAAAGTCGTTCTACTGTCCAAAGATCAAATCTGGGTTCAAACTTTGCAGGCCATGGCCAATAGGCATCTCCCAGGCAGTTTTTTTTTTTTAAAACGGAGGTAAGAAAAAATGAACTCAAATGCTTAACGTCCCGCCCGACCCCAGTTGGTGACTTCCATTGGGAGACCACCCACAAACACCATTCCTTGACCGACGAAAACTTGGCTAGATCCTAGATAGTTCGATTTATCAACTTTAACCACAAATTTTGATGCAAACCACTTCTTACTGGTTCTCATTCAGATGTACTGTTCGCCAACTGAATACAAATTTTACATTTACGGATCAGGATATATTCTCCTAGTGCCCACCAGGTTCCTGGTTCTCGTGGCATCAATGAACTCAAGTGCTTAACGTCCCGCCCAACCCCAGTTCGCGACAATTGGGAGACCACCAAGAACCACCATTCCTTGACCGAAAGAAAACTTGGGTAGATCCTAGATAGTTCGATTTATCAACTTTAACCACAATTTTTCATTCAAACTGCTTCTAACTGGTTCTGATTCAGAAGTACTGTTAACCAACTGAACACAAAATTTTCATTTACGAATCAGGATATATTTTCATCTACGGTTCCTGGTGGTAATCAATTAATTACCCCAGGAGTTGAAAACACGGTGTTGATTGCAGCAAGAAAGTACACAAGTATATACATTGTTACAAGAACAGGTAACAGTTGCACACTTATAGCTGCTAAATGGAGCTTACTCTAGGATTTAAAAACATACTCTTTGTGTGCACCATGGCAAACCCATTTTGCTAATAACATAGATAATTTACTTACTTAGAATAACTGTCTGCCTCAAACACCAGATTAAATAGTTGCCCTACGAATAAATAGTTGCCAACGGGAAACTGCTAAGAGGCAAAGGTTTCCACAGAAAAGCAAGAGGTAAATAGCTTACAGATCTCAGTTGCTGAATAGACTTGTAAAGCTTCTTTTGTGGAACTACTATATTAATAGCATAGTAGTCCACAGCAACGTTGCCATCAAGACTGCAATACACTGGACTTATAGTTGGGCCCTGTTCACATCAAGACGGAGTAAATGAAATCGTAAGCTTGAGTTCAAGAGGTAATAATTTATCTCCAAATTTAAAATATTACAGTATATATTAGCAATCAAGAGCAAAGCTTTTTATACTAGTTTGCAATGCATGATCAGTTTAATTTGAAGGAACCAAAAGTCTACAAGACTAAAATTATTATTCATTTATTTGGCTCAGTCAAAGGATGTAAGACAATGTGCAATTTTGAATGATTTAAGTAAAATCAATTGAATCACTACTGATTTAGCTGTAGTGTATCTAACCATCGAAAGACAAAAGATGGGGTCCAATTGACAATAAAAAAAATCTTTTTTTCCTGGTCTCCGTCTCTATGTGTGAATTTAAAATTCATCTCAGGTCTCCATCGGTAGCATTCAGTGTATCAGATAGGAAGTGGTTTTTTAATCCTTCGAACATGACCAACAACCTGTTTTTCTGGTCTGAAACAATACTTCGGTTTGGTGCACTGTATGGAACTTATTCATGGGATCCTTTGAATCGCTTTTTCCATACACTGCAAATGTTCAGTGTTCACATATTGTCATGATTAACATTACAGACCCCAAGAAAAGAAACATATGGGTTGTTTATTTAATGGGCACGGGCCATAATCATGCAAATTAATAAGATGCAGATGTTAGAGGTGCTACAAACGTATAAAGAATACAATTATATTTTCAGCTATGATACTAGACTGTATGAGTATAATAAACATAACTCTATTGAAGCAATAGTGACAAATTCTCTCCAAAACTTTAGCAACAGTACCTGTAATCCACATAATGATTTTTGGCCAAGAACTCTCTCTGCCACTTCTTCTGCACTATTGCCCCTCATGTTTGCTGTTACCTTATATGATAAAAGGTATACTAAGTTAAGAAATTAATCCAGCATAATGTAACACACAGCTGTAAGGATTTTATTGGTATACTAAGTTAAGCAAGTAATCCAGCACAATGTAACATAAACTGTGTAAAGATTTACCATTATCTTGCCAGATGCTGCGAGATGAGCCTCTAGTCTTTCAAGCATCTCATGTGAAATCTCCAATGCACCTTCTCGTCTGTTCAGAGATTTCCTACTTGCTACAAGTGCAGCCTGTATAGTGTTGGACACGTAATAAAATGAGCATGAGTTTTCACTTTTAAAAATGAGACAACAATTGGAAATTTGTGAGCCTGTGCCTGTGTGTGAGAGCTTACCTGGCTCTCCAAAATTACTCCACCCTCAATTTCCTTCAAGTTATTTTCGCGCAAAGTCGTTCCACTACTCACGAGATCCACAATAACATCAGCCATACCCATCTAAATGGAGAAAAACGAATTAGTAACATGCAGTACTCTTAGTAGACTCTCAATAGATTGTGTCCTGCCCCAACTTACAAATAAGTTACTAGAGACAATATGCCAATATACCAGGGTGGCAAAGACAATTCCAGTATACATTGCCATGTGAACAATCAAGGCTTACATCTATGGTAATTTACATCCGTTCATATACAGTACTCATACAGCTTCTTGTAAAACTGCTATCACAATTAACAAATAAATAAGAAATGAAAAAAATGACCTTCTATCATAAGTGACAAATTATGTCTAAATGTTAGCTCTTGAGTTCTCTTAAGACATATAAAGAGAAGAAGTGGTGGGATATAAATGGACAACCCGCGACATTTTGCCATCCAAATTAGCAATAATACATGAAATAATCAAATATAAAGGGAGGAGTGGGGAATCACAAGGAGGGATGGAATTAATAAGAAAACTGAACAAATAAAAAGAGAGCAATCTCACAGCAGGATATGACTCGAGAGCACCATCGCCAGCTAGAAACGAAACATGCTTGAAACCTTTTTCTTTCAAAAACTTGGCACCTACCTGCAGCAAAATACATAAGCCAATGATCAACAAAGCAGCGTCGAAGAGGAACAGACTTGAAAAAATTTAAGTTTATTCATGACCATACATATCCAAATCCTGTAACGACCCGCATTGGTCTTTCTTCTGTCCACTGGGGCATATTTACCAACTCCTCTAGAGTATTTATGTTTTGAAAAATACCTTCCTTTGGTACCTGGTCACAGCACAATTTGACTTGTTCAGATGAGCTTCAGTAAAGTATGTGAACGTAGCACTAATAAATGCGCTGGGACACAATACCATACCGCAAGGGACAAGCGACAATGTCCGAAGTCGAGAGCATCATGAATAATAACTAAATCGTCATTGCCCTGTAACAGAAAATCTTAAATACATACCAGCATAGATCATAGGAAACTAAAGGTATGCACAAACTGGGGTCAAAGATTAACATTATTCCTCGGAAACTTACATGCCCGATTTCACTGATTATGTCATAACCCACAATGCCAAGATCAAGATCCCCTGAACACAGTTTACGAACAATATCCGTGGGCCTCTGAAGCCAAACCTCCAAGTTTGGCATCTGCATAAAAAAGCACATATCTATTAATAACTCTCTTTGTTTCACAATACTTCTTCAAACAGGAAACATTATAGCAGTATACATTCCTGTAGATTAACTAGATATATGCAGATTTTACAGTTCAGCGACGGATATAACTCTATTATGGGCGTGGAAGTTTTTGCATGCAACTTATAGCTGGCTACTACATGACATAAAAGGATTAGCAGGTCGTTGATGGAATGCAGAATCACAGATAGGTCAGATCACACAGAAGGCCTAACATTCCACCCTGAAATCTTCAGACACTCCAACAGGTGTGAAGATGCAGGCTCCATATCTTCTTATTTTTACTCCTTGATTTATCAGTACTATCTACACGTAAATGGTGAAAACAAACGCATAAACGCCACACCGAGAATTTAAATGCTTTTTCTTGAGTGGTTCGTCAGTGTAGATAGTACTACTACTATCTACACATAAATGGTGAAAACAAACGCAGAAACGCTACCCCAAAAAATTAGATGTATTTTCAGTGGTCACCGGGGAGTGCTTGTACGATTCTAACAAAAGTGAAATCTTTACCCATCATACCCAAGTTGATATTCACTAATATCAGCAGAATACAGGCGTCTTCTATCTGGGCACTGCTCTGCTCTTGCACAGGTGTTTATTCAGCATGAAACCTACTAGTGTTGCATACAAGCAAATAATGCCACAGAGACAAAAATCCAGGGAATGTCCTAGGGTGTTTTCAGCCTCTGCTTCTGTCGCACGGCAATGGAGAGACGATGGAGGGGTGGATAAGTCACTCACCTGCGGGATGTCAGCGACGTACTGCCGCGGGTTCGACTGGATGACGGTGAGCTGGCAGCTCTGCAACCCACGAAACAAGAGAAACAGAATCAGCGATAGCCATCACAAAGGAGACAGAGTAGAGCGAGCATGGCATGGGGGTCGAGGTTTGGGTTGGGCGGTTACCTTGAGGAGGTCTCGGGTTAGGTCGGACATGCGGCCCTTGCTGGCGATCCCGAGGCGGACGGCCGTGCGGTCGGCCGAGAGCGGCGCGGCCGCCGCCGGTTGAGGGGAGACCGCGGTCGCCGCCGCGGCCCGCGGGGCGAGGAGACGGGTCCCCGCCGCCAGCGGGGACGGCGAGGGCCGGACGCGGAGGGTGGAGGAGGAGGGCGGGGGAGACGGGGAGAAGAGGTAGGGCGCGAAGTCCAGGCGCGCGCCCAGCATCGCCGACATTCTCCGGCGCAGGGGATTGCGGCGGCGAGAGGGAAGGGAGTGGAGTAGGTAGGTGGGTGGGGGGGTTTAGGGAGGACGGGGACAAGATAGACGGTGGGGCTCGGCGGCGAGGGGCGAAGGATGGCCGTCCGTTCTTGCCGTCGATGTGCGCATATTCGCGGTTCATTTTGGTCTCCAGCGGGCGCGTGGAGGGCCAGGTGGCTCGCCGTGTACGCCACGTAGGACGGAGAGGAGCGAAAGAATCATTATTTCTAAGTTTTATTTTAAAAATAGTGACTCCAAATTTTTCCGTGTTCTGTTCTACACAAAACCAGATAAGCTTGGAAATACTCGAGATGAGAGACCCATGGAAACATGCTTCTTGAGGGCTAATCGTCGAGTTAGCTTTTCTCGATTGTTTATCGGTTTTGGAAAACTGTTAGCTCGGAATAGGAACTAGTATTTCATGACATTTCACATGTTTGTGCTATGGTCGAATGGCGACCGATCCCACCAGCGAATGTCGATGACAACCTCTTTCGGTCGGCATTTGATGGTCCTCTACTACCTCCAGGCTCTCATGCCGATGTGGATGCCCTTCAACTCCGATGCACTAGGTTCTCGCCTCCCTGTCCCAAGTTGTCGTGTCCCCGGCGACATCGAGGTTGGCTGCGTCGATTTCGTTCGTCACGCTGGAGATGGAGCGGAACCCGAATGCTTCTCCTTAGTTGTTGTTCTGGAGGGTTTTGATGGTCCTAAATACAAAACGTAAGGGCTTTGACGTAACTTTCAATCTCCTGATAGCCTTATCTGTCACATGTAACCCCTGTGTGTGTGTGTTTTATACGTGTAACACCTGTGTTGACCATTAATGAAGTTGTCGCTACTTCGAACCGATAAGCATAATCGTGTAGGTTCTCTAGCCTAGTCATCATTTGGGTTCTTTGTATCTGGACACATTGCCGCAATGGCTCTCAGACAAAACATGCTGCACCAAAACAGCATTACGAAGTACTGCCATCCAAAGTAGCACCTGTGAGCACAACAGTATTGTACTGTGTATGCGTCACATCGACTATACATAATGTACCATATCTTCATTTCTTTTGGCTATCGTTGCAAACTTCCATGCCGCCGCATATTTGACAGCAAGCTTTGATTTTGACGTACAGTCGAACACTTTTTCCAACATCGAAAGGGTGTGCAAAATTTCATACAAATTAGTTTCTTGAAATCATGCAAAAATAATCAGTTGTCTGGGAATTTTTTTTGTACAGTATGATATTTTAGCAAAGATTACAATTTAGTTGAAAGAGATATTAAGCTGAACTGATAGAGGGAGTTTTTCCTAACCCAAAATGTTGTACACAGTGGCGGAACCAGGAATTGAGACGAGGGGGGTGAACAGTAAAACGTGTGCCACCGGCGATTTTTTTTTTTGACAACACATTGTAATCCATAATTGTACAGAAGCACAAGTATGAACTGACTACAAAGAACAAAAAATGTACATAAAAATAGTGATGCATTTTGATAAGAAGATAGTACCATTAAGTTGAATCCATGTTGGCAAGACGAAAGTGTCGAGGAAGATGACCTCTACCATCATTGTAGGAATGAAAACGCAGCATAATCTTTTTACTATCAATTTTTGTAACTACCTCTAAGATCATTGTAAGATTGGTCTGCGAACTCGGCAATGACATTTGCTATATCAAAGATTTCAGCAGCATTTGCTTTTAGAGTATCCTGAAACACAGAAATCAAAGATTGAGTATTTTGCTACAAGCAACTTCATGAACAAGAACAATAGCTTATGTAGCATGATCTAATATAAAGTAGACCATGAAGATTGAGTATTTTTGCTACAAGCCTATAGCAATCCCTGACGAAAATATGTAAAAGAGGAAAATAGCATGCTCTTTCCTGCAATTCGAGACGATGTTGCAGCTGCCGCTGCCCGGCAGTGGATCGAGCAGGAGGCGGCTGCTGGCGATGGATCGGGCAGGGGGCGGCGGCTGGCTGCGGATCGAGCCGGGGGCGGCGGCTGGCCGCGGATCAAGCAGGGGAAGGTGGCTAGCGATGAACGAGGATGTGCAGCGAGAAGCGGCTGGCGGCGATTCCGGCAGGGAGTAGCGGCGAGCTACCGACGGCGGATCGGGGAGATGCGGAGGCACGGAGCGAGCTGCGCGAGTGGGGAATCAAAGGCTGGAGGGGAGTGGAACGACCGAGCGACCTCGTCTGGTCGAGACTCTAGCGAATCAGTAATTTTTTTCCTTCTTTTACACGTATACTATCCTAAAATACCACATACGCACAGGTATATGTAAAAAATCCACCGGATCGGAGGGGGGGCGGCCGCCCCACCTCGCCCCCCGGGTGGCGCCGCCCCTGGTTGTACATAACCATCTATTCTATCTAATCGGATAGCGGAATCCACCGCTTTAAACCTCAAAAAATAAAACACATTCTTAGCTGAACGTTGATATGCGCTTTTACTGTGTCCATGATTGCTATGCTTTCAATTTCCACTCCTTCTAGTGTATTGCCGTGCAAAGAAGTCGACAATTTCACATGGAAACGTAGATACGAATTAAAACAACATGTATCAACATTTGCTTCTCTGGTCTTTTGTTGTGGAATATCAAATGTGCCAACCCAACAACTTTTGCATTATTTTGATTTGTATAGTCAAAGAAATGCCTCACGGATTTTCGAGGAGCTCTTGGGCCACTCCTCTAATTGAGTGATTATTATATCAAGAAAGACATGCAAATGTTGAACAAATATAAATCCATCTTACACCTAGTTGAGGTTTGTCCCTACTATAAAATGTAATCTCTCCTATTCCTTAAACGTCTCTTTTGTCAAAACCATTCAGATACATGCTTACGTAGTAAGTTTGTCATATCCTTACTACCTTTCCTCTTGTGAGTTCCATCGGATTTGTAGGAGGGAGAATATGCCGACCATTTTGTGTCGATGATGACCTCTTTCGGTCGGTATTTGATGGTCCTCTACTACCTCCATCAAATTCGTGCTCGACAGTCCTGACCATTTTGTGTGGATTACTCCCAGCCTATGGTTTTACAATTGCTCAACCAACGGGTCAAAGTTCTTGCAGATTCGATTCCACTCAACCTACCAAGTTATTTAGAACTACACCTTTGAACATAAACTCCTCAACGGTTTTTTGCCTACGTGTATGAGTAACAAGTGACATAGTTTCAAGGTAAGAATGCACACCCCACCCTACTCGTCCAGCAAGTCGAAACCCATATACGCCGAGGTATTAAATTCGAGATTTTCCGAATACCGAAGTGTCGGGAATCAAATTTGCTCGAACTTTGTTTTTCTCAAATTTCCCGTCCAGAAATTTCGAAAAATCTCGGACGCCCATCCTGAGTTTAGTAGGATCACCCCTACGCCAACACTGACGCCAAAACTGGAGCCGAGCAGATCCTCTGCACCATATCCTGGTCGGGACAGACACAATCATCGTCGACGGACGGCCACGGGCGCCGCGCCCACCGGCCACCGCCGCAGCGCCGCACACGTCCCGGGACCCCTCCACCCACCTCCCCCACCGCCGTTACAAAAACGCCGAAGTCGAAACACAGAGAGAGAGAGGCCCAATCCAAGCGTTGCACTTGCAGTTGCAGGCTGCGCGGCTCCGATCCCTCCTCTCCTCTCCTCTCCTCCCTCCCCCACCACCTCGCGCCGCAAATTCCCGTGGCGCCTGAGCCACGGCAGCGACGCCAAAAGCGCAAGCCTCCAAACACGCCTCGCCGCGCCGCCCACCCGGGCACGCATCCCAACCGCTCTTCTCCCTCCGGCCTCCGCCCCCTTTCGCCATTGGCGCGTGCCCGTCCGGTCCCACCCGCGACTCTCCGGCGCCGGACCGGCGGCAGCGAAACCCTAGAGCCAGGACCGTCGGTCGTCCTCGTGGTGGTTTCCATGACGTCGTGCGGGTGCCTGGTGGTCGAGAAGGTGGAGGACGGCGGCGGCGACGCGGCCAGGGGGAAGGCGAACGGGAACGGGAGGGCGCCGCGGGCCGGGTGCGCCGCCGGCTCGTGCGCCGCTAAGGGGGCACCCCCGCGCTCCGAGACCATGTTCCCCATCTACGTCATGGGCAGCTCCCGGGGGCGGGCCGTGCTCGACCCCGCCGCCGCGGGGGACCCCATATGGGAGGCCGTCAAGGCCGAGGCCAGGGCCGAGGTGAGACCACGCTCCGTCTGGGCATCCCTCCCGATATTCTCTTATTACTTCTGTCGAATTTGATCGCGGTTCCATTCTTGGCACGCTAACGGTGGATTTTTGTTCCGGGTGACGAGAAAGATTCGATCTTTGGGTGTTAAATTTCTTGATTCAGTCGACTGAATATTGGTTTCCCGGTGGCAGCTTTGTTCCTTCGAGTTGGTTTACACTCATAATATGTATCCGCCCCACGAATTTTGCTGACAGCACAGACATGTATGGCTCCCTTCCAGTGGCTGAGTGAAGCGCTAAGCTTTTCAGTTTGACAGCGCTATCAATTGGTCCTGAACTTTTATTGTTTCCATATATAAGTATAGTTTAGTCTGGTAAAGATGCTGCTTCCTTTCTAGTGCTATTGACTTCTTCTCGTCCTGAATTAGTTAGTGTTAGTAGTTGGGGATAGTTCAGTTTAGCGAGAGTAGTTTATGTAGGCAAAAGTGCAATCAATTGAAACTGAGTATGTGATGTGAGCTACAAGCCTCCATCGGTTCGTTTATATGTTGTGACCTCCGAGGGACAACTCTCGAAAAGGAAAACATTTCAGGCTACCTACACACGATGATTCTGAAATCTGATTGTGGTATTAAGGTGCACAAAACCTGATTGTCGTATAGTATAGTTGAGACATCCTCCGTTCCTAAATGTAACATGTCTTAGATATTTCACTATAGATTACATACGTTGAAAATGAGTGCACCTACCCACAAAAATGTGTCGTTCAGTTTGCACAAAGTAAACATCTTATAAGACAGGACGGAGGGACTCGTTCAGTTTGCACAAAGTAAGTAATTATGGAGGGAAAAGTACAATTAATTCAAATTGTGATGTGAGAGCTCCCCTTCGTTTATGTGTTGTGACTTCTGAGGGCAATTCTGAAAACAAGGGAACATTTCAGTCAAATTACATTTCATGACCCTGAAATCTGATCCGTATAAAGTTTTGTGAACACAAATAAGACTCAGGATCCGAAACATTTATGGCCAGCCAACCTTTACCATGAGTTACATCCGACATCTGAAGATTTATGCATGCAATTTGATTTGAACTGTTGACTTTTATACTGTTACCGCCTTATTGCAAAACACCATATCATGTTACTCCTAGTTTTACCTGATGTCTGACGGCAGTTTTCACATTTGGCAGGCAGAGAAGGAGCCTATTTTAAGTAGCTTCTTGTATGCAAGCGTATTGTCTCATGACTGTCTGGAGCGGGCGTTGAGCTTCGTCCTTGCAAACAGGCTTGAAGATCCGACGCTGCTTGCAACTCAGCTAATTGACATTTTTAATGATGTCATGATGCACGACGTAGATATACGTCGTTCCATTCGCCTCGATGCACAGGTGAGTGCGCCGTTGTCTTGTTGAGGCATCGCGTCCTCTGCGTGCATGTTCTGTATCATTCCAGTAATGGTCTCTTTGTTCAAATTTAGGCCTTCAAAGGCAGAGATCCTTCATGTGCACAATATAGCTGGGCCCTGTTATATCTAAAGGTATGTGATTGCTATGTTACTACCATATTGCCAGATGGTCTAGGTACTGAGAACATGGTGGTTGTTTTTACTTAGTATAGCTTTATTCCAGTTTTGATGGTACTCCTACATTATCTAATATTTCTAGACATAAATGACCATGAATTCTAGTTACCCTATCATTAATATCTGTAGAAGGCAACTAGACTCATGTTGCTTGCAAACTGCTTCAGGGTTACCATTCGTTGCAGTCGTATAGGATAGCTCATGTACTATGGAACCAAGGGCGTAAAGTTCTGGCGTTGGCACTGCAAAGCCGTATTAGTGAGGTGAGCCTTAATCTCTTCAGATGCATTTTTTGTTTAAGCATACCTTGTCTGTTGGAGTAACCTTTGCTATCATATTCCTTTCAGGTTTTTGCAGTGGATATACACCCAGGTATGTCATTTATGCAACATAGTGTCTGTTCGGAATCTAATCTTTCATCATTTTTGAGTATAGAAGCATTGCTCATGTTTTCATAATTTTCTGAACATTGCTTTGATACGAGGCTGTGATTATTTCATTTATCGATTTAGAAGTATCAAATTCTTGAATATAATCCGAGATCCGATATAACCTCATAGTCAGATAATGTTTAGTTGTCGGATCTGACTTGCCCAAAAAGTATTGCAGGGTTGTTTTTCTTTTGATTTTTAAAAACTGAATCTTTCATTTTGAGTGGTTATTTTGTTATGCTTCGGTATTTTAGTTCATGTCTTAAACATTTCTTATTGCTAAATCTGCAGCTGCTAAAATCGGGGAGGGAATATTGTTGGATCATGGAACAGGTCTAGTCATTGGTGAAACTGCTGTTGTTGGCAATTGGGTTTCATTAATGCAGGTGCAACGCATAAACCAGTTCTTGCCACTTCTAATTCTGAAATAAAGCATTACTTTTCGAAACAATTCTGAATTCTGTCCGCAATTTACCTTATTTTCCTTCTTGCTTGACTGTTAGCTGTTTCCAGTATCTATGTTGATATAGTTACAATTTTTTTAATAATTGAATATTTCTTTTGTAAGTTCTGATATACTGCATAAATAGACTAACTGTGGATAAGTATCTTATACACACACGATGTTTTATTCTGTTGGTGAATATTTTTTCGGACTGTAAATCATCCAATTCACATAAGTTGAATATATAGAGGCTCCAGACATTTCAACTTGTGCTGTACCAGATAAGAGAAGTACAGTTAGGAAAACAAAAGGGTGCTTGTTTTGCACTTTGTTACCAGCTTACCAATGCATATTTTCCTTCAAATTTCTGAAATCTTTTGACACAATTGTAGATCTCCCTCGATCTAAATAAACATATACCCTAAGATTGGTGTTCTACCATATTTATGTGTGTTCCCATGCTGGTTTGTTTTTGGTCAAAAAATTAATTATAGAAGATTCCTAATTGTTCTTTAGGGAAAGACATAGCAAGAATGGAAGTTCACCAGCTTACCAGGTAGGCCTTTGCTACAGGGTGTTACGCTTGGAGGTACTGGCAAGGAACATGGAGATAGGCACCCCAAGATCGGGCAGGGAGCTCTTCTTGGAGCTGGTGCTACTATCCTCGGCAACATAACTGTAGGCGAGGGTGCCATGATTGCCGCTGGTTCCCTTGTTTTAAAGCATGTACCTCCCCACAGGTGAGAAAGAAGTTAGACTGTACATTTATATGTTTACAGGATAATGCTGCAATTCCAAATTTAATTAGGGATATGGTCATTTGTAGACTTGATTTTTCATTTCATTCTCGCAATGCGATTTCCTAGAAAAGAGAGCAAGCACGAAGAAGGCATGGTCTGAACGCTGTTGTTCAGTGTATGATGTACTGTATCTGCTTACTAATTGACCTAGTGGATGTACACCTTGCACATTTCCTACAAAGGGGCAATTATAAGCATTTCGAATTTCCAAAGGAGTGTGCTTTAGGATACTTTTTTCTATGGTCATCTAGTTTCCCTTCAAGTAGCTTGACTTAATGAGGCCTAGTTATGTTTATCTTTAGTAAAAAGTCGTTTTAAAATTACTCTTAACCAAAATGCTGGTGGAGTGATGCTCTTATGGTTCACTTAGTCATTATATTCCCTTCTCAATTTAAACATATTACTCCCTCCGTTCTAAATTAATTTACTCAGATTTAGCACAACTTATACTAAATCTGAGTCAATTAATTCAGAACGGAGGGACTACCTTGTAGCCTGGCGGGCCTAACAAGGATACATAATATTTCAGAGTAAAGAAGATCATTAGTGGTATGCTAAAATAGAAAGGAATATATGTTTTTCCTTTGAAATGCATACACTGCAGCTTAAAGCATGTGATTCTCTATGCCTTTCCATATTCAAATGACTAATAGTCTGCATTTTGTGAATACATATTTTCTTCGCGTTTGCCTCCATGCTTATTGTATGTCGTTATCATTTCCGTCATGACTGGTTCTACACCATGATTATGTTGATTGTTGATTCTACACTATTTCCTGTGTTCAAAAGCATGGCGGTCGGAAATCCTGCAAAGGTAGTTGGCTATACGGATAAGGAAGATCCTTCTTTAAGTATGAAGCATGGTAAGCATGTGCATAAATTTTTACGAGCTGTGTTTCTAGTTTACTTTTAGCCATATGTTGTTAACCTATGTCTTTACCCTTGTCCTTTTTGAACCCAGATGCAAGGCGGGATTATTTTGAGCATGTTGCCTGTTGTTTTTCAGATGACCATAGCTCCAACGGTGAGTTTCCCATATATCTGTATCAAGTTTGAATTTTATCACCAGTCATCCACTTGCTGTTAATTACAACAACACACACAGTCTCTGCAGGAAGCACTGTGAAGTAAAACTCTGATGAAGCGGCAACGCAAGGAATGCATCCTTTAGTGTTCCTACTTCCCGGAGCAGGAGCACAAACGCCGGATCTTGGGTGGTGCACTGAGTGCTTCCCCTCGTGATCCAAGAACCCTCTTGCGCCAAGGGTGTCCTGCAGCTCTCCAGATATATTTGCCGGTGACCTTTAACTGGTGCAATAATGCGAAGATATTCTCTGTAAAACTGGAAGGAATGTTACAAGTCTTTTGTAGAGATCTGTAGCTGCAGCACTTACACCTTCGTGTAGCGCTTCTCTGAATCAACTTAATATAGTGCAATTATCACTGAACTGGTCTTTGCATTCAGAGTTTGAATCAAATTTTCGAAGGCCTAAGTAAGTAGTCGGGTCACTGGTTGCCATGTTACCAAACATATTTTGTAGAGCGATCAATCGATCTTTTGAGTGCTGAAATATGCAATTGCCATATCATAACGTACATCACTACAGGACCAGCTTCCACGTAGAATATGCAGCAGCTGGTACACGTAGTGGCGAGGTTGCCACTGCCGAGGATAATTATGGAGGCGGCAAGGTTCAAATAGGATGTTCGACGTATTGACTACTCCATCTGCTCCGTATTACTCCCTTTGTATCAAAATATAACACGTTTTGGTAGTTCAAATTTAGTTACAGAGGTAGTAGATGACATTTTTGGTCCAAAAGTGTATGTATTTAGACTTGTAACTAATTTGAAATGAAGGGAGTAGTAGACAACCTAGGTTAGGAGGGAGTTGTGTACATATGATGCTTGGCGATGGCAACCCCACACTCACTGGGCGACAGCGGCGGTTGATGGCCATGGCCGCTTTCTCATTTCTTCTGGTGGTTGTCAAGGACGCGCTTGGCTGGTATCAGCCACCTAGCAGTTTTGATGATTTTACTGTTGTTGCGCTCAAAAACCCTGGATCAGGTTTCAATCACGTTGGTTGCGCGATCATGGGCACGCTTACGTGGTTATTTGGACTACTAGAAACGATTTTGTATTTAACAATAAGATTTGCTCTTCTGTGCTTGCTAATGTTTTGAAATGTATTTCAAATTTCAACGACATTGTGCTGGTGGTCACCCCCCCCCCCCCCCCCCCCAACCCCCACGCTGAGTGATTGCCTTAAATTGGTGCAAAAAATGGTTGAAGAAAGTATAGATCATTCTCGTGATTTTATTAGGCAAGTGGTACAACACACATCTTATCTCACGTAACTCCACCATACAGCACCACCGGAGCGAGGCAAGACGATGCAGGAGGTACGAGCAACGGGAGAAAACAGACAAAAGTCCACAAGGTAGCATCTACCAAAAGGCCAAAGGTGCTACCTTGTGGCCTCTATCGTCCAACAGGGGCCCTTTTCCTCTTGCCCTGGCTTGAAAAGCGTTGTACTGTCGGCCGATACAGAAATTCACCCGAGAATGTGTAGGAGCAGCAACCCAAGTGGCCAACGGAGAGAAGTACGAATGGCATCCGCACGAAAGCTCCACATGAACATCAACAATAGCTGGAACACATCCACATAGCAAGATGCAAGCTAGTGGTTTGGGTTCAAATTGCTTTTAGTTCAAAGCTTGTTTTGAAAACTTTAAATATTCTATAAGGTACAAAAACCTAGTGGTTTTGGTTCTGTATAGTCGGATGTTTCCTTTAGGGTGGCTTGTTCTTGATGGTCCATTAAGGTGGTTGTATAAAGTTACTTATGACTATGCCTTTTTGTGAAAAATAACACAAGTTATTACAAAATAAACTTGTTGAATTAGTTTTCTTTATGTTTATGATATCTTTAGCTAGTCATATATATATATATATATATAGGGAAAATACTGTGTATGTTGCAACATTGTGGAGGTGGTAATCGGTGCCGCACATGCTGCTTTGAGATATGTGCTTCAGGGCTAACAAAACTTTCCATCTTTTCATTTTGCTATTCTGGCACACAAGTTATATATATATATATATATATATATATATATATATATATATATATATAGGACATATTCATACTACACCCGGGTGTAACTACACCCACGTGTGTTTCACACGAGTATGAAGTATCTATCATACCGGGAGGTATGTAACATGTAGTATGGAGTATATAATGTTATTTTAGTGCTATAGATACTTATTTTTAGGCAGTATGTAAAAAAATTCTACATACTTCTCTTTTGTATGCATATATATGCATATATGACGGCATTTTGAGTATATAGTGTAAAATATTAGGACAATTACAATTTTTTCATGAAACTTATTTTAGGATATCTTAGATATAGTATATTAACATACTCAAACCGATAAAGTATCACAAATACTTCCGTAAGGTGGTATATGAGACGTGGGTGTAGTTACACCCGGGAGTAGAAAGCATTTAACCTATATATATATATATATATATATATAGGACATATTCATACTACCCTCGAAGGTAACTACCCCACGTGTGTTTCACACAATGTATGGAGTATCTATCATAACATGAGGTATGTATCATGTAGTATGAAGTATATAATGCTATTTCAGTACTATAGATACTTTTTTTAGTAGTATGTAGAAAACTTCTACATACTTCTCTTTTATATGCATATATGACGATATTTCGAGTATATAGTGTAAAATATTAGGCATTTACAATTTTTTCATTAAAGTTGTTTTTGGGTATCTTAGATATAGTATACGAACATACACAAACCGATAAATTATGACAAAGTACTTCCGTAAGTTGGTATATGAGACGTGGGATAGTTACCTTTGAGGGTAGAAACCATTTTACCTATATATATATATATATATATATATATATATATATATATATATATATATATTAGTATGCCTTGTGGCTCCTATGCTAGAGGTGCTATAAAGAAAATTAAACCTTATTTTACAAAGTTAGAGTTTCCTACTTCTTGTCTAAAAAGGTTTAGGTTGGGAACTCCCTTTTTAAAAGTGTTTTTGGAGAAATGGTTTTCTTAGAAAAACCTTAGGAAGGAGTGATCCTAACCAAGCGGTTTTTTTTCCAGATGAAAAGTATGTTTGGCAAAGGCAAGTGTTGCTTGGAACAACCGGAGAAAAACAAGGATTTTGGAAAAATAAGCATGGTTCTACCTGCCACCTGACCAATTAATCAGTGCAACCACGTTACCCAGAAAAGAGACAAGCTTAACTGAAAACTTGTTTATTTTAGTATAAGGCTAACTCAATTGGCTGTAAGCGGTTCGAGACTCCTGAACTGAGATGTCTCTTGAGAAGAACAATACAAAGTGGGGGATTAAGTTCGCCTCCGGGTGCAACATTGGGTCTCTCCTCATGTGGCGGTGTGCATTCCATAGGAAACCGGATTGATACGGTCAACTCACTCGGTGCCGGGGAGATCAAGCTTACAAATGGTTTTCAACAAATCTATAAACTATATCTACAAGAGAAAACTTCTTTACAAAAGGTTTTATTTTTCAACAAAGATATAGAGGTGCTATATCTTCATGGCAAACTGCTTTTCAAAAATTAAGCCGTAGTATAAGGCAATCCCTATTTTTGACTAAACCTTAGTTGTATCTATTTTTGTTGTTACCCTAAAGGGGTGGTTCGCAAGTTCCAATATACTCATGATGACTTCGTCCCTACCTATTTGGCTTGTCCAGACTTTAAACAAGGAGAGTACACCGAGGAGGAGTACGTGCAAGACTTCGGTCCGACTCCCAGTAAGTTGTGTGTAGCGTCTTCAAGGCATGACTTGGGTCCCCTATGTTTGCTTCCTTCCGCTGATGTATCGTAGTTAAATTTCCGCCCTGCATGGCGTCTATGTACGACTTGATCATTTGACCTATTTGTGTAAGACTCTGTAATTCGGTTATATGGATGATGTAACTTTAACACCAATTCAGTTATGTAATCGTGACATGCTGATCATGGGATCGTGATTCGTTCTACATAATGGGTATTCGAAACAGCTAGTCTGGGATCCCCACATATCTACCAATAAATATAATAATATTAAAGTAGAGAAGAACATTCACACAATACCATACATACAGGCTGCTGCAAAAAAAATAAAGGAGGCATTTTTTTTTCTCTCTTCACATTTAAGGTATTTTTTTGCATCTTTTCAAGTTTAATATGTCATAAAGAAAAAATCTTTTGTGTGGAACTTAGATGTATTTTCTGATATACATTGAAAATATATAAAAATAAATAATTTGTAAAAATATTGTATAGTTGGCACTAAATAAATATTATAACCACACATTTGTTGAAAGCACAATATGAGCAAAAAATTCAGAAAGTGTAAGAGTTAAATATAAATGGGGACCCTCGCCACTCAGATCATAGGCCGGTCTTCGCTGAGCTAAATGAACAATCTTTGATGGTGGGTGAGTTGAGAGGTGCACCGAGTTTTCGGTTTGAGGCTGCATGGTTGCAGGAGGAAGACTGTGTGAAGGTTGTAGAGGAGGCATGGAATTCAACTTTTTATAATGGTCAAGGTTTAGTGGGAGAGGCGGTGAAGCATGTTGGCAGGCAGTTATGGGTGTGGGATAAACAAGTTCTTGGCGAATTAAAAACCAGAATCAAAAGAGCAAAGAAGGATTTGGAAAACTATATAAGAGGAGCGATTAACCAAATAAATGTTACACGGGAACATGTGCTGCAATACAAATTGAGTCGGTTGGATGATCAACATAATATTTATTGGAAGCAGCGTGCCCATGCTAACTGGCTTAAATATGGTGATCGGAACACTGATTATTTCCATCCGTTTGCCTCCGAGAGAAAAAGGTTGAATGTGATAAAAAAACTGAAAAGAGAAGGAGGTGGCGTTGTCGAGAGGGAGGAGGAGATATGATCTTATATCGCTAATCACTACAAAAGCTTATTCAAGTCATTTGTAGGTCCCCAAAATGATGATTTACTGCGGCATGTCACTCCAGCGGCAACAGAAGATATGAACGAGTCGTTGACTAGGGAATATGTTGAAAGTGAGGTTAAGGAGGCTTTGGATTCTATAGGCGATCTCAAAGCGCCAGGACCTGATGGAATGCCAGTCATTTTTTATAAATTTTTTTGGCAAATGATTGGGCCGACCATCAAAGGAGAGGTGCTGGGGGGTACTCAATGGAGGGCCAATGCCGATGGGCTGGAATGAGACCACGATCGTCCTTATACCCAAGGTAAAAAACCCGGAGCGTGTCTCGGAGTTTAGGCCCATTTGCTTGTGCAAAGTCTTGTACAAACTCATCTCGAAAGTCTTGGCAAACCGTACGAAGACTATCCTGCCACACATTATATTGCCTACTCAGTCTGTATTTTTTCCGGGTCGTATGATTACAGACAATGTTCTCCTTGCCTATGAGATTACACATATGATGCATAGGAAAAAGGGAGGAAGAGATGGGATTGTGGCGGTGAAGTTGGACATGATCAAAGCATATGACAGGGTTGAGTGGAGTTTTTTTGGAGAGAATGATGTTGAAATTAGGTTTTGCGGAAAGCTAGGTTAAAGTGGTGATGGATTGTGTGAGGTCTGTCACTTACCGTGTCAAGGTCAATAGGAATCTTACGGATTCTTTTGCTCTGGAGAGAGGGCTGCGGCAGGGGGATCCACTATCCCCATATCTTATTTTTTGTGCGGAGGGTTTCTCAACTCTGCTTCAGAAGGCGGAAGAAGAGGGATATTTGCAAGGAATCAAGTTGTGTGCTGATGCACCATCAATAAACCATCTTTTCTTTGCAGATGACTCACTGATTGTAATGAAAGCAAATGTTGCCAATGCGAACAACCTGAACCAGATTCTTGAGCTTTATGGATGTCAGTCAGGCCAAATTATTAATAAGGACAAATCTTCAACTTTCTTTAGTAAGGGCACTGCTGCGGGAGTGAAGCGGGCAGTCCTTAACACCATGGGTATACCGCGGGAGTCACGTAATGAAAGGTATTTGGGTTTTCCTGTCCACCTGGGTGCGTCCAAGGCAAACGAATTTGAATATTTGAAAGAGAGGATTTGGCAACGTATCCAAGGATGGAAGGAACGTTTATTGTCTAAAGCGGGAAAGGAGATTGTGATCAAAGCTGTGGCACAAGCGATTCCTACTTATGCTATGTCCTGTTTTGATCTCACCAAAACCTTGTGTGAGGAGATCAGCTCAATGATTTGCCGATACTGGTGAAATCAACAAGATGAAAAGAATAAATGTCACTGGATCAGTTGGGAGCAAATGACACTTTCTGAACATGATGGGGGCATGGGCTTTCGGGACCTGCATAGTTTTAATATGGCCATGTTGGCTCGTCAGAGTTGGAGATTACTACAAACACCTGATTCTCTTTGTTGTATTGTTCTTAAAGCTATGTACTTCCCGAACTGCTCGATTTTAGAGGCATCGGCTAAACCAGGAATGTCATATACATGGAGGAGTATTCTTAAAGGACTTGAGTTATTGAAAGAAGGAATTATATGGAGAGTGGGATCTTGTGAACAAATTGATGCATGGAAGGACCCATGGATTCCAAGTGGTACTACTCGTCGTGTTCGCACACCAGATGAGATGGATGAACCTGTAATGGTGTCTGATTTGATCGATCCAGTCACGACACAATGGGAGGTGGATGTGTTACAGGCTCTTTTTGATCCTAGAGATGTCCAAGAAATCCTCAAGATCCCAATTCGGAGTGGTATGGATGACTGTGTTGCTTGGTTCTTTGATAAAAAAGGAATGTTTGCTGTTAAATCAGCCTACCGTCTTGGTGTTGATCTGCGAGAAAAAAAGCGTAATACGGATACTAGGACGTCAAGTACTCCTGTTACGTCGCCTAGCTGGGACAAAATCTGGTCGCTAAAGCTACCAGGAAAGGTTAGGGTGTTTCTCTGGCGCCTCACTCACAATAGTTTACCTCTAAGATTGAATGTAAAGAGAAAAGAGTGGAGCTGGATACAATATGCCCCATGTGCAATCGCTTAGATGAAGATGGGGGCATTTTTTTTTCTGAAGTGCAAAAGAGTGAGGCAAGTGTGGCGGAAGTTGCTTCTGGAGGGTGTCCGGATTCAGCTCCTGGATGCACCCAATGCCCGTGTGATGATGGAGCTTTTATGTGATTTACCAAAGCAAAAACGAGATCTGGCTGGTATTCTTCTATGGGACTGGTGGACAGTAAGAAATAAAGTTTGTGCTGGAGAGAAGGATAAAACTACTGCAGAGGTGTGCAATATCATTCAGAGCCATCTCCTTGAATTCACTCAAAATGGAGTCTCTTTGAATTTTGACCGACAGGGCGGAGCCGACTGTTGCCCATCCGGCAACGCTGCATTGGAGTATGCCCCTTGCTGGGAAGGTAAAGATTAATCTCGATGCGGCATTCCAAGAGAGATCCAGTGATGGTGCTTGGGGTTTTATTGCAAGGTCGGAGAACGGTGATGTTGGAGTTGCTGCAGGCAAACTGAGGCACCTGCGCGATGCACTCCAAGCGGAAGCTGAAGCTTGTTCTGTTGCGGTCGAAGGTGCGACTGCGCTAGGACTTCACAGGGTTATATTTGAATATGATTCCCAGGTTCTAGTTAAGGCCCTAAAGTCAAATTCTCATGAGCTTGCTGAAGTTGGTGTTCTCTTGCGTGAAATAAGGAGCAGCTGTATTACCTCCTTTGATTTTTTTTGAGTTCAACTTCTGCCCACGGAAATGTGTCGGCCCAGTGGGGACTGGGGTGTGCAGAGCCCACTCTCCCTAGGCCTCGCACGGTGACAGATCAGACGAAACGACTAAGGACCAAGCCACCGCTTAGAGAGACCCTCGAGAGGAAAATCTCTTGAGGGACTGAAGAGGAAGCGAAGGCCTGAAGAGGACCTGCGCTTCAAGAGACTCTCCCGAGGTCCACCTGCCTGGAGATAAGTCAACAGAAATCCCTCCACATGCCACTTTGGCCATGTGGAGAAGCTTCGCGGCCAAGGAAATGATGCAGGGCGCACATGGCCTCTGCAGTGGCCGCAGAAGTGACGCGAGCACTCCAATTACCATTCTGGTGATAAAGGAGTCAATAAAGTTGCGCCGCCTACGACAGGACAGCTAGGACTTTCCTCTCTGGTGATAAAGCGACTGGACGGCGCAACGATCCAAGAAGATCGTCATCGTGGGCTCCACCACGATCACTGCAGCCCACTTGAGTCGTTCTGCGTGGTCTGCAGCCTGTCGGCCACCGTGCCCAACTTTATCGCAGATGGACCGCGTTTATGGAAGATTCAACAACGGTTGACTCCAACTCCTCCTCGTCACTGACATGCGGGAGCCCACCTTGGGCGCCCTGCGGAAGGAAGACGCACGTGGAGCCTATAGAAGGGGGGAGAGCTCCACCGTAGCGGGGGGTCGGCCAATTGCTTGCTAAACACTTGAAAACCCTAGTCCAGCTAGTAGAATAGCCTTCGGCTTGAGGAGGAAGATGACCATTGTGTCCCCCTCCAAGCACGAACTGCCTCAAGAGAGCCTTCGGCAAGCTCAATTGTACTGTACCTCTGCAGTGCAATACAGACAAGAAGGAGTAGCGGTGTTACCTCCTCCTGAGGGCCGTGAACCTGGGTACGGGTCGGTGTTCATCTCTGTCGTGGGTGTTCCTCTCCAGGCCCGGCGAGCACCGTCATCGTGCCTCTCGAGAGTCGCTTGACCTCCGTGTTCAATCCCCTTTTCGAACTACTCTTCAAGGTGTGACCACCCCTGTTCCGAGGGAGTCACTACCCGACATTTGGCGCGCCAGGTAGGGGATTGAGGCGCGTCAACGAATTTCGAGCCGCCTCCGCACCATGGCGAACACCCGCGCTACTCGCGCCGCCCGCGCCAACAGACGCGCACCTGAAGGAGCTCGCGCCGCGCCCGGCGCCACAGCCACGCGCGGACGACGGGGACGACCCCGCCATGAAGAGCGCGCCAAGTCAGGCCCTCATGTGGAGGATCCCGAGCACAACTCCGAGCACCAGGAGGACGCGCAGTCGTCGCACCCGACGCAGCGCGCAAGCGGCTCCGGCCCAGGGAGGACGGACCCTGCGCCGCACACCTCTCTTCTTATGGCGCAAGAGATTCTCCGCTACCAGCCTACCGCTGAGGCTCACGAGCAGTGGCTGGAGCGCCTCAACCACCTCATCGGCATCACCACGACTCGCCCCGCTCCGTCGCAGTCCGCCGTGCACCCCTCCCTTGCAGGCATGGCTGCGCCTGACGCGCCTCCGCCTCCACCAGGGCCCGCACCGGCCGCGACACAGAGGGCTGCCTCCCACGTGTCCTCGCCTCACGACTGCCTTATCGTGTAGCGCACTGCGCCAGGGGCGCGCGTGGGAATGGAGCTCCAGCGCAACCGCCAGAACCGACTCGTGGAAGAAATCGGCCAAGCGGGCCATCAGAACCGCAGCGCGCTGCAGCACGGGGTCGCCGCGTACGCCACAGACTGCATGGCGTTCACCCGCTCTCTGCGCCGCGTGGTCTGGCCCCCAAAATTCAGGCCGGCTCCCCAAGGGCTACGACGGCTCCAGCAACCCCATTGAGTTCTTGCAGCTCTACACCACCTCCATCCAGGCGGCAGGCGGAGACGACAAGGTCATGGCCAACTGGTTGTCCCACGCGCTTCGCGATTATGCGCTGTCGTGGCTCCTGAACCTCTCCGAGGACTCTGTGAAGTCTTGGGAGGAGCTCTGCAAGCAGTTCGTCTCCAACTTCAAGGGGACGTACGAGCGCGCGCTCACCCACAACGACCTGCGCGCTGTGGTGAAGAAGAAGGATGAAACCCTCCGCAAGTACATCCAACGCTTCAGCCAAGTGCGCAACAAGATCCCGAACATCCCCGACACCCAAGTCATCGCCGCCTTCCGCGAGGGCGTCACGAACAACAGGATGCTAGAGAAATTGGGTATCCACGACAAGCTCACCTCTATGGTGAAGTTGTTCGACTTGGCCGACAAGTGCGCCAAGGCTGAAGAGGGACTCCTCTTCGTCAAAATGTCCTCGCGAGGGGACGACCACGCTTAGGGGTCCAGGAGCCAGAAGAAGAAGGAGGAGCCCAAGCGCAAGGCCACCGCGGTCCTCGCGGCAGAGCCTGACGCCAAAGGCACCCGCAGGGACTCTCCCGAGCCTGGGGAGAGAAAGGACGACCATCGCCCATTCTGCATCTACCACAACAGGCATGGTCACTCTACAGAGACCTGCTTCGACCTCAAGATACTGAGCAAGGAGCGCAAACAAGCAGAGGGCAGCGGCAGCCGCGGTCGAGGCCGTGGCTACCGCGGAAGCGGGCGCAAGGGCGGCTACCAGAAGCTATCCGACAATCAGGCCAATGCCGCGGAGAAGAACGGCAACTCCCTGACGAGGAAGATGGGGGCTACCAAGCTCCGAGAGGCGCCATTGCCTGCATCCTCGGTGGGGCACAGGCGCCAAAATCGAACAACCGGTTCAAGCAGTTCGCTCGTGAGCTCAACGCCGCCCTCCCCGGCCTCGAGACCTCCAGGCCCCTCAAATGGTCACAGTACACTATCGCTTTCGACGCTCAGGACCACCCCAATTCCACCAAGACTGTTGAAACCCTCCCGCTGGTCTACAGCCCCACCATCGACAACATCACCGTCTCCAAGACGCTCATCGATGGCGGAGCAGGCTTGAATGTCATCTCAATCGAGACGTTCGAAGCGCTTCAAGTGCCCTAGGAGCGGCTCATGCCCTCTAGGCCCTTCACGGGAGTCACCAGCGGCTCGATCGAGCCTCTGGGCAGGTCAGGCTTGTCGTCACCTTCGACAGCGAGGAAAAATACCGCACTGAGCACATTGACTTCGACGTTACGCACATCGGCTTGCCGTACAACGTCATCCTCAGCTACCCCACCCTCACGAAGTTCATGGCTGTCACACATCATGCCTACAACATGGTCAAGATTCCCGGCAGCACTGGCACCATCACCATTCGTGGACATGTCCTAGATGCTACGCGCGCTGTCGAGACAGCCTACAAGGCAGCCGCCATGGAGTTCCCTGTTGATGAGGACATGGAGCCTCTCGAGAGACCCAAGAAGAAGAAGCAGTTGTTCTCCCTTGAACCAGCCGCCACAAAGAAAGTCTCTCTAAGCTCCAGCAGCTCGGGGGCTGAAGGCTCGGAGGCTAGCGTCACCATTGGCGCTGCTCTGCCTCCCAAATAGGAAAGCGCGCTCGTCGCCTTCCTCCGGGCAAACTCTGACATGTTCGCATGGACTCCGTCAGATAAGTCCGGTGTACCGAGGGAGGTGATCGAGCACCACCTAGACGTGTGTCCAAACGCACGCCCCGTCAAGCAAAAAGCAAGAAAGCAAGCCCCCGAGAAGCAAGCGTTCATAGTCAAAGAGGTCGAGAAGCTAAAAGCGGCAAATGTCGTTCGAAAAGTCGTGCACCCCACTTGGCTCTCCAACGGCGTGGTCGTCCCAAAATCCGCCGGAGGAGGCCGCCTCTACATCGACTACACTGATGTCAACAAGGCCTGCCCCAAGGACCCTTATCCCATGCAAAGAATCGACCAGATCGTGGACTCCACGGCAGGCTGCGACCTCCTCTACTTCCTCGATGCCTTCTCTGGCTATCACCAGATCAAAATGGCTAAGGAAGACGAGGAGAAGACAGCATTCCTCACCCCTTGTGGTGTATATTGCTATGTCTGCATGCCCTTCGGCCTGAAAAATGCTGGCGCCTCCTTCTAGAGGCTCATGAGGATAGTGCTTGGCGAGTAGATGGGCAGAAATGCCGAAGCTTACGTCGATGACATCGTCGTCAAGTCACGAGAGGGAGATACTCTCCTCAGGGACCTTGAAGAGACCTTCGCCAGCATGCGCAAGGTGAACATCAAGCTCAACCCCGCCAAGTGCGTCTTCGGAGTGCCTTCAGGAAAATTGCTTGGTTTTCTTGTGTCCCACCGTGGCATAGAAGCTAACCCTGACAAGATCAAGGCCATAGAGGAAATGCAACCTCCACGCCGGCTCAAGGACATGCAACGCCTGGCAAGCTGCATGGCCAGCTTAGGTCGATTCATCTCCAAGTTTGGCGAGAGAGCTCTGCCATTCTTAAAGATCATGAAGAGAACTGGCACCTTCAAGTGGACGCCTGAAGCGGAAAAAGCCTTCGAGGACGTTAAGAAGTATCTGGCTAGCCCACCAGTCATGGTTGCCCCAAGGACATGCGAACATCTGAAGCTGTACCTATCAGCCACCCCTCAGACCGCTAGCGCCGTCCTAGTGGTAGAAAGAGAAGATCCAATACTTCCCAAGAAAGACGCAAGCGCTCCAAAGCCAAAGCCACCTGATGAGGAGCTAGGCAAAGCGTCAGACTCCGCAAACCGAATGCCAGACCCTGAGCCACAAGTTGAGCCTGCACCTGGCAGTCCTGTTGAGGCACCTCCACGAGCAAATCTCGACAAGCCTCAAGAGCGTCCTAAGGTTGATCTCGCCGAGAAGCCTGACGAGTCTCCATAGGCCAACCCCTCGAGGGCCCTGAAGAGCCTACTCAGGCAGACAACGCTGCAACAAAGCTGACAACCCTTGTCGAGCATCCTGTCTACTTCGTCAGTACAGTACTGCGGGATGCTCGCGAGCGGTACACAATGCAGCAGAAGCTCCTCGTTGCGCTCCTCATCGCCTCAAGAAAGCTGCGACACTACTTCCAGGGGCAACCCATCACGGTGGTCATCTCGTTTCCCCTGGAGCAGATCCTGCGCAACCCTAACGCCACAGATCGTGTTGAGGGATGGAACATAGAGCTACAGTAATTCAACTTGCGCTTCGATACCACAAGAGTGATCAAAGGGAGAGCACTGGCAGACTTTGTCGCCGAATGGACTGATCCAACCCTGAAGAGCCCCTAGGAGAAGAGCTAGAGCCCTCTCAAGACAAAATTCCCAGCCACTGGACCCTGAAGTTCGACGGAGCTTTCGCTTGTCATCACGGCGGGGCTGACGTGGTCTTGACCTCACCCAAGGGCGACAAGCTCTATTACACGGTCCAGCTGTGCTTCGGAATCGACAAGATCTCCAACAATATTGCTGAGTGTGAAGGCCTGCTCGCCGGCCTACGTGCCGCCATCGCCCTGGGCATCAAGCACTTACTCATCAAGGGCGACTCCCAGCTGCTAGTCAACTTGTCCAACAAGAGCTACAAGCCTAAGGACGACCACATGGCCGCATACCTTGAAGAGGTCCGCAGACTTGAGAAGCACTTCAGGGGCATGGAGCTCATGCACATCCCAAGGAAGGAAAATCAATAGGCCGATGACATCGCCAAGCGCGCATCGAAGAGGCAAGCTCAGCTGCCAGACGTCTTTGAAGAATGACTCGTCAAGGCATCCATAAAATAGCCTCAAGAGCCCATGCCTGCAAGCACAGACGAAGCGCTCCCACCACCACCTACAACTGGGGCTCCCGATTGCGGGCCCCTACAGGGGAGCGTCTGTTGCTCACAGCAGCGCATCAAGAAACAGGCTGGATAGACGATATCAAAGATTACCTCACCAAGGGGATCCTTCCCGAGGAGGACGTTGAAGCGGAGCGAATCGCCCGCCAGGCAAAATCCTATCACATCCTCGAAGGAAATCTCTACCGCAAGCGCCCAAACGGCATCGCGCTCAAGTGCGTCCCTCCTTGAAGAAGGAAAAATGTTGATCAAGGACATCCACAGCGGGGAGTGCGGACACCACTCGTGTGCCCGCACCCTCGTAGCCAAGGTCTTCAGGAGTGGCTTCTACTGGCCTCAAGCACTTTAGGATGCAGTTGACATCGTCCAAGCATGCGAAGCTTACCAGTTCCACGCCAATCAGATCCATCAGCCCGCGCTGGGACTTCAAACCATTCCGCTCTCCTGGCCGTTCGCGGTCTAGGGGCTGGACATCTTGGGACCATTCCCAACAGCGCAAGGGGTCTATCGCTACCTCTTCGTGGCCATCGACAAGTTCACCAAATGGCCAGAGGTGGAGGCGATGCGCACAATTCCAGCAGGCGCGGCGGCAAAATTCATCAGAGGCCTGGTCTGCCGCTTCGGAGTGCCTAACCGCATCATCACCGACAACGGCTCACAATTCACCTCGAAATTCATCTTAGGGCTTACTGCGAGAAAATGGGTATCAAGCTCTGCTTCGACTCGGTCGCTCACCGACAGAGCAACGGCCAAGCTGAGCGACCAAATGCAAAAGTCCTCAAGGGCCTAAAGACCAGGAACTTCGATGTCCTCAAGGGCCACGACAAAGGCTGGATCAACGAGCTTCCTTCGGTGCTCTGGTCCATCCGCACAACATCGCCCAAGCCTACGGGAGAAACACCGTTCGCCCTCGTCTATGGAGCCGAAGCAGTCCTCCCCACAGAGATAAAGCATGGATCCCCACGGGTCCTTGCCTTTAACGAGGACAAGCAAGAGGATCTCCACAACGACGATCTGCTGCTTCTCGAAGGACTACGCCGCCGTGTCGCACTCCGGGCGGCAAAATACCAGCAGGACCTACGACGCTACCACAGCCGCAACGTGCGCTCACGCACCCTGGAGGCAGGCGATCTAGTCCTCAGGCGAATCCTCTCCAGGGAAGGCCTTCACAAGCTGTCACCGATGTGGGAAGGTCCCTACAGGGTCACCCACATCGTCAGGCCTGGCGCGGCTCGTCTTGAGACTCAAGACGACATCCCCGTCAAAAACCCCGTGGAACATCATGCACCTGCGCAAGTTCTACCCGTGATCATCGGCACGCCGGTGATCATTGTCACGACAAGACATCTAGCGAAAGAGGCAGCTTACGGCTCAACCTCCAAGCATTTCTTTTTTTGTCTACAGAGGTTAGAAGCTCACGGCTTAAACCTCCAAGCATTTTTTGTCTCCAGAAGGAACAAAGGCAAACGTGATCATTGTCACGTCAAGACATCTGGTGGAAGAGGCAGCTTACGGCTCAACCTCCAAGCATTTTTGTCTCTAGAGGTTAAAAGCTCACGGCTTAAACCTCCAAGCTCCAAATGCTTCTCTCGAGGATAAAACCCTCCGAGATCTCCAAGTAACGAGCCACCTCAGGCCGTAGAGAGTCTCTGCCACTAATGGGTGGTTTCCATGCCTCGACATGGTCAAAACATTAACTTGGTAGCCCCAAGCATAATGAAACAATTTCGTTCCTAAGTGAACTTTGCGCTACGGCGCCGCTATGTAATATTTGTTGGTGAGTTTTATTTCTGCATTACTTTACTGAAATGTGCGCTTATATCTCTCCACATGCGCACCTCGCGAGCGGGGGCTGAGTACGGTGCCAGTGCCTCAAATGACAAACCAACATCACTGCAAATTCCAAGGATCCGAGCTCTGGCTGGAGGGCAAGCTCCCACAAACACGCCATCTCTACAAATGACCTTAGTACTTACTCTCCTCGCGAGGAACGCCTGAGGGGACCTATAAGCGCGCATGAGTCCCCAGTACCGTGCAAAAGCGTTTGGGTTTGCTCCTCTAACATCTACAGGGAACTAGCGTCTCTACAAGCCTGAGGAGGCAACAGGGGAAACACCACTACAGAGGACCTCCTCGCTAGGCTAAAAACCTCTACAGGGCGAGGAGCCTCGAGAAGCTAAGTCTCGCACCCATGCCTCGAGTGCCTTTTCCCTATCAAGCGCTCGTTTGTCCCTCGAGCGATTTCGCTTTCCCTTGTGCTTCATGGACTACTCGTACGTCTAAGGGGGGCACCTGGGCATCGCGACTCAGGGTTCTTACCTCTCCTAGGCTTAAACTCCCCCCCGGCCTTGCTGAGTCATTGCTCTGGCATACTGAATTGGCGGAGTCATGGCACGAAGAGACGGGTCCAAACGACGCAGAGAACCAATAGACATGAAAATAAGTCAAAAGGGACCTCTCGAGGGGCACACAAGCTAAAAGCAAACTGCCAACGAGAACATATTACATGCCCAAAGTAGCACAATGTCTAAGCATATTTTTTTTTCATATACAAGCGCACACAGGCGCAATGACCAAAGCTCAGGCGGAATCAACACCGTCCTGCACATCCTCCACTACGCCCTCCTCGGTCTCGGCAGAGGCGGCCCCCTCCTCGCTATCCTCCGCGGCGACCTCCGCACGCTTGAAGCGGTTGCAGAAGGCATCGACTTGCTCACGGAGGGAGTTGGAGACCCGCCGCACGTCCTTGCCCTAACGAGCCTCCGTCACTGTGGAGAGGTCAAAGCCCGGCGTGAGGATCCTGAGGTTGGTGAAGATGCGGTCAACGACCACCCCCTGGAGTTGTCGGCTCTCGTCCTCGATCATCTTGCGGAGGTCAGCGACAGGGCCCTCCAGCGCCGTGAAGAGCTGGTCGAAGTAGACCAGGTACATGGCAGCAACGCTACGGCCTCGGAGCTCGGCGTGCGGCGCGTCCGCGCCAAGCTGGGCGGCGAGCTCATTGCCCCGGGCGACCAGCGCCTCGAACATGCGCTTCGGCTGCCTCGTGAGCGCGTGGGCCACCTTGGCGGTGTCCGCAGCCTCCGTCGCCAGCTCCATCACGGGAGCCACCTGCTCCACCACGTCCTGGACGACGGCGTTGAGGTCCTGGATGGCTGCCCTGCGACCGTCCTCCGCCAAGCGACGAGCTTCCTTGGCGCGTTGGAGGCAGGCCTCGAGCTTGGAGTTGGCCTTCTCGAGCTCCGTGAACCGCTGGGCATCAGTAGCACGCTTGGCCTTGAAGCGGTCCTCCTGCTTCTTAGCCAAGTCGCGGAACTCTTGGGCTTTAGTCAGCCTGTATTGCTTCTCGCACTCCAGGAGGGCGTCATCCGCCTCTTTCTTCTTCTCGGCGTACCGCTGCTCGAAGCGCTCCAGGGCGCGCTTCTAGACGGCGAAGTTCTCGTTGTATTCTGGACCGCCTGGGCCAAGTCCCCTTCGCGCGCCTCAAGCTCTTCGCGCTGAATGGCGAGCGCGCTCTCCGCCTGAAGCCGCTGCTCGTCGCGCAGCCGCACTTCCTTCTCATTGAGGGACAGCTGCCGCTCGCGTTCGGCGAGGCCCTTGCGGTCCTCCTCCAAGTGTTCCTGCGCGGCTTGGTGGGCAGAGAGCAGTTGGGTCTCCAGCTGGCCCAGCTCACGACGTTTTTTGCGCCAACGAGCCCTCCATGGCTCTGCGCTCGGCCGTCGCGGCGGCCAGGAGCTCGGCAGCGGCGTCACGCTCGTCCAGTAGGGACGCAAGAAGTTCGGAGACATTGCGGATGCCCCCCTCGTGGATCTCCTTGGCGAAGCGGGTGGCCTCCTCGCGCGCGGCTTGCAACGCCAGGTCCTCTTGGCGACGGGCCTCGACGGCCGCATTGAAGTACGCCCACGCCCTTGCAAGCTCCTCGCGCTGCTGGGCGAGCTGTATGTCCTCGAGGGCGAGGTGCACCTCCAAGCCCTCTAGGGACTCCCTCACAAGGTGAAAGGCGACCTCGCGGCGCCCAGCGCTCCAGTCCCAGCCACGGAGGACCAGGTCTTGGCTTGTGGAGGGCCCAGCCCCGGCGTCGAGGCCCGAGAGCCTAGTCCCGGAGCGCGCTTGGGGGCTAGGCTGCACTCCGTCCCCGGCAGCGCTGAAAGCAGCCTCGCCGCCCGAGCCAGCCTGACGCTCGTCCTCTACATCAGAACGAGGCGGAGACGGAGGAGCTCCTCCTGCGGACTCAACAGCGCCTTGTGGCCCCTGGCCCGCCTCTGCCTCTGGATGCGCGGGTGGCGTGAGCGCACGCGGCGGAGTAACCGCGCGAGCTCGAGTTGGCTCACGCGGTGGAGTTGGCTCGCGCGGTGGCGTGATCGTGCGAGGTGGAGTAGGGGAGCGAGGAGGAGTAGCGACCCTCTCCTCCGGAGCCTCCACCACCATTGGCTCGGGAGGCGGCGCAGAGGCCTCTAGGTGAGCCGCGGCCTCCTCCGCCTGAGGCACGGCAGCCTCCACCCGAGGCACAGGCGCCTCCCCCTGAGGCACCTCCTCTGTTGGGCCTGTGGAGGCCGTCTCCACAGGCCTCGTGGCCTCTTCAGCCACGGCCTCAGCCGTGGCTCTCTTCACATCTGCGGCCTTGTGAAGTTTACGGCGCTTCGCAGGCACAAGATCACTGACAAGAACCAAGAAAACATCTTCAAGAGAGGATAAAGAGAAAAAGAGCAAGAGTCAAAGGACCGAGTGCCAGAGACACTTACCCGGACGGTTGAGCGCCGATGTCGACCCACGCCAGGCCTGGCGAGCGCCAGGAGGGCATGGCCCTGGCACCAGACCCTCCGGAGGCGCCACGGTTTTCCTCTTGGAGGAGACATCGGACGGCCTCGCCCCATATCGAACCACATTCGCCTTGGTGCGTGGCTCGCGCCGCCCCGGAGTGGCCTCCGTGTCAGAGGCCTCCCTCTCCTCGTCCTCCTCCTCCACGAGGCGCGAAGACGCCACCACGAAGGCGTCATCATCACCTGAAGAGATGTCGCAAATCTCATCAGTAAAAGGCCCAGGCCTCGAAGAGGACACCTCCCCTGCCGCGGCCTCCTCCTCGCCTCGCCCGGCTCCCGAGGCTGAGGGAGAGTCTGCTCCCTCCCCCTCCTGCACCACCGGCACAGGCACCGCCTGGCCCGCCGGGGTAAACGGGGGCATCCCATCCAAGATGGCCATGCGCTCGGTCATGTTGTATTGGTGGAGAGGCCGGAGCATGATGGAGAGCCGGTCTACAGAAGGCACCACCGTGTTGATGAAGAGCGCAGACAGGACGTTGTCGACGGTGTCCTTGTTGTTGTCCTCGCGGTGGAGCCGCATCTTGTCGTCAGGGCCGGAGTACATCCACATGGGCACCGAATGTGCCTAGAGGGGAGCGATGCGGCGCGTCATGAAGTCCGCCACGGTGATTTTCCCCGTCGAAGGACGCCTTGCCCCAGTGGGAATTCTTCATGGGCGGCGCGTCGGGGACCTCGAGGAAGGCGCAGGGCTGCTCCCCGACGAAGAACCACCGCTGGCGGAAGTCGTCCACCTTCTTCGTCACCGAAGTGACAGCCTTGCCGTCGTTCCACGACATGTGGATGTAGACGCTCCCCATGCCGTCCACGATGCGGAACGAGACGCATCCCGAGCACTCGTTCTTCGCCGTGTTCCCGAGCGCGTAGAAGCACCGGAAGAGCCCCACCGTAGGCTCTAGGCCCAAGTACGCCTCGCAGAGATAGGCGAACACGGCGAGGATGAGTACGGAGTTGGGGTGGAGGTGCAGCAGCTGAATCTGGTAGAAAGCCAGCACCGCTTCCAGGAATGGAGAGAATGGCGGCACCAGCCCGGCTGAGACGCGCAGCCGGCATGAGCGCGGTGGCACCATGCTCGTTGGTCCGGTCCGCCACCAGGTAGCGGACCTTGGAGAGCGCCTTGTCGTTGACGCGCACCCCAAGCAGCGCATCGCCGTGCGCAACCTCGTCTGGCGCCGCCTGGGAGGAGGATCCCGCGACCGCGTTGCCCTTGTTCTTGGCGGGACTCATCGCCGGAGTTCGGTGTGTCGCTGGAGGCGGGAGGAGAAGAGAGCGCTAGAGAGCAGAGGCGGAGAGCTCGAGAATGGCGGAGGCTTCTGCTAGAAGGAATGGAAATAGTAACGGCCCCCTGCTGCGGCGCCCAGACTTTATGTCTCTTTAGGGAGCCGTTACCGGGGCGTGGTGGGACCCCCCACGGTGCACGCCCCAGATCGTGCGCGACCGATACTCGTCTGAGTGACGCGTGCCTCGGTCCGGTCGGGCACTTTGGGTCCACGACGCTCCGCCTGCGCCCATGGGCTCAATCGCGCCCATCGCGGGCCTGGGGGGTACTGTCGGCCCAGTGGGGACTGGGGTGTGCAGAGCCCACTCTCCCCAGGCCTTGCACGGTGACAAATCAGACGAAACGACTAAGGAACAAGCCACCGCTTGGAGAGACCCTCGAGAGGCAAATCCTTTTGAGGGCCTGAAGAGGAAGCGAAGGCCTGAAGAGGACCTGCGCTTCAAGAGACTCTCCCGAGGTCCACCCGCCTGGAGAGAAGTCAATAGAAATCCCTCCACGGGCCACTTTGGCCCTGTGGAGAAGCTTCGCGGCCAAGGAAGTGTTGTAGGGAGCACATGGCCTCTGCAGCGGCCGCAGAAGTGACGCGAGCATTCCAATTGTCATTTTGGTGATAAAGGAGTCAATAAAATTGTGCCGCCTGCGCAAGGACAGCTGGGACTTTCCTCTCTGGTGATAAAGCGGCTGGAGGGCGCAACGCTCCAAGAAGATCGTCATCGTGGGTTCCACCACGATCACTGCAGCCCCTGCGAGTCGTTCTGCGCGGTCTGCAGCCTGTCGGCCACCGCGCCCAACTTTATTGCCGATGGACCGCGTTCATGGAAGATTCAGCAACGGTGGAATCCAACTCCTCCTCGCCACTGACATGCGGGAGCCCACCTTGGGTGCCATGCGGAAGGAAAACGCCCGTGGAGCCTATAAAAGGGGGGAGAGCTCCACCGTAGCGGGGGGTCGGCCAATTGCTTGCTAACAACTTGAAAACCCTAGTCCAGCTAGTAGAATAGCCTTCGGCTTGAGGAGGAAGATGACCATTGTGTCCCCCTCCAAGCACGAACTGCCTCAAGAGAGCCTTCGGCAAGCTCAATTGTGTTGTAACCTCTGTAGTGCAATACAGACAAGCAGGAGTAGCGGTGTTACCTCCTCCTGAGTGCCGTGAACCTGGGTACGGGTCGGTGTCCATCTCTGTCGTGGGTGTTCCTCTCCAGGCCCGGCGAGCACCGTCGTCGTGCCTCTCGAGAGTCGCTTGACCTACGTATTGAATTCCCTTTTCGAACTACTCTTCAGGGTGTGACCACCCATGTTCCGAGGGAGTCACTACCCGACAAAATGCAACAAAGTAGCACATTCTCTTGCTCCATTTGGGTATAAAGAGGAGGCTGAATGTAATGGGTGGACTGATCAAGTCCCTTCCTTTGTATCTGAACTGGTTGCCAGCGATTTAGCTGAGCACCTTGGTTACTAGAATCCTTATTTACCCGTAAAAAAACTAGTCGACCGAATCTCCCTTGCGCGCGCGGAAGAAACATACGTAGATAGAGAACGCAGCGGCGACGACGACGATCACCGCCGCGAGGATGATCACGCCGATCGCCGCCGCGTGTAGGCGGTGGCACGGCGACGCGCCCGGCGGGGTCAGCAGCGGCACACGCACATCACCAATGTCCGATGTGTCCAATGTTGCCGCGCCGGCCGACAACGCGAGGAGGACGACGAAGAAAGACACTTCTGACACTGACATGATGATGGTTTGCAAAAATAAAACCACATGAAAAGGGTACAATCTAGAGAAAAAAAACTGAAACTTTTTTACGAAATTAAAAAATCTTATTAGATGCAAAAAATAATATAAAAATGAAATATAAAACCCTGGCTGGACGCGTTGGCCGGCGTCTGCTGTCAGAGCAGCTTGGTGCAAGGGATGGGTTTCGCCTGGCAGTGCACCGGTGGCGCTGCATGAAGCCAAATGCCGCCTCCATCCTGCATTCTATGACTCCCACCGGAATGGCCCCCATCGGCTCGATAACAAGTACACGCTTGACCGAGCGTGGGGGATGGGGTTGCATCACATGTGCATCGGCGCTATTACAAGACGCTAGCCTTGGAGCTGTCAGACGCAGACGAGGCATCGACCGATGGGCGCCTATGAGGATTCATGGCAGGCCATCTAGGGGATAATGTAACTCACATAATGGAACTTTAATTTTGTCAGAAATTTTGATCTTCTTTTGTGAAGAACCAAGTCTTTCACAACAACTCATCCTTACCTAGTGTACACATCAAGTGCTTGTTTCATGTATTTTCAATGGGGAGAACAAATGAACAATACTCCCATTGGGTAGACATTTCTTACTTCCGAGCTCCAGTGCTCCCTGTGTTTAATTTGATTTGAAATCATATTTCAAATTTAAAATTGAAACAAATAATGGATATTCTCAGTGATGTATTCTTAAAACGTGCAAAATTCTGATTAGAAATACTTGCATTAGCTACCCGAAAGGACAAATGTGCAGATCTGAATATAGTGTTTCAAATCTCCAATTTTCTAAAGATTTTGTGTAGCTCATAATACAAATAATTTCACGGTTGTGATTTTGCAAATATGTTGGCTACGTCATGGACTACATCCCTAATTATTTAAATTTATTTTAAAACTTCTATTTTTGTTATATTTTTTTAAAGCACTGGAGCTCAGTATCACAAATGACTTACATCCCTACGGTTATTTAAATGGCGTTCTTGTTTTATGTCCACTAATTTGACCAATAAAATCTATGTTTACATACGTGCTATAAAAATTATAGCGACAAATTCATATTCAAAATATATTTTAGCTATTCAGATTCATATAGTATTATACGAAAACCATAATTTAGTTCTTATGAGCAGTTCCATGTATAAGAATATGCACTAGCTAGATAAGCGGGCGCCACACATTTTGTGCTGATGGTGGTATAGTAGAGGCCATGGTGGAGTGGTGGAGAAGAGTAGTTGGAGATCAGTTAACCCAAGGGACAATTTTGTCTTCCTTGCCCATTGATCTGCTGTGGTCAAATATAAGTGAGATTAGTAGTCGGATTATGAAGGAAGTCAAAATCAGGGGGGGGGGGGGGGGAGGGCCCCCCTCGTCCGTCCCTGTCTGCTGATGAGTTTGAGCAGTATGGCGTCACAGGAAAGAAACCAAAACGGAACACACTGTCCTGACTTGGAAGCCCCGATGAAGCAAAATACTGCAACTGAGCACTCAGGTTGTTGGGGGATTCATTGTTCTGTCTTCAAGATGAAGAAACAGCCTTAAAAGGTTTTAGTACAGAATGACGAGTTGTGGAAGTTGATTGCCAAACATATTTAGGTAAGAGTTTACTTCGACCTCTCTTGGAAATTGATTGCCAAACATATTTAGATATCAGTATCAGCATCGATGATTCATAAAGTATCAAGCCATGCTTGCATACTACCCTCTTTCAAACTAGGTCTAGCTCTATACATATTGCTATGAAAAGACTTCCTGAAAATGAAAAGATACATGCACTTGTCCTCAGGGAAAATATATGAGGTCCTCTCACCATTACTTTTTGGTTAAGGAATCACTGGTTTTCCTTAGAGAAAAATCGTGTCCCTTGTTTTATTAATGAAACCATATGGGCATTCTAACAGCGGAATATAGAAAGCAACCTTGCCATCTGAAACTGATGAAATGACACCAACAGTAACCCCATTCAGATCAGAGGAGGAACAAAACCTAACTGCAAACCTGAGCGTAACTTGGTGTCTCTAGATTTCAAAATCGTTTTGGTGTTAGCTCAGGATGTTTTTATCGAAAAGCAGATTCAAGAAATGAAAAGGAGATAATGGGTACATAAGTTTCATTCTACATGGGAACTATATTAATGGATTGTTGTTAACAAAATACATAAATATGACTTCTGTACATGCACCTGTAATAGTCATGCTCCGGGCTGCGCGGGCTCCGGGCGGCGCATCCCTGCGTTTCCCACCTCGCGGCGTAGCGTGGTCGACGCGCCGCGACGCATGCTACCCGTAGGTAGCGGTGCCGCCTCTCCTAGGTCGCCGGAGCGGCGACGCGTGGACGCGGAGGCGGGTGGTCGAGCTCGGCGCGTACAGAGCGTTCCGGCACGCGCTCTTCGACGAAGAGTAAGATCACGTGACAGCAGAGCTTGTGGCACTCGTCGATCTGGGCGGGACGAACGCCACTCTCATCCGAATCTCCCTTGGGCGCGCAGAAGAAACATACGTAGATAGAGAACGCAGCAGCGACGACGATCACCGCCGCGAGGATGATCACGCCGATCGCCGCCGCGTGTAGGCAGTGTTACGGCGACGCGCCCGGCGGGGTCAGCAGCGGCACGCGCACATCACCAATGTCCGATGTGTCCAATGTTGCCGCGCCGGCCGACAATGCGAGGAGGACGACGAAGAAAGACACTTCCGACACTGACATGATGATGATCTGCTTTACTGAACTTCCTCTGCTCTCTTGGTTCAGTAGGACGGGGCGGGGCTCCTGATAATTATATACAAGGATTTGAATTTCGTTTTTGTAAATTTTCCGGTCCTGACCGGAATGGCCGGATTTCGGAAATTTCGGCAATTTCGGTGAAATTCCGGACGAAAAGACATAAACAGAATTTCAAACTTAGAATAAAAAATAACTGGAATTTGAATTTTTCAAGCAAATTTTATTTAAACTTAAATTTTTGTATATATATATATTGCCAAAATTGCCCAATTTTCGAAAGATTTTGTTCGGTAAATTTTTTACCGGTCCTGACCGGAATTGCCGGTCGGTGGAATTTCGTTTTTCTCGGTCAAAATCCAAATCCCTGGTTATATATAGTTGGATTTACATACAACCAATGGGTAGAGACGAGCTGCGAATCTTGGTACTGAGTCATCACTAGCTGTCCATCCAGAAGTCCAACATTCTAGTACACTATAACAGCAAAACAATGGAACTTTAATTTTATCAGAAATTTTGATCTTATTTTGTGGAGAATCAAGTCTTTCAGAACAACTCATCCTTACCTAGTGTACACATCAAGTGCTTGTTTCATGTATTTTCAATGGGGAGAACAAATGAACAATACTCCCATTGGGTAGACATTTCTTACTTCCGAGCTCCAGTGCTCCCTACGTTTAATTTGTTTTGAAATCATATTTCAAATTTAAAATTGAAACAAATAATGGATATTCTCAGTGATGTATTCTTAAAACGTGCAAAATTCTGATTAGAAATACTTGTATTAGCTACCCGAAAGGACAAATGTGCAGATCTGAATATAGTGTTTTAAATCTCCAATTTTCTAAAGATTTTGTGTAGCTCATAATACAAAGAATTTCACGTTGTGATTTTGCAAATATGTTGGCTACATCATGAGACTACATCCCTAATTATTTCAATTTACTTTAAAACTTCTTTTTTTGTTATATTTTTGTAAACGAAGTGAGCACTGGAGCTCAGTATCACAAATGACTTACATTCCTACGGTCGCTATTTAAATGGCAGTTCTTGTTTTATGTCCACTAATTTGACCAATAAAATCTATGTTTACATACGTGCTATAAAAATTATAGCGACAAATTCATATTCAAAATATATTTTAGCTATTCAGATTCATATAGTATTATACGAAAACCATAACTTAGTATTAACCCAAGGGACAATTTTGTCTTCCTCGCCCATTGTTCTGCTGTGACGGAGCCATCCACAAGGATTGGAGGGGTGAATTATGTTGGAGGGGGGGGGGAAATAGGCTAGAATCACTAAAATTTGCCAAATATAAGTGAGATTAGTAGTCTGATTATGAAGGAAGTCAAAATCATGGGGGGGGGGGGGGGGGGGAGGGAGGGGCCCCCTCCTTCGTCCTTGTCTGCTGATGAGTTTGAGCAGTATGGCGTCACCGGAAAGAAACCAAAACGGAACACACTGTCCTGACTTGGAAGCCCCCGATGAAGCAAATTACTGCGAGTGAGCACTCGGGTTGTTGGGGGATTCATTGTCCCGTCTTCAAGCTGAAGAAACAACCTTAAAAGGTTTTAGTCACCATCGATGATTCATAAAGTATCAAGCCATGCTTGCATACTACCCTCTTTCAAACTAGGTCTAGCTCTATACATATTGCTATGGAAAGAACTTCCTGAAAATGAAAAGATACATGCCCTTGTCCTCAGGGAAATATATGAGGTCCTCTCACCATTACTTTTTGGTTAAGGAATCACTGGTTTTCCTTAGAGAAAAATCGTGTCCCTTGTTTTATTAATGAAACCATATGGGCATTCTAACAACGGAATATAGAAAGCAACCTTGCCATCTGAAACTGATGAAATGACACCAACAATAACCCCATTCAGATCAGAGGAGGAACAAAACCTAACTGCAAACCGGAGCGTAACTTGGTGTCTCTAGATTTCAAACTCGTTTTGGTGTTAGCTCAGGATGTTTTTATCGAAAAGCAGATTCAAGAAATGAAAAGGAGATAATCAGTACATAAGTTTCATTCTACATGGGAACTATATTAATGGATTGTTGTTAACAAAATACATAACTATGACTTATGTACATGCACATGTAATAGTCATGCTCCGGGCTGCGCGGGCTCTGAGCTCCGGGCTGCACGGGCTCCGAGCTTTGGCGAGGTCCTTTTTGAACTGGAGGTCCTTTTTGCATAAAGATATGGCTACCGTCGGATTGAGATTCGACGTCTCGGATAGGCCCCACGGGTACCATGTGGTGTGGGAAATCCGTTCTCATAAACTAACATATGTATGTCTAGTTTCCCTGTTCCCATTCCTTACCGACAAGTGGGACAACAATAGCCTTTGAACCCCATCAAAAAGTTGGTTCAGTTCCTTGCAGATTCTCGTATGGTTCGACCTCTGAAATGTATGGAATCGGTTCAAAGGGAGGAGAGAGAACGTTTTGAACCGCTTTTCTTATACATTGTGGCTGGTCTAAGGACCGTTTACGGGAAGTAGGCCGCATCGGGCTAGGATGGAGTTTGAAATTTTAAATGGAGTCGGGGTGGGATAGTGGGTTTTCATTGGAATTTGGATGTGGTAAGAACATATCCCACACAGATGATGCATAAAAAATAATAATCGTTACGTAGGCACATATGGGAAAATACAGCTCCAAATTTGAATATGTTCTATCGCTACAAAAATGCCCTTTTTGTAGCATGCCACAATTTTTTGGCATCTTGTGCTACAAATTTGGGGCCCCAAAGTTGTGGCCTATTACATAAAAACGGCTTCGTGCTAACCTTCACTGTCTTCTTCCTCCCCTCCCTTGCCTCCCTCCAACAAGGAGGGAGATAGTGAGATTGCTCTACTTTACCCGATGCCACCTTGGCCATTTTCTTGAAATGTTCCTTATAATCACAAGTTTGGTGGGTGACAAGGAAAAATATTTAGTTGAAGTTTTAAGCCGAAATTCTCAAATAAATGATTTTTTGGTACATAATTTCAGTATAGGTCCAGAATACATCAAGACTTATCAATGGAGGTGTCTACAGAAAATTGAGACCCTTTTTTTTAAACCGGAGAATCAAGACCTTTTTATTTTCTCTCCGTTTTGCTGGACATATTGCATCTTAATTATGCAGAGTCAAGGGTGTAATGTTTAAACCTATCATAATAACACATTTTTATACAGTAAAAAAATGCAACTATGTATTTATATCGATTTGCATATCACGTTCATATTAGCTACCATTACACTACATCCCTGATCTGGAAGGACGGAACGGAATGAGACCATCGATTTGCATATCACGTTCATATTGGCTACCTGTTACACTACATTTCAGGTGACCAGCTGGCACCTCTGACGATTCCTTCACCGAGAGCTAACACTCGACGAATGTGGGGGAAATCTCGGTGACCCGGTACTCGGCAAACTCCTGTCACTCAATGACGAGACTACGCTGAGACGACACGCAACACTCACGAATTTCCATCCTCGGCGAAACAGGGATATGATGCCGAAACGGTGCCCTGGCGCTCGGCGTAACATAGGCCATCGACAAACCGTTCGCCGAGTGCAGGACACGGCACACTCAATGAGTAAGTCACACGTGTCCGTTCCTGGTGAGACGCATGTTGCGAAGTACCCGGGTTGACACTTGACGAATAGTTAATGGCCGTTTGTCAAAGAACGAACTTGACAGTGGGTTTGCCGAGTATTATTCGTCGAGTGCCAACTCGATACACTCGGCAACGTTGTTGTCGGGTATCCGATAAAAAACAATCGACGAATACTTGTCGCCGAGGTAAATTGTGCGAGTTCAAATGGGCTTCCCGGGGTATATATTTTTCATACCCGTCCGGCCGTTCCGTGGATTCTAGTAGTGATCGAGTGACCCATTATGTGGAACTAATAACTTTCAAAAAAAAGTATCTGGAAGGAAGGAATGAGAACCTGGAGGATTGACGATCAACGGTCATCGACGTCCTGGACGGGGGCGTCCCCGCGTTGCTTGGTGGATCCTGTCCATGGTTTCGTCTTCACAAGTTTTGAAGAAACAACTGAAAATGCGGGGTCAACAATGGCTGGCAGTACTGTTTGCTTTCGTTATCTAGCCACCTACTGCTACTGGCAAGAGCAAGCAGCACATTACATTGTTCGAGGATCTGCGCTATATATACATCCTCCTCTACATTCCCAAGACATGCAGAGCTAGCACGCACGTAAGTACACGCATCCTGTCACTCCATTGATTCACCGCACCATGCCTCCACACTACATACAGTTGGGGCTCTTCCTCCTCATCTCCCTGCACAGCCATGCTACCAGGTGCTGCTATGCTGCAACTGCAAACGACACTCTCACGCCAGGCCAATCGGTCGACAAGCTAGTCTCAAGGAATGGCAAGTTCGCGCTCGGCTTCTTCACATCTGGATCCACCGCTACTACTACTAGTAAGTCCTCCTCTTCAGACAACAACAGTACTACCACTCCCAACTGGTACCTAGGCATATGGTTCAACAACATCCCGGATTTCACACCAGTGTGGATTGCTAACCGAGACGAGCCAATCACTGGCTCAGCTGATCTCAAGCTCCAAATTTCTAGAGACGGCAACCTTGTCGTCGTCCTAGATCACACTGGGGTACCAGTTTGGTCCACTGAAAGTACCAATGCTTCGTCCAGAAACAGCAACACCACCATTGTTGTTGCTGTGCTCACCAACATTGGGAACCTGGTCATACGGCCTATCTCAGACCCATCTCAGCAGGTTTGGTGGCAGAGCTTTGACTACCCAACGGATGTCTTTCTCCCTGAATCCAAGCTCGGTAGGAACAAGGTCACCGGTTTGAATCGTGTCTTCGTCTCCAAGAAGAACCGGATCAACCCGGGCCATGGCTCATACTGTGTTGGGGTAGACTCCAGATTTAATCAAGGGATCATCCTGAGCCTCTGCAACCAATCCGTGGTGTATTGGGCATCCGGGACGTTTACTCAGCAGAATGTAGATCCCGGCGATACCGGCTTGACCAGTTACAACCATGTTGACAACACTCAAGAGCAATACTACATATACTCCACTCCCAATCATGAATCACTTTCTATATACACTTTCGTAGATATTTCTGGGCAGATAAAGGCTCGTGTTTGGAATGAAAGCATACAGCGATGGCACCAATTCTATACACAGCCCATGGATCCATGTGGTGTCCATGCTGCCTGTGGGCCTTTCACTATCTGCACCAACAACAACACAAACTTGTCGTGTGATTGTATGAAGGGCTTCTCTGTCAAGTCACCCGGGGAATGGGATCTTGACGATACAGCGGGAGGGTGCACGAGAAATAATCCACTAGATTGCACAGCAGACAAGTTCTTGCCCGTACCTGGTGTCACCTTGGCCTATCAACCAATTACCATGCAAGTGATGGCTGATGCTAGTGGTTGCGCACAAGCTTGTGCAGGTGACTGCTCTTGCACTGCTTATTCTTATACCAGAAGTGGCTGCTCTGTCTGGCATGGAGAACTGCTAAACACTGCGGCGAGTACAACTGCTGGAGAGGTTCTCTACATTCGGCTTGCAGCCAAGGATTATTTTGACATTTTGAGAGAGAACAAAAGAGGGCCATCTATTGGAGTAATTACTGCTGCAAGCGTTACAGGTTCCGGGACACTAATTTTTCTCATATTAGTAATATTGTTCATTATTTGGAGGAGAAACCAGGAGTACAGATTGCCATCAAGTAACACCCAAGATGGTGTTGGTATTAGAACCTTCAGATATAGTTATTTACATCATGCAACAAAACAATTCTCTGAAAGGATAGGAGGAGGTGGATTTGGTTCTGTATACAAAGGGCTTCTAGGTGACTCGGCCATCACTATAGCAGTGAAAAGATTGGATGGTGCTCGTCAGGGAGAGAAGCAATTCAGGGCTGAGGTGAGCTCGATAGGTTTGATACAACATATCAACCTAGTAAAACTAATTGGTTTCTGCTGCGAAAGTGATAAGAGGTTACTAGTGTATGAGCACATGCCCAATGGTTCTCTTGATGTTCATCTGTTTAACAGTAAAGATATTGTCCTAGACTGGAGCACAAGGTGCCATATTGCCACGGGAGTTGCAAGAGGATTGTCTTACTTGCATGAAGGTTGCCGCGAATGCATCATACACTGTGATATTAAGCCAGAAAACATACTGCTTGATGAATTATTTGTTCCTAAAATTTCAGATTTTGGGATGGCAACAATTCTAGGAAGGGATTTTAGCCGTGTTCTGACCACATTTAGAGGAACCATAGGCTATCTTGCCCCAGAATGGATAAGTGGCGAAGCTATTACTCAAAAAGTAGATGTTTATAGCTTTGGAATGGTACTACTGGAAATTGTTTCAGGAAGGAGAAATTCACCTGAAGCATACACTTCTGACAATTATCACAGTTCTTATTTTCCTATGCAAGCCATAGGCATGCTTCATGGTGAAGATGTGTGTAATTTGGTCGATCCACGACTACGTGGCGAGTTCAACTTGAAAGAGGCTATAAGAGCATGCAAGGTTGCGTTTTGGTGTATTCAAGACAGTGAGTTTGATCGGCCCACGATGGGTGAAGTGGTTCGGGCACTTGAGGGCCTACAGGAGATTGATATGCCCCCGATGCCAAGACAACTTGCAGCTTTCACAAAATGCTAGTAGTAGTTGTGATGCAACTTGAAAGCATTAAATTTTTTCTACACCGATCTTTGCTTCTTTTTTTCATAGCAATGTTACACAAAAATTGTAGCAAAGCAGCATCATGTAACACGAATATTTGTTTTGTTGAAGACGAAGTTGAAGTTGAAGTGTCTTTATATGTATATATGTAATGCAGCTTATAAAGAATGGTGGAAGCATTTAATGGGGCATTTCTGTAGCCACTACCGGAGATGCGTACTCTGCCGTGTACGAAAAATAACAAGGTAAAAACACGGCAAAGTCTACCGTGTTCTTTTCATATTGGTCATGGCGAACACTACTACTATGTGCCATACTACCTTACACGGAAAAGAAAAGTATCATCACGGATCCCCGTCGGCCCTTTGCCGTGTTGCACTCCTTCATTGTGTGCCTGTCTGTTGCCGTGAGGCACTTCTTCGAGGTGTGTCCGTCCATTGCCGTGAGGCACTTCTTCCTCGCCGTGTACGTACCCATCCATTGCGAATTTGCAGTGCTGGAGCATTAGTGCATTACTTTATCATCTTTGATTCTTTGGCCATCACTATCTCACAAGGTCATAGTATATTTCAAAGTTGAGAAAGCAGCATCCGAAGAAGGTGCAATTTGGCAGCTAACTTCTATCAGCATCATACAACTTCCAAAAAAAGCATCAACTTCATGTGTAGAAAAATTATGTGGACCTTTTTCCTTCCGTGTGTGAAGTGAACACTTACTTTATGCTTGGAAATAGTATATGCATTCCCACAATACCTTGCAGCCGGTGACTCTTGATTTGTTTTTATGTAATGTCGTTGTCTCATCATGGACGACCGCCTCATTCGCCTCAGGACCAGGGAAAAATATTTTGTCAAAAGTTCTGGCCGAAATTAGCGATTTCCGACACAGGGTAAAAAAAATATAATTTTGGACGCAAACTTCTGAATTTTTTCAATAAATCCAGGACCTTATACAAACATAGAAAGAAATCATGCATCTGGCATGAACTTGGCTGTGCTATATTAGTGGGATGTGTACCGACTTCTTTGCTAAGTTGTGATTTCGCAAAAATAAAACCACATGAAAAGGGTACAATCTAGAGAAAAAAAACTGAAACTTTTTTACGAAATTAAAAAATCTTATTAGATGCAAAAAATAATATAAAAATGAAATATAAAACCCTGGCTGGACGCGTTGGCCGGCGTCTGCTGTCAGAGCAGCTTGGTGCAAGGGATGGGTTTCGCCTGGCAGTGCACCGGTGGCGCTGCATGAAGCCAAATGCCGCCTCCATCCTGCATTCTATGACTCCCACCGGAATGGCCCCCATCGGCTCGATAACAAGTACACGCTTGACCGAGCGTGGGGGATGGGGTTGCATCACATGTGCATCGGCGCTATTACAAGACGCTAGCCTTGGAGCTGTCAGACGCAGACGAGGCATCGACCGATGGGCGCCTATGAGGATTCATGGCAGGCCATCTAGGGGATAATGTAACTCACATAATGGAACTTTAATTTTGTCAGAAATTTTGATCTTCTTTTGTGAAGAACCAAGTCTTTCACAACAACTCATCCTTACCTAGTGTACACATCAAGTGCTTGTTTCATGTATTTTCAATGGGGAGAACAAATGAACAATACTCCCATTGGGTAGACATTTCTTACTTCCGAGCTCCAGTGCTCCCTGTGTTTAATTTGATTTGAAATCATATTTCAAATTTAAAATTGAAACAAATAATGGATATTCTCAGTGATGTATTCTTAAAACGTGCAAAATTCTGATTAGAAATACTTGCATTAGCTACCCGAAAGGACAAATGTGCAGATCTGAATATAGTGTTTCAAATCTCCAATTTTCTAAAGATTTTGTGTAGCTCATAATACAAATAATTTCACGGTTGTGATTTTGCAAATATGTTGGCTACGTCATGGACTACATCCCTAATTATTTAAATTTATTTTAAAACTTCTATTTTTGTTATATTTTTTTAAAGCACTGGAGCTCAGTATCACAAATGACTTACATCCCTACGGTTATTTAAATGGCGTTCTTGTTTTATGTCCACTAATTTGACCAATAAAATCTATGTTTACATACGTGCTATAAAAATTATAGCGACAAATTCATATTCAAAATATATTTTAGCTATTCAGATTCATATAGTATTATACGAAAACCATAATTTAGTTCTTATGAGCAGTTCCATGTATAAGAATATGCACTAGCTAGATAAGCGGGCGCCACACATTTTGTGCTGATGGTGGTATAGTAGAGGCCATGGTGGAGTGGTGGAGAAGAGTAGTTGGAGATCAGTTAACCCAAGGGACAATTTTGTCTTCCTTGCCCATTGATCTGCTGTGGTCAAATATAAGTGAGATTAGTAGTCGGATTATGAAGGAAGTCAAAATCAGGGGGGGGGAGGGCCCCCCTCGTCCGTCCCTGTCTGCTGATGAGTTTGAGCAGTATGGCGTCACAGGAAAGAAACCAAAACGGAACACACTGTCCTAACTTGGAAGCCCCGATGAAGCAAAATACTGCAACTGAGCACTCAGGTTGTTGGGGGATTCATTGTTCTGTCTTCAAGATGAAGAAACAGCCTTAAAAGGTTTTAGTACAGAATGACGAGTTGTGGAAGTTGATTGCCAAACATATTTAGGTAAGAGTTTACTTCGACCTCTCTTGGAAATTGATTGCCAAACATATTTAGATATCAGTATCAGCATCGATGATTCATAAAGTATCAAGCCATGCTTGCATACTACCCTCTTTCAAACTAGGTCTAGCTCTATACATATTGCTATGAAAAGACTTCCTGAAAATGAAAAGATACATGCACTTGTCCTCAGGGAAAATATATGAGGTCCTCTCACCATTACTTTTTGGTTAAGGAATCACTGGTTTTCCTTAGAGAAAAATCGTGTCCCTTGTTTTATTAATGAAACCATATGGGCATTCTAACAGCGGAATATAGAAAGCAACCTTGCCATCTGAAACTGATGAAATGACACCAACAGTAACCCCATTCAGATCAGAGGAGGAACAAAACCTAACTGCAAACCTGAGCGTAACTTGGTGTCTCTAGATTTCAAAATCGTTTTGGTATTAGCTCAGGATGTTTTTATCGAAAAGCAGATTCAAGAAATGAAAAGGAGATAATGGGTACATAAGTTTCATTCTACATGGGAACTATATTAATGGATTGTTGTTAACAAAATACATAAATATGACTTCTGTACATGCACCTGTAATAGTCATGCTCCGGGCTGCGCGGGCTCCGGGCGGCGCATCCCTGCGTTTCCCACCTCGCGGCGTAGCATGGTCGACGCGCCGCGACGCATGCTACCCGTAGGTAGCGGTGCCGCCTCTCCTAGGTCGCCGGAGCGGCGACGCGTGGACGCGGAGGCGGGTGGTCGAGCTCGGCGCGTACAGAGCGTTCCGGCACGCGCTCTTCGACGAAGAGTAAGATCACGTGACAGCAGAGCTTGTGGCACTCGTCGATCTGGGCGGGACGAACGCCACTCTCATCCGAATCTCCCTTGGGCGCGCAGAAGAAACATACGTAGATAGAGAACGCAGCAGCGACGACGATCACCGCCGCGAGGATGATCACGCCGATCGCCGCCGCGTGTAGGCGGTGTTACGGCGACGCGCCCGGCGGGGTCAGCAGCGGCACGCGCACATCACCAATGTCCGATGTGTCCAATGTTGCCGCGCCGGCCGACAATGCGAGGAGGACGACGAAGAAAGACACTTCCGACACTGACATAATGATGATCTGCTTTACTGAACTTCCTCTGCTCTCTTGGTTCAGTAGGACGGGGCGGGGCTCCTGATAATTATTTACAAGGATTTGAATTTCGTTTTTGTAAATTTTCCGGTCCTGACCGGAATGGCCGGATTTCGGAAATTTCGGCAATTTCGGTGAAATTCCGGACGAAAAGACATAAACATAATTTCAAACTTAGAATAAAAAATAACTGGAATTTGAATTTTTCAAGCAAATTTTATTTAAACTTAAATTTTTGTATATATATATATTGCCAAAATTGCCCAATTTTCGAAAGATTTTGTTCGGTAAATTTTTTACCGGTCCTGACCGAAATTGCCGGTCGGTGGAATTTCGTTTTTCTCGGTCAAAATCCAAATCCCTGGTTATATATAGTTGGATTTACATACAACCAATGGGTAGAGACGATCAGAAATTTTGATCTTATTTTGTGGAGAATCAAGTCTTTCAGAACAACTCATCCTTACCTAGTGTACACATCAAGTGCTTGTTTCATGTATTTTCAATGGGGAGAACAAATGAACAATACTCCCATTGGGTAGACATTTCTTACTTCCGAGCTCCAGTGCTCCCTATGTTTAATTTGTTTTGAAATCATATTTCAAATTTAAAATTGAAACAAATAATGGATATTCTCAGTGATGTATTCTTAAAACGTGCAAAATTCTGATTAGAAATACTTGTATTAGCTACCCGAAAGGACAAATGTGCAGATCTGAATATAGTGTTTTAAATCTCCAATTTTCTAAAGATTTTGTGTAGCTCATAATACAAAGAATTTCACGTTGTGATTTTGCAAATATGTTGGCTACATCATGAGACTACATCCCTAATTATTTCAATTTACTTTAAAACTTCTTTTTTTGTTATATTTTTTTAAACGAAGTGAGCACTGGAGCTCAGTATCACAAATGACTTACATTCCTACGGTCGCTATTTAAATGGCAGTTCTTGTTTTATGTCCACTAATTTGACCAATAAAATCTATGTTTACATACGTGCTATAAAAATTATAGCGACAAATTCATATTCAAAATATATTTTAGCTATTCAGATTCATATAGTATTATACGAAAACCATAACTTAGTATTAACCCAAGGGACAATTTTGTCTTCCTCGCCCATTGTTCTGCTGTGACGGAGCCATCCACAAGGATTGGAGGGGTGAATTATGTTGGAGGGGGCGAAATAGGCTAGAATCACTAAAATTTGCCAAATATAAGTGAGATTAGTAGTCTGATTATGAAGGAAGTCAAAATCATGGGGGGGGGGGGCCCTCCTTCGTCCTTGTCTGCTGATGAGTTTGAGCAGTATGGCGTCACCGGAAAGAAACCAAAACGGAACACACTGTCCTGACTTGGAAGCCCCCGATGAAGCAAATTACTGCGAGTGAGCACTCGGGTTGTTGGGGGATTCATTGTCCCGTCTTCAAGCTGAAGAAACAACCTTAAAAGGTTTTAGTCACCATCGATGATTCATAAAGTATCAAGCCATGCTTGCATACTACCCTCTTTCAAACTAGGTCTAGCTCTATACATATTGCTATGGAAAGAACTTCCTGAAAATGAAAAGATACATGCCCTTGTCCTCAGGGAAATATATGAGGTCCTCTCACCATTACTTTTTGGTTAAGGAATCACTGGTTTTCCTTAGAGAAAAATCGTGTCCCTTGTTTTATTAATGAAACCATATGGGCATTCTAACAACGGAATATAGAAAGCAACCTTGCCATCTGAAACTGATGAAATGACACCAACAATAACCCCATTCAGATCAGAGGAGGAACAAAACCTAACTGCAAACCGGAGCGTAACTTGGTGTCTCTAGATTTCAAACTCGTTTTGGTGTTAGCTCAGGATGTTTTTATCGAAAAGCAGATTCAAGAAATGAAAAGGAGATAATCAGTACATAAGTTTCATTCTACATGGGAACTATATTAATGGATTGTTGTTAACAAAATACATAACTATGACTTATGTACATGCACATGTAATAGTCATGCTCCGGGCTGCGCGGGCTCTGAGCTCCGGGCTGCACGGGCTCCGAGCTTTGGCGAGGTCCTTTTTGAACTGGAGGTCCTTTTTGCATAAAGATATGGCTACCGTCGGATTGAGATTCGACGTCTCGGATAGGCCCCACGGGTACCATGTGGTGTGGGAAATCTGTTCTCGTAAACTAACATATGTATGTCTAGTTTCCCTGTTCCCATTCCTTACCGACAAGTGGGACAACAATAGCCTTTGAACCCCATCAAAAAGTTGGTTCAGTTCCTTGCAGATTCTCGTATGGTTCGACCTCTGAAATGTATGGAATCGGTTCAAAGGGAGGAGAGAGAACGTTTTGAACCGCTTTTCTTATACATTGTGGCTGGTCTAAGGACCGTTTACGGGAAGTAGGCCGCATCGGGCTAGGATGGAGTTTGAAATTTTAAATGGAGTCGGGGTGGGATAGTGGGTTTTCATTGGAATTTGGATGTGGTAAGAACATATCCCACACAGATGATGCATAAAAAATAATAATCGTTACGTAGGCACATATGGGAAAATACAGCTCCAAATTTGAATATGTTCTATCGCTACAAAAATGCCCTTTTTGTAGCATGCCACAATTTTTTGGCATCTTGTGCTACAAATTTGGGGCCCCAAAGTTGTGGCCTATTACATAAAAACGGCTTCGTGCTAACCTTCACTGTCTTCTTCCTCCCCTCCCTTGCCTCCCTCCAACAAGGAGGGAGATAGTGAGATTGCTCTACTTTACCGATGCCACCTTGGCCATTTTCTTGAAATGTTCCTTATAATCACAAGTTTGGTGGGTGACAAGGAAAAATATTTAGTTGAAGTTTTAAGCCGAAATTCTCAAATAAATGATTTTTTGGTACATAATTTCAGTATAGGTCCAGAATACATCAAGACTTATCAATGGAGGTGTCTACAGAAAATTGAGACCCTTTTTTTTAAACCGGAGAATCAAGACCTTTTTATTTTCTCTCCGTTTTGCTGGACATATTGCATCTTAATTATGCAGAGTCAAGGGTGTAATGTTTAAACCTATCATAATAACACATTTTTATACAGTAAAAAAATGCAACTATGTATTTATATCGATTTGCATATCACGTTCATATTAGCTACCATTACACTACATCCCTGATCTGGAAGGACGGAACGGAATGAGACCATCGATTTGCATATCACGTTCATATTGGCTACCTGTTACACTACATTTCAGGTGACCAGCTGGCACCTCTGACGATTCCTTCACCGAGAGCTAACACTCGACGAATGTGGGGGAAATCTCGGTGACCCGGTACTCGGCAAACTCCTGTCACTCAATGACGAGACTACGCTGAGACGACACGCAACACTCACGAATTTCCATCCTCGGCGAAACAGGGATATGATGCCGAAACGGTGCCCTGGCGCTCGGCGTAACATAGGCCATCGACAAACCGTTCGCCGAGTGCAGGACACGGCGCACTCAATGAGTAAGTCACACGTGTCCGTTCCTGGTGAGACGCATGTTGCGAAGTACCCGGGTTGACACTTGACGAATAGTTAATGGCCGTTTGTCAAAGAACGAACTTGACAGTGGGTTTGCCGAGTATTATTCGTCGAGTGCCAACTCGATACACTCGGCAACGTTGTTGTCGGGTATCCGATAAAAAACAATCGACGAATACTTGTCGCCGAGGTAAATTGTGCGAGTTCAAATGGGCTTCCTGGGGTATATATTTTTCATACCCGTCCGGCCGTTCCGTGGATTCTAGTAGTGATCGAGTGACCCATTATGTGGAACTAATAACTTTCAAAAAAAAGTATCTGGAAGGAAGGAATGAGAACCTGGAGGATTGACGATCAACGGTCATCGACGTCCTGGACGGGGGCGTCCCCGCGTTGCTTGGTGGATCCTGTCCATGGTTTCGTCTTCACAAGTTTTGAAGAAACAACTGAAAATGCGGGGTCAACAATGGCTGGCAGTACTGTTTGCTTTCGTTATCTAGCCACCTACTGCTACTGGCAAGAGCAAGCAGCACATTACATTGTTCGAGGATCTGCGCTATATATACATCCTCCTCTACATTCCCAAGACATGCAGAGCTAGCACGCACGTAAGTACACGCATCCTGTCACTCCATTGATTCACCGCACCATGCCTCCACACTACATACAGTTGGGGCTCTTCCTCCTCATCTCCCTGCACAGCCATGCTACCAGGTGCTGCTATGCTGCAACTGCAAACGACACTCTCACGCCAGGCCAATCGGTCGACAAGCTAGTCTCAAGGAATGGCAAGTTCGCGCTCGGCTTCTTCACATCTGGATCCACCGCTACTACTACTAGTAAGTCCTCCTCTTCAGACAACAACAGTACTACCACTCCCAACTGGTACCTAGGCATATGGTTCAACAACATCCCGGATTTCACACCAGTGTGGATTGCTAACCGAGACGAGCCAATCACTGGCTCAGCTGATCTCAAGCTCCAAATTTCTAGAGACGGCAACCTTGTCGTCGTCCTAGATCACACTGGGGTACCAGTTTGGTCCACTGAAAGTACCAATGCTTCGTCCAGAAACAGCAACACCACCATTGTTGTTGCTGTGCTCACCAACATTGGGAACCTGGTCATACGGCCTATCTCAGACCCATCTCAGCAGGTTTGGTGGCAGAGCTTTGACTACCCAACGGATGTCTTTCTCCCTGAATCCAAGCTCGGTAGGAACAAGGTCACCGGTTTGAATCGTGTCTTCGTCTCCAAGAAGAACCGGATCAACCCGGGCCATGGCTCATACTGTGTTGGGGTAGACTCCAGATTTAATCAAGGGATCATCCTGAGCCTCTGCAACCAATCCGTGGTGTATTGGGCATCCGGGACGTTTACTCAGCAGAATGTAGATCCCGGCGATACCGGCTTGACCAGTTACAACCATGTTGACAACACTCAAGAGCAATACTACATATACTCCACTCCCAATCATGAATCACTTTCTATATACACTTTCGTAGATATTTCTGGGCAGATAAAGGCTCGTGTTTGGAATGAAAGCATACAGCGTTGGCACCAATTCTATACACAGCCCATGGATCCATGTGGTGTCCATGCTGCCTGTGGGCCTTTCACTATCTGCACCAACAACAACACAAACTTGTCGTGTGATTGTATGAAGGGCTTCTCTGTCAAGTCACCCGGGGAATGGGATCTTGACGATACAGCGGGAGGGTGCACGAGAAATAATCCACTAGATTGCAGAGCAGACAAGTTCTTGCCCGTACCTGGTGTCACCTTGGCCTATCAACCAATTACCATGCAAGTGATGGCTGATGCTAGTGGTTGCGCACAAGCTTGTGCAGGTGACTGCTCTTGCACTGCTTATTCTTATACCAGAAGTGGCTGCTCTGTCTGGCATGGAGAACTGCTAAACACTGCGGCGAGTACAACTGCTGGAGAGGTTCTCTACATTCGGCTTGCAGCCAAGGATTATTTTGACATTTTGAGAGAGAACAAAAGAGGGCCATCTATTGGAGTAATTACTGCTGCAAGCGTTACAGGTTCCGGGACACTAATTTTTCTCATATTAGTAATATTGTTCATTATTTGGAGGAGAAACCAGGAGTACAGATTGCCATCAAGTAACACCCAAGATGGTGTTGGTATTAGAACCTTCAGATATAGTTATTTACATCATGCAACAAAACAATTCTCTGAAAGGATAGGAGGAGGTGGATTTGGTTCTGTATACAAAGGGCTTCTAGGTGACTCGGCCATCACTATAGCAGTGAAAAGATTGGATGGTGCTCGTCAGGGAGAGAAGCAATTCAGGGCTGAGGTGAGCTCGATAGGTTTGATACAACATATCAACCTAGTAAAACTAATTGGTTTCTGCTGCGAAAGTGATAAGAGGTTACTAGTGTATGAGCACATGCCCAATGGTTCTCTTGATGTTCATCTGTTTAACAGTAAAGATATTGTCCTAGACTGGAGCACAAGGTGCCATATTGCCACGGGAGTTGCAAGAGGATTGTCTTACTTGCATGAAGGTTGCCGCGAATGCATCATACACTGTGATATTAAGCCAGAAAACATACTGCTTGATGAATCATTTGTTCCTAAAATTTCAGATTTTGGGATGGCAACAATTCTAGGAAGGGATTTTAGCCGTGTTCTGACCACATTTAGAGGAACCATAGGCTATCTTGCCCCAGAATGGATAAGTGGCGAAGCTATTACTCAAAAAGTAGATGTTTATAGCTTTGGAATGGTACTACTGGAAATTGTTTCAGGAAGGAGAAATTCACCTGAAGCATACACTTCTGACAATTATCACAGTTCTTATTTTCCTATGCAAGCCATAGGCATGCTTCATGGTGAAGATGTGTGTAATTTGGTCGATCCACGACTACGTGGCGAGTTCAACTTGAAAGAGGCTATAAGAGCATGCAAGGTTGCGTTTTGGTGTATTCAAGACAGTGAGTTTGATCGGCCCACGATGGGTGAAGTGGTTCGGGCACTTGAGGGCCTACAGGAGATTGATATGCCCCCGATGCCAAGACAACTTGCAGCTTTCACAAAATGCTAGTAGTAGTTGTGATGCAACTTGAAAGCATTAGATTTTTTCTACACCGATCTTTGCTTCTTTTTTTCATAGCAATGTTACACAAAAATTGTAGCAAAGCAGCATCATGTAACACGAATATTTGTTTTGTTGAAGACGAAGTTGAAGTTGAAGTGTCTTTATATGTATATATGTAATGCAGCTTATAAAGAATGGTGGAAGCATTTAATGGGGCATTTCTGTAGCCACTACCGGAGATGCGTACTCTGCCGTGTACGAAAAATAACAAGGTAAAAACACGGCAAAGTCTACCGTGTTCTTTTCATATTGGTCATGGCGAACACTACTACTATGTGCCATACTACCTTACACGGAAAAGAAAAGTATCATCACGGATCCCCGTCGGCCCTTTGCCGTGTTGCACTCCTTCATTGTGTGCCTGTCTGTTGCCGTGAGGCACTTCTTCGAGGTGTGTCCGTCCATTGCCGTGAGGCACTTCTTCCTCGCCGTGTACGTACCCATCCATTGCGAATTTGCAGTGCTGGAGCATTAGTGCATTACTTTATCATCTTTGATTCTTTGGCCATCACTATCTCACAAGGTCATAGTATATTTCAAAGTTGAGAAAGCAGCATCCGAAGAAGGTGCAATTTGGTAGCTAACTTCTATCAGCATCATACAACTTCCAAAAAAAGCATCAACTTCATGTGTAGAAAAATTATGTGGACCTTTTTCCTTCCGTGTGTGAAGTGAACACTTACTTTATGCTTGGAAATAGTATATGCATTCCCACCATACCTTGCAGCCGGTGACTCTTGATTTGTTTTTATGTAATGTCGTTGTCTCATCATGGACGACCGCCTCATTCGCCTCAGGACCAGGGAAAAATATTTTGTCAAAAGTTCTGGCCGAAATTAGCGATTTCCGACACAGGGTAAAAAAAATATAATTTTGGACGCAAACTTCTGAATTTTTTCAATAAATCCAGGACCTTATACAAACATAGAAAGAAATCATGCATCTGGCATGAACTTGGCTGTGCTATATTAGTGGGATGTGTACCGACTTCTTTGATAAGTTGTGATTTCGCAAAAATAAAACCACATGAAAAGGGTACAATCTAGAGAAAAAAAACTGAAACTTTTTTACGAAATTAAAAAATCTTATTAGATGCAAAAAATAATATAAAAATGAAATATAAAACCCTGGCTGGACGCGTTGGCCGGCGTCTGCTGTCAGAGCAGCTTGGTGCAAGGGATGGGTTTCGCCTGGCAGTGCACCGGTGGCGCTGCATGAAGCCAAATGCCGCCTCCATCCTGCATTCTATGACTCCCACCGGAATGGCCCCCATCGGCTCGATAACAAGTACACGCTTGACCGAGCGTGGGGGATGGGGTTGCATCACATGTGCATCGGCGCTATTACAAGACGCTAGCCTTGGAGCTGTCAGACGCAGACGAGGCATCGACCGATGGGCGCCTATGAGGATTCATGGCAGGCCATCTAGGGGATAATGTAACTCACATAATGGAACTTTAATTTTGTCAGAAATTTTGATCTTCTTTTGTGAAGAACCAAGTCTTTCACAACAACTCATCCTTACCTAGTGTACACATCAAGTGCTTGTTTCATGTATTTTCAATGGGGAGAACAAATGAACAATACTCCCATTGGGTAGACATTTCTTACTTCCGAGCTCCAGTGCTCCCTGTGTTTAATTTGATTTGAAATCATATTTCAAATTTAAAATTGAAACAAATAATGGATATTCTCAGTGATGTATTCTTAAAACGTGCAAAATTCTGATTAGAAATACTTGCATTAGCTACCCGAAAGGACAAATGTGCAGATCTGAATATAGTGTTTCAAATCTCCAATTTTCTAAAGATTTTGTGTAGCTCATAATACAAATAATTTCACGGTTGTGATTTTGCAAATATGTTGGCTACGTCATGGACTACATCCCTAATTATTTAAATTTATTTTAAAACTTCTATTTTTGTTATATTTTTTTAAAGCACTGGAGCTCAGTATCACAAATGACTTACATCCCTACGGTTATTTAAATGGCGTTCTTGTTTTATGTCCACTAATTTGACCAATAAAATCTATGTTTACATACGTGCTATAAAAATTATAGCGACAAATTCATATTCAAAATATATTTTAGCTATTCAGATTCATATAGTATTATACGAAAACCATAATTTAGTTCTTATGAGCAGTTCCATGTATAAGAATATGCACTAGCTAGATAAGCGGGCGCCACACATTTTGTGCTGATGGTGGTATAGTAGAGGCCATGGTGGAGTGGTGGAGAAGAGTAGTTGGAGATCAGTTAACCCAAGGGACAATTTTGTCTTCCTTGCCCATTGATCTGCTGTGGTCAAATATAAGTGAGATTAGTAGTCGGATTATGAAGGAAGTCAAAATCAGGGGGGGGGAGGGCCCCCCTCGTCCGTCCCTGTCTGCTGATGAGTTTGAGCAGTATGGCGTCACAGGAAAGAAACCAAAACGGAACACACTGTCCTAACTTGGAAGCCCCGATGAAGCAAAATACTGCAACTGAGCACTCAGGTTGTTGGGGGATTCATTGTTCTGTCTTCAAGATGAAGAAACAGCCTTAAAAGGTTTTAGTACAGAATGACGAGTTGTGGAAGTTGATTGCCAAACATATTTAGGTAAGAGTTTACTTCGACCTCTCTTGGAAATTGATTGCCAAACATATTTAGATATCAGTATCAGCATCGATGATTCATAAAGTATCAAGCCATGCTTGCATACTACCCTCTTTCAAACTAGGTCTAGCTCTATACATATTGCTATGAAAAGACTTCCTGAAAATGAAAAGATACATGCACTTGTCCTCAGGGAAAATATATGAGGTCCTCTCACCATTACTTTTTGGTTAAGGAATCACTGGTTTTCCTTAGAGAAAAATCGTGTCCCTTGTTTTATTAATGAAACCATATGGGCATTCTAACAGCGGAATATAGAAAGCAACCTTGCCATCTGAAACTGATGAAATGACACCAACAGTAACCCCATTCAGATCAGAGGAGGAACAAAACCTAACTGCAAACCTGAGCGTAACTTGGTGTCTCTAGATTTCAAAATCGTTTTGGTATTAGCTCAGGATGTTTTTATCGAAAAGCAGATTCAAGAAATGAAAAGGAGATAATGGGTACATAAGTTTCATTCTACATGGGAACTATATTAATGGATTGTTGTTAACAAAATACATAAATATGACTTCTGTACATGCACCTGTAATAGTCATGCTCCGGGCTGCGCGGGCTCCGGGCGGCGCATCCCTGCGTTTCCCACCTCGCGGCGTAGCATGGTCGACGCGCCGCGACGCATGCTACCCGTAGGTAGCGGTGCCGCCTCTCCTAGGTCGCCGGAGCGGCGACGCGTGGACGCGGAGGCGGGTGGTCGAGCTCGGCGCGTACAGAGCGTTCCGGCACGCGCTCTTCGACGAAGAGTAAGATCACGTGACAGCAGAGCTTGTGGCACTCGTCGATCTGGGCGGGACGAACGCCACTCTCATCTGAATCTCCCTTGGGCGCGCAGAAGAAACATACGTAGATAGAGAACGCAGCAGCGACGACGATCACCGCCGCGAGGATGATCACGCCGATCGCCGCCGCGTGTAGGCGGTGTTACGGCGACGCGCCCGGCGGGGTCAGCAGCGGCACGCGCACATCACCAATGTCCGATGTGTCCAATGTTGCCGCGCCGGCCGACAATGCGAGGAGGACGACGAAGAAAGACACTTCCGACACTGACATGATGATGATCTGCTTTACTGAACTTCCTCTGCTCTCTTGGTTCAGTAGGACGGGGCGGGGCTCCTGATAATTATATACAAGGATTTGAATTTCGTTTTTGTAAATTTTCCGGTCCTGACCGGAATGGCCGGATTTCGGAAATTTCGGCAATTTCGGTGAAATTCCGGACGAAAAGACATAAACAGAATTTCAAACTTAGAATAAGAAATAACTGGAATTTGAATTTTTCAAGCAAATTTTATTTAAATTTAAATTTTTGTATATATATATATTGCCAAAATTGCCCAATTTTCGAAAGATTTTGTTCGGTAAATTTTTTACCGGTCCTGACCGGAATTGCCGGTCGGTGGAATTTCGTTTTTCTCGGTCAAAATCCAAATCCCTGGTTATATATAGTTGGATTTACATACAACCAATGGGTAGAGACGAGCTGCGAATCTTGGTACTGAGTCATCACTAGCTGTCCATCCAGAAGTCCAACATTCTAGTACACTATAACAGCAAAACAATGGAACTTTAATTTTATCAGAAATTTTGATCTTATTTTGTGGAGAATCAAGTCTTTCAGAACAACTCATCCTTACCTAGTGTACACATCAAGTGCTTGTTTCATGTATTTTCAATGGGGAGAACAAATGAAGAATACTCCCATTGGGTAGACATTTCTTACTTCCGAGCTCCAGTGCTCCCTATGTTTCATTTGTTTTGAAATCATATTTAAAATTTAAAATTGAAACAAATAATGGATATTCTCAGTGATGTATTCTTAAAACGTGCAAAATTCTGATTAGAAATACTTGTATTAGCTACCCGAAAGGACAAATGTGCAGATCTGAATATAGTGTTTTAAATCTCCAATTTTCTAAAGATTTTGTGTAGCTCATAATACAAAGAATTTCACGTTGTGATTTTGCAAATATGTTGGCTACATCATGAGACTACATCCCTAATTATTTCAATTTACTTTAAAACTTCTTTTTTTGTTATATTTTTTTAAACGAAGTGAGCACTGGAGCTCAGTATCACAAATGACTTACATTCCTACGGTCGCTATTTAAATGGCAGTTCTTGTTTTATGTCCACTAATTTGACCAATAAAATCTATGTTTACATACGTGCTATAAAAATTATAGCGACAAATTCATATTCAAAATATATTTTAGCTATTCAGATTCATATAGTATTATACGAAAACCATAACTTAGTATTAACCCAAGGGACAATTTTGTCTTCCTCGCCCATTGTTCTGCTGTGACAGAGCCATCCACAAGGATTGGAGGGGTGAATTATGTTGGAGGGGGCGAAATAGGCTAGAATCACTAAAATTTGCCAAATATAAGTGAGATTAGTAGTCTGATTATGAAGGAAGTCAAAATCATGGGGGGGGGGGGGGGGGGGGAGGGGCCCCCTCCTTCGTCCTTGTCTGCTGATGAGTTTGAGCAGTATGGCGTCACCGGAAAGAAACCAAAACGGAACACACTGTCCTGACTTGGAAGCCCCCGATGAAGCAAATTACTGCGAGTGAGCACTCGGGTTGTTGGGGGATTCATTGTCCCGTCTTCAAGCTGAAGAAACAACCTTAAAAGGTTTTAGTCACCATCGATGATTCATAAAGTATCAAGCCATGCTTGCATACTACCCTCTTTCAAACTAGGTCTAGCTCTATACATATTGCTATGGAAAGAACTTCCTGAAAATGAAAAGATACATGCCCTTGTCCTCAGGGAAATATATGAGGTCCTCTCACCATTACTTTTTGGTTAAGGAATCACTGGTTTTCCTTAGAGAAAAATCGTGTCCCTTGTTTTATTAATGAAACCATATGGGCATTCTAACAACGGAATATAGAAAGCAACCTTGCCATCTGAAACTGATGAAATGACACCAACAATAACCCCATTCAGATCAGAGGAGGAACAAAACCTAACTGCAAACCGGAGCGTAACTTGGTGTCTCTAGATTTCAAACTCGTTTTGGTGTTAGCTCAGGATGTTTTTATCGAAAAGCAGATTCAAGAAATGAAAAGGAGATAATCAGTACATAAGTTTCATTCTACATGGGAACTATATTAATGGATTGTTGTTAACAAAATACATAACTATGACTTATGTACATGCACATGTAATAGTCATGCTCCGGGCTGCGCGGGCTCTGAGCTCCGGGCTGCACGGGCTCCGAGCTTTGGCGAGGTCCTTTTTGAACTGGAGGTCCTTTTTGCATAAAGATATGGCTACCGTCGGATTGAGATTCGACGTCTCGGATAGGCCCCACGGGTACCATGTGGTGTGGGAAATCCGTTCTCATAAACTAACATATGTATGTCTAGTTTCCCTGTTCCCATTCCTTACCGACAAGTGGGACAACAATAGCCTTTGAACCCCATCAAAAAGTTGGTTCAGTTCCTTGCAGATTCTCGTATGGTTCGACCTCTGAAATGTATGGAATCGGTTCAAAGGGAGGAGAGAGAACGTTTTGAACCGCTTTTCTTATACATTGTGGCTGGTCTAAGGACCGTTTACGGGAAGTAGGCCGCATCGGGCTAGGATGGAGTTTGAAATTTTAAATGGAGTCGGGGTGGGATAGTGGGTTTTCATTGGAATTTGGATGTGGTAAGAACATATCCCACACAGATGATGCATAAAAAATAATAATCGTTACGTAGGCACATATGGGAAAATACAGCTCCAAATTTGAATATGTTCTATCGCTACAAAAATGCCCTTTTTGTAGCATGCCACAATTTTTTGGCATCTTGTGCTACAAATTTGGGGCCCCAAAGTTGTGGCCTATTACATAAAAACGGCTTCGTGCTAACCTTCACTGTCTTCTTCCTCCCCTCCCTTGCCTCCCTCCAACAAGGAGGGAGATAGTGAGATTGCTCTACTTTACCGATGCCACCTTGGCCATTTTCTTGAAATGTTCCTTATAATCACAAGTTTGGTGGGTGACAAGGAAAAATATTTAGTTGAAGTTTTAAGCCGAAATTCTCAAATAAATGATTTTTTGGTACATAATTTCAGTATAGGTCCAGAATACATCAAGACTTATCAATGGAGGTGTCTACAGAAAATTGATACCCTTTTTTTTAAACCGGAGAATCAAGACCTTTTTATTTTCTCTCCGTTTTGCTGGACATATTGCATCTTAATTATGCAGAGTCAAGGGTGTAATGTTTAAACCTATCATAATAACACATTTTTATACAGTAAAAAAATGCAACTATGTATTTATATCGATTTGCATATCACGTTCATATTAGCTACCATTACACTACATCCCTGATCTGGAAGGACGGAACGGAATGAGACCATCGATTTGCATATCACGTTCATATTGGCTACCTGTTACACTACATTTCAGGTGACCAGCTGGCACCTCTGACGATTCCTTCACCGAGAGCTAACACTCGACGAATGTGGGGGAAATCTCGGTGACCCGGTACTCGGCAAACTCCTGTCACTCAATGACGAGACTACGCTGAGACGACACGCAACACTCACGAATTTCCATCCTCGGCGAAACAGGGATATGATGCCGAAACGGTGCCCTGGCGCTCGGCGTAACATAGGCCATCGACAAACCGTTCGCCGAGTGCAGGACACGGCGCACTCAATGAGTAAGTCACACGTGTCCGTTCCTGGTGAGACGCATGTTGCGAAGTACCCGGGTTGACACTTGACGAATAGTTAATGGCCGTTTGTCAAAGAACGAACTTGACAGTGGGTTTGCCGAGTATTATTCGTCGAGTGCCAACTCGATACACTCGGCAACGTTGTTGTCGGGTATCCGATAAAAAACAATCGACGAATACTTGTCGCCGAGGTAAATTGTGCGAGTTCAAATGGGCTTCCCGGGGTATATATTTTTCATACCCGTCCGGCCGTTCCGTGGATTCTAGTAGTGATCGAGTGACCCATTATGTGGAACTAATAACTTTCAAAAAAAAGTATCTGGAAGGAAGGAATGAGAACCTGGAGGATTGACGATCAACGGTCATCGACGTCCTGGACGGGGGCGTCCCCGCGTTGCTTGGTGGATCCTGTCCATGGTTTCGTCTTCACAAGTTTTGAAGAAACAACTGAAAATGCGGGGTCAACAATGGCTGGCAGTACTGTTTGCTTTCGTTATCTAGCCACCTACTGCTACTGGCAAGAGCAAGCAGCACATTACATTGTTCGAGGATCTGCGCTATATATACATCCTCCTCTACATTCCCAAGACATGCAGAGCTAGCACGCACGTAAGTACACGCATCCTGTCACTCCATTGATTCACCGCACCATGCCTCCACACTACATACAGTTGGGGCTCTTCCTCCTCATCTCCCTGCACAGCCATGCTACCAGGTGCTGCTATGCTGCAACTGCAAACGACACTCTCACGCCAGGCCAATCGGTCGACAAGCTAGTCTCAAGGAATGGCAAGTTCGCGCTCGGCTTCTTCACATCTGGATCCACCGCTACTACTACTAGTAAGTCCTCCTCTTCAGACAACAACAGTACTACCACTCCCAACTGGTACCTAGGCATATGGTTCAACAACATCCCGGATTTCACACCAGTGTGGATTGCTAACCGAGACGAGCCAATCACTGGCTCAGCTGATCTCAAGCTCCAAATTTCTAGAGACGGCAACCTTGTCGTCGTCCTAGATCACACTGGGGTACCAGTTTGGTCCACTGAAAGTACCAATGCTTCGTCCAGAAACAGCAACACCACCATTGTTGTTGCTGTGCTCACCAACATTGGGAACCTGGTCATACGGCCTATCTCAGACCCATCTCAGCAGGTTTGGTGGCAGAGCTTTGACTACCCAACGGATGTCTTTCTCCCTGAATCCAAGCTCGGTAGGAACAAGGTCACCGGTTTGAATCGTGTCTTCGTCTCCAAGAAGAACCGGATCAACCCGGGCCATGGCTCATACTGTGTTGGGGTAGACTCCAGATTTAATCAAGGGATCATCCTGAGCCTCTGCAACCAATCCGTGGTGTATTGGGCATCCGGGACGTTTACTCAGCAGAATGTAGATCCCGGCGATACCGGCTTGACCAGTTACAACCATGTTGACAACACTCAAGAGCAATACTACATATACTCCACTCCCAATCATGAATCACTTTCTATATACACTTTCGTAGATATTTCTGGGCAGATAAAGGCTCGTGTTTGGAATGAAAGCATACAGCGTTGGCACCAATTCTATACACAGCCCATGGATCCATGTGGTGTCCATGCTGCCTGTGGGCCTTTCACTATCTGCACCAACAACAACACAAACTTGTCGTGTGATTGTATGAAGGGCTTCTCTGTCAAGTCACCCGGGGAATGGGATCTTGACGATACAGCGGGAGGGTGCACGAGAAATAATCCACTAGATTGCACAGCAGACAAGTTCTTGCCCGTACCTGGTGTCACCTTGGCCTATCAACCAATTACCATGCAAGTGATGGCTGATGCTAGTGGTTGCGCACAAGCTTGTGCAGGTGACTGCTCTTGCACTGCTTATTCTTATACCAGAAGTGGCTGCTCTGTCTGGCATGGAGAACTGCTAAACACTGCGGCGAGTACAACTGCTGGAGAGGTTCTCTACATTCGGCTTGCAGCCAAGGATTATTTTGACATTTTGAGAGAGAACAAAAGAGGGCCATCTATTGGAGTAATTACTGCTGCAAGCGTTACAGGTTCCGGGACACTAATTTTTCTCATATTAGTAATATTGTTCATTATTTGGAGGAGAAACCAGGAGTACAGATTGCCATCAAGTAACACCCAAGATGGTGTTGGTATTAGAACCTTCAGATATAGTTATTTACATCATGCAACAAAACAATTCTCTGAAAGGATAGGAGGAGGTGGATTTGGTTCTGTATACAAAGGGCTTCTAGGTGACTCGGCCATCACTATAGCAGTGAAAAGATTGGATGGTGCTCGTCAGGGAGAGAAGCAATTCAGGGCTGAGGTGAGCTCGATAGGTTTGATACAACATATCAACCTAGTAAAACTAATTGGTTTCTGCTGCGAAAGTGATAAGAGGTTACTAGTGTATGAGCACATGCCCAATGGTTCTCTTGATGTTCATCTGTTTAACAGTAAAGATATTGTCCTAGACTGGAGCACAAGGTGCCATATTGCCACGGGAGTTGCAAGAGGATTGTCTTACTTGCATGAAGGTTGCCGCGAATGCATCATACACTGTGATATTAAGCCAGAAAACATACTGCTTGATGAATCATTTGTTCCTAAAATTTCAGATTTTGGGATGGCAACAATTCTAGGAAGGGATTTTAGCCGTGTTCTGACCACATTTAGAGGAACCATAGGCTATCTTGCCCCAGAATGGATAAGTGGCGAAGCTATTACTCAAAAAGTAGATGTTTATAGCTTTGGAATGGTACTACTGGAAATTGTTTCAGGAAGGAGAAATTCACCTGAAGCATACACTTCTGACAATTATCACAGTTCTTATTTTCCTATGCAAGCCATAGGCATGCTTCATGGTGAAGATGTGTGTAATTTGGTCGATCCACGACTACGTGGCGAGTTCAACTTGAAAGAGGCTATAAGAGCATGCAAGGTTGCGTTTTGGTGTATTCAAGACAGTGAGTTTGATCGGCCCACGATGGGTGAAGTGGTTCGGGCACTTGAGGGCCTACAGGAGATTGATATGCCCCCGATGCCAAGACAACTTGCAGCTTTCACAAAATGCTAGTAGTAGTTGTGATGCAACTTGAAAGCATTAGATTTTTTCTACACCGATCTTTGCTTCTTTTTTTCATAGCAATGTTACACAAAAATTGTAGCAAAGCAGCATCATGTAACACGAATATTTGTTTTGTTGAAGACGAAGTTGAAGTTGAAGTGTCTTTATATGTATATATGTAATGCAGCTTATAAAGAATGGTGGAAGCATTTAATGGGGCATTTCTGTAGCCACTACCGGAGATGCGTACTCTGCCGTGTACGAAAAATAACAAGGTAAAAACACGGCAAAGTCTACCGTGTTCTTTTCATATTGGTCATGGCGAACACTACTACTATGTGCCATACTACCTTACACGGAAAAGAAAAGTATCATCACGGATCCCCGTCGGCCCTTTGCCGTGTTGCACTCCTTCATTGTGTGCCTGTCTGTTGCCGTGAGGCACTTCTTCGAGGTGTGTCCGTCCATTGCCGTGAGGCACTTCTTCCTCGCCGTGTACGTACCCATCCATTGCGAATTTGCAGTGCTAGAGCATTAGTGCATTACTTTATCATCTTTGATTCTTTGGCCATCACTATCTCACAAGGTCATAGTATATTTCAAAGTTGAGAAAGCAGCATCCGAAGAAGGTGCAATTTGGCAGCTAACTTCTATCAGCATCATACAACTTCCAAAAAAAGCATCAACTTCATGTGTAGAAAAATTATGTGGACCTTTTTCCTTCCGTGTGTGAAGTGAACACTTACTTTATGCTTGGAAATAGTATATGCATTCCCACAATACCTTGCAGCCGGTGACTCTTGATTTGTTTTTATGTAATGTCGTTGTCTCATCATGGACGACCGCCTCATTCGCCTCAGGACCAGGGAAAAATATTTTGTCAAAAGTTCTGGCCAAAATTAGCGATTTCCGACACAGGGTAAAAAAAATATAATTTTGGACGCAAACTTCTGAATTTTTTCAATAAATCCAGGACCTTATACAAACATAGAAAGAAATCATGCATCTGGCATGAACTTGGTTGTGCTATATTAGTGGGATGTGTACCGACTTCTTTGATAAGTTGTGATTTCGCAAAAATAAAACCACATGAAAAGGGTAAAATCTAGAGAAAAAAAACTGAAACTTTTTTACGAAATTAAAAAATCTTATTAGATGCAAAAAATAATATAAAAATGAAATATAAAACCCTGGCTGGACGCGTTGGCCGGCGTCTGCTGTCAGAGCAGCTTGGTGCAAGGGATGGGTTTTGCCTGGCAGTGCACCGGTGGCGCTGCATGAAGCCAAATGCCGCCTCCATCCTGCATTCTATGACTCCCACCGGAATGGCCCCCATCGGCTCGATAACAAGTACACGCTTGACCGAGCGTGGGGGATGGGGTTGCATCACATGTGCATCGGCGCTATTACAAGACGCTAGCCTTGGAGCTGTCAGACGCAGACGAGGCATCGACCGATGGGCGCCTATGAGGATTCATGGCAGGCCATCTAGGGGATAATGTAACTCACATAATGGAACTTTAATTTTGTCAGAAATTTTGATCTTCTTTTGTGAAGAACCAAGTCTTTCACAACAACTCATCCTTACCTAGTGTACACATCAAGTGCTTGTTTCATGTATTTTCAATGGGGAGAACAAATGAACAATACTCCCATTGGGTAGACATTTCTTACTTCCGAGCTCCAGTGCTCCCTGTGTTTAATTTGATTTGAAATCATATTTCAAATTTAAAATTGAAACAAATAATGGATATTCTCAGTGATGTATTCTTAAAACGTGCAAAATTCTGATTAGAAATACTTGCATTAGCTACCCGAAAGGACAAATGTGCAGATCTGAATATAGTGTTTCAAATCTCCAATTTTCTAAAGATTTTGTGTAGCTCATAATACAAATAATTTCACGGTTGTGATTTTGCAAATATGTTGGCTACGTCATGGACTACATCCCTAATTATTTAAATTTATTTTAAAACTTCTATTTTTGTTATATTTTTTTAAAGCACTGGAGCTCAGTATCACAAATGACTTACATCCCTACGGTTATTTAAATGGCGTTCTTGTTTTATGTCCACTAATTTGACCAATAAAATCTATGTTTACATACGTGCTATAAAAATTATAGCGACAAATTCATATTCAAAATATATTTTAGCTATTCAGATTCATATAGTATTATACGAAAACCATAATTTAGTTCTTATGAGCAGTTCCATGTATAAGAATATGCACTAGCTAGATAAGCGGGCGCCACACATTTTGTGCTGATGGTGGTATAGTAGAGGCCATGGTGGAGTGGTGGAGAAGAGTAGTTGGAGATCAGTTAACCCAAGGGACAATTTTGTCTTCCTTGCCCATTGATCTGCTGTGGTCAAATATAAGTGAGATTAGTAGTCGGATTATGAAGGAAGTCAAAATCAGGGGGGGGGAGGGCCCCCCTCGTCCGTCCCTGTCTGCTGATGAGTTTGAGCAGTATGGCGTCACAGGAAAGAAACCAAAACGGAACACACTGTCCTGACTTGGAAGCCCCGATGAAGCAAAATACTGCAACTGAGCACTCAGGTTGTTGGGGGATTCATTGTTCTGTCTTCAAGCTGAAGAAACAGCCTTAAAAGGTTTTAGTACAGAATGACGAGTTGTGGAAGTTGATTGCCAAACATATTTAGGTAAGAGTTTACTTCGACCTCTCTTGGAAATTGATTGCCAAACATATTTAGATATCAGTATCAGCATCGATGATTCATAAAGTATCAAGCCATGCTTGCATACTACCCTCTTTCAAACTAGGTCTAGCTCTATACATATTGCTATGAAAAGACTTCCTGAAAATGAAAAGATACATGCACTTGTCCTCAGGGAAAATATATGAGGTCCTCTCACCATTACTTTTTGGTTAAGGAATCACTGGTTTTCCTTAGAGAAAAATCGTGTCCCTTGTTTTATTAATGAAACCATATGGGCATTCTAACAGCGGAATATAGAAAGCAACCTTGCCATCTGAAACTGATGAAATGACACCAACAGTAACCCCATTCAGATCAGAGGAGGAACAAAACCTAACTGCAAACCTGAGCGTAACTTGGTGTCTCTAGATTTCAAAATCGTTTTGGTGTTAGCTCAGGATGTTTTTATCGAAAAGCAGATTCAAGAAATGAAAAGAAGATAATAGGTACATAAGTTTCATTCTACATGGGAACTATATTAATGGATTGTTGTTAACAAAATACATAAATATGACTTCTGTACATGCACCTGTAATAGTCATGCTCCGGGCTGCGCGGGCTCCGGGCGGCGCATCCCTGCGTTTCCCACCTCGCGGCGTAGCGTGGTCGACGCGCCGCGACGCATGCTACCCGTAGGTAGCGGTGCCGCCTCTCCTAGGTCGCCGGAGCGGCGACGCGTGGACGCGGAGGCGGGTGGTCGAGCTCCGCGCGTACAGAGCGTTCCGGCACGCGCTCTTCGACGAAGAGTAAGATCACGTGACAGCAGAGCTTGTGGCACTCGTCGATCTGGGCGGGACGAACGCCACTCTAATCCGAATCTCCCTTGGGCGCGCAGAAGAAACATACGTAGATAGAGAACGCAGCAGCGACGACGATCACCGCCGCGAGGATGATCACGCCGATCGCCGCCGCGTGTAGGCGGTGTTACGGCGACGCGCCCGGCGGGGTCAGCAGCGGCACGCGCACATCACCAATGTCCGATGTGTCCAATGTTGCCGCGCCGGCCGACAATGCGAGGAGGACGACGAAGAAAGACACTTCCGACACTGACATGATGATGATCTGCTTTACTGAACTTCCTCTGCTCTCTTGGTTCAGTAGGACGGGGCGGGGCTCCTGATAATTATATACAAGGATTTGAATTTCGTTTTTGTAAATTTTCCGGTCCTGACCGGAATGGCCGGATTTCGGAAATTTCGGCAATTTCGGTGAAATTCCGGACGAAAAGACATAAACAGAATTTCAAACTTAGAATAAGAAATAACTGGAATTTGAATTTTTCAAGCAAATTTTATTTAAACTTAAATTTTTGTATATATATATATTGCCAAAATTGCCCAATTTTCGAAAGATTTTGTTCGGTAAATTTTTTACCGGTCCTGACCGGAATTGCCGGTCGGTGGAATTTCGTTTTTCTCGGTCAAAATCCAAATCCCTGGTTATATATAGTTGGATTTACATACAACCAATGGGTAGAGACGAGCTGCGAATCTTGGTACTGAGTCATCACTAGCTGTCCATCCAGAAGTCCAACATTCTAGTACACTATAACAGCAAAACAATGGAACTTTAATTTTATCAGAAATTTTGATCTTATTTTGTGGAGAATCAAGTCTTTCAGAACAACTCATCCTTACCTAGTGTACACATCAAGTGCTTGTTTCATGTATTTTCAATGGGGAGAACAAATGAACAATACTCCCATTGGGTAGACATTTCTTACTTCCGAGCTCCAGTGCTCCCTATGTTTAATTTGTTTTGAAATCATATTTACAATTTAAAATTGAAACAAATAATGGATATTCTCAGTGATGTATTCTTAAAACGTGCAAAATTCTGATTAGAAATACTTGTATTAGCTACCCGAAAGGACAAATGTGCAGATCTGAATATAGTGTTTTAAATCTCCAATTTTCTAAAGATTTTGTGTAGCTCATAATACAAAGAATTTCACGTTGTGATTTTGCAAATATGTTGGCTACATCATGAGACTACATCCCTAATTATTTCAATTTACTTTAAAACTTCTTTTTTTGTTATATTTTTTTAAACGAAGTGGCACTGGAGCTCAGTATCACAAATGACTTACATTCCTACGGTCGCTATTTAAATGGCAGTTCTTGTTTTATGTCCACTAATTTGACCAATAAAATCTATGTTTACATACGTGCTATAAAAATTATAGCGACAAATTCATATTCAAAATATATTTTAGCTATTCAGATTCATATAGTATTATACGAAAACCATAACTTAGTATTAACCCAAGGGACAATTTTGTCTTCCTCGCCCATTGTTCTGCTGTGACGGAGCCATCCACAAGGATTGGAGGGGTGAATTATGTTGGAGGGGGCGAAATAGGCTAGAATCACTAAAATTTGCCAAATATAAGTGAGATTAGTAGTCTGATTATGAAGGAAGTCAAAATCATGGGGGGGGGGGGGAGGGGCCCCCTCCTTCGTCCTTGTCTGCTGATGAGTTTGAGCAGTATGGCGTCACCGGAAAGAAACCAAAACGGAACACACTGTCCTGACTTGGAAGCCCCCGATGAAGCAAATTACTGCGAGTGAGCACTCGGGTTGTTGGGGGATTCATTGTCCCGTCTTCAAGCTGAAGAAACAACCTTAAAAGGTTTTAGTCACCATCGATGATTCATAAAGTATCAAGCCATGCTTGCATACTACCCTCTTTCAAACTAGGTCTAGCTCTATACATATTGCTATGGAAAGAACTTCCTGAAAATGAAAAGATACATGCCCTTGTCCTCAGGGAAATATATGAGGTCCTCTCACCATTACTTTTTGGTTAAGGAATCACTGGTTTTCCTTAGAGAAAAATCGTGTCCCTTGTTTTATTAATGAAACCATATGGGCATTCTAACAACGGAATATAGAAAGCAACCTTGCCATCTGAAACTGATGAAATGACACCAACAATAACCCCATTCAGATCAGAGGAGGAACAAAACCTAACTGCAAACCGGAGCGTAACTTGGTGTCTCTAGATTTCAAACTCGTTTTGGTGTTAGCTCAGGATGTTTTTATCGAAAAGCAGATTCAAGAAATGAAAAGGAGATAATCAGTACATAAGTTTCATTCTACATGGGAACTATATTAATGGATTGTTGTTAACAAAATACATAACTATGACTTATGTACATGCACATGTAATAGTCATGCTCCGGGCTGCGCGGGCTCTGAGCTCCGGGCTGCACGGGCTCCGAGCTTTGGCGAGGTCCTTTTTGAACTGGAGGTCCTTTTTGCATAAAGATATGGCTACCGTCGGATTGAGATTCGACGTCTCGGATAGGCCCCACGGGTACCATGTGGTGTGGGAAATCCGTTCTCATAAACTAACATATGTATGTCTAGTTTCCCTGTTCCCATTCCTTACCGACAAGTGGGACAACAATAGCCTTTGAACCCCATCAAAAAGTTGGTTCAGTTCCTTGCAGATTCTCGTATGGTTCGACCTCTGAAATGTATGGAATCGGTTCAAAGGGAGGAGAGAGAACGTTTTGAACCGCTTTTCTTATACATTGTGGCTGGTCTAAGGACCGTTTACGGGAAGTAGGCCGCATCGGGCTAGGATGGAGTTTGAAATTTTAAATGGAGTCGGGGTGGGATAGTGGGTTTTCATTGGAATTTGGATGTGGTAAGAACATATCCCACACAGATGATGCATAAAAAATAATAATCGTTACGTAGGCACATATGGGAAAATACAGCTCCAAATTTGAATATGTTCTATCGCTACAAAAATGCCCTTTTTGTAGCATGCCACAATTTTTTGGCATCTTGTGCTACAAATTTGGGGCCCCAAAGTTGTGGCCTATTACATAAAAACGGCTTCGTGCTAACCTTCACTGTCTTCTTCCTCCCCTCCCTTGCCTCCCTCCAACAAGGAGGGAGATAGTGAGATTGCTCTACTTTACCGATGCCACCTTGGCCATTTTCTTGAAATGTTCCTTATAATCACAAGTTTGGTGGGTGACAAGGAAAAATATTTAGTTGAAGTTTTAAGCCGAAATTCTCAAATAAATGATTTTTTGGTACATAATTTCAGTATAGGTCCAGAATACATCAAGACTTATCAATGGAGGTGTCTACAGAAAATTGATACCCTTTTTTTTAAACCGGAGAATCAAGACCTTTTTATTTTCTCTCCGTTTTGCTGGACATATTGCATCTTAATTATGCAGAGTCAAGGGTGTAATGTTTAAACCTATCATAATAACACATTTTTATACAGTAAAAAAATGCAACTATGTATTTATATCGATTTGCATATCACGTTCATATTAGCTACCATTACACTACATCCCTGATCTGGAAGGACGGAACGGAATGAGACCATCGATTTGCATATCACGTTCATATTGGCTACCTGTTACACTACATTTCAGGTGACCAGCTGGCACCTCTGACGATTCCTTCACCGAGAGCTAACACTCGACGAATGTGGGGGAAATCTCGGTGACCCGGTACTCGGCAAACTCCTGTCACTCAATGACGAGACTACGCTGAGACGACACGCAACACTCACGAATTTCCATCCTCGGCGAAACAGGGATATGATGCCGAAACGGTGCCCTGGCGCTCGGCGTAACATAGGCCATCGACAAACCGTTCGCCGAGTGCAGGACACGGCGCACTCAATGAGTAAGTCACACGTGTCCGTTCCTGGTGAGACGCATGTTGCGAAGTACCCGGGTTGACACTTGACGAATAGTTAATGGCCGTTTGTCAAAGAACGAACTTGACAGTGGGTTTGCCGAGTATTATTCGTCGAGTGCCAACTCGATACACTCGGCAACGTTGTTGTCGGGTATCCGATAAAAAACAATCGACGAATACTTGTCGCCGAGGTAAATTGTGCGAGTTCAAATGGGCTTCCCGGGGTATATATTTTTCATACCCGTCCGGCCGTTCCGTGGATTCTAGTAGTGATCGAGTGACCCATTATGTGGAACTAATAACTTTCAAAAAAAAGTATCTGGAAGGAAGGAATGAGAACCTGGAGGATTGACGATCAACGGTCATCGACGTCCTGGACGGGGGCGTCCCCGCGTTGCTTGGTGGATCCTGTCCATGGTTTCGTCTTCACAAGTTTTGAAGAAACAACTGAAAATGCGGGGTCAACAATGGCTGGCAGTACTGTTTGCTTTCGTTATCTAGCCACCTACTGCTACTGGCAAGAGCAAGCAGCACATTACATTGTTCGAGGATCTGCGCTATATATACATCCTCCTCTACATTCCCAAGACATGCAGAGCTAGCACGCACGTAAGTACACGCATCCTGTCACTCCATTGATTCACCGCACCATGCCTCCACACTACATACAGTTGGGGCTCTTCCTCCTCATCTCCCTGCACAGCCATGCTACCAGGTGCTGCTATGCTGCAACTGCAAACGACACTCTCACGCCAGGCCAATCGGTCGACAAGCTAGTCTCAAGGAATGGCAAGTTCGCGCTCGGCTTCTTCACATCTGGATCCACCGCTACTACTACTAGTAAGTCCTCCTCTTCAGACAACAACAGTACTACCACTCCCAACTGGTACCTAGGCATATGGTTCAACAACATCCCGGATTTCACACCAGTGTGGATTGCTAACCGAGACGAGCCAATCACTGGCTCAGCTGATCTCAAGCTCCAAATTTCTAGAGACGGCAACCTTGTCGTCGTCCTAGATCACACTGGGGTACCAGTTTGGTCCACTGAAAGTACCAATGCTTCGTCCAGAAACAGCAACACCACCATTGTTGTTGCTGTGCTCACCAACATTGGGAACCTGGTCATACGGCCTATCTCAGACCCATCTCAGCAGGTTTGGTGGCAGAGCTTTGACTACCCAACGGATGTCTTTCTCCCTGAATCCAAGCTCGGTAGGAACAAGATCACCGGTTTGAATCGTGTCTTCGTCTCCAAGAAGAACCGGATCAACCCGGGCCATGGCTCATACTGTGTTGGGGTAGACTCCAGATTTAATCAAGGGATCATCCTGAGCCTCTGCAACCAATCCGTGGTGTATTGGGCATCCGGGACGTTTACTCAGCAGAATGTAGATCCCGGCGATACCGGCTTGACCAGTTACAACCATGTTGACAACACTCAAGAGCAATACTACATATACTCCACTCCCAATCATGAATCACTTTCTATATACACTTTCGTAGATATTTCTGGGCAGATAAAGGCTCGTGTTTGGAATGAAAGCATACAGCGTTGGCACCAATTCTATACACAGCCCATGGATCCATGTGGTGTCCATGCTGCCTGTGGGCCTTTCACTATCTGCACCAACAACAACACAAACTTGTCGTGTGATTGTATGAAGGGCTTCTCTGTCAAGTCACCCGGGGAATGGGATCTTGACGATACAGCGGGAGGGTGCACGAGAAATAATCCACTAGATTGCACAGCAGACAAGTTCTTGCCCGTACCTGGTGTCACCTTGGCCTATCAACCAATTACCATGCAAGTGATGGCTGATGCTAGTGGTTGCGCACAAGCTTGTGCAGGTGACTGCTCTTGCACTGCTTATTCTTATACCAGAAGTGGCTGCTCTGTCTGGCATGGAGAACTGCTAAACACTGCGGCGAGTACAACTGCTGGAGAGGTTCTCTACATTCGGCTTGCAGCCAAGGATTATTTTGACATTTTGAGAGAGAACAAAAGAGGGCCATCTATTGGAGTAATTACTGCTGCAAGCGTTACAGGTTCCGGGACACTAATTTTTCTCATATTAGTAATATTGTTCATTATTTGGAGGAGAAACCAGGAGTACAGATTGCCATCAAGTAACACCCAAGATGGTGTTGGTATTAGAACCTTCAGATATAGTTATTTACATCATGCAACAAAACAATTCTCTGAAAGGATAGGAGGAGGTGGATTTGGTTCTGTATACAAAGGGCTTCTAGGTGACTCGGCCATCACTATAGCAGTGAAAAGATTGGATGGTGCTCGTCAGGGAGAGAAGCAATTCAGGGCTGAGGTGAGCTCGATAGGTTTGATACAACATATCAACCTAGTAAAACTAATTGGTTTCTGCTGCGAAAGTGATAAGAGGTTACTAGTGTATGAGCACATGCCCAATGGTTCTCTTGATGTTCATCTGTTTAACAGTAAAGATATTGTCCTAGACTGGAGCACAAGGTGCCATATTGCCACGGGAGTTGCAAGAGGATTGTCTTACTTGCATGAAGGTTGCCGCGAATGCATCATACACTGTGATATTAAGCCAGAAAACATACTGCTTGATGAATCATTTGTTCCTAAAATTTCAGATTTTGGGATGGCAACAATTCTAGGAAGGGATTTTAGCCGTGTTCTGACCACATTTAGAGGAACCATAGGCTATCTTGCCCCAGAATGGATAAGTGGCGAAGCTATTACTCAAAAAGTAGATGTTTATAGCTTTGGAATGGTACTACTGGAAATTGTTTCAGGAAGGAGAAATTCACCTGAAGCATACACTTCTGACAATTATCACAGTTCTTATTTTCCTATGCAAGCCATAGGCATGCTTCATGGTGAAGATGTGTGTAATTTGGTCGATCCACGACTACGTGGCGAGTTCAACTTGAAAGAGGCTATAAGAGCATGCAAGGTTGCGTTTTGGTGTATTCAAGACAGTGAGTTTGATCGGCCCACGATGGGTGAAGTGGTTCGGGCACTTGAGGGCCTACAGGAGATTGATATGCCCCCGATGCCAAGACAACTTGCAGCTTTCACAAAATGCTAGTAGTAGTTGTGATGCAACTTGAAAGCATTAGATTTTTTCTACACCGATCTTTGCTTCTTTTTTTCATAGCAATGTTACACAAAAATTGTAGCAAAGCAGCATCATGTAACACGAATATTTGTTTTGTTGAAGACGAAGTTGAAGTTGAAGTGTCTTTATATGTATATATGTAATGCAGCTTATAAAGAATGGTGGAAGCATTTAATGGGGCATTTCTGTAGCCACTACCGGAGATGCGTACTCTGTCGTGTACGAAAAATAACAAGGTAAAAACACGGCAAAGTCTACCGTGTTCTTTTCATATTGGTCATGGCGAACACTACTACTATGTGCCATACTACCTTACACGGAAAAGAAAAGTATCATCACGGATCCCCGTCGGCCCTTTGCCGTGTTGCACTCCTTCATTGTGTGCCTGTCTGTTGCCGTGAGGCACTTCTTCGAGGTGTGTCCGTCCATTGCCGTGAGGCACTTCTTCCTCGCCGTGTACGTACCCATCCATTGCGAATTTGCAGTGCTGGAAAATTAGTGCATTACTTTATCATCTTTGATTCTTTGGCCATCACTATCTCACAAGGTCATAGTATATTTCAAAGTTGAGAAAGCAGCATCCGAAGAAGGTGCAATTTGGCAGCTAACTTCTATCAGCATCATACAACTTCCAAAAAAAGCATCAACTTCATGTGTAGAAAAATTATGTGGACCTTTTTCCTTCCGTGTGTGAAGTGAACACTTACTTTATGCTTGGAAATAGTATATGCATTCCCACAATACCTTGCAGCCGGTGACTCTTGATTTGTTTTTATGTAATGTCGTTGTCTCATCATGGACGACCGCCTCATTCGCCTCAGTACAAGGGAAAAATATTTTGTCAAAAGTTCTGGCCGAAATTAGCGATTTCCGACACAGGGTAAAAAAAATATAATTTTGGACGCAAACTTCTGAATTTTTTCAATAAATCCAGGACCTTATACAAACATAGAAAGAAATCATGCATCTGGCATGAACTTGGCTGTGCTATATTAGTGGGATGTGTACCGACTTCTTTGATAAGTTGTGATTTCGCAAAAATAAAACCACATGAAAAGGGTAAAATCTAGAGAAAAAAAATTGAAACTTTTTTACGAAATTAAAAAATCTTATTAGATGCAAAAAATAATATAAAAATGAAATATAAAACCCTGGCTGGACGCGTTGGCCGGCGTCTGCTGTCAGAGCAGCTTGGTGCAAGGGATGGGTTTCGCCTGGCAGTGCACCGGTGGCGCTGCATGAAGCCAAATGCCGCCTCCATCCTGCATTCTATGACTCCCACCGGAATGGCCCCCATCGGCTCGATAACAAGTACACGCTTGACCGAGCGTGGGGGATGGGGTTGCATCACATGTGCATCGGCGCTATTACAAGACGCTAGCCTTGGAGCTGTCAGACGCAGACGAGGCATCGACCGATGGGCGCCTATGAGGATTCATGGCAGGCCATCTAGGGGATAATGTAACTCACATAATGGAACTTTAATTTTGTCAGAAATTTTGATCTTCTTTTGTGAAGAACCAAGTCTTTCACAACAACTCATCCTTACCTAGTGTACACATCAAGTGCTTGTTTCATGTATTTTCAATGGGCAGAACAAATGAACAATACTCCCATTGGGTAGACATTTCTTACTTCCGAGCTCCAGTGCTCCCTGTGTTTAATTTGATTTGAAATCATATTTCAAATTTAAAATTGAAACAAATAATGGATATTCTCAGTGATGTATTCTTAAAACGTGCAAAATTCTGATTAGAAATACTTGCATTAGCTACCCGAAAGGACAAATGTGCAGATCTGAATATAGTGTTTCAAATCTCCAATTTTCTGAAGATTTTGTGTAGCTCATAATACAAATAATTTCACGGTTGTGATTTTGCAAATATGTTGGCTACGTCATGGACTACATCCCTAATTATTTAAATTTATTTTAAAACTTCTATTTTTGTTATATTTTTTTAAAGCACTGGAGCTCAGTATCACAAATGACTTACATCCCTACGGTTATTTAAATGGCGTTCTTGTTTTATGTCCACTAATTTGACCAATAAAATCTATGTTTACATACGTTCTATAAAAATTATAGCGACAAATTCATATTCAAAATATATTTTAGCTATTCAGATTCATATAGTATTATACGAAAACCATAATTTAGTTCTTATGAGCAGTTCCATGTATAAGAATATGCACTAGCTAGATAAGCGGGCGCCACACATTTTGTGCTGATGGTGGTATAGTAGAGGCCATGGTGGAGTGGTGGAGAAGAGTAGTTGGAGATCAGTTAACCCAAGGGACAATTTTGTCTTCCTTGCCCATTGATCTGATGTGGTCAAATATAAGTGAGATTAGTAGTCGGATTATGAAGGAAGTCAAAATCAGGGGGGGGGAGGGCCCCCCTCGTCCGTCCCTGTCTGCTGATGAGTTTGAGCAGTATGGCGTCACAGAAAAGAAACCAAAACGGAACACACTGTCCTGACTTGGAAGCCCCGATGAAGCAAAATACTGCAACTGAGCACTCAGGTTGTCGGGGGATTCATTGTTCTGTCTTCAAGCTGAAGAAACAGCCTTAAAAGGTTTTAGTACAGAATGACGAGTTGTGGAAGTTGATTGCCAAACATATTTAGGTAAGAGTTTACTTCGACCTCTCTTGGAAATTGATTGCCAAACATATTTAGATATCAGTATCAGCATCGATGATTCATAAAGTATCAAGCCATGCTTGCATACTACCCTCTTTCAAACTAGGTCTAGCTCTATACATATTGCTATGAAAAGACTTCCTGAAAATGAAAAGATACATGCACTTGTCCTCAGGGAAAATATATGAGGTCCTCTCACCATTACTTTTTGGTTAAGGAATCACTGGTTTTCCTTAGAGAAAAATCGTGTCCCTTGTTTTATTAATGAAACCATATGGGCATTCTAACAGCGGAATATAGAAAGCAACCTTGCCATCTGAAACTGATGAAATGACACCAACAGTAACCCCATTCAGATCAGAGGAGGAACAAAACCTAACTGCAAACCTGAGCGTAACTTGGTGTCTCTAGATTTCAAAATCGTTTTGGTGTTAGCTCAGGATGTTTTTATCGAAAAGCAGATTCAAGAAATGAAAAGGAGATAATGGGTACATAAGTTTCATTCTACATGGGAACTATATTAATGGATTGTTGTTAACAAAATACATAAATATGACTTCTGTACATGCACCTGTAATAGTCATGCTCCGGGCTGCGCGGGCTCCGGGCGGCGCATCCCTGCGTTTCCCACCTCGCGGCGTAGCGTGGTCGACGCGCCGCGACGCATGCTACCCGTAGGTAGCGGTGCCGCCTCTCCTAGGTCGCCGGAGCGGCGACGCGTGGACGCGGAGGCGGGTGGTCGAGCTCGGCGCGTACAGAGCGTTCCGGCACGCGCTCTTCGACGAAGAGTAAGATCACGTGACAGCAGAGCTTGTGGCACTCGTCGATCTGGGCGGGACGAACGCCACTCTCATCCGAATCTCCCTTGGGCGCGCAGAAGAAACATACGTAGATAGAGAACGCAGCAGCGACGACGATCACCGCCGCGAGGATGATCACGCCGATCGCCGCCGCGTGTAGGCGGTGTTACGGCGACGCGCCCGGCGGGGTCAGCAGCGGCACGCGCACATCACCAATGTCCGATGTGTCCAATGTTGCCGCGCCGGCCGACAATGCGAGGAGGACGACGAAGAAAGACACTTCCGACACTGACATGATGATGATCTGCTTTACTGAACTTCCTCTGCTCTCTTGGTTCAGTAGGACGGGGCGGGGCTCCTGATAATTATATACAAGGATTTGAATTTCGTTTTTGTAAATTTTCCGGTCCTGACCGGAATGGCCGGATTTCGAAAATTTCGGCAATTTCGGTGAAATTCCGGACGAAAAGACATAAACAGAATTTCAAACTTAGAATAAAAAATAACTGGAATTTGAATTTTTCAAGCAAATTTTATTTGAACTTAAATTTTTGTATATATATATATTGCCAAAATTGCCCAATTTTCGAAAGATTTTGTTCGGTAAATTTTTTACCGGTCCTGACCGGAATTGCCGGTCGGTGGAATTTCGTTTTACTCGGTCAAAATCCAAATCCCTGGTTATATATAGTTGGATTTACATACAACCAATGGGTAGAGACGAGCTGCGAATCTTGGTACTGAGTCATCACTAGCTGTCCATCCAGAAGTCCAACATTCTAGTACACTATAACAGCAAAACAATGGAACTTTAATTTTATCAGAAATTTTGATCTTATTTTGTGGAGAATCAAGTCTTTCAGAACAACTCATCCTTACCTAGTGTACACATCAAGTGCTTGTTTCATGTATTTTCAATGGGGAGAACAAATGAACAATACTCCCATTGGGTAGACATTTCTTACTTCCGAGCTCCAGTGCTCCCTATGTTTAATTTGTTTTGAAATCATATTTCAAATTTAAAATTGAAACAAATAATGGATATTCTCAGTGATGTATTCTTAAAACGTGCAAAATTCTGATTAGAAATACTTGTATTAGCTACCCGAAAGGACAAATGTGCAGATCTGAATATAGTGTTTTAAATCTCCAATTTTCTAAAGATTTTGTGTAGCTCATAATACAAAGAATTTCACGTTGTGATTTTGCAAATATGTTGGCTACATCATGAGACTACATCCCTAATTATTTCAATTTACTTTAAAACTTCTTTTTTTGTTATATTTTTTTAAACGAAGTGAGCACTGGAGCTCAGTATCACAAATGACTTACATTCCTACGGTCGCTATTTAAATGGCAGTTCTTGTTTTATGTCCACTAATTTGACCAATAAAATCTATGTTTACATACGTGCTATAAAAATTATAGCGACAAATTCATATTCAAAATATATTTTAGCTATTCAGATTCATATAGTATTATATGAAAACCATAACTTAGTATTAACCCAAGGGACAATTTTGTCTTCCTCGCCCATTGTTCTGCTGTGACGGAGCCATCCACAAGGATTGGAGGGGTGAATTATGTTGGAGGGGGCGAAATAGGCTAGAATCACTAAAATTTGCCAAATATAAGTGAGATTAGTAGTCTGATTATGAAGGAAGTCAAAATCATGGGGGGGGGGAGGGAGGGGCCCCCTCCTTCGTCCTTGTCTGCTGATGAGTTTGAGCAGTATGGCGTCACCGGAAAGAAACCAAAACGGAACACACTGTCCTGACTTGGAAGCCCCCGATGAAGCAAATTACTGCGAGTGAGCACTCGGGTTGTTGGGGGATTCATTGTCCCGTCTTCAAGCTGAAGAAACAACCTTAAAAGGTTTTAGTCACCATCGATGATTCATAAAGTATCAAGCCATGCTTGCATACTACCCTCTTTCAAACTAGGTCTAGCTCTATACATATTGCTATGGAAAGAACTTCCTGAAAATGAAAAGATACATGCCCTTGTCCTCAGGGAAATATATGAGGTCCTCTCACCATTACTTTTTGGTTAAGGAATCACTGGTTTTCCTTAGAGAAAAATCGTGTCCCTTGTTTTATTAATGAAACCATATGGGCATTCTAACAACGGAATATAGAAAGCAACCTTGCCATCTGAAACTGATGAAATGACACCAACAATAACCCCATTCAGATCAGAGGAGGAACAAAACCTAACTGCAAACCGGAGCGTAACTTGGTGTCTCTAGATTTCAAACTCGTTTTGGTGTTAGCTCAGGATGTTTTTATCGAAAAGCAGATTCAAGAAATGAAAAGGAGATAATCAGTACATAAGTTTCATTCTACATGGGAACTATATTAATGGATTGTTGTTAACAAAATACATAACTATGACTTATGTACATGCACATGTAATAGTCATGCTCCGGGCTGCGCGGGCTCTGAGCTCCGGGCTGCACGGGCTCCGAGCTTTGGCGAGGTCCTTTTTGAACTGGAGGTCCTTTTTGCATAAAGATATGGCTACCGTCGGATTGAGATTCGACGTCTCGGATAGGCCCCACGGGTACCATGTGGTGTGGGAAATCCGTTCTCATAAACTAACATATGTATGTCTAGTTTCCCTGTTCCCATTCCTTACCGACAAGTGGGACAACAATAGCCTTTGAACCCCATCAAAAAGTTGGTTCAGTTCCTTGCAGATTCTCGTATGGTTCGACCTCTGAAATGTATGGAATCGGTTCAAAGGGAGGAGAGAGAACGTTTTGAACCGCTTTTCTTATACATTGTGGCTGGTCTAAGGACCGTTTACGGGAAGTAGGCCGCATCGGGCTAGGATGGAGTTTGAAATTTTAAATGGAGTCGGGGTGGGATAGTGGGTTTTCATTGGAATTTGGATGTGGTAAGAACATATCCCACACAGATGATGCATAAAAAATAATAATCGTTACGTAGGCACATATGGGAAAATACAGCTCCAAATTTGAATATGTTCTATCGCTACAAAAATGCCCTTTTTGTAGCATGCCACAATTTTTTGGCATCTTGTGCTACAAATTTGGGGCCCCAAAGTTGTGGCCTATTACATAAAAACGGCTTCGTGCTAACCTTCACTGTCTTCTTCCTCCCCTCCCTTGCCTCCCTCCAACAAGGAGGGAGATAGTGAGATTGCTCTACTTTACCGATGCCACCTTGGCCATTTTCTTGAAATGTTCCTTATAATCACAAGTTTGGTGGGTGACAAGGAAAAATATTTAGTTGAAGTTTTAAGCCGAAATTCTCAAATAAATGATTTTTTGGTACATAATTTCAGTATAGGTCCAGAATACATCAAGACTTATCAATGGAGGTGTCTACAGAAAATTGAGACCCTTTTTTTTAAACCGGAGAATCAAGACCTTTTTATTTTCTCTCCGTTTTGCTGGACATATTGCATCTTAATTATGCAGAGTCAAGGGTGTAATGTTTAAACCTATCATAATAACACATTTTTATACAGTAAAAAAATGCAACTATGTATTTATATCGATTTGCATATCACGTTCATATTAGCTACCATTACACTACATCCCTGATCTGGAAGGACGGAACGGAATGAGACCATCGATTTGCATATCACGTTCATATTGGCTACCTGTTACACTACATTTCAGGTGACCAGCTGGCACCTCTGACGATTCCTTCACCGAGAGCTAACACTCGACGAATGTGGGGGAAATCTCGGTGACCCGGTACTCGGCAAACTCCTGTCACTCAATGACGAGACTACGCTGAGACGACACGCAACACTCACGAATTTCCATCCTCGGCGAAACAGGGATATGCTGCCGAAACGGTGCCCTGGCGCTCGGCGTAACATAGGCCATCGACAAACCGTTCGCCGAGTGCAGGACACGGCGCACTCAATGAGTAAGTCACACGTGTCCGTTCCTGGTGAGACGCATGTTGCGAAGTACCCGGGTTGACACTTGACGAATAGTTAATGGCCGTTTGTCAAAGAACGAACTTGACAGTGGGTTTGCCGAGTATTATTCGTCGAGTGCCAACTCGATACACTCGGCAACGTTGTTGTCGGGTATCCGATAAAAAACAATCGACGAATACTTGTCGCCGAGGTAAATTGTGCGAGTTCAAATGGGCTTCCCGGGGTATATATTTTTCATACCCGTCCGGCCGTTCCGTGGATTCTAGTAGTGATCGAGTGACCCATTATGTGGAACTAATAACTTTCAAAAAAAAGTATCTGGAAGGAAGGAATGAGAACCTGGAGGATTGACGATCAACGGTCATCGACGTCCTGGACGGGGGCGTCCCCGCGTTGCTTGGTGGATCCTGTCCATGGTTTCGTCTTCACAAGTTTTGAAGAAACAACTGAAAATGCGGGGTCAACAATGGCTGGCAGTACTGTTTGCTTTCGTTATCTAGCCACCTACTGCTACTGGCAAGAGCAAGCAGCACATTACATTGTTCGAGGATCTGCGCTATATATACATCCTCCTCTACATTCCCAAGACATGCAGAGCTAGCACGCACGTAAGTACACGCATCCTGTCACTCCATTGATTCACCGCACCATGCCTCCACACTACATACAGTTGGGGCTCTTCCTCCTCATCTCCCTGCACAGCCATGCTACCAGGTGCTGCTATGCTGCAACTGCAAACGACACTCTCACGCCAGGCGAATCGGTCGACAAGCTAGTCTCAAGGAATGGCAAGTTCGCGCTCGGCTTCTTCACATCTGGATCCACCGCTACTACTACTAGTAAGTCCTCCTCTTCAGACAACAACAGTACTACCACTCCCAACTGGTACCTAGGCATATGGTTCAACAACATCCCGGATTTCACACCAGTGTGGATTGCTAACCGAGACGAGCCAATCACTGGCTCGGCTGATCTCAAGCTCCAAATTTCTAGAGACGGCAACCTTGTCGTCGTCCTAGATCACACTGGGGTACCAGTTTGGTCCACTGAAAGTACCAATGCTTCGTCCAGAAACAGCAACACCACCATTGTTGTTGCTGTGCTCACCAACATTGGGAACCTGGTCATACGGCCTATCTCAGACCCATCTCAGCAGGTTTGGTGGCAGAGCTTTGACTACCCAACGGATGTCTTTCTCCCTGAATCCAAGCTCGGTAGGAACAAGGTCACCGGTTTGAATCGTGTCTTCGTCTCCAAGAAGAACCGGATCAACCCGGGCCATGGCTCATACTGTGTTGGGGTAGACTCCAGATTTAATCAAGGGATCATCCTGAGCCTCTGCAACCAATCCGTGGTGTATTGGGCATCCGGGACGTTTACTCAGCAGAATGTAGATCCCGGCGATACCGGCTTGACCAGTTACAACCATGTTGACAACACTCAAGAGCAATACTACATATACTCCACTCCCAATCATGAATCACTTTCTATATACACTTTCGTAGATATTTCTGGGCAGATAAAGGCTCGTGTTTGGAATGAAAGCATACAGCGCTGGCACCAATTCTATACACAGCCCATGGATCCATGTGGTGTCCATGCTGCCTGTGGGCCTTTCACTATCTGCACCAACAACAACACAAACTTGTCGTGTGATTGTATGAAGGGCTTCTCTGTCAAGTCACCCGGGGAATGGGATCTTGACGATACAGCGGGAGGGTGCACGAGAAATAATCCACTAGATTGCACAGCAGACAAGTTCTTGCCCGTACCTGGTGTCACCTTGGCCTATCAACCAATTACCATGCAAGTGATGGCTGATGCTAGTGGTTGCGCACAAGCTTGTGCAGGTGACTGCTCTTGCACTGCTTATTCTTATACCAGAAGTGGCTGCTCTGTCTGGCATGGAGAACTGCTAAACACTGCGGCGAGTACAACTGCTGGAGAGGTTCTCTACATTCGGCTTGCAGCCAAGGATTATTTTGACATTTTGAGAGAGAACAAAAGAGGGCCATCTATTGGAGTAATTACTGCTGCAAGCGTTACAGGTTCCGGGACACTAATTTTTCTCATATTAGTAATATTGTTCATTATTTGGAGGAGAAACCAGGAGTACAGATTGCCATCAAGTAACACCCAAGATGGTGTTGGTATTAGAACCTTCAGATATAGTTATTTACATCATGCAACAAAACAATTCTCTGAAAGGATAGGAGGAGGTGGATTTGGTTCTGTATACAAAGGGCTTCTAGGTGACTCGGCCATCACTATAGCAGTGAAAAGATTGGATGGTGCTCGTCAGGGAGAGAAGCAATTCAGGGCTGAGGTGAGCTCGATAGGTTTGATACAACATATCAACCTAGTAAAACTAATTGGTTTCTGCTGCGAAAGTGATAAGAGGTTACTAGTGTATGAGCACATGCCCAATGGTTCTCTTGATGTTCATCTGTTTAACAGTAAAGATATTGTCCTAGACTGGAGCACAAGGTGCCATATTGCCACGGGAGTTGCAAGAGGATTGTCTTACTTGCATGAAGGTTGCCGCGAATGCATCATACACTGTGATATTAAGCCAGAAAACATACTGCTTGATGAATCATTTGTTGCTAAAATTTCAGATTTTGGGATGGCAACAATTCTAGGAAGGGATTTTAGCCGTGTTCTGACCACATTTAGAGGAACCATAGGCTATCTTGCCCCAGAATGGATAAGTGGCGAAGCTATTACTCAAAAAGTAGATGTTTATAGCTTTGGAATGGTACTACTGGAAATTGTTTCAGGAAGGAGAAATTCACCTGAAGCATACACTTCTGACAATTATCACAGTTCTTATTTTCCTATGCAAGCCATAGGCATGCTTCATGGTGAAGATGTGTGTAATTTGATCGATCCACGACTACGTGGCGAGTTCAACTTGAAAGAGGCTATAAGAGCATGCAAGGTTGCGTTTTGGTGTATTCAAGACAGTGAGTTTGATCGGCCCACGATGGGTGAAGTGGTTCGGGCACTTGAGGGCCTACAGGAGATTGATATGCCCCCGATGCCAAGACAACTTGCAGCTTTCACAAAATGCTAGTAGTAGTTGTGATGCAACTTGAAAGCATTAGATTTTTTCTACACCGATCTTTGCTTCTTTTTTTCATAGCAATGTTACACAAAAATTGTAGCAAAGCAGCATCATGTAACACGAATATTTGTTTTGTTGAAGACGAAGTTGAAGTTGAAGTGTCTTTATATGTATATATGTAATGCAGCTTATAAAGAATGGTGGAAGCATTTAATGGGGCATTTCTGTAGCCACTACCGGAGATGCGTACTCTGCCGTGTACGAAAAATAACAAGGTAAAAACACGGCAAAGTCTACCGTGTTCTTTTCATATTGGTCATGGCGAACACTACTACTATGTGCCATACTACCTTACACGGAAAAGAAAAGTATCATCACGGATCCCCGTCGGCCCTTTGCCGTGTTGCACTCCTTCATTGTGTGCCTGTCTATTGCCGTGAGGCACTTCTTCGAGGTGTGTCCGTCCATTGCCGTGAGGCACTTCTTCCTCGCCGTGTACGTACCCATCCATTGCGAATTTGCAGTGCTGGAGCATTAGTGCATTACTTTATCATCTTTGATTCTTTGGCCATCACTATCTCACAAGGTCATAGTATATTTCAAAGTTGAGAAAGCAGCATCCGAAGAAGGTGCAATTTGGCAGCTAACTTCTATCAGCATCATACAACTTCCAAAAAAAGCATCAACTTCATGTGTAGAAAAATTATGTGGACCTTTTTCCTTCCGTGTGTGAAGTGAACACTTACTTTATGCTTGGAAATAGTATATGCATTCCCACAATACCTTGCAGCCGGTGACTCTTGATTTGTTTTTATGTAATGTCGTTGTCTCATCATGGACGACCGCCTCATTCGCCTCAGGACCAGGGAAAAATATTTTGTCAAAAGTTCTGGCCGAAATTAGCGATTTCCGACACAGGGTAAAAAAAATATAATTTTGGACGCAAACTTCTGAATTTTTTCAATAAATCCAGGACCTTATACAAACATAGAAAGAAATCATGCATCTGGCATGAACTTGGCTGTGCTATATTAGTGGGATGTGTACCGACTTCTTTGATAAGTTGTGATTTCGCAAAAATAAAACCACATGAAAAGGGTAAAATCTAGAGAGAAAAAACTGAAACTTTTTTACGAAATTAAAAAATCTTATTAGATGCAAAAAATAATATAAAAATGAAATATAAAACCCTGGCTGGACGCGTTGGCCGGCGTCTGCTGTCAGAGCAGCTTGGTGCAAGGGATGGGTTTCGCCTGGCAGTGCACCGGTGGCGCTGCATGAAGCCAAATGCCGCCTCCATCCTGCATTCTATGACTCCCACCGGAATGGCCCCCATCGGCTCGATAACAAGTACACGCTTGACCGAGCGTGGGGGATGGGGTTGCATCACATGTGCATCGGCGCTATTACAAGACGCTAGCCTTGGAGCTGTCAGACGCAGACGAGGCATCGACCGATGGGCGCCTATGAGGATTCATGGCAGGCCATCTAGGGGATAATGTAACTCACATAATGGAACTTTAATTTTGTCAGAAATTTTGATCTTCTTTTGTGAAGAACCAAGTCTTTCACAACAACTCATCCTTACCTAGTGTACACATCAAGTGCTTGTTTCATGTATTTTCAATGGGGAGAACAAATGAACAATACTCCCATTGGGTAGACATTTCTTACTTCCGAGCTCCAGTGCTCCCTGTGTTTAATTTGATTTGAAATCATATTTCAAATTTAAAATTGAAACAAATAATGGATATTCTCAGTGATGTATTCTTAAAACGTGCAAAATTTTTCAGTGGGAGGTGATGTTCCTATCGACAGCGAGGCGTCTGTGTTGACTTTGTCAATCTTAAGACCTGATCCGCCGGCTCAGTCTCTCGGAGGTGCTCATAGGGGTAGGGTGTGGGTGTGTGCGTTTATAGGGGTGAATGTATGCATGTGTATATTAGCGCTTGCGTTGTACTGTGTTTCTCAAAAAAAAATGGTGGAGAAAACACGGTAGGGTGCACATGGTGACACATATATATTATATTCTGAGTTAAAAATGAAAAAAATGGATTTAAATATGTCTATTTTCCAATCTCTTAACTTACAGCTTTGTTATTTTTGTGTAGCCTGTAGTATAAAGTATTTCAAATTAAAATCTTACACATTTATAGGATACAACATTCTCTACATCAGTAATTTTTCAGAACCTTTTTGAAACTCATCCTGCCGAAAAAACAAAAGGAAAATGTGCGTGTGCATGCAAGGGCCTCGTTGCTCGACAGTGGGCTCGTCCGTGCGCCGGCCTTTGCGGCAAATCATGTACAGTATAAAGGCGGACATGAGCTCCCGGCCTTTGCATTATAGCGTGTTTCTGTTGGGCTTGTGCTTACTCGCGCTTGGGCCTGCGTCAATCCGGCAGCATCGATCGGCATGATCCGGCACGGCCATCCGTGATTCCGTCCGGCGGCGGCGACGACGACGACGACAAGCATTAACGGCGGCGGGGCCGGCGGTGGCAGGACGAGATTCCCGGCATTAACCCTCCCGGCCTGCATCCGCAACCGCAACTCGCATGCTGCAGGCAGGCAGCACGGACCACCCCACCTATACCTCCTCCGTGTCGTAGCTGCATGCAGCGCAAGGAAGGAGGGACCATGGACGATGGCGCGGCCACGGCAAGGCGGCCGGCGAGCCACCGTTGCGGCACGTCCTGCAACCGCCCCTCCGCCTTCCTCTCTTTTGTCTCGCCGTTTCCGCTCTCCATCGCCTGGTCTCTCATCCACCCGTATACAACCGTCTACGCACGTACGTACGTATACACACATGCAGCATTGATATGCACAGCCCTTAGCCACTGTAGTGTACGCCCGGCTGGTGATCATCGAGAGCCAGGGATGTAGTCGCAGTGATCAAGGCTCTACGTACGTGTACGCATGTAGGCCGCTTCTTGGTTGCGCGCACTGTTCGTGTCTCTCTTCCTTTGTCTGCTGCTTCATTTCTCCTACACAGTACTGTATTTATGTATGTACGTACGTGGCTTGTTTTCGTATAAAGCGGTGAACCCAACTAAATTAGTTTGTTACAAAACTTAAATTATAAAACAGTGTAAGCGCGCGAGGAGTGCAGGCCGCTCACTCTTTAGTGCATCTTTATCCGATCCCATAAAATCAGTAGGAGGAGTATAATATTCATTTTAAATGGCTAAACCACACCTTAAAAGTTTTAGAGAAGTAAACCTTTTACTCCCATGGCCTTTTCAATATATATTTAATCTGACCATCAGTTGAGGTAAAGTTTATCCCTCACCTACTCACCCCAGGCCATATCCCCTCCGATGTCGTCCTTGCCGCCTCCTGCCACTCCATGCCACCGCCGACATACCGTAGTACACGTCATGCTTCTTCCTACTTTTGCTGCTCGGCGTCTACGTACACCCACCTCTTCCTCCACTTCAAGCCACATCCCTCCCGCTTAATTCCAGCACTACCGATCATCGTCGAGCAAAGTCTACCTCTCCTACGACCTCATGGTGACCAACCGTCTCCATTCCTTCTCTCTACCGTTTGATTATTTATGCGTCAGTGCTCCACCACCCGAATTTGAGCTCGTCTCATCCATTGTCGCCATGGCCATTAGCTTAAGCTCCATCAACTTCTCCTTGTGTGTTGAGAACAGGGACAACAAGTACTAGTCTTTTTCGACTTTTTTATCCGGATCCGCTGGTCCTACTAGCCGAACAACTTCAATAAAACATACAACATCAACACAAACATATGTACATACAAATTTGAATAAAATGTACTAGTTTGAATGAAAATTTGCATGAATTTATCTTTTCTTTTTTTTTCTTCAAGGAGTTAAGTTCAGGGTATCGGATAAAACCCGCTAAATTTTATTGGACCAAATTTGAGAAGTTAAAGAATGAAGTGAATGTTTAGCGATGGGCTAGAGACATGCAGATCGAGCTTTGTATGAACATATTTTGAAACGATGAACTGCCTGCCACTTGACTACTCCTGCTCTATGTTTCAAAAGAAGGAATCTCGATCTTTAAGTCGGCCTGCGACGGCACATGCGAGAGTTCACGACCTGCAGCACGCGCTAGCTCGATCCCGTGGTAAATGCTTAAGCTGTACCGTAACCAACCATATGTCACTCCCGGGGATCAATCAAATTAAAGCCCCCTCCCTATGTGGATCGAGCTCGTCCTCATCCGTGCTCAGAAACCGATGGAAAACGCACGCAAGGAGGGAGAGTTAATAAGCACGTCCCGATCGCCGTCCGTAGCAAGCATGCATACTCCGGCCGGCCATGTCGTCGTCCCACATTCATTTATTCCTTCCCCTACAACACGGTAGCATGCCTTCCGGCCGGCCGCTTCTTCTTCGTCTACCTCCTCCTCCATAACCATAAGCACGCACTTATGGCCGCTCTCCACCGGTGGTGGAGCACTACTACGACACCACACCATTCCGCCATGGCCATGGAGCACCACTAGCTCCTATAGCCACCTACTCCATGTCTCTCTCTCTCTCTCTAGGCGACACAGTACTCACACATGACATGGGGTGTGGAGGTCGGAGGAGTAATTCGCATTGCTGGCCCCCGTTGCACAAATGCAGCTAGTAGCGGAAAGCTAAAGGGAATCTCAATTTATTTCGTTGCACCTACATATATGCATGCATATCGATCGATGTACTCCTCATCTTCCTCCTCTGCCTCTGCGTAGTGAGGAGGAGTACTTATGTTAAAAGAGAGAGAGTGTGTGTGAGAAAGACAGGGACAGAGAGAGGCGGAGGAGGGCCGTGTTTCCATTAATGCTGCAGCCTGTCTTTACTCATTTGGTAGCCGGGGCTCTTCAATGCCGCTCCACCCACACCGCACCACCACCACCGGAGGAGAATCGAGCTCCCTCCCTCCATAAGTTTGAGCCCTCCCCCTCCCTCACTTCCCAGCTCTTCTTCTTCTTCTTCCTCCTCACTCGCTCCAAGCCGCAGCTAGCTGTTCCAAGAGGAGGATGAAATGGTAACTGTGATGTTGGCTCGTCTCACTCAGACGACGTCGGCCGGGGCGATGCGTGCCTAGCTCGCTCGCTCGCTGGTGCGATCCTCGCTCTGATTGAGCCGTGCCAATATCTTAGTGCCCTTTCATGCACGGCGATGCTCCTCCCCGCGCGCGCTATGGCCGCCGCCAACCGGCTGGCCGGTAGATCCATCTTCACCTGCATTCCAGGAATCCAGGTACGAAGTGGCTAAACCGCTAGTACGCATGTATCAGTCCCTGCGTGTTTCATGTGATCTGGTGGCTGCTTTCATCTGCTTAGCTAGGCCATGCATCGTGTTCATCTTCCATGTCTGCGCTTCTGGGCATGCATGCATGCGATGCAGCTTAATTCAAGTTAAGTGAGCATGACAGTCGGTGATCAAGCATGGTGGTCGATCTAGGGTCGTCCAAGGGTCGGCGATTCGCGACAGATCTTCCTATGCATGTTAGATAGACAATGCACTATGATGCACACTTGAACTACGAAGCACACTGTGGTGAGCACCACTTCAAAATTATGCTGCATGCGTTCATACTAGGTATGACTCTAGTCACTTCATGCATGGGCAATCAGCTGTATGCCGCTTAAATCTTCATTGACTTGCTTTAAACTAGAGTCATATGCTTTGCATTAGGTAAAAATAATCTCCCGTACTGTACTTGAAACTGCATCCGGTATTACCTTGTGCAAGCAATTAGTTGCATGAATGTCATTATCACAATTTCTCATCTGAACCAGGTTGTTGTAACTCTCGGGAAGGAAGGCTTGGATACAGAGAAATGCGCACCCCCACTGTCCGCTGGAATCAAAGAACAGTCCTACGTACTGCCTGCAAGAAGCAAAACACCAGTAGTTACTGTTTATCCTGAAGCTGGCCAGTTAGAGAAGTTCAGTTTCAAGGCCCTCCAGACAGATGATTGCAGTTTGAACATGGACGCAGCTACACCGAAGCATCGTGATTCGTGAACACTCCCTTTGTCATGAAGAATAAAGATTGTTGTCACACATGCTTGTAAGCGTGGTCTAATGTTTGTGTAGTCGTTCATCATCTTCCCAAGCTAGCTATGCAAGTCGTAGTATTAGTATACGTCCGAATTCAAAATGAAATCTTTTGTAAAGATATACCAGTCAAAAAATGCAATGTACGACTATGGTACGTGTTCCATGCCTATGCGTTTGTGCTAACTGGTCAAATCTCTTCTCTCTAGCATAATAGATTTGCAAAACAAATCGTCCATACAAAATATCAAGTGTGTGGCAAGATGGTTAGTAGGATGGTTGTATCCCTAACCCACCAGAGTTCAAACCCCAGGTTTGACGCTGGTGTTCTCATTTAGTCGGAATATTCTTTCAGTGTGAGGCGACGTTCCCGTCGACAGCGAGGTGCCCGTGGTGACTTCGTCAATCTCAAGACCCGCCGGCTCAGTCTCTCGGAGGTGCTCATAGGGGTAGGGTGTGCGTGTGTGCGTTCATAGGGGTGAGTGTATGCGCGTTTATATAACCGCTTGCTTGCGTTATACTTTGTTTCTCAAAAAAAAATATCAAGTGCATCTGAATTTTCCATGAATTTTGAGACGACCATCTGTATACACAAGGCATGCATGTACTCCACACTTCTGATCGATCTCCTTGTGGCGTATTAACTGTATTATTAATTATGCAGCACCATCCAACTTGCCAACAAATCGCAAATGAATGCTCCAGCTCCTCTCCCTCCGTGCCGTTTATCTATATTCATTTCCCTACGACTCCTCGTTGTTGTACTGTACTATTCCATTCAATTCGAAACCGAAAATTAAAGAACATGAATGAGAGAGAGAGAGGAAGCACTGTAGATTCATCAAGGTGTGCAGTGGAGTGCTGCTTGCTCCAACGTTCTTGTGCTCAGAGAGCCACGCCGGTGGGTGGCTAGCTCTAGCTAGAGACAGCCGGAAGAAACGCCATTGGGGCCGGGGACTGGCCGCCCCTTCTGCTCCATGCTGCTTGCCTTGCACCGGTGCCAAGTTTCCATGAGAAATTGGAGAATGATATGGAACTCAGAATCCTGATAGATAGATAGATACTTCCATTTTCTCTCAACTGAAGTTCAGTTGGTACTTCCATTTTCTCCAAACTGAAGGATTAGATTTCCTATCAGTCAAAAACTCAATGTTCTCCTAGCCATTTCTGAACTCTGAAACGACAATATATCAGATAAGAAAATCGTAGCATGATATGGAAATGAAACTCTGGAAGACGGTCAGCTTTCTGCATGGACGTTTTGATAATACAAATATTTCCTTTTTTTCCACGAAATTTATGGCATAACCCAATATCTGGATAAAAAAAGAAAAAATTCTAAATTGACCATGTTTAGCCCATATGTGTTCACATATGATCTCCCTCTTTGACTCATGATATTTTCTTATATTTTATTTCATCTTATAAATTTTACAAGCTTATTGATTTATTTGAATCTTCCTCCATTATTTAAGGATTTTTTTGTTCTGCTAAACATCCGCTAACTGTTTCGTGTCCGCTTTCCGACAATATCCATTTTCTTATTTGTTTTAAGTATTTATGTATTCGTTTCCGAAAAAAATAGGAAAACAAATGTGACACCATTTAGTTCCGTCCGTGTCCGCTCTGTTTGCATCCATAATTGCAGCATTGAGAAGACAATTTTGTTAGGATAACAACTTCATCATCATCATCATCATCATCAAGACAACATTTGCGACAGAGGTAGAGACAACATCGCGGAATGCCGATCGGAAGGGTGAGGTTGGCATGGCGAGGGGTAGTTGGGGCTTTGCGAAGGAGGAGTAACTAGGGAAGTTAATGGTGGGCGAGTAAATGAGGTGGCAGGGAAAAGCATGGAGACGACGACAGTGGAGAGAAGAGAATATGGGGCATGGTCACTTTGGTCACCACATTTACACGCATTAGCATCACTAGTGGTGTACCACTAGCTGTAGGTCTGTAGATGAGATGCACGGACCTGGCGTCGACGTCGTCAGACAAAGATTCCCTCATTCACTCCCGCCAGCGTCTCAGACTCTCAGTGACAGTGAGCCTGAGCCTCCCCATGCCGCCTGGCTTCGCCTCCCCTTCGCTACTACTAACTGTCAACTCGATCGTCGCCATGCTCGATCACTCGCCTTCAGTTCTGTGATGGTTCACAATCACAAGGGAGGAGGAGGAGTAATGCCTGCCAGTCCCGTCTCGTCTTGAATTGAATTGCCGGTGAGGTGAGGTGAGCTCTCTGTGTGTGTGCTGTTGGACAGCATCCACCCTAGCTTCATAACTTCAGGCAACAACATGTTGAGCAGCTTCCTGAGTCCTGCATTTTACTTCCATTTTGGAGTACTAATCTCCGGTAACTTCCCCAACCATTATGTATGTGACTCTTACCTTTCTGATGCTATGAAGGGCGATGCACTCCGGAAATGTTTGAATCAAAGTGCAGGCAATGCAAACTTGCAAAGAGCGGTCCAGGGACGCCAGTGGCGAAATGCAATTGAATTGGTGCCAGTCTTTTTGGAGAGTACGCCAAAACGGCATACCGATGCCTGCAGACTTATTACCGTGGACCAAACAACGGTTCCAGGGACCAGAGACAGAAGGCACATACTCAAATTGACCAACAACCGCCAGCGATTGTTAGTAATAATCAGAATGCACACTATGCATCTCTCTCTCTCAAGGTATTTCAAGGCCAATTTTCACACAACTACACTGGAGGCATGAATTCAGTTTGCTACCAGTCCCATGCGAGATGCCTCAAATCAGCACGGTTTTTGGAGTATCAAGGAGCGGATACTATCTAAGACATGCAATGATACCGTGCAGTTTTTTTCTTAGTGGCACAGAGCTAATGACCTCAAACACGTAGAAACATATAGAGCAAATAAGTACACCTTTCGCCCGTTTACATACTGAGAGCAAAACTGAAGTTTCTTTCTCCCTAATTGGTAGTATATAAATATATGTGTAATCTGTGTGATGTGACGCTACACTTATGACCTAACAATGTTTCAACAGCCCAGGAGAATAAGATAATGTCATAAGCTCCATATATATGCAAATCTTATATCTAAATTATTTGGCAAGAGTGATTGGACTATCTACAGCTTGTGACAGCTCAGTGGCTCAGCTCTCAATTTTTGTACATAATTGACCTTTTTCCATATGAAAGATTAGCCTTTCAGTTTCCATGGGTAGACCATAGCCCAGGTGATTTGCCCAGTGAGGTGAGCTCTCTCTGTGCTTATGCGGGGAGAAATTAAACTGCTCGAGTCCTTTCAACAAGTACTACTGATGATGGATAGCTCCCTGATTTGACAACTTGACGCAACAACATAGAAGGCAATGTCATCTACATGGACTAGTTCAGGAGCTTCGTTCGCCTTTCAGGGGTTTCTCGTCCATCCTAATCTCCGTTAAGTTTCTAAATCACTATGTGACTGATGCTTTTACTTTGTCTGGATGGTGTAAAACGTGCTGCTGCTATAAAGGCACTGCACTGTGAAATGTTTGGGTTATAATGCAGGCAATGACAAGAGAAGCAAATACTGATAGGTAGGCGTAAGGACGCTCAGTTATTATGCGACGATCTTGTATATGACAAGCTTAAAGGGTCTATACAGATGGAATTGAATTTATGCCAGTCTTTACCATGGACCAAAGAACGGTCCAGGGACCAGGCAAGCAAGCACCACACACATTGAACATTAATATTGGAAGAATGGTCGTGACTTTGTCACATCTCAAATTTCTCATGACAAAACGACGGTAGTAATGTACTAGTGAGTAGTGACAATGAGGATGCATCATGCACTATGGATGCCTCTCGGAAGGTATATTAAGGCCAATTTCGGAATCAACTAATGAGAAGCAATATAGTACAACTACTCTACTAGCCCAGGGACGATAAATTATAGCTCCACTCAATGTGTGCAATCGGATTTTGATGTATCAAGAATGGATATTATCTGAGACAACTGATAGTTTCACATGTGATGTATTCTAATGCCTTATTTTAGTAGCACATAGCTCATTATCTAAATTAGACGAATATAGAACTAATAAGTACAACTTCATTCAGCAACCGTTTAAAACTGCCAGGAAAAGTACAGTTTCATTTTCCTAAATGGCAAATGGATATAGTAATAGAGTAACATAAACAAGAAAAAAGTGAAAAGTAACACAGTTTCTTGATGAATGGAATATTTATATTATGTGATGCTATGCTTATGATCTAACAATGTTTCAACAGCCTAGAAAAAGAAGAAACCACCACTCTAAACTCATACAAACATAAATCTTATCTAAATTATTTGGCAACAGTGATTGGACTATCTAGAGTTTGTTACAGCTCAGTGGCTCACCTCTACTTTCTTTAGATCATTGACCTTTTTCACATGAAAAATTAGCCTTCCAGTTTTCATGGGTAGACCATAGCCCAGGTGGTTCGTTTACCTTTAGCAGCTACCGCATTCTGTCAGCAATTACTTCTAGTCAGGACAACAAAATAGCAGAAATGCTTCAAACAATGTGAGTGAATTGTACCTATCTGCAACTGGAAATAATTTCATCATGCATTGCAAGAAGTTGCTTCTCACCTAGTCCAGCTTTAGAAATAAATTTCAGTGACATTGAGGTTGACCACCGTCCTTTAATTGATATATGCGTCATGTTGCTTTGGTAGTCGAAAGTTTTTGAGTAATTTGATAAGCTCGTATGTCCTCACATGATGACCCAATCGGAGACACAAGTCAAAAGGAGTCAATCCATCCTGTGGTAATTATCAACAAATATAGTCTCCCATTTAGTAGTCTTTGAGAACAACTGCAAGAACATTGCCAGTGCCAATATTTGAGTCCTAATCTACCATCTAAATTGTGAAACTACAGATGGATCATAAACAAGACTGAGCAGGGAACATGATATCATTAGAAAATAGATAAGTTATGTGAAAGGGGCATATAGGCAATCAGACAAAGCATAACATATTCTTACTGAATCATCTGTGAATACCAGAAAATTTGCAAAATACTTACTTGCGTTTTCAAAGTTCTATCAGCACCTTTTAATAAGAGTAGCCTCACAATATCGGTTCGCTGTGTTTGCACTGCTAGATGCAATGGTGTCCAGCCACACTGAGAATTGAACAAGGTGAAGCAATTAACCCATAAGAAAAGAAAACAAGACAACTGCTTGAGCTTAACATACATCGTCTGGGCGGTTGATGTCAACATTGTATAGCAATAGAGTCTTTATTGTCTGATTGCATGCAGTTTGGACAGCATAATGCATTAGGGTTGCACCATCCTGTATCACCGAAATCGCACCATCAGCTCATCGAATTAACAACAAAAATACGGAAGACTGCACATAAGAAATCTACAGGTGCAACCGACTGCAGTAGCGCCTGCAGGAGGTGATATACCTTAACGCAAATAAAACAGCCAATGAAGATACTTAAAGATGAAAACAAACACCATTAACATATTATTCAAGCTTAACCTCATCATGTAATATAACAAAAGTTTCTGGAAAATGCTGTACAAAGCTGTTTCGATGCCAGCTAAAGAAAGAGTATACTCACTTTATCACAGATGAATGGATTTGCTGAATTCCTTAAGAGATAGTTGATAATAGCATGCTTCTTCGAAATAACTGCTTTATGAATTGCCGGGAACCCATCCTGAGGAAAATGCAGAAGGCCAGTATGGTCAAATTTAATATATCAAAAGATACAATGCATTCTACGAGTATGTCTGTTCAAGAAGAGATAACTCACAAGGTGAAAACAATATGAGATCGGTTTTTTTCAAGAAAACGTAAAAGCTTTTGCGTCTCGATGCATAGATAGAAAAAGAGAGCTTGTACAAGCCCAAGAAAGGGCAACACACGGTAATAAAAGATGAGATAGCTCAACATTTACAGTACAAATTACCTTATCGAGTGCATTTACATCGACCTTATGTTTCAGAAGATTGTCCAATAAATAGAAGTCTCCTGATGCAGCAAGGGTATGAAGTGGCAGCCACTTGCTCTACAAGAAGGAAGCAAGGTGTATAACCTGTCAATGAGCAGATATTGCACAGGAGCTAACATGGATATAAGAAACATCATACAGAATAGGCCATGAGGCAGAACATACGTGGATGTAAGGAGGTCAGTATGTTAGCATTTAGCAAGGCTAAAATATCAGGATCACATTTTACTGCTTCCAAAAATGTATGATGGAATATGGAGCACTTACAGAAGCAGCAGCTTCCAGATCAGGTAATCTCTTGTTCAGAAGAGCCTTTTCCTCATCTGTAAACAACTTCTTGCGGCCTAAAGTATATAACGGATTGTTCATAGGACTAACATCAGTGACAGAAGAAATATAGTTGTGCTAGTACACTTAATCCGAAACACATAATGTATTATACAAAGGACCAAGCTATAGATTATATCGATTCCCAGACCAGTTGACATAATCTACAAAACGGCAGTACTGTTGTCTACCATAACACTCCATTTCAAAATGTACGGCCTAATTTGATTGTTCAAGTTTGCACTTTGACTGGATTTATTTGTTAATATTATGCTAATAGTTAAAAATCACAATCGTAAGAATATGCTTTAAAAACAAATCCGATGATATCAACTTTGTATAATATAGCTCATATAGTATTGGATTAACTATAATTATTGGTCAAATCTTGAATTTAGGTAGTCAAAATAAGCCTTACCTCAGGAACTTGAGGGGGCATCAACTAAGTAGTTGTCATGATTATATAGTACTCCATAAAACTAAACATCACCTTGGCAATAGTATATGTTCTGAAAATCTATATGATAATATAATTGCACTTGGGCAATAACATAAGATAAATAACTTCTAGGTATTATTCTGACTTTCTGAGCATTCGAACAAACTTAGTACATTCAGTAACAACAGATTCATAACGTGGCACCGCAGCGTGGATACCCCAGAATGAATTGGTGATGCACACAATGTACGCGTGATAAGTCATGGCACATGTCACCCAATAACTTCAGCTACTCCTCTAATTCAGTTTAGTACTGTACCGGTGTACCCTTTGGTGATGTAGTAGAATGAACTTGCAATAATCAATTAGTATGCTCGATTTTGTACTTCGTCCTGCTATGTTTCTTCTAACACAGGTATATTGCAGTTGGCTAATTGCTACACTAATACTGTATGAAAATTTGCTGTCTTTTGCCTACTGTGATGGCTTTCAGCAACCGACTCTGACAGAAGATTCAGAAACTCACTTTTCGGGCTCTTGCCATCCTCAGTCTCGCCCGCCACATACTCTTTGCTGCCAAACAGCTCCGAGATGTGCTCAAGACCGCCGGCATCCATCGCCACCCTCGGGTTCCTGGGCGCCACGCGCGCCGCAGGATCGGGACGCGCCGCCGTCTCCGGCGCGCGGGACGTCTCCTCCCCGAGCGGCGGCTCCACGTAGTCCCGATACACGTGCCCAGGGTCCACGGCCAGCCTCACGGCCTCGCGGCGCGCGCGGGACCTATCCTCGAGCGGCTGCACGTAGTCGTGCGGGAGCTCGGCGCCCAGCCTGCCCTCGCGGTAGGCTTGCAGCTCGTCGGGGGCGGCCACGGCGGAGGGCACCCGGCGGTCGAGCCGGCTGCCGAAGCGTAGACCGTGCGCGATGCGGCGCTTCTCCTTCTTGGTCAGGTTGATCTCCTCCACGGCGTCCCTCCACCGCTCCGGCACCAGGCCGCCCCCGCCGCCGGCACCGGCCGGCCTCTGTCTGGGCCGCCGCCGCGGGGGAGGTCGGCCGAGGTCGAGGACGGGGTCCTCGAAGGCTTCGTCCTCGAACACGAGGCAGTCCCCGAGGACGACGTCCTCGTCGTCGTTGAAGGCGGCGGCGACGGCGAAGGAGGAGGAGGAAGCTGGTGGCTGGGGGCGCGGGGACAGGGTGAGGGATTTGTTGGGCGCGTGGAGGCCGGAGGCGGAGGAGGTGGGGAGGATTGGGGAAGAGAAAGGGGGGAGGAGGAGGAGCGGGAGAGACGGTGGCGGAGGCATCGCGGCGTCGCCGGAAGCCGAGAGGATAGGCCGGTGTCAGCGACCGTTTGAGCTGGGCTCTTACTGTAATATTTTCTGGGCTGGCTAGGAAGTTGTACGTGGGCCAAAACGGAGACCAGCTTTCCTACGGGCCGAAGAAAGAAATGGAAAGTTTTTTTTGCAAGTGCTAAGCATGTCTAGCTGTCGACGGTAAGTTAGGTTTACCAATAAAAGAGACAGAGAGAAACATCAGCCATTCAGAAGGAAGAAAATTAAACATCAGTCTCAGTCAAGAGACCTAAGCATTGAACATCTAATTGTCGATGCGTAAATTATTTAACAATAAAAGGGAAATCCGTCTTAATCATAAGGGCATGACGTCCTAAGATTTGATTTGATTTTTAGACTATATACTAACCACCTCAAGTAACTGTCCAACCGGTTCTCTAAAAAACGTAATTGTCCAAGCAACGTCTCTTTCTCTTTCCCCGTAAAAGTATACTCAATCTAGTACCAACCAGGCTTTCTCTCCAAAAAAAAACTAGGCAGCCAAACACCTCCAGCCCTAATGGGTTCAAGAGCATACTAAAGACGAGTACTTGTACAATATGGCACTTTTCACATTGTCAATGAGAGAGCAAAAAAAAGATCTTTCATATATAATCCTACATAATCTCGAATGTTATCAGTTAAGGTACATTTACTTGTCGTCTTCATTGAGTTGATTTCCTCCCTGACGAGTCTTTCCACCTCTTCGGCACTAGACCACCCTATCGCCAGTCGGCGTAGTATCTACTTCGTACCGGGACGAGACGTGGCTAAGGTCGGGATTCTTGAAGGCCTCGTCCTTGAACACGAGGAAGTCATCTGGGACAACATCCTCATCGATGTTGTTGATAGCAACGAAGACGAAGGCATTAATTAGGAGGATAGTGGCAGGGGAATTGGAAGGGAGAGGGATTTGCAGGACGAGTGGAGAGGGGTTTTAGGGTCTCAATTGGAGAAGAGAAGTGGAGAGGAGGAGTGGGAGAGACAGTGGAGGCATCATGTCATCGAACCCGCGTTGAAAAGCAACCATTTATGTTGGACTCTTATGTTTCAGATCGGTTAGGATGTAGGTAGGTGGGAAAAATAGAGCCATGTTTCCTATGGACCCGAGAGATGAGACGCCTCCATTGCTGAAAAAAGAATTTTTTAAAGCAAAAAACGACTAGAATTGCCTTGAGAAAATGCTAAGAATTTGTAGCTTTCTACGACACTCCTCTCATTCAAAAGCTTGTAGAGTGAACACCCACGCCCCATCGTAGATGCGTAAATCATTTATGATTGAAAGAAAAAATGTATTTCTTCTGAAAGGAAGAAAAGTCATCTTAACAATAAGTGCATGACGTTCTAAGATTTGATTCGATTTATGGTGGACTAGATATAAGGATCTCAAGTAACTGTCCAAAATAATATTTATTTATCCATAGAAGTTTATTCAATCTATCTGAAACCTCCATGGATCCAATAGGTTATTGAAATCGAGTAGTTGTGCCATATATATGCGCTATAGGTCTCCATATACAGATTGACGTTCTCTTGGATGCAGACGTCGGGGATCCGCACCCTTTTATCTAAAAAAATAATACAGATTGACGTTGGGTTATAATACGGGTGGGTTGTTATAATTTGGTTAGCCCAAGCGCTTCATGTTTTTGGGTGTTCATTTGACACGTTTATCTACTTTTATGTGGTTCACACTGCAGGGCCGACTGTTGACGGCGGACAGATTGGCACGGCGAAACCTGCAACATCCCACAACTTGCCCGCTTTGATGTCAAGAACAATAAACAGCGGAGCATTTGACAGTGCAATGTTCATTCACTAGGGAGGTTTGGTATTCTATGCTATTGCCACTCCGGCTACACCGATTCACACCCACTCCGCAAACCACGGTCGCTAGTTGGTGGCCAGTGGTCTCCAATGCGACTCCGAAGAGGCGAAGGAAGGAGATGAACTCCCTCATCGTTCAGGTGGCAAGGGCTCTATGGCTAGAGCGAAATAGTAGAGTTTTCGACAAAGTAGCGTCGATGCCCTGGGTAGTTTGTAAGAGTATTAGAAAGGAGTTCGAGCTTTGGCGAAAAGCCAAGCTTTGTGGAGTGGATTTGCATATCAGCGAGTAATCGCGTACTTGTGTTTGGGTTGGGCTGAGGGGGATCGCATGTGATTACCCTTGGCAATGTTGTAATTGTTCTTTCTCTATCTTAATATGAAAGACACGCAAGCCTTTTGCGTGTTCTTGCAATATTGGTAAGTTCAAACAAAGACTATAAACTTAGCACATAGCAACACAGTTAAACAAGTCCAAACTAACGCTGAGTAAAAAAGGGCTCGGTGGCTCATCATAAATGGCTTTCCCACCGTGTGTGGAAAGTGAAAACAACCGTGATCCATTTGTGTAGGTTAGTTTATCACAACTTCACTAGGTGTTTTTGGATCATGAAAACAACCATGATCCATGATGTAATATGCATAACATAGTATGCATAATATAGTAATATAGTAATATATATGCTTACGTGGACCATTTAGCTAGCCTGATAGCACGGATCACCTGTTCTCCGGCATCCACATTTCGTGTATAGTGTGACAGTTACTCTTCAGGGCTTGTTCCTCTGTGCCCACTGCCTCCATTATGCCCAATCCTTCAGCAGTGTTATTGTTCTTATATGCCCATAAGGTGTTGGTCCAGGACAAAACATAACGAACCATTGGTGTCAGGAAACAGCTACACTTCAAGAAGAGACACCAAGTTATATCACTGTGTAATTTCAAAAAACAAAAACAAGTTGTATCATTGTGTGCAACCAAATTCAGTACTCCACTTCATACATGCAGCGAGCACACCCAGACACGCACTCAAAATATTACAAATCCAACAAGACACAGCAGCTTCACTCAAAACACTACTCAAATGAGTAAGATAAAGTACACCCACATTAAGTCATGCAAAAATACCTCAAGATAATAAAGATCACACACGCAAATTTATGCAAAACTGGCCCTCAAGAGTTATATAGACGATTAGGAACGGATTACGATTAGGAACGGATTACTCTACATGCTTGATGAATTGACGGGCTCGATCTCTAGCTAGAGGCACGTTCCTCCGTAGCCTGCACTCCTGAACAATGCCTGCTTTATCTGGTCGGCGCTTATCACTTGCCTCTTCCCTTCCTCCTATCAACATGGCATGCATTGACAATCAGATTAGTTTATGCAGATTTTATTTGTATGACAATTAGCAAAACAGAGAAAATATAGATCAACAATTCAATCCAGAATATATATGATGAAATTTTAGCTAGAGAGAAGGTCAAAAAGGAGTTTTTTCTGAAGTTAACCCGAACGAATGAATTGCTTGCTTATTACCCGTGACCGTGAGCAGGATGCCTGCATGCCGAAGTCACTGAAGCAGCTGAGGACGCACTGCTCAATGTCCAGCCCCAGCACCTCCAGCGCGCTCACCGTCGAGAGCAGCACGCCGGGGTTCGCCGCGCAGCAAAGCTCGATGCTCGCGCCGCCGTCGCCCCGCTTCTCGACGGCAAACTGGAAACACGATCGATTTGCAAGAGTTGTTAATAATCAACTTGTGCCCTGCAGCACGCACGCGTACGTATATACGTGAGGTACCTTTGTGGCGTTCCTCATCGGCGTCTCGTCGTTGCTACCGCCGGGGAAATTCAGCAGGTTCAGCTCCTCCGGCGTTGCGCCGATCTCCTCCTCAAGGGTTTTGATCCGCTCTGTTAGCTCCTTCAGGTAGTCTATGGTGTCCCCAAGGATGGAGGTCCTGTCCATCTGCAGCTCATCCATTAGTCGTTCACATGAACTGAATTAGGTCACGGGACAATCAGCAATGTATCACGCACCTTGCTAATCTTGGGCACGATGGAGCGGAGCATGGCGAGCCGGTCGTTGAGGCGCTTCCGCCGCCGCCTCTCGGCCATGAGGTTCTTGGACGGAGCGCCGCCGTGGAGCTGCTTGCTCCTAGGGTGGGCGCCCGATGAGACGCCCCTCATCTCCCCGGTGCCTGCTCCCCCGAACATGAACATGGTCGGGGAGGAGGACGACCCAGCACCACCGTGATGCAGCTTATCGCCGCCGTGCGTCTGCTCCTCCAGTGCCATGGCGTCATGGTGGGGAGGAGCTGGACGAGGGAGCGCCTGCATGCCGGCCGCGTCGACAGCACCAGGGACGAAGGTCCTGTAAGGGTTGCACACTTCGCTGAGGCAGTCGAAGCTGAAGTCGTCGTGCGCGCGAGGGTGCGGAGGGGCCGGCACGGGGGCAAGCAGTTCCCCGAAGGACGGCATGTCGTGTATCCTCGCCTCCTCGCCCCCGTAGAAGAGGTGGTGGTGGTCGCTCGCCATCATGCCTCCCGGCGGCGAAGGGTACGTCTGCCAAGGCGCCGCCGTCGCCGGCGCTGACGTGGGCACCTCCTCACCCCGGAGCGACATGAGCGCGTCCAAGAAGGACTCGTCGTCATCAGTAGGATCCATGCCGCCACCGCCGCCCAAGAACGTACTGGGATCGAGAAAGATGCTCGATCGGTAGCTAGCTAGATTCCCTCTTGTTCTCCCTCCCCGCTGCTTGCAGCGAGCTCCCCTCAGGCTTCTTCCATGGCTACTGCTTGCCAGGAACACGCAAACCCAAGTTGCAGTGGATGGGCGTAGCGAGCTATCACCTACCTGGGAGTTAAATGCGGTGCGCCAAACCCAAACGACAATCATTCCTTGGCAACGACATGTTTGATCTGGTACGGCGCCCATGGCCTCTGCCACAAAATGGCCAAAGACAGCCTCAGGAATGGAATGGCATATCGGCATCTTCCCGTTTTTTTAAGCCCCGCAGCGTTGGCCGCATCCATGCATGTCTCGCCGCAGTGCACGGGGCTGTTGTCCTGTCGCCGGCGGCAATCGAGGTGAGGGAATTCCCTGTGCGTTTTTATATGTATATTTGCATCTCGATGTAGGGAGAGTTGGCACAATGGCACGGGCACCCTTACAGGGAGCTAGCAAGCTAGCCACACGCTCCGGCGCCGGGCTAATCCATGCATCTTACTCCTAGTTTATAGTGTGGCAGATTCCTCCGCCGTTTGGCGCGTACGTGCGTGGCTCGCCGGCCGGCGACGGTATTGATCTCGTACGAGCTAGTGGCAATTTGCTTTGCTGGCCAGATCGCGGGGGAGGACTCGTTATCCAGGGAGATTTGAGGGGGATGAATCTCGATTCGGATGAGCTAACAGCTCTGATGGGGACATGGTGGTGTGAACAAATGAACAACGCGCATGGAACAAAAACGCAGTCGCCGGCCTGTTTATCCGTGCAGAGCACCCAATTAACTTGCAGGAGTAGTGCAATTTGCTTGTTAGCTCTTCAATTTGACATTGACAGGGACTTTAATTAGGAAAGGAGGATAACCCCTGTTGATGACAAATAATGGCCAGTTATGAACATAGGAGGGATGCTAATTAATGAACCTATGCCTAAGCTTAGAACATGATGAGGTAAGTAACACACATGGACTTAAGGTTAAACATTTTCAAGAAGAGGTAATAAAACTGAATATTTCACCATACAGCTAATGGTAAGCACGGAAACACAATTGTTTTTCAGTTCGAGCAAGACCAGAGACTCTTATTGCATAAATTTCTGAATATATATCATAAATTAAATTTTTGGGGGCACCAACCCAAAGAAATTTTACTATGATGGAGGATGTTATTGGTGATATATACCACGGTTATTTCTGGAAGAGAATATAACTTTTGAGCTGACTTAACAGCGAAAGAAGTCTTAAGCTGATCTTGTCAGCATTTGAGCAACTCTCTGGTCTTAAGATAAATTTCCATAAAAGTGAGTTGTTTTGCTTTGGTGAGGCTCAAGATAACGCCGCCTTGTATGCTGATCTTTTTGGCTGTGAGCAAGGCCAATTTCCTATCAACTATTTGGGTATTCCGATTCATTATCGGAAACTTACAAATGCTGAATGGAAAAAGGTGGAGGAAAGACTTCAATTACGTTTAAATAGCTGGAAAGGTAAACTCTTATCCCTCGGTGGAAGATTGGTCCTCATAAACGCGGTACTAACAAACATGGTATTGTATATGATTTCATTCTTCCAATTGCCCAAAGGAGTCTTAAAAAGATTGGATTATTTCCGGTCAAGATTCTTTTGGCAAGGGGATTGTGAGAAGAAAAAATATCGCCTGACTAAATGGAGTGTGGTTTGTTGCCCTAAAGACCAAGGAGGGCTCGGAATTCATGACCTTGAGGTCAAGAATAGAGCCTTATTAGGTAAGTGGCTTTTCAAACTCCTATCGGAAGAGGGAGTTTGGCAAACACTCCTTAGGAGAAAGTATGTGGGAGATCAAGCTGTTTCTCAGGTTTCTTCGATATCTGGCGATTCACACTTCTGGGCTGGCCTCATGGCTACAAAGAAGTTCTTTTTCCAACATGGTTCTTTCTCAATTAGGGATGGATCGGAAATTCGTTTCTGGGAGGATAAATGGTTGGGCCAATATTCCCTAAGAGAACAATATCCGGCTCTTTATACTATTGTACGAAACAAAAGCGACTCGGTCGCGAAGGTATTGGGTACTTCGCCACCAGATGTTTCGTTCAGAAGAAGTTTACTTGGAACAAGACAAGCATCCTGGAATGCCTTGCTCATCCGATTGGAATCAGTCCAATTATTGGAAGGTCCAGATAAATTTCAATGGAATCTTACAAAGAATATTAATTCTCTGTCAATTCTATGTATAGAGCGTTAATTCTACCCGAAGTGTCAGTCGATATTAAGAAACATAACAAAATTTGGAAGATGAAGATCCCTCTTAGAACTAAAGTGTTTGCGTGGTATATTCGTCGGGGTGTAATTCTTACAAAAGACAACCTTGCCAAGCGTAATTGGCATGAAAGTAAAAAGTGTGTTTTCTGTCAACATGACGAGACCATTACTCACTTATTCATCCGGTGTGAATTCGCCAGGTCTATATGGTCAGCCGTTTAGATAGGTTCCACCTTACATCCACCGCGTTCAGTTGCAAATATTTTTGGCAACTGCCTAAATGGTGTGGATTTTAGGTTTAAACTCTTCTGTAGGATGGGAGCGATTGCTGTCATTTGTGAATGAGATATGCCCTAGAGGCAAATAAATAAGTAGTATTTATTGCATTATCTCATAAATTTATAATAGGTTTGTGTATTATGCTATAACTGTATTAATCGGAATTATTAATGCATGTGTGATACATAGACAAGCAGGTCCCTAGCAAGCCTCTATATGAGCTAGTCCATTGGGCAACAGTTGATCGAGATTCCCGATCAAGGATAATGACGTCAGTTGACAGTGGGGTCATCTTGTTAGTTGAATGAGATGATGGACATACGCAAAGTATTGCAATAAGATCGTATTACGATGTTTGTCATTTGCAATAGATAAGAATATGATAGATTATTCCTTAAACCGTGAGACCGTACTTATTGATGCTTCGTAGGGGTGCTTTGAGAGCATCAAACATTGTGTCTTATATAGCATGACAATAACGGTGTCCATCTTGGGTATTCTGAAAGAGCATCGAGACGTAAGGATCAAGAGCGGGATTTGTTCATTCTTGTAATGGAAAGATACTATGGGCCCACTCGGTGAGATTGCATCTATATAGCTACGCAGCTTATGACTAGGTCATGGAGATGTGATATCACAGACGAGTTAATAACCTTTGTCGGTAACGAGATACAACAAAGACATCGGTGTGTCTACGATCATATCTCGGACAAGGTAGTATCGTAGAAACAAAGGGAATGAATATCATGTTTATGGTTCAACGACGATATTCGTAGAATGCACAGGGGCCGTCATATACATCCAGGTATCCCTGACGGTCATTGGTGAGCGGAGTGTCTCGACCATGTCTGGAGTGTTCTCGAACCGTAGCGTAACAAGCTTAATGTCTTAGCGGCGCCAGGAGATAGGTTCTGGAATAATATAGGTTTTTGTTGGAGAGAGAGAAATGATCTGGAAAGAGTTCCGGTGGTCCGGAAGGAGTTCCGGGAAGGTCTGGAATGGTTCCAGGGATGTCCGAAAGTTGTTCGGGTGGTTTGGAAATTGTTTCGGAGTCACGGGATAATAGTATTTAAATATATTAATTATGAATTAATTATATTTTATATTAATTTAATATTAATTAAATAAAGGAGAAAAGAGGGCTCCCACCTACATGGGCCCTAAGAGGGCCCAAGAGGGGGGAGCCGCACCACCAAGGAAAGGGGGGGCTTGGGCCCCCTAGTCCGAGTTGGACTAGGAGGGGGCCAGCCCATGGGGGGTTCGGCTGAACCCCCCCTTCCCTCTCCTCCTTTAGTCCCACATGGGGGAGCTAGGGAGTTTGCACACCCCCTCCCCCCTTTATATAGCAAGGCATATTAATTGGATTAATTCATTGGAAAATACAATTAATTATATAGCAGGCCGCCCGAGTTGCTTCTCCGCCCGTTTTCCCCCCTCTCTCCACCTAAGCTATACCGCCGGGCGCCGTTGCCCTGCGGGATTCCAGATAAGATCTACCCCTGCGATTTCAGCTGGATCTGAATGACCGGGGGTTGTCGCTAAGCTCCGTATGTTTGCGAGTGCTCGGAGGTAACTCTCTTTGAGGAGTCTGGGCGATATCGTCTCGCCCCTGCAGCCGCCGCGCCACCCCCCACCCTCTGCCGCCGGCGCACCCCCCCCCCCCCCCTTGGTGCCGGCGCCCTCGCCATCTTCCGCCCGACGCCCGACGCCCGTCGACGCAGGTCATCGTCGACACCCCGGCGTCATCGTCTTCGTCATCGCGGCAAGTTCTCCGCGACCTCGAGGTCGGCTACGCACGAACTCATCGTCAACGCTTGTGCGGGAGCGTAATCCCCGCTATCGGTCTACATGGAGGTAATGTAACCCGTTCCGCCACCGTTATTGCATGTACTAGATAGATTGATCCTGCCTAGTTAGGGTTTCGTTCGCTAAAATTTTATTGTTTTCTGCACCGTAACCCCTTCAATTTGGTCGTTGTGGCTATGTAGAAATGACAAGATTTTTAATGATAAAAATGTTTCTATCATGCAGGTTATCTACCGGTGTACAGCTACGCTTCGAGCATGGTCTACTCTGCAGCGTGTGGAGCACCGGGACTTAGGTTTGGAGGTGGCGGCCAGGGAATTATACTCCCGGCATGGATGGCAACATAGACTCCGGATAGACCTACCAGTATCTTAAGCGGATTTATAATTTCTCATCATGATATGTAATTCGCCTTCTTATTTTTTCTGTTGAACTTACGGTGAACTGGTGTTTTGGTGGTTTTGTGCATCTTAGCTATGCAAAAGCCGGGTGTAATGCTTAAACTTCTTAGGTAATAAAATCCCTTTATCTAAAAAAATAGAGAAAGAAGTGTATGAGGCTATTTTCTCAGAAAGAGCATAAACAAGCCACGTGGCATGAGGACTTACCATGCATATATAGGAGTTATATCGATAGTTTTGGAGAGCTTTAAGAATTGATGGTCATGTTTGTATATATAACTAGCTCCTCGCAAATGAGAGGGTGTCATATATAGTTTGTCAAGAAGGTAAATGTGTTTATTTCTATCTTATGTGGATTTGTTACTCCTATGTACACAACACTTTATTGTGAAATGCACAAACTTTAAAAATGGTTCTATTAATTAAATATAACTCTGACCTTTAATTTAACTAATACCATTATATTGTGACAAATAACACACCATATTTTCTTATTACAAAATAACCTGGTTATACCTCTCTAGAGATGGAGCTAAGAAGACACCAACAAAGCTAACACATAATCTACATGCATGTCTGCTAGATCAGTTGTCTCGTGTTTACTAGCATAGGTCTAAGCCTCTATATCAAATTGTCACTGTGTGCATATTAATACAATGTATTTGGTTTATCTTTTTCTATTCTCATTCTAAAATATATATATGTGGTCGTGGAAAGTCATTCTGTATCCCGAGATACAGTGCTCCCTCTTGTTTAAAAAACATATTTATAATTTTATCTAGCAGATGTTCATAACTATTCCTAAATAGATCACATACCATATTTAAAATGGTCATAATAACCAATATATCTTGATTACTATAGTTAGAGAATATGTTGTTTATCATATCGGACATAGGCAGTTCTCACACAACAAATTAGTGTTGGTGTTAATTATTAATTGAACTTACCATGTACGTGTGATACCTGATTTAAACATGTAACCATACCGGTAGAAACCAAGCTAATGCAATGGATAAATACAATTTTAGCTCCTATATAAATTACTAGGCAATGGAAAGTTCAAATTTACCATCTAATGATGCATCAGTAATTTATGCTAAGGGGTGATACTATAAAAAGATGTCCAGGGAATAATTAGGAATGGACATTAACATCGAGAAAAGAGTGTGTTAAAGGAGCGTTGGTTGTTAGAACCAAGGACATGAGGGCATATGCATAAAAATGTTACTTTTTTGTACAAGATCGATCAAATTATATATGCAATGAAGATTTTAAGTGCAAGCATGTCGAGTAGAGATTTCTGCCTCCCACCCTCCAGCGCTGCACTTCAAAAAGGAATTTTAAATCATATTTATGCGCCTTGTAAAATCTGAAATAATCATATTTATTTGTTTCATATAGACATCTGGAAAAAAAATCATATTTAGATGTATGCTCTCAATGACATATTAAAAGAGTGCAAACCACCTCTTTGAAATACTTCATATTATAGTGAAGTGAGCCTACCTCAACTGGTTTGGTTTCTTGTGATGGAACCAGGTCACCCAGGTTCAAGTTCTATACTTGACATGGGGGCTCACACTTTTATGTATTTTTCAGTATTTAACCGGCGCTATGCTTTCAGTGGTAGGTGACGTGTCCGTCAACAACGAGGCGCCCGTGGTGACTTCGTCAACCTCGGGATATGCCGTACCAGTCTCTCGGAGGTGCTCATAGGGGTAGTGTTTACGTGTGTACGGTCATAGGGGTGTCTTTACGTGCGTGTTTGTGAGTGTCTACGTGTACTGTGTTTCTAAAAAAAAAAGAAATACTTCATATTATGAGCTACCCAAAAACGAAAAACAAAATGTACACCCTTTCAGATCTTAACATATACAAGATTTGTCATTTTTGTGTAGATAAGAATATAAAGTATTTCATATCGAGATTTTATATGTTTGTGGGATACATCACTGACAACATGCATATTTCTTTTTTTGTTCTAGCGTCTACTTATGAGCCACCATATAGACCTAGCTAATGCAGTTTTTCTAGGCATGATTATGTAATTCTAATGGTTATGATCTACTTAGGTATAATGGCTAAGATCTAGTGATCTAATTCTAATGAATGTATAGAATTATATATCTCTAACTGATATAATGTGCTAGATACATACAATTGTGATATACTAATAAAAGGCTGGCCGCATTTTTTAGAAATAATTCTAGTACACTTTTGTATTTTGTGCAAAAGCAAAGTAAACCTCATCAAATGCAAGGGCTTCATGTTTGGTGCATCAGAATTGCCTAAAATAATGGTGTGTATTCTTACGTATTCACATTATGATAGTGATAAAAATATAGACAATTAAAATATTATGGTAGATAACATATACTATAACATTTTAAATATCATGATTTGTTTGTAGTTCATTACAGAAGAAAGCTTAGGCCAACTTAAATATATTGTGCTGGATCTCTACATCATTTAGGTTTCATGTGATTATATCTCTGTAGAGAAAAACTACCTGCATTAGGATTTCTTAACAAATTAGTTTGTAGCTACCAAATGATTCAATCATATTTCTACTTCTACACAGAATTAGAATTTACAAGGAAAACTGACCATATATTGTTATACATAAACTTATAAAGTGTGTTAACGTAAAATTAAATTTCTTTTAACATGAATTTACTATGTTTCAAGCACACATGTCAAAAAAGATGTCAGTATTTCTCACACTCATTATTCATGGTCATCTTAAGTTCTATCACTTCGTACATGGCCATGAAATATCAATTACATGCCTTATATAGGGATGTTCAATATAGTATTTGTCATGATGTAAAATGCATATTGTGTTAATGCTATTTCGTGCACCATTTCATTTAGGCTGCTCCCTGATCAACAGAGGATCACCTGTTCCCTTCTGTATATTTGGTGTAGAGTGACAGTTATTCTTCCGTGCTTGTTCATATATGCCACCATGCGTCTAATCCTTCAGCACCTTTTGTTCATATATGCCCACATGATAGGAAATGACAAACTCTCAGCAGCCATTCTTGTCAGGAAACAGCAAAATTTGCAGAAAGAACAAGAAGCTGCAGAAGTTTGCAACCAAATACAGCAACAATTGGTATCTTTGCATGTCACTCAAATCCAATACTCCACTCCATGTCTCCATCCATACATCACACACACACACACACACATTACAATGTGGTCACACAACAGCTGATCAACTTCAAATACTAATAACAAATTAAAAATAAACACTCTACATTCATGCATGCAGATATTCCTCAAAACAGTTCGTGCAAACAGTATATGGAAACAGCAGCTTGTTCTGCATGCTTTTAGAGACACCGACCTCCATAGCCCGCACTCCTGTACAATGCCTGCTTGATCTCCTCGGTGCTTATTACCTGCCTCTTCCCTTCGTCCTACCATGCCATGCATCGGCAATCGAATTTAATTAGCGCAGACAACATATATTCAACGAATAAATCAACGATAACTTTATCAGTCGGCAATCCGTTCAAGATTGACCGCTTACTTGTGAGCAGGAGGCCTGCATGCCGAAGTCACCGAAGCAGCTGACGACGCACTGCTCGATCTCCAGCCCCAGCACCTCCAGCGCGCTCACCGTCGACAGCAGCACGCCGGGGTTTGTCGCGCAGCAGATCTCGATGCTCGTGCCCCCGTCGTCGCCTCGCTTCTCGACGACAAACTGCAAGAGCGCTCCCCATGGATCAGCTAGCACAGTAGGAAGACGCCGTAGCCATATGGATTTCTGTGATCAATCGATCCGTGACTGCACAAGCAACATACCCTGGTGGAATTCCTCATCGGCATCATCTCCTCGTTGCTGCCGCTGGAGAAACTCGTCGTCGTGCTCAGCAGGTTAAGCTCCTCCGGTGGGGCGCCGATCTCCTCCTCGAGGGTTTTGATCCGCTCCGTGAGCTCCTTCAGGTAGTCTATGGTGTCCCCAAGGATCGAAGTCCGATCCATCTACACAGTTCCAATTGATCCATAAGTCACAATTTCACATACACAAGAACAATAACGAGTTGATAATACTAGATAGGTATTAATTAGGTCACCGGAGAACGTACGACAATGTGTTAGTACGTACCTTGCTAATCTTGGGCACGATGGAGCGGAGCATGGAGAGGCGGTCGTTGAGCCGCTTCCGCCGCCGCCTCTCGGCCATGAGGTTCTTAGAAGGAGCGCCGCCGTGGAGCTGCTTGCTCCTGGGGTGTGCGCCGGAGACGCCTCTGATGATGCCGTTCATCTCCCCGGCGCCTCCTCCGAATATGAGCATTGTCTGGGAGGACGACGACCCAGCACCATGATGCAGCTTATTATCTCCGGCGCCGCTCGTGTCGTCCTCCGCCATGGCATCGTGGAGGGGATGAGTGAGTGCCTGACCGGCCACGTCTACGACCCCAGGGACGAAACCGCTGTACGGGTTGCACACTTCACTCAAATAATCGAAGCTGAACTCCTCGTGCGGGTGCGGAGGCTCGGGCGGCGGCATAGGATGCAGCTGCAGGTCTCCATAGAGCGAGACGTCGTCCATGGCGCCGCTCCTCGTCTCCAGGGCGCCATGGCCTTGCTCGCTGCCGTAGAAGAGGAGGTCACTCATCACCAGTCCGCCGCTGGCCGGGTACGACGTCGGCTGCCACGGTTCCGGCGCGGGCTCCTCCTCCTCCGGCCGCCGCAGCGACATGAGCTCGTCCAAGAAGTAGGACTCCTCGTCAAGCCGATCCATGACCAATTAAGCTCCAGTTCTGGATTTAGAAAATGCTTTGCTTCTCCCAGATGGCTTTGCGGCAGCTGCTTATATTAGCAAGCAACACTGTCAGTCGCTGGCCAGCAGCACGTCGTACCAATCTACCAGTGGCAGTGTAGGGTTGGGCGAACAGTGTAGGGGATCACGGAGGACGCAACCTGGGACTGGGACTGGGAGGAGTGAATTAATTCCGGGGCGACAATTATTCCCTCGGCAACAACCAACGCTTGACCGACCGGCCGGGGATCGATCGATCACACGCAGAAAACGGCAAAGCAAACCTGAAAACAGAATGGAATCTCTCAGTTTTTTAAAATTCATGTTGGCACCATGCATGCGGCTGCAATTCCAATCATCTTACATGTCTATGCTCAAAAAAATAGTTTATCGTCCATGTCGTTTTCGCCCGAAATCTGCAAATCTCGCGGCCACGGGCCTGTTAAAAATCGTCGCCTCCTGTCGTCGGACGGCGGCATGAACCAAGTTAAGCTCAAGGTTTTCGGTGTGCGTTTTCTATATACGTAGCTAGGGTAGGGCTGGCTGCACGGGCACCTAAGAAAAAAAGACAGCCAACACTCCGGCGCCAAAACAAGTGTAGTCCTTTTATGAATAGTCATTTTTGCCATTTTCACCCTGTTTGAAACTGATGAAAGAAAATGAAGTTTTTTTAAAAAAAAAATCAGTCTTTCTCCGTATGTACTGTGCTTGTCAGGAAAAAAAATACTTACAGAATGACAATTTTAAGAAACTTCGCAAAATTAACTATCATGTGTGCGGAGATGCATGCTACGAAACAAAGTTTCAAACTTTTTCCGGCAGTATCATTTCCCCTTTTTAAGTGTCATATTAGAGTTGCAGACATTTTTAGAAGCAACTTGTCATAAGAAAAAATTTAATCAAATAAAGTAGCCAAACCTTTTTTATACAAAAATATCTTTTTCTATTTTCTAACTTCCAAGATTAATATATTTTAAAGCAACTTCAAAAAATGTGCAAATTTGCGCCATTCAATTTTCACACAGAGTAGAACATATTCGGTTGAAATTTTCCATTATTATGATTTTCAATAATTGTAGTTACTTTTGCACATTTAAATGATTATATGCTAGAAATGTGGTTCATTTTTTTCTAAATTTCACAAAGTGCAGTTACCCGTGTCGTTATATAAAATGAAATTTATAGTTTAAATGATCCCTTGTTATAAGCACCTGCGGACGCAGCGCCCCTACTACCCGGCGCTTGCCCGGGCTTGGATGGCGCATGCCTCCTGCGCGAGAGCTGTCCCAGCTAGCAAATCACGATCAACTAGGGGCAAAACTGGTCAACGTTACGTGTAAAAGAAAGAAGAACTGCTCAGTGTGGTGGGCATCGAGGCATTTGGGCCTGCCCGTGCCTCATACTGTGGCACGCGCAGCATTCATAAGGCGTATAGCTTTTTGACAAACAATCCAAAATATAAAAAACGCAAATTCGAAAAATTTCGGATTGTTCATTTTCGTGTAGGCGTAAATACAAAATATATTTCATGTTAAAAATTTGCAGCACTTTAGAGTACATCATTTGTTAACCTCTATTATTTTTCGATGAATTTTAACTTTAATACTCCAAAATAAAAATGGCTACGTATAGCCCTGCCCATACTTCCATGTCGCCGTCTGAAACCTTGTTAGACCATGACCTTGCCCCATAGGGTCGTCGCTGCAAATAATTCTGAGAACGTAGCCATGACGCAGAACCACTATCCAGTGTCCCTGTCTTGGTATCCACCTCCCTCGACCAAAGAGCTTGTATGCGCAACCCCCGCAAACAATATGCACCACGAGGGGCCCGATAACTCCAAGACGATGCCTCCAGAAAAGCTTGCAACTCTTCTACTACCGTCTGTTCTGGCGGAGCTTACTTTTTCGCCAGGAGATCAATCTGACCATGAAACCGAGAGGAGTAATAGGATGGGTGTCGAGAGACCATGTCATGGTGTCACAAACCACCTCAAGACGTGATGCAAAAGCGGTCCCTGGTTGGACTATCTTTTGTGCGTGCAATTGGATATTTGAACTTTTGTCATCGACTGTCGGAGTTTCATTAGTCTTTTAATAGTTCTTGTCCGAGAAAAAAATTAGTTGCCTTACGGCGCGCCCAGGCTTCGATAAATTCCTGGGTCCGCCTCTGGTTATAAGTAACCATGTCGGCCATTGTTATTTCGGTTTATTCGGTTAAACCACTGGTTTTTCTGTTATAAACCGAAACAACCGAAGGTCATACGGTTAGTAATATTGCTAACCATGAATAACCACCATTTCGGTTGCGGTAAGGTTTTTTCGGTTCGGTTTTTTGTTTCGGTTTGGTTATGCACAGCGCTAGTTATAATAAGTGGCCATGCCGATCATTTCACCATTAAAAACAAAAAGCAAAATTTCCAATATTAGTCCTTTTATATGTACTTCTCCTATGTTTTTAAATTGAGCTAACAAAACATCTTATGTTTAGGAATAGAGGTAGTAGGTGTGAGGGTAAGAAACAAATTTGTAATACGGAAGACAACCTCTCCACATGTTCGTGTCTAACCCGCTTCGTTCTCGAGCCATCGGGCGAAACAACTAGTCGGGTTTGATGTCCTAATCAGCTGCATGCCGACGTGGCATATGCGCCGCGCTAATTAATCATGCTGATGGGTTGCGTGTGTTCATCCTTGATCGCCAGTCGTGAGTAGATATAGTAAGTACGTCTCATTCTCATCATCCGGCCGGGGAGATTTGAGGGGTTGATTAACCTTGAATAATTCGGCTGAGCTATCAGAGATCCGATCCATGGGGATGAACTACTCCATCAGACGTACGTATCAGGCTATTTGTACGTACTTCATCATAATATATATAAGATGTCTTAAGCATTTTACGTGTTGTTTAGATTGAGACTAAAATGAGAAAGAATATGTAGTAATGAAATGTACCTACATACATGTGTATATGGGAGTGTAAAAATTATAGAGTACTTACATGAATCTATGAACCATGATGTGGATCTCCACTAGTCCACTTCCACAGAGCAACGGTGCATGCATATGCCATGGCACGGACGCTGCAGCATACATCCAATTTCCAACGAAGATGCTTTGCGTACGCGCTTGATCCAATCCTCCTCATGTTTCCTTCATATGTATGTCGGCCGATGAACTGCCTCCCGCGACGTACGTGCGCACGGCGGGAGCTCACGGGCAGCGCGCGGCAGCTGGTGGCAGAGCGAGCCTATCCGCTACGGCGGCGTGTCGACCGGTCAGCAACAACCGGCCGTGTGGATCGACGAGAAGTGCCGCGGTTTTGCCCCCGGCCGGAAACAGTGGCGCTGTCCGCGGGCTGGCCGCTAGCTACGACGGAGCTTTGCCGGCAGCTAATTAGGCGCGGAGGACTGTAAGAATCTGAAAAGACCAAGATCAAAATAGCCCTCGACCACCATCAACGACCCTATAGACTCATACCACCAGCACCAGGTGAGCCACTATCCATGGATCCGAGCTCAGAGGTACCGCGCTCAATATCTTAGATACAACGTAACTTAGCGCGGCGACACGTCGTGCCTGTGTGGTTGTACTGAATGTTACTCATAGTAGCTTAATGAATTAGTTGGAAAATATGATGTGAATAGCGAGAAGTGTAGATAATCTATATATAGGATTGTTCTGCTGGTATGTAGAACAATATCGTATGAACAATTAAAATCTAGCTTACGATGGTATTATACGAAATTCAGTGTTCGTATTTCTGCATCAAATTTGGCAAAATACTTGTTATTATAGCATGATGTTCACACATTATTTGGTGCAAAATAAACCCAGGTGGACATAGGCAACTATACCAAGTTGCCACTGATATTTGCCGATAATGAGTAGCACCGAAGAAGTTATTGTTATAAGAAAATGAAGTAAAAATATCAAATGTGGCATTCAGATGGAGTTACAACAATTCACAAAAACTAAAGAGTAAATTTGCCATAGATGGGACGAATTGGGCTGATTAGCTCTCGTTTGTGTTGTGTGCCCTACTAAACAATATCAATCACAGTATGGTGATTGATGAGCATCGATTAAATGAAACACCAAAGCATATGTGGTGTGTGGGTGTGTGCATGAGAAGTTGAGAACCTATACTGATGTCTCTTCATCCTTATCCTTATGCAGAAAATCAGAAAACCTTGGATGTAAGCCTTATATGGGTCGATAAACTCACAAGTATTTCATGAGGATTGAAGTCATAGATATCCTCTACACTGACACGCACAGTCCAGATGTTTGCTGGTAATGTGCCAAACCATTTGACCTCATGTGAAACTCCAGCACAACTGACAAAAAACGGAGCAAAATCACGATCGTACCATGGAAATCAAGGTTACATCATATCTAACATGTTCTACAAAGCTTTATCTTCTGGAGTAGGAGCATTGGTGTACCACCTACATACTTTGCTTCCTTGCAAGGGCAGTTTGCCTGGTGAGATGACAAAATAGGCCAATTCTATCCCATATTGCTAGAACACAGGGACATTAATAACTAAAGAAAACCAAACAGCCTAAAGCAAGAATATCACCTTCATACTGCTTGACAGTGTTGCACCTGTTGCTGCAGAGCCCCTCGGCTGGGAATTGATGTGCATGTGCCCCCCATAAAACAACAACAGTCGTCTCTCTTGATGTTAAATCATAATCAGGATCACTTGTAGACACTTGGAAGTTGGAATACACACAAAACAACCACCAAAGGTAGTTTCATGAATAAATTTACGATAACCAACAACAAAACTGTACCAACATACCTGTTGTTGCTTATGTACACATCACATACTGCAGTAAGTGCAAGGTGCAGCTTTGACAGGAACAATGTTCACATGTGAAACTCCCATCATAAGTCTAATGACATCTACATTAGGCATCAAAAGCAAATCTAGATTAGATAGAGAAAAGAGCAGGGGCTGCACACATAATTTAGAGAGAGAATGATTCAGTCAGTGTAAAGACATTATCACCGTGTTGGACTAAAAGTCTGAACCAACTCCAAGATTTCATCCAAAATGGTATAGTTCAGCAACAAACTTCAAGAACCTAAACTTCTCCAATTTTCCGCTCAGTTAGAGTCTCCGAAGATGCCACCATCTGCCACTACTTGATTGTCTGTTTCAAGAAACCTGGTGATAAGAAAAAATAAAAAATCTTAAAGAAGTCTGATATAAAACAGATAAAGAGAATGCTTAATAGTTGGTGAAATATTAGAGAAATCATGACGACCATCTGACAATAACAAACATGTCTAAACTGCACAGGTGGAGTATTTAGAGCTATCCTGCTCATATGAATGTATAGCACTGCCATTGATTTGCATTGAGGCCATCTGAGTATAAACAGCACTCGCCTCAATAGTTTCACCTGAAATCTTGAAACATTCTGAGTTTCGCACCAACATCAAGATGGCAACAAAACTAAGAATAAAGACATGTAGTATTGTGGCAACGACAGATTGTAGCTCAACATCCAAAGACACGATCATCTTAGAGGTAAATGTAAAGCTGATCTTTAAAAATTCCAAAAAACTTGCCTCAAATATAGCTCATATGTGTTGATAAGATTCCGTACCAAATCTTTAGGCCAAAAAACCACAGGATAAAGGTGGCAAGTATTTCATAATGAAGATGCATAAGGTTCTATTCATTGTTTTCTAGTGACTGTAGACAACCTGCTAATTTTGAATGCGGTACACCGTAACTATAAAATTATGAGGTACATGTCCTGTGCATGTCTAAAATAAACCAAATCAATAGCAAACACGCTATAAGTGTCCCATCAACCTTAGTAGCTTCCCAACATTAAAATTGCAGAAACTATTTAGAGTTCCATTACAGGTGGTAGTCATTTTTTCAAGAAATTTAACGTTTCTGATATTTTCAGATGCTTGCTACACTATAGAAGTCAGCTTAATACTTACCAAACATTGTACACTTGATCTGCTCATGGATCAAACGGAGTACTAATTAAGAAAGAGCATAGAAGATTTCTGAAACCTGACATTCTTGGTTTACAACCACCAGTGCGCACAAAAAATAAAGCAGAAGTGAAGTACAACCAACAAACCTGCAGAAAAACGAAATCATCAGCTAAGATAATTAAGAACAAACAAAAAATCGTAGGAATGGTGACCATATAGTGTATTCACGGGATCAAACACTGACAATGTGTCTACAATTAGAAGCAATACGAGCCCAAATTCTTCAGCAGAGAAGAGGCACAGAGACAGACCTACCACAAAAGTAAGCAAAGGAACGGGAAAAAGAGGGGAACCCGAAAGATCTTGTCTGCTTGGAGAATTGGAGATATGTACGCAGGTCTACTCGCCATGGATTTCTTCTCTGCAAGCTGTACGCAGCAGCTCCCTCCAATTTTGAGGATCGATCGATGGTGACACGCCGGTCGGTCTGAATGTGGAATGCACAGACTTGGTGTTCTTTTTCCCAAGGATATACTCGCTGGTTAAAATAAATCGCATCATGTCTTATTAGGCCGGGACGAGGCATTCACGGCAAACAAGCCCACGTTAGCAAATGACGAGTTGGCCATGAAGACCATAACGGGCCGAAAGTATATTTTGCGGGAACTAGAGCCCGATAAGGAGCTGGAGCGGGCTTTCCCTCACTTTTCCCTTACGCGCCCGTCCACCGTCCACTGCTTGTTTTCTGGACTCGGCCCATGAAGCATGCGTTTGATTGGTTTGTTTACTCGGCCGGACGTGTCAGCTAAATTCAATAACATGTTATTGTTCAATCTTTTTTTTTATACTAATCACTTATGAACCCAAAATAATAAGTGTTTTACTATTTCATCACACATAAAAAGGTTCAGTTATAGTATATGCTCACTGCGCCTCACTCAAGGCGGTCAAGCCACAATACATATTTGTGCGACCAACACCCCATAGAACGTGAACGGACTTCTTGGCCTTATTCGTTACCCTGTCCTCCCTCCTCGTGTACGTCATCGTGCGCGCCCGCATGCCTCCAGTGAGATTGAGATTTTGGTTAACTTTGAGTCACTGACGGGTGATGACCACACGTGGTGGGACTCACATGTCAATGATGGAAAGTTAGCCGACTTAAACTTTTACAAACTCAGCGAAGCTTGATCGCCCTCCTCACAATCTTCAAGAGAGCCATGATCGTGGGTGCTCACGGCTCATAGTTTTCCTGCTCCTCCTCCGACCTCGAAATTAGACATGAGTTGCTCCACGCTCTACACTATGCATGAGACACAAAGGCCAAGTTATTGTCTACATGTGGATCTGAACTACGAGGTTTGTTGATCAACTGCACTTTATGTGAAAGCTTGTGAGAATAGTGACATTTAAAAAATAAATTAAAAGTGATACTAAATAACTAATCTCGTCATAAATGTGATTGTTGTACAATGTAATTTTCTGCAAATTGGTGATTCATCGCACATTTTCATTGACCGTCTCGGCATTCAGTTGGAATATGTGTGTGACAAGCGATATGACTGACTCATATTACTTTCGTTTCATATTATAATTTATTTTAGATGTTGCACATGTTATATACATTTAAACTAATATTAATATTTACGAAAATACGTGTAAACACGTGTATATGCGTGTGAATGAAAAAAAAGTGGCATCGGCTGGAGTATATCGGTATATATGTGCGTAGTCCACTGGTAACAGAGAAAATTGCACACAACCCCAATGTTTGGTAACAAAGTTACACAAAACACATAAATAAAACAATTTTTACGACTAGCCCCAACTTTTGATGTAACATGTTGCGGCAAGACGAAATGAATGTCTTAGTGTACTTACCAACTGAGAAAATTGCGTGCAACAGCAATGTTTGGTAAAAAAGTTACACAAAACATGGATTGTAATTATTTTTGTGGCTAACCTAAAATTTTGGTGTAATATGTTGCGGCTAGACCAAATAGATATATTATGACTCTTAACAACATATGTGACAAGCGAGACTATAATTTTATATAGTGTGACAATTCTAAAAAAAAAGTACCGGAACTGCATGATAACTAAAAAATTATTATGCTCAAATATGTACTTACCTTTTTAATTTTGTGTATGCTAAAACACAAAGTATTTCACCAAAAAAAAATCTGCATGACAAGCGAGATTTTATTTTGAAACTTTAAATTAAATTAGGGTGACTGGCTATTTGTGGGGCTAGATTTATCGTACATGTATTGTTTATACATTTATGTGTCACATTTATGTGATCAAGTAAAATTACATGTACTTAGTGTTTTTCATAATGTGTATGTCTTAATTCAATATACGTAGGATTTTCTCCTATTTAAGTTCTTTTTTAATATCCTATTCAAGTTCTTTGGGTTTACCTATGTTCTGTTTGACGTTTGAATACAAATGTCATTGAAAACTATATTGTCGCTCAATGCTAAAGACTGAATAGTTCGTTTGAGTCATTTTGTGCTTGATGATAAAGATTGATAAAAACTCTTCGAATTAGCTAGTGGTTAAAACCCAGCTAAGTGTTTTTTCCCTGTAAACAAGAGTTGATCTTGGGTAGTATTGTTTTCTTGGCAAGTGTGGTAGCTTGTTCTAGCTAGGGCCTAGGTGCATGTGCGGTAACATGAGTATAGGCTGCGTGCGAGGATCGTGCGCGCATGTTGTAGCTCGATCAACGAAGTGTGGAATGCTGTCCCCTAACACAAATAAAAAGAAAGCTAAACTGTGGGATGGGATCTAATCAACGTCGTTAAAACCAAGGCTGCTGCTGCTGCTGCTGATGTGTCACTCACAACTCACATGATTGTCCAGGCTGCCGCTGCTCGTCGTTACCATATCGTCCAGCAAAGTGAAGACGATCCAGAGTGCTACGAACCAAAACGTCTATTTTCAAACAGATCGATTCTGCCAGCGCCAGCACGCAGGAGAAAGTATAAGAAAAGTGCCGTATGGCGGTACGGCAGGGTTGTCCCTTCCCAATCTCCAATTGCTACCACGAGCATCTCCACCAGGGGCACCAATATCCCTCACAATAGACGCATTGACCCTTAATTCGTTTGCGATCTTTGTTCTTCCTCCTCTTTAAATTTCGAGCTTCAATTTAAAGAATTGACATTGATTTGGTCTGGAAACCAACCAAGCAAGTGAGAATCGTTAAATACTCATCGAGCACGTCGGTTACGGCGTCATAGCCGACGAGCAACACACCGGTGAGTCAGCAGGCATGAAAGGAGTTGGCTGGTGAAAAGCGGGGGCAATGGCCTAATCGACAAGGTGAAGACATGATCAGATTGATTCGACAATCACCATGGGTGTCTCGTAAACATGGCAACATGTGGGCTATTGGACTCTTCACTGGGGACCGTTTTGGCGACGACACGCACAATGACCCAATTGAGAGCGCTACGGGGTGCATCGACGGATATGCTCTTACAGCGCAACCTGATTTTTTAGAAATTTTCCTAAGAAATCTATTTGTATTAAAGGAATGACACTTTCAAAGTTCGTATGGATTGCATTCCTACGCCTTAATTCTATTGAAATTTCAACATCCACTCCAACCTCTTTTTTGCACTCATTCACGTAAGATCGAGACACTTTTATCGTTCAAATGAGCATTACTGTAAATTTACTCTATTTTGAATCCTCTATTTTACACTCGTAATCATACCTAACGTTTTTCATTTTTTTTCTATTTTCTTTTTTTGTTGAGAAACACAGTACAACGTAAACGCTCATATACACGCGCGCACACTCATCCCTATGAACGCACGCACGCACACCCTAACCCTATGAGCACCTTCAAGAGGGTGAGCCGGCGGGTTAGGTCTTGTGATTAACGAAGTCACCACAGACGCCTCGCTGTCGACGGGAACGTCGCCTCCCACTGAAAGAATATCACGTCTAAATGAGAAACAACAGTGTTAAACATGTGGTTTGAACTCTGATGGGTTAGGGATATAACCATCCTCCTAACTATCTTACCACAGGCAAGTATTTTTTATCCAAATAAATCATAATTTTTTTATTAAATACAACACAAATACTCGTATGCATGCGTATACACTCACCCATATGAACGCGTGTATACACTCACCCGTGTGAACGTAGACAGGTGGGATGTTCTACTACTACCCACGCACTAGTGTCAGGCTGCCAGCTCGCTCAGCATCGTGCCGAAAACCACCTGGCTGGCTGGGGTGGCTTCGCTGGCCCGGGCTGGACGCACGGAGCGTGGAGCCTCAAAATATTGACTCCTCTCCTCTCCTATGGCGGCTAGAGACACCGCTCCATCTAAGCCGCACCACCGTCCGATCGGATCCGGACCATCTAAGCACACGCTCCACCAAGGCAAGGGAAGAAAAAACAGGGGGCGGACTCTGTGCTCCTTATATTTCAAAGCCAGGCCAAATCGGCTGCTCGTCCGCTCTGTTTCTTCTTCTTCCCCTGTCCTTTCCTCCTCGCCACACCCCCAGTGGGCTGAGCTCGGGTGGGTTGTTCAGGATGGTGGAGGCGGCGACGGTGGCGTGGACGGCGGGCGTGGCCGCGCTGGGCCTGCTCTACTGGTTCTTCTGGGTGATGGGCGCCGCGGAGGTGAAGGGGAAGCGCGGCGTGGATCTGCAGATGGGATCCATCACCGACGCCAACGTCAAGGACAAGTACACCCAGTACTGGTCCTTCTTCCGCTCCCCCAAGGAGACGGCCGCCACCGCCGCCTCCGCCGACAAGGTGCCCGCCTTCGTCGACACCTTCTACAACCTCGTCACCGACATCTACGAGTGGGGCTGGGGCCAGTCCTTCCACTTCTCGCCCGCCCTCCCCGGCAAGTCCGACCGCGACGCCACCCGCGTCCACGAGCACCGCGTCGCCGACCTCCTCAAGGCCAAGCCCGGCCACCGCCTCCTCGACGTCGGGTGCGGCGTCGGCGGGCCCATGCGCGCCATCGCCGCACACTCGGGCTCCCACGTCGTCGGCATCACCATCAACGAGTACCAGGTGAACCGCGCCCGCTCCCACAACCGCAAGGCCGGGCTCGACGCGCAGTGCGAGGTGGTGTGCGGCAACTTCATGGCCATGCCCTTCGACTCCGCCTCCTTCGACGGCGCATACTCCATCGAGGCCACCTGCCACGCGCCGAAGCTACAGGACGTCTACGGCGAGGTCTACCGCGTGCTCAAGCCGGGCGCGCTCTACGTCTCCTACGAGTGGGTCACCACCCCGCTGTACCGCGCCGACGACCCGGCCCACGTCGAGGCCATCCACGGCATCGAGCGCGGCGACGCGCTCCCCGGGCTGCGCCGGTACGACGAGATCGCGGCCGTCGCCAAGGAGGTCGGGTTCGAGGTCGTCCAGGAGCTGGACCTGGCGCTGCCCCCCGCGCTGCCGTGGTGGACGAGGCTCAAGATGGGGCGGCTCGCGTACTGGCGCAACTCCCTCGTCGTGCGCGTGCTCACCTTGCTCCGGATCGCGCCCAAGGGCGTCGTGGAGGTGCACGAGATGCTCTTCGAGACCGCAAAGCACCTCACCCTCGGCGGCGAGACCGGCATCTTCACGCCCATGCACATGGTGCTCCTCCGCAAGCCCGCCGCCGTCGACGACGAACAGAGCAAATAGACAACAATAATTCCGCACAGGTAAGAGGAGGACAAACCACAGCAACAACAGCAACATAGTGAGGACTTCCCATGGATGGATCACGGACGGATGCTCCTCTAACTTTTACTACTCTTGTTATTCGTAGCTTTCGATTTTTTTGGACCGGGGAGGGAGGGATGGATTGATGGGGATGGATGGGGATGGATTTAGATTTGGTTTGATCCGTGGATAGATCTCATGTGTATCATCGATCGGCAACGGAAAATCGGAATCTCTTATTGCAAACCGAAATTGTTTACAGAATCAATTTAATTCAATTTTCTACATTTGTCATCGGTTTCTCATTTGGCAGTGAGCGAGCAGACGTCGGAAACGACAAACATTCTTGCTTTCCATAACCTTATCTTGCTGACTCTAGCTTATGGAAAGTTTGTGCTCAGCGGCGCTCTCGAGCTGTACCACGTGCACAGCTGAGCTGGAGATCGGATCTCGATCGCATCGACTGTTACTGTATTATTTTTGGAAAAGATGAAGGTCGATTAGCAAAAACAAGTGTAGTGGTAGTGCGTAGTGGGTTTTGGTCGGGGCATCCATCGATCGGGACAATCACTCACGTGAGAGCGCACGCCTTGTCCTCTCTCTTGCCATTGCCGCCGTGGTCGCAAAGCTGTGGACCCTCGCCGCCCCGGCGTCACTTGTCTTGGCTGAGGTTACTAGAACATCCAAAATATCCGTTGCAGCATGGAAATGGCAGGTGGGGCCTTGCCGGGTAAAAACATCTCCACGGTCATCCCCATATTACTAATCTCCACCAACCCAGTCACCCACGATAGTTTTTTATAAAAAAATTAATCTTGAATATGGATGAACCGCCATTATGTCATTGAATTCAAGAACATTAAACAAACTTAAATAAAATTTAATAAACATGACATTCAAACCGTAAACGAGGTTTTAACTGCGTCAAGTGTTATTGTAGGAGGTATAACTTTTGGAGTTCCGGATCCCAAAACAATGCATTCAGCAAGACAATTGGCAGGTACAACCAATGAAGGCCATATCTTGGGCCTCCACTCTTAAAATCATGCCTCGATACTCGAGATGTACCACCCAGAATGTTGTCCACATATGTTGCCGCCACGTCCTACATGGTCCGCATGAGAAAACTTGCGCCACATATCTTTATCGCAACCAAAACTCCTCTCCAATATCAAAAGCCTTCGATTGTAGCCACCATGACTTTCTTGACCGCTATCCTTTTCGGGTTGTTTGCTGAAACATTTCTGAATAGGAATCGAGGAGTTCTCTAGCTAACTGGCCAAGTCCATTTAGGATGGCCCATTAGGCTTACATATTGGGTAAGGAGGACTCATGAAAAGAAGCCTCCCAACACAAGACAAGCTAGAGTCGTAATCAACGTAGGAGAGCGTGAAACTAGTAGATTCCGGTTAATGACATCGACCCCGAAACCACCAGGAGGGAACTTGTAAGGCCCGGTACAAGACCTCTCTAAGGACAAGCAATATAGATCCTGATACCCGAGTGACGGAATCAAACTTATAATCAACACTATCATTTTCACTATCAATCAAGCAGAGTAGTACTTTACCTCCATTGCTGTAGGCCGAACGTTGAAAACCCTTTACACCGATGAGCTAGAAAACTCCTGAACACCAAGTCACCAATGGATGTTGAACAAGTCTCCCCAAGGAGACATATGTCGGACACACCCCAAAACAATTTACGCACTTGAAGGTCATGTGCGGGCAACGGTAGGGCACTTTCAAACATGCCCCCAAGTTTGGAGTGGTGATAGACAGAATTCACGTGCTGATATTTGGAACTTCTCGTGGGCATCTGAGGGTTATTTGGGGAGTGCCGATGAAGATGCTTTCACGTGTTGGTATTCATATGAGACTATAGGATGTCGTGGATTTTTTCTTACATAGATGGTGTGGACTAATATGGAGTTGGAACTTCCACTGGTAGAATAAAATATACTTTCTCCATCCATGAAAGGATGTCTCAGTTTTATCTAAATTTAAGTATATCTACATATTAAACCATATCTATATACATATATTTTTTAAAACAAATTGTGACATCTTTTTATGAATGAAGGGAGTAATTGGTTGGATTCACACAGAAAAACTCCTATCGTAGAATGGTGCTCGCTATAAATCATCTTCGCTTATAATCGTGTAATAAAGGAAATGCCGCGTGTCTCGTGTCAAATCCCTGCCGCCAACTCAGCCCGGCGGTGATAGAATATCTGCTTGTGTGTGTGGCGTCAGTTAATTGACATTCAGTATCGCGGATATTCATTCATTCTCAGTCAATCAGTGAATGAATGACCTGCACGTACGGTCTCAAAAGTTGCTTAAGATGCACGTCGTGCGCTCCTGCGACGAACTAAAATGGTCCATGCGCATATGCTGACCCGACCCGGCTGGATCTTGCCTGGCTGGGACTTAATTTGCTATTCTCCATCACTATACCCGGGCCTAAAAATTATTTAAATAGCGGCCACTGCTTATGATCCAGAATATGCTCCACATAATTATAGTTAGTTTTACCTGGTGGGTTCGGAAACTGATATGTTTAGCCTTTTGTTTGTATTTTGTAGGAGGAGGGCGACGTCGTCGCGGTGGTCCACCTCTGAACGCTCCCTGTCCACGTACGTGACTCATCTCCGTCGCTAGTTGCCCTGACACATACTCCTCCTTCTCATCATCATTTTAGTTTACACGTATCTATATTTTCTTTGTCTCGAGTCGTCATCTGCATCGATGTTAGCATCAATGGTTTATTTAGTGAAGAGAGGCTTCAGCCTTAATCAACTGCCCACCTCTCATCTTCATGCCATCCGCCGTCGGAGCTAATTTGGTTTGATGTGCTTGCGAAGCTGCAGCTACCATCGCAACCGCTACCCTCTGCAAACACCTTTTTGCCTCCGGAAAACTGGCCCATATTTGGCTTGCTGTACTCGACAATGTCGGGTGTGGTTTCTACCTCCTCCCAGGTGCTGTTTTGGACATGGTCATACACAGAAGACGCATAAAAGCCTAGTCAGCAGGCTATAACACTTGCCATGTCATCAAAATCCTATGTGTAAGAGAGAGAAAAGAATAGAGAGACTCAAGCGCCAGGCCGTAGCGCAAGATTCGATATGGCTCTTTCCTCCAATCATGCATCTCCGTTGCCAGGAAGAGTAGTAAATAAATCCAGTCTAGGAGTCGGCATAAAGCTAACTTGTTGTATGAATTGGCTCTAAGATCAGCGATTTGATGACATGGATTTGTTTTACAGCCGGCAGCGGGCGTTTCTATTGACCTTGCTCTAAGTGTTGGGCCATCAAACATGCTCGGTAAAAAAAAACATCACACATATGTCGTGTGTTTACTAGTGCACTCGGCATATGAATTTGGCATCTAGATACATTGGATTCAAAGAAAAACTTTACATCTTATATTTCGAAGCAAGTGAAGTATTTAATAGAAGGGCGGAATGATTCTCAATAAATAAATAAATAAATGCACACTTATGAACGTAGCCACTATACATTGCTCTTAGCGAGCGGTATCATGGACTCGCCCACGGCGGTCACCCTGTTGGGCCGGCCCATTCGTATTTCTTTATTTAAGGGAAAAGCTAGCAAAAAAGGTTGCCTTTGGCCGAGCTGGAACTCTCTATATATGCGGATCGAGTGCATAACCACTAGCTACGAATTTGGTTCCTTTTAGGTTCACCGACAATTTTTGGTTAAATATATTTTTTGGTTCACTGGCTTTTTTCTATTTAATAGTTGGTCCACCGGTGTTTTAGTTGCTTTTCATACACTTATTTTTGATTCACTGTAATTTTGGTTCACTATTATTTTTGGTTCACCCTTATTTTAATATTAAAAATGGTTCATATTTTAAAAATGGTTCCATATTTCTGAAATTTAAATTTTGTAAATGGTAACAGTTCCAATTTTAAGAAATGCTCATATTTGAAAATATTCATTTTTTGGAAATGGTTTACATTTTGAACAAGTTTCAAATTTTGAAAATATTCTGATTTTGAAAATATTCAGATTTTAAAAAGGAAAAATAAATACAAGACGACACATGGTCGGTGGATATTACTCTTCATATTTTTAAAAATATTTTGCAGGGAAATATTCATCAAAGGACAAGCAAAATGTAAAAAAGATCTTAGAAAATGCGAACCTCGGAGCATATGATGTAGTATACCTAGGCCGGACCGAACCGGGCCAAGCAGCAGATCGCTTCGGGCGATTCGTCGCACAAGCCCGCTAAGAGCGACGCATCGAGGAAGCCTTTTGGCTAAAGTTTATGCGCTTGAAGTCGTGCGGAAATAGAAAAAAGATCACGGCCTTACAGCATCTCTAACAGCAGCCCTACTTTAGCCTCCGTGCATTAGAAACCGTTTTTTAGGACACGAGAGGACGAAAATTGCTCTCCAACAGCTGCCCTATCACGTGCCCTATTTTGGAGCAGCCCTAAATTTTGGTCCTCTCTGCCCCATATTTGGGGCACCGAGGGTCGCGCGGATGCGTGGCTTATCCTTTCCAAATCAGCGCGCGCGTGACCAACCGCCACGCTGAAACCACCGATTCGACTCGCCCCGTCGCTGGATTCTCCGCGCCGCCGCCGGTTTTTTTTTTGACGCTGTGAACTATGGGGAAGACCCCCACTGCGTCATTTTCTCATTTTATAAATGGGTGAATAATTACAAATGGAGGGGCAGAGTCATTTTCTCATTTTCCGCCGAATCGCGCCATGGAAGGGGACGCCGCGGCCTTCTCCGACCAGCTCACGCCGCCGACGACTCTCTCCGCCCCTCCCGCGCCCCTCGGAGCCGCCGCGAGCGCCACCGCGGCTGCGGCGAACCCTAGGGTTCCAATCCGTCGCCGACGGTCGCAGTGGAGCCCCCCGCGGCCGTTCCTCGTCGGAAAACAACCGGCAAGAGAGCTCCGTCCGCGGAGGCGCTCGCGGCGAGGAAGAACAAGAAGGTGTCCGCCGCCCGCTGCCGGAAGCCCCAATCGCCTACGGCCGAAGCCGAGGCTGTTGCGGGCGATGCACTTTCACCACCGCCCGCGGTCAAAGTCGATTTCGAGCCATCTCCAACCCCTACGCCGGCCGCCTCCCACGTGCTCGATGAAATTCCCGTGAGGTAATTTTCACCGTTCTAGGGGCTCGATTTGTTTTTTGATTTGGTTCGAAGTTAATGTGTGCTTATTGTAGGATTGAGGATGACGACTGTATGCAAACGATGGGTATTGGGGCTCATTCCTTTGCCGCCTCCCACGAGGCGGCATCTCAAGAGTACGCCGAAGGGGAGGGGCTTGACAACGACGAAGAGGGTTTCGTGCCCAAAGGGAGAGCGGCAAACTACACCACTCTTGAAGACATTTTGATTTGTGATGCTTTCAAGAAAGTGGGTATGGATGTCGGAGTGGGAGTGGAGCAACCCAAGGAGGCATATTGGATGCGTATGTGGGAATATTTTGTTTCCCGAAACAAGAGTGGCATAGATAGGAACATGGGTTCCATTCGTCACCGGTGGAATATGATCAACGCCGATTGCCAAAAGTGGGCGGGATGCTTGGCCAATGTTGATCGGTTGAACCCAAGTGGCACCAACGCAAACGACCGAGTGAGTTTGTCATTTGTTCTTTTCTTGTTTATCATTTGTTGTATGTCACTTTTGCTCATTGCATCTATTGTCAACATTCTAGAAAAACATGGCACAAAACATGTTCAAGGAGAGGATCAAGAAGGGGCCAAAAGGGACAACCAAGGATAAGAAGGGGAAATCATTCACCTTACATCACGCGTATACACAACTTGAGAATGATGAGAAGTGGAAGACACGTGACTATCTTCAAGTGCCCAACAAGAAGAAGGGCAAGGAGACAATGAAGGGGAAGGATGCCACCATCCTTGTTGGTGATGATGAAGAATCAAGTGACGAAGGAAAGAGAAGCCCAACCCCCCACTCCATCCCAAAATCCGGGAGGCCCGATGGAAGAAAGTATACCAAGGACAAAAATAACAACGGTGATGCGGACATAAAGGCATCATTCGATGCGATCATGAGGCCTCGCAAAGAGATGAACGAAGAGAGGAAGACAATGAAGGTGAAGGAGTTGGAGGAGCTAAAGGATGCAAATGAGCGCAAGGCCATGGCTGAAGAGAGGAGAGCGGCGGCCGAGGAGGTGCGGGCCGAGGCCGAGAGGCGCAAGGTGATGATGGAGGATAAGAAACTTGCTATTGAAGAGGCCAATATTGATATGGAGAATGAGCAAAAGCTCATGTTTATGGATACAAGCAAGATGGATGACAAGCAACGTCAATATGTTGAGCTATGCCGTGATAACCTCTTGGCAAAGAAGCAAATGGCTTACATGGGTACATTCAACTCCATGGGAGGAGGCATGGTCATGGGAGGTGGCATGGGCTTAATGAGCTTCATGGGAGCAATGGGAGGAGGCATGGGCATGGGAGGAGGAGTTGGAGCTATGGGAGGAGGAGGAGGAGCCATTGGAGGAGGGGTTGGAGCTATGGGAGGAGTAGGAGGCATGAGAGTTGACATTGGAGGTGGCACGAGTAGTGGTGGCATGGCCGGCTACATGGCACCTCCTCCGGTGAATGCAAGTGGTGAAGCAACCGTCGAGAAGAATGATGGTGATGCACACACCATCGATGTTTGATGTTGTGTATTGTTTCATTTGTGAACTATGTCTCATTTTGGTTGGAACTATGTGATGAACTATGTCTCATTTTGTGAAACTATGTCATGAATTATGCTAAGTTATGGTAGGTTATGTTATGGATTCGTGTGTGCTTTTTTTTCATGTTTAAATATCATATTTGTGTGCATTTCTATTTTTGTCTCTTAAATGTGGAATTTACATGTCATTTCGTATAGGATAGGGCACCTAAAATAGGGCAGCTGTTGGAGAGGTAGTGCCCTAAAATAGGGCAGCTGAAAAAGTGAAAAACTATTCCGTGCCCTAAAAACACTAAAACATGTGCACTATATGTCTCAAAACATGATATAGGATAGGGCAGCTGTTAGAGATGCTCTTACACACTCAAGTCCTTGATCTGCATAGCACTATTTTGTTTCTTTACGTACTTGGGAACAAGTGTCAAGGTAAACTGATTGGAGTAGTTGTTGCTAGGTATAAGTGCGTTCATTGTACTGTTCTTGGAATACTTTGAGATTTGCTTCTCCGACTACTCAGTTGTTCTAATATCATGGATTCTCCGATTATTGATGATCATTCAATTGCCAGAATTTTTGGTGGCAGTTGTCGCTGCATTCCTTGGATATGGAGGATGAGTTCGATTTAACTTCCTTTATACAGCTTGACTTGGCAACTACTCCCTCCGTTTTTTTATATAAGATGTTTTAGCATTTTCCTATATTCACATATATCTATATGTATGTAGACATGTTTTAGTATACAAGTGCATTCGTTTTGAATTGGCCCAAACAGAGCACTCAACCCCAGACCAAGCTGAATATAGGCATACACATCCCATCTAGTCCGCTGGGCAACTGCAGCGGCGAGAACTCGCTGCATCTCTTTGCTAGGCATCACCCTTGCATTCCTTCTTCTTGGATCTTCTATGTCGGCGGCGAATTTGTGTCATGCACGCTAACGTCAATTGAGCATCTGGGTGTCCCACTGTGCTGAAGCCTCAATCCGTGCGGAGACGGTGGAGGAGCAAACTTACTTATTAACGCGGCGTTACCTAGCGTCTGGAACACCGGCTTCCACCCAAATGGCATCGGCCGCAGTTTGCCAACAAGCTCAACGCATGGTCCCGAGCGGTGGTGCACGGGTTCTTTGGAGGACGACTCACCCACGTTCGGGGCATCAACATCGGCTTTCCTGAGGATGGGGAGCGGCCGGAGGAGGCATGTGCGAGGAACATTGCCGTTTCGGCGGCGACGCTTGTGCAGTCGAGATGGAGAGGCACATCCCGGCGGTCGGCAGGGAACGAAGAGGAATATGCACCGCGGCACGTCGCAGGGAGAGAGTGGGATTGGCGGTGACGGGGAGGGGAATGATCCTCTCGGCGAAACGAACGCCAACGATTACGTGAGAGAACTAGTGGAATGAAAGGGACGCGAGACCAACGCGGGGAAGGGAAGCGATGCGCAACAACGACGTGACGAAAGGAGGCGAAACTCAGAGATGGAACAAAACTTTCGATAGTAGTGACTAGAGTAGCAGAACAAATATGAAGCAAGGAACAGAGACATATGAATAGTTCACGTACGTACTGTAGAATCGTCGATCATCAGCCGTGCGTACAGTGGCACAGCTAGCTCTAACACACACCCCATGCATGCATGACACGAGCATCTGTACGCATTGACGACGACGACTGTGAGACTGTCCGTGCTGCCTGCCTGCAGCATGCGAGTTGCGGTTGCGGATGCAGGTCGGAAGAGTTAACGTCCGGAATATCTTCGGTTGCCAAAAGCCCATAATTTGAATGAACTACTCTACCATGTTACTTTTAGCTACTCTCTAGTTTATGGACCTCTTGAGAAGAGGTGGACCTCGTGTCAAAAGCCCATACTTTTAGCTTGTCTGGACAATCACCTTATAATATTTAAGGGGAACCTGTGCCATGGAGTGACATATCCACCAAATCATAAAAGGCATCACGTTAAGCATCAGTACATATACACATATGGACTAATTAAAATGTGGTGTATTGTTTAGGTGTGTCACCTGTTGCAACGCACTATTTTTTATATCAAATAGCGTGTTGGCTGAGACATGAACTTGAGACCACTTGGCTCTGATATATATTATATTTATGCACTAGCCAATTATTTCAAAAGTCTAAACTGATGGAAATGATTAGGTTTATATTTTGACAGCCCCCTCATATATAGACTGGACAAACGGGAGGCCTCAGATGAGAGGTTGCATGTATTTTATATTGATAAATAGCACGCTGGCGGAGTATTTTTTATATTTATTTATTACTGCGTGGGCTAACTATGATCTTGCTATAGCACTCTAAACATAGATATTCAAATTCCACCAGGTCAAGATCATTAGAAATGGTCATGTGATGCATAGTAGAGAAATATATGAGTTACAAGAATTAGCATTGTATTGTTTAATGACATCAAAATAATAAATTAGAGAAGATTAAATAAAGAATTTTACAAATACACATTAAATGCTTGATCTAATTAAATACCTCTTTTACCAAAATATTCTTACTATCTACGTAGATTAATTTGCACTCATTTAATCCAAATGGCATCAAATGGAGATTTACTCGTATAGTCAATTAAGTTCTTATATATAAGGGTGATATGCAATTAATTTCATCAGGTCTGTCCAATGCATATTAGACAAAGATTTAAACTTATACAAATTTATATTGTATGGTTACATGACATTAAATTAAAAATAGTGCACATTAAATAAAGATTGTGCACCAATATATTAACTGTTTTTTCCTGTAAGTATTTGAACCGTCCAAAAAGAGTGGTTATATACCAAGTTGGCATCAAATAAATATTTAGCCCTATAGAAAACAAACTTCCTATATTGTAGAAATAAAGATAGGTTTGTGCTGAATTCAATTATACGGGTTGGGTTGGCACGCACAAGATTTAACCTTACCATAATATTTATTATATGGTTTAATGACGTTAAATAAATTAATTGTAGAATATATTTTTGATTTTGTACAAATATGTATTAATGTTTCATAATTAAGGCCCTTTACGAAATATTGGAACCAGACACACTATATATATATTTCACACTCGGCCTACATGTAGCTCTCTCTTCTATGTGCATGCATTTATACTCATATTTCACATAGAAAAATGTTTAGACTTACTCTATTTTGGTCAGCGTTTGTTCCATGTCTCTTTCTTCATGCATTTAAAAGTGGTGGTGTTCGGTTGAACTCAAGTTTTGCAGAGGTAATCCTATCACGACTTGGAACATATGTTATTTTATCTAACAATATGTGTCGTGTATTGAATTTGGACATATCTTTTCTTAAGAGCCTTAAAGTCATATTATGTCACCGTAGGGTTAAAACAAAATCAATGATAGGGTTGGGGTTGTTAAATTGGTTAAGAAATAATTGGTTATACGAAGATATTTTGTATCCATCATGACGATTTAATAGTAGGTCTGATGTTAGCATTTGTTTTGTTTTCCCTAGCATCTGGTCATTGTAGAATATACGTACTCAGTTCTTTCGTATTTTAGCCCATTGGAATCTGCATTACCATATATTACTTAATTTTGTACCAATGGTTGCATCAAGTGTATTAACATGTGTGGATAATGTGACATCATACAAAAAAAAATAGGCTAGGTTAAAGTAGGTCGGTAAGCATATTTCGTTACCCTTATTCCCATCACTTTCCCATTTGCCTATAATCAAACATATGATGGTTTGTTATAACCACAATATAAATAAGGATCTAATGTTAGGAATATGGAAAAATTATTTGATAGAACTACTACGAACACATATCTATGTTGGAAGGAATAAGAAATTAGTTGATGTATTGTCCTCCTGTAAAGTTGGATTCCACAAAATAATGGTAATGAAAATATCAGCACACTATAGTAGAGTCTGTTCTCAAATTTATTATTTTATTAAATATTTTCCCTATTCTATATTGGATGCTTGGTTTAAAGTATTCCCCGCTTAACTTTAATTTACCATTTGACTTCAAGATAAATGACTCACTAGGAGAAGATTCAGTCCGAGGTCCGACCATTTTTATGACAAGCTTGAAGTCAAACTCCATTGAAGCAATAATATTTGGACAAAAATCTAGTTCATGGGATCAACCATATGTGAGTTACATCTTCTTATCACCAATTTGCTTCGTTTACTGTTGTATAGAGATTTTAAAATACTATTCGGTAGTGCAATTATCCTAAAAAGTGTATATTTCAAATTATCAATATGTGTACCATGGATTTGTTTTCTTTAGTATTATCATACACATTCTATTATCGTAAGGTCATGTTATCCTATCGATTGGCATATATGTGAGTCTTTTGCTTGCATTGGTAATCATTTGTTTTAAACATTTAGCGAATGTAGAGTAACAATACTCACAAAGTAAGCAAAATTATAAGGTCGAACATACATGATATCTTACTAAACTATTTGCCATCAAAGTGAGACTAAATCATAGTTTATTCAAAAGTAGCCTTTTGAGATATCCTATTTATCTTTACTAGTTAAAAATTAATAAATGCTCGTGCAATTTGAGCTTATTATTATCTTTCTTTATGATAAAAATAGCAACTTATTTGTAACTTCTCGTTGCATTTAGGTTCTATTTATTGAAGAATCATATTATTTTGGTCAACAAGCGGCATGACCCACATATTTGCAAGTGTATATTTGTTAGTTCTTTTTTATGTTTGAGTTACGTTTTGAGATATGTAGACATTTTAAATTATAAAACTATTAATAAAAATATGTCATGCAAATGATATTGCCAAAACATTCAGATAGGTATTTACCCGTTAACTTCGTCAGTTAACCCTGATTCCTTGTTATAATTGAAATCATTTGTCACTTTAAATAGAGAAAGTCCTAACTAATATGCACATGTTATTAGTAAGAGTGTTCACTTACATATTTCACAAAGTGCGTCACCCTTCTTGGAGGGAAGTTACTTGAGATTAGAATATTGTTAGTAATGCTTCAAAAAATATAATATGAAAGTACAGTGGGATATGAATTGTCATGAGAGGTATGTTATTTGATATTGTTTCTAGCCTTCCCTCTTCCACTTCTCCTATCCATCAATGTCAAAGAACTAAAAAGCAAGCATCGATAATGTATACCTAAACCTTAGTTTTCTGTAGTAATGTCTCTCTGCCTTTTTTAATTTCTTTGTACAACTCCAATTTGTAGTAACATGGGTGTGAGGTTTATATAAGAATGTTGGGTCTTATATCTGAAATATGCCATGAAATTTCTGTAGCAGCCATAGCCGGAGATACTTTGGAGAATAAAAAAATATCATAATAAGAATGACATAACGGGGTATATTGTTGTCATGTTAGCATACATTAATTTTACCATATTATCTTACGATGTCTACATTCACGAATTTTAATTCAATCCCAAACAATGTAAAACTTTTGGACTATATTTCAACAAATTTAGTTGAACAGGAAAGTACTTACCTCGGTTTTAGAAAGTTTTCTACCCTAAGGTTATGCATTCACAACTCACCAGTTCTCTAGGTGTCAAGTGTTATTGGTGCTTTTATCTTGCAGTTTGCAGGACACCAAACACCATCAGGTGGTCCAAGCGATAACTACTATGGCTTACATGCCACCATGGATGTTTATGGACACGAACTAAAAGCTGGCCAGTTAAGTTCGACTGCAATCTGGATTATTCATGATGGAGATGGTAATACATCAAGCTCTAATTCAATTCAAGTTGGATGGCATGTAAGTGTCATGTTCTATCATCTTTCACACTTAGCTTCTCAATTCAAATAATAAATCGGGTATGATTGAATTGCTACAAGTATTATACTTCAATAATCACATGATTAAAAGGCTTCATGCCAACTAAAAAAAGTCACAATCATCTTTGATTTAAAATTAAATGTGCATAACCAAACCGAAACTTACATGGACTTATTTATTTATGTGCTAAAACACACCCTTTAGTAGTGGGAAATTTGCTAAGATTTCCCCCATTTAAGTGCTATGTTAATACTACTTGGAGAATTAATTTTTTTTAAATAAACTAATGGGATTGTTTATTTTTTAGTTAGACGGGATTTCTAAATAAAATACCATGGTGTGTCATTGGAATGGAGTCAAGCGTCAGCACCCATAAAGTTGTTGCTTACTTGTTCGACTGTAAATGGCATAACTAGTTTCTTTAGGTTAAAGTTATTGGATTTTTTTCACATATTCCCCATTTGTTACTTTGGCATTTAAAGGAATATTTATCTTATACATACCCTTTGTTTAATAGATTATCCCGGAACACTATGGCGACTCACATACTCACTTCTTCACCAGTTGGACGGTATTGTGATAATTATGCTATGATTTATGCTTTCGTACAACGTTACTATTTCTTGGGTCGAGTGATTTTACTTCGTTACAAACACACACACATGCATACTTATAAGGGTTTCCTACAAAAAAATGTATGCAACAGAGAGATGGACATGAGACGACCGGTTGCATCAACATGGACTGCCCTGGTTTTATACGTGAGAATGGCGCAGTTATAGCTCCAGGTGATGCTATACAACCAATTTCTAAAGTCCCAGATGGACCTAAGAAAGTTATCACTCTTAGGGTGAACAAGGTGAGAGTTTAAGTTCTTGTTGTTGATTTGATAGTCATGTTACTTGTGCTGCATAATTTTTTATAAGGTAAAAAATGCTCCTTAATAATTACTTTCAGTAAAATATATAAACTAAATGTGAAGGGTCTTAACCTAAACCCCAATAAATTGCAGGACAAAAATACTGGAGACTGGTGGGTGTATTTCGTCTTCAACAACATCCCCACAGGGATTGGATACTTTCCAAAGTCGTTGTTCAACTATTTAGCAGAAAAGGCAACCAGAACAGGTTTTGGTGCATATGTCAGATCTAAAAAAGCATTTCCAACTGCTCCAATGGGTAGTGGTGCCCTCCCAAATGGTGGCATCCGTGCCGCATCATTCTATGACCTTCGGATCATTGATCGGGAGGGAAATAGCAGCCCAATCATGATAGACTTACCCACGACAATTACCGATGAACAATGCCACTCCATTACTCCTATCGAACATGCTGGATGCCATTATGGTGGGCCTGCAGGCTGCATTAGATAAGATGTGATAACCTCTTCTGATCTTGGTGTCACATTATAGTTATTTGTTAAAAAATATCATGGGTGGCAATAAACTACTCAGAGAATACTCACTTATTTACATTAAGTGACAGTAAAAACACTTGCTTACAGCAAACACGCTTCTCTCTTGCGTTATCATTTTGCGTACGTGTGTCTGATGTGCTCATGACTTCATGAGCCACCAAGAAACACATGGTTGACACACAGTTATGAAATGAACATACCAAACTGAACGACTTTGTAAAGACTAAAGAGGGAGGGCATGTCATATGTACTAATGTACACTGTAGTGGGTCTTATATCTTATTGGGGTAGCCAAAGATTATTATTATTTGGATCAAGACGACTTTGGGTTACGCCGTGGATCAGCTGCGATCAGGTGTAGTCGACACACATGAGGGATGAGGGTGTTTACGCTGCAATTTACTACTCCCTCCGATCCATATTAATGGACTCAACTTTGTCTAAATTCGTATGTATCTAGTTAAGTGTTTAGACTAGATGCATTCGTATCTAGACAAAGTTAAGTCCATTAATATGAATCGGAGGGAGTACTAGTATTGTAGGCTACGGGTATTTCAGTCATCATTATCGTCTATTGCATGGATTTGAGAGTACTCTGTCCAGCAAAGGATAGTTCCCGCTCCAAAAAGACGCGTCGGTGCTCTTGTGCGCCACAGCGACACCAGCCGCCACCATCGCCAGTGGTCCGCCACATACGCACCCTTGCCTTGAAAATGGTGGTTGCACTGAAAATGAGCAACAATGCTACTCGACGTTGAAGCAAGGATCAATGGTTGTTCTTGCTGCTTGCTCGTCTTGGTCTTGAGCTCTCCTTACTTCGTATTTACCGTCTTTTGTTCATCCACATTTTCTGATCTGCAGAAACAAACTGCACTACCACTGCTACCCATCCATGCAGGTGCTCTGACGTATATCGGTTTTTTAAATCTAAACGTCTATTTAGTTGTTGGGAAGTGTGGATGATGATTGTTACACCAGTACTCAAGGACTACACTTGTTCTTGAACTATGTCAAGCCGATAGAATACACCTTGATTTTGTTGTATTTTCTCTTAAATTCCATGTGTGAATTTCAATGTAGAAGAGGGAAGTTAAAACCTGATGTGATTGCAACTTGATCAAATGCAAATGATGAAGAAAAACTGCAATTTTGAAAAGAAAATAGGTCATAACTTACAGTTGGCAAAATCGGCGAGGTTGAGAGTACGCATGAGGGGCAAGGAGGAATCTGACATTAGTATGGAAACCATAGTAATCCACAGATGTACAAGAAATGCATTTACATAAAAGACCAGGTTGTTAACTATGTATATATATATCCTCCTGAGTAGAAACGAGATAAGTATACCAAAAGAACCTACGTGTCCCTAGTCAGTAGTACACGCACATGATGTCAGCTGTGGTGTTTATGTTTATTTGTGTTCTTCGTTCCACCAACCAAAATGGTGTGCTTTATCATCCTATGGCAGAACCACCACCCAAAATGCACACAGAGAACGCTATCGAAACTAGTCAAGATTAATTTGTGTTTCTTGTTCTTCTTTCTACGACCCATCCGAAAATTCGGAACTTTACCGGTGGGCAACAAAAGTACAGAAGCATGGCCATACCCTGAAGGCTGAAGCCAGAACTACAAACCGACACTAGGCAAATGTGGGCCGCCTCGCTCTCATCGATTCCTACCGTATCAAATCAATCCAAGCCATGGGTCGCCTTCCTCTCTGGAGTCTTCTGAAGGAAGCGCACTCTAAGCAATAATCAATAACCAAAAACAGACCTAAGTAACATGAGAGCACGTCAATACAAACCGAGACAACAACATAGTGTGGCGTGTGTCATGCCGTCTCAAAAGCTGCGGTAGCAAAGATGGCCGATCATCCATCTCCCAAGGAGCTGTCTATGGCACATTGGGCAGTCCTAGTCCAAGAAGCGCGGTGGCAGTGACGCCTGATCCTCAATCCTACTACATCCTTCAGAACAACAACAACACATCACACGGTAGAAAAACAAGAGCCAGCAAAAGAGAAGTCTAAGATTAGATATTCAAATATTACGTGAACCAATCTTGATTCATTCTTTATTGATCTCGTTAACCGGCAAGTATCCTTTAACTCTCGTTGTCGGTATTTTGATATCCCACATGATGAATCATCATCATGTTGTCTGCAGAATATATTGCATATCATTCATACTGAGTGTGTTTAGGATATCTCTATCTTTTGGCAGAAGAGTAATTTATTATCTTGAAACATCAAGATCAGGACACACCGTTGGAAATTACCAGTTAGCTACTGTTTTGGTCTCCTAGTTACGGTGGACGATTAATAAACTCATGGTTTAAGTACATATAAGTACTATAAACTTGTTGTGATATGTTACTAAGGACAAAACACAACATAAAGAAATCTCTTAGCAAATCAACGAAAGTGGGTCTATCCAACCATATTCTTTCAACCAAAAATATGCTATTTACTCGTGCTGACATTAACTATGTTCATGACCACGAAAGCACGGTCATCTAGCAATCAACAAAGTAGTCTAAAGACATTTTATTCATGATTCTAAACATGTTTGAAATATTTCCTATGAATCTCATATTTAGGAGTCGCAACAGTTGTAGCATAGATTCACAAAACATAATTAAGAATCAAATGCTAATTATTATTGCCTTTTGGCCATACATTCAATATGTACATGCCCTGAAATTGAACCTTATAGTGGAATTATGTGTCACTAATGACAAGGTGCAACTATATTTTGCGAGGTGGTATATACTAAACCCTCGGATGATAAACTTGTGGTGCGTCACCATCAATTGTTGTGTTGAATTCATAGTGCACCACTAAGATATTTTGTGAAGTGTTTAGGGCATGTTTATTTTAGTTATTCAGATATTCTTTATGTGTTGACATTCTTGGTTACTTGATGGGTATGGTCTGAAGGGGATCGTGTGCAGAAAACAAAATTTTTCCTAGCAACGATATCCTTAAACTAGCCAAGATCTACACTATGCAGATATAGAAGTACGGCGGAGATCGGAATACATACCCCTCGTAGACCAAATAACGGGGATTACGCTCCCGCACAAGCGTTGACGACGAAGACGACGTAGCCGACCTCTAGGTCGCGGAGAACTCGGCGCGACGAAGACGACGAAGACGACCTCGAGGTCGGGTGGAGGAAGTAGGCCTCCGAGCACCGCTAGCGCAGCACCTCGCAGGGCGTTACACACATACGGTGGAGACGACAGCCTCCGAAGCTCCAGTCCAGGACGAGCATCGGAAGACTTGGACCGGAACACCAGCAGCGCGGCAGCAGGCTATGGTGGAAAAGATCCCCCTCCTCTACTCGGCGCGACTCCGACGAAAGGAATCACGAGATCGAGAGAGAATTAGGGAATTAATTGGTGAATTAAAAGGCCAGGGGTGCCCCTTCTTATATAGGCTCCCAGGGGGAGCCAACCTTGCCAACCAGGCAATGTGGGACTATCCCCACATGCCTGGTGCGGCTCAAGGAGGTGCGCCGGCCCTAGGTGGGCCCCATTTGGCCCACCTAGGCCGGCCAAGGCTCCCCACCGAATTCCATTGAGGGGTTCACCCCCCCCATGGGCCTTCTTTCGACCAGAAGGCCCATTTAGGGAAATCAGCCTAAATAAATTCGAAAATAAATATATAAAATCATATTTAGAAATTAATTACACTAATTTATATCAAACATATTATATATAATTTATTCTAACTCCGAAAACTCTTTCGTCGCTGCCTGATCTCCATCGGACCATTCCCGGGACGTTCCCGGTGATCTCTTTCTTTTCCGGTTGTCTTGTCGAAACCCCTTAAGTGTGTTACCCTATCGGTTCGATATAATAACAGATGCGATCAAGACTCCTCTATGATCAACGACTAACTCGTAGGCCTGGACCCCATGAATTAATCCCTGTGATATAACGAATGACTTTCATCTATCAAATCTGGACGTCTAGTCTTAAACCCTTTGTCATGTCGATACTTAGCGCGTCCGAGCATCATTCTCAGATATCTCCATACCTTGCATGATCTCGTTACCGCCATCGCTATCTTCTACTCGTCTATGATATTATGTCAGCTGGTGACCTAGTCACATGTTTGCAAACTCATTTGACATAATCTCACCGAGTGGGCCCTAGAGCATCTATCTGGCTATGCAGACTGACAAATCCCACTGTTGACCCCTCGTCTAAACTATCCCCTTACGATACCCAAAAGTATCACCTATCATTGTCACACTATATAAGATATGACGTTTGGTGCGATCAAAGTATCTTCCAGGAATAACAATAAGAGTTGGTCTCACGGTTTTAAGACGTAATGACTATGTCCTATAAATACTGGGTATGTCCATCACATCGTTACACCTAACGATATGACTTCCATTGCCGACCGGCGCCATGCCCTATGATCGGAAAACCTCGATCATCAATCGCGCAATGAAACTAGTCTTAGTAGAGACTACTAGGGACCTGGTTGTTTATCTACCACACCTGTATTAATGTTTTCGCTTAATACAGTTATTGCATGGTATAAAACATACAATGAACGATTGGGATATTACCAATAAACTATGTTTATTAAGTGCCTCTAGGGCATATTCCCTTCAGTCTCCCACTTGCACTAGAGTAACACTTAATCTAGTTTACAACTTGGTAAAAACTCAACACCCATAGCATCTTGGTGCCTACTCGCCTCGTGGAAGAGGAATACAGTCAATAGATCTCGCACATTGAGATCTATATGTGCTTTGCAACACTTCTATGTCACCTAGTTTGACATCAACCCGTATCTTACGATGACGGTGAAATATATCCTAGTGGATGGAGTGAGATTCGAACATTCGCGTAGCATGTGCCTTAAAAGTCTAAGAGATCTATTAAGGAGACCACATACGCCCGAAAACTGCTCAGTCCAATCACACTTGCTACTTCTGAAGTCGCGATATATTTCTATACCTATGTAGATTATGCGACAGTGCATTCAAATGCGACTTCGCAAACTAATCATGTCTATCTTCAAAATAAAGGACATCTCCTATATGAGATTTCTAGTTGTATGGGTCAGTGTCATAACTTGCATCATCGTAACCACTTTACGGCAAGTTGTCTTTCCACTCTTACCCTTTATTAGAAAACATATCTTCAGTTCTCATAGACATTGAAGAATAAACTTAACGGTTGTTCATTGATCCACACAAGGATCACTCTAGAACCCGTTTTTCAACCAAGAACTCGGGTCACACCAAGTCGAGCTTTCAGTCTGAGAGACTATGTCTGATACATAGAGAATGTCGAACATCATTTTCTATCACTGAAAAAGCCAAGATAAACTTAATATTTTACCTAGTCATACAAGCAAGAACCTCTTTGTTCGCTTGTCCTATTCTGAAACACTTCAGAATCTTGACTTAGTAAATATTCCGACCTAATGTTATTAAGCCCCTTCTGATCTATACAATTATAAATCGGATGCCTAATACTTCTAACTTCATTTTATAGAAAATTTAATCACTTAAATAATCCTTTACACTCTACTAGAGGATATGTGTCATTCAGTATGTCGTTACATACAAAATCACGAATGACACCTAGCTCCCACTCAAATATGCCTTCCGCATATAACATCAAGGAAAAGCTACTTAGCTCCCACTAAAATATGCCTTCCGCATATAAGATCAAGGAAAACTACTTTGCTCCCACTCACTTCTTTGCAAATGTAGGTTTCTTTAATTATTTTGGACAACTCCAAAATCCTTTGATCACATTATCAAAGTGAAGATTCCAGCCCCGATATGCTTGCTTCAGCCCATGAATGGACCACCGAAGTTTGCATACATGTTTAGCATCCTCAGGATTACAAACCATTCTTAATGACACTATTAAGAAACAGGGTTTTCTTATCCATCTATCAATTTCTCATTCGAAATTATAGTAATTGCTAAACAACCCAGAATAGATTTAGGCTTCGCCACTTGAGACAAACTCTAATGTGGTCAACTTTTGAATCTGCCGGAACTGTTTCACGACAAATCGATCCTTCGCAATGTCTATTCTCTCATAAAATTCCATATTCTATTAACTTCCTAGATGTCATCAAGAAGATCTCCCAAGTCATTACCTGGTAATCGTAAATGGATTTTATTTCGGATCATAAATGACTCATAGCCATTTTTCGGACTTAGGTCCACCATCTCTTCTTCGTAGGTCTGTCATATTCCATTAATATGACCTTCATAACAAGATTGTCGTAACACACAGTGTGGAACACAACCTCGTATGCCTACACTCTTAGTATGAGCTTAGAACATCATGGTCTTGAATCATCAGCTTTTTCAAGCTGTGGAGCCTGACACCAAAAACACTTTCGGTTGGGCCACTATGATGTCTAGAGAGGAAGTTTACCAACTTCATCTTGCTCTACTTTCTTTCTCACTTATACCCTTGGACAAGAAACTATTTCTTTCGCAAGGTATATCCCGACAAAGATTTTTCCTATGTTGTGAGACATGTACCCAACTAACTCTTTAGGTACGGTACACTACAAAGATTAATCCATTTTAGGTTTGATCACATTGAAAACCTAAATTGCGGAAACGACAATCCAGGCTAAAAGCCATGCCATCACTCGTATGGTATTGTCTCCATGGATTCAAATGGTCTCCCTATTTGCTAACGTGAGTGTTTACGTTTCTACCATATGACTCTAATGATCACAATAATTCGGTAAGAGATTCATTTACCACACACTATCCGATAGGGTGCGATTACGACGTCCTAACACACCATAACACTATGGTGTTCCATGCGACGTAATTTGTGGAACTCTTCTCACAAGTCTTCCAATGATGTGCCAACATTATAACTCAAATCTTCATTTCCTCGATCTGTATCGCAGGAATTTGATTTTGTTGTTAAGTTTATTTCCTACTTCATTCAGAACTTGTTTAATCGAATCAAAGTTTCCATACCAACATTTCCCGAGTGGATATCCATATATCTACTCGAATGTTCATGAAGTCTATGAAATAAAGACTTCCACTACACGTTAAATTACTTCATTGATTCACATACACCGAAATGCACGATTCTCAACAAGCTATACTCAAAACGTTCAATGAAGTTCACGAAATAAAGGTCTCCACTACCCGTCAATTACTTCATTGAACCACATACATCTCTATGTATGACTATCAATAAGTTATATGCCCGTTTTCCGAAAACGGTGTCATAGTTAATTTGCAAGTGTCAAAAGATCAAATCTAAGGACTTGCAGATCCATCCGGTATGGAGCTAATGCATTGACTATAATATTGACATGAAATAAACGGTAGTGCCACACATATGTGGTGTCTTTATTTAGTTTGTATCCATTGGCATTAATATTATGAATGTGGGAGCTTCTACCATCTAAATTCAAATCGGCATATGATCATTACTTCATAAATATAGGACAACGAATTTGTCACTAACATATATGAACAAGTGTCTCAGTAGAGGATACACACTTATAACGATCATACTAACAGGCGATCATTACGAATTTATCCAAATGGTAGATCTAGAGGGAGAGTGTCTATGGCGAGTCACGACAACTTGTCTGCCATTATCAACACGCAATGTCGCCTCATCCTTTCAAGCTACTCAAGCAGTAAACCTGGTTTTCATAAAACATGACTAGTTCAAAACTTAGTCACTACTGCGAGTACTTGCTTAGGTAAAATATTCATAACATGTATATCATATATACACCATAATCATCGATGACTTCCGGCGATCTGTTTCATCTTCGTGATACTTCCAACGTAATCAAGAACCATGAAGGTGAATGATTCCCCTTGCATGACTTAGTCTATGACAGAGGATTTGCACTTGGCAACGATGTCTGTCATCCAGTGATCGAGCTGAGCGAGGCGTCTCAATGTTCATCAAGTATGAACATATGTCATTAAGTATGACCGCCACGTGCTCCCTCAATGTGTGTATTCTCTTCCATCTTGGTTGAGAAAACAATCAGTCAACGTACTGATCAACTTCATCAACCCAACTATAGAGGTACCCCGAGTTTAGCGACCATCTCATATGTTTGCGATCCAATAACTCGTACCCACCGTTGGTTCTCTATGGCAGAGATCATAACATACACTGGACTATGATGATATCATCCACACAAAATCCGATAATCCAAATTATCTTTTGTTAGCAGAATCTCCGGGTTTATCTCCTAGCGGGTATTGTATCACAAAGAGCTAACGGCTTAAACACGGAGTATCATCAAGATAAAGTATAAAACTATGAAGTTTGGACCCAACCTTTTAAATTTCTCAATCGCAGGAATGCGCCTAATTTGAAAAGATGCTATCACAATGGTTAATATCTACAAAGGTTTGCAAAACAGACTTTGTTCATTATATTCTGAGTTCTAGTATTTTAGAAAATAACTATCCGAACTCTCACTCAAACGAACATCCCTCCTGGTCGTTTAAGCGATTACACGACCCCCATCCATTGCACCACCCCTCATCATCAGAGCCGGCGGCACAACTTCAAGAGTAGACAAATGTCCGCCACACCAATTTTGTGACTCGTGCTCGACCTTTCGGTCTCCTTGTTCCGAGGCCATATCTGCATATGCTAGGCTCGCCACCATAACCTCCACGCTGACGCTTGTGCAACATGGCTTACACCCACTGTATGCGAACGACGATATGTCTAGCACCCGATCATCACGGCCTGCCTCATAACGTAGAAGTTTCTTGGTGGTGCGCTGACGAGGGTGTAACTCGACAAATCCCTGGGTTGTCCACCCCGGGTTGATTGAGGGGGAGAGAGAGAAGCGTTGGTGATCACGACGGCTAACAAGCGGGGAGTTTACCCAGGTTCAGGCTCCCGGAGGATAACACCCTACTTCCTGCTTGTCTGGTATTGATGGCGAGTAGCGATTACAATGGCGAGATTGCGATCTCGCTAGGGTTTATGGTGGCGGCTATGAGCGTGTCTTTAGACGAGCAACCCTCATGGCCTTTTTAGGTAGGCCAGGTCTCGGGTGAACGGTGCCGATGGCAATTACAAATATGGCAAGTTGTATGACCTAACCGACTAGGACTAGGTCACACGGTACCCCTAGTGGGCCTTCTGTGGGCCTCACGCGGCCCAGGTAGCCTCACCGTGGGGTAGTCGAAGAGTAGCCCCGGAGTGCTTGGTCGAATCGTACAGTCGGGTAAAGGACTTCTACCTCCTGGGCACGCCTGAACGGATAGACGTCGCCTAGAGGGGGGGGGGGGTGAATAGGCGATTTAAAACTTTTTCGAGGAGCCGGAATATCCGGTCCAAGAGTGACCGGAAATTCCGAGTAGCCGGAATATCCGGTACACAAATGACCCGGAAATTCCGGTATGCTTGATAAAGGCGGAATAAAACTAGAGGTTTACTTTAACAAGCATACAACCTAGATATATAAACTAGGCTCACCTATGTGCACCAACAACTTAAGATAAGCAATATTAGTAACAAGATGATAGCAAGATATATGACTTCAAGCACGAAGGCTATCACAATGTAAAGTGCATAAGTAAAGAGCTCGGGTATAGAAATAACCGAGGCACGCGGAAACGAGGATGTATTCCCGAGTTCCACCCAAAGGTGTACGTCTCGTTTGGAGAGGTGTGCGCAACCACAACAGGTTAGCCGCAACGCCACAAAGGCTCACCTTCTTCTCCTGATGAACTCAACCACAAAAGGTTCGAGTTCACCTTCCACTATTGATCTCCTTTGGGGTGGAGATCGAATCCCCTACAACTCTTGAGGCACACACCCACAACTTAATTGGGGGCTCCCAAGTCTTGAGGCACACACCCACAACTTAACTGGGGGCTCTCAAGTGACCACAAAAGGTCTTGACCACAAAAGGTCTTGGCCACAAAAGGCCGGCCACAAAAGGCGTCTAGGGTCCAAAGACCCAAGAGTAACAAGCTCACAAGTAATACCACCACGAATCCTCGTGGAGGGCTCAAACCGATGCAAATGCAATGGCAAGAGCACACGATGTGCTCACGTCCTTCACTCTCAAATTCCAACACAACAACAAATGTTTATGGGGGAATAAGAGAGGGAGAACAAAGGAAACCACAAAGGAGTCAAATCCTTCACTCCCAAATCCCACCAAAAGCAACTAATGCTTATGGGGGGAGAAGAGAGGAAGAACAAAGAAGAAGAATCACAAAGGAACTCCAAGAACTAGATCCACTAAGTTCCCCTCACTTAGAGGAGAGAAGGATTGGTAGGATTGTAGATCTAGATCTCCTCTCAACTTTCCCTAAAGAATATGGAAGATTCAATGGAGGGATTGAGAGGGAAGTGAGCTTTCCAAGGTCAACAATGGAGTAGGAGAGAGGGGAAAGTCGTGCTGCCTAAGATTACCTGAGGAAGAATAAGAGGAGGGGTTTTTATACCCCTCCAGGAAATATAGCCGTTGGCTGTTTCGACACTCGGAAATTCCGGTATAAGTGAGACTCGGATTTTCCGGTCATCCGGAAATTCCGGTCTAGAGAGACCCGGAAATTCCGGTCTAAGAGAGCTCGGAAATTCCGTCTGGAGTCAGAAGCAAAACCAAACTTTTCCTTAGCCATTTCTGGAGGACTTTTCTGGGGGCACTCGGAAATTCCGGTATATGGAAATTTCCGACTGGAGTCAGAACCCTTTTTCTCCTTTCCTTAGCCGTTTTCTTGGATGAGCTGGGGAACCGGTAATTCCGGTAGGGCGGAATATCCGGCCCCAATAATCCGAATCAGCAGAACACCGAAACGAAAACTGCTATAACTTTTGCAAATGAACTCCAAATGAGGTGAGACCAATTTTGTTGAAAAGATAGCGACGATGACTACCCAACAAATAGAGTAAAATCTCCACACATGGCAAGGTGTGGGACTTTCCTCAATGTAGAATCGGCAATATTTCCGCCATCGAAAACGCAACAAGTTGTCCAAAGTAAAACCGATTTCGATGAACTAGAGCTTGACATGGAGATGAACCAAGCTCTAACTCCTCACCAACATAAAAGCCAAATAAGAACCAAGAAATATGATATGCCAAGTATGCAAAGGTTTGAGCTCTCCACAAGAATGCGATCAAGTTACTAACTTGAGAGCCCCTCTTGATAGTACGCCTATCTATCCTATAGCCCTATCAAGATCATACCTTTGCCTTGAGCATTCCACTTGAGTTAGATGATGACTATCTTGATCTCTTCAAGTGGGTCATCTTTCTTGATTGCGCGTCCAATCACTTGCTTGATGAAGGCTTCTCCAAATACTCCCCCATGCTCACAATGGGAGAGTCTCGCTTAGCTTCATCTTCATGTATCCATTGCAAGCACCAAGCATAGGATCTTTTCGAGAAAGCTTCTCTTGGTCTTGCACAACTCATCTTTTCTTCACTAAGATGATGTCTTGAATATTCAAGACATTCTGGCAATTGAACTTCAATCAACACAAAAGCTTTAAGAGTCCAACACATGAACTCCACAATTCCATGGACATGATCTATAGTGATATCTCAATGCAAACATTAGTCCATAGAGATTGTCATTCAATTACCAAAACCACACATGAGGGAAAGTGCTCTTTCAATCTCCCCCATTTTGGTAATTGATGACAATCTCTTTTGAGAGGGTTTATAATATGGAATTTAGCGAACAAAAATGGTTGCACTAACATCAAATACTACAAAGGTATGTGATGTTAGTCCATCCACATATATAGAGCAAACTCCCCCATAATTTATGCACGTGTGTATGAACATGAATTCATTGCATATATTACCGACCATTACCGATGGTGGAGTTTCCACTATATATAAAAAACCAAGCAACAAATGCAAAGGCAAGGAAGGCAAATACTTAAGAAGATACCAAAGTAAAAAGCCAATTCCATACAACCCACCAAAACTTCTCCCCCATCGGCAACGATTGCCGAAATGGGCGAAAGGCTTTGGAAATGTAACATAATAAGATCTCCTTCATGATTTATGCATTTCTCATGATATGAGTGAAATCAAATGCACTTATCCAATGACGAAATAGATGAAGGGGATCAAACTATATTGAGGATCCAAAAATTGCACAAGAAAGATATCAATTGAAATCCACTGGAAGGATACCAATTGCAAAGGGGAAATCATTCACAAAGAAGCAAGCAATCAAGGGATCCAAAACCAATTGAGCAAAAAAGATGTTATGATAAGATCAACCAAGTGTTCTAAAAATCAAGAGGGAACTCCCCAAGGTACATGCACAATGAAAAGATTTGTATTTCAATATGGTGTGCATAACATGGAATCCTCGCTCCCTCCTAGATAATTTTGAACACAAAAAGGTGCAAGATTGAATAAAGGCTTGCTCAACCGGGAAAGGATGGGTGTGACATGGAAATACAATCTAGGAGACTAAACAAGGATGAGCCTAAGCAACATCATAGTCTTTCAAATTATGAGGCACATAGTGCATATCATGTATTTTGCAAACAAGCACACCCAAGATGATAAATCAAATAGGATCACAAGCTTATTAAGAGGCAATGTGAAACCAATAGAAAAACAAAGCTTGTGCCATTTAGAGATCACCAAAGAATCAAGAAAGTAGTAAAAGGTGATCACTAAAGATTTTGAATACCAATAAAATATGTAACTACCCTCATGTGTATAAGTTTTTCAGTGGACACTAAGTCCTCAAAGAAACATGCACACACAATGTAGGTACAAGGTCAAGCACATGATATTCAAGAGAAAGTCATAAATACACCGATAAGAATTTTTTCTTAAAAGCAAAGCACATAGCTCAAATTATTCTTAAAGGGTATAGATGAACTTCCAACACCAAGTTCTCAAAGCATCACAAATACCCACATAGGATAAATGATAGTTGGGATACTTCGAGACACAAAACAAATATCACATAAGGCAAATGGTTTAAGAGAATTCATCAATATTGCATATGAGAGACTTTGAAATGAATTTGCTAGATTAACACATTGGAGATCCGTGAATCATGAAAATGATTTTATATAAATATATATTCCCCTTGATGTTTAATCATCCCGGCTAACTCACATTTGCAATGAAGATGTATTGAATCAAACTTTGCGAAAACCATATCAAATGCAACTTGGAGAAACTCATGCCAAAGAACAACCTACACAAGGTTGAGAGCTAGAAGTATATGCATGAGTTAGATACTTGTTACCGAGATAGCATTGACGGTGTAGAAGATGAGAGTTCACAATCATCCAAGCTTGACTCCAAGAAGCACATGGTGAAGACATCTTCTTTAAATAGAGGGAAGCTTCCAATGCATCTCTCATGTACCTAAAACAAATCAAGTACACAATGGTACCCAAACTAATTGGGTCCAAAGTAGTTAGTCCAACTACAATACATAGGACAAACTCCACATAAATATGTGCATATTGATGTGAAATAGAATTTCATGTACATCTTAGCCATTTAGGATTTGATGGAGTTTATCCTATATATTGGATCAAGGAAAGAAATCATGCCACAAGATATACAAATAGTAAATATGCATGCACAAAACTTTTAAGAACCAAGCGAGATACAATTTGGACAAAACACCAATTAAATCAAAGAAGCTACACAAAAGTGTGGCAAGAGAAGGATTTGTCCTCATTGTATCAAAGACTCAAACCAACACATGATAGGAGAAACTAATTTGAAAAGATATCAAATGGAAACAAGGTCAAGGCTAAACCAATGAGCATAAGAAATAAATCAAACAAGCATGCTCGAAGGTTTATCTCATCCAAAAAGGTAGACTAGGAACCATGGGATGAGATAGCCAACTCCACAAAGAAGAGTAAGGTTTCAACAAATAAACCAAGCCCTCTACAATTTTCATGATGGCACAAAGTACCAAGACGAAAAATGTTTGTCTTTCAAAGAGACATGTCATCGGGAACAAAAACCAATTGAAGACAACTAATGTTGAATAACATATAGGATTGCTCCCCCAAGATTTATGCATTACTTATGATCTTGTATTTAAATACAAAATGCACATAAATGGGATCATCATTTTCCATATATATTGTTAAACAATTAGTCATGTTCAAGAAGAGCAATACGATACAAAACCAATTTAAAAGCCAATTTAAAGAATAGTGTTCTAAAGAGTGTAGAGTAGCTTCCCCACGATTAGTGCATTTTTAAGATCTTGTATGTAAGTATAAAATGCACACAAGTGGGATCATTACCCTCCATATATCTTTTTGAACACAAAGTTCAAGAAAATCAATAAGACCCGATAACAATTAAAAGGATGATGTTCTACTCAATGTAGGATAGCTCCCCCAAGAATAGTGCATTACTTAGAATTAAGTCTTCGAATGTAATTGCACAACAATGGGATCCTTGCTTGTCCTAACTCAAGAAAGCACAACACAAATTATGAGTAGAGCAACAAAAAGATCCAAATGAAGCAAAGAAGACAAATGGGTGGTTGAACCAACACAAACTTGGCGATAGAATAATACAACTTAAGAACAATAGCCAATGTAAATATGATCAATACATTTACCACAAATATAATTATCACTTGTCAAAGACAATGATTGTATGGAGACATTTCTCGGTGGTATATGACATATATGTATTCAAGATCATATTCACAAAACATAAGCATGTGGCAAAATAAAATAATTGAAAAACATGCTTATCTAGATATTCTTGATGACTTCACATATTCAATGATCATTCTAGGCATCAAGAAACTTTCTAACAAACAAGATACCAAAAGATGGTTGATCAAAATGCATTTAAGCAAAAATGGAACTTGTTTGAGTACCATGCCACCTAGGAACAAGATAATCAACAATATCAAATCTAGGTGACACTACCTCACATGTTCACATTTTCTAGGCTTGTAATATGCACATAGCTTATTACTCCCCCATAATGTGATAATCCATTCTTTGTAACAAGAGGCAAAAGAAATCCAACAAGAGATAATTAATGGACATTAGAATTTGAATTTCTCATGAGTAAGACATACCACAAAGAGAGTAGATAATATTGAAATATAACTACTAAGTGGTATTCCTCATGAATACACATTTTAAGGGGGTGAGTTACCAAAAAGCACATCACTCCCCCAAAATGGGATAGTCCATTAAAATCCCTAAAAGAGCCAATTAAGATAAAAACAAATAGACAAGAGGCTCAAACATACATGGTGTGCAAACCAACATACACAAGCTTGATTACTCAACATAAGTAAGTAGAGTGCACAACACATATGAAGCACTAGTAAGGTACAAAACCAAACACATGCAAGGGTGCGAGTAACTTTCAATGTATACATATAAATTAGATACAAGTTACCGCAAGGAGGAGCATTAGATATATGCTAAGACAATATAATCCAATTGACTTGACTTGAGAGAATATGAGTGATGAAGATCCCTAAATTCTTCATGATGTAGTCAAGTCTCCAATGTCCTCCACTTACACCTATTGATCAAGTTTTAGCTTGTTGGTCCCCAACCAAGTTGGGTCCTAAGAGGTTAGTCACAATAGGCTTGGCAACCCAAATGGTTCTTTTCTTGACACCACTTTGAGTACCAATAAATTTGGCAAACACATTGCCAACCTTATCCTTCCGAAGAGAATGAACACTATCAATAGTAGGAGGGTTGGATAAGGTACCATGAGTGCATGAAGAAGCAAAGTGATCCTTCCCACGACATTTGTAGCAAAGGCGGCTTTTACCTTTCTTCTTGGGAAGGGAAGGTTCTTCAACTTGGGAAGCTTGAGTTTGAACTTGAGGTTGCTTCCCTTGTTGCTTCTCACTAAGAGGCTTCTTCTTCAAAGGGCAAGATCTCACATGGTGCCCTTCAACCTTGCACTTGAAGCACACAATCTTGGCCGAATCAATAACTTGTTCTTGACCCTTCTTCTTGATGAACTTGTGCTTCTTCTTGACATTGTACTTGTTCTTGTTATTGGAGTTGAATCCAAGTCCACTCTTGTCATGAGGAAGTTGTTGCACTCTCAACATGTTGTCGAGGGTGGACTTACCCTCATGACATTTCTTCAAGTCTTTCTTCAATGAAGTGACATGTGCCTTGAGCTCTTTGAGTTCCTCTACATGGTTAGTTTCAACAAAAATACTAGAGGAAGTAGATGCTACATTGTTAGAGCAACAAGGCAAGGAATGTAATTCATCACAAGATGTAGCAATTTTATGAGTGGATGAATTACTAGAACTAGCACATTGCAATAAAGCATTAGTAGTAGAAGTTGTGCTAGTGTCCATAAGAGGCTCACAAGATTTTACCTTCGTAGTGACCGCCTCATGAGCTAACTTTAGCTTAGCATGGGATGCTAGGAGATCCTCATTAGAGCTAAAACGCTTTTCATGAGTTTCTTCCAACTTCCCATACTTGCTAGTTCGCAAATCAAGTTGAGCCCTTAGCTCAACATTCTCCTTCAAGATAGATGCTTCACACAAAGTGGAGTTAGTAGCACAAGCATCATTAATATTAGTAATGGAAGGAGACAACATGACAAGCTCATTATTTAACTTAGCATTTTCTTTACTAAGCACATTACATTTAGCAATAGCATGGTCATGTTCTTTAGTGAGTTTAGCAATTACTTCATTGTTTAACTCCTCACTAGATTCTAATCTCTCCTCGAGAGCAACCCGAGTTTCTTGCTCTTCCTCAAGAGCATTCTCAAGATTATGGACCTCACCCGCGGAATCACGAGCAAGACCCCACCCTTCATGACAACGGGTATCCATAGCCTCAAAGGTCTCCTTAAGCTAAAAAAGAGTAGTCATGATTTCTAAGAAGTTCTCATGAGCATTTTTATTATTTAAGAGAGCATGAGAGACAATATCAAACTTCTCCTTAATTAGATCATCATCATCATCATTATCATCATCATGAGATATATTGGAGTGCACGGTAGGTGATACCTTATACTCCTTAGCCATTAGGCAAATGTGAGTAGTGGATGAAGACGATGAAGAGACACTTGAAGCACCTTTGAGGTCCAAGTCTTGTTCCAACAATTGTTGGGATTCCTCTACATTGTTAGTCAAACAAGTACTAGAGGAAATAGAAACATTTTGATCATGGCAACAAGACAAGGAAAGCATATCATCATGAGATTTAGTTAAGCAACTACTACATGATATGCAAGGACTATCAACACTAGCATGTAATACATTTTGAGTGCTATATGTGTTTAAGTCCAAAGATAGAGCATTGCAATAAGATGAGTTTGAAGTATAGTCAATAGTAGATTCACCATCAAAAATGCAATTTCTATCACCACTCACCATATCATTACCTTGTGGCAAACCACATGTCGGTGAAGTGGAGGAAGTCGTGAGCTCATCACGGCCGGATGTGGAAGGAGGACAATCATCCTTGGAAATGTTGGACACCTCATATATATCTTGAAGTTTTGTCCATAATTCATGAGCGCTCCGAAAAGGCATGATTGCCGCAAGGACTACATCGCTCAAAGCACATATAAGTGAAGGAGATATGCCCTAGAGGCAATTAATAAAGTGTATTCTTTATCATATCTCGTTTGTTCATAATATGTTTTTGTGTCATGCTAGAACCGTATTAAGCGGAAACATTAATGCGGGTGTGATACGTAAACAACCAGGTCCCTAGTAGCCTCTACTAAGACTAGTTTCGTTGCGCGATTGATGATCGAGGTTTCCCGGTCATGGGGCATGGCGCCGGTCGGCAATGAGAGTCATATCGCTAGAGAGCGATGTGATGGACATACCCAGATTTGGAGAACATAGCCATTACACCTTTGACCGTGAGATCAACTCTTATCGATATTCCCCGAAGATACTTTGATTGCACCAAACGTCGTATCTTATTTAGTATGACAATAACGGTGATACTTTTGGGTATTGGAAAGGAGTATTGAGACGAGGGGTCAAGAGCGGGATTTGCCAGTCCGCGTAGCAGGATAGATACTCTCGGGTCCACTCGGTGAGATCATGTCTAATGAGCTTGCAAGCATGTGACTAGGTCACGGAGACATGAGATCATGAACGAGTAGAAGATGGCATCGTCGGTAACGAGGTCGGGATTAGGTATGGAGATATCTATGGAGCGACGCTCGGACGTGCTAAGTATCGCTATGGCAAAAGGTCTAAGACTTCACGTTCAGGTTTGATAGATGAAAGTCATTCGTTATATCTCAGGGATTAATTCAGGGGGTCCAGGCCTACGAGTTAGTCGTTGATCATTGAGGAGTCTTGATCATACCTGATATTATATCGAACCGCTAGGGTAACACACTTAAGGGGTTTCGACAAGACAACCGGAAAGGAAGGAGATCACCGGGAACGTCCCGAGAGAGGTCCGATGGAGATCGGGCAGCGCCGAAAGAGTTTTCGGAGCTAGGAAATATTATATATATTATGTTTGATATTAATTAGTGTTATTAATATGCAAATATGATTTTATATATTTATTTTCGAATTTATTAAGGCAGATTACCCTAAATGGGCCTTCCGGACGAAAGAAGGCCCAAGAGGGGAAAAATCCCTAGGGGATTCGGTGGGGGGCCTTGGTGGCCGGCCTGGATGGGCCAAGGGGCCCACCAGGGGGCCGGCGCACCATGCCTAGCCGAGCCAGGCTGTGGGATAGTCCCACATTGCCTGACTGGCAAGGTTGGCTCCCCCTGGGAGCCTATATAAGAAAGGGCACCCCCAGCCTTTTAATTCACCAATTAATTCCTGATTTCTCTCTCGATCTCGTGGTTCCCAAGTTGGAGCCGCGCCGAGCAAGAGGAGTCGGGGATCTCCTCCACCATAGCCCGCTGCCGCGCTGCTGGTGTTCCGGTCCAAGTCTTCCGCTGCTCGTCCTGGACTGGAGCTTCGGAGGCGTCGTCTCCACCGTACGTGTGCGACTCCCTGCGAGGTGCTGCGCTAGCGGTACTCGGAGGCCTGCTTCCTCTACACGACCTTGAGGTCGGCTTCGTCGGTCTTCATCGACAACGTTTGTGCGGGAACGTAATCCCCGCTTTCGGTCTACAAGGGTATGTATTCCGATCTCCGTTCGTACTACTATATCTGCATAGAATAGATCTTGGCTAGTTTAAGGATATCGTTGCTAGGAAAATTATTGTTTTCTGCCCACGATCCCCTTCAGTGGTATCAGAGCCGATCTATCGTAAGATATAGCTGTACGCTGTTAGAACCCGTGCTCTGCACGGGGGCACCGTTCCTGTTATTTGCTACCCTCTAGCGTGCACTTGTGTATTCCAGCGGCATTGAGTTGATGAAGCGGCCCAGACCGACTTTACGCGTACGCTTACGCGAGACTGGTTCCACTACTGACATACGGCTTGTACCGTATCTGTGGCTGGCGGGTGACAGTTTCTCTCTCTTTAGTTGGTCTTCGCATTTTCAATGGAGGGCCCGAAAGGGATGCTTAAACATGCAATTATTGGATCGTTGTTGTGGTCATAAGATTCGTAGGTATGAAGCGGTTCTATTTACGAAAGCCCCAAGCCACGTAAAATATGCAAAAGATAAAGTAGAAGCGTCTAACTTTATTTTGCAGGGGCTATGTGATATGGTCAAGGTAGGTTTATTAAATTGTTTATAAACTGTGGGCGCCAAGAAGACCATGGCGCGATGGACTATATCACATTGCATTACATTTGATGTTTTTGTGTGCATCTTATTTTGTGTGTGATTGCGTGTTACACGGCGGTAGTTGAATAAGATGATCCCTTCAAAATACCACTAGTGTTCTCCCTCCAACGCGCACCACCAATAAAGTTCTACGTTATGAGGCAGGCCGTGATGATCGGGTGTCAGACATATCTTCGTTCGCATACGGTGGGTGTAAGCCATGTTGCACAAGCGTCAGCGTGGAGGTCTTTGGTGGCGAGCCTAGCATACTCAGAAGTATGGCCTCGGAACAGGAAGGCCGAAAGGCCGAGCACGAGTCACAATATTGGTGTGACGGACGATTTTGTCTACTCTTGAAGTTGTGCCGCCGGCTTTGATGATGAGGGGTGGTGCAATGGATGGGGGTCGTGTAATCGCTTAAACGACCAGGAGGGATGTTCGTTTGAGTGGGAGTTATGTTAGTTATTTTCTAAAATACTATAACTCAAAATTATTATGAACAAAGTCTTATGTTGTTGCAAATTCCATTGTAGATGTCTCGCCCCTCGTTTAACCTAGGTCTGTTCCTTGAGAAAGAAAAGCTTAAGACCAATGGGTCAAACTTCATGGCCTGGTTCCGCAACCTGAGGATCCTCCTCACTCCCCATAGGGTGGCCTACGTCATTGAGGCCACCATAGGTGACCCTCCTGCAGATGATGCCTCTGAGGATGAGAAGAAGGTCTTCCAGACCCGATCGGAGGATTCTGCCTTTGTCCAGAGTGGCATGCTCTACGCCATGGAAGCCGACCTGCAGAAGCGCTTTGAGAAGATGAGCGCCTTTGAGATCATCTCGGATCTTAAGGCTGTCTTTGCGCCGCAGGCTAAGGCTGAGAGATATGAGGCTTCTGAGCTTTTCTTCTCAGCCAAGATGGAAGAGCATAGCAGTGTGAGCGAGCATGTAGTCAAGATGTCTGGCTACGTTCAACGCCTGAATGCTCTGGAGTGCAAGATTCCCGATGAGCTGGCGATTGACAGGGTGTTGCAATCGTTGCCGCCAAGCTACAAAGGCTTCGTCATGAACTACAACATGCAGGGCATGGCTAAGTCCCTGGGTGAAGTGTTCGTGATGCTCAAGACTGCTGAGGTAGAGATTAAGAAGGAGCACACGCTGTTGATGGTCAACAAGACCGTTGATTTCAAGAAGTCCGGTGGCAAGGGAAAGCAGAGCTGGAAGTCCCGGAGGGAGGCAAAGTTGGCTGCCAAGTCCAGGACTAACAAACCTGGTCCCAGAGCTAGCGTGGAGTGTTTCTACTGCAAGGGGAAGGGTCACTGGAAGCGCAACTGCCCCAAGTATCTGGAGGATAGGAAGTCTGGCAAGACGGTCGACAAAGAGAAAGGTATATTTGATATACATGTTATAGATGTGTACCTTACATCCGCCCGGAGCAACACGTGGGTATTTGATACTGGTTCTGTTGCTCATATATGTAACTCTCAGGAGGAGTTACGGAATAGAAGGCGGCTGGCGAAGGATGAGGTGACGATGCGCGTCGGCAACGGATCGAGAGTCGACGTGGTGGCTGTCGGCACGCTCCCTCTACATCTACCATCGGGATTAGTTTTGGTTTTAAATAAGTGTTATTTTGTGCCATCCTTGAGTGTAAACATTATAAGTGGGTCTTGCCTGTTACAAGACGGTTATTCATTTAAATCAGTGTCAAGCAATTGTGCTATTTATATGAATGATATCTTTTATGTTGATGCTCCCGAGAGTAATGGTTTATTCTTGTTGAATCTCGATCGTAGTACTCACATCCATAACATAGAAGCCAAACGAATTAAGTGTAGTGACGATACCGCCATGTTTTTGTGGCATTGCCGTCTTGGTCATATTGTTATAAAGCGCATGAAGCGACTCCACTCCGATGGACTCTTGGACTCGTTGGATTTCGGATCCCTCGATACATGTGAACCATGCCTCATGGGCAAAATGACCAGGACACCGTTCAAAGGTTTCGTTGAACGGGCGTCGGATTTGTTGGGGATCATACATACAGACGTATGTGGACCAATGAGCGTTTCGACACGCAATGGTTATCGTTACTTCGTCACCTTCACTGATGACTTGAGTAGATACGGTTATATCTATTTGATGAAACACAAGTCTGAAACGTTTGAAAAGTTCAAAGAATTCCAGAGTGAAGTTGAGAATCAGCTTAATAGGAAAATCAAGCATCTCCGGTCCGATCGCGGTGGAGAGTACTTGAGTTTTGAGTTTGGCACACATCTGAAGAGTTGTGGCATAGTGCCCCAACTTACGCCCGCCGGAACGCCGCAGCGTAACGGTGTGTCCGAGCGACGTAATCGTACTCTACTGGATAGTGTCCGGTCTATGATGTCTCTTACCGATCTGCCAGTGTCCTTCTGGGGTTATGCGTTAGAAACAACCGCATTCATTTTAAATAGGGCTCCGTCCAAGTCCGTTGAAACGACGCCGTATGAATTATGGTATGGCCATAAGCCTAAGTTATCGTTTCTGAAGGTTTGGGGTTGTGAGGCGTACGTTAAGAAACTACAGCCCGACAAACTCGAACCGAAGTCGGAGAAAGTCATCTTTGTAGGATATCCGCGGGAAACCGTTGGGTACACCTTCTACAACCAAGCTGAGGGCAAAACTTTTGTCGCGAAGACCGGTGCCTTTCTAGAGAAGGAATTTCTCGCGAAAGGAGTAAGTGGAAGGAAGGTAGACCTCGATGAAATCGTTGATCCTAAACTCGAGATTCCGAGTGGCGCAACGGAAGCAATTCCGGAAACGTCCTCCGTGGAAGGAGTGGGAGAAACTGTCGAGGAAGATGTTCTACCTCGTAGGTCTGGTAGATCTCGGATCCCACCAGAATGGTATGGCAATATGGTTTGCACCGTCATGCTAGTCGAGCAAGACGAACCTACGAACTACAAGGAGGCGATGGAGAGTCTAGAGTCCGAGAAATGGCTTGAAGCCATGAAATCCGAAATAGGATCCATGTATGATAACCAAGTGTGGACCTTGGTGGATATTCCCGAAGGGCGCAAGGCCGTTGAGAATAAGTGGATCTTTAAGAAGAAGACTGATGCTGATGGTAATGTGACCGTCTATAAAGCTCGGCTTGTCGCAAAGGGTTTCCGACAAGTTCATGGAATTGACTACGATGAAACTTTTTCACCGGTAGCGATGCTTAAGTCTATTCGGATTTTGTTAGCGGTAGCTGCCTACTATGATTATGAAATCTGGCAGATGGACGTCAAAACGGCCTTCCTGAATGGAAACATTGAGGAAGAGTTGTACATGGTACAGCCGGAAGGTTTTGTCGATCCAGGAAGTGCTAACAAGGTGTGCAAGCTTCAGCGATCCATCTATGGATTGAAGCAGGCATCTCGGATCTGGAATCTTCGCTTTGATGAGGTAATCAAAGGTTTTGGATTTATCCAGAATGTGGAAGAGACCTGTATTTACAAGAAAATGAGTGGGGGCTCGGTTGTGTTCTTAGCACTGTATGTTGACGACATATTGCTAATAGGGAATGATGTGGAACTTCTGAATAGCGTGAAGGAATATTTAAACAGTAAGTTTTCCATGAAGGACTTAGGAGAAGCTGCGTATGTTTTAGACATAAAGATCTACCGTGATAGATCAAGGCGCCTATTAGCACTAAGTCAGAGTACTTATCTTGATAAAATATTGAAGCGTTTTCATATGGAGAAGGCAAAGAAGGGTTCTCTGCCGGTTATCAAGAATAAGATATTGCGTAAGGCGCAGTGTCCGGTGACGGAACTGGGTAAGGCCGAAATGACGAAACATCCTTATGCTTCAGCCATAGGATCGATCATGTATGCAATGTTGAGTACTAGACCAGATGTGGCATTAGCTCTAAGTTTGACAAGCCGGTTCCAGAGTAATCCTGGAATGCCGCATTGGATAGCTGTTAAGAGCATTCTTAAGTATCTCAATAAGACAAAGGAAATGTTCCTTGTGTATGGTGGCTGCGATGAGGAACTTGGCGTAACGGGTTACGTAGATGCAAGTTTCTGCTCAGACCCCGATGACTGTAAGTCACAGACAGGTTACGTGTTCAAGGTGAATGGAGGCGCCGTGTGCTGGAGAAGTGGGAAGCAACCCATAGTCGCACAATCTACAATGGAGTCGGAGTACATTGCTGCCTGCGAGGCCGCGAATGAAGCTGTGTGGCTGAGGAAGTTCGTCATCGAACTTGGAGTGTTCCCGAGCGTGCAAGACCCCGTGGTCCTCTTCTGCGACAATACGGGTGCCATTGCGAACGCCAAGGAGCCAAGGACTCACTCCACCGCCAAACACATTCTCCGACGCTTCCACGTGATACGTCAGTACGTACAAGAAGGCGATGTGAAGATTTGCAAAGTGCATACGGATCTGAATGTGGCAGATCCGCTGACGAAGCCTCTCCCGCTTGATAAGCATGAACAACACAAGTTAGCTATGGGTGTTAGGCTTTTACCAAGTTGTAATCTAGATTAAATTGTACTCTAGTGCAAGTGGGAGACTGAAGGAGATATGCCCTAGAGGCAATTAATAAAGTGTATTCTTTATCATATCTCGTTTGTTCATAATATGTTTTTGTGTCATGCTAGAACCGTATTAAGCGGAAACATTAATGCGGGTGTGATACGTAAACAACCAGGTCCCTAGTAGCCTCTACTAAGACTAGTTTCGTTGCGCGATTGATGATCGAGGTTTCCCGGTCATGGGGCATGGCGCCGGTCGGCAATGAGAGTCATATCGCTAGAGAGCGATGTGATGGACATACCCAGATTTGGAGAACATAGTCATTACACCTTTGACCGTGAGATCAACTCTTATCGATATTCCCCGAAGATACTTTGATTGCACCAAACGTCGTATCTTATTTAGTATGACAATAACGGTGATACTTTTGGGTATTGGAAAGGAGTATTGAGACGAGGGGTCAAGAGCGGGATTTGCCAGTCCGCGTAGCAGGATAGATACTCTCGGGTCCACTCGGTGAGATCATGTCTAATGAGCTTGCAAGCATGTGACTAGGTCACGGAGACATGAGATCATGAACGAGTAGAAGATGGCATCGTCGGTAACGAGGTCGGGATTAGGTATGGAGATATCTATGGAGCGACGCTCGGACGTGCTAAGTATCGCTATGGCAAAAGGTCTAAGACTTCACGTTCAGGTTTGATAGATGAAAGTCATTCGTTATATCTCAGGGATTAATTCAGGGGGTCCAGGCCTACGAGTTAGTCGTTGATCATTGAGGAGTCTTGATCATACCTGATATTATATCGAACCGCTAGGGTAACACACTTAAGGGGTTTCGACAAGACAACTGGAAAGGAAGGAGATCACCGGGAACGTCCCGAGAGAGGTCCGATGGAGATCGGGCAGCGCCGAAAGAGTTTTCGGAGCTAGGAAATATTATATATATTATGTTTGATATTAATTAGTGTTATTAATATGCAAATATGATTTTATATATTTATTTTCGAATTTATTAAGACAGATTTCCCTAAATGGGCCTTCCGGACGAAAGAAGGCCCAAGAGGGGAAAAATCCCTAGGGGATTCGGTGGGGGGCCTTGGTGGCCGGCCTGGATGGGCCAAGGGGCCCACCAGGGGGCCGGCGTACCATGCCTAGCCGAGCCAGGCTGTGGGATAGTCCCACATTGCCTGGCTGGCAAGGTTGGCTCCCCCTGGGAGCCTATATAAGAAAGGGCACCCCCAGCCTTTTAATTCACCAATTAATTCCTGATTTCTCTCTCGATCTCGTGGTTCCCAAGTTGGAGCCGCGCCGAGCAAGAGGAGTCGGGGATCTCCTCCACCATAGCCCGCTGCCGCGCTGCTGGTGTTCCGGTCCAAGTCTTCCGCTGCTCGTCCTGGACTGGAGCTTCGGAGGCGTCGTCTCCACCGTACGTGTGCGACTCCCTGCGAGGTGCTGCGCTAGCGGTACTCGGAGGCCTGCTTCCTCTACACGACCTTGAGGTCGGCTTCGTCGGTCTTCATCGACAACGTTTGTGCGGGAACGTAATCCCCGCTTTCGGTCTACAAGGGTATGTATTCCGATCTCCGTTCGTACTACTATATCTGCATAGAATAGATCTTGGCTAGTTTAAGGATATCGTTGCTAGGAAAATTATTGTTTTCTGCCCACGATCCCCTTCAATAAGACCATTAGATGCTAGAGTATCGAGATAAGAGTTTTTCTCATCCTCTAAAGATAATTCTTGTGAATCCTTTGGAGGAGAAAAACCCATATCTACAATACTCTCTAAATTTGAACCCATGTCTCTAAAAAGATTAAGCATGCGAATTTTCCAAACATCATAATTTGTGCCATCGAATCTATAAGTGGGATTGTGCACTAGATCTCTAAACGACATCTTTATCTCTAGGCGGTTAGTCCTAAAAATGAGATAACCAGGCTCTGATACCAATTGAACGGATAGACGTCGCCTAGAGGGGGGGGGGGGGGGTGAATAGGCGATTTAAAACTTTTTCGAGGAGCCGGAATATCCGGTCCAAGAGTGACCGGAAATTCCGAGTAGCCGGAATATCCGGTACACAAATGACCCGGAAATCCCGGTATGCTTGATAAAGGCGGAATAAAACTAGAGGTTTACTTTAACAAGCATACAACCTAGATATATAAACTAGGCTCACCTATGTGCACCAACAACTTAAGCTAAGCAATATTAGTAACAAGATGATAGCAAGATATATGACTTCAAGCACGAAGGCTATCACAATGTAAAGTGCATAAGTAAAGAGCTCGGGTATAGAAATAACCGAGGCACGCGGAGACGAGGATGTATTCCCGAGTTCCACCCAAAGGTGTACGTCTCGTTTGGAGAGGTGTGCGCAACCACAACAGGTTAGCCGCAACGCCACAAAGGCTCACCTTCTTATCCTGATGAACTCAACAACAAAAGGTTCGAGTTCACCTTCCACTATTGATCTCCTTTGGGGCGGAGATCGAATCCCGTACAACTCTTGAGGCACACACCCACAACTTAATTGGGGGCTCCCAAGTCTTGAGGCACACACCCACAACTTAATTGGGGGCTCTCAAGTGACCACAAAAGGTCTTGACCACAAAAGGTCTTGGCCACAAAAGGCCGGCCACAAAAGGCGTCTAGGGTCCAAAGACCCAAGAGTAACAAGCTCACAAGTAATACCACCACGAATCCTCGTGGAGGGCTCAAACCGATGCAAATGCAATGGCAAGAGCACACGAAGTGCTCAAGTCCTTCACTCTCAAATTCCAACACAACAACAAATGTTTATGGGGGAATAAGAGAGGAAGAACAAAGGAAACCACAAAGGAGTCAAATCCTTCACTCCCAAATCCCACCAAAAGCAACTAATGCTTATGGGGGGAGAAGAGAGAAAGAACAAAGAAGAAGAACCACAAAGGAACTCCAAGAACTAGATCCACTAAGTTCCCCTCACTTAGAGGAGAGAAGGATTGGTAGGATTGTAGATCTAGATCTCCTCTCAACTTTCCCTAAAGAATATGGAAGATTCAATGGAGGGATTGAGAGGGAAGTGAGCTTTCCAAGGTCAACAATGGAGTAGGTGAAGGGGATGTGCCCTAGAGGCAAATAAATAAGTAGTATTTATTACATTATCTCATAAGTTTATAATAGGTTTGTGTATTATGCTATAACTGTATTATTCGGAATTATTAATACACGTGTGATACATAGACAACCAGGTCCCTTGCAAGCCTCTATTTGAGCTAGTCCATTGGGCAACAGTTGATCGAGATTCCCGATCAAGGACAATGACGTCGGTTGACAATGGGGTCATCTTGTTAGTTGAATAAGGTGGTGGACATACGCAAAGTATTGCAATAAGATCGTATTACGATGTTTGTCATTTGCAATAGATAAGAGTATGATAGCTTATTCCTTAGACCGTGAGACCGTACTTATTGTTGCTTCGTAGGAGTGCTTTGAGAGCATCAAACGTTGTGTCTTATATAGCATGACAATAACGGTGTCCATCTTGGGTATTCCGAAAGAGCATCGAGACGTAAGGATCAAGAGCGGGATTTGTTCATTCTTGTAATGGAAAGATAATCTGGGCCCACTCGGTGATATTGCATCTATATAGCTGCGCAGCTTGTGACTAGGTCATGGAGATGGTAATATCACAGACGAGTTAATAACCTTCGTCGGTAACGAGATACAGCAAAGGCATCGGTGTGTCTACGATCATATCTCGGACAAGGTAGTATCGCAGAGACAAAGGGAATGAATATCATATTTATGGTTCAACGACGATATTCGTGGAATGCACAGGGGTCGTCATATATTTCCAGGTATCCCTGACGATCATTGGTGAGCGGAGTGTCTCGACCATGTCTGGAGTGTTCCCGAACCGTAGCGTAACAAACTTAAGGTCTTAGCGACGCTTGGAGATAGGTTCTGGAATTTTATAGGTTTTTGTTGGAGAGAGAGAAATGATCCGGAAAGAGTTCCGGTGGTCCGGAAGGAGTTCCGGAGAGGTCTGGAATGGTTCCAGGAATGTCCGAAAGTTGTTCGGGTGGTCCGAAAGAGTTTTCGGAGTCACGGGATATTGAATTATATATAAATATATTAATTATGAATTAATGGGATTTTTATATTAATTTAATATTAATTAAATAAAGGAAAAAGGGGGCTCCCACCTAAATGGGCCCTAAGAGGGCCCAAGAGGGGGAAATCGCACCCCACAAGGAAGGGGAAGGCTGGGCCTCCTAGTCCAACTCGGACTAGGAGTTGGAGGGCCCATGGGGGGTTCGGCCGAACCCCCCCTCCCCTCTCCTCCTTTAGTCCCACATGGGGAAGCCAAGGGGGTTGGCACACCCCCTTCCCCCTTTATATAGCAAGGCATATTAATTGATTTAATTCATAGGAAATTCAATTAATTCCCAATTTCTCTCTCGATCTCGTGGTTCCCAAGTCGGAGCCGCGCCGAGTTGAGGAAGGGGGTCTCTCTCCACCTAAGCCATACCGCAGAGCGCCGTTGCTCTGCGGGATTCCAGATAAGATCTACTCCTGCGATTTCAGCTGGATCTGAATGACCGGGAGTTGTCGCTAGGCTCCGTATGTTTGCGAGTGCTCGGAGGCTACTCTATTGAGAAGCTTGGGCGACGTCGTCTCGCCCCCTGCAGCCGCCGCGCCTCCCCCCTCTGCTGCCGGCGCACCAGCCCTGGTGCTGGCGCTCTGCCTTCTTCCGCCCGACGCCCGTCGACGCAGATCATCGTCGACACCCCGGCGTCATCGACTCCGACATCGCGGCAAGTTCTCCGCGACCTCGAGGTCGGCTACGTACGACTTCATCGTCAACGCTTGTGCGGGAGCGTAATCCCCGCTATCGGTCTACATGGAGGTAATGTAACCCGTTCCGCCACCGTTATCGCATGTACTAGATAGATCCTGGCTAGTTAGTGTTTCGTTCGCTAGAAAAATTATTGTTTTCTGCACCGTAACCCCTTCAGTGGTATCAGAGCCGATCTATGCGTAGTACTGCTGGTACGGTTAGAACTCATGTTGAATGAGGACGTCTTTCTTATATTTGCTACCCTCTAGCGTGCACTTGCGATGCCTTCGGTATTGAGTTGATGAAGCGGCCCGGACCGACTTTACGCGTACACTTACGCGAGACTGGTTCCACTACTGACATACGGCTTGCACCGTATCTGTGGCTGGCGGGTGTCTGTTTCTCTCTCTCTAGTCGGCAAAGCATTTTCAATGGAGGGCCCGAAAGGGATGCTTAAACATGCAATTATACGATCGACGTTGTGGTACAAAATTCGTAGGTAGGGAAGCGATTCTCTTACGAATAAGCCTATATGCCACGTAAAACTTGCAAAACTAAATAAAGCTAGAGGCGTCTAACTTTGTTTTGCAGAGGCGTTATTTCATGTGACATGGTTACGGTAAGTTTTTGATATTACTCGTACTGTCGGAGGCAATGGAGGGCTCTGTAGACTCGGAGTCATGCCGGGGCGCCGGGGGCCAGGCACATGGCGCCATGAAGGTCCGGCGCATCGACCATGTCACATCGCACTTCATTGCATCATTATTGTGTGCTGTTGTGTGTGCATCCTATTGATTGCTTATATGCTAGATATACAACGGTAGCGTCATAAATAGGATGATCCCTAACAAATACCAAAATTGTGTTCTCCCTCGTTGCGCACCACCAAGAAAGTTCTACGTTATGAGGCAGGCCGTGATGATCGGGTGTCACACATCTCGTCGTTCGCATACAGTGGGTGTAAGCCATGTTGCACGCGCAGGTCTTCGAGGTTTGATTGGCGAGCCTAGCATACTCAGAGGTATGGCCTCGGAACACGGGAAGATCGAAAGATCGAGCACGAGTCATAGAGTTGTTATGATCGACATTTTATGTCCACCTTTGAAGTTGTGCTACCGGCCGTGATGATCGGGGGTAGTATGGTGGATGAGGGTCGTGTCGTCACCATTATTATTTTAGGGATAATAATCTTGGTGAGGTGTGTTTTTGATAATGAGATTATAGAACTAAAACTCACCTACATTTTATAAACTTAACCTTACCTCTTTTGCGATCACATCTGTAGACTACGCAACTATACTTCGGTTACTTCCTCAAGAGCCCGGATGCTACATTAGAAGCCGACGGGTCCAACTTCATCAGATGGTACAGGGGTTTTAGAAACATTGTCGAACACAACAACATTCTATATGTTCTCGATGAACCATTAGGAGAAGGACCAGGAGATTCTGCAAGAGAGGAGGAGGAAGATGATTTCCGTAGGCGTCGAGACATATTCATTGAAGTGGAGATCACCATGACCGTATGCTTGGCACCCGAGTTGAAAGAGATGTTTCGACGCAAGGAGCCAAGCGTCATGATGGATGCGATAAAGACGCACTTCGGGGATGAATTAAAACGTGAGCAGTTCAGACAGCTTAGAATGTTCCAGACCGTTCACATGGAGGAGCATACCTGTCTGAAGACACATTTGAAGAGATTGTATGACATCTACTTCCAGCTGACGATGGTCTTCGATTACTGGATGGCAGATTCTTGTGCCATTCGAACTGTCCTGATATCTCTACCTCCTAGCTATGAGAAGCATGTTCGCAAGTACATTTTGAAAGCCGATGATATGAACTTCTACGTGTTCGTACGTGAGTTCCAGTCTCTGAAGGTTGATTCCATCGAAGGAGAGATCTTCGATGCTATAGGTATATATATTTGATATATGCAGAATTATGAATTCGCCCATGGTATATGATGAAATGTTTGATAGTTGCTCTGTTTGTGAAACAGGTCCTGATTATCACATATATGCGGCGCAGTTTGATGTGACCTGGCGCTGAAGCTGGTAGTCAAGGAGTTGATGGCCTTTTGGTGTTCACGTCCTCAAGTTATCATAGTTATCATTAATAGTTTTTGATACGATCTTTTGTAATAGTGAGCGAGTGTGTGTGTCTTGATTGTTGCAAGACAAAGTTATTCATGTAATAAGACAAGATCAGTTGTTTTATGTTATGGAACAAGTCAGTTGTTTTCTCTTATGAATAAAGTTTCCACATCTCAGTTACATTGATTGTATGATAAGTATTCATAATTGTAGATATGATAAAATAGCTAGTCCCATGAACAAAGGTTCTACCACTAGAACAAACACCGTCGAGTTTAGTCATAAAAGCAATGAAAGAAGTAATGGATGTTTTGGTCCATTTAAGTATTTCAAGTGCTGAGTTGATTAAGCCTGAAATCAAGTATTGAAGTTGCAATACCAGCGGAAATTAATTGAGTGTCATTTTAAAATGATTAATTAATGGTGTTTATTGTTTGATCCGAATTCTTCCATGATTTTGGTAAATAGGAGTATTTGCCCGATAAATTATGGAGTCTGAAATTAATTTGATAATAGATCAAATGGGGTTTTTCAGAAGAAAGATTAGTGAACATTGTATTCACAGAATTCGATCAAAGGACAGTATTTTTGAATTATGTTTTCAACACAAGAGACTTGTGGAAATTTGCTTCACAGAATTATAATGTCATATATAGTGATATGTGGGGAATTATAATCATGCTCTATTTTAAATAAAGTGTGGTCTGTCAGAATCAGTCTTAGAATCTCCTAATACGTTCGAAACATTGTAGTCGATGTCCACTTTAGAAAATAGATATTTTTCTCAACAAGAATTTGTAGGATCGACAGTAGTGTCGACATGTATATGATTATGCGATAATTCGGAATATACATGAGTGGTTCTTTGTAGATTGCTCGCATTGGATGAGAGTGTATTCCAAAACCAAATAGAAACAAAGTTCAGTTTGTTGTCTATGTAATTCCGAGAAAAGATGACTTTTCGAATTATGGTTTATGGATTGAAATTAGAAGTTTGGAATAAAGTGTCAGACTTATGTTGGGAGATGTTCCAAAGAGTATATGTCTGCTATTGAAAGTTTAGTGATTAAGAGTGAGGGAGACTAGAAAATAGTTTTCTGCTTGCAATCCTCTTCATAAAGATCACAATATTTTCATGAAAGAAACTTCTGAATAAAGTGCTGTTACATTTAATATTGCTGTCGGGTCACATCACTGTATGAAGTATTTCAGATCTTGTTGACAGATCAAGGTGCACCTTATGACTACAAAGAAAGTTGAGAAAGTATCAGAATACGAACAAAGGCTCTTCAGCCTGGAAATTCGAGTTACGTTTAAAAGGATTAAGAGAGTAATTGTTGCTGCAATTCTTATTGGAGGAATAAGATTGTTTAATCGTCATATAAAGTGTTATATAAAAATGTGACTATAAGAAAGACGCGGTAGCATGTCTTGTCAAGAAATGTGTCTTGGACAAGATCAAATTTGTTGACTACATTTATGTAGACATGCTTGAAGTCTGAGGCATTTGTATTAATATAATACTATAGTTTGTATTAAATTCGAATTGATAGCAGATCAATGATTTTGGTTTGACCAAAATATCGATTTAAGTGGGAGTCATCGTTAGTTTACTCAGGTGGAATATGTATGGAACATATTTTTGAGTGGGAGCTCAGGAACTCAAATATGTGGATGACACGTTTTTGAGTGGGAGCGTGTGTTGTCAAATATGTGGAGACATAGTTTGAGTGGGAGTCGAATTCATTTTGTGTAGTTAACACATTGTGAAACTGTACCAATAGAATAGGATGAAGTTGTGAAACTATTTGAAAGTCGGTGTCTATTTTGAAATAGAACGGGAATTTTAAAATAGTTAGTCGAGTTGTTTTGGATTAGATCTGAGGAGTCAGATTAGAATCAAAAGGATGGTCCTTTGAAATCCAATTGATCATTAAGAGTAATGATGCATGAAAGTAATGGTTGTATGACATGTGGGTCTATTATGTAATATTAGACATCATACAGAAACCATATTATCTGCTCGATGTTATATATATATATATATATAACCGATGTTCTTGGAATGAGAACAGTTATGAAAGTTATTTTGGAATTTACTGGAAGTAGATGTGCGTTAGTTAAGGGATTGACATTTGAATGTCAAGTTTTCTACATTGGTGTGAAAGTATGTAGACATCATGAGTTTGTAATTGTTACAAGGGGCTCTGCATGACTGAGTGTGTTTTTCAGGGCAGTTATCTGGTTAGTATAATCAGAGTAAGCGCTGGGAAGCGGTAGTCTCACTTAGTTGCGGTGTTTGCATATATGTTGTTGAACAACATGGTGATATCAAGCAAGTTAATATCCGTGAATCGCAGAAGCGTGTACAATCATGGATTGTGCAGTAACACTTTTCCACGAGCAAGCATTATCAAATGATTCTTATTTGATAAGGGATTCTGATAAAGTAAAATGCGGCTAGTTTATTTGTACTCTATTGCAAGTGGGAGACTGAAGGGGATGTGCCCTAGAGGCAAATAAATAAGTAGTATTTATTACATTATCTCATAAGTTTATAATAGGTTTGTGTATTATGCTATAACTGTATTAATCGGAATTATTAATACACGTGTGATACATAGACAACCAGGTCCCTTGCAAGCCTCTATTTGAGCTAGTCCATTGGGCAACAGTTGATCGAGATTCCCGATCAAGGACAATGACGTCGGTTGACAATGGGGTCATCTTGTTAGTTGAATAAGGTGGTGGACATACGCAAAGTATTGCAATAAGATCGTATTACGATGTTTGTCATTTGCAATAGATAAGAGTATGATAGCTTATTCCTTAGACCGTGAGACCGTACTTATTGTTGCTTCGTAGGAGTGCTTTGAGAGCATCAAACGTTGTGTCTTATATAGCATGACAATAACGGTGTCCATCTTGGGTATTCCGAAAGAGCATCGAGACGTAAGGATCAAGAGCGGGATTTGTTCATTCTTGTAATGGAAAGATACTCTGGGCCCACTCGGTGATATTGCATCTATATAGCTGCGCAGCTTGTGACTAGGTCATGGAGATGGTAATATCACAGACGAGTTAATAAGCTTCGTCGGTAACGAGATACAGCAAAGGCATCGGTGTGTCTACGATCATATCTCGGACAAGGTAGTATCGCAGAGACAAAGGGAATGAATATCATATTTATGGTTCAACGACGATATTCGTGGAATGCACAGGGGTCGTCATATATTTCCAGGTATCCCTGACGATCATTGGTGAGCGGAGTGTCTCGACCATGTCTGGAGTGTTCCCGAACCGTAGCGTAACAAACTTAAGGTCTTAGCGACGCTTGGAGATAGGTTCTGGAATTTTATAGGTTTTTGTTGGAGAGGGAGAAATGATCCGGAAAGAGTTCCGGTGTTCCGGAAGGAGTTCCGGAGAGGTCTGGAATGGTTCCAGGAATGTCCGAAAGTTGTTCGGGTGGTCCGAAAGAGTTTTCGGAGTCACGGGATATTGAATTATATATAAATATATTAATTATGAATTAATGGAATTTTTATATTAATTTAATATTAATTAAATAAAGGAAAAAGGGGGCTCCCACCTAAATGGGCCCTAAGAGGGCCCAAGAGGGGGAAACCGCACCCCACAAGGAAGGGGAAGGCTGGGCCTCCTAGTCCAACTCGGACTAGGAGTTGGAGGGCCCATGGGGGGTTCGGCCGAACCCCCCCTCCCCTCTCCTCCTTTAGTCCCACATGGGGGAGCCAAGGGGGTTGGCACACCCCCTTCCCCCTTTATATAGCAAGGCATATTAATTGATTTAATTCATAGGAAATTCAATTAATTCCCAATTTCTCTCTCAGTCTCGTGGTTCCCAAGTCGGAGCCACGCCGAGTTGAGGAAGGGGGTCTCTCTCCACCTAAGCCATACCGCAGAGCGCCGTTGCTCTGCGGGATTCCAGATAAGATCTACTCCTGCGATTTCAGCTGGATCTGAATGACCGGGAGTTGTCGCTAGTCTCCGTATGTTTGCGAGTGATCGGAGGCTACTCTATTGAGAAGCTTGGGCGACGTCGTCTCGCCCCCTGCAGCCGCCGCGCCTCCCCCCTCTGCTGCCAGCGCACCAGCCCTGGTGCTGGCGCTCTGCCTTCTTCCGCCCGACGCCCGTCGACGCAGATCATCGTCGACACCCCGGCGTCATCGACTCCGACATCGCGGCAAGTTCTCCGCGACCTCGAGGTCGGCTACGTACGACTTCATCGTCAACGCTTGTGCGGGAGCGTAATCCCCGCTATCGGTCTACATGGAGGTAATGTAACCCGTTCCGCCACCGTTATCGCATGTACTAGATAGATAGATCCTGGCTAGTTAGGGTTTCGTTCGCTAGAAAAATTATTGTTTTCTGCACCGTAACCCCTTCAGTAGGAGAGAGGGGAAAGTCGTGCTGCCTTAGATTAGCTGAGGAAGAAGAAGAGGAGGGGTATTTATACCCCTCCAGGAAATATAGCCGTTGGCTGTTTCGACACTCGGAAATTCCGGTATAAGTGAGACTCGGATTTTCCGGTCATCCGGAAATTCCGGTCTAGAGAGACCCGGAAATTCCGGTCACCCGGAAATTCCGGTCTAAGAGAGCTCGGAAATTCCGTCTGGAGTCAGAAGCAAAACCAAACTTGTCCTTAGCCATTTCTGGAGGACTTTTCTGGGGGCACTCGGAAATTCCGGTATATGGAAATTTCCGACTGGAGTCAGAACCCTTTTTCTCCTTTCCTTAGCCGTTTTCTTGGATGAGCTGGGGAACCGTAAATTCCGGTAGGGCGGAATATCCGGCCCCAATAATCCGAATCAGCAGAACACCGAAACGAAAACTGCTATAACTTTTGCAAATGAACTCCAAATGAGGTGATACCAATTTTGTTGAAAAGATAGCGACGATGACTACCCAACAAATAGAGTAAAATCTCCACACATGGCAAGGTGTGGGACTTTCCTCAAGGTAGAACCGGCAATATTTCCGCCACCGAAAACGCAACAAGTTGTCCAAAGTAAAACCGATTTCGATGAACTAGAGCTTGACATGGAGATGAACCAAGCTCTAACTCCTCACCAACATAAAAGCCAAATAAGAACCAAGAAATATGATATGCCAAGTATGAAAAGGTTTGAGCTCTCCACAAGAATGCGATCAAGTTACTAACTTGAGAGCCCCTCTTGATAGTACGCCTATCTATCCTATAGCCCTATCAAGATCATACCTTTGCCTTGAGCATTCCACTTGAGTTAGATGATGACTATCTTGATCTCTTCAAGTGGGTCATCTTTCTTGATTGTGCGTCCAATCACTTGCTTGATGAAGGCTTCTCCAAATACTCCCCCATGCTCACAATGGGAGAGTCTCGCTTAGCTTCATCTTCATGTATCCATTGCAAGCACCAAGCATAGGATCTTTTCGAGAAAGCTTCTCTTGGTCTTGCACAACTCATCTTTTCTTCACTAAGATGATGTCTTGAATCTTCAAGACATTCTGGCAATTGAACTTCACTCAACACAAAAGCTTTAAGAGTCCAACACATGAACTCCACAATTCCATGGACATGATCTATAATGATATCTCAATGCAAACATTAGTCCATAGAGATTGTCATTCAATTACCAAAACCACACATGAGGGAAAATGCTCTTTCAATCTCCCCCATGATTGCTTGTACTTGAGATTGGACTCGCTTTCTTCAGTCGAAGAGGAAACTCCCGATGGGAGTACGTTCTGCAGTCGAATTACTTTGTCTTGGCTTTTTGTGAAACTTGCTTCTATTCGGCATGCTGGCCTACTGCTTGTTGATTCGGCCGGCTGAGCCTACCTCTTCTTAACTGCCACCCGAATGATTGTTTCGGGTTCTCGGATCAGCAACTTGTCCTACTTGTTTGTTTTTCAGCTGTAAAGCTTACTACTCGAATCATGAGTTCGAGTTATCTCTCTGCTCCACGTCGTGCCTTGCTGATGCTTCACAGCACGCCTCTGTGCCCATTGGGACGTGACGTAGCGGGCCCCACCGTCTGTGTTGACTGTAGTCAGCAGTTGTCACTTATCTCTGATTTGGGCGCGAAGATTTCGCTGCACGATGATGACGCCTTGATTCCCGTGCGTTGTGGAAGAAGTGGGCGGCGACGGTTAGTTTCTCCGTACGACACGTGGACGACTGGATGCACTTGCTTGGAACAGTATCTGAAGAAGATATGCCCTAGAGGCAAATAAATAAGTAGTATTTATTGCGTTATCTCATAAGTTTATAATAGGTTTGTGTATTATGCTATAACTGTATTAATCGGAATTATTAATACACGTGTGATACATAGACAACCAGGTCCCTAGTGAGCCTCTATATGAACTAGTCCATTGGGCAACAGTTGATCGAGATTCCTGATCAAGGACAATGACGTCGGTTGACAATGGGGTCATCTTATTAGTTGAATAAGATGATGGACATACGCAAAGTATTGCAATAAGATCGTATTACGATGTTTGTCATTTGCAATAGATAAGAATTTGATAGCTTATTCCTTAGACCGTGAGACCGTACTTATTGATGCTTCGTAGGGGTGCTTTGAGAGCATCAAACGTTGTGTCTTATATAGCATGCCAATAACGGTGTCCATCTTGGGTATTCCGAAAGAGCATCAAGACGTAAGGATCAAGATCGGGATTTATTCATTCTTGTAATGGAAAGATACTCTGGGCCCACTCGGTGATATTACATCTATATAGCTGCGCAGCTTATGACTAGGTCATGGAGATGTAATATCACAGACGAGTTAATAACTTTTGTCGGTAACGAGATACAACAAAGACATCGGTGTGTCTACGATCATATCTCGGACACGGTAGTATCGAAGAAACAGAGGGAATGAATATCATATTTATGGTTCAACGACGATATTCGTAGAATGCACAGGGGCCGTCATATACATCCAGGTATCCCTGACGGTCATTGGTGAGCGGAGTGTCTCGACCATGTCTGGAGTGTTCTCGAACCGTAGCGTAACAAACTTAAGGTCTTAACGACACCAGGAGATAGGTTCTGGAATAATATAGGATTTTGTTGGAGAGAAAGAAATGATCCGGAAAGAGTTCCGGTGGTCCGGAAGGAGTTCCGGGAAGGTCTGGAATGGTTCCAGAGATGTCCGAAAGTTGTTCGGGTGGTTCGGAAATTGTTTCGGATTCACGGGATATTAAATAGTATTTAAATATATTAATTATGAATTAATTATATTTTATATTAATTTAATATTAATTAAATAAAGGAAAAAAGGGGGCTCCCACCTACATGGGCCCTAAGAGGGCCCAAGAGGGGGAGCCGCACCACCAAAGGAAAGGGGGCTTGGGCCCCCTAGTCCGAGTTGGACTAGGAGGGGGGCCAGCCCATGGGGGGTTCGGCCAAACCCCCCCTCCCTCTCCTCCTTTAGTCCCACATGGGGGAGCTAGCGAGTTTGCACACCCCCTCCCCCCTTTATATAGCAAGGCATATTAATTGGATTAATTCATTGGAAAATACAATTAATTGTATAACAGGCCGGCCGAGTTGCTTCTCCGCCCGTTTTGCCCCCTCTCTCCACCTAAGCTATACCGCCGGGCGTCGTTGCCCTGCGAGATTTCAGATAAGAACTACCCCTGCGATTTTAGCTGGATCTGAATGACCGGGGGTTGTCGTTAAGCTTTGTATGTTTGCGAGTGCTCGGAGGCAACTCTTTTGAGGAGCCTGGGCGACGTCGTCTCGCCCCCTGCAGCCACCGCGCCACCTCCCCTTCTGCCGCCGGCGCCTCCCCCCTGCCGCCGGCGCCTCGCCACCTTCTGCCCGACGCCCGATGCTCGTCGACGCAGGTCATCGTCGACACCCCGGCGTCATCATCTTCGTCATCGCGGCAAGTTTTCCGCGACCTCGAGGTCGGCTACGCACGACTTCATCGTCAACGCTTGTGCGGGAGCGTAATCCCCGCTATCGGTCTACATGGAGGAAATGTAACCCGTTCCGCCACCGTTATCACATGTACTAGATAGATAGATCCTGGCTAGTTAGGGTTTCGTTCGCTAGAAAATTTATTGTTTTCTGCACCGTAACCCCTTCAGTGGTATCAGAGCCGATCTATGCATAGTACTGCTGGTATGGATAGAACTCATGTTGAATGAGGACGTCTTTCTTATATTTGTTGCCCTCTAGCATGCACTTGCAATGCCTTCAGTATTGAGTTGATGAAGCGGCCTAGACCGACTTTACGAGTACGCTTACGCGAGACTGGGTCCTACTAACATACGGCTTGCACCGTATCTGTGGCTGGCGGGTGTCTGTTTCTCTCTCTCTCTAGTCGGAAAAGCATTTTCAATGGAGGGCCCGAAAGGGATGCTTAAACATGCAATTATACGATCGACGTTGTGGTACAAAGTTCGTAGGTAGGGAAGCGATTCTCTTACGAATAAGCCTATTCGCCACGTAAAACATGCAAAACTAAATAAAGCTAGAAGCGTCTAACTTTGTTTTGCAGAGGCGTTATTTTATGTGACATGGTTTCGGTAAGCTTTGATATTACTCGTACTGTCGGAGGCAATGGAGGGCTCCGTAGACTCGGAGCCATGCCGAGGCGCCGGGGGCCAGGCACATGGCGCCATGAATGTCCAGGCGCATCGACCATGTCACATCACACTTCATTGCATCATTATTGTGTGCTGTTGTGTGTGCATCCTATTGATTGCTTATATGCTAGATATACAACGGTAGCATCTCGAATAGGATGATCCCTAACAAATACCAACATTGTGTTCTCCCTCGTTGCGCACCACCAAGAAAGTTCTACGTTATGAGGCAGGCCGTGATGATCGGGTGTCACACATCTCGTCGTTCACATACAGTGGGTGTAAGCCATGTTGCACACGCAAGGTCTTCAGGTTTGATTGGCGAGCCTAGCATATTCAGAAATATGGCCTCGGAACACGGGAAGATCGAAAGATCGAGCACGAGTCACACAGTTGCTGTGATCGACATTTTATGTCCACCTTTGAAGCTGTGCTGCCAACCGTGATGATCGGGGGTGGTGTGGTGGATGAGGGTCGTGTAATCACCATTATTATTTTTAGGGATAATAATCTTGGTGTGGTGTGTTTTGATAATGTGATTATAAAACTAAAAATCACTTATATATTATAAACTTTACCTTACCTCTTTTGCGATCACATCTGTAGACTACGCAACTATATTTCGGTTACTTCCTCAAGAGCCCGGATTCTACCTTAGAATCCGACGGGTCCAACTTCATCAGCTGGTACATTGATTTTAGAAACATTCTCCAAACACAACAAACATCCTATATGTCCTGGAACATTAGTTAGGAGTTAGACCAGCTGTTTCTGCTAGCAAGGAGGAAGTGTAACGCCCCGGGATTTATCCCCTTTTGATTTGTGAGTTTTTCTTTTTGCATCGACATAGCATCGCATTGCATCGCATTAACTTAATTGTTGCATTTAAATTTAATTTCCACAATTAAATTCAAATGCTTTTCAAATTAATTAAAATTGTGATATTTCAAATCTTTGGCAAATGTTAAAAATTAGTTTATTAAATTGTCTATTCAAAACTAAAAATATTTTGTATAGGTTTTGTATTCAAATTCCTTTTCTATTTTGTTTTAAAAATATATACTGAAAAGAATAAAAAGGGAGAGAAATAAAAGCCCATCTAACCCCAAACCCTAGGGTTTCCCCCTGGAAAATTCTTTCCCACCCCCTGCCTTTTTGCAGCCACCCTCTTCTTTTTTCTGGGTTTTAGCAAAAGGTCCTTCCACCCCTTTTTCTTTCTTTTTTTCCCCTCCTTTCTTTCTTTTTCCTTTTTCCTTTTTTTTCTTCTCCTTCCTTCCTCCTTCCTCCTGCCGCACCAAACCACCCCGAGCCGCACCAGCCAGCCCCGAGCTCGCCCCCGACGCCTTCACCCCGTGCCTCTCCTCTCCCTCTCCCCCGACCTCTTCCCACCGCCACGCCCCCTGCGCCTCCGCCGCGCCCTCCGCGCCGCGCGCCGGGCCCGCGCCGCCCCGGCCCTCCGCCGCACCCCCGTGCGCTCCACGTGCGCCGCGCCTCCCCGCGCGCCCGCGCCTGCGCTTGCGCCGCCACGCCCGCCGCCGCCTCTCCCGGCCGCCCGCCTCCGTCCCCGCCGCGCCCGGCCTCCCCCTGCCCCAAGCCGCGCCGCCGCGCCCGTGCCCCCGCGCGCCCGCCCGCCGTCCGCGCCCCTCCGCCCGCGCCGCTCGCCGCCGCCGTGCGCTCCGCCTCGCGCGCCGCATCGCGTCCCCGCTGCCTCCTCTTCACGGCCGCGTGCACACCGCCGCCACCGCCCGCAAGGTGTTCGACACAATGCCCGAAAGACATCCGGCGTCGCATCTTGTCCGAGTTGTCCACCTTTCGTGGTGTTGCTACATGCGCGTGCAAGTGCTTCTTCCGGTGTCGCGTCGCGGTGACCACCCGTGTCCGTGTCGCGGTGCCCGCCCGTGCGCGCTTTCTTTCCGGTGTCCGATTGTCGTGCTCCTACGTGCCCCGACTACCCGACCACTTCCACGACACCGACAAACGACGATGCCCCGGTTCCGCGACGACTACTTCCACGACAACGACTACTTTCTCTACGGACCGAAGACGTCGGTTTCGAACCCTATCTCTCCCGATCCAACGTGCGAACCCAAACCCTAACCCTAAACTACTTTATTAAATGTCATCTATCTTGTGCATATCGCATCATAATTGCATGGTTTGCATCTCTTGGGTTTGCGGGTATAGCAAATCACCTAAATAATAAATATGGAATTTGTGGGGGTAATAAATATATAATGCCCTATTCCATTTAATTTAATTAGATCACCCATGCAATGTGTTGCCATGCTAACCAACATTTAATATTGCTGGTAAATAAATAACTTGCACATAAATATTAATTGTCGGAATCTCGGTTCCGCTTAGTTTGGATTAAGTGCATCTCGCAATGCATCTTGCCATGTCATTCATCATTCTCCCATGATCATGCTGGATCTTTTGCCGTAGTTGTAAAATGCATCTTTATGCTTTCCAGTGTTTGTTGCTTCTTCGCGGATACGACGTTGAGATGTGTGAGCAACGACAAGATCTGCTTCCATGCGGGATTCCAGGCAAGCAAAATTTGCTTGTTTACCTATACATTGTCTTTCATTCCTGCCGTTGATCTCTGCTACCCTAGTTATCGATTCTTGAACTGCGATCCCATCACATGTTTATCCTGCAGCCCATACAGCTTTATCCCCACAACCTAATACCCGTTGCATGTTTATCTGTTGGCCTTGCGAGTCGTAGCGCATGCTTAGAGTTGATTGTGCGAGTCGTCTGTTGGTCTTATGTTTCATCTGCTTAGCTTGATAGATTATTCTTCCTTAATAAAATGTTGTATTATAATTGGGGTATTATAATTTAAATGATAAGGCACCAGGCGGAAGGCCTTGCGAGGTGCTTTGTTCTGCTCAGTGTCGACCTAGGAACTGAGATTTTGTCCTCGGATCCAATTTTGAGCGCACTAACCACTTGTGGGAGACCCAATGGAGCCCCCCTCGACTTTGAACGGATCTACAGCTTGTCCATGTGCCGCAACTAGTTCGGGTTTTCCATTTGCTCATATGCATGTGCATGATGATGATGATGATGATGAGAGGGTATGTGATACGGGGGGTCATATAGGTGTGGTGCGCGCGAAGCGGACAATTCCTACTGTGGTTTGAGCCGCATGGCGCGTGGATACAAACTAATGAGTCCGCAATTGAGATTCGGCCGGACTCCTGACGCGGGTAACAACTCATATGGGTGGCACTTGGACTTGCTGTAGTGAAGGAATAAGTCGTGTTGAGAAGCCCTGATGCTTGCTTGGGTTGATCATGCGAGTATGGGTACAGTAGTGCACCCCTGCAGGGTATAATCTTATCGATGAGCCGTGTCCACGGTTATGGACGACTTTGGTTATGATGCTGGCTAACAAGATCTAGACAACTTGCACCTAATTATTGTTAATTAATTTGACTAGTAATATAGAATTACTTTCACAATAAATTATAATTAAAACTGTTTAACGTGTGAGTTTCCCGAATTGCTTCCTCATATTTGGTTGAGGGGGTTAATTCGAGAATGGGTTATGTTTGGTGTTAGTTGTAGATGTTTACTTATGCGCTCTCTTATCCCTCTCTGATTAGACGGAAGTTGTAGCGTGTCTCTTTAGGTTGCTAGTGCTGCTGCCGCTAAGTCCACCTCCCCTATATTTTGGGAGATGGTGTAGAAAGTAGGCAAGTCGGTTTTGCTTGCCAGGGAGTGCCCCGACCCTCTTTTGGGTTATGCTTTATGTGCAGTTAACAGGTTTGAAGTCTGACGACGTTAGCTTGGGAATCCCTCCGGCTTGGCTGGGCAGGGATATGGCGCCATTGCTTATCTTCAGGACTCTTAGTCCAATTTGCATCTTATCCGTAGTCGGATACTATTTTTGCTTCCGCTGTCATTTGTATCTTTGTATTGTATCTTTTGTATCTTGACTCGTTCGAGTCGTTGTTGTAATTATATCTTCTGTTGTATTTGTGGATGTATCGGAAATTTTGTAATGTTATCACAATTCCACCCACATAATGCGCATGTTTCGGCGTGCACATTATGTCTGGTGGGCGACCTAAAATCGTTATTATGCGGATTTCGGCGGGAACGCTTAAATCTACATAGTACCGATTTTAGGGCGTCACAGGAAGATGATGAGTTCCGTAAGCATCATGATATTTTCATGGAAGTGAAGGTCGTCATGAGCGTATGCCTAGCACCAGAGTTGAAAGTTGTATCAACACATGGAGCCATATGTCGTGATTGATGCGATCAAAGGTCACTTCAAAGATGAATTGAGTCTTGAGCAGTTCAGACAGCTTAGAAAGTTCCAGACCATTCACATGGGGAGCATACCTGTCTGGAGACTCAATTGAATAAGTTGTATGACATCTGCTTCAGGCTTACGAATATCTACGATTTCTAGATAGCGAACTCCAGTGCAATAGAGATTGCGCTTTGCCTCCTATCTGTGAATAGCATGTGCGTGAATATGCTATAGAGACACGATGAGCTTCGTCACGTTCATGAACAAGTTCAAATCTCTAAAAGTTGATTCCATCGAAGAAGAGTTCTTCGACGCTACCGGTATATTTGATATACGAAGGTATAAATGTATTATACTCATACTTGATGAAAAGTATTTGATACTTGTTCTGTTTATGAAACAGTCCCGGATTATCACAAGTATGCGGTGAAGGGTGACGTGACAATGCACAAGTGATGGCAAGTTAATGGCCAGCAGTGCTCACGCCCTCGAGATATCATATTAGTTATCATCAATAGTTTTTTATAAGACATTTTCTAATAGTGAGAGTGTGATCTAGTTTGGTGTCTTGAATGTTACAAGACATAGTTATTCATATAGAACAAATCAGTTTTTTTATGTTATGAAACAAAGCAGTTGTTTCATGTTATGAGTAATTTGCATCACATCCTAATTACATTATGTGTATGATATACATTTATAATAGCGGGAATGATAAAATTATGTGTCCAAAGAACAAACACCATCGAATTTAGTCATAAAGGCAATGAAAGAAGTAATGGATAATTTTGGTCCATTTAAGTTTTTCGAGTGCCAAATTGATTAAGTTTGAAATGTAGTATTGAAGTGTCAATACGAGAGGAAATTAATTAAGAGTCATTTCAAATGATTATTAAATTAATTAATGGTGTTTTTGCTTGATCCGAATTCTTTTATGATTGTTGGTGAATAAGTGTATTTGTCTGATGAATCATAAGTCTGAAATTAATTTGATAAGAGATCAAATGGGGTTTTTCAGAAGAAAGATTAGTGAATATTGTATTCACAAGATTCGATCAAAGGACAATATTTTTGAATTATGGTTTCAACACAAAAGACTTGTGGAAATTCGTTTCACAATATTATAATGTCATATATGGTGATATGTGGGGTATTATAATCATGATCTATTTTAAATAAAGTATGGTCTGTCCGAATCCGTCTTAGAATCTCTTAATATGTTCGAAACATTATAGTCGATATCCACTTTAGAAAATAGATATTTCTCTCAACGAGAATTCATGTGATCGACAATAGTGTCGTAATGTATATGATTATATGATAATTCGTAATATACATGAATAGTTCATTGTAGATTGCTCGCATTGGATGAGAGTGTATTCCAAACCAAATAGAAACAAAACTTAGTTTGTTGTCTATGTAATTCAAAGGAAAATATGATTTTTCGAATTATGGTTTATGGATTGGAATTAGAAGCTTGAAATAAGGTGTCAGACCTATGTTGGAAGGTGTTCCAAAGAGTATATGTCTACAAATGAAAATTTGGTGATTAAGAGCGAGGGAGACTAGAAAATTGTTTTCTGCTTGCAATCCTCTTCATAAAGATCATAATATTTTCATGAAAGAAGCTTCTAAATAAAGTGTTGTTATATTTAATATTGCTGTCAGGTCACAGCACAATATTGAATGTTTCAGATCTTGTTGACAGATCAAGGTGCACTTTATGAATACAAAGAAAGTTAAGAAAATATCAGAATATGAACAAAGGCTTTTTCAGCCTGGAAATCCAAGTTACATTTGAAAGGATTAAGAGAGTAATTGTTGCTTCAATTCTTATTAGAGGAATAATATTGTTTAATCTTCATATAAAGTGTTATATGAGAAATGTGACTATAAGAAAGACGTGGAAGCATGTCTTGTCAAGAAAAGTGTCTTGGACAAGATCAAATTTGTTGACTACATTTATGTAGACATGCTTGAAGTCTGAAGGATTTGTATTAATGCAATACTGTAGTTTGTATTAAATTCGAATTGATAGTAGATCAATGATTTTGGTTTGACCAAAATGTCGATTTAAGTGGGAGTCATAGTTGGTTCACTCAGGTGAAATATGTGAAGAACATATTTTTGAGTGGGAGCTTAGGAACTCAAATATGTGGATGACACGTTTTTGAGTGGGAGCTCGTGTTCTCAAATATGTGGAGGCATAATTTGAGTGGGGGCCGAATTCATCTTGTGTAAATGACACATTGTGAAATTGTACCAGCAGAATATATGAGAAGGATGAAGTTGTGAAACTATTTGAAAGTTAGTGTCTATTTTGAAATAGAACGGGAATTTTAAATAGTTAGTCGAGTTGTTTTGGATTATATCTGAGGAGTCAGAATAGAATCAAAAGGATGGTCCTTGGAAATCCAATTGATCATTAAGAGTAATGATACACGGTAGTAATGGTTGTATGACATGTTGGTCTATTATGTAATATTAGACATCATACAGAAACCATATTATCTGCTCGATGAAATATAACCGATGTTCTTAGAAGTAGAGCAGTTATAAAAGTAAATTTAGAATTTATTGGAAGTAGGAGTGCGTTAGTTGATGGAATGACATTAGAATGTCAAGTTTTCTACATTGGTGTGAAAGTATGTAGATATCGCGAGTTTGTAATTGTTACAAGGGGCTCATTGTGACTGAGTGTGTTTTTCTAGAATGTTATCTGGTTGGTATAATCAGAGTAAGCGCTGGGAAACAGAAGTCTCACTTAGTTATCGTACTTGCATATATGTTATTGGATAACATGGTGATATCAAACAAGTTGATATCAATGAATCACAAAAGTATGCACAATCATGTATTGTGCAGATTATCAGAGTAACACTCTTCCACAAGCAAGCATTATCAAATGATTCTTATTTGATAAGGGATTTTGATAAAGTAAAATGCAGCTAGTTTATTTGTACTCTAGTGCAAGTGGGAGACTAAAGGAGATATGCCCTAGAGGCAAATAAATAGGTAGTATTTATTGCGTTATCTCATAAGTTTATAATAGGTTTGTGTATTATGCTATAACTGTATTAATCGGAATTATTAATACACGTGTGATACATAGACAACCGGGTCCCTTGTGAGCCTCTATATGAACTAGTCCATTGGGCAACAGTTGATCGAGATTCCCGATCAAGGACAATGACGTCGGTTGACAATGGGGTCATCTTATTAGTTGAATAAGATGATGGACATACGCTAAGTATTGCAATAAGATCGTATTACGATGTTTGTCATTTGCAATAGATAAGAATTTGATAGCTTATTCCTTAGACCGTGAGACCGTACTTATTGATGCTTCGTAGGGGTGCTTTGAGAGCATCAAACGTTGTGTCTTATATAGCATGCCAATAACGGTGTCCATCTTGGGTATTCCGAAAGAGCATCGAGACGTAAGGATCAAGATCGGGATTTGTTCATTCTTGTAATGGAAAGATACTCTGGGCCCACTCGGTGATATTACATCTATATAGCTGCGCAGCTTATGACTAGGTCATGGAGATGTAATATCACAGACGAGTTAATAACCTTTGTCGGTAACGAGATACAACAGAGACATCGGTGTGTCTACGATCATATCTCGGACAAGGTAGTATCGAAGAAACAAAGGGAATGAATTTCATATTTATGGTTCAACGACGATATTCGTAGAATGCAGAGGGGCCGTCATATACATCCAGGTATCCCTGACGGTCATTGGTGAGCGGAGTGTCTCGACCATGTCTGGAGTGTTCTCGAACCAGAGCGTAACAAACTTAAGGTCTTAACGACACTAGGAGATAGGTTCTGTAATAATATAGGATTTTGTTGGAGAGAAAGAAATGATCCGGAAAGAGTTCCGGTGGTCCGGAAGGAGTTCCGGTAAGGTCTGGAATGGTTCCAGAGATGTCCGAAAGTTGTTCGGTTGGTTCGGAAATTGTTTCGGAGTCACGGGATATTAAATAGTATTTAAATATATTAATTATGAATTAATTATATTTTATATTAATTTAATATTAATTAAATAAAGGAAAAAAGGGGGCTCCCACCTACATGGGCCCTATGAGGGCCCAAGAGGGGGAGCCGCACCACCAAAGGAAAGGGGGGCTTGGCCCCCCTAGTCCGAGTTGGACTAGGAGGGGGGCCAGCCCATGGGGGGTTCGGCCGAACCCCCCCTCCCTCTCCTCCTTTAGTCCCACATGGGGGAGCTAGGGAGTTTGCACACCCCCTCCCCCCTTTATATAGCAAGGCATATTAATTGGATTAATTCATTGGAAAATACAATTAATTGTATAGCAGGCCGGCCGAGTTGCTTCTCCGCCCGTTTTGGCCCCTCTCTCCACCTAAGCTATACCGCCAGGCGCCGTTGCCCTGCGGGATTCCAGATAAGATCTACCCCTGCGATTTCAGCTGGATCTGAATGACCGGGGGTTGTCGTTAAGCTCCGTATGTTTGCGAGTGCTCAGAGGCAACTCTTTTGAGGAGCCTGGGCGACGTCGTCTCGCCCCCTGCAGCCGCCGCGCCACCTCCCCTTCTAGCGCCGGCGCCTCCCCCTGCCGTCGGCGCCTCGCCACCTTCTGCCCGACGCCCGACGCTCGTCGACGATGGTCATCGTCGACACCCCGGCGTCATCGTCTTCGTCATCGCGGCAAGTTCTCCGCGACCTCGAGGTCGGCTACGCACGACTTCATCGTCAACGCTTGTGCGGGAGCGTAATCCCCGCTATCGGTCTACATGGAGGTAATGTAACCCGTTCCGCCACCGTTATCACATGTACTAGATAGATAGATCCTGGCTAGTTAGGGTTTCGTTCGTTAGAAAAATTATTGTTTTCTGCACCGTAACCCCTTCAGTATCTTCGTGGATGGTTGGGATGGATTGCCTGCACGGCATAAGTACTGCGCCGCGGCCCGAGGGCAGGTCATCTTCTCCAATCGACATTGCCTCCATTCCTTGCTCTTTGCCATTCTTGCCACCATCCAAGCTCTGTTCCATTTGTCCTCCCACCTTCTGTGATCAATCAACGCCATGGACAAGTCGAAGATCGCCGCTAGAGCCGCGGCCGCCGAAGCCGGGGTGATGAAGAAGCCCGACGGCGACTGGCAAAGGTCGACGGTGAAGAAGAACGACCTCGAGGTCCTGCGCGTGCAGGGCCTGCTGCCCCCGACGGACCAGGCCACGGTACATGCCCCTGGCAAGGAGGTGTACCCCGCTCCTCGCGAGGGGGAACGTGTTTGCTTCGTGGATTTCCTTCCATGGGGCTTCGGGTTCCCTCTCCACGATTTCGTTCGTGGTCTTCTGTACGCCTATGGGGTTCAGATCCACGATCTGACCCCCAATGGCGTCTTAAGTATCGCGAGCTTTATCGTGCTCTGCGAGTGCTTCATGGGGATCGCACCCCACTGGGCCCTATGGAAGTCGCTCTTCCTTGTTCGTAAGAACGTTGGGAAGAGCGGATTGACATACCCAGTGGGCGGCTTCGGCATCCAGGTGCGCGGCGACACCGCGTACTTTCATATGAAGAAGTCGGATTCCGTCCAGGGGTGGCGGAAGCGGTGGTTCTACATCAGGTGCGACTAGGAGGGCCTGGCGAACTTCGATGGCGAGCGGGACTTGCGGAAGACTCGCGCCTGGGCGCACCCGCTCGCCGAGGAGAAGAAGGAGTCCACAAGGCCGCTGTTGAGCCTGCTGCACATTCTCCTCAAGACCCTGGGACGCGAGTCGGGTGGTGTCCACTTGATGGCCACCTTCTTCCGGCTGCGAGTCCAGCCACTAAGCGCTCGCCCCCACCCTATGTAGGCAGTCGAGGGCGTCAACGACCAGCCTCTTGACGACGAGGAAGTGGAGACCAAGGTGAGGGGCATTACTAGCCTCCGAGCCGCGGACCCTTGCAACGTCAAGTGTCCTGTCGCTGCGTACGGAGCAGCGAACCCTGTTCCTGAGGTAAGTTGTTGCTTTGTTCTTTTCCTTGCTTGCTTTCTTGATCTTCTGTTTCTTGATTCGACCTGGCTTTGTTTGCTTCAGGGTCGCTCTCTTCTGGTCAGCCTTCCTCCTCTCCCATAAAACGGACCTCATGATGAGTCGAAGTTTGTGGAAGAGGAGGGTGACGATGAAGACATCCCGTCCGCTATCTCCCCTAGCGAAGAGGTGGAGGACGATGACGAAGGGAAGGAACCCGCGCGGAAGAAGCAGAAGCGGCGAAGTGGTGGCGACTCTGCGACTGCTTCTTCGCCCGCGAAGGATGCGGATGTTGACTTGGAGGAGGCTGGCATGTCTTTTTCGGGTGTGCGGTCCCAGGACAACTGGGACGAACCCTTGGCTGCTCCTCCTGTCAGCTCTGCGCCGCCACGTGAGTTCGCTCGGATGTCGTCCCTCTCCCTGGGGAGCGACGATGATCTCGAGGCCACCAGGTGAGTTGTGTTTTCGTTTTTGTTGCGTCGAGTGGCCTTTGCGAGGCCACCAGGTGATCCGAGTTGATTTTTTGATTCTTGTGCCAGCTACCGCTCTGGCGGCGTGAGCTCCCCTCCACGCGAAGTGGAGCACACGTATGCTCCTTCGACCGAGCTAGTTACTCGGGTGGCGGTCGAGGAGCACACGCGGGCTGGTGGCTCCGTGGCCCCGAGTGGCTCTGCCCCGGCGAATTCGGCGGACGTCGACCTTCTGGACCACGTAAGTCCTTGTTCTTATCCTTGTCTTTCTGAAGTTTCATCGGGTGCGCGAACAGCGCTCCCGATGGGAGTAGCCCCCGAAGGTGTGGGTGACTAGGATAGTCGCCCCAGCTTTATATCTTCTTGTTTCTTTCGCAGCCGTACTATCGTCAGCAACTTGAGGCATCCGCTGCCTATGTTCGCCTGGAGAAGGAGAGGGACCAGCTGCGCATCTCTCTGGACCAGGCTACTAAGTGGGCTGCAGAGTTAGAGCTGAAGCTTCAGGCTCAGGCGGAGCTTGAGAAAGCCCTGCACGAGTCCCAGGAGCGTGAGCGTGTGCGGGCCGTCCAGGAGAAGACCCAGGTCGACCGCCTGCTCTCACTCGCCGGTGCCCTTGGAGGTGAGTTCTTCGGCTTAACGACTACTTTTGTCTTTGCTTGATTTGCTTTTGTTGACTTTTGACCCTTTTGTCCAGAGAAATGCGGTGGCGCTCCTCCGGAAGGTTCGTCCAGTGACAACGTCGACTTGGCCACCGCGGTCGGCTTTCTTGATCGTGTGTGCGCGTATGCATCCGCCGCGCTGCAGAAGTCGATGGCGGCGCTGCAGAAGTCGACGGGAGCGCTCACGACTGTGCATCGGAGCATTTTTCCCAGCGACCCGCCGCCGACTGCAGTCGACGCCCTTACGGCGCCTTTTGAAGACGACGCGACCACCCTCGCGGACTTCGCTTGGACGCAGACGGTACGCGGCTCCGAGCTCACCTTCCAGCTTCTGCTTGGTCATCAGGTCGCTGGCGACTTCGAGAAAGTTGTCAGCGGTTTCCCTCGAAGGCCCGATGGCAGGACCGCGTCCCTTAGCGGGGTGAAGACGCAGGCTGCACAGTTAGCTGTGAAGCTTGTGGACACCTTCCAGAGGGCGATCGCCAAGGCAACCGAGGCGGCTGCTGCTCGGAAGAGTCGCTCCCGGTCGGAGTCCGCCGCTTAGGAGCTTTTGTAGTGTAGATCCTTGTAGTCGTATTAACCTGTACTTGAGTCTGCTGCTTGTAATGACTGATGTTTTGTCGGGTCTTCTGGCCTTGAACTATATTTTGTGCTAAATTATGTGTTCATTCCCATCGACTTTGATTTCGTTGAGGAATCGCCTTTCTGTATTGACTCTACGCATTCGTGACAGACTGGCGTGCACGGAGCCACTTCCACTGCTGCGGCGACTGACGCTAGTGGTGAGGGAGGTTCTCGCTCGACTGCGGCTGTGCGCTGTAGTCGATCAACACCCGTTCCTCAACGAAGCACGAATGACCAGCAGTTGATCACCTACATGAGGAATAAGGTGGCTGGCCTTGAAGCGAGTCTGAAGCTTGCTGAGTTGGAGCTGGAGCGTTCCAAGTCGCGTCCTACTGCGGTGTTCTCCCAGCGCGAGGACTTCTTGCTTGGAGAGATTGATCTGATCAGTCGACAGCTTCAAGGTTGGTAGTATTTGTTGCTTGAATTCCTCCTTGAGATTTGCTGGTCATAACTTGTAATTTCTGGGTGCAGATGTGAACCCAGATTGGCAGGCTGAGCAGGCTCGGATTGAAGAGCGGGTCACCCGGGAGGCGACTGGCGATTCGTACGAGGCTCGTCACTTCTGGTCAAACAAATCAAGAGGGCGAATTCTCGCGTGCATGCTCGATCGAACTTGGCGGTCTGCCTTTCTTCTTAAAGGTTGCAGGATGACCCTCTGGCATCCAACATGTGTACTTCCCACACAATGGGCAGCCGCACGGGTTGGCCGCCTTGTTGGAGAGGTTCCGCGAAGGTGACGCGTTGAAGGAGGTGGTCAACGCCCAACTCGTCGCCGGGGCGAACGTGGCGCTGGCGTACGTCCGACTGCACCGGCCAAACCTTCCTCTGGAAAGGTTGCTGGGTGGCCTGCCCGGGGATGATGATTACGCCGACACCTTGCCAGCTGCGCGCCAGATGGTTGAGCAGGTCCAAAAGCTAAGTGAGCGCCTTGTAGGGCCACTCGACGCGCCAAAAGACGAGCCTGCAGATTAAGGGTAGCAATCTTCTATTGTACAGGGTTAGTTATAGGAGGCAAATTCGCCGATGTAAATACCGATGTATTTTGTTGAAGAAGCCCCCGAGTAAGCAAGTTGGAACTGTTTGCATTACTGTGCTTATATCTGTTGTGATTCTTGACCTGTATGGCGCAGCCCCCGAGTGCATTGGGTAGCGGCCTAGGGCTTTGTTGTGGACCTGTATGACGCAGCCCCCGAGTGCTTCGGGCGGCGTCCTAGGATTTCAAGTGATACCTGTGTAGCGCATCCTCCGAGTTTGTCGGGTGGCGGCTTAGGATTTTGGGACTTGACCTGTATGGAGCAGCCCCCGAGTGGTTTGGGTGGCGGCCTAGGATTTTAAGGGTAGGGCCTGCATGGCGTAGCCCCCGAGTAGTTCGAGTGGCGGCCTAGGACTTCAAGTGATACCTGTAAAGCGCAGCCCCCGAGTGCGTCGGGCGGCGGCCAAGGATTATTTTTGACTTGACCTGTGTAGCGCGACTCCAGAGCAGATCGGGTAGCGGCTTAGGATTTTGCGACTGGTGCCTGTATGGCGCAGCCCCCGAGTGGTTGAGTGGCGGCCTAGACTTTCCATTTGACCTGTATGGTGCAGCCCCCGAGTGATTCAAGTGACGGCCTAGGATTTTTGTTTAACCTGTATGGCGCAGCACCCGAGTGGTTCGAGTGGCGGCCTAGGTTATGGATTACCTCGACTGAAAAGGTAAAGGGGATAGCTTTTTCCTTAAATCAGTTTATTGATTCTTGCAAGCAGGCGCCTCATTAAAACCCTTCCAGTCCCCTTAGGTACCCTGGTAAGGGAAAGAGTGCGTCTGAAACCTGTCGCCTTGACATTCTTTCTTTGGTACAATTATTGGGTTTGACTAGGCATAGAACCGGCGAAGTTGTGCAACGTTCCACGGGTTGCTGCAGACTGCTCCCGTCTTCGAGTCCTTCAGGAGGCAAGCTCCGTTGCCGATTGCCTCCGTCACAATGTATGGGCCCTCCCATGGGGAGGCGAGTTTGTGCACCTTCTTCTGCTTGAGTCGGAGGACTAGGTCGCCTGTGACGAATGCCCTTGGCCGTAGCCTCCGTCCATGATAGTTGCGCAGGTCCTGTTGGTACACGGCTGATCGTGACAGGGCGATGTCGCGAGCTTCATCCAGTATGTCCACGCTATCTTCGAGTGCTTCTTCTGCATCTAACTCCTCGTAGGCGACCACTCGTGGTGCGTCAAGCTTGATGTCGTAGGGGAGGACCGCCTCTGCACCATACACCATGAAGAATGGAGTGTACTGGGTGGATCTGTTTGGCGTGGTGCGCAGGCTCCAGAGGACTGACGGCAGTTCTTCGACCCATGCACCTGCGGCGCGTCTCAGCGGTACCCGCAGGCATTTCTTGATGCCGCTACACACTAGGCCGTTGGCTTTCTCGACTTGCCCATTGGACTGCGGGTGCGAGACAGATGCGTAGTTGAGCTTGATGCCTTGATCTGAGCAGAAGTCCTGGAACTCTTCGGCTGTGAAGTTCGAGCCATTGTCCGTGATGATTCCGTTCGGTACCCCAAATCTCAAGATGATGGATCTGATGAAGTTTACCGCTGACGGCGTCGTCGAACTTGTGATAGGCATGGCCTCGATCCACTTGGTGAACTTGTCGACTGCGACCAGGAGGTGAGTGTGGCCTCCGGGTGAGGATTTCTTCAGCGGGCCTACCATGTCCAGCCCCCATTGGGCGAAGGGCCAGGCTAGTGGTATTGTCTTTAGCGCAGACGCTGGTGTGTGTGGCTTCTTGGTGAACTCCTGGCACCCGGGGCGCTTCCTTACTAGATCTTCAGCGTCTTGCATTGTTGTTGGCTGGAAGAACCCGGCTCGTAACCCTTTGGCCACCAAGGCTCGACTGCTGGCATGATGCCCGTAGACTGGATGTCGAGTAAGATTGCTTGGCCGTCGACTGGATCTACGCACCTTTGTAGAATTCCTGAGATGCTTCTCTTGTAGAGCTCCCCGTTGATGACGGTGAAACTTTTGGAGCGCCAGATGATGCGCTTTGCTTCGACTGGATCGGTTGGCAGCCTCTGGTGCAGTATGTAAGCTAGGTACGGTCTTGTCCATGTAGCTTCGACTAGCATGACCTCCATGGGCTCCTTTTCTTGGCTTGGCGGGTTGGCGATGCCGGTGGAAGGTGTAGAGAGAACTGGCGCAGGTCGAAGTTTAATGGACCTCTGCGTGATGCGCTCGAGGAAGACGTCGGGTGGCACTGGTACCTTGTCTGACCCCATGTTGGCGAGTCTAACGCCCAGGGATTTATCCCCTTTTTGTTTTGTGAGTTTTGTTTTTGCATCGACATAGCATCGCATTGCATCGCATTAATTTAATTGTTGCATTTAAATTTAATACCCACAATTAAATTCAAATGCATTTCAAATTAATTAAAATGTGTTTTTCAAATCTTTTGCAAATGTAAATAAAAAAACTAGTTTCTTAAATAGCCTATTTGAAAATAAAACTACTTTATAAAGATTGTTTATTCAAATTCCTCTCCTATTTTGTTTTTAAAATATAAAACAGAAAAGAATAAAAAAAATAAAAAGGGAATAAAAAACAGTGAGAAGGCTTACCTGAGCCAAACACCCCTTTGGCCCATCTCCCATCTGGTCCAGCCCGTCCCCTCCTTGCTTCTTCTTCGTACGGATGGTCCATAGAGGAGAAAAGCGACAGTGACTCCTCTCCCCACCTCCACCTGCTCTCCCCCTCCTTAAGACCTCCCTCCCCACAGTCGAACCCTAGCTGCGCTCCATCCTTCCTCTCAGCCGCGCCGCCTCCCCTCTTCTTCTTCCTCTGGTCTCCTCAACTCTTCTCTGTTCTTCCCGAAATAAGTTCCACCGTACGACCTCACCGATGCGGAGCTTCTACGTCGACGACGAGGGATTTTCCTCCACACCCGAAGCAGCGCCTCGATGTCCTCGTCTTCCTCCCCGAGCGATTCAAGCAGGAACGTGCTCGGGCCGTCGCCCTCATCCGCGTCATGCCCGCGGCCGGCGGAGCGTCGTCGCCGGAATTCCCCGTCGCCGGACCTCCCCGAGTCGAGCTACTCCCTCTATAACCTCCCGGTGAGCCTCCTCTCTCCTTCCTCGCCTTCCCCCTCTCAGTTTGCCGGCGGAATCGATGAGTCCGTGCTCGACTTGCTCCGTCCCCGCCATGGCCGTGCCCGAGGCGCAAAGCTCCGTTTTTTTTTCCGCTGTGTTCTTTTCGCTTCGCTCGCCTCGGCACATACCCTGCACCATACACATTCCCACAGCACCTCGCACACGCCCGCCCGCGCCCCCAGCGCCACCGATCGGTGGTCGTCGACGGTGTCTGTTTCCGACGTCGCTGTGCTCTGAAGAAAATTCAGTTTCGTCAGGTTCTCTAGCACACGTTACTGATAAAACCACACTGAACGTAGATCTATCACTAACCCGCATCGGTCCTAGTGGATAGCTCCACCGTTCCACAACGCGCGCGCGCACCCGCGGGTTCGATCCCCAGCTCCTCGAATAAAAACCCCCTTTTTTCTATTTTTCTCAAGCACCCTGACAGGCAGGCCCCACGGGTCAGTGACCGCGGGAGCCCGCCCACACACACTCGCGCCAGCGTGGCGCCTGGCCCCGGTGAGAAAAGGCCAGATCCAGATCTGGATCTGGAACTTTGCACAGAGCCCCCTGCAATCTCTGTTTTCTGCACAGTGCCCTCTCCAGTACTTTTCCATCACAGATAGGTCCCTGTAATTTGCAGAAAGAACCCTAAAACTAAAATGCTAATAACTTTTAATTTATACCTCCAAATTAAATAATCTTTATATGTTTTATTATCAGAAAAATGTAAGGAATATTAATATGCCATTTCTATGTCATTTTGCATATGTTATTTTAATTGCTTAGTATAATTTATTAATTGCAACTAAATAATTAAATATGGAATGTTAGGGGGGGTTAATAAATATATAATGCCCTATTCCATTTAATTTAATTAGATCACCCATGCCATGTGTTGCCATGTTAACCAACATTTAATATTGCTGGTAAATAAATAACTTGCACCTAAATATTAATTGTCGGGGTTGTTTTCCCGCTTAATTCGGATTACCTGCATTGTATTGCATCTTGCCATGCCATGCATCATTCTCGTATGATCATGCTGAAACTTTTGCCGTAGTTGTAAAATGCATCTTTTACGCTCTCCAGTGTTTGTTTCTTCTTCGCGGATAAGACGTTGAGATGTGTGAGCAACGACAAGATATGCTTCCATGCGGGATTCCAGCCAAGCAAAGTTTGCTTGTTTACCTATACATTGTCTTTCATTCCTGCCGTTGATCTCTGCTACCCTAGTTATCGATTCTTGAACTGCGATCCCATCACTTGTTTATCCTGCAGCCCATACAGCTTTATCCCCATAACCTAATACCTGTTGCATGTTTATCTGTTGGCCTTGCGAGTCGTAGCGCATGCTTAGAGTTGTTTTTGCGAGTCGTCAGTTGGTCTTTTATTTCATATGCTTAGTATGATAGATTTTTCTACCTTAATAAAATGTTGTATTATATTGGGGTATTATAATTAAAAGATAAGGCACCGGCGGAAGGCCTTGCAAGGTGCTTTGTTCTGCTAAGTGTCGACCTAGGAACTGAGATCTTGCTCCCCTAATCCAAGACTGAGCGCACTAACCACTTGTGGGAGGCCCTATGGAGCCCCCCTCGACTTTGACTGGAACTTCAACTTGTCCGGGAGCCACACCTAGTTCGGGTTTTCCATTCGGATGATACTAGTGTAGTATTTTACTTTGGCGGTGTGCCTTGTTACATGCATATTGTAACATCCTAGGATTTTTCAAATTCTGAAAAATCAAAAAAATTAAAACCTTTTTGAAAACTATTTGTATGTCGATTTGAAAACAAAATTCATGCATGCATTCATCATTTTCTTGCATTGTTTAGATTTGAAATTACAATGGTTGAAATACTATTTCCATTTGAAAATCTATCAGAGAAAATATTAAAAACAAAATAATAATTATGCTATTTATATTATTTTACTTTAATATTTTGATTGTAATTATTAGAAATAATTATTTTCATATGTTCACAATTGTGGTATCAAATTTTATTTAGCAATAAATAAATTAATTAAATTTCTATTTCCAAATTTGACAAAAGTGTTAAATTTGCATTAAATCAAATATTTAAAACTAATATTTTTAAAAAGTGGTCAAAACATGTCCATAAATGTTTTAAAACAAAGATATGATTTTTAAAAAAATTTAGAAATTAATTTCACTTAATTCGGAGTTCTAAAATAAAAGTTATGAAGGAATTAAGAAAAAAAAACGAAACGGGCCAGCCGGCCGGCCCACCTAACCGAACCGAACCGAGCTCGTATCCAAGTCAAATTCTGAAAATTCGTTTTTCTAACCACCTTTTATTCAAACATGTTTATCTCGAGAAATATAACTCCAAATCCGGATCCGCTTGATCCTACGCGTTCACAACTCCGAGCCCTATCTATTCCACCATCCCTCCGCCTATATAAACTCCTGTAGCCGCCGGCATCTCTTTTACTCTTATCGTTCCACCGAAACCCTAATCAGCGAAATAGTATTTAGTTCGTTCGACGAACAAAACCATCTCCAATCGCGACGGGGACTTAATCATTGTTGTAGATCTCGTCGATACTTTTCCATCCCAATAAGTCTCAACTCTTTTCATCAAGCGTAGAGGAAGAATTTCGAATCGTCATCCATCAGATCTGAAGTCGTATTTCTCAGATCTCTTCGCGCTCGTTGCGCCAAATCGAAATTACTTTGGTGAAAAGGTAGATCTACTCTATATCTACAACTTTCCTGTTGACAACTTTTTATTTTCACGTACGTAATTTTCTGTATAATACAGATCGTGTTTGATATTGTTCGAGTAACCAAACCATCTCAAAAGTTTGGGACAACAATATGAAAGTTGTTCCCCTGATCAAGACCTTTCTTTTGCCCCAAGACTCACCTCTTTTGGTTCAGCGAGCTGAGAGATAATCGCGTTTGAAGTTTTGGATCAGACAGGTATTTTGCGATTTGTGACCAATCTATTAATCCACTTATGTTATAATTCTGATAATTAGAAAGAGCACGAAATTCTCTACAACTTTCGTTAAGAGTGTTTTTCCATCCGAGCAACTTTATTTTTGGTCAAATTCGTAGTCAAATCCCAGTCAGCCTGCCACGTCAGCAAGTCAATTCCCACGTCAGCAGTCAAGACCGTGAGTTTTGCAGAAAAATCCTAAATTTTAAATCTATCACTACTTTTTATTGGTTTTGTCAAATTTTACAAATAAAATATTTTTGGAAAGCTTATGACACGTAGAAACTTTTGGCATCATTACTTTTATATTTTGTAAAATTAAAATTTGTTGAAATTCAAAAGTGGCATTAATGCTAATTTGAACATAACTTCAAATTTGAAATTTAAAATTTATCAAACTCTTTTGCTATAAATTTGAATGTCTAAGTATTGGCAGTAGTATTTTTATACTAATTTTGTAGAATAATTTTCTATGATTTTATAATTAATATTTATTAAATACTTTTAAGTGTTGTTTTAATGATTAGAATTGATTAAAAATTTATTAAAAATTATTTTCATCATCTATTCGAATTATAAAGTACTTAGTCATATTATGACCACTTTGGTATTAAAAGGTACTTAGAAATATTTTGCCTCTTTAAACAAAATAAATTCTTCCTTAGAAAATATTTGATAACTATTTTTTTTGACAACACTCTTTCTTAGAAAAATTTCAACATCTTAAAGATGCTAAATCTTTTCCTTAGAAAATTTTAGCATCTAGGAAACTTAGTTGTTTTATTTTGTTAAGTGTTGTCCTTAGAAATAAATTGCATTGCATGCATGACATATCTATTGTATAGTTATACTCCTTATAGGAAAACTCCTTCCTTATTTTCCCTAAGTTAGGATTATTTTCAACCTAGTGTTTTGGTAAAGTGATATGCACTTAGACATTTAGGATTTCCAAGATGGAGCTAGAAGGCCATTGAAGGACTTAGCCAAAACAAGACTTCAGAAGTATCTCCAAGAAGTAGAAGCACTTAGAAGAAAAATCAAGAGGAAGTTCATGAAGACCAACCAGAAATATTTTCCAAGTCTTGCTCTCTCTCTCTTTCTTTTCTCTGAGACTTCAGACTCTGGAAGCATCCTCAAGATGTCAAGCACTTAGAAGAAAAGTGAGAAGAAGTTCGAGAAGGCCAACCTCCCTTTTATTCTCTAAGTCTTTCTCTCTGCCTTTTCTTCTTCTCTGAGAACTCAAAATCCAAGACCTGCCTCGAGGATACAAAAATCATCAAGTCTGAAGATTCATCAAGACTACCAAGATTTCAATCAAGACATCATCCAGAAGAAAGTTACAAGTCTGGAGATGAAGCCTGGAGGACAACTACATCTTTCTCTCTATCTTTTCCCTCTTTTCTAATCTTATCTTTCACTTAAGACTTAAAACAATTTTTGATCATGTTATTACCCACTTGAAGTTTGTTGGATCCTAACGGCATAGTGAGATGAAGCGGCCTGGAGACAAACCTTACATGTCCACGTACATGAGACCTGTCCCACAACTTAAGTGGTTGGCTGGGTGTCTGCCTCTCTCACTTTAGTGAATATCCAATTTACAAAGAGTTGATAGTAATTGTTGATCACCTTATAGACTTAGTATTTTTCTCTAAGTATTTTGCACATCATGGCTAAGCCGTTAGAGTGCTTATTTCAAGATGATATAAAACAAAATATTTTATTCAACTTATGACTTTAGCCCTTAGTCCTTTTGGACTAACACACTTGCCCTGCATTAACTTAGAATAATTTCATGGCATGACATGCATCTCTAGTCCTTAAGAATATTTATCAGATCATGCATGTCATATTTTTCTAAGTGTTGCATTTATGCTTGTATGTTTATTTGGGGCTTGTTTGACTTGTTAGAAAATTCGGAGAGAAACGAAGGATTTTGCAACTGTTACTCCTGCTCTCCCTATTGCCAAGGCAAGTGGCACACCCTCATAAACTTCCTAAGTATTTTTCCATGCATTACTTAGTGTATTTCTTATATGCATGTGTTGGATAGTATTGCTATGCTAAAACTACTATATCCCTTATACTAGTTGTGTCTAGAATCCTATTGGTAACTTGGTAGAAATATTGATGCTATGCAAAAGTTGTTTTATGAAAATTAATTTCTACTAAGTTAAGAAGGAAACTCCTGAGTGGAATTGGTTTTGAATGGTTTATGTTAAGTGTTGTCTCTTAGGGGTGACCTCTAAGGGATGGTCACTTGTGGACGGCCACCTAGGGAACAAAAGAATCTGAAGAACTCCAAGTGAATATTGCTTCTAGTGCAACCATTAGTCAATGGGCTCTGGCTAGATGGATTAAGTTGTGTGGACTCGCCCCGGCCTGACAGGTGGTGGTAGAGGTTTTATAGGTGGAGCGCGTCAGGCCGTTATGGGGTGGGAAGATGCTTCTGAAAAGTCTCGTCTCAACTCTCTCCTTTTCCTTAGCACAAATGGTGTGCTTGAGGATAGTTTGGGTTTGTTGGGTCTAATGGTGAAAGTGCACAACCTCTGCAGAGTGTAAAACTAAGTACTTAGCCGTGTCCTCGGTTACGGACAATTTTGAGCAGTTGATCAAGGACGTCAACGGAGGATCCTATCATTCCAATTTCTAAGTTAAAAGTTGATGGGTGAACAAGGGAAGATGAGATTATGGTTTTTATGCCATACTCGTCTTGATTTCAAGAAAAGTGTTTTCAAAAGAGTAGGAAAATTGGCTTTATGCAAATTAGCCTTTAACTCCACCAGCCAAATATGCATATAGGTTATAGAGTTATTCCATTAAGTGTCCACCATAGTGTCACTTGCCAGACTCCATTTTAATGGAATATGACCCACTCTGTTGCAAAATTTTATTTGTTACAGGTTACTTAGATGACGAGTGAGGTTTTCGTTAAGGGATTTCGAGTCTGCAACCAACATGTTTTTCGCCTGTGGCAACATGAAGATGGAGACTTACTGCTATTGTATTTCTGCTGTGTATTCTTTCCAAAGCTAGCCTTATGCTATGCAAATTGTAATTAATATTTTCAAGTCTGGATCATCGATGTAATAAATTTGATACTTTGTTGTGATATTACATCGTAAACTGTGTGTGCAAACGAATCGATCCAGGGGTTTGCACTATACACAGGTACCTGCCATATTTTAAGTGCAGGTACGTTACAGATGGTATCAGAGCACTGTGTTGCCTGTAGGTTCGAAACCCCTAAGTCTGGATAGAAATAGGATTTGGCCATAGGATTGAAAATCTATTTTTATTCAGTTATCTAAAAACAAAAATTTTCATTTTATCCTCTCTTATACTCTCGTCTAATATCAAACTTCTGAAAATATCTTATCTTTTTCTAGTTGACCATGTTCGTAATGTCTGAGTTTGATACTTCATATGCAATTCCACAAGTCAACATGAAGAACTACCTGCATGGAAGGACGCTGAAGAACCCAGATTCATAGCTCAAACACTTAGAAGGTTTTGAAGAAAGAAGAACTTGAGCACTCAACAAGGAGATAGACAAGAGACCACCATTTAATTAGAACAACGACACCGTGATAGTGTATTGATCATGCCAACTCAGTGTGGTACGACAATACTAGATTGCTTGTTTGTGTTGAAACTTGTTGATCGATGTTTGTTAGATTTTGTTTGTAAGATGATTTGCCTCGGTTTGTTGAGTTTGGGGTAGAAATTTTCCCTAGTATCCTTCTATCTTTTTACTCATCTATGCTAAACCCAAACAGATGTCTCGCCCAAGCACCAACGATGAGATGACAGTTGCAATTCAACTATTAGAAGCTCAGGGTCAGTTGATGCAACTCATGGTACATAATCAAGTCCACAATCACAACAGAGAGTTACCTAAGGGAATGCAACAACTGTTGGATAACCAGACCCACATTGTGCAGATGATGCGTCACAACATGACCAACAATAATATGAACCCACCCCAGATGGACATTGGTAACAAGGATATCAAAGGAAGTAGTTTGACAAAACCTCAAGCCTGTAAAACGTGTGGAGAAATAGGACACACATCCAAGGAATGTCATGATGAGTGGCCCCATGGTGTCTCCAGCTATTCAACCGACGGATACCCCACAACCATGGTTACTTGCTTTTTGTGTGAAGCAACAAATCACGCCCCGACTCAATGTCAACTCTATCCCATGGTGCAAGAAGTCAGTCAGCAAGTCAAAGAGGGAATGCAACAGAAACTCAGGAAATATGTGGAAGTACAAGAACACAAGGAGGAACGCAAAAGAGATACTAGTCGTATAACATATGTTACTCGTAGAGTACGAGAACATTATTCATGGGGCTGCAAACAGAAGAAGATTGGTCAGGATGCTGAACAAAATCATTATCAAAATGAGATTGTGGATCAAACTAAGGTGAAAAATGGAATAAGAGTAAGGTCACTTCCGAAGACATCCAAACGTAACTCCAAGTGCTGCTATAAATGTGATGGACATCACTTAGCTCGAAATTGCCCCATCAAGCGAGACAGGACTTCATCCATTGGGATAAAATATGATGAACAAGATTTAGAACAATTTTTAGCCTTGGAAGCACCAAAGAAGAAGCGGAGATTAAACGAGATCATTTGCTACAGTTGCAAGAGCAATGGACATTACGCCAACGAGTGCCGAGCAAAGAAGAAGGCCGAAGAAGCTGCCAAGTCAAATCCTTTTGATAAAGGATATGGGAACCATATCACTGTGGAAGAAGTGAACGGTACATTTTGAATCAAGTTTCATATCCAAGTTTTCACTACCAACAAAGATTCCTTTTAAGGGTGGTAGCCCACCCAGATATCCAGTCACAACCTTTTGCTAGCCTTCTCGAATCTCGAGGACGAGATTCCTTTTAAGGGTGGTAGTCTGTAACATCCTAGGATTTTTCAAATTCTGAAAAATCAAAAAAATTAAAAACTTTTTGAAAACTATTTGTATGTCGATTTGAAAACAAAATTCATGCATGCACTCATCATTTTCTTGCATTGTTTAGATTTGAAATTACAATGGTTGAAATACTATTTCCATTTGAAAATCTATCAGAGAAAATATTAAAAACAAAATAATAATTATGCTAATTATCTTATTTTACTTTAATATTTTGATTGTAATTATTAGAAATAATTATTTTCATATGTTCACAATTGTGGTACCAAATTTTATTTAGCAATAAATAAATTAATTAAATTTCTATTTCCAAATTTGACAAAAGTGTCAAATTTGCATTAAATCAAATATTCAAAATTAATATTTTTTAAAAGTGGTCAAAACATGTCCATAAATGTTTTAAAATAAAGATATGATTTTTAAAATTTTTTAGAAATTAATTTCACTTAATTCGGAGTTCTAAAATAAAAGTTATGAAGGAATTAAGAAAAAAAAAACGAAACGGGCCAGCCGGCCGGCCCACCTAACCGAACCGAGCTCGTATCCAAGTCAAATTCTGAAAATTCGTTTTTCTAACCACCTTTTATTCAAACATGTTTATCTCGAGAAATATAACTCCAAATCCGGATCCGCTTGATCCTACGCGTTCACAACTCCGAGCCCTATCTATTCCACCATCCCTCCGCCTATATAAACTCGTGTAGCCGCCGGCATCTCTTTTACTCTTTTCGTTCCACCGAAACCCTAATCAGCGAAATAGTATTTCGTTCGTTCGACGAACAAAACCATCTCCAATCGCGACGGGGACTTAATCATTGTTGTAGATCTCGTCGATACTTTTCCATCCCAATAAGCCTCAACTCTTTTCATCAAGCGTAGAGGAACAATTTCGAATCGTCATCCATCAGATCTGAAGTCGTATTTCTCAGATCTCTTCGCGCTCGTTGCGCCAAATCGAAATTCTTTTGGTGAAAAGGTAGATCTACTCTATATCTACAACTTTCTTGTTGACAACTTTTTATTTTCACGTACGTAATTTTCTGTATAATACAGATCGTGTTTGATGTTGTTTGAGTAACCAAACCATCTCAAAAGTTTGGGACAACAATATGAAAGTTGTTCCCCTGATCAAGACCTTTCTTTTGCCCCAAGACTCACCTCTTTTGGTTCAGCGAGCTGAGAGATAATCGCGTTTGAAGTTTCGGATCAGACAGGTATTTTGCGATCTGTGTCCAATCTATTAATCCACTTATGTTATAATTCTGATAATTAGAAAGAGCACGAAATTCTCTACAACTTTTGTTAAGAGTGTTTTTCCATCCGAGCAACTTTATTTTTGGTCAAATTCGTAGTCAAATCCCAGTCAGCCTGCCACGTCAGCAAGTCAATTCCCACGTCAGCAGTCAAGACCGTGAGTTTTGCAGAAAAATCCTAAATTTTAAATCTATCACTACTTTTTATTGGTTTTGTCAAATTTTACAAATAAAATATTTTTGGAAAGCTTATGACACGTAGAAACTTTTGGCATCATTACTTTTATATTTTGTAAAATTAAAATTTGTTGAAATTCAAAAGTGGCATTAATGCTAATTTGAACATAACTTCAAATTTGAAATTTAAAATTTATCAAACTCTTTTGCTATAAATTTGAATGTCTAAGTATTGGCAGTAGTATTTTTATACTAATTTTGTAGAATAATTTTCTATGATTTTATAATTAATATTTATTAAATACTTTTAAGTGTTGTTTTAATGATTAGAATTGATTAAAAATTTATTAAAAATTATTTTCATCATCTATTCGAATTATAAAGTACTTAGTCATATTATGACCACTTTGGTATTAAAAGGTACTTAGAAATATTTTGCCTCTTTAAACAAAATAAATTCTTCCTTAGAAAATATTTGATAACTATTTTTTTTGACAACACTCTTTCTTAGAAAAATTTCAACATCTTAAAGATGCTAAATCTTTTCCTTAGAAAATTTTAGCATCTAGAAAACTTAGTTGTTTTATTTTGTTAAGTGTTGTCCTTAGAAATAAATTGCATTGCATGCAGGACATATCTATTGTATAGTTATACTCCTTATAGGAAAACTCCTTCCTTATTTTCCCTAAGTTAGGATTATTTTCAACCTAGTGTTTTGGTAAAGTGATATGCACTTAGACATTTAGGATTTCCAAGATGGAGCTAGAAGGCCATTGAAGGACTTAGCCAAAACAAGACTTCAGAAGTATCTCCAAGAAGTAGAAGCACTTAGAAGAAAAATCAAGAGGAAGTTCATGAAGACCAACCAGAAATATTTTCCAAGTCTTGCTCTCTCTCTCTTTCTTTTCTCTGAGACTTCAGACTCTGGAAGCATCCTCAAGATGTCAAGCACTTAGAAGAAAAGTGAGAAGAAGTTCGAGAAGGCCAACCTCCCTTTTATTCTCTAAGTCTTTCTCTCTGCCTTTTCTTCTTCTCTGAGAACTCAAAATCCAAGACCAGCCTCGAGGATACAAAAATCATCAAGTCTGAAGATTCATCAAGACTACCAAGAGTTCAATCAAGACATCATCCAGAAGAAAGTTACAAGTCTGGAGATGAAGCCTGGAGGACAACTACATCTTTCTCTCTATCTTTTCCCTCTTTTCTAATCTTGTCTTTCACTTAAGACTTAAAACAATTTTTGATCATGTTATTACCCACTTGAAGTTTGTTGGATCCTAACGGCATAGTGAGATGAAGCGGCCTGGAGACAAACCTTACATGTCCACGTACATGAGACCTGTCCCACAACTTAAGTGGCTGGCTGGGTGTCTGTCTCTCTCACTTTAGTGAATATCCAATTTACAAAGAGTTGATAGTAATTGTTGATCACCTTATAGACTTAGTATTTTTCTCTAAGTATTTTGCACATCATGGCTAAGCCGTTAGAGTGCTTATTTCAATATGATATAAAACAAAATATTTTATTCAACTTATGACTTTAGCCCTTAGTCCTTTTGGACTAACACACTTGCCCTGCATTAACTTAGAATAATTTCATGGCATGACATGCATCTCTAGTCCTTAAGAATATTTATCAGATCATGCATGTCATATTTTTCTAAGTGTTGCATTTATGCGTGTATGATTATTTGGGGCTTGTTTGACTTGTTAGAAAATTCGGAGAGAAACGAAGGCTTTTGCAACTGTTACTCCTGCTCTCCCTATTGCCAAGGCAAGTGGCACACCCTCATAAACTTCCTAAGTATTTTTTCATGCATTACTTAGTGTATTTCTTATATGCATGTGTTGGATAGTATTGCTATGTTAAAACTACTATATCCCTTACACTAGTTGTGTCTAGAATCCTATTGGTAACTTGGTAGAAATATTGATGCTATGCAAAAGTTGTTTTATGAAAATTAATTTCTACTAAGTTAAGAAGGAAACTCCTGGGTGGAATTGGTTTTGAATGGTTTATGTTAAGTGTTGTCTCTTAGGGGTGACCTCTAAGGGATGGTCACTTGTGGACGGCCACCTAGGGAACAAAAGAATCTGAAGAACTCCAAGTGAATATTGCTTCTAGTGCAACCATTAGTCAATGGGCTCTGGCTAGATGGATTAAGTTGTGTGGACTCGCCCCGGCCTGACAGGTGGTGGTAGAGGTTTTATAGGTGGAGCGCGTCAGGCCGTTATGGGGTGGGAAGATGCTTCTGAAAAGTCTCGTCTCAACTCTCTCCTTTTCCTTAGCACAAATGGTGTGCTTGAGGATAGTTTGGGTTTGTTGGGTCTAATGGTGAAAGTGCACAACCTCTGCAGAGTGTAAAACTAAGTACTTAGTCGTGTCCTCGGTTACGGAAAATTTTGAGCAGTTGATCAAGGACGTCAACGGAGGATCCTATCATTCCAATTTCTAAGTTAAAAGTTGATGGGTGAACAAGGGAAGATGAGATTATGGTTTTATGCCATACTCGTCTTGATTTCAAGAAAAGTGTTTTCAAATGAGTAGGAAAATTGGCTTTATGCAAATTAGCCTTGAACTCCACCAGCCAAATATGCATATAGGTTATAGAGTTATTCCATTAAGTGTCCACCATAGTGTCACTTGCCAGACTCCATTTTAATGGAATCTGACCCACTCTGTTGCAAAATTTTATTTGTTACAGGTTACTTAGATGACGAGTGAGGTTTTCGTTAAGGGATTTCGAGTCTGCAACCAACATGTTTTTCGCCTGTGGCAACATGAAGATGGAGACTTACTGCTATTGTATTTCCGCTGTGTATTCTTTCCAAAGCTAGCCTTATGCTATGCAAATTGTAATGAATATTTTCAAGTCTGGATGATCGATGTAATAAATTTGATACTTTGTTGTGATATTACATCGTAAATTGTGTGTGCAAACGAATCGATCCAGGGGTTTGCACTATACACAGGTACCTGCCATATTTTAAGTGCAGGTACGTTACACATATAGGGCGCGGCCTGTTGGTGCGGAGGGGTGTGTCCTGTGGGAGTCCGCACCCTTTTGGCCGGGACCAGCATAGCTCCCGTGGCTTCTGGACTTGTTGCGGTGAAGGAAAAGAGTTGGGTTGAAAGGCCCTAATGTTTTTGACTGGGTTGATCATGCGAGTATGGGTCCAGTAGTGCACCCCTGCACGGTATAATCTTATCGATGTGCCGCGTCCGCGGTTATGAACAACTTGGTGCGTTGCCGACTAATGAGATCTAGACAACTTACACCTAAATAATGTTAATTAATTTGACTAGTAATATATAATTACTTTCACAATGAATGGTAACTAAAATTATTCAATGTGTGAGTTTCCCGAATTGCTTCCTCATATTTGGTTGAGGGGGTTAATCCGAGAATGGGTTATGATTGGTGTTAGTAGTAGGTGTTTACTTATGCGCTCTCTTATCCCTCTATAATTAGACGGAAGTTGTAGCGTGTCTCTTTAGGTTGCTAGTGCTGCTGCCGCTAAGTCCACCTCCCCTATATTTTGGGAGATGGTGTAGAAAGTAGGCAAGTCGGTTTTGCTTGCCAGGGAGTGCCCTGACCCTCTTTTGGGTTATGCTTTATGTGCAGTCAACAGGTTTGAAGTCAGACGACGTTAGCTTGGGAATCCCTTCGGCTTGGCTGGGCAGGGATATGGCGCCATTGCTTATCTTCAGGACTCTTAGTCCAATTTGCTTCTTATCCGTAGTCGGATACTATTTTGCTTCCGCTGTCATTTGTATCTTTGTATTGTAACATTTGTATCTTGACTCGTTCGAGTCGTTGTTGTAATTATATCTTCTGTTGTATTTGTGGATGTATCGGAACTGTTGTAATGCTATCACAATTCCACCCACATAATGCGCATGTTTCGGCATGCACATTATGTCTGGTGGGCGACCAAAAATCGTTATTATGCGGATTTCGGGGAGATCGCTTAAATCTACATAGTACCGATTTTCGGGCGTCACAGCGAGGGTGTCGGCTTCCTCGTTGTTGTCGCGGCCAATGTGGCGCGGCTCGCAGCCGTCGAAGGTGCCCTCCAGCTGGTTGTACAGGTCTCTGTAGGCGATCATGTTGTCGGCGATGGCGTCGAAAGGACTTCATGGTTTGCTGTACGACGAGGTAGGAGTCTCCGTAGATCATGAGGTGCGTGGCGCCGCAGTTCTTGGCCATCCGCATGCCATGGATCAGGGTCTCGTACTCTGCTTCGTTGTTGGAGGGTGTTGGAAAGTCCATCTGCAGAACATACTTCAGCTTGTCGCCTTTGGGGGAGATGAGGACAACTCCTGCACCCGCCGCCTTGAACTTCTTAGAGCCGTCGAAGTACATTGTCCATGCGTTGGACAAGTCGGGGACATCTGGTAGCTGGGCTTCTATCCACTCGGTTGTGAATTCTGGAAGGACTTGGGCCTTGACTGACTTCGGGTGAGCGTACTTCAGCCCCCAAGGTCCAAGCTCGACAACCCACTTTGCGACTCGCCCTGTCGCGCGTTGGTTTGTGTGGATGTCTGCTAGCCCAGAGGAGCTTACCACCGTGATCGGGTGCTCGGAGAAGTAGTGGATGACCTTTCTGGAAGTCATGAAGACCCCATAGGCCAGCTTCTGGTAATACGGGTAGTTTTGCTTGGACAATGTTAGGACTTCGCTGAGGTAATAGACTGGCCTCTGGACAGGATGAGTATGCCCTTCTTCTTCCCGCTCAACCACGAGTACCGTGCTCACCACCCTGTTTGTCGCTGAGACGTATAGGTATAGCGGCTCGTTCTCCAGTGGTTCCACCAAGACTGGGGAAGTCGTCAGGGTCTTTTTGAGCTGGTCGAAGGCCTCTTGCGCTTCTTCTGTCCACTCGAACTTGTCCGTCTTCTTCATCAGTTGGTAGAAAGGCAGGTCCTTCTCACCCAACTTACTTATGAACCGGCTGAGAGCTGCGACTCGGCCGGCTAATCGTTGCACCTCACAGAGCTTGGTGGGTGCAGGCATCGTGAGTATATTCTGCACCTTCTCGGGATTTGCTTCTATTCCTCTTGCAGAGACGAGGTGCCCCAGTAGCTCTCCGGCTAGCACGCCGAAAATGCACTTTTCTGGGTTCAGCTTGATCTGATATTCGTCGAGCGCAGCGAACACCTTGCGGAGGTCGGCGACCAGGGTGTCTTCCTTTCGGGTCGTGACGACGATGTCATCGACGTAGACTTGGAAAATTTTCCCGATGAGCCCTTTGAGGCATGCTTGCATTGTGCGCTGGTACGTGGCCCCAGCGTTCTTCAACCCGAAGGGCGTCGTCTGGTAGCAAAATACGCCGTCAGGTGTGATGAATGCCGTTTTTTCTTCGTCTTCGACTTTCAGTCTGATCTGCTGGTAACCTGAGTAGGCGTCCACAAAAGACAGGCGCTCGCAGCCTGCTGTCGAGTTGATGATCTGGTCTATCCGCGGGAGCGGGAAATGATCCTTGGGGCAATATTTGTTGACTGCTGTGAAGTCAACGCACATGCGCAATTTCTTCGTCTTCTTCTTCTCCACTAGGACGGGGTTGGCGACCCAATCTGAGTCCTTAATTTCTCGGATGAACTTGGCGTGCAGCAGTCGATCGATCTCCATGGTGATCGCGTCCCGTTTGGGCCCGGAGAAGCGTCGCATGGCTTGCTTGACGGGTCTGGCATCTTTGTGAACTTTTAAAGAGTGCTCGGCGAGATTCCTGGGTATCCCTGGCATGTCAGAGGGTTGCCATGCAAAGATTTTCCAGTTCTCCCGTAGAAACTCGACGAGCGTGCTTTCCTATGCGGGGGTCAGGCTTGACGATACTTTGACCGTCTTGCCGCTGTCAGTGGGGTGGACTTGGCGGGGGTCAGGTTGTTGTGTCACCGTTCGTGTTGAAAGCGGCATCCTTGGCTGGCTTCTTACGGGGCGGAAAGATGGTCTTGTCGTTGTCGGCTGATATGGCCTTGAAGTGCTCTTCGACCCCGAAGAACTCAGAGACCCTGCTGAACTCGCGGTCGCAGCTGTTGGAGCGGTCGAAGTGGCCGCGCACGGTGATTATTCCTTTGGGTCCAGGCAACTTGATCATCAGGTAGGCGTAGTGAGATACTGCCATGAACCTGGAGAAAGTTGGGCGCCCAAGTATGGCATGATACTGTGACTTGTAGTCGACGACCTCAAAGTCAGTCGACTATTTCCTGAAGTGCTCGGGTGTACCAAGGATGACATCGAGTGTGATTGTTCCCATGGGCGTGATTGCTTGCCCTGGTACTATACCGTGGAAGGTGGTCTCAGACTCCGGCAGCTTCTCTGTTGAGTTGTTCATCCTTCTCAGGGTGTCGGCGAATATGATGTTGATGCCACTGCCTCCATCCATGAATACCTTCTTCAGGCTGTAATCTCCGATCAGGGCTTCGATAACCAGAGCAGCGTGACCAGGCCGAGGTACATCTAACGGGTGATCTGCCCTGAAGAATGTGATCGGTGTCTCTGACCCTCTCAGGTAGTTCGGTACCGCGCGTGGGCAGTTGGTGGCATGAAGGACTTGGCGGGTGATGAGCTTTTGCACCCTGTTTGAAGGGCGTCCCTTCTGTATCATGTTGAGTTGTCCTCGTGCAGTCGGGTATGCGTCGTGTGCTGCTGCTGGCTGGGCTTCATGCTGCGGCTGCTGCTGGGGAAAGGCCCCAGCCGCATGCGTTGGGTTGTTGTTTGTGGGTGCTGCCAGAATAGCAAGCTGCGGGGCTGGCTGCAGTGCTTGCACAGGAGTGATGATATGATGCATAGCCTCGTAGATCTTGCGTGCTTTACGGCAATCCTTCAACAGGTGGTTGGCGCCCCATTTGCCCGTTTCCGGGTTGCGGAACGAGTGATGCTTGCAAGGTTGCATCAGCTCCTTGGCTGGGGTCAGCGCGCGCTTCCACTCGCGTCTCTGGCCTCCGTCGTTGCGGCTAATGTTACTGCTGCTGCGGTTGTACTGTCCTGAGTTGGACTGTCGACCTTGATCACCGCTTCGACTGTATTGATGACTTTGATCGTACTAGCGATTGTTATCTCGCGCATCATCACGGGGGGTTTGATATCCCGCCGCTACTAGCCGTGGTCGATGTTCCACCTTGGCAGGTACAGGCGATGAGGTAGTCTTCGAGCCAGAGGCGCGGGTCTTGTTTCCCGTCGTACTTGGGTGTTCCTGCTGCTAGCTTGAAGATTTTGGGCATGCGGGTGTCGCGAATGTTGAAGCTGAAGCATGCGGCTCCGCACGGCTCAAAGTTGCGATCGGCCTGGTCGTCCAGGTTCGTCGTGTCAGTCGAACTATGGGTGCGACTGCGGTCCACCGTCCTTTGCGTGATGACGTTGCGAAAGTCTTCGCCTGGTTGTGGTTGTCGCAGTGGTTGTACTGCAGGGACATCTGGTGTGGTCGGCTCGCAAACTTGATGTTCTCGCCCCTCATGTGTCCGGCTGCTTGGCACCCCGTTCGACAAGGCGTCCTCGATTGCCTTCATGGACATGATATGCTGCTTGTGGAGAAGGGCTCGCGCGTCTCCCTCCGGTGGCTGTGTGAGCCGAAGGTATGTTTCGATTGCCATGATACAAGCGTTCGCCGTTTTGGGGACGGGTATTCCATTTTCATCCTTGGTGACGAAGGATGAGTCGAGGTTGCGGGTGACTCTGGCTCGGTCGGCTTCCGTCATGAGGGGAACGCGAGCTCTGTGTCGCCGTCCTCCTTGGTTAACTTCCGTGGAGGAAGTAAACGAGTAGGCAGCCCGTCTGGCACTCGACGCGTAGGCATCCCTCTTGCGTCGGAGTAGCTCGGCTTTTTCGGCGCGAAGTCGCTCGCCTTCCTTGCGTAGCAAGTACTGGACTGCCAGGTGATCCTCCCGAGGTGCGTCGGGTGCTGGGAACGTGCCATCGTCGACATGCTTCATGGCCCTGATCGCCATGTCGCGCGTGATGGTGAGTCGCGTCGTCTGGTCGGGCATGACCACCTCCAGTGGATATGCGGGTTCGTCGTTGCCTTCTGGAGGCGCTGTGCCAGCCATGAATACTTGTGCGGCGTAAACCTGGGTGGGAGTGTTTACGCTGCCGCTGCTGCTTCCGTCATCCGAATCTTGCTCTGGATCAAAAATTGCTGCTACATGGTGGGCGGCGTAGCCGTTGTTACGTCTTCTTGCGATCTTTACCGCGGTCGTGGAGGGAGATTTCACAGTCGCCGGAGCGAGTGCGATCGGCTTGGGGAAGACTTGACTAGTCCATGAGGACGCGTGCGACGTGACTGTCGGTAGCACGTCCTTGGTCGCACGCGCGGGTGCGGTCGACGCAGTCAAGGTTGAGGTAGATCTTGGTTTTGCCGGCCGTGCGATCGAGGTGGTTGAAGTAGATTCGATCTGCATGGCCGCTGCCGAGGTGGTCGATGTAGTTGACGTAGATGCGATCTTCACAGTTGTGGCAGATGCGGCTTCCGCAGTAGGCGACGGCAGGTACAGCGCGAGGGTGGCCGATGCGGGTGTCACCGCCGCGCGTGATGTTGTCGCCGTGGACCTGAATATTCCACGACTGTCTACGAAGCAGTGTACAGAACCGAAGGTGATGTGTATACCTTCGTACAGATCGGCGTACACCGAGTGGTGGGCCGGCGGGTGGAAGGCGTACTCGAAGGAGCCGAAGCGAATGGGCTCCCGTGTGGTGCAGACGTCGATCATCCTTGCGGATGGAGCCGGTGCGACCATGATTCCAACGCTTGTTCTTTCCCACAGACGGCGCCAATTGACGAGGGCGTAACTCGACAAATCCCTCGGTTGTCCACCCCGGGTTGATTGAGGGGGAGAGAGAGAAGCGTTGGTGATCACGACGGCTGACAAGCGGGGAGTTTACCCAGGTTCAGGCTCCCGGAGGATAACACCCTACTTCCTGCTTGTCTGGTATTGATGGCGAGTAGCGATTACAATGGCGAGATTGCGATCTCGCTAGGGTTAATGGTGGCGGCTATGAGCGTATCTTTAGACGAGCAACCCTCCTGGCCTTTATAGGTAGGCCAGGTCTCGGGTGAACGGTGCCGATGGCAATTACAGATATGGCAAGTTGTATGACCTAACCGACTAGGACTAGGTCACACGGTACCCCTAGTGGGCCTTCTGTGGGCCTCCATAACCTTGGCGCGGCCCAGGTAGCCTCACCGTGGGGTAGTCGAAGAGTAGCCCCACGTCACGCGCGTTGGAGGAAGAACACTAGTGGTATTTTGAAGGGATCATCTTATATATAACTACCGCCGCGTAACTAATATATACTAATATATATATATATATAATCACACAATATAAGATGCACACAAAACATCAAATGTAATGCAATTGGCGCCCGCAGTTTATAAAAAATTTATCAAACCTACCTTGACCATATCACATAGACCCTGCAAAATAAAGTTAGACGCTTCTACTTTATCTTTTGCATATTTTACGTGGCTTGAGGCTGTTGTAAATAGAACCGCTTCATACGTACGAATCTTATGACCACAACAACGATCCAGTAATTGCATGTTTAAGCATCCCTTTCGGGCCCTCCATTGAAAATGCGAAGCCAACTAAAGCGAGAGAAACAGGCACCCGCCAGCCACAGATACGGTACAAGCCGTATGTCAGTAGTGGAACCAGGCTCGCGTAAGCGTACGCGTAAAGTCGGTCCGGGCCGCTTCATCAACTCGATGCCGCTGGAATCACAAGTGCACGCTAGAGGGTAGCAAATAACAGGAACGGTGACCCCGTGCAGAACTCGAGTTCTTACTGCCTACAGCTATATCTACGATAGATCGGCTCTGATACCACTAAAGGGGATCGTGTGCAGAAAACAAAAAAATTCCTAGCAACGATATCCTTAAACTAGCCAAGATCTACACTATGTAGATATAGAAGTACGACGGAGATCAGAATACATACCCTCGTAGACCGAATAGCGGGGATTACGCTCCCGCACAAGCGTTGACGACGAAGACGACGTAGCCGACCTCTAGGTCACGGAGAACTCGGCGCGACGAAGACGACGAAGATGACCTCGAGGTCGGGTGGAGGAAGTAGGCCTCCGAGCACCGCTACCGCAGCACCTTGCAGGGCGTTACACACATACGGTGGAGACGACGGCCTCCGAAGCTCCAGTCCAGGACGAGCAGCGGAAGACTTGGAATGGAACACCAGCAGCGCGGCAGCGTGCTATGGTGGAAGAGATCCCCCTCCTCTACTCGGCGCGACTCCGACAAAGGGAATCACGAGATCGAGAGAGAATTAGGGAATTAATTGGTGAATTAAAAGGCCAGGGGTGCCCCTTCTTATATAGGCTCCCACGGGGAGCCAACCTTGCCAGCCAAGCAATGTGGGACTATCCCCACATGCCTGGTGCGGCTCAAGGAGGTGCGCCGACCCTAGGTGGGCCCCATTTGGCCCACCTAGGCCGGCCAAGGCTCCCCACCGAATTCCATTGAGGGGTTCCCCCCCCCCCCCCATGGGCCTTCTTTCGACCAGAAGGCCCATTTAGGGAAATCAGCCTAAATAAATTCGAAAATAAATATATAAATCGTATTTAGACATTAATTACACTAATTAATTGAAGGGAATATGCCCTAGAGGCACTTAATAAACATAGTTTATTAGCAATATCCCAATCGTTCATTATATGTTTTATACCATGCTATAACTGTATTAAGCGAAAACATTAATACAGGTGTGGTAGATAAACAACCAGGTCCCTAGTAGCCTCTACTAAGACTAGTTTCGTTGCGCGATTGATGATCGAGGTTTTCCGATCATAGGGCACGGCGCCGGTCGGCAATGGAAGTCATATCGTTAGGTGTAACGATGTGATGGACATACCCAGTATTTAAAGCACATAGTCGTTACGCCTTAAGACCGTGAGATCAACTCTTATTGTTATCCCTGGAAGATACTTTGATCGCACCAAACGTCATATCTTATATAGTGTGACAATGATAGGTGATACTTTTGGGTATCGGAAGGGGGTAGTTGAGACGAGGGGTCAAACAGCGGGATTTGTCAGTCCGCATAGCCGGATAGATACTCTAGGGCCTACTCGGTGAGATTATGTCAAATGAGTTTGCAAACATGTGACTAGGTCACCAGCTGACATAATATCACGGACGAGTAGAAGATAGCGATGTCGGTAACGAAATCATGCTAGGTATGGAGATATCTGAGAATGATGCTCGGACACGCTAAGTATCGACATGACAAAGGGTTTAAGACTAGACGTCTAGGTTTGATAGATGAAAGTCATTCGTTATATCACATGGATTAATTCATGGGGTCCAGGCCTACGAGTTAGTCGTCGATCATAGAGGATTCTTGATCGTACCTGTTATTATATCGAACCGCTAGGGTAACACACTTAAGGGGTTTCGACAAGACAACCGAAAAGGAAAGAGATCACCGGGAACGTCCCGGGAATGGTCCGATGGAGATCTGGCAGCGACGAAAGAGTTTTCGGAGCTAGAATAAATTATATAAAATAAGTTTGATATTAATTAGTGTAATTAATGATTAAATATGATTTTATATATTTATTTTCGAATTTTTAAAGGCTGGTTTCCCTAAATGGGCCTTCTGGTGAAAAGAAGGCCCATGAGGGGGGAGACTCCCCCCAGGGCTTTAGATTGAGGGAGGGCTGGCCTAGGTGGGCCAAATGGGGCCCACCTAGGCCGGCGCACTGCCCTTGGCCGCACCAGGCATGTGGGGATAGTTCCAAATTGCCTGGCTGGCAAGGTTGGCTCCCCCTGGGAGCCTATATAAGAAGGGGCACCCCTGGCCTTTTAATTCACCAATTAATTCCCAATTTCTCTCTCGATCTCGTGGTTCCCTTGTCGGAGCCGCGCCGAGTAGAGGAGGGGGATCTCTTCCACCATAGCCCGCTGCCGCGCTTCTGGTGTTCCGGTCCAAGTATTCCGCTGCTCGTCCTGGACTGGAGCTTCGGAGGCCGTCGTCTCCACCGTATGTGTGTGACGCCCTGCGAGGTGCTGCGCTAGCGGTACTCGGAGGCCTACTTCCTCCACCCGACCTCGGGGTCATCTTTGTCGTCTTCGTCGCGCCGAGTTCTCCGCGACCTAGAGGTCGGCAACGTCGTCTTCGTCGTCAACGCTTGTGCGGGAGCGTAATCCCCACTATTCGGTCTACGAGGGTATGTATTCCGATCTCCGCCGTACTTCTATATCTGCATAGTGTAGATCTTGGCTAGTTTAAGGATATCGTTGCTAGGAAATTTTTTGTTGTCTGCACACGATCCCCTTCAGTGGTATCAGAGCTGATCTATCGTAGATATAGTTGTACGCTGTTAGAACCCGTGTTCTGCACGGGAGCACCGTTCCTGTTATTTGCTGCCCTCTAGCGTGCACTTGTGATTCCAGCGGCATCGAGTTGATGAAGCGGCCCGGACCGACTTTACGCATACGCTTACGCGAGACTGGTTCCACTACTGACATACGGCTTGTACCGTATCTGTGGCTGGCGGGTGCCTGTTTCTCTCTCTCTTTAGTTGGCTTTGCATTTTCAATGGAGGGCCCGAAAGGGATGCTTAAACATGCAATTATTGGAACGTTGTTGTGGTCATAAGGTTCGTAGGTATGAAACGGTTATATTTACGAAAGCCCCGAGCCACGTAAAATATGCAAAAGATAAAGTAGAAGCGTCTAACTTTATTTTGCAGGGGCTATGTGATATGGTCAAGGTAGGTTTATTAAATTGTTTATAAACCGCGGCGCCAAGAAGACCATGGCGCAATGGACTATATCACATTGCATTACATTTGATGTTTTGTGTGCATCTTATATTGTGTGATTGTATATATAGTATATATTAGTTACACGAAGGTAGCTATATAAGATGATCCCTTCAAAATACCACTAGTGTTCTCCCTCCAACGCACACCACCAAGAAAGTTCTACGTTATGAGGCAGGCCGTGATGATCGGGTGTCAGACATCTCGTCGTTCGCATACAGTGGGTGTAAGCCATGTTGCACAAGCGTCAGCGTGGAGGTTTTTGGTGGCGAGCCTAGCATATTCAGAAATATGGCCTCGGAACAGGGAGACCGAAAGGTCGAGCACGAGTCAAAAATTGGTGTGGCGGACTTTTGTCTACTCTTGAAGTTGTGCCGCCGGCTCTGATGATGAGAGGTGGTGCAATGGATGGGGGTCGTGTAATCGCTTAAACGACCAGGAGGGATGTTCGTTTGAGTGGGAGTTCGGATAGTTATTTTCTAAAATACTAGAACTCAGAATATAATGAACAAAGTCTGTTTTGCAAACCTTTGTAGATATTAACCATTGTGATAGCATTTTTTCAAAATAGGCGCATTCCTGCGATTGAGAAACTTAAAAAGTTGGATCCAAACTTCATAGTTTTATACTTTAGCTTGAGGATACTCCTTGTTTAAACCGTTAGCTTTTTGTGTTACAATACCCGCTAGGAGATAAACCCGGAGATTCCGCTAACAAAAGATAATTTTTAATTATCGGATTTTGTGCGGATGAAATCATCATAGTCCAGTGTATGCTATGATCTCTGCCATAGAGAACCAACGGTGGGTACGAGTTTTTAGATCGCGAACATATGATATGGTCGCTAAACTCGGGGTGCCCCAAACGTTGGGTTGATGAAGTTTATCAGTACGTTGACTGATTGTCTTTTCAACCAAGATGGAAGAGAATACACACATTGAGGGAGCACGTGGCGGTTATACTTAATGACATATGTTCATGATTAATGAACATTGAGACGCCTCGCTCAGCTCAATCACTGGATGACAGACATCGTTGCCAAGTGCAAATCCTCTGTCATAGACTATGTCATGCAAGGGGAATCGTTCACCTTCATGGTTCTTGATTACGGTGGAAGTATCAAGAAAATGAAACAGATCGCCGGAAGTCATCAATGATGATGGTGTATATATGATATACATGTTATGAATGTTTTAGCTAAGCAAGTACTCGCAGTAGTGACTAAGTTTTGAACTAGTCATGTTTTGTGAAAACCAGGTTTACTGTTTGAGTAGGTTGAAAGGATGAGGCGACATTGCGTGTTGATAATGGCAATCAAGCTGTTGTGATGGCCATAGACACTCTCCCTCTAGATCTACCATTTGGGTAAATTCTTTATGATCGCCTATTAGTATGATCGTTACAAGTGTGTCTCCTCTAGCGAGACACTTGTTCATACATGATAGTGACAAATTGGTGTCCTATATTTATGAAGTAATGATCGTATGCCGATTTGAATTTAGATGGTAGAAGCTCCCACATTCATAATATTAATGCCAAAGGATACAAACTTAATGAAGACACCACATATGTGTGGCACTACCGTTTAGTCATGTCAATGTTATATGCATTAGCTCCACACTGGATGGACCTACAAGTCCTAAGATTTGATCTTTTGACACTTGCAAAATAACTCTGACACCGTTTTCGGAAAGCGGGCATATAACTTATTGATAGTCATACATAGAGATGTATGTGAATCAATGAAGTAATTGACGGGTAGTGGAGACCTTTATTTCGTGAACTTCACTGAACGTTTTGAGTAAAGCTTGTTGAGAATCGTGCATTTCGGTGTATGTGAATCAATGAAGTACTTTAACGTGTAGTGGAAGTCTTTATTTCATAGACTTCATGAACATTCGAATAGATATATGGATATCCACTCGGGGAATGTTAGCCTGGAAATTTTAATTCAGTCAAACAAGTCCAGAATGAAGTAGGAAATAAACTTAACAAGAAAATCAAATTCCCGCGATGCATATCGAGGAATGAAGATTTGAGTTATAATGTTGGCACATCATTGGAAGACTTGTGAGAAGAGTTCCACAAATTACATCGCATGGAACACCATAGTTTTATGGTGTGTTAGGACGTCGTAATTGCACCATATCGGATAGTGTGTGGTAAATTAATCTCTTACCGAATTATTGTGATCATTAGAGTCATATGGTAGAAACGTAAACACTCACGTTAGCAAATAGGGAAACCATTTGAATCCATGGAGACAATACCATACGAGTGATGGCATGGCTTTTTAGCCTGGATTGTCGTTTCAGCAATTTAGTGATTCGATGTAATCGAACCTAAAATGGATTAATCTTTGTAGTATACCCTACCTAAAGAGTTAGTTGGGTACATGTCTCACGACATAGGCAAAATCTTTGCCGGGATATACCTTGCGAAAGAAATAGTTTCTTGTCCAAGGGTATAAGTGAGAAAGAAAGTAGAGCGAGACAAAGTTGGTGAACTTCCTCTCCATACATCAGAGTGGCGCAACCGAAAGTGTTTTCGGTGTCAGGCTCCACAGCTTGAAAAGGCTGATGATTCAAGATCATGATGTTCTGAGCTCATACTAAGAGCGTAGGCATGCGAGGTTGTGTTCCCCACTGTGTGTTACGACAATCTTGTCATGAAGGTCATATTAATGGAATATGACAGACCTACGAACTACGAATAAGAGATGGTGGACCTAAGTCCGAGAAATGGCTATGAGTCATTTATGATCCGAAATAAAATCCATATACGATTACCAGGTAATGACTTGGGAGATCTTCTTGATGGCATCTAGGATGTTAATAGTATATGGAATTTTATGAGAGAGTAGACATTGAGCAGATTCGACTTGTCGTGAAACAGTTTCGACAGACCACATGAGAGTTTGTCTCAAGTGGCGAAGCCTAAATCTATTCTGGGTCGTTTAGCAATCACTATAATTTCGAATGAGAAATTGATAGATGGATAAGGGAAACCATGTTTCTTAATAGTGTCATTAAGAAAGAGTTGGTGATCCTGAGGATGCTAAACATGTATGCAAACTTCGGTGGTCCATTCATGGGCTGAAGCAAGCATATCGGAGCTGGAATCTTCACTTTGATAATATGATCAAAGGATTTTGGAGTTGTCCAAAATAGTTGAAGAAACCTACATTTGCAAAGAAGTGAGTGGGAGCAAAGTAGCTTTCCTTGATCTTATATGCGGAAGGCATATTTGAGTGGGAGCTAAGTACTTTTTCCTTGATCTTATATGCGGAAGGCATGTTTGAGTGGGAGCTAGGTGTCATTCGTGATTTTGTATGTAACGACATACTGAATAACACAGATCCTCTAGTAGAGTGTAAAGGATTATTTAAGTGATTAAATTTTCTGTGAAATGAATTTAGGAGTATTAGGCATCCGATTTATAACTGTATAGATCGTAAGGGGCTTAATAACATTAAGTCGGAATATTTCCTAAGTCAGGATTCTGAAGTGTTTCAGAATAGGACAAGCAAAGAAAGAGGTTCTTACTTGTTTGACTAGGTAAAATATTAAGTTTATCTTGGCTTTTTCAGTGATAGAAAATGATGTTCGACATTCTCTATGCATCACACATAGAGTCTATCAGGCTGAAAGCTCGACTTGGTGTGACCCGAGTTCTTGGTTGAAGAACAGGTTCTAGAGTGATCCTTGTGTAGATCAATGAACAAACGTTAAGTTTATTCTTCAGTGTCTATGAGAACTGAAGATAGGTTTTCTAGTAACGGGTAAGAGTGGAATGGAAACTTGTCGTAAAGCGGTTACGATGATGCAAGTTATTACACTGATCCATACGACTAGAAATCTCATATAGGAGATGTCCTTTATTTTGAAGATAGACATGGTTAGTTTACGAAGTCGCATATGAATGCAATGTCGCATAATCTACATAGGTATAGAAATATATCGCGACTTTAGAAGTAGCAAGTGTGATTGGACTGAGCAGTTTTCGGAGCGTAGGTGGTCCCCTTAATAGATCTCTTAGTCTTTTAAGGCGCATGCTTCGCGAATGCTCGAGTCTCACTCCATCCACTGGGATATATTTCACAGTCATCGTAAGATACGGGATGATGTCAAACTAGGTGACATAGAAGTGTTGCAAAGCACATATAGGTCTCAATGTGTGAGATCTATTGACTGTATTCCTCTTCCACGAGGCGAGCAGGCACCAAGATGCTATGGGTGTTGAGCTTTTACCAAGTTGTAAACTAGATTAAGTGTTACTCTAGTGCAAGTGGGAGACTGAAGGGAATATGCCCTAGAGGCACTTAATAAACATAGTTTATTGGCAATATCCCAATCGTTCATTATATGTTTTATACCATGCTATAACTGTATTAAGCGAAAACATTAATACAGGTGTGGTAGATAAACAACAGGTCCCTAGTAGCCTCTATTAAGACTAGTTTCGTTGCGCGATTGATGATCGAGGTTTTCCGATCATAGGGCATGGCGCCGGTCGGCAATGGAAGTCATATCGTTAGGTGTAACGATGTGATGGACATACCCAGTATTTATAGGACATAGTCGTTACGCCTTAAGACCGTGAGATCAACTCTTATTGTTATCCCTGGAAGATACTTTGATCGCACCAAACGTCATATCTTATATAGTGTGACAATGATAGGTGATACTTTTGGGTATCGGAAGGGGGTAGTTGAGACGAGGGGTCAAACAGCGGGATTTGTCAGTCCGCATAGCCGGATAGATACTCTAGGGCCCACTCGGTGAGATTATGTCAAATGAGTTTGCAAACATGTGACTAGGTCACCAGCTGACATAATATCACAGACGAGTAGAAGATAGCGATGTCGGTAACGAGATCATGCTAGGTATGGAGATATCTGAGAATGATGCTCGGACACGCTAAGTATCGACATGACAAAGGGTTTAATACTAGACGTCCAGGTTTGATAGATGAAAGTCATTCGTTATATCACAGGGATTAATTCATGGGGTCCAGGCCTACGAGTTAGTCGTCGATCATAGAGGAGTCTTGATCGTACCTGTTATTATATCGAACCGCTAGGGTAACACACTTAAGGGGTTTCGACAAGACAACCGGAAAGGAAAGAGATCACCGGGAACGTCCCGGGAATGGTCTGATGGAGATCGGGCAGCGACGAAAGAGTTTTCGGAGCTAGAATAAATTGTATAAAATATGTTTGATATTAATTAGTGTAATTAATGATTAAATATGATTTTATATATTTATTTTCGAATTTTTAAAGGCTGGTTTCCCTAAATGGGCCTTCTGGTGGAGAGAAGGCCCATGAGGGGGGGGAGAGTCCCCCCAGGGCTTTGGATTGAGGGAGGTCCAGCCTAGGTAGGCCAAATGGGGCCCACCTAGGGCCGCCGCACTGCCCTTGGCCGTACCAGGCATGTGGGGATAGTCCCACATTGCCTGGCTGACAAGGTTGGCTCCCCCTGGGAGCCTATATAAGAAGGGGCACTCCTGGTCTTTTAATTCACCAATTAATTAATTCTCAGTTTCTCTCTCGATCTCGTGGTTCCCTTGTCGGAGCTGCGCCGAGTAGAGGAGGGGGATCTCTTCCACCATAGCCCGCTGCCGCGCTGCTGGTGTTCTGGTCCAAGTATTCCGCTGCTCGTCCTGGACTGGAGCTTCGGAGGCCGTCGTCTCCACCGTATGTGTGTGACGCCCTACGAGGTGCTGTGCTAGCGGTACTCGGAGGCCTACTTCCTCCACCCGACCTCGGGGTCATCTTCGTCGTCTTCGTCGCGCCGAGTTCTCCGCGACCTAGAGGCCGGCTACGTCGTCTTCGTCGTCAACGCTTGTACGGGAGCGTAATCCCCACTATTCGGTCTACGAGGGTATGTATTCTGATCTCCGCCGTACTTCTATATCTGCATAGTGTAGATCTTGGCTAGTTTAAGGATATCGTTGCTAGGAAAATTTTTGTTTTCTGCACACGATCCCCTTCATTAATATCAAACATATTATATATAATTTATTCTAGCTCCGAAAACTCTTTCGTCGCTGCCCGATCTCCATCGGACCATTCCCGGGACGTTCCCGGTGATATCTTTCCTTTCTGGTTTTGTTGTCGAAACCCCTTAAGTGTGTTACCCTAGCGGTTCGATATAATAACAGGTACGATCAAGACTCCTCTATGATCAACAACTAACTCGTAGGCCTGGACCCCATGAATTAATCCCTGTGATATAACGAATGACTTTCATCTATCAAACCTGGACATCTAGTCTTAAACCCTTTGTCATGTCGATACTTAGCGCGTCCGAGCATCATTCTCAGATATCTCCATACCTTGCATGATCTCGTTACCGACATCGCTATCTTCTACTCGTTTATGATATTATGTCAGCTGGTGACCTAGTCACATGTTTGCAAACTCATTTGACATAATCTCACCGAGTGGGCCCTAGAGCATCTATCCGGCTATGCGGACTAACAAATCCCGTTGTTGACCCCTCGTCTCAACTATCCCCTTCCGATACCCAAAAGTATCACCTATCATTGTCACACTATATAAGATATGACGTTTGGTGCCTCAAAGTATCTTTCAGGAATAACAATAAGAGTTGGTCTCACGTTATTAAGGCGTAATGACTATGTCCTATAAATACAAGGTATGTCCATCACATCGTTACACCTAACGATATGATTTCCATTGCCGACCGGCGCCATGCCCTATGATCGGAAAACCTCGATCATCAATCGCGCAATGAAACTAGTCTTAGTAGAGACTACAAGGGACCTGGTTGTTTATCTACCACACGTGTATTAATGTTTTCGCTTAATACAGTTATAGCATGATATAAAACATACAATGAACGATTGGGATATTGCCAATAAACTATGTTTATTAAGTGCCTCTAGGACATATTCCCTTCATGGTCACCATCAGCCGAGAGTTTTAAGACACTATGGGCTTTGCACACAACCAAACATAATTCGGTTGCACCAAAATGTCTGAAAAGACCATCAACGCACTACAAACACTGGTTTTCTATGTTCATATGCGTTAACAAAACATTGTGTATAACATGGCTTATGTCGCGTTTCTACTCAGCCGGGCTTTGGATAGCCACAAATGCACAAGGTCAAAAATACTTTTCGAGGAACCAAATATGCCCTAAGCAATGATGCTAAGAGTTGCACGGATCGCGACCTGCAAAATCTCGTCTTCCCAATAAATACCTGTTCATTGTGGTGCATACATTAAATCTTGTACTGGTCATGCCCTCAACACCATCTACTATCAGTAGTCCTCAAAACCGGTTGCCGGGTTGTGGTGGGGCCCACTCTAAAGGGGGTCAGTCGGCCTACTGATACCCTTTTTGGGGGCACCAATTGATCTTGATGCATGTTGCCACACCGAAGTCTAAATTTATTAAGATCAGGGACATGCCCATGGTTGCTCAAAATTGCGTGTGGTTGCTCCATGGATGGTTAGACAAAAAAAGTTTGAAGGACGCGTGGAGGAGGATCGCAACAAGTCTAGATCCCTTGGAGGTTTTATTCAAGGATGGTTAATCAGGACTGCTGACGAAGAATGTTATGCTTAATGGAAGATCTAAGATTTAGAGGGTTCAAAACTGGAATAGTGTATATATAGTTTTGCACTTACAATAACAAATGAGTGTGCGAGCACTGTTGATATATGCAACGATTTATGATGTCCTTCCTTGGAATAGTGTTGTGTTGATGTCAGATAATTTTGCACTTACAATAACAAATGAGTGTGCGAGCACTGTAGATATATGCAACGATTTGTGATGTCATATAGTACTTGCCACATGCGCGAGGATATGTGCAAAATAATTTCCTATATAATATTAAACGTCTAGTAGTAGGTGTATATATAGTTTTACACATTTATACATTGTAGATCACGCATTATTGCCCTTTTCATTTTTGCAATGTGGATCCAAGGTGTATAATTCCATATCTTTTGAACCATTAAAGAAAGATATATACATAATAATTGCTTATATTCGGTGACATTAATTATTGTAGACCCCACAGCCAATTAATTTATGGTCCGGTGGCAATAAAGAAAATTTATACTTTATTCTAAATATTGCATGATTCAGCTGACATTAAATAAAGATTTTCTTTAAATATTAATGATTTTATGCCATAATTAAATATTGCTTCTGTGAAGCATTTGTATCTCCCATTATAAGAACCCGAGTATAAACATAGTTCTAAATGCATATATGAATTTTCATCCATTTACACATCAAAATGTCTAAAGTTACTTTATTTCTCCAATCGATTGCTCTATGCTTCCTTTTTCATACACTTCGAACAGGAGGTGTTCGGCTGCATCCCACGTTTCAAGAGGTAATCCTATTATGATTTGTATAACATTATGTTAATCTGTATGACCATGCATGTTTTTTGTATTAAAGTAGGAACTCTAATTTGTGTAGTGACATAAATATTGATATATGTCACGTTGAGGTAAGAGTGAAGATAAATCAAATAGATGAATCGGAGTTATCGATAGGCTAGGGGTGATGGAATATTGGTCTATATGGAATTCTGGTCCTAGAGGATGAGCAAACATATGAAATTGTTGTTTGGCATCCATCAAACCATTTCAACGATTTGGCGAGCACACATTAGAACAACTTTACTTTACCTCCATCGTAGATTTCATTTCCAATCTTCTAAACTATACTACTCCCTCCGTCCACAAATAAATGTCTCAAGTCTCTCAAAAAGAAGATGTATCTAGACAAAGAGATGTATCTAGACAAACGTTTGTCTAGATACATCTTCTTTTTGAGAGACTTGAGACACTTATTTGTGTACGGAGGGAGTATGTTTCTTGGCATATTAAGCAAGGCAGATGGTGGTTAATAATTTAAGTATATGGAAATTTTAGTGCATAGAACTACACAAACAAAAAACTATGTGGGATGCACTAGAGACGCTAACTTGAGTATACTCTTTTTATTGTTAATTTAACAAAATCATGATAAAAACAAACATTAACAAGTTACAATATACGTTCTCAGCTGTGGTCATCATTTATAACACAATGATAATAAATGGTTTAGCTACAAAATAACATTAGCTTCCAATTTTGTATTTTACATTGGATGCTTCCTATGTTATTTTCTACGTAACAAATATTTGTCATTTTAGTTGAAGGGGGATGATTCAATAGCAGATGATTTCATCCATGGTCCAGCCAAACAAAATCTGAAAAGGTTGAAGTCAAACTCGATTGAGGCAATAACTTTTGGACATGATCCTACATGGGATGAAAAATTTGTGAGTTACACTTCAATCTTCACTCACTTGTTTTTACTTACGAGTTGTACTATTCAAAGTAGTTTATATCTCTTTTTTCTAAAAATATAGGCTACTATTAGCCGGACATGCTGTATTTCAAGTTGTATTTACTATTTGTTGTGATAAAAAATCATGCTTCCTTGAATAAGAAACAGAATGATTTGCATGTATAGCTTGATTTCAGTTCCTTGCTTTTGTTTTTAGTATATTTATCCTTTTAAAATCTACTTATTAGTAGGCAGTTTTACAGAAGTAAAATAATAGAAGACTAGTGGTATGAACCTTGCAAACAAATATTTAGCATTATTATTTTATATTTATTTTTCTGAATCCAAATTGTTAATTAGTTTGATTCATTCATATAGTTACAGTAATTTACCATTCAGGGTAATAGAAAATGATTGTGTCCGGTAAGTATAGGTCGACCAAACATGAATGGGTCATAGTGAAAATCTTTCCACTAAGGACTCGCTTGGTTCGCTAGAAATTAGTCCAATATGGGGGTAGGGAATTAAGGACCTGCGGAGCCTCTCCTAAAAATCCGGGAATTAAACTAGCGCGTCGGTATTTTTTTCTACTCCGTATTTCTGACCGACGATCCAATTGGGGCCTTAAGTGAGCAACTTTAAGGATCTTTGTATTTGAAATAAAAAACAAAGATGGCATTGTGGTGTGTAGCTTGCATGCTTTAATATTTCTTTCTATAGTTCACTCTTCCACTCCTCCTTCTTAATCGTTGTATGTCTTTCCGTCGGGAATTAAATCTACACATTCATCACTTTTACCTAAAACATGTATTATCCTCCTCCACTCACCACATCTCGCTGTATTAGAAAATGCTCAAGCCGATACCATGCAAACTATGTTGTGTTTTGTTCCTGTTAATCATTTGATACATCTAACACCAACTTATAGTAATGTAGTTCATACAAGCATTTTGAGTTTATCTATTTCCAAACATGACACCAAGCTCTCGATGAAACATAGCGAAAGTTTTGTTGGAGAAACAAAAGATGTACAAGAAAGACCAAGCGCACACGGTATTACTTGAACATTTTAGGGAAAGAACTAGATTAGTTATCCCAATGGTGCTCGTATCCATGTAATAACTCGGACAAGCTATTCCATCAATACTTTTACTACTTTTCTTTGTGTATGTCTTCATTAACACATTTAATATATGACCAATAGCATCCAAATGCCTCTTCTAACAAGTTCATGTGTGTTTATAGAAAATATATGTCCACCGAGTTTTGGAATCCTTTTGGGTTTAAGCATCCTACATGTGTACAATTTTACAGTTACATATCTTGCACATCTTTTGTGCAGAGTTGTTGCGTATATTATTTCACTGAGACCTTACACTCCGCAGTTTGCAGTACACGAAACATCTTCTGGAGGTCCTGATGACAACTACTATGGCTTACACGCTACCATGGGTGTGTACAAGCACACACTAAAACTCGGGCAAGGGAGTTTTGCCGCAATTTGGGTTTATCATACTGGAAATGGTGCTAAATCAAGGCTAAACTCGATTCAAGTTGGTTGGCATGTAAGAGTTTTTTTTACTTTTCATGAAAATGTAACCTTTTAATGCAAACATTCAATTGAGTACTAAAGCAAACATAAAATCCGTTTTAGCATCTGAATAAAAGTTGGAGTTTTCTTCTAACATAATGTGTTATCCATTACTTCAAAATTGGCGGCTCATGTTGTAGCATTAATGAAACCATTTTCAAAGTAAATATGCCTATCAATTATTTTATTTTATTTAAATTTGCATGTCAGTAGAATGTTTCTTAGTTGTACACCTTGTTTTACAGACTTATCCCGATCTCTACGGTGACTCAAATCCTCACTTCTATACCCAATGGACGGTAATGCGATGATGGTGATGTGAATTATTTGTTGACAAGTGACCGGGCTCTTACTGATAACATTATTATGAATTTATGATGTACAGAGAGATGATCATGTTGCAACCGGATGCTTCAACATGGACTGCCCTGGTTTTGTACGGGTGCATGGCGCTGATATAACGCCAGGTGATGCCATACAACCCGGTGTTCCAGATGGGAACATACCGAATATCACGCTAAGAGTGCTTAAGGTGCGAGTGTCGTGTTTATTGTCATTCATTTCATGGTGACACTATTTTCTAGGCAATCATTTCCCCATCAAATTAGACGATCATGTTGCAGAAAATAAATCCAAAAGGTCGAAAAAAATTAATATGCTTTATTTTCATTTAAAAAGAGGTGATTCTATTATTTACTTGAAATGAATCCTAAACAAGTGCAGGACAAAAAAAGTGGAGACTGGTGGGTGTATTATGGCTACAACAATGTCCCCACTGGGGTGGGATACTACCCAAGTTCATTGTTCACTTACTTAGCAGATAAGGCAAGTCAGATGGCATTTGGTGGCGCCGTGATTGCTAGTAGGGTGGATCCAACTCCTCCAATGGGAACTGGTTCTTTCCCAAATGATGGCCAGGGTCGTGCCGGAACATTTACCGACCTTCGAATCATTGATGAGGATGGAAATAGCAAGCCAATCATGGCAGACCTGCCCACGTTAGTTACCGATGTCAAATGCCACTCTATTACTCCTATAGTTAATGGTGAATGCCTATACGGCGGTCCTGGAAATTGTGTGAGATGAGATGTAACAACATTTGATTAAGCATGCATGATTACTCCATTTTGTTAGTTGGGTAATAAATAAAATCATATGGGTGACACTCCTCTTCCTTCTCATTGCGTCAATACTTTGTTAACCAAGATAGCTTTAACTTAACCATTTGGGCTCATGGCTTTGATTCACACGGATGCGGGTGGACTAACACCATCCTAAAATTTTGGACACAGTGCCATCTTCCTCGATATTGAACCTGACAACTAGGTTATGTTGTAGTCGGAGCCTTCAGTAGAGCGACACACTTTCCTCTGTCTCTTTATTATTGATGTACTCGAAGGGCCAATGGCCAAACTTTTATTGGATGGACAAAAGGGTAGAAGTCATTTATAGATAGAGTGTGGCCAATCTTGCTCTTCCACAGACGTTTGGATGATATTTTGTAAAAAAGAACTTCCCCTAAAGGTCTCCACAAGCTTTGTAAAAGGGGCTCAACCCATCTACATCATGTCCAAACCTCTACCTCGTTATAGTTGTAGATATAGTTTAGATTGACATTTCTCTTCTGGATTTGGACAAGCATTGGACCGTATCTGATTATCTCGCTCTAATTGCAACAACATGCTCTATGATGCATGGACTGACATGAGCCAGACCTGCGTCACTATTATGAGTGATATTGCCCGAATAACCGTACGTCCTAGTAAAACTAATATGCTTAACACTAGTCTTAGTGGGGAGTTACCATCTTAATAGTGGGTGGTAACATATGTAAAGTATCATATAACCATAAAATATATTTATTAAGGTATAGACTGATCTTTTATGAAATCCGTTATGTTACGGTATCTATCTATGATACCACCATCACCTCTACTTATCACATCACTATTTTACATACATGGGATGCATGACATGCCTTTCAATGTGGGAATGGTGTACCTGCATGGAGAAGGGGGAATAACTTTGCGTGTCGCATCTCTGGCCGTATCCAGCCATAAGATGATTTCCTGGCCCACGAACATTTGCTTCCTTATATCGTCCATGCAGTACTTGGCCCATCGAGGTAAATGCCGGCCCAAATGACCCAGCTTGTACATTCTAAAACTGCAAATGGGTTGGTGAGTGGTGGGGAAATCCTTAAAAAAAGGATTCCCTTCACAAAGATCCACGCGCGTGCGCTCCGGTGCTGACAAGTGTCGCAATTTCGTTCGTTTTCGTTCGTTTCTGCTCTCACCTTTTCTCCACGCGGTGACAAGTGGCACCTCCCTGGTGGTGGGCAGAGGGTTGTATATGCATTTATTTTGATATTCGTTTTTTAAAAACGAAATATCTTGAGAACCGTTTATCCGATTTACGAACCGTTTCCACTTTTGAACTACTCGCGTCGAGATCTTCAAAACTAGATCACATACTGATAGGTTTCGACAAACTTTTTTTTTGTACAACTCGGTCTATGTTGCTGTACAACCACCCGGTCTGTGTGTTGTTGTACAACCCGGTTTTTGTTGCTGTACAACGCGGTCTCCGTTGCTGTACAACGCGGTCTCCATTGCTGTACAACCCGGTCGGGGTTGTTGTACGTACAAACTGATTTGTGTTGCTGTACAACCCGGTCTGTGTTGTTGTACAGCCCGGTCTGCGTTGTTGTACATCCTGTTATGTGTTGATGTACTATCATAATTTGTGTTTTATACAAATTTAATAATACATCCAGATCTAGATCTGGATTTGAATCTGGATCTGTCCATACGCGGGACCGTCTTAATTTGCGTGTCCACGTGGCGGCAGCAGCTCACGCGCGAAATCACGAAATAGACCTTCGCGAAGGTCACCCTTTCCCTAGTCCAACCCGAGTGGTGGCCATCAAGAAGTAGCCAGATATTAAGTAGCCAGAAATTCTCAGAACCGGGACCTCTCGAAATAGGCTTTCGTCCCGCTTTATAAATAAAGCAACCACGTTTGAGACCGCTGCTGGGCCAGACAGCACAACGCCCAAGATACAACACACACCACACAAGCTGGGGCGACAGCAAACACCAAACCCAAAGAGAAAATAAATGAAGGTAAAGGCGAATCGACAAGACAATGACGACCCGCAATCGCTGCGCCCTCCGACATTGCACCACCACGCTCCAAACATCCCGAAGCACCCCGTACCAAGCAGCACCTTCAAGAAGGAAGCACCGTAAACGATACTGCTACCCGAACCACCGGTCCTAGGGTTTCCCCCGACACGTAGAGTACAGTGGACTAGGGATTCCCACGACGCCCTCCAGGAAGGTAAGGTACCACTCGACGACGACGGCACCACGTTAAGGTCAGACAAGCCGACAGGGATTTCTCCCAACCCCCGTCCACAAACAAACCCTAGCGCAACGGAACATCACCACCTAGCTTCGTCGCCCACCACCATGCGCCATCACGATATTGAAGTCACCATTGTTTGTCTCTTCGAGAACCCTAGCAAGTGGGCTGCAACCTGGGGTAAACGACATTGCCGAGACAGGGGACAGCAGCCTCGCAGCCGTGCGGGAGGAACCCACCTCCACCGCCGAGAGGCAGCCATCGGCCGGAACAGAGCAGCCGGGGCACACCAGACGCACCTGGTCTGGCCGGGCCCAAACGGGCCCGTAAAGCCCTAGCTGCGCTGCTGCAATGGCACACCGCACTGCTGCCGTCCCCGGACGTGGACTCGTCGCCACCACGAGCTGCAGAGGGCTCCACAGTTGCAGACCGCTCTGGAGCCCGCCCGAGCCCATCTGGGGCCCAAGGTGCCCAGATCTGGCGCTGCGGCCGGGCCGACGAGCTGCGCAGCCATGGAGACCCGCCGTCGACCAGCACCACCACCAGGGAGCTCCCGACCGCGCCGGACCTCAGCCTCCCGAAGTACACCGCCGCCAAGGAGGAGCTAGCCCCGACCAGGCCTCCAAAGCGCGGGGGAAAGCAGGCCGCCGCCGCCGACGTCGCCCGGGCGGCTCCCGGTGACCTCTGCCGGCGGCGGCAACAGGGGAGAGGGCTGGACGAGGGGGGGAGGCGGCCGGAGTTGGGGCGCCCCGTCGCCCTCGGGGGGGGGGGGGGGGGGGGGGGGGGGTGAGAGGGGGCGAGAGGGAAAGAGAACAGTGTTGGCGGCTATCCCCTGACCGGCGAGAGGACATAACCGGGACCTGGGATGTGTACCAGCAGCAAAGTGCAGTGGTCGGACATTGACGATACCAGCTGCCGGCCGGCTAGAGCACTAAATGGAGACGGTGCAGCCGTGCAGGTAAACACCTCTAGCTTACCCTTTGCATCAGCATCGCCCCCTTTTTCTGTCACCTGGAGACCCTAAACTGGACTTTGATTGATGTCGTTGTGGCCGGCGTTTGAGATTGAATCGAGCTAAAGAATTCAGGGCCCTTGGGTTGCAGAAACACGCCGTCCGGTAGCAGTCGCTGTCAAACATCAAAACGCCATTGCCGAATCAAGGTTTGCCAAACCCACGGATGTAATTAGAAAGCACTCACTGCACTGCTGGAGAGGAGAGTGAAGCATCAGCCATGGCATCGTCCGTGCGTGCATGCCGCAATGGGAGTTTGATGGATTTTTGTGGTGACAAAGACAAGAAATATTTTTGTGGTGACAAAGACAAAACCAGGGAAATATTATCGATCAATCAAGGTGCCTGTCCCCAACAGCAGCGAGCAACAAGGCAACTTACCAGAACAGAACGCCTACTACGTCCATAAGCTGGGCTGGCGAACTGGCGATCCTTCTATCTTCGGCATGCCAGCCAGTTCGTCCGGAACACCCGCAATGTGCACCGGGTACTAATGGAAAAACACATAAAATTGCCTCGATCATGTTGACGCACTTCTCCCACACGTCTGTCTATCTGCACGATCAGTCTCGCATGCCGTCCCGTTTTCATGGTTACATACGCCAGCAACGCACGAGCTTTTTTCTACCGGGAATAGAGTAGGCCTCCAATTTTACTATCATGACCAACTTTACTCGAGCAATGGGGCTCCGGTGGGTGCTCCCCTCGCAGAACCGGGAATAGAATAGGCCGTGGTACGGTGCTCCAGTGGGTGCTCCCCTCGCTGATCCGGCCATGGGGGCCTGCACGCACGCACCAGCTCGGGTGCTGGTCCGTGATGCCCTCCGATTTCGGCTGGTGCACCGCCTCCGGTGATGTGTGGTGCTCCGACGAGTGCTGACCTCGCGTATCTGGCCATGGGGGCTGCTCACGCCACGGCTCGGGTGCTGGTCTGTGGGGCTCTTTGTCTTCGGCCGGTGCGCCGCCTCCGATGCTCTCCTTCGTGCGTTGAGGTTTGTGTTGCTGTTTAGGGATTTTTTGGGCAAGTGGTCGTGGAGTTGTGCTCAGTGCGGTGGCTGGGGTGGCCGGTCTTGTTCGGGCTTCTCGTCTTCCTTCGTTGACGAGCGAGGTAGGTGCTCTTGGATGCCAGAGCGGCGGCTCTGGATGGCAGGCGCTTGGGTGGCTCTACGGCAAGCACTGCGGCGATCGTGTTGGTCGGGTTCTTTGGCCGTATGGATGGCAAGAACGGTGACTGTTGGAGTTCCTGGTAAGTTCCGGTCCTCGCCCAGATTCAGATCTGGAGGCTCTATTGCAATCTTGGTAGAGTAGGTGTCCAATCGTGATGGGTAGACAGGGATGGGATCGATTGAAAGGTCAAGCCATCTTTGACGTCGGTGTCTGCGACGCCTCTGGGCGCCGTTTTCCCTCTTGGGGGCGATGCCGATGCCGGGATCCACCCCACCTCTCTCGTGTATGCTCCAGGTGAAAACCTTGGTCTTTCGACCCAACGGTGGCGGCGCTACTGCGTCATAACCTCCTTGGAGGGCCTAGGAGCAGGGGCCTACTTGCGTCGCCATGATTGTTTGAGTGCAAAGTTGGTATATTTCTGCTGCCAAAGGCCTCAAGCGATGGTGTCTAGTTCATGTGCTTGGGTCGAGGCATATCTTGCGGACACGGGGTCCGCTCCTGCCCCTCTGTTGGCTGGCTGTTTTACGCAAGGGTTCTGTGCTTGCCGTTTTCGGTGGTTTCGATCCCGCCTCTTTGGTGGATGGCTATTCTACGCAAGGGGGTCTTCGCTGCAGATGATTTCCGCTCGATGATGTGTTCCTCGGCATCCCGCAGATGATCTCCACTCGATGATGTGTTGCTCGGCATCCACTCTTTCGTGCTCGACGTCTGCTGGAAACTCTTGTCTTTCGTCTCCTATGCTCCTCGTCGGTGTCAAGCTCTGTGTTTTCTGTGGTGGTTTCTTCGCTGGTGGCACCAGCACGATCCTACCTTCGCATGGATGTGGTGCTCGGCGTAGTGTAACCGCTTTTCTTTTAGCTTGATCTTATTCTGCTTTGTAAATTGTAATAGGTTCTCCTTAACATTGTGTAAGGTGTGGTCGACTGGCTTTATTAGCTTTATTAATTTAAAGCTGAATCACCCTGTAAACCCCGAAATCCCCAAATCCAATCACATATAAGGAAACCATAGTTAGGTTAAATAAGAACCATGGCTCACACTGAAATAAATCCTCACCCTTTTATCTAAAAAAAAATCCTCAACCATCCCATCGGTCCACAACATTGCAGATGGTACCGATGAATCGATGATGAATCCTCATCGACCTTGCAGAAGATACAGACGATGGGGCTAAGACTCAGAGCAGTTGTGCGGCTGTGCGGCTCTTGTAGGCCTCGTTCCATTTTTTAGATAAAAGGAATTTTATTACTTAAGAGTTTTAAGCATTACACCCGGCCTCTGCATAACTAAGATGCACACAGCCACCAGTTCACGAGTAGCCAACTCAAACATAAATAAATAGGCGAATTACATATCATAATGAGAAATTGTAGATCCGCCTAAGGTACTGGTAGGTCTATCCGGAGGCTATGCTGCCATCCATGCCGACAGAGAATCTCCCTAGCCGCGGACTCCAGCCTCGCCGTCACCTCCAAAAAAAGGTCTCGGTACTCCACACGCTGCAGCACAGACCAAGCTCGTAAGGTAGCCGTGCACCGATATATGACCTGCAAAACAGTAGCATTTGAATTGTTAAAAACCTTGTCATTTCTACATAGCCACAGCGACCAAATAATGGCAATCGCGCCCATCCTACAGAAACGTTTAAACCTAGGATCCACACCATTTAGCCAACTGCCAAAGATGTTAGCAACTGTATTTGGTGGATGTAAGGTAGAACCTATCTGGATGGCTGACCATATAGACCTCGCGAATTCGCACTGGAAGAACAAGTGTGTAATGGTCTCGTCATGAAGACAGAAAACACATTTTTTACTTCCGTGCCAATTACGCTTTGCAAGGTTGTCTTTAGTAAGGATGACCCCCCGACGAAGGTACCACGTAAACACCTTCGTTTTAAGCGGTATTTTCATTTTCCAAATCTTATTACTATCCTTAGTATTGACTGGGACTTCGGGTAGGATAAGTGCTCTATACATAGAATCAACTGAGAATTTACCATTCTTGGTGAGATTCCATTGAAATTTATCTGGACCTTCCGACAATTGGACTGACTCCAGTCGGATGAGTAAGGCATGCCAAGATGCTTGTCTCGTACCAAATAAGCTTCGTCGAAACGAAACATCCGGTGGGGAGGAACCCAACACCCTGGCGATCGTGTCGCTTTTGTTTCGTACGATAGAGTAAAGTGCCGGATATTGTTCTCTAAGGGTAACATGGCCAAGCCATTTATCCTCCCAGAACTGAATTTCCGATCCATCCCTAACTGAGAAAGAACCATGTGGGAAAAATACTTCTTTGTAGCCATAAGACCAGCCCAGAAGTGTGAATCACCCGGTTTCCACTGAATCTGGGAAACAACTTGGACTCCCACATACTTTCTCCTAAGGAGGGTTTGCCAAACTCCATCTTCTGATAGAAGTTTGAAGAGCCATTTACCTAGCAAGGCTCGATTCTTGACCTCTAGGTCGTGAATTCCAAGCCCTCCTTGGTCTTTAGGGCAACAAACCACACTCCATTTTATCAGACGATACTTTTTCTTCTCAGAATCCCCTTGCCAAAAGAATCTAGATCGGAAATAATCCAGCCTTTTCAAGACTCCTTTGGGCAATTGAAAGAAAGAAATCATATACAGTACCATATTTGTTAGCACTGAGTTTATGGGTACTAATCTTTCACCTAGGGATAAGAGTTTTCCTTTCCAACTGTTTAACCGAAGTTGAAGTCTTTCTTCCATCTTTTTCCATTCAGCATTTGTAAGTTTCCGATAATGAATCCGAATACCCAAATAGTTGATAGGAAATTGACCTTGTTGACAGCCAAAAAGTTCAGCGTACAAGGCGGCGTCCTCTTGAGCCTCGCCAAAACAAAATAATTCACTTTTGTGAAAATTTATCTTAAGACCCGAAAGGAGCTCGAAAGCTGACAAGATCAGTTTTAGGTTACGAGCTTTTTCGATGTCATGTTCCATAAAAAGAATTGTATCATCGGCGTATTGAAGTATCGATAAACCACCATCAACAAGATGTGGAATCACTCCATCAAATTGACCCTCAGATTTAGCACGTTCGATCAAGATAGCCAACATATCAGCCACTATATTAAATAGAATTGGCGATAACGGGTCACCCTGTCTAAGGCCTTTCTTCGTTTGAAAGTACTTGCCAGTGTCATCATTGACCTTGATGGCAACGCTTCCCCCCGAAATAAAGCTATTAATTAACGCGCACCACTTAGAAGAAAAACCTTTCATTCTGAGTGTCTGCTGAAGGAAAGACCATTTGACTTTATCATATGCTTTCTCAAAGTCAATTTTAAGGATTACCCCGTTTAGATTTTTCCTATGTAGTTCGTGAACTGTTTAAGGATTACCCCGTTTAGGCCTCGTTCCATGAGGGTGATCTTCCTGGCCCTCAAATTCGTGCCACGAGGGGACGCAGCGGCGGCATGAGATCGGGCGAGGATGCAGGCTGAGTCAGCCTCAGCTACACACTAAGCTCGTCCAGGCATGAGATCGGCCGCTGCCGCACCTAAACATCGCTCGTTTTTGTTGCTAATTCACTAAACAGAAACATCCCTGCATGTTGAAGGAGATGGATCACTTGAGATTTTGAGAAATCACCATGCAAACACGAAATGCCTAAATCAAAGTGGTGGCTGAATATATGGCAGTTGCGTCGCTCGCGCGTACAAATACTACTCCGCTGAGCTCCTCCTCTCTCGAGTGTAAAGCCTCAGCTAAACACTAAGCTCCCCGGCCTCCTCTCATTTCTGAAAATGGCAGCACGCCTACTAGCCGTCGTCCTCGCCGCGGCGATCCTCGTCGCCGCCCACGACGACACGACACCGCCTCTGCAGCGCCACCTGCGTCCGATCGCCGCTGCCCACGACGGCGCCGGGCTGGAGGAGCCGGCTCCGCACGGCCACCTGCGTCCAGTCGCAGCAGCGGCCCACGACGTCGCCGCGCTGAACCAGGGCGACGTCGAGCCAGGCGACGACCCGACGCCACCTCCGCCTCCGCACCCGGCTCCACACCGCCACCTACGACCGGGGGCCATCGCCGGCATCGCCGCCGCGGCAGGAGCGGCACTCGTAGCCGTTCTGATCGCGTGCTTCTGCTGCTGCTGCTGCCGCCGCCGCGCGGACGCGGACGAGGCACCGGCGCCGGTGCCGGTACGCCGCGCCGACATTGTCGTGGAGATGGCGCCCGTCCGCGTGCGGGCCTGACCACGCGCACCTTCTCCGGCCGTCCTCTTCTCCGGCACCTCTGACTGTCGATACACCTCACGCTGATGTGCCAAACCTTCATCTCTTTCTCAAACATTGTACTTGCATCTATGGCCGTCGATACACCGGCCGGTAGCATTGCACCTCTCACTAAGTAACGTCCCTTGTTAATTTTCTGCCCATGCCTGTCTTCCTGCTCGATTGAGCCCGTCAAGCACTTCTCTCATCGTTCTCATGTTGTATATTTCTGTAAACAAATTCATATCCATAATTTTATATCCCATTTTTGTACAGAAAAAAATTGCAAGATTCCTGACGCGGCGTGTGGGGTATGTTTCTATTATATCTTTATATATAGTTGTTGCTACAAATCCCCAACGTTCAGTGCTTCTATGACTTCTAGGCAAGACAATACTTTCGTTGCACCCCAGTTGATTAGCTAAATGGACTCCATTCTGAACCTCAAGGGCCTCTGTGGTTGCTGCATCAATAGCAATATAAACCTTCTGGTTGCTAGCAGCCAAGAAATTCCCAAGATTATATCTAATCACTACCCCCGTGGATCATGTTGTAAGAGCTGGATCAAAACTCCCTCCTTCGGTATCATTCCACTTACTCTCTTTTTATGTTTCTGATAAGCTGCACGAATGAAGTTTGCCACAAGAGTTAGTATTGTCACTGCCAAATGTGGAACCTCCTGCACTGAATCTCCCGGAACTTTCTTGCGTCTAATGCACCATATATACCAGGCAGTGGTAAAGATTAATTCCTTTAATTAGTGGAAGATGTATCTGTTTGCCGTGCAAACCTTCCCATTAGAAGGTCTAGTACAGAGCTACCTGCACGATCAACTGCACTAGCTTCTTCAATAGTACTATTTCTTAGTCCAAGTTTGTTCCATGTCTCCTTTGCTGATCCATGACACAAAATAAAGCATGCTTGATATCTTCACAAGCTCCAAAACACAAAAGGCAGGAACTGAAATTCATAACGTGCCGGTTTGTCAAAGTACCCAAACAAGGAAGAATACCATGGTGAGCAAACTAAACTAAGGACTAGGAGCCAAGTATAAATGAAGGTTCCAACAAACTAATTCGCCAATATCTCGTTCAATTGAAAGATCCGGCCAAGTAAATTAAAGGAAGCATATCACAGGAGCATCAGAAGGAAAAATGAAGCATATTTCGTACACTGATAGCAACCCTCCATCCGACGACAAGGAGTGAGTAGTGTGTAAAAAGGTGGTTAAATATGTAGATCATGTAGTTATCCAACAGCAAAATGTGCTGAAGCAATGGCTTACTGGCTCGGCACGAGAGTGTAAAGTGTGTCATTCCGAGATTTGTTGGCCGTGCTCATTTAGAGAACTAGAATGATACTCCGCTCATTGTTTTCCAGACATCAAGTATGATTTTAAAAGCTAAATGGCTTGGTTTCAACAACCATTATAAAGTATTTTTATACTAATTATGCACCAATCTCATTGGGTTTGTTTGCAATAAATTTGCTTGTAGTTAAGTACAGACTAAATAGGACAAGTGCATTGAAATTATTATTTTGAACATTAGTCATATCATATGCCATATGGCACTGAACACCGGTTCTTATATACACGAATACTAAAGATGATATGTTAAACATGGATATGAGCAGAGGCCGATGGAGATGCGATTTGTTTTGCAAGCTGAATTTTTTATTGAAGATCTCTCGCACTCGTCTAGCTTCTATGTTTTCAAAATGATTTTCTCCAGATTGCATCTTCTCCACGTTGACTTCCTCACCCGACGCCGCGTGGACAGAACCTTCTAGAAGCGCCACGCCGGTCCAACGCGGCAAAGCTGCCGTCCGGCGACCAGAACAAGAAAAGAACCCATCAAATTCATAGGCTGCGACCACGCTCTAAGGATTCCCCACGGCACAGCTTCCATTCCATGGCTCAGGCTCCGGCTTCCTCCACCACGGCGGCGGCGTACGGCTGCGCGGCCTGCGGCGCGGACCTGAACCTGTCGGCGGCGCACCTGTACCCGGCGGGGGTGTACTTCGAGGCGGGGAACAAGGGCACGCTGTCCTTCAGCTGGGTGGACGAGTCGCGGCTACGGTTCGCGGCGGAGGACAAGATCCGGCCTTTCTTCGAGACGCTCGACTACTGGGGCATCCACCGGCGGCGCACCCGCATCAGCTGCGACGCCTGCGGCCGCCTCCTCGGCCATGTCTACGACGACGGGCCGCCCATCATGGACGGCACCGGGCAGTTCGGGATGGGGCCCAGCCAGGTCATCCCGCGCCGGCCAAGGTACCGCTTCAAGATCAAGGCCGTCTCCCCCACCACCGGCGCCGGCGGCGCTGCCGGTTCTGCCTCCGTCAACGCAGCGAACTGAAAGAGAGAGCGAGTCCACGCTGATAATATTAATGCTTCGGCTTGCTGAGTGTTTGTTCATAGGGATCCCTTGTTCATATTGTTGTACGATAATAAACGTGAATCGATGAGATTTGATGTGAATACTGTAAGATCGGATCAAACTCCGCTCTGGGACTTCTGATTAACCATGACTCGAACAATTTTCGATTTTGTGTGGAAAAAAATTATGCAAATCAGGCTGCGCTTCATCTTGATTTCTTGACCAGTCCGACCGCGCTTGCTAGATGCTAGCTCGCTCCTCTCAATCTAAGAAGGATACAGTAAAACAGCAGTCAAGTCGCCATATAGTGAGTCACCTAGCAGTAGTTGATGCCCCGGAACACATAAACGTCTCAGTTTATGCACCAGGGCGACTTGCACCCTGAAGCTCTGAGCATGAGGAAGGAGAGGGAACCACACACCATCGAGCAGAACATATCACTTTGGAGCAAGATGATACGTGTCATGACTCTGGGCTACGATCACATATGGAAACCCCTCCCACATCGATGCTGATGGTTAATCCTTGGTTCCCGGCGTCTCTCATGCCCACAAATTAAGTGCTTAAATTTTCGTCTCCCATGTAAAGGGAAACGGTGAAACATGGTACTCCTTCGGTCCTTCCACTTTACAAAACTATCTAGTGTGGCTATGGTGTTTGCTCTATGCTACTTTTATATCATGGTTGGAGTGGTTCGCTTGTAGCCTTGTATGGTATGACAAGATATAGTTTTAATGAGTTCTCAACCGTGCCCATGGGCAGAGACCATGTGGCCTTCATTCGGCCTTCAGGGGCACCTCTATTTTTTTCATGTGAAGTTACGCTCCTTTGTTATTATGAAACTTCAAGATCAAGGCCGTCTTCCCGACCACCGACCACCGGCGCCGGCGTCGCTGCTAGCTCTGCCTCCGTCACCGCGGCGGCAAACTGAAAGAGAGAGAGAGAGAGCTGAGCTCACGGTGATGTTGCTTCGGCTTCACGACTGTTTGTGCAAATTTTAGATGAAAAGTGTTTGATATTGCTTCGGTGTCAGTGACTGTCAGATTGGTTCGCTGACCGCTAACGATAATAAACTTGGATCGATGGATATATTGTAAGATTGGACCAAACTTCTCTTTGATAGTTCTTATTGATCTTGTTTCCTGCATGCTTCGTCTTAATGCCAACAGTTTTCAGGACTGTTGAGTCAGTTACATCAGCACTGTATCGCGCGGCTGAGGAAAATACGATGAACTTGATGGCTGGCACGTACACGATCTAGCAGGCGTCTCCAGCGGCGGTTATTGAAAAGCTGATCAACCGCTTACCAGTGTGGGAAGACATCAACATGTGATCGGACTGGACTAGAACCAGATACGTCTAGGTAAGCACGAAACAGGAACATCATTCCGTGGTGTACCTCTTCTTAGTAATGGCTTAGTCCAGATGTATATGCTCATTGTTCCGTATCTCACTCACGTACAACTTGGTTTCTTGATGCATCCTATTCCTACACTGCCATGTAATTCCACAACTGTTGTGAATCTCTCGATTTGTTCCTCTCACATAAATAAATAAATAAATAGAGAATTGCTGGTCTTTCTACGCTGAAGGTCATGTATTTATAATGGCTGTGATGTGTATATGAGTAGACCGACATAGAGTTTATCATCTCACCAACTATCTATCCATTTACTTTATTATGTGAATAAATCAACACAATACCCTGCGATAGTATGACAATGTCGCCAAACAAACAAGCGAGCATCTCTAACAGCTGTCTATTTTGAGACATCAGTTTTAGGCGACAACTGGTTTGCTGTTTTGTGGCACCAAAACATCGACAGCGCTTTACCAGCTGCCGCAAAACAGGGCATGCTGTCGCAAACTGCATCACCGTAGCAATGGCTATTTTGAATGTCAATCAAGTATTTCAGCATATTTTTTGAGGTGTTTTATGGTACCCTCGGATGAATAAGGGACATCCATTTTCGCCCATCCAAATGTTCATATGATTTCATACTAGTGCCAAAATAATGACTAGTATGATTCATACTAGTGCTGAAATCGTTAATGCGCCACAACGGGCCCAGCTCAATGTGGTGACCCAGCATACCATTACATGGTGTAGTATGCTATAGTCGTTGACATAGCACCAATGGATCACCGTCCACCAGTGTTACGTCATCAGAGTGGTACAACAGAAACATCGCAGGTCCAAGGCATGACTATAGATTACAAACAGAAGATCCAAAACAACAGAACTTTAGAACCTCCTCGAAACAATGAGGCAAGGCCCTAGTAAAAAAACATCAAATGGAAATCTCGGAGGAACTAACCTAAACTAAGCCTACTGCTAATACGGCTAGACTTGCAATTGCGCTATAGCAACGCCTACCGAGATAGGTTCTATGACTAGGAATCTATCCTATTTTACACTACGCCTTCATTTGTCCTCCGTCTTCCTTCAATTGCTTCAACTCGATGTTGTTGCCTTCTTTGGTATCTTGAGTTTATCCGTCTTCAGAGTCTTCATAGCCTAGAGTGCTGCCTTCTTGTGGTTCTTCATGTCTAGCAGGGGTTTAGGAGGCAAGGGTGAGTAACAGCGTTACCCAGCAAGTTCATTATGCAAGGTGGGAAGTTTGATGCATAAATACAGCCACAGACAATGGATTGTCGTAGGCTAATATAAGTTTTCGAAATCATTTCTTTAAAGGGTTGCTTTTATTCTGAAGACTATGCTCGTCAGGAGTCACAGGGCTAGGGCTTTGAGGAGCCTCCTTTCCTGCTGCGTTCGTCGTTCCGTCCTGGAACGTGGAGTAACATGTCACATTCATACACTCTGCAGAGGTGCGCTGCTTTACCCATAAGAGATCAAGACCTTGTTGCACAACCGGGCGTACTTTCCCGTCCACACTTCCTTGGTGTGGGGCCCAGTCAGTAATCCAAGCCAATCACTGCGCCTTTCCACCATCCCCGCACACCCCCCATTACTTCAGTCGCAGGCTAGAGGAAACCAGTCATCTCATGCCTGCTGACTATTTGGAAACCGCATCAAATCAGTCCTGAAGCCAACCTTCATAGATGCTAGAAGCCACAACCCGAAGGTGAGATTATTATCCGAGCCATCTCAAGCTCATGAGCGGATTTACCACCGCCTGGCTTGTACTATGCATCCGTTGGTGTACGAGAGGAAAAGGGTACAGCTGACTTCTCCGTCCCATTCCAAATCTTATGGTTGCGCGTAATATTCGGCGCAAGAATCACTGGCGACATTTGTTGTTAAGTCCTAGGTGATACTTTCCCGTGCAAATGGAACCTCCACCACAACATTCTTACCGTGGTCCCATCTGCCACCCATATGAGATTACCACCTCACTGGTGGATAACCGTAGTCATATTATTATAAAATAAGTTTTGCCCTTTTTGTGTGATATGCAATACTAACATTTTGAAAATAATTTCTTAACAAATACATCAAGAGGACATGAATAAAAGGGATGAACTTGCCTTTTTGACTGCAAGATTATGCATCCAGGGTCTTCGATATAATATAAACTCCGAGAAATCTGGAAACAACATCATTGGTCCGGTAAGGACTAATGTTTAAAGAAGCAGCATGATTAATGCATAAGTATGAGATGCATCGCAAAGTACCCCGTATCTCACTCTCGGAGATTGTGTGTTGTTTGAGTTGGGTGTTTTCATTTAGAGTTGTTTGGTCTTCAAGTTTACTTCAAAAGCAAGATGAGTTGTTTAACATTAATGTTCATGTTTCTTATTAAGCATAAGAGTAAAGTCAAACCACATATAAACACTCAATGGTTGCTTTAGGTTGTGTTCGTCTGATGTTGGTGGAGAGCATGTATGAACTTTGATTAAGTAGAGAGCTAGTGTTATATTACATGGTGACAAAAAGAATAACTTTTGAAGAACATAAGAATGTAAACAGTCGTTGGTATTATATGAAGTAGTTAAGGGAAAAGTTATATGATTATTCTTGTTTGTGTGTTTGACCCAAGACTTTGCATCTGAACAATGTTTTAATTTAAGTAAGCACTTACTAACTCAACTATCCTTAGTTTCTTGTGAATGAATGTCTTTGAATATAACAAGTTACATCCTAGTGTTATGAACTTTTAACTTGTTTCCTACTTAATTTTACTTAACCAATTAGAAGTAAACATAAGTTGAGTAACACATGGAGGAGATGCATATTTATACATAATGGAACTTAGTAGTTAAAATGTTATTTACTTTAAATGGTTGCCAAATAGTAGTAGAACAACTTTTGTAAGATCATAACTTCATTTTCAAAATTAGGAAAAATAAATCTTATTAATTATTATTTTAGAATAGAATATCATTTGGAAATAAATTTATTGAAATAAAATAATTCATATTGTAATAAGAACACATTACTAAAGTTAAAGTTATGCATGTGAGATAATTTAAATGAAGTTTTAAATGCATCCAAAATAGCATTTCAAATAACTTCATATTTAAAAGATTATGTGGTTTGTATTTCAATTTTTATTAGGTTTCAATTTATTCAAACACACATAATAATGATACAACAATATAGATTTTATTTTTCTGGTCATTTTGGTATAAAGATTATATTTTTCTGATTTAAAATGAATTTGTTATGTATTTTCAAATTTAAATTGATTTAAGTGAATTTCCGGAATTTAAAATGTAGTATTTATTATTTGTGGAATTATTTTTAGAAAATATTAAATATCTGACAATGGGTCCCGTATGTCATAGACAGATATAATTGGAATGAATTACTAGAAATCATTTAAATTAAGTTGCTGACGTCATATGACGTCAGCACTGCAGTTCATCTCCAATCGGAGATGAATTCGACGATTCAGTACGAATTTTGCTGAATTGTAGCATGCTTAGGATATCCCACACCAAGGTGAACCTATTGGTGGCGGCGCCGCTAGTAAGTGGTCACCGGAGAGCCTCCGGCGATGAGCGGGCGCGGCGGCCGGAAGTTGCTCACGGCGGCCGGAGCGTCCAGAGCAAGAGGAAGAGAAAGAAGAGGTCCCCGAGGACCGTACGCTCACCCTGAAGCTCGTGGAGGGGTCGGATAGGCGAGGCGAGGTCGGAGACGGCCGGAGTTTGAGGTCGACAGCGGCGGACCGAACGGAGGAAATCGGACGAATTCTTCGGGCTCCGGTCCTCTCTGCACGAACGGCTCGAGGAGGAGGTAGAGGAAGACGAGGCGAAGCTTCCTAGATGCACGGCACGGGAAGGGGTGGCCGGAATCATCGGGAAACGCCGGCACACGGCGGCGGCCGAGAGAGCTAGGGTTAGGGTTAGGAATTAGAGAGAGAGGAATGGAGAGAGAGAGGAAGAAGAGAGGCGCGAGTGAGAGGCGAAGATGGGAGAGATGCGGACGTCTCCCGGGTCCTTATCCTCGCGGGAGAGGGCGGCGGGAAGAAGAAGCACGACTTCGTCGCGGCGACGACACGGGCTTCTCTGCTTTCTGGCCGGAGGAAGGAGAAGGAAAACTTTTAAAGCCATTTTGCAGAAAACCCCCTGCGTTTCCAGAAAACTACAAGAACAACGTACAGAAACCCCTGTTTAAGGTTTTGGACCTGATTTAGATTCTGGAACTTACAGTTGAGTCCAGGAAACTTTATAATAGAGATAAAATGTTTATTTCCTTTATATAATTTTCATTGCTTGATATAATTTTATTGCTAGGTATATTTTGAATTATTTTATCCTTTTAATTTAGTTTGGACATATTTAGTTATTTTCCTTCCATTGAAATTTATAACTTACACTTGATTAAATTTTTAGGATGCATTAAGGAATATGAGAATATTTCCTATGCTATCATTTAATTTGGAATTTGTTGTTTCCAAATTATCAATTGATTTGAGATTTTGTTTTAAAGAATAAATGTGAACATGAATATTCCATTGTGTTATATTTTGTTGCTTCCACTAAATCATTTTTATGGTGCATTATAACCATGTGAAATTATTTCTATGGCCTTATTTATTTATTTATTTCTAATTTCTTTCCATCAACTTCTAAAATGATATAGGTTATGGATTTTAAAATATTGAAATATTGGAGTACACCAATTGGTTGTATGGGGATTTAAGTATTTCATACCACCCAAATTATGGTTTGATGGAAATAACAAAATGGTTCATTGTGATTCCTAAGAAGAGTATGCACAATGAGGGCATTAAGTTTCATGTTAAAGATGGAACATTGCCATTGTGACTTTGACATATGACACCTCATCTCTACATCATGTGGAAACATGAGTAGATGTCCCTAGAAGTACAAGGTATAGATAACCCGCCTAAGTTATGTCTTATGGTGATATGATAGCTGCAGTGTTAAGTGGAAAATCCTTCTTATTCATATGTATATGGCACTTCATTGTTTGTGCATACAAAAATGAGTTGTCAATAAGGTTGCAAAGCTTGTTATCAACCTACTTCTATATCACACTAACATTGTAATGTCATACCATTTCCTGAGAAATTAATAAAGATGGTTGAAGATGAAAGAGTTTCCAATTCTTCATGATAGATTGGCATAACACTTCTATGTCCATCAAATGAATGCTTCTCTATGTCTTCTTTTTGTATTTCTTCCCTTCTCGATATCTTCTCTTGTTGATGCCTTCGAGAAGATTGGGAGATAAGAATATATGATGTCTAGATCAAGTAAGAGGATCTGGTTTAAGGTTTAGGTAATTCAGTTTGGTCTCCAAGAATGTCATGGTTTCCATGTACTAGAAATATGTCTAGCAACATTGATTAGAATAGATGCTCAGAGAATACTAAGAATAGTTGGGTTAATCATTATCTCATAGAGTAATGGTTTGGTTTAACAAGTTTTATTTCTTTTGGAGTAACATTTTATCGTATATCTCTCTAACCCCAAAATAAGGTTTAATCCAAGATCATCTCGAAGTTTATAACGCTCAAGTTGATGATCTACTTCAGTTCCACCAACTCAAGTGAAACTTCAATCACTTAGTGTTTTAAAAATTAAATGCGCGAAAATTATCCGGATTTTCTTATGCATGAATGCAATGCACACTCCTGTGTCCACTCTATGTCTGGACCCTAAGTTCTGGGATGTTACACTCAAGATCTCACATAGCCCCGGCCCAAGACAAAATAACGATTCGATGTTCTCCTGAAGGAATAACGGAGGTTTGGCTGCTCTCATGATCGTTGGCCTGATGATCTCGTATATTCCCACTCCAGGTCTTTTCCATCGGTTGTGAGGCATCAGATCTACTCCCTCCGTTCTAAATTAATTGACTCAGATTTAGTATAAGTTGAACTAAATCTGACTCAATTAATTCGGAACGGAGGGAGTACGTTCGTTCGTCAACCGGTCAAGCCCTCGCTCATTATTTTTCCAGCGACTTATGGTCATGGACCTGATGGGCCTAATTTGCAACGCCATATCTGAGCCGTCCAATCAAACCATACTCGCCTCGTAGGATTATTGGATCAGACTGTAGGGGATAAGAATGAAGAACACACCGGATTGCAACTGCATAATATCACACCACAGAATAATCAATCTTGTTTTCCTCACTTCCTTCTACAGCAAAAACAGCCTATAGCCACAGTTTTTATGTCTTGTAGCTACGGTTTTATCCGTTTCTACGAGGTTTAGCGACGGTTCAACCATCCGTGTCATAGGCGTTGCCATAGCCCCCGTATCAAACACACAAAGACGGTTTTGATGACCGTGTCTACAACTAGAGACGATCAATAGACACGGTCGATCCGCCTCTACATAGTGAATATGAATTCGAACCAAATGCGCTTGACATGCCAAGAGTCGTCTCTAATTTTGATTTTGCCCGTCTCTAGTTTGAAATATGAAACTTGCTAATAAATATTTAGAGACGTCTATCATATTCATAGACACGGTCCTCTCGTGTCTAAGGTTAAACAATAGAGACATTGTTTTTATTTCCATAGACACGGTAGCATCTGTCTCTACTTTATCGTGCCATATATATTTTTATTTCTTGTAAACTGGCAGTGCATCATATCTAGACATAAAAAGTATCTATATTAATCTGTGAATGTTGATATACATCAGCAAGATCATATAGCACATATTTTGGAAGAAAAAGACAATTTCACTAATATTGTTCATCCAAAGCACAAATCAAATCTGTAAGGTACAATAAATAGTTTTCGTAAAAAAGGGAACATAACAAATGTAAATCTTGACTACCATATATTTCTAACATATGTCTATAATGTAAACTAGCATGAGTCGATTTCCAGGTACATATATTCTAATTTTGGCTTTCTTCAGGCGACTCTTCAGATGTTGAAGTATAATTGCTATGTGACAGTTGAACCCTCTTTCTGCCAACAACCTATCAATGAGAGCAAAAAAACATTTAGTTTCTGATTCATTGAATGTGTAAATAAAATAGGCATTTGCAAGTGCGTGCATCAAAATACTTCAATATGTACATACCAGCTGCCTTCTAAGGTGTGGTGGTAGGCGGGATAACAGGTCATCTTCTGGGTATTTCTCAGCAAGATAGGACAAGACAAATTTCATAAGATCATTTGAGTTACTAGAGCTAGTTCCAGATTCATCTCTTGACAAAGTGGAAAACCTCCCACCAAAATACATTGATGGGGTAATTGTTGGACCCATTCCACGGACACGGCCAGGGTGATCCTTTCCAAACACATCTGTCATGGCCTTCTCATAGTCTCGTTCAGTAAGCTCATGCCCATCCAATTTTTTCTCAGCCAATTTCATGTATACCTCATTCTACAAAAATCATAATTAGAGCGAAGTACAAACTATAAGGGAAAACAGTGAAAAGTTCATGTACAGGTTACTGGAAATAGTAGATAATAATGGGTAATTTCATGTACAGGTTCTTTAGAGGTCTATACTGCTGGAGCATTTTCTAAAATCTTGTATGAGACAAAGCAATGTTTGATTTGAACCGATAACACATCATTCAATCAACACAAAAGATACTAGGATATGCATATTAATTGATTTTTATTATGTATATCAAAAGTACATACAACAATTAACCAAATCTGGTGTTTGTGGAAGGGCAACCCAACAATAAACTATGCACAATGTTGTGAAGAGATATATACCATGTGAATTAGAATATAAGTTGCGAAGAACTCTACTGGATATAAGTTGCTAAACAGTGTTGTTGATGGTATTTCTATTAGGAAGTTACTGAACTAGAAAACAGAAGGTTCTGATAAGATGCCTTAACTCATGTTCTTATACTGCAGAGATTATACGTGTCATGCATCCATCTTTCCTATTTTCTATGAACAAAAAAAAACATGATCGGCATTAAACTTACCTAGATGGTGATGGTGCAGACCTAGATTCGGAGTTACACGTCCACTCTTGTACTACCAATTGTAACCAGATCTTCCTTGCTTTAATCAACTCAAACAGGGAACACCACCTACAGAAAAGCACTAAATTATGTGAACATGTTACTTCAAAAAATCAACTATAAGCTGTAAAGCGTAAGGTGAGACCTTGATGAAGAATAATCAGTTGTGAAACAACCTTTCTGTCTTGTCCACAGCCCTTGAAACTCTGAACCTACGAGAGAGAACAAGTATCAAACACTTGGTGACTACTACCAAATAAACTCATGCACAAATAATTAAACAACATACGAAGATGCAATCTGAAATCAATAACGACAAGGAACAAGCTATGCCAATCTTTACCTTCCGTTTCCTTCAACTTTGGAATTGGGATCCAACGATTGATCCAGGCCAGCAGCGATTGATCCGCCAGCTACAAGACCGGACTCAGGAAAAAAAATGCGGGCAGAGCCCAGTTCCTCATGGCCGATCTGCTAAAGAGGTTGAAGAGAAATATTTAGTTTCTTGGTCCCGGATATGGAAGCCAAATCACAGGTCCGTATGATTGACCAGACGGAGGCAGAAAAATTCGTTAGATCGAGGACCTCTACCCGTACTGCAGCGACCTGGTGGCGCTAAGACGCAAGGCCCTTGATGGGTGGCGGGGCAACGACGGCGGTGGTCCTTCGCTTCAAGGCCAAGGGGCTTGATTGGTGGCGGCGCAAGAGCGGTAGTGGCGAGAGAATAGGAAGAAGGTGCGGGAAGCTCTGGTACGTGGTGCTCATCTGCTCGGAATAAAAGACAACATCTTAACTGTACAAAACTTTACACGCCGTCGTTCCCGCGATTTTTTTTGTCTCGGATGTTCCCGGGATTTTTTACCGCGCGCCGCGCTAGAATTGATCAGTTTTGAGGGAGTCTAATTAAATAGACGAACATAGATACAGTTTATTGAGCCGTATCATCTTTTCGTAGTAATAGGATAAGTGGCGTTATGGTGGGGATTATCTTAACACGGGACCAGTTAGCCGTCTCTCCTAAAGCGTGTCTATATGCTAGTTTTGTTGTAGCTGCTACACGAATGATGATATCTTGATCCGTCAAAGTTCGTGTGTATCTTCTATGAGTAGTCTCAGTCTATGAAATAAACAGCTGTCCGAACTAGCCCCCGAGTAATTGATGCCCACATAAATGTCTCGGATTATGTATTGCGATGACTGAGACCATGAAGCTCCGAGCATCAGGAAGGAGAGGGAACCACGCACCATCGAGCAGAACATATCACATTGGAGCAAGAAGCTACGAGTCAAGACTGATCCGGACTACAATGGCAAATGGAAATCCCTGCTGCACTAATACTCATGGTTAATCCTTGGTTCCCAGCGTCTCTCATGCCCACAAGTTAAGTGTAAAATGTCCGTCTCCCATGCAAAGGGAAACGGTGAACATGGTATTCCTTCCACTTTACAAAACTATCAAGTGTGGGTATGGTGTTTGCTCTATGCTACTTTATATCATGCTTGGAGAGGTGCCCTTGTAGCCTTGTACGGTATGACAACATATAGTTTTAATGAATTCTCAACCGTGCCCCATGGGCAGAGATCATGTGGCCTTCAAGGGCACCTTTTGTTTTTCATGTGAAATTTCTGCTGCTTTGCTTATGAAGGTTCATTACTAGAACTGCAACTACGATCTTACAAAGCTTGCATACCATTGTGTCTCTATTGCTTGCAATGCATATTGTGAACATTGGTTGCTGCTGCCAGTGTTTCCCCTTTCTTGCAAAATGAGTGTGTGAAAGTTAGTAGTCAATTATTATCTTCTTTTTTTGCGCAAGGAGTCCAATGGTATCTAATTTTCTGCAGTTGCACTTGCATAAATAGTTGGATGTTTTTCATAAATAATCCACATGTCATTTCGTCAATACAATGTGTTTCCATATCTTTAATACCAAAGCCACCACTTCTCTTCTCTTGGAAACTCCGGACCAATGAGCCTCCCGCTCCACTAGCTTATTTTTTTCACAAACTCTCACACAATCGTTACAACATGGATACTCCCGTCACATCGGTATTTCCTTTGGTTTCACACCTCTAAATGTTTGCTATGCTTTCATTGGGTTGACAAGCAATAAAACAAGGGAATGAAAGTAAAATTGAAGGAAGCGGTCAACATGGTAAAAAAAATTGTGTAATAGAGAACTACTAATGATGATTTCTTACAAGGAGGAGACACCATTGTATCCTACTCAGTACGATTGTTCGTTAGAGAGAGGGTGATGTAGAGCGAAAAAGTCCATTCCGGCAACATGTAGAAGGAAGGCGAGCCGAAGAAACGGATGTGGCTAGATCAAGTCACAACTTACCTATACCAAAGACCTTCAACTCGGACCTGGTCAACTCGAAGGCGCCTCTTCGAGAAAAATGCAAATCAGAAGAGAAGATAGGAGGGGGCAAAGAGAAAGAAAATCAAAACCATGTTTTCCTTCTATTTCTCTTTATTTTTGAAACTCCACATGATTTCTTATTGGTATCTCTATATATATTGTTTGTGGTGGATTTGATTAATTACTTCATCTGCTTTAGAGGAGTTTGACAGATATTTTCTTTTCTTGCCAAGAAAAACTGTGATTTCACATAATGCGTACAGATTTGGTAGGCAGTATGTGGAATTGTGTTAAGGATTCTATCCATCCAGATACGTCTTACGCAACATGCTCCATCTAAGAAATAACTACCACAACTAAAAAACGAATTAACTAGTACAACACTATGTAGAAGTGAGTATCCATGCCAGATACTGTCATTGTGTCGTCTCGATACAATTCGGCATGTCACGTTTCGCCACACTGATGACAAGACAAAGACATTTCTCACCAAAAATATTGAAACTGTAGCATCACATATATGGGCCGGCGGGCCTGGCAGCCCATATATGCTATATCACCGGAGAAAGGGGGTCAGCAGCTCTGGGCCTCCAGTCCAGCATCCCTATGCTTCCAACCAGGTCGGACACCTTCCGGCATTCCACTTCCAGTCCAGTCCCCTCCCGTCGCCGCCGCCGCTCCGGCGGTAGGCGGCGACCGTCAGGCCTCAGCTCGCTGCCTCTAAACAAGGTTTGCCTCAAGTTTTTCAGTTCCAATCTTTCCCATGTATAGTATATGTATACAGATCGGTCGATTGAATCTCTAGTGTTTTCTGCCTTCACTGTCCAACCAATCAGTTCAAATATCTGTAGTCTGATGTTAAGTCGATTATTGTTGGTAAATTAGAGTTTTTTCATTGTATAATTTGTTGAAGAATGAAGATGACCTGAGACATTGGTTCTTTTTTTTTTTTGAACTTCTTCGTTATTTATGTGCCAAATTATATTCATGTATGTGGAAAGAGAAATATGACCAAGTGAAACGAAGTCATTATTATTCAAATCCTTATCAGTTCGATCACCCAGCAAAACACGCCGACCGGTCCTATATTCCAATGGAGGTACAGCACCCTCCCTTTATTACCCTAGCCAGACTTTACCATGTTCAGTATACATGATACTACATCATGCGCAATTGTATGCTCCGTTTGTAAATAGTAAAAGTTTGAGTCACATTTGTGGCCGTGTCTGGACAACGTAGATCTTTCCGTCCTTCACCACTCCCTCGATGTCCTGCGGAGACCCCCCATAGAGCTCCTCTATGTCATAACCAGCACGAGCGATGCTCGAGAGTATCGAGTTACGGAAACTGCAATCCATAACGAGTGGATCGGTTGTGTAGTCAAGAACCACCTGCTCTTCCTTGTCCATTGGCACACTGCAATTAGAAAAAATCCATTAGTTGAAACACACTCCTAGAAAACAAACATTTCAAGTGGATGAAATAGTTATGATCACCTATCGTAGAGTCCAGCCCCAGCATAGCCTTCCAAGTCCTCACCGTTCGAGTCGGAGCGGAAGATGATGGATTTTTTTATGAAGAGACCAATTGGTTTGCTTGGGTAACCCAATACCTAGTACAACATTGCATTGAACTCATGTGTATATTTAACACCTTCAGTTAGATATTATAAGGGTAAATTCTTGGAGTAAGAGTATAATCAATAGTTGTGTACGTACCTCGGGAGCGTCAAGATTATCCTTGCTGCATACAAAGCTCATAGCACGACCAGGATAGGCTCCCACAAGGGTCTCCCCAAGCCCTTTGACAACTTCGGTGTATATCTCCGAACGCTCTCCAGATGACGGGTTGGTGGTATGTATCACGAAGGCGTAGTCTGCACTCACAACTTGTTGCACCAGAACAGACATGGAAAGGTTGGCATGATCAAGCTTCACCTTGCGTGTGCTCACATATGCTCTTTCATTCCATTTCGAGGCCCACACCTGATGATAGTTATAGCATGTGTATATGCAATGTGGTTACAAGTTTCTGAATATTGTGTATATATAATGATCGATTCTGGCTAGAATGCCAGCATGTCACCTTTTTTATTGCCACTCATGCTTGTTCCCAACGCTGTTCTCCGTCGTTCCCAGGCCAGGGCATTCCAGAGCCTTGCATCTTCTCCTTGAGCTCATTCACCTTAAAGTAAAATCAATTCAATAATCATTCAAAAATTGAAGCGGTTCCAAGTAGGATTACGTATACAGAAGGTGATATTCTGTTACCAGATACGTAGGAGCTGTTAGGCTTAGCACAACATTTCGGATTTCGTTAAGAGCACCAAGTTCTCCTTCATTGAGCTTCTCCGTTAGGATCTTTACCGTTTGGGCTACTTCCTGTCAATTACTAAAGAATGATACTATAAATGTCTTCATGGATATTATCATGTCAAAATTTCAACTACATAGTTATGAGAAACCAATACTCTAAAATTCACGTGGCAGTTTTTGTTAATACACATCAGATCAGTTTCACCGAGAGAAACTTTCAGCAGCTGTACCAAAATTAAACTATATATATGGTAGAGAAAAGCAGTACATAATACTCTACTCAGAAAGTAGCTCCAAGAACTAAGAAGCATAGTCTAGGCGTCTAGCTAGTACGACACACTTGCAACAGTAATATTAATATCTATTGATGTGATCCCCACCTTGTTAATTTCATCCGATAAAACGGTTTCGAAGGTTCCAAATGGGAGTGCAACTGATGTTGGGACACTGACCCATGATGGCACCTTTCCATTGAGGTAAGCTATATTCCGAGATTTTGCTCCAACCTAATAATGGAAAAATATGTTTGAATAATACAAAAATGCATAATCCATTCTAACAGAATCTGTATATGCTAGTTTCGTGGCATGGTCATGTTCATGAGGTATAGATGCATAAATTTCAGTTGTAATATCAGAATGGCATATAAGTCTTGACCGTCTCATCAGAGAATTCTTCAGCCGATATTGCACATTTTCCAAGAAACTTCTTCTGTCACGGGCTGGGGGTGGATTGGACCGGAGGTTGTATTCGTGGGAGGCTGGAGGACGAGGGCGAAACTCTCGTCGACCTATGGTTGGGGAAGAGGTGAGGAGGAGGGCGCCGAGGCGCAGGTGCAGGAGGTGAGGAGATAGATTATTTTCTGCTTGCTCATTGATCGTACAAGGGTGGCTATAAGTAGCAGATTACAAAGACGTAACAGACTCCAACTCTAGTTGGGTGTTGGCAGGGTAACCTTACCCAGACTCTTTAGCCTAAATCTAAAAGGACTCTATAATTAAACAAACTAGGAAAGAACTAAGGTGGCACAGGGCCCTTGCGCCTATAGGTCTGGCCCCACATGACATCTCCCCCTCCATTCTGAAACAGCTCGTCCTCGAGCTGGAAACTTGGATAACGGTCGCGGAAGGCTGTGACATCTTCCCAAGAAGCAGCAGACGCAGGCTGTCCCTCCCATTGAATGAGCACCTGCTGTATACCGCGAGCAATACGAGCACGCAATGCCTGGACGGGAGTTGGATGTACTCGACCCTGAAACAGCGGAGGAAGCATCGGCGGACCTTCAGGAGGAGGACCATGGTATTTCTTCAGTACCCCGACATGGAAGACATTATGAATGCGGGCGCGAGGGGGTAATTCCAGACGGTAAGCAACCGTATCAATTTTAGCGAGGACCTTGAAAGGCCCATAGTATTTGGGTGCCAATTTGCCTTTTGAGCCTGCTCCGAGGAATGCCGCTGGGCGGTGCTGCAGACGGAGCCAAGCCCACTCCCCAACATCAAAGGAAAGAGCCCGATGCTTGTCATCATAGTAATGCTTGTACTGCTGCGCTGCTTGAAGGAGACGCTCGCGTACGTCTATTAAGAACTGGTCGCGGTCGATGATCTGCCGTTCTACTGCCTGATTGCGAATTTCGCCTGGCGTATAGTCCCGGAGAGACGGGGGATCCCGCCCATAGACCACCCTGAAAGGAGTGTCCTTCAACGCTGAATGATATGAAGTGTTGTAGCAGAACTCTGCCCACGGCAACCATTGGAGCCACTGGCGTGGGCGATCCCCAGTGATGCAACGAAGGTACATAGTGATGACGCGATTCACTGCCTCCGATTGACCATCAGACTGCGGATGGAAGGCAGAACTCATATGCAATCGTGTGCCCGCGGCTGCAAACAAAGCCTTCCAAAATCCCGAAGTGAACACCACATCTCTGTCTGAAACGATGGATGTTGGAAAACCATGAAGACGGACGATGTTGGAGAAGAAAGCCTTAGCAACGGACTCAGCAGTGTATGGATGCACTAGAGGAATAAAATGTGCATACTTGGAGAAACGATCCACCACTGTAAGGATAACACTTTTACCGCCCACCTTTGGTAATGCCTCAATGAAATCCATAGAGATGTCTTCCCAGACACGAGATGGTACTGTCAAAGGCTGTAACAGGCCAGCTGGATGCAGCTGCTCCGTCTTGTTGCATTGACAAACCATACAAGCACGAATATACTGCTGAAGCGCCGACCGTGCTTGAGGCAGATGGAAATCCCTGCGTAGACGATGCAATGACTTCTGTATGCCTTCATGGCCGTCATCGTGGGCCACAGCTAGGACCTCCGCTACCAGTGGTGACGAGGGCGGCACATAAGCCCGATGCTGAAAGGTAACAATGCCATCTACGAGAGCCCAAGGCTGCCCCAACTTGCCAGATTCCAGCTGTTCCCTGAATGTGACAAGCGCAGGGTCTGTGTGTGCGGCTTGACGGAGGGCGTCAAATAAATCAAAAGAAGTCCCGATGATGGTGCATGCGGTGCCTGTAGGAACATCACGGCGAGAGAGCGCGTCGGCGACGATGTTTTGGCGGCCTGGCTTGTATTCCACGGTGAAGTCAAAGCCCAAGAGCTTGCCCACCCAATGATGTTGCGGTATTGTGGCAAGGCGTTGGTCCAGCAGAAATTTGAGGCTGTAGTGGTCAGTTTTGACGACGAAGGCGCGCCCCCAGAGGTATGGCCGCCAGTGGCGCACGGCTTGAACAAGACCAATGAGCTCCCGCTCATAAGCGGCTAGAGAGGCATGTCGAGGAGCTATGGTTTTGCTGAAATAGGCAACTGGCCCTCCACCTTGATGCAGTACCGCACCGAAACCAGACCCAGATGCATCACATTCCACAATAAACGGAGCTGCAAAGTCAGGTAATTGGAGCACCGGTGCGGTGGTGAGTGCAGTCTTGAGAGCGTCGAACGCGTCGGCCGCCTCAGAGGTCCAGAGGAACCCACCTTTCTTGAGCAGCGCTGTGAGGGGTGCTGCAATGGTGCCAAAACCACGTATGAACTTCCGGTAGTAGCCTGCAAGACCCAAGAAACCACGCACATCACGGACAGTGCGCAGAACTGGCCAATCAACCACAGCGAGGACCTTATCGCTGTCCATGGCTACTCCTGCTGCAGAGATGACATGTCCGAGGTAAGCGATGGATTCCTCCCCAAATGAGCACTTGGAGCGCTTGAGGAAAAGCTGATGTGTGCGCATAGCCTCCAAGACGAGTTTGACATGACGAAGGTGATCCGACCAGGAAGAGCTGTATATCAAAATATCGTCAAAGAAAACCAGCACAAAGCGACGAAGGAAGGGACTGAGTACTTCGTTCATTAGTGCTTGGAATGTCGCTGGAGCATTGGTTAGACCAAATGCCATCACCACAAATTCGAAGAGACCCTCATGGGTGCGGAACGCCGTCTTGTGGATATCTTCAGGGGCCATCCGAACTTGGTGGTAGCCGGATCGGAGGTCCAGTTTTGTGAAAAAACGGGCGCCTTTCAGCTCATCCAGCAGCTCATCGACGACTGGAATAGGAAACTTGTCCTTGATGGTGACAAGGTTGAGTCCACGCTAGTCGATACAGAAACGCCAAGTACCATCATGCTTTTTTACGAGCAGGACGGGTGACGAAAATGCCGACGAACTACGGCGGATAAGGCCACGAGCCAGCATCTCAGCACATTGTCTCTCCAGTTCATCCTTTTGAATAGCCGGGTAGCGGTAAGGCCGTACGGCAACAGGCTGCGTCCCTGGAATAAGGTGAATATGATGGTCATGGGCGCGTGGCGGCGGCAGTCCCTGGGGCTCGGCGAAGACGTCTGTGAATGCAGCCAGGAGGCTGTCGAGTAAGTCCTTGCCGTCGCACACATGTAATTGGGAAGGCCGTGCTGGTGAGCCGAGTCCTGACCACTCCACGCGGTGATCCGTGTGCCAAAACGACATCCACTGGGAATTGAAATCCCACAGAATCGGCCCTAAGGTTTTGAGGAAGCACGTGCCGAGGACGATGTCAAATCCGCCCAACGGTATGGCGTGCAGATCGACAATGAAGCACTCCTTGTCAATCGTAATGGCAGCATGCTTGAGGAGTCCACGACAAGTAACCTTATCACCATTAGCGACCGTGACCTCGAGGCGGCGGTCAGAGGAGAAGGGCATGCCCACGACGGTGGCCAGCTCCTCATGGATGAAGTTATGAGTGCTACCGGAATCAAGCAAGGCGACGAGGTCACGATCCCCTACGCGAAGAGCGACCTGCATGGTGTCGCTGGTGGGAATCCCTGTGGCAGCCATAAGCGAGATGGTGGCCTCCTGGAAATCCGCTAATGGCTCTTCTTCTTCGTCATCGGCTGACTGGATGTAGAAAAGACGTTTGCAGCGATGACCTCGAACGAACTTCTCGTCACAGTTGAAACAAAGCCCTTTTGCGCGTCGGTCGTCCATCTCGGCCGGGGTAAGCCTTTTGAATACGAGCGCTGGCGTTGAGCTGGAGGACTCCGGCAATGCCACACCAGGGCTGGCCATGGGACGAATTTGGCGGCTCGGTCGAGCAGCAGCAGCCGTGGCTCCGGTGACAGTGTTGAGGTGCTCGAACGAAATTGCCAAGTCCATAGCCGCATCTAGAGTCGCAGGTTTCAGCATCTCAACCTGAGTTTTCATGGGTTCGCCTAAATTGTTGGTGAAGATATCACGCTCCTCGGCATCAGCAATTGGGTGCACACGAGAGAGGTTCTCGAGGAAGCGCTTGGAGTACTCCGCCACGGTGCCAGAGCGGCGTGTCGAGATCAGCTCGCCAAAGGGGTTGGCGCGTGACGGCGGTCCGAAGTGGTTAGAGATGAGTGTTTGAAACTCTCCCCAGGACGGCCGCTGGCCCAACTTTGCCTCGAGATGGCCGTACCATAAGGCTGCAACGTCGGTGAGGTGGTAGGAGGCGAGCCACGTCTTATCTGAATCCTGCGTCCGCTGGCCGAGGAAGAAGAGGTTGCAGCGTGTCAACCACGGCCGTGGATCGCTCGCCCCGTCAAAGAGAGGGAAGTCGATTTTGTAGAGTCGCGGAGCACGATCTGACGGATCCGACAGGGCGGCCCTGTCCCCGGCTCTGGATGTAGCCGCAGGTGGCTGCAGGAGCCCGAGGCCGCCAAGTTGAGGCGGGCCCTTCCCTTCAAGCCGGAGGAGGGCCAGATTCTGCGCGCGCTGTTGCTGCGACGTATCGTCGAGTTGGCCCTGGAGCTTTTGGAGCGCCGCGGCGATGGACTTGAGGGTGGCGCTGTCCTCAGCGCGTTCAGCCCTCGCAGTTTGATTTTCATCGGAGAGGCTGGTGAGAGTCGCGATCACGGCTTCATGGTCCTTGTGCTGTTTGGTAGCGAGTTCTTCTAGGGTTTGCGGAAGGGGCGGCGGAGTGGCCATGGCAGCCGCCGGGATCGAAGATGAATCTGATACCAAGTTGTCACGGGCTGGAGGTGGATTGGACCGGAGGTTGTATTCGTGGGAGGCTGGAGGACGAGGGCGAAACTCTCGTCGACCTATGGTTGGGGAAGAGGTGAGGAGGAGGGCGCCGAGGCGCAGGTGCAGGAGGTGAGGAGATAGATTATTTTCTGCTTGCTCATTGATCGTACAAGGGTGGCTATAAGTAGCAGATTACAAAGACGTAACAGACTCCAACTCTAGTTGGGTGTTGGCAGGGTAACCTTACCCAGACTCTTTAGCCTAAATCTAAAAGGACTCTATAATTAAACAAACTAGGAAAGAACTAAGGTGGCACAGGGCCCTTGCGCCTATAGGTCTGGCCCCACATGACAGCTTCTTTGCTAGTGAGAGAGATGGTGCTACTTGGCCATCTGGTGTATCGAGTGAACTTGAAACCAGAAGTTCGCTCGCTGGAATCACTCTATTAAATGTGCAGACAGGTAGATGTTAGTCCTATAAATGATTTTGTTCGGCGATGACTATGATGCAATGAACAAAATATTACCTGTAGCTTATATCTACAGAAGCTGGCTTTAGTGAAAGTACCTTGCCTTCATTTTGTCCAAGTTCAGATAAGATATTTGGGTCAAAGCATGTTGCAAACAATACCTTCAAAGGAAAGGGCAAAAAGCTATTTATTATCCAGCATATATGGTAGAGAGTAACACACAGACATTCGGAAGGGTTTTTTAAGTGAGAATACCTTGCTGTTCCTTGCTCGAACTGAGACATGGGACAGTACATCGGGCATATCTGGAGTTAGGACGGCAACAACACCATCAGGTATTTCTTCCTCCCCCTTGACACCTCTTACCACCAAAATGGTGGGCTTGTCGTAAGATTTGTGTTGAACAGTGAGCAACTGGTCGACAACAACCACATAGCCTGCCACTTCAACTGGGCTTATGATCTGCCAACTGTTAAAATAGGTGAGCTGTTAGTTAGAGAGTGAGATAAGCTCCAAAAACTGGTTAACGTCTTCAGAAGTACAGTAATGCAAAGACTATTGTAATGTAATAACAAAAACAAAACTTGTGTGTCTTATTACCTTCCTAGGTTTGCAACATTCCTAAGAACAGGATCGAGACGATTCAGGAGTAGGGACAGTGAAGCGGCTGATCCACTACGAATAATTTCCTCAGTAAATATGCTAACCTGTAGATATGGTATTTAATACAAGTATGCATATAGGAAAAAAAGTAAAATGATGTACAATTGACGGTAGCACATACTGTCCATTGTTCAATTCCAAGTAACGAGCCAAGGTATTCTGCTGAAGGCTGGAGAATATCATGGTATTCTTCTCCCTTGGTTGCAAGTGCGAGTCTTGTTCTGTCTAGAAATGCTTTTGCATACAGTGCCCACTGACTATCAGACCTCTTAGACATTTCAAGTGCATGGTTCCATCCCTTTAAGAAACAAATAAAAACACTGTCATGGGTAGGAAGACCCGGAAAGATAGTTGTTGATTTTGTACCATCAACCTTTGTTGTTCAGTTATATGGGAGCTATTTGACCATCTAATCAGTAAACTGTTTTCTTATTTGAATGCATTTTGCTCATCTTTTATTGCAAGTTAACAAAATACAAAACTAGTATTGTATCTTATATTGCAGTTGTTTGCTCAACTACATAGGTTACATAAATGAAAACTTTTGGACAACACAAGTTTGTATTTTTGGCATGATCGGGATGTGCCGAAGTTAGTACCTTTAAGCAGCATAGGAGGTTCTCGTTGTCGTCCGTGGACAAGGCAAGATTTTCAACAACTAGACTGATGAAGTACATGATTTTCTGGATAAAGAAAACTGACGATGAGATAGTAGCCACATGTCGAAGTTGCAAAACATGATCGTTGTAAATGAGAAGAAGAAGCACTGAGATATATTCCGTTATTTAACCTCAGGTGCTGCATTGTTCAGATTCTCATATGACCTTTCAATTGCTGTCCTAACAGTAGAATCAAGAGCGAGGTCAAGAAATATGAGGTCCTTCAAGCGTTCGCTCGAGCTAAAGAGTAAAGGGCGAAGTTCATCTCTCGCCTCCAGCAAACCCTGTAAGTTTGTAATTGATATTAGTAAAATGTGATTAGTGCGTGCATCATCTAATAGTACTGGTGTGCTACAAAAATGACTTCAAAACTTGTTATGTAAATATTTGATGTCCGAACGAGCTTTGAAACATAGTCTTACCTCAACTAGTGATTCCACTGATTTATCCTCGATGTGGTCAAGGACAAACTTAAGCAATTCCTATGAAAATAGTGAATATCATCACAAATAAGCCTTCGTGTGTTCTAGATAATAATGATATAAAGGGGAAATTTTAGCATAATTACATGAAATCCAGATGGTAATCCCTTCACTGGATTCACCTCAACACCGACCATGAAACCTTGACTCTGTAACAAGAAAATATTTGTGTAACTAACATGAGCATGGTTTCAATTGTTGCATTAGCTGATGGATCAGTACCTCTGACGTGTACCCTGTACAGGTTTCTATAGCTGATTCTAGATCAGCACCAGAGTGAACAGCCTGCGACAGCACAAGTACATATCATTAGAGTTGAGTAAAAATCAGGAAAATGGCATAGGTGGACAATGGAACAAATTTAACCTTCAGGCTTCTCATGTAGTTTGTCAAGTCACGGAGTAGACCCTCCTTTTGCTCACCTTTTAAATTTGGTTCTGAGTGAATAGGGTGGTCATAGCTTAATAGTCGTTCTTTCGTTATGCCATTTTTGTTTAAAGTATTCGAGTAAACTTTGATGTCAAGGCCATTGTTCATATAGTCCATCAGTGCCTGCAAAGACATGAAATATAGTTATATACACTAAAAGCTGGATTCCTTACAGTGCTAATTGATGATACAAACAAGCATGCATTACTTGGCAAATCACCACATCATCTGGGCTTGTGTTGTTGTGCAGTTTTTGATGCCATTCTTCCATCATTCCACCCATGCAGTCATTGTTTCTCTACAATGAAACAACTTCTGATGAACATCCCAACAAATAATATTCATGTAGTATCATATACTATTTCCTCAATGGATGGGGAATTTAATAGAAGTCGTCGAATAAACATACCTGTATTACTAAAATCTCATCACGAATACGTTGGCCGACATCCCCTTGACCTCCACGACCAACTGTGAACATAATCATTCTTAGCATCTCCCTGTACTGTGGGTACATCTTGTAGAGACTTTGAAGATTGTCTGTAAACCTATCTTGTGCTTGGCTGATCTCACTGCATAACTGTAGTTAATAAGCAATGAGGTATTTCTTTGGAGGGTTGAAAAAATGAAGAATGAAAAATTAACATACCGGGGCTTCACATTATAATTCTTGTTCCAAACAAGTTGCCTGGTAGCCATGAATCTCATCCAAACAAGTAGTCCAGCAAGGCCCAGTTGTCCGGCATCGTTTGCTTGTTCAACTAGATCGGCAGCTATATTGAATCTATTGGGGGGATAATTCCAGTTTATTGATCTACCAGAGAACTAGCCATGATACTATATTCAGCCTTTTACCTATGCATAAGAGATCTTTGCGCATCTTCCTCTAGATCGGCTATCGTTTCTAGCAAGGCTCTTGCAGTCCCTTTAATACTGTTACTTGTATCCTTGAGTTGTATCAGTGGAAAAAAAACATGAGATTTCGTGAGGACCTATGTAGGAAATTCTTGGCTAATATTGGGGAGAAACGAGATATGGTGAAAAGCTGAAACGTAAAGTTACCTCTGAGCTCTTGGCAGTTCTTCTGCTAAAATCAAGGTAAAAGTCAGAGTTACCATTTTTCATCCATGTTTGATTGGACCGGAGAACAAAGGGCATTCCCTTGTAGCTGTCCTCATCAAGCTCTATCTCCAGAACCTTGGTATGAAAGAAATTGAAAAATCAGTGCATATAGGGATCGTATAAACGAAGTGGAAACATGAAAAATACTACGCACCATGATGAGTTCATGTTTACCTGGTAATTCAAACCATCCAATTCAGCATCAGAGAATGGAGTCTCGCATGCCATTTCAAGCAGTGTTGAACCAGCAGGTACTATTCCTGGAGGAGGTGCCTGGAAAAGAATATATATCTCACATTTTAGTCTATTTATGATTCTTGAATTGATTTGGTAATAATTTTACCTTCCACTCTCCAGCCTTCTTTTCCAGTGCCCAGTGGAGGATAAGTGGCTCGACGTGATTCGTAGCCAAGTGCACTTTGATACCAGCTTGTACTTGTGACAACAATGCCTTTGATCAAGATAGATAATTTATATATCTATTTCGTGTAGTGAAATGAAGCTTGAAGCATAAGATTACAGTGCATATGTAAGTCTATTCAGAATATGATCTCTCTGAATTACTAACCAAAATATCCTTTTCTCCCAGTTTGAAGACCTTTTTGCAGAGGACCTGACAGCAATACTTTTCCTGTAAAGACTTGATGAAGAGATCAACAAATGTGGGACTGCTTGGAGTAGCTCCTGTCGCGTTATTTACATTCTCGTCGTTGGTGGATGCATTTTTACTGAGGAGCTGCATAAGATCTCTGTTTTTTCGCCCAATTCTCTCTGTTGTTGCAGAATTCTGCTGTCCGTGATGGTGGTGACCTGGTTGCCGCATCTGAACCTGGAAGTTTTGGCCGTTGTTTTTGAACCTGTTGGATGAGTGATGAGCTAGGTTGGATTATTTTTTAACAGAACTGCATGTACTGTACCACGATTTATTTTTGAATAATAGCACTGTACTGACCATTTGTTTTGCGCCTCGTCGACGACAACAAACTCAATCGACTCAAGACTTGGATCGTCTATCTCGATTTTCACTGTGGAGGTGGAACCGGACTGGGATGACAAGAAAAAGCGTATTCCTTGAGAATTTGCAGTTTGATAAATTTGAAAAGAGGTCAAACTTCATAACATTTGTGAAAGTATGTAAAAAAATCATAATCATCTATAACAAAAAATCAATATGAATAGAACAATCATGAAATATACTTTCATATTATATGTATTTGACGTTGAAGATGTTAGCAAGAGTGAGAGTAGTGCCGATGTACATTGGTCATTGGTAACTGCCAAAGGTGTGTGATGGATACATGTGCTAATCTTCAAAATAAAATGTCTTCTCGAAGGGTCAAAGGTGTATGAGACAATTATATTGGAAGTCATGATAATAGGGGAGAGGTGTAGTCTAATACTCTCTCTCTCTGTCCCGTATTATAAGCATATATGCACGGAGTAAATAGAACCACTGGAAATTAACTTCGTATGGAGATAGTAGACATACGGTTTTGAAGGGAGTCCTGAGCGCGGCGTCGTCGTTCGTCCTCGTGGTCCCCTCCGGCAGCCTCATCCCCGCCGGCGGCACCACCCACTCGCTCCTCCCCGGCTGCAGCGCGCCCCAGTGCAGCGCCAGGGGGTTGCCGGCGTTGGTCGCCACCAGCTTGATCTCCACCTTGGAGCTGACTGACGACGGTTTCACTTCCACCTCCAGATTATATGCAGTTTATCAGGCTTTACAGAAGGTACATTAGTACATAACCTTCCCGACCGTTTGATGTACACTACGTACCAACCTGGAGTTCAGAGTTGGAATCCAAGCCAAACCTCCCACCAGCATTCCGACGGCGCAGGCGCGTCCTCGAGACCCGCGGCGAGGACCTGATCATCGGCGCGCCGCCGACGTATGGTCTCCCGCCCGTAGCTGCTGCTGCCGCAGCGTAGGATGATACCCCGGCCATGTAGGTTTAATTCTCCGTCCGTCTTCTTGTGTTGATTATACCCATTAAGCAAGCAGCTGATGTGTATGTCAGTATCTGCACCAATCGAATTGCTTATTGGGTTCGCATCCAACTTTTATCCTAGCCTACTCATGTTTATCATGTCATGGGAGAGCAGAAAGAGGAGGAACAAGAAGATTCAAGCTAACAAGTAGCAAAAATGGTAGTATATACTAATACAAAATAAGGAAAGGCGAAGAGGAACTTGCGGGAAGAGAGAAATGGCGTTGGTGCGTGCATGCATGCAATATATAGCGCTCCCTCTATCCATGGCTAGATAAGTTTTGGACCGACCTAATTTTATGATGGATCTTATGTTTGGTCTTGTTTCTTTGTTGCTTCCCATTACCCCAAGGATGGCTCGGTAATTCAGACAAATGATTTTGGTGCAACAGCCTCCTTTTCTCTGTTTTTTCAATTACCCTGCGTTCTAGGATTAATCAAAATAGAATGTTATATAAAGTTTGAATAGATATATAGATAGACTATCAACATTTATATCATGAAACTAATGTTATTAGAATCATCATAAATGTATTTTTATATCATTTGTTAAAATTATAGTTGTTAATATTTTTATCTATAAATGTGGTCAAACTTTATAGAACTTGATTGTAACTTAAGATGTGGATATATTTATCAATATATGTGGTTAAAATTATAGTTGTTGATATTTTAGGCCCCATCATTGATACAAATACAAGTGAACATCAGAGATTAGAGTGTGGAATTGTCTCAAGATGTGGCTTGGTCTTCAAAGCATGCAACCCATAGTCTTGTTAGGTACTATCAAAGAACTAGCGAGTATCTTTCTAAATACTAAGCTCCCTAGGATTGGTTCTCTCCTTCTCCCACATGTCCACATCATGGTGGACCCCATAATTTTATTTATTTATTGTTCACAGTTGTAAATACAGTTTGACAAAAAATCTATTGGATACATACATATGTTTGTACTTACATGCTAATTTTTTTATAAAATAAAAAGGACTTCCATCTATAAAAAAAGAAAATTGTGGTTGTAACAAACAATAAAATCTTTCTAAATACTAAGCTCCCTAGGATTGTGTGTTCTCTCCTTGTCCCACATGTCCACATCATGGTGGACCCCATAATTTTATTTATTTATTGTTCACAGTTTTAAATACAGTTTAACAAAAAATCTATTGGATACATACATATGTTTATACTTACATGCTAATTTTTTTATAAAATAAAAAGGACTCTCATCTATAAAAGAAGAAAATTGTGTTTGTAACAAACAATAAAATAGCCCCATTTCACCCTAAAATTACTCTTTTTATGTAGATTAAAATACAAAAAAGGTTCTAGAGTGCTTTCTAAATACTAAGCTCCCTAGGATTGGTGGTCTCTCCTTCTCCCACATGTCCACATCATGGTGGACCCCATAATTTTATTTAGTTATTGTTCGCAGTTTTAAATAAAGTTTGACAAAAAATCTATTGGATACATACATAAATTTTTGATAAAATAAAAAGGACTCCCGTCTATAAAAAAAGAAAATTGTGATTGTAACAAACAATAAAATAGCTTCGTTTCACCCTAAATTACTTTTTTTGTGTAGATTAAAATACAAAAAAGGTTATATAGTGCATACAATTCATACACGTAGTTGTACGTTTTATTTCAAAAAATTGAAGTTTGAATAGTCGTTTCATTATTTTAACGAAGGAGATGTAGTGAGTTCAGAGCTGTTGGCTCTATCTGAGAACTCCCTATCTCTTATCTCTGAGAACTCCCTATCTCTTATCTCTACCGCCAGCGTCCACCATAGCGTTGCACATCCTATGTCACGCGACACCATTTCTCTCCCTCCGCCTCCCTCGAACCATATTCTAACGAAAATAGCCGTCTTTACGCAAAATTTGCTCATCTCTTTGCACACACCTCTGGTTCCGTCAAGCACCTGGGAGGCTGGGACTACAGGGCACCTCCATCCCTGATGTCGTGTCTCAAATCCATTGTTAACTTGCACGTCACCTGCGCTCCCCTCTGGTGGCCACCCAACATCGGTGAGCTGAAAGACTTCCTACAACACTTTGCACATGAACACCAATGTGGCTTCTCGCATCGGCAGCCGCTGTCACAGTTGTTGTTAGTAGAGCTCGACTCGGTGGTAGTGGCAGTTGCGGTTTCACAACGACAAATCGATGGTGCCTACGGGTGGAAGGTGGAAGGATGAGTAATATGCCTTGTTGTTGGATGATCTCACTTTTATTCACAAAATGAGCCAGATTATGTAACAAAATGCATGTGTTTTATTTTAGATGGTTGAATGCATACACTAAAAAAGGACCTATGTTTGTCTAGACTCAGTTGCAATCATTAGAGTGTAGGAAAGTCATGACCATGAACATGAAGGGGTACACAATTTAATTTTCATGACATTTCATAATCGTCGATGTATCATGATCGTCCAACTAAGTGTTGTGCCGTTTATGTACTTCTCTATGTTTAATTAATCGTGTTGTAAACTAGTGAGCCAGTGGTAATATTTTCTATTTCATTGGTACTGTTTTTATATATTTTTATATATGTTTCGCTATCTATCGTTGTTCGTATTAGGACGCGGCAAGGCGCGTCTTTTCCTTCTAGTTTGTTGTTGTTTTTGGTAGCTGCTAGCTCTACTAGTTTTTTTTGCATTGGGTATTCCACCACGTATGTCCGACTGTCAGGTTCCCAAGCCCAGCTGGAACTAACAATTGCCAGTCCGAACTCTTGCCCTCTGTTCATTACGCTACTACTATTGGTGGAGGGAGTGGGCATTCCCGATCGACGCAGTTATAAGAGAATGTGAATCCCTCCCAACTCCACCCTCGTGTCGCCTCCTCTGGCGGCTCGGGGGAAACCCTAGAGCCGCCGCCGCCGGGGCCTCCCCCGCCCCTCCCCCGCATCGCCGCCGCCGGAGGGGGCGCCGGCAAAGCCAGGCGCGCCCCGGGAAGGTGGCGGCGGGCGATCTTCGAGCTCCCACGCCGGTGGATTCGCGTGAAGACGGCGGCTGGAGCGGCGGATGCCATGGCGCGGGATGGCACGACGAGGCGGCGCGAGCTGGCGGCGCTGCGGTGGTCGCCGTCGTGCCTGACGCGGCGGGACGGATGGTGGGCGCTAGGTCTGGTCCGGGCCCCATCTGGGTCTGGTCCGGGCCGAGCGGGCCGGGCGTGGCCGCGAGGCGGGGGCCTCTGGACGCGGCGGCACGAGGGGACTGGAGCTAGGCCTGCGTTGAACGGATAGACGTCGCCTAGAGGGGGGGGTGAATAGGCGATTTAAAACTTTTTCCGATGAGCCGGAATATCTGGTCAAGAATGACCCGGAAATTCCGAGGAGGCGGAATATCCGGTCAAGAATGACCCGGAAATTCCGGTATGCTTGATAAAGGCGGAATAAAACTAGAGGTTTACTTTAACAAGCATACAACCTAGATATATATAAACTAGGCTCACCTATGTGCACCAACAACTTAAGCTAAGCAATACAAGTAACAAGATGATAGCAAGATATATGATTTCAAGCACGAAGGCTATCACAATGTAAAGTGCATAAGTAAAGAGCTCGGGTATAGAAATAACCGAGGCACGCGGAGACGAGGATGTATTCCCGAGTTCCACCCAAAGGTGTACGTCTCGTTTGGAGTGGTGTGCGCAACCACAACAGGTTAGCCGCAACGCCACAAAGGCTCACCTTCTTCTCCTGATGAACTCAACCACAAAAGGTTCGAGTTCACCTTCCACTATTGATCTCCTTTGGGGCGGAGATCGAATCCCGTACAACTCTTGAGGCACACACCCACAACTTAATTGGGGGCTCCCAAGTCTTTAGGCACACACCCACAACTTAATTGGGGGCTCTCAAGTGACCACAAAAGGTCTTGGCCATAAAAGGCCGGCCACAAAAGGCGTCTAGGGTCCAAAGACCCAAGAGTACCAAGCTCACAAGTAACACCACCACGAATCCTCGTGGAGGGCTCAAACCGATGCAAATGCAATGGCAAGAGCACACGAAGTGCTCAAGTCCTTCACTCTCAAATTCCAACACAACAACAAATGTTTATGGGGGAATAAGAGAGGAAGAACAAAGGAAACCACAAAGGAGTCAAATCCTTCACTCCCAAATCCCACCAAAAGCAACTAATGCTTATGGGGGGAGAAGAGAGGAAGAACAAAGAAGAAGAACCACAAAGGAACTCCAAGAACTAGACCCACTAAGTTCCCCTCACTTAGAGGAGAGATGGATTGGTAGGATTGTAGATCTAGATCTCCTCTCAACTTTCCCTAAAGAATATGGAAGATTCAATGGAGGGATTGAGAGGGAAGTGAGCTTTCCAAGGTCAACAATGGAGTAGGAGAGAGGGGAAAGTCGTGTTGCCTTGGATTAGCTGGGGAGGAAGAAGGGGAGGAGTATTTATACCCCTCCAGGAAATATAGCCGTTGGCTGTTTCGACACTCGGAAATTCCGGTATAAGTTAGACTCGGAAATTCCGGTCATCCGGAAATTCCGGTCTAGAGAGACCCGGAAATTCCGGTCACCCGGAAATTCCGGTCTAAGAGAGCTCGGAAATTCCGGCTGGAGTCAGAAGCAAAACCAAACTTTTCCTTAGCCATTTCTGGAGGACTTTTCTGGGGGCACTCGGAAATTCCGGTATATGGAAATTTCCGAGCACAATTTCCGACTGGAGTCAGAACCCTTTTTTCTCCTTTCCTTAGCCGTTTTCTTGGATGAGCTGGGGAACCGGAAATTCCGGTAGGGCGGAATATCCGGCCCCAATAATCCGAATCAGCAGAACACCGAAACGAAAACTGCTATAACTTTTGCAAATGAACTCCAAATGAGGTGAGACCAATTTTGTTGGAAAGATAGCGACGATGAGCACCCAACAAAATCACAATTTTGTTGGAAATATTGCATCCCATAAATAGAGTAAAATCTCCACACATGGCAAGGTGTGGGACTTTCCTCAAGGTAGAACCGGCAATATTTCCGCCACCGAAAACGCAACAAATTGTCCAAAGTAAAACCGATTTCGATGAACTAGAGCTTGACATGGAGATGAACCAAGCTCTAATTCCTCACCAACATAAAAGCCAAATAAGAACCAAGAAACATGATATGCCAAGTATGCAAAGGTTTGAGCTCTCCACAAGAATGCGATCAAGGTACTAACTTGAGAGCCCCTCTTGATAGTACGCCTATCTATCCTATAGCCCTATCAAGATCATACCTTTGCCTTGAGAATTCCACTTGAGTTAGATGAAGACTATCTTGATCTCTTCAAGTGGGTCATCTTTCTTGATTGCGCGTCCAAGCACTTGCTTGATGAAGACTTCTCCAAATACTCCCCCATGCTCACAATGGGAGAGTCTTGCTAAGCTTCGTCTTCATGTATCCATTGCAAGCACCAAGCATAGGATCTTTTTGAGAAATCTTCTCTTGGTCTTGCACAACTCATCTTTTCTTCACTAAGATGATGCCTTGAATTGTCAAGACATACTTGCAATAAGCTTCACTCAACACATGAGCTTCAAGAGTTCAACACATGAACTCCACAATTCCATGGACAAGATCTATAAGGATATCTCAATGCAAACATTAGTCCATAGAGATTGTCATTCAATTACCAAAACCACACATGAGGGAAAATGCTCTTTTATGCGTGCCTGTCGTGGTCTTCGGCGCTGGTGGAGTCGATCTGCTGCACTCCTCAGACCTAGGGTTCCTGGGCGGCTCCCGCGAGCCGCCGGGGCCCTCCCTCTGCCGAGGGGCGTGGCGGCGGCGTGGAGGCCTCCAGGTGGTGGGCGCGTCAATGGCGGCGGCGCTGCTCGGTGGCGGCGGGCGGTCTTTGGCGGCGCGGCGGCGGCGGCTACCTCGGGTGTAGGGGCGTGGGCGATAGGGCAGGCCAGAGGTGGCGGTGGAGAAGAGCGGGATGGCGCGGTTCTCCGGTAGGTGGTGCTGGCCACCGACGGCGGCGCCTCGGCCCAGATCTAGGCCCATTTGGGCCTGATCTGGGTGTGGCAGGGCCGTCTGTCCAGGTGGTTTCAGGGGCTCTCTTCGAGCCCACCCCTAGCCCCATGTGGCTGGGGTGCTAGATCCAGGCCACGGGCCTAGATCCGGCGACCACCTATCAATCTAGTTGTGAAACCTGGAAGTGACTTGCGGGAGGTGCCTGCTCGTCATATCCGGTGGTTTCAGAGCTAATTGGCTGACCTCAACTTCTCCGGTCCGATCCGGTAGTCGTGTTGCCCTAATCCTGTGCCTAGCGGGTTGGCTGGTGGCGGTGGATGGTGCGCGGCGGCGGCTGGGACCGCGACCCTTCGGGCGTCCTCCCCCCGTAGTCGCCGCATCGGTCCGGGTCTGGTGTGCGTCTCCTAGCGGCCGGGACGTACTCACGTGGTGAATGGTGGTGACGTGGTGGAGATTTTGCGTCGTGACGACCTACGGGCTGCAGCATGGCGGCGGGATTGGTACGGACCAGGTGGTCTGGACTGATCCAGCTACCGTGTCCGGTCGGCTCCGGTGGGGGGAGGTCCCTCCAGTGGGTTAACACGCGTTAGGTTTCCATCCCAGATCCATCGATCCCGTGTTGTGTGTGTCCCGATCCTTGGGGGGCATGCGCGGATGCCGGGGCGGCGGCCCCGGGTGGCGGGTCGCATGGGTTGCTCTCCGGCGAGCACCATGGTGACGGTGGTGGCTGTCTCGTTTGGTTGTGCGGACAACGGAGGTTGCAGCGGTGGGTGGCTCGGGCGCGGTGGTGCCTGGATCTGGATGGCCTTACGCGTGCGTCAGACGACCCTCTTTGTGTCACGGGGGAGGGACCGAGCGAAAGCTCTGTGCTTTGACACGGACGATGGTGACGCCCGCGGGTGCCGCTTTCCTCTTGAGGACACCGTCTAGGTGGTCTCCCCCGTATCAGAGTTCCGGGTGAAAATCCAAGTCCTTTGGACTCGGCGGCGGCGTCGTTGTACGTCGTCACCCTCTTGGGGGCGTCGTCGTGGAGCTTAGGGGAGTTAGGGCGTAGCGTAGAGCTAGTGAGCTTGTCCGGCTTCGTAGTCGTGGCTCGCTGTGACTACTGTAGCTCGGTTTCTTAGGATCTTCTTTGTAAGAGGGCTACCTCACTACCTTGTATCGTTCGGTCGGTCCTTGGGCGTTGTGCTGTCTGGTCCAGCAGCGGTCTCAAACGGTTTGGCTTTATTTATAAAGCGGGGCGAAAGCCTGATTCGAGAGAAGAGAATGTGAATATACCTGCAGTTACACGGCTGAAACAGAAAAGGATCAAACGACAGGAAGAGCATCAAGTTTGGCAACGGAATTTCAAGCAATACCGCGCACTCCTTGTTTGTTCGGCGAGCATAGCTACTGCATGACTTCAAAAAAAAGTTTGGTTGCTCACGCGTATTGACATGGGGAAGGTGAAAGAAATGGCAGAAGGTCTGCCCTCACAACATTGGCAAGTACTATCGGTTTATAAAAGGAGGCAGGCATGACAAGTCCATCTATTAGCCACTTTAGCAGAAACATAGTAGTAAGATGTTAGAGGAAACTGATATTGTAGCGTCTATCGTCCTAGGAAAAACCGGGTTGAGTTTCTTGTCATTTTTCTCCAATAGACGGGGCTTTCCAAAATGGCAAGACGCCGTTGGACACCCTCGCCTTCAGTCCTAGTGTGGTATTGGTGCTTCCTGGTGCGGCTAATTCAGATGGAGATGCGGAAGTAGGAATGCATGGCCTATCAGATTTTAAGGTCAGAGACGACCAGCTTCGTTGGATTAATTAGTTAACTGAATTAGGACTACATAGCGTTTGCACTTCTGATTCAGTACACAACATATTAGATCAGCAGTGGAGATTAAAACATACCTCTCTTCGAATGAAAGGGCGTGATGATCTAGATACTTGTTTTTAGAACAAAACCTAGCCAATGCACAGTTGGAGTACGTATTTTTCTATCTCATGTTATGATATGATCCTACTCCCCTTTCCACAATACGTGACGCGAAAATCTTCCTGCTCGATCACTCTGCCCAGCAGTGAACCTCTCTAATGTCACGGTAGTTCCGGCGGAGCTGGGTTACACACTTACACCGGACAGGGTACAAAAGAGCGTGAGGAACCGCAGGACCTCCAGACGTGGTGCAGGACCGGCCTCACCAACTCTGATCACAAGGAGATCTGTTCGGCATGTCCCCTGGTTTCTCTTGTCACCAAGCGTGGGTAGTGACACCTTGAAAAGTGCCTTCTCACCCGGCAGTACCTTGCACATTCGTTGATTTGTACTCCTAGTACATATGATAGTATACTACCTTACATGTCTGTTCTCAAAACAAGAATGGCCAAATTTCCATTATGACGTCGTCGTATCGTGCCATATGTACATGTAAATATGCGTACCTGCAGTTCCACGCTTGAAAGAAAACAAGCTAGGAATAAACGACAGGAAGAGATAAACAAGATTGTACTCCATAAGCTTCCCACAACACTGCACAAGTATTCATCCACAACAGCCAGCATCATCCCGATATGCAGTGCATCTTTTGACCATTCAGGAGCGACAACTAGCTCCTGCCCTCGCACAATTTTCGCAACACGAGCATCGACACCCCAATTCAGTCAGTGTACAATAATCAACACAGCGGCAGACGGAAATCAAAAACTATTTACCCTGATTTGTCCTGCACTCACTCAATTACATTTGACTGATCCTGTCATTTCTCATGTCATGTACCGCTCTTGTCCGCTGCATTTACCAAAACCGAAACCACAAGCGCGCCGCAGGTGTGCTAGTTCAATCCATAAAGCATACATGCATAATTTGAGGCTGGACAGCCACGCTCAGTGTACTATCTGATTGCTCCAAGCAGATTTGCTCCTCCAAGCTTAGCACCAGTTAAATCCTGTCACCACAAAAGACATAGTCATCTAAGGTACACCACATATTCAATCAAAACAGTTAACAGAAAACGGGACAACATACAGTTTCACGCAGATCAACTTCTCTCAGGTAGGCTCGCTGAAGGTTTGCGCCTTGCAAGTTTGCACGGGCCAACTTAGCGCCCTGCAAACCAGACTAGCTTAGCATGGCGGTAAGATCTGACATAATGACGGCAAGCATGTGAATCCACGTTATTGCAGTATAAAGAGGGATACTACATTTTAACTTGTGTTGCTGTCAGATGCATACAACGCATCAGATTAGCACATTAGATCCGAACCAGATAACCAACAGACTCTAGCCTGTGTGTTTTTCCTATAAATATTATTATTTGCTATCACAAGGTTAGTAAGTTTACCTTGAGATTGGCCCCTTCAAGGTTAGCTCCACTCAAATCGGAACCCGTAAGATTAGCACTCTGAAAATACATCGGAATTGAGAATAAGATACACAGGCACCCAAATGTAGAAGGATTTTTAATTGCTAAAAAAAACTTTATAGGAAAGCTTCTATGTGCAAGACCTGTTGCATGTATGCAGTAATACTTGCACAAGGGCTTCGACAAGAGATAGACAGGAAAGAATAATCAGTACTCAAACTTTGATGATTTTTTAGTTACTGAAAAAGGCTCCATGCGAGACGCTATATGCGAGACTCTAGAGAAGGACGACAACAGACCTACAGGACAAATACATAAATCATGTGTCCTGTATGCAGTTAATACTTTGGGCACGTGATGGGTTCTACTTACATAATCTGGATGCTACCCACATTGCAGGGGTGGAAAATAGATACTTAAGTGCCACTGGTAGCAGAACTAAAGTAACTGACATGTACTACAAAACAGTTATGCTTTGGATATGCTACTGCTCATTCTGACTGTTTGGTATTATTAGTGAACATCAACTTATTACGTCAGCAGACTTTCAGCAGCAAGGCATGAGACATGGAATGTTTCCACTAATCACAATAAATTGCAAACCTGTAAATGGGAGGAACGGAGATCAGTTTCAACGCAGCTACATCCTGTTAAGCATGCATCTGCAAAAGTAGCCTGATAACTTAATCACTTTGTTCATAGTTTTAAAAATCAGACTGACTTACAAGAATCTCTGCAAGTACATGATTACATCTACTTGTGCACACCAGAGGGGAAGTAGGGCAAATGATACTTTAACATACTTCAGTTGACAAAGATTTATACTCTAGTTAATCAGTGGTTCACAAAGGCAAGAAGAAACATGACAGGATTGAGATTCCTTCAGTAATACCATGAGTGTATAAACATAATTAGAAACACAAAATAAGCTGCAACCAGCTTAAACGTGATAGGGAGGCAAAGGATTGTATACCTTGTAGGTTTGCACTTTGAACGTTTGCTCTATCTAGCACAGCTTCTTGAAGATTTGCTCCAGTAAGCTCACACCTGTTATCATCCAACAAATGATCACTTGCAAATAATAGCATCGGCAAGGTAGAATCAGCTTAAAGGTTGAAGGGGTGGATAGTTAACCAGTTTCTTAGGCACCCATACAAAAAGAAGCAAAGTAAAGAAAATTAAATTTAGATACTATCTAGTTTAGCCTACCAAAACATCTTATAATTAGGAACGGAGGTAGTACGAGATAGACCAAAAGAAGCTGAATGGTGTATCTTCTTACTCATGTAAATTTGCCTGCTCAAATGAAGAACGTGCAGCTGCCACCAGCTGCAAGATCGCATTGTACTATTAATATACAGTGTTTTCAGACTCCATAGAAGAATTTCTTGGACAGTTCTTTATAGCAGCTGAAACTGAGTCGGAAAAAACTGACAATGCAGAATTTGGGTGAGAGTGGTATACCCTGAACTTTGCTTTGTGGAGATTGGCACACGAAAAATTGGTTCCCTCAATGCACGCATAGCTGAAGTCCACTTCTGATAAGTCCTGCAGACAGTGTATGCATTTAGAATGGTGCAGATAGTAAACTGAAGGGCAAAAACAGGCTACTCTTTGGCCTTTTCGTGTATGCAAAGATAAGCATACTAAAGTAGAGCAACTGCATCTGTAATCAGTAATGTTGAACAAGAAGCAGCGAGCTGAGTTCACTCTAAGACCTTACAAGCTTAGAGAGGTCGAGGCCAGAGAGATTGACGCCGCGGAACCTGATCTTATTCTGGGCCTGGATGCACTTGATCACGTCTCTGCGCGTCAGCTCGGCCTCCCCGGAGCCTGGACCGTCGGCCTTCTTGCAAGTCAGCCTCTCATTTATGTACTCCTCCAAGCCCTGCAAGACACATGACCTTGATATCATCCTTTGGGTGTGAGTGACTGAGTGTGGGGGGAGGCTGATCTGAAACGAATCATTTTAAGGTACTAGTAATGCAACTGAAGAAGGGTTTCGGGGTTGGATTACGAGCAGCTGGTAGTACTCGGCCTCTCGCAGGAGCTGCTCGTGGTCGGCGTCCGAGAGCGCGGGGATGGCGCCGTCGCGCAGCCAGTTGAGGACGTGCCGGAAGTGCTTGCCGTCCCTGTCGACGAACACCGCGCCCTGCACCCACCCACCAGTCATCCTCTGTCTCAGGCTACAGCTGCGGAAGAAAGACGGCGAGCATGGAGGGATGGGGAATGGTGCTGACCGTGGTGGGGAGGGTGTGTCGGCCGCTGAACATGGCGGCGAGCATGGAGCCGGGCTCCCGCTGCGTGAGCGTCTCCACGGTGGTCGCGTACTTCCTGCCCCCTGCGCCACACGCAAACACCGACCACGGTACAGAAGAATCAGCATGGAATTCGAAGGGGAGCTCTGAGGGGGGGCAGGCGGGGAAGGGACCGACCGATGTTGAGGAGGACCGGGGCGGCGGAGGAGGAGGACGGGGACTCCGGTGCCTGCATCGCCGCCGCGGCTGGCCTCGCCGGTTCTGGCTGCGGCTGAGGCTTTGGGGTAGGTGAGAACTGAGACGACGACGAACAAGAAAATGGATCTGGATTTTTTTTTCTTCGATCCACAGTCCGTACTTGCTGTTGCTTAGCCCACGCTTGAATTTTTCTCAAAATTTCGTCTCTCGGTCTCACGCTTACTTTTGGCCGAAGTCAAATATTTGAAACTCCCTCCCTCCATTCTTATAATTATAATATTTTTAAAACGTTTAAATTTAGACTACATACGGAATAAGATGAGTGAGCATACGAGTTAAATACGTCCAGATAAATATGAGTTTGAACAATCTAAAATACTTTATGTTTAGTAACGGAGGGAGTACCTACCAAAATGTTCGTCTTGTCGCAGTTAAAAGATTTGCGTTTCCACGGCACTAAAGTATATTCCTCCGGTGTAAACTAATTTTTTCGATAAAGGACGCTTTAATACTTAAAGTCCGGTGTAAACTAATGTGCGCGGGACAACTCCTTTCGGTCAAGGAAAAGAGTATACAACTATAGTTAGTTAGATCATGTATACAATGGTATATACTTATAAGGTTGTCATTTGTTACCATTACGCATGTCATATAGAGAAAACAGCGTACAATTGGTTGTCACTTAGTGTATTTTTTCTGTCATCACAGCAAATATTTCATAACTTCGTCTTATGAGCAGTATATCAGAAAGAAGATAGACATTGCACGTTCTACTGGAGTGATCTCCAAAGACCGTTGAATGATAGCTCTGATGGTTTACGAATGTTCTATGTACAAGGTTTTAACATCTTTGCAAGGTTTACACGGTAGCAGTTCAGGGCCACATTTGTAATGTGTATTCATCTCATCTTTGAGCATTGGAAATCTAATGTTGCAATGCTTGAGACCTATTTCAGCAACCTATGCCAAAATAGTACAACCTGGAACAAAAGAAAATAGATTCGGGGCAATATATTGAGTTTCATCTTAAACTAGCACCTGAGGATTCTATACCCTGAAAAGAATTCAGAGGAAACCCTTCATGTGTTTTCCATTTCCCTTCAACTGTAAAGGGAGGCAGTCTACCTTTTGCTGTCACTGTCGAATCAGTTACAACATGTTACTGTCAACATTTAAAATATGGTTTCTGGCTAATATTTCCTGCTCAATGTTCACATGATTCTTTTCCCTGAGTTAACTAGGAATAAGTAGTATAGTACATTTCTTGTGCTCTAGACGTGTAGAAAGACAGACGGTGGAAAAAAAAGGATCCATCTTTTCGTGACGCAAATATAATGCAGACTTCCCTACATGCAGTAGAAACAGCTACCAAAACGTAGGTGTCAATTCTTGCAGCCATCAGTTCACAAGGCCCCCTAACTAGCTGTTGGAAGCTTTCACTCGTCTAAGGGATACGTAGGCCAGCACCCGGTACCCGACGATCATCGCGACCAACGCTCCGACTTCTGTCACGCCGTTATCCAGTGGCACGGAGGTCATCAGGATGTCAGGCACGGGGTTGTACTGCACCTTCAGCAGCAGCCTGTAGGTATGGTAGTTGAAGGACAGGTAGCGGAGCCAGGATATGAACGGTGGAACTCTCTGAACATCAGAAGGGCAACAAGTCAATAACCCAAGTCATATGCTCGTCTTGGCAAGATTATAGATATATATGTTTGTGCAAAAAAGAGTGATAATTCAGTGTGCAAAAAAGAGTGATAACTCAGCTTCGTCCCTTCCATAATAATAATTCATTTTTGTACAAGTAGGTGCGAACAGCGCTCCCTCTCACCTTTACAAAGAACCCTCCTGCTAGCATGAATGTCATGACAGTGACTGAAGCTAGAGTTGTTGCCTTCTTGATATCCAGCAGGGTAGCTCCAATTGCTAGTCCTAGTCCCTGCATATAACTTCCTTCTTCAGTCATAGATTTGCATAAATGATAACAAGTGCCGTGTAGGTTAGGAAACATTTCCCTTGCTAATAAGCAACAGATGAGATGACAGGATGGACTAGAAAACGGCAGTGTGCATTGCTTATATTTATATCATCACTCTAGTTTTGACGGCCATACCTGAGCAGCAATGATGCTGAGAAAGACGGTCAACACGCTAAGAAAGAAAGTACTGGCACTTGCTTTGAGGCCTGCCATGAAGTAGACAATCACCATAAATACGACTGGGAGGGAAAGGTCTAGGGGCAGATCACTCGTCGTTCTGGCCAAGAAGTATGCGCTGAGCTTGTACATGTCTGCCGCACGCTCCTTGTTCAACATTGCCCTCTCTTGAGGGAACGTGAAGATGGCAGTAAACACAGGAAAGAAACCCCAAAACACAGCTATGAAAAACAGTAAGCCTGCCTGCATAGACGAGATGGCAGTGTTTTATCATTGATTAGTTGTAAGAGAACTGCATTGACCAATTAAACTACTCCCTCCGATCCACAAGAAGTGTCGCTAGTATAGGAATGAACTTGTTAATGGTATGTTGATTTCTCCCGACACTTTATATGGATCGGAGGGAGTATCAATTACATGTATTCAATAATTAGTTGTGAGCATATATACCTGATCTTGTAGACCTTTTGGTGTGGTGGGATCAGAGTGCCACCAGAGCAAGCCTAAGATAATCGACGTAGCAATGACCTGCGTGATTCTCATCCAGCTCAAATAATCATGCCGCCGTTCCTTCAGACCTCTACAGAAGAGGATGGAATATTGCTGGCACCAGCTTGTGCCCCACTCTCGCTTCGAAGATGTGATCGTTGCCTTCATATCGTCACTGACTGGAATTGACGAGAGAAGCCTCTTCTTCTCTTTATACGCCACTCGACTCTCATAGGCGTCGACAAGATACTGCATGAAACAGCAAACAAAATTGTCACACAAATTCATTCATTAAAAAATAAATCAAATGCCAGTCTTGTACTCATATATAACACCAGCACATTGCTCTTCACCTCATGAACATCTTGTGCTGATGGCCTGTAGTCAATCTTGGTATCAGTATTCTGAACATTCTGATTTTCCATGTGTACCTTGTCATCTAATTCAGAAGGAACAGAGACATCATTTGTGTTCCCATTTGCGAGATCCAACAGGAACTCTGCTGGATTCATTGCGATGAGTGGGCTGCAACCGATGGACTGAAAGTAGGGCATGACTTCGGACGTCTTCCCAAAGTAGAGCAAACTCCCTCTGCCCAGGAGGATAAGTTTATCAAACTTGTGGAATAACCTGCTGGATGGCTGGTGGATCGTCGTGATCACTGTCTTCCCAGTCTGCATCAAGTCAACAGAAACTAAATTTTAACTGAACTTCGATTTTATTGTCAGAATTAAAGTTGAACTGAACTGATGGACAGCTAATATGTAATTAACTACTCCCATGTTACCTCAGCTATGTCATGCAGAAGTTGAACAATCCTAAGAGCTGTAGTCGAGTCCAAGCCAGACGTCGGCTCGTCGAGGAAAAGCAAAGACGGGTTGATAATGATCTCGTTTCCGATGCATACTCTTTTCCTTTCGCCCCCCGAAACCCCGCGCACGAACGATCCTCCAATCATGGTGTCCTGGCACCTTGAAGCATGCTCGCATGATCAGTGAAGATAGTACATCGTAAGAGCAAGGTGGCATGCATAAATCGAGAAAATACGCGATATTTACCTCTCAAGGCCCAGTTCATATATGATGTCCATCGCCCGTTCTTTCTTCTGCTCCCTCGTCATTGTACTTGGGAGGCGGAGTAATGCCGCGTAAGTCAGCGTCTCCTTCACGGTGAGATGGGTAAAGAGGACATCGTCCTGAGTCACAAACCCAATCCTGCAAGCCAAGCATAAACAAATCCAATGGTGTGTCAAAAATAGCATGACAACTCGATCAACAGACACTGCAGCCTACTTGTAGCTTCATCAATCCTGATCCTACAACAAAGAGTGGACACACTAAGATACGTGTGGTGGGCCCAAGTCCACAACCGAAAACACCAGGAGGACTATGCAGCACTGCCCTGGCTCAGGAATTTCGTCGAACATGTTACGGACAGATGGATGTGGGTTAGGCACGCACCATTAGGGTGAGATAATGACGAAGGGGGCGCTAGCAAAGGAAGAATTAGGAGCATTATATAATGACGGTGGAAGGAGACGGCGAACTTTCTGTTGCCGGAGGGACTGATTGACTGATTCGCCGGAGTCTGAGCAGGGCGGCTACGACAGGCGACCGCAATTGGTTTCGCGCTAGCAGACCCAAACAAGGCCCAGCGAAGAAGGCCCCATGCCCTCATGGCCTCATCTGCTAATAGGGCCGCGCCAGTCTTATAGCTAGAAAAAATTGGTTCCTTCGTCAAAAAAAAATGTTCCACTCAAAATTCAAAAATGAAAGCTAGAAAAAACTTGACACTTGTTTTACAAAATTCAGAGTATGATCTGTTGGCCAATCGAACCAACAATGAAGGGAGAGCACAACATGCACAAGAGGATCCCACATCTCCTTACAAAAGAACGCCATCCCTAACTGCCCACAAACCACTCGTGTCATTTCCACGTTTACATAGTCCCAAGACGGCGCCTCCAAAGAGGATATGATGACATAACGTCGATGCTGCCCATTAGAAGGGAAATATGATTTTCACCTGAGCGGAACAAAGGGGGCGATAGATTGACCTTGATGCCACCTCCAAGGATGGGATCGGCTTATGAAGCCTCATCGTTGTTGTGACCTCCACCATTGGCAAAATATTTTCCCTCGGACCAAAAACCCCAACCCAACCACCCCCACCAGCCCCCAGGTGTCGAAGCTTTCATGAGAGAAGTGGAGCACAGAGATCTTAGATGCCACCTTTGTGGAAGGCGCCTTGGGCGAATGAGAAAGGGGGAGGGGTTAGGCTCGCTAGGGTTTGTCTCCGCCTGAGATGCCATAGAGCGGGGCGAGTGAGTCGTTTCTCGTATTTGGATTTTTGTGCAGGTAAGAAAGAACCGTAAAATACCAAAAGAAAATCCTCACTGAAGTTACCCCTAGTCATCAGGGATGCACTACACGCCCAAGTTCTCGTGCATGAATTGAATGTGCTACACGCTACTCCACCCGTCCGTAAGCTACAAGCAACACCTCATCAGTCATGGCGACAGCTACAGTTAAGCCACGCGACACGATTTAATTAGTGAAGTTTCGCGGGCCTATCTTCTTATTAATCCTGCTCTAGATTCCAAAAAGTAGTTAGTTTAGTGGTAACCTAACACATAGTACTACTATGCTAATGGCCAATGGGACGGGTACATGCATATGTATGCATGCATGCCTGGTCCACGCTAGCTAGGTACAGTCGCTAGGTTACCTGCGCTTGAGGGACTTGCCGAAGGGCTGGTCGTTGTAGGAGATGCAGCCGTCGACGGGCGTGGCGCCCCTGCCGCCGAGCATGCTGAGCAGCGTGGTCTTGCCGCTGCCGGAGGGGCCCATGAGCGCCAGCACCTCGCCGGGGCAGGCCGACCCCGATATCCCGCTCAGGATCTCCCTCGCCGCCACCTTGTACTTCACCTCCGAGAACTTGAGGTGCACGGGCAGGGTGGGCTCGGCCACCAGGCTCTTGCGCCTGGCCGGGGCGGCGGCCTCGAGGTCCACGTCGTCGTCGTCGCTGAAGGCGAAGGGCGCGAGCTCGCCGGAGTTGGTCCTGTCCTGGGGCGGCGGGGTGAAGCCGGTGAAGGTGAAGGAGAAGCCGAGGCTGGCGCTGGAGGCGCGGCTGAGCGCGGCGCCGCTGCTCACCAGGTCCTCCATGTCCAGCTTCAGCTGCGCGCTCCGGGACTTGCGGATGTGGCTGCGCCCCGCGTTGTTTCCCGTGGCGCCGGTGCCGCTGCCGCCGGAGGCCGAGCGCTTGCCGAAGCTGGACTTGCGGGAGAGGCTGACCATGTCGGCCGTGGACTCCGCAGACGCCGTCCGGCTCAGGGTCTGTGGCGCCGACGGGGGCAGCTGCTCCGACCTCGTCCGCGCTATCCTCGTCGTGCCCCCGCCGCCGGTGATGTCCATCATCGGCCGCTCCATCGTCGAGTCGTTCATGGAGGATCGGCACGTAAGTACGTACAGTAGGTGTAGCTTTTACACGTACGAGCTAGCCGTGGTGATATATACCAGACGCGCGGTGGCGAGGGACCATGCCGGTCGGAGCGCGACGGTGACGTGCTGGGCAGGGGCGTGCCAGCGGAGCGGCCGCGCATTAATGGCGCGCCGGCGGTGGAAAGTTGGGGTGTGGCTGGGCGCGGCCGGGCCGCCGCCCTCCACACACGCCTACTGTCACGACGCCGTATCTCCCAGGGCACCGCGAGCTGGAGCGGGGAGCGGCGCCAACGCGACGGGGATGAGCCATCACCCGTCGCCGTCGCCTTTCCCTCTCTGCATGCCCGGCCGATGGAGCTAAGCCAATCCTTCCTCGTGACTGCTTTTTTTGAACCATCGTCGTCGAGGTGGTTTAACCTACGTGGACGAACGCATGACGTGCCGGCTGACATCAGTAGCTTATTAAGCTAGCACACGCCCCTTTCTGCTTTCCATAATCACACGGCGTGATTGTTGATGTGAACCACTGAATGACAACTTGACAAGGCTGATTTTCCACACTCTCCTTACACACCTTTTTTTTGAAACATCTCCTTAATTACACACCTTACACGGACGGTGTAGGTGATTTATTTTTGCGAAACATGCATGATACATAACATACACTTGCATGATACATAATATACACTTATAGTACTCTATGAGCACCTTTAAAAGACTGAGCCGATAGATCTCAGATGTTGAGATTGACGAAATCGTCACAACCTATGGTTTAAACTCCGTTAGGTTGTGCGTCATGACTACTGATCTATCATCTCCCCGGCCGGCAGCTGGCCTATGAAGGTGAGTCACATTCACACTCAAATACATCGTACATTAGCCAACATATGGTACGAACTAACGAGACCCAGATGATGAGCCGATGGGCATGCTATATATTTGCGACTTGTGCCGACATGAGCGGTCTTTTCCGGCTTTTTCATTGATGAGCGCACGTACCTAGTACAGTACGTACGATCGGTGGTGAGCTCGAACGATCACCAACTGAAAATGAAGGTGCTGTCTCAACAGGAAAAACTGGTCTCTGGCTCGATCGTACTAAGCGAGGACTTGAGCTAGCACGGAACGACCAATTGGAAAATTAGGTTGGCATGCCGACAAGGGTGCACACGAAAATTTCCTCGCAAGTTAGTTATTGCGACGACTTGGAAGAGTATACTTGTCTCTTGTGTAACCTAATAAGCATGCAAGTGTACCATCTACCCTCTCTCTAGTTTTAAAAAATGAACTAACTTTTACAAAATAATATGTCATCACAAAAATTAGTTCAGTTTTTTTGAATTGAAGATGGTAGAGGGTCGGAAAGTTGGTTATGCTCCCGAGCTCTAGTGATCTCGCCCGAAATATAGATTAACAAGTTTCAGAAAATTCTGTAAAAAATCATGCATATTCTCAATGATATGCCCTCCAAACGTGTAAAATAGCAATCCAAAATACAGTACATTTTGACCTACACGAGAATGATAAAAGTTAGAATTATGAAACTACATATTGTGCACTATACACAGATCTACACATTTAGTATCATTTTTGTGTAGTTCAAATCGTAAAGTATTTTGCACGTTTCTAAGATATATCACTGAGAATATGCATGATTTCTTTTCAGACTTTTTAGAAACCTCCAAAAAAAAAAATTTGAAATGGGCGAGATCACTGGAGCACGGAAGGACCAAATCTCCACTCGTAGAGGGTACCCTAACAATGATCCACCTGCTTCTCTATGTTATATCCCATCTCTCTCGTTCTTAACTTCAGTACAGAAGAGAATCCCAAATTCTTCAAAGCAAACTCCAGTTTCTGATCCTCAAGCAAAACTGAGGTGCCACGGAAATGAACTTGCAACAGTTATTACGTTCAGCATACACATACAAGAACGAGTATGGTGACCTTCCCTTCGTAGAGGTATCAACCTTAGGAGAATCTCTGTCGTTGGTATTCCGGTCAAGGAGATGAAAGAATGGTCCAATACAAAAACTGAGTGGCATTAGAAATGGGCCGCTGTTGTTGTGTGGATGCTCACTTGCTGAAGAATCAAACATGAGAGGCAGTCCCAGTTCCTGTTTGGATGCGCCAGAACTTACTGTAGAATTGTAATATCTCTAAGTGTTCAAAGATTGTAAAAGTACTGTACATGTACACAAATGGATTCTCAAGTGTTCAAAAAGATTGTAAAAGTACTGTACACGTACACAGATGGATAGAAGAAACGGAATCAAATGCAATGCTAGTTCTACTATACGATGCATGGAAGAAAATACAGACAATGAAGATGTTGTTAACTTGTCAGCTCTAACCCGGCCTGCCGCCGTTGAGCACAGTTACTCTTTACAGTTTAAATTCTAAGACCCATATCACCCACATGAAGGGCAGGGCGAACAGTAAGCGGAAATACAACACAACACATAAAAGTAACGTTACACCTGTATCACTACCATGGCAGTACTGTGGTGGTTTCTGACAATTTTGGGTCAATGGCTTCAATTTCATTTACAGGAGTCCAGGACTCTCTCGCTTTGCCGCCGGTTAGTGCTCCATGTATTGACATGGCGGCGGGGTCACCTTCGTCCTCTCTCCTGCAGGAAAATGTGGAACCCCAAGATCAACATTTATGATGCTGGCGTGGGTATTGCCCATAAGACTATCATCACTTGTGTTGTAAGCCTATGGCTGATACTAAGGACGATAAGTTACGTAAAGGAGGTGATTTTAAGTGATTTCATTTGACCTATAAGTGTAAGATAAACCAACGAGGCTTCAGTCTCGTTTCTTTGTGATAATAAAGGGTGCTGTTTGAACAATGATGCATCATGCCCATCTCCTAGCCATGGTTCACCGATGGGCAAGGAGATGTATAGTGGAACTCACCATATGCTCCGCGAATCTCTACTTCACGCCATTCTTGAACAAGCGCACAGCAACAGCACATCACGTGCGAAAGGAAATCGTCACAGCACCCTCCCTGCCAGCAGCATAAGAAAATCAGAGCTTCAGGTGCTATACAAGGTTATGAGTTTACTAGTACATATGAACACTATGGCAGAAAAGTGTTTGGGATACTTTGTCAGCACTAGCACTGGACATAGACATATGCTATTTAAATTTCGCTATGATAATCTGCTTTGCAATTGGTTAAGTGTGTGTATAACATGGACAATCCCTGAGGTCAGGAAAACAATCAACTTCCTTAAAAAAAACAAGGAAAACAAACAATTTCCTTTACGAAAACAAGGAAAAAAACAGTTGGTAGCAAGCCGTATAAAATGCCGGGTACATTTACCGCAAGATTTAGCCTTTGACGAAGCTTTCTCCTTACACAGCAAGTGTAACAGCAACAGGACAGTATCAAGGAGTACGCCATAATATCATTGCAAGCTTCTGACGAAGCTGAGAACAGCAGAGTAACGGGCTTTCAGTTTTACAGGTTCACATAAGGGATGACTGCATTTTATTTAAAGCTAGACATGATGGGTACAACTACTGCCTTTGATGTAACAAAAGAATTTGATTCACAAGATGTCCAGTTCATCAGAAAATTTGGCAAAATACTGGGTTAAAACTATGCATGGGAATTTGCTACTCATCTGAGGAATTGGCAGTAAACCTATCAAACAAGAGGTAACAATGTATGTTTGGCATGAAGGAATTACTATAGAAGGAAAATTAATCTGCATGGTCGAGAAGAAGACTGTTTTAGAGAACATTCTTACACATGGGCCTGTTCTTGGCGACGGAAGCAATCCTTGAGAACGTCCCACAGGGGAAAAAGAAGGTCTTTAAACCTGTGTTACAACAAGATGACAAACAACAAGCATAATATGTAAGAGCGATAAACTGTGTGGTTACTGCTGGCTTAAAGAGCGAAAGGCTAGACAGAAGTGAACATATGTGCTTGAAATGGCATGTACAAAGCTACATCAAAACTATATGAACCATCAGTACAAACAGAAGTGAGCATAATTAGTAATTTTCCATCGCAAACTGAGAAGACAAATAGACATACACAAAGCTGGCTCTGAACAGCAACCAAGTAAATCCGCATGCCACTCATCACTGTGTGATCCTCCTGTGGTGGAGACCAGATCATGGTTGTAAGGAACAGGTGTAGAACTCCTGCGTTGAATGAAAACTATCAAATGTCTTATGGTATGGAAGTCCATTTTGTAGAGGTAAATGTAACTTCCTTGAGTTCAAAACATTAGCATCGGTACACATAAAAACCCAGTTCTCTTGCATTGGATCAGATAATCTGGCCTACCAGATTTAACTAAAATATAAAACAAGGCATACAAATTCATGGTTAATAAAAGTTTTTTTTGTTCTATCATCTATGAACTCACACCATCCATAAACAGGCACCAACAAAATATAGCTAAACTTACTAACCGCGGTGCATTGTAAGCGTCCTTTTGCTTCTTTGGAGAGTCATCATCATATGATTTTGCACTGTCCTCCTTAACCTTCGTGCAGTCTGAATTGCTTTTCTTGGTAACCTTTTCGGCTTTTTTGGTAACTTTTTCATCTGCACTTTCCTCCGGAATAGAACTCGCCATGGTTCTAGTCACCCCAAGCAGGTGATGGATGACCTCGCACTGGCCCATATCCATGTTGCTCTGTGATCTCTGAAGCTCCACCTGGAGCTTCTCGCTTTCCTTCCGAAGAGCCTCGTTGAATGGCAGGTTTGGGTAAGAGCAGGAGAGGGTCTTCTTGAGCACGATCGAAGGATTCGTGTCAGGATCGGGGTTTAACAGAGCGTCTTGGACCTCCTTGTCCTCCTCATCGAGAGAGTATTCACATTGGTCCCTTTCGATGTACTCGATTCGCTCCTGAGATATATAGAGATAGAATGTGATCAAGAATAGGCCACAAAGGCAAAGAGAATATGGGAAGAAGCGGCGAAAGAAGATAACAGCGGGCCTAAAATCCAGTGTTACATGTTTAGTGACTGCGCTCATGGTGTTGGAACTCAGACAGCCGACAGTTTGGCTGTCCTAGTAGCAATGTACAAGTTTTTGTCGGTGTAGATACACAATTGTAATGATGGGTCGCCAACAAAGTTGGGGGTTTTACCTCAAATGAGAGGACTAGAAAAATCTACAATTGAATCATTTTGTTTGTACCAACTTCTTAGACAGCCGACAGAGAACAGAACCGGTGTGAGCAGAGCCCACGAGAAAACCACCTATCCAATTCAGTTCAATTATGTTCTACCAAATCTCGAAAGGCAGAGATTCCATCAGAAGCAAAAAGAAATGCACATCAACTTGCTAGACAGTTGAATTACAGAAAGCAAGAAATACATGATAGCAGGCAGGAAAGCCACCAAACCTGAAAAGGCATAGATTCCACACACAGTTAGTAGCACCACATTTTAGAAGCAAAGAACATCATTTTTTTTCTGTAGACCAGTTCTACTCTGTTTTGGGGGCATAGTGGAATCATGAACGAAATTACTAAGAAATCAATCAACATCTCCTAAAAGCCTACCTAACCAACCTAGGTGTCTCTAAACATTGTGCAGCAGTCTGGAAGGATGGAATCAACGACAAATCGATGTATAGACATAAGAAGAATGCATATCCCTTCCAGCAGAATGGAATCATGAATGAATATACTAACGAATCAACATCTCTGAAAAGGCGTACCCAAATGCAGACTAGCGAGAGATACAGAAAATTCCTGATGCGGGAGGCGATGGATGGATCACTAGGAGTGAGTGGCATACCCTGACTCTGGCGTTGTCGACGAGTGTGATGAGCGGGACGAGGCGGAGGTAGTTGTCGATCTCGCTCTGGGCGGCGCGGAAGCGGTACACGATGTTCCAGCCCATGGCGAGGAGGTAGAGGTAGGAGCGGTCCTGGCAGGATGCGACGAGGAGGTACCCGCGGCGCAGCGCGTCCTCCAGCTGCTCCAGCGGCTCCCGCGTCTCCGGGTACCGCTTGAGCTCGGAGACCTTGAGGGTGTCGAGGAGGCCCCCGATGAGCTTGAGGTGCGTGGCGAAGCGGCGGCAGTTGCGCTTGTGCATCCGCGCCGTGGCGGCGGCCTTGACGATGAGCGCGATGAGGCGCACGGCGTCGAGGCCCGTGAGCTGGGCCACGTTGGCCACGTCCCCGAGGTTCTCCCAGGAGGACATTGTCGCTGTTGTGTGTGGTGTGGGGGGGCGGTCGGTCGGTGAGGTCCGTCCGGCGAGTCACTCGCCGGGTTTTGCTTGGGCGGGAGGAGCGGATCTGCGAGATCACTCACGCCGGCGGCATTCGCCTTGCACCGCCATGGCCGTTCCCCTTTCTTGGTTTCTTTGCTGCGAGTGAGGGGGGTAGAGGACGGAATCAAGATGAGGACATTCTTGGGAATGAATGAATCGCGTTAATCCGCGTCCTAATTTACCTTTCTTGCTCGTGCTCCTCCGCCGGTCCGCCCCCCTCCCGAGGAGAAGCGCCGCGCGACCTGGAGTGGTGAGAGCGGAGGCAATGGCTGCAAGTGGAGGAAGAGGGCGGCGTGGAGCGGATGAGGGGAAGTCCAGTCTGGGCAACCAACCGGCCGGCCGCTCTTCACTACTGGTGGCGACTTTACTCCACTTCGCTACTGGTTCTGGGTGACCGTGCGTGGGAGGTGACCACCCTACTTCCGGTGCTCACTGACGGCTGGGGTCGGCGGTGGAATTTAACAGGGGCGCCATGGCAGGCAGCCCGTGAGCAGAGCTAGCTAGTGGATAGTGGTTGGTGTCCCCTACGGCTACGGGTGGCGGTGGGGATCGCCTCCGTCGCACTGGCGGTTCTTTGTCCTCGGGTGCGGATGCGGTGGACGCCTACGTGCGCCAGCACCAGCACGCACTTGACGATGAAGTGTATGTATGTATGTATTCATACTGTGTGCGTATGGGCTACTCCTCGCTGGTGCACTTAGATGAAAATTTTAAAAAGTTCAAGAAAAAATCTAATCTTTTTTGGGCTCACACATGGTTTTCATATAAATTAGGACAAACAAACATATTTATAATGAGTACCATGAGTATTGTGTTTTTTTTGGCAAACCTAAGACCCAAGATGAGATTAACGTTACTAATTGATCATATTTTTCTAACTAGAAGTTTCGGATTTTTTGAATTAATATTTGTTGTTAAATATCTCGTGTGGTGGTACCCACATGCACCAACGAATTTTAGCACAAATCATACTCTATTTTGTCAAAACTGTAATACCCTTCAAAACAAAGTGTGTTATGTTCAGCAATAGCACACAGTTAAAACAATAAGATAATGTGTCATACATACATGAAATTTCTTAGAAAAAGGTTGTGGGATGTAAAAAAACCATCATATATCGTTTTTTTATGTGTAAAATTCACCAGAAATGAGTTTTATTTGGCAGAAGAGCACCTTTTGCGATAGTAAACTAAAATGCGAACTGGTTTTCAACCTTTTAGTTAGTAAATATTCAAATGGGGGTATTTCTTCCTTAACACATTATGGTCCATTGTGCACATTAAAAAACGTGTGTGATTGCCTTTTACATCTAACATTTTTTTACAAAAATTAAGTGTATTGTTGCCCTTATATCACACATCATTTTCTGTTCGTAAAAAACGATGGCAATGTGTCAATAATTGGTCTATTTTTTCGGCAAAAAGGTGTTTTTTTTGCCAAACTAACAAGATTGATGAAGTTATTTTTTAAATTATTTATAAAATACTTTATACCAACTTTTTGAAATAATACTAAATTAGTACTATAAATGTGTGATTGTTTACGCATATAAATTAAAAATCATTTCATTACACACAAGTATTTCTTACATTGGAGAAACACTAGTAGTCTTGAAAAGGTTAACCTTTTTTCGTAGGAATAATTATTTTGATCATGTTTTTATAAAATTCAAAGGAAATAAAAAAATCAGAAAATAAAATTCACAAAGGTTAGGTCAAATTTTCACAAAAAAGGTATTAGAACGTATTTTCATGGGCAATCCTCGAAGCTTCCTTGAAAGTTTCACCCCATTTAAACAACTTTATGCCGATTTGTTTTGTATAAATACTTCGAATTTGAACTTGAATTTCGAATTAGAACCATGGAGCCGAGGTTGTTGAAAGATTTGACCCCCTTTCACGAGGGAAGGAACGTGCGCGTCGTACCACCACCACCTCCTTCCCCAACTACTTCGCTCGCGCAGACTCGCCGTGGCGGCGCACCAACCCACAACTCCAAACCCCAAAGTTGACACCGTCTCTCCCCTCTCCGTCCTCCTCCTCCTCTCAGCTCAGCCAGCCATGGAGCGGCTCATCTCCAGGACCACGGCCTCCCCCAGGATCCACCTGCCCTGCAGATCCACCCTCCTCCCCGCCCGCCGCACCGCGGCTGCCGGAACCGGCGCCGCGCCTTCGACCCGGCTGCGCGCCCAGCCGCCACCTCGTCTCGCCGCCTCCGCCCCCGCCTCGCCGCTGCGGCATGCCGGTCTCTCGGCCGCGGCGCCCGCGGACGACGTGGCGCCGGCGGGGGCCGGCCCTCCGTGGAAGAGCCTGCTCCCCAAGGTGAGGCGGAATCTCAGAATTCAGTGTATTATTCACTTATTATCCATCACCGCAATGTTATAGCGTGTACGCCTAAAATTCTACCACAAACAGCCGCCTTGAAACCGCCCCTCACATCCTGACGGCTTGCTTGGACCCCTCTTAATTCTGCACATTAAGTATCTACCCGCGCGTACCAACCTAGCTTCCTCGAACCAACCTCGTATCATGGAGCGCGAACCATGGATTTGTAAGCGGCGCGCCTGGTGACCAAGCCAATGCACGAGAAAATGAACTTAACCCTGTTACATGAATTGGAGGGAATGGCCTTTTGCACTATGGTCTCGATCCATGCTTTGCGCTGTCCAGATGTGAATCATGTTTAAAAAAAAGGTGCTGCTGTACCAGAAGCAATAGGGATTAGCTTAAGTTAGCAACTAGTCATATATGTGTGTGAGACATGGATATGTCATGATGAAACAGAAAAAAAACATGTTCTAGAATCCTGTGGGTGAAGCTTACATTATCATGGTTCATGGGAACAGTGTCGCGGCACTCCAGTGAAGCTTATTGTTGGAAAGACTAGGCTACTTAGTCGGCATGTCTCGTTTCAGTTAGGATTACAGCTCCCACTGCTTGCTTAGGTGTGTGAGGATATCTTGGGACTCTTCTAGACTGACTTTAGATATTTATATTAAAAAATCTCTACTCCATGATTTATTAGCCAAATATACAAACCATGTGAACTATTGAATCTTTATGGAGTACAATAGTATAGGAGACTTCTTCTGAAATATATAATTAACCGTATAAAGTAGCTTACATAGGCTTCACATACCAATGCACACTAAAACACTTAGTAACCCCAAACACAATTGAAATCAGAAGATAACCACCTAACAAGGTTTGGCATATTATCAAGATGAGCCGACTCATTTTTCCTTCCCCAGCCAACTAATCCAGATTATTCAAGCTTCAGCCAACCTATGGCTAACTATGGCCTTCAACTATTCAAAATAAACTAGTAGCTGTTTCTTTTCCCTGTTTTTTCACACTACTTAGAATGGCTAGCTAGGAGCATGCAACAAAACATAGTAATTGTTTTATCTTAAAACTTAGATGCAGAGAAGTACACATGCTCTTGCATATTATTAGCAAAAACAGAGTACGTTCAGATGCATTTATGAAGAAGACCAGAGTTTCTAGAAATTCTGAATTTCTAGATGGCATTACATATACGTCTTCAGATTTGATATTTTGACAGATATATTTGTAATAGTACTGTCGTCTTGAATGATGATATGAATGTAAATTTGAATACCTGATTGTTCTTCTCTGCTTGCTTTCTGGTCCTGTCTACTGTCTTCATGCACAAGAATTATAGCAACTACTCTGTAGCTTATGCCATCATTTTATTAAAATTTCCCAGTGATCCAGTTCTGTTCTGATATACTTATTTAAATATACTTTCTGTTCCACAGGCTTCTACTGCTGCCCTTTTCCTACTTATGACACTTGCCACAAGTACCTTGCACTCCAGCGTTCCCCATCCTGCCTATGCATCGGTGCAACCAGCTATCAAATCTGGCGGATTCCTCTCACTAGAGTTACTAAGCAGTGGCTGGGCCGGTTTCTTCGCGGGCTGCTTACACACCTTATCTGGTCCCGACCATCTCGTCGCATTGGCGCCACTATCCATTGGTCGATCAACAATAGAGAGTGGACTAGTTGGAGCCCTTTGGGGCTGCGGCCATGATGCCGGACAGATCATGTTCGGCCTGCTCTTCTTGCTACTCAAGGACCGTCTGCACATTGAGGTCCTCCGCATATGGGGAACACGGGTTGTCGGCCTGACACTTCTCATGATCGGCGCGACGGGCATCAGGGAGGCTTCAGAGGTCCAGGAGTCGGGGCTGATCTTAGAGGGTGTGGACTGCACCACAAGCGGTGGTCCGCAGGCCCCCGCCGCTCCCAGGAAGAAGAAGGTGGGTTTCACAACGTTCGCCACGGGAGTCGTCCATGGCCTCCAGCCAGATGCCCTGCTGATGGTCCTGCCCGCGTTGGCCCTCCCTTCGCGCTTTGCCGGCGCAGCTTATCTTGGTATGTTCTTGGTCGGGACTGTGTTCTCGATGGGTAGCTACACGGCCTTTGTAGGTTCTTGTAGTGAGGCTCTGAAAGATAGGGTTCCAAAGATCACGGAGAAACTGACGTGGGCCGCATCCCTTGTGGCCGTGTGCATGGGGTTGGCTCTGCTTGTTGGGCAGTTCTTCGGGTTCACTCTCTACTGATTGTTGTAGTTTGTTGCTACTCGGCAGAACTGTTTTTGGTTCTTATTTTCTTATCCTTATACTGCTTGGTAAGTTGAGCTCGGATCAGTGATTGATGATTAATTAGATGGTTATATATTTCTGGCTCCAAATACATATGTTGTTATTATGTTTTTCCTTTTAGAATCAAATTCTGAGCTTTGTCAGTGTGCACAAGCTCATGTCAGTTTCTGCTGGCTCATGGGTGTAAAATTGTACAAGGAGAATTGTTAAAATATGGATAAAGTAACTTTCAATTGTTAAAATATGTCATTGCAGTGGTGTTTATTATATTGCAAACATGTGTAATAGGTACATTACACAATTTTGTCAGGAGCAAACTGTTTTTTGCGGTGTTGAATTGACCGTAAAGGCAGCCAACCCAACCACCCATGAAAGGGACAGTATCAGCCAGGGTCTGACTTGCACCGGATACATTTTGAGCCAAACTTCAGATAGTTATTTTGGGACGGAAAGAGTATTACTCGTTTAAAAAACAAAGCATTTGTGTGAGAATGTATTTCCGTAGTAGTACGGTGTACACTGCTACTGTGATAACTTTATAGAATTTCTGCTCAAATTGCGTGTGCTCTGTCAAACTATTTTACAAGTTTTCATAATTGATTTGCAAGTTTTTCATGCATGTAGTAGGGTGTACACTGCTACTGTGATAACTTGATAGAATTTCTGCTCAAACTGCGTCTGCTCTGTCAAACTATTTTACAAGTTTTCATAATTGATTTGCAAGTTTTTCATGCATGTTGGATGACCTGCGTTAACTTGTGGAAAAACATTCTGCCAATATCCTCCGTAGCTAAAAGAAGATTTTTCATATAGTATCTGTAATCAAGGAAAAAGATTCGGATCGTAAACTCTGAATAAACATTCTGTGCAAAGCTTGATAAGTTGATTTTTTTTAAAAAAATCCATATATATAAAAAGATGAGCAGCAAGCCGTCTCATTAAAAACCTTGCAGCCCCATAGGTAACCTGGTAAGAAAAAAAGTGCGTAAGAAACTTGTTGCCCCTGCGATTACAATTTGTGCTTGATAGTCTTGACTTAAAAGGAATATATTGTGGTGGGTTGTTGGTATATTTGGTGGCCGTAGGGAGATGGTGAAGGGGTGTTCCGTGGCACCCCTAGCTAGCTCTGCCTTTGCAATCACTGCCCTCACTTCAAATTATGTGGCTGTCAAACATAACTCCAAGGTGAAGAATATCATGTGGACTAAAACCCCTGAGGGTTTTTACAAGTTGAATGTTGATGATGTGTTTCATATGGATGGTACTGGTGTTGTTGGTGTTGTATTGCGAAATAAAAAGGGGGAAGCAATGACTGGTCTAGTTTGTCCGACGGACAATATTCTAAATGCTACAACTACGGAGTCTTTAGCATTACTCAAAGTACTAGATTTAATGGAACGTTTGGGGTGTGCTTCGATGATAGTGGAATCTGATTCTCTTGAGCTTGTTCAAGCATGTAAATGAGAGATTGAGGTATGGAGTCCATACACAGCTAATTGACATAATGTTTTGTGAAAGCTGGGTTGATGAAGGAGATTTCATTTGAGTATTGTCCAAGAGAAGCTAATATGGTGGCTCATAATTTAGCTCAATTTGTTTTCAGATCAAAAGATAGTTTAGTTTGGGATGGGGATCCTCCAGATTTTATTTTATCTGATGTAATAGCTGGTGTACCTATGTTGAATGTTTAAAGGCGGCAAGTTCTATACGTACTTTTTTTCTTATCAGGGTGCCTATAGGGTCTGAAAGGTTTTTAATAAGGCGACTTACTGACGTGTTTCAGTTTTAAAAATATATGTGCATGTCCTCCGTAACTAAAGAGAAAGTTTTCATGTCATCCGTAATCAATGGAAGGTTTCCATGCTGGCAAGATTCGGATCATTATAAATGTGGAAGCTAAGCGAAGCCTCGCACAGCATATATATCCTCATTGCTTGCGTTCGAGAAACAATCGCCATCTGCATCATCTTCGTCTTCCTCGCGCCGATCGACCAATGGTTCCTCCTTGGAGGCAGGGCGGGACGGCATGGAGGCGGAGGGATACGTCGAGGCTCATCGAGAACAAGGCCGCTCGCCAGGTGGCCTTCACCAAGCGCCGCTCTTCGCTCTTCGCCATGGCCGGCCACCTCTCGGCGCTCTGCGGCGCACACACCGCCATCGTCGTCTTCTCCGCCTCCGCTCGCGGCAACGCGTACGCCTTCGGCAGCCCGTCCGTGGACGACGTACTCCGACGCCATGTTGACGAAGATGGCGCCGCGGCTCCTGCCGTCGTCGTCGACGGCGCTGCCGCTCTGGAGGCGAGGCGGCGTGAGCTGGGCGACACCAGGATGCAGGTAGCGGCGGCAAAGACGCAGTTGAAGGCCGTGGAGGCGGCCGTGGAGTGGGCCATGGCGGCAATGCCGATAGCGGGGTGGTGGGAGGCTGACGTCAACGCGCTCGGGCCGGCGGACCTGCCGAAGTTTGAGACGGCGCTCCGGGAACTCAGGGACGCCGTCCTGCGCGGCGTCGACGCTCGCTCCCAAGAAGAATTAGCAAGTTTTGCTCGAGATTTATCATTTATGCTTGAAGAATAGGATAATAATCAATGATTACTTGATTAGAGGGTTAACCATCTGGTTCACAGTCAAGTTAGCGGTTACTTCATAAGTTTAGGGCCTTATGGAGAGAAGGGATAAATATCAGGTGGAACTAACTTTCAGTGAAAACCGTTGAAAACCAAGAAATATCATGTTTAATTTTCAAAATTTCTTAAATAAAAATGCATTATATTGTTGAGAAGGTAGACAGAAAGTGTAAATGGATCACCTTCAGGGATGTACATAGTGTCGAGATCTACAAGTGTAAATTAGTCATGCATGCTTCAGTCAATGTGATTATTCTGAACTTCACTCTCATTCGGACTGTTATGAATCTTCTGACAGAAGGCCGGCAATAGATTAAAAGCCGAGGAAGAGATCATAAAAAAGCTAGACTAAGCTAATAATGAAACCTGAGTATACACGTGAGTTATATTTTATAAGCAGCCAATCTACAAAGTTAACGAGCTTGCAACTCGCAGGAAATCATCTCAAGCACATAATCATGTTGTGGAAACATGAGGAAGTTTATGCGGCCCATCATTTTATTTTGTTTCTAGGCCTTGAGCTCCAAGCCCTGGATCTGCAGCTCCCGCCTCTGGGTCTTGTACTCTCCCCGAGCAGCGGCGGCGCACACCACCTGTTCGACAGAACGCAAGCGCCATCCATGGCGAGCGGGGTGGACCGCATCAGCGCTCTGCCGGAGGAACTCCTCCTCCACGTGCTCCACTCTCTGCCGTCTCAAGAGGTGGTCCGCACCTGCGTGCTCGCCCGGCGCTGGCGAGGCGTCTGGCGGTCCGTTCCCGCCCTCTGCTTCACCGGCGCCAAGGGGTGGGGCAGCCCGGACAGGTTCGCACAGTTCGTAGACCACATTCTCCACCTCGGGTGCGCCGCCGCACGCGCGCCTCTGGATTCCTGCGATTTCGACTTCGACGCCGACGGGTTCATGCGATTGCCCGCTCACGAGCAACAGGCGAGCAACTGGATCTGTGAAGCCGTGCCCCAGGTCCAGGCGCTCCGTATTTCGTGTTGTCGAGTTTGGGCAGGAACCCTCGCCGCTGTCGGACTCGCGTCTTGCTTCCCAGCACCTCACCAGATTAGAGCTTGTCGGTGTAGCTGTCAACAACACCATTGTGTTTTTTTTTTTGAAATTAAACAACACCATTGTTGATTTTTCAGCCTGACCAGTCTGCTTCTTTTCTCTTATTTTAGGCGTCTCCACATGTACCAGAAACCGAAGAAATATACAAACCATTGGGACAGTCGTCAGTTGCATCTGACTGTCTTAAGATGGTTGAAATCAAATGTGCAAATGTTGATATGAGGGTTCACAAAATCTTGAACGTACTGACTGCCTATGGCATACGCCTTGAGCAAATTAGTATTCAACATACTAGCAGAATTTCGGAATCTGGATGTGAGTTAAACTTTTGGCTCTCTTCATGCTACCTCTGTTTTCTTCCACTTGTTAACATGTTCACACATTGTAAACCAAGAAGTGAAGAAAATATCAAACTAGATAGGAAAATATAATGTTCGAAATTCATGCGTGCGGAGAAAGGCTGACTCCCCTGTTTAAGGAAAAGAGAGTGAAAAACATTTGCCTCCATTGTTCAAAAACATATACCATCAGTTTGGACTTTGAATTGAACTACGACTTATGCATGAATTAGTTAATAAAAGTTACACATTAAGCAGTTACCGAGTTGATTCTGTATTGGTATTGTATGGCGGCTTGCACCTCATTGACATTTGCAAATGAATGCCCCATTTTGTACTCTTTGGTAGAAAGCGTCCATATAGTTGAATGTTATAGTTTCGGTTCATTTTGATTGAGCTCGTCCTCATCCATATTCTGAACAAACTTGCATGTGATTGTATTGCTCGTCTCATAAGCTATTGTTTTGTCCATGTCATAACATATATTACATGTAAATGTTTTTTCTCAAATGCGAACTCCACTTGCCCTCTGTAATCGTTTGTGAATTCTCTTGTGTCCAATGTTGTATGTGAGATAACCGATATGATAGCCAAATATTCATCATTTAGTTTAGTAAAGCTAGTCCCAATATACAACGCTTGAATATAAAGATGTGTAATACAAGTTGAGCTCTGACTGAAAGCAAATATACATATTACGAACAAACCCACTGAAGATTCCAATTTGTCTGCACTTTGAACTGCGGTCGGTTCTCTCTGAATTGATTTTATGTTTTCCTTGTCTTTGCAGGTTTCAACTTTGTTTGTACTGGTTTCAGCTAAAACTGGAGGTATGGTGATCTGGACTACTAATTAGGTTTCTTCGATTTCTTAGCTGTCTTAAGAACTATGGTTATTACACATGTATGAATCAGCAAGCGATTTCATGTCTCTGGTTGCACTTTTGCAATACTCCTTTTTGAATATCTGGTGATATCTACTACATCAAGCGATTTCATGTCTCTGGTTGAATGTTTGCAACTCTTATTTTGAATATCTGGTGATATCTACGACATCATGCCAGGCCTACGAGAAGAAGTCAAATCGGCCATGGGCTCGGCAGCCAGATCCACGTGTTCAGCGAGCTGCTGGTCATTGTTCACAAGATCTCATGGGTCCGTAGCTGCTCGGCATCGCCCTTTCCCTCTGCTCTTCTGTACTCCATTCTTAATATGATGACAGCAAGACTGTTGATTGTCCTTGAAAAAAATCTTTGATTTCTTAGCTGTCTTTGGAAGCATTGTTATTACAGTTGTATGAATCTATCATTATTTTTTAACAATCAATTTCATGTCTCCGGTTGCACTTTTGCAATATTCTTTTTCAAATATCTGGTGACATCTACTACATGTTCACTCGCTCACTCTTCTGTTCTTAGTCAGAGCTATTTTCCTTCTGATAATCTCTCTTATGGTTTGTGTATATTTTCTTGTCTAGTTATAACTTCGCGTCCGGGCCTCCGACAAGTCAGCCATGGGCTTGGCAGCCAGATCCACTAGAAGGGAGGTACTCCCTCGTAGCAAGCTGTTGGTCATTGTTTGTGAGCCCTCATCGATCTGTAGCTGCTCACCATCATTCCGAAAGCCCTTTCCCTCTGTTAATTCTAAAATATGGTATAAATTATTTTGGGTTTGTAAACACTTAGTTGAGAAGATTATTCTGAGTTTCTTATCAATGTGACAAAGTTGTTATGCTATCATCCTCTGATGTAATGCCCCAATCTCAACAATAGGCTGTTGAAAATGATCTTTACCAGATGCCCATTATCACAAGAAAGGAGTTGAAAACTATTTTACGTTTGTGGTATTTCAGGTAAACAAGGTAGTAACCAAGAGGTCGTTTGTGATTAGCCATTAGGGATTGTACCAATTCAAATCAGCACAAACACTAGGTAAAAGAAACAAAATTGAAACATAAAGCACTATTGGTAACGACCACTGTGGTATGATAAACTGTCTACTTTCAACATGTCTCAAATATCCAAGGCATATAGGATAACTCGCTTTACACAGAGACACAATTAATTGTCCATAACACATCTCTGAAAAAGCAAAAACTCAATCATGAAGTTCATAAACACTAACTACTTTTTTTTGTTCTTTTTTATATTTTCAGTTTATATATTTTTTGTGTACTTCTAGCTGCATTCTCTGTATTTTTTTGTGTGTTTTGTACTTTTTTTGTATTTTTTCTTGAACAAATTGGATCATCGTGCCTCATCCAAGGTGAAGAGGTAAGATTGCCGTAACCAGCAAAAACTCGACATGCCGGATGCCGTTGTACTCTCTTGTGTATAGCCTCAAAAGGTATCGCTCCGGAGTAAACTTCTTGCTGTCTGCTGCCCAAATATGGGGCCGCTCCCATTGTTGTGAAGTCCTCCCAATGTCGGTGCTTGATAGCCTATGCTATCTGAAGTTGCCGACCTAGTAAGGAGAGCGTCGCCAGACATTCCTTGCATACTAGGATGGTACCTTGTCCTCTCAAGTCCAACAGATTGAAACTGAGATGCCAATGAATCAACGTTGGATGTCACAGAAGAACTTTGAGCAGAATGATTTGATCTCTGAAGCACCCAAATCTCCCATCTTGCACGCCTCCGAATTTTGTCACCCTTACAAAAGAAAAGAAAACAAAAAAGCTATGCATCTCAGTAAGAAGTGTGGAGTCACTGTTCGTATGAAAAACTACTTAAATAGCCAAGTAGTTGTATTCCGATCGGTCCATATATAGTATGTAAGAACAGTACAAAGCAAAACGGAGTTTGTAATATTATACATGTATCGCTCAGAAAGCAGCAAACTTCATTGTATCCATCTTATTTCATGAGATTTGTAACACTAAGGTACCATTGTTGTAGTGTCCAAGCTGACATGCCAAATGACACCTTAAATTGTGTCCATGGCAAAACAGGGGGTTAACTAGGGGTGATTTGGACGGGACTAAGAAGAATAGGCCTCTAATGATCAATGATTAACAATATTACTAGTTGTAATCAACATATTGGCCTCTAATGATAAACGATTAACAATATTACTAGTTGTAATCAAAACAGGGAGTTAAGCAAAGGAACTTTGCTAGTGAAGACACGGTGCTTCTTTCAGGTCTGAAGATATACAAAGGTAGCTTACTGAAATATGGGACCCTCTAGGGTGCCAAAAATGCTACGATCAATCACTTCAATATCTATTTCTTTGATTAACCATCATATTCTTCAAAACGATCCCCCAAATTATGCCTACTATTTGTTTATTATTATTTTACACTACCAATCCAAATATTTGTTATATACTCCCTCCGTTCCCATTTATAAGATGTTTTAGCTTTTTCGAAATGCACATATCTAGATAGTCCCTCCGTTCCACAATATAAGATGTTATAGCCTTTTTCCACATGCACATGTACAAACTAGTATCTAGACACATTTTAGTGTATGTGCACACTAATTTTAGTATGAATTTACACAACATGTACAACACCTACTATTGTGGAATGGAGGGAGTACGTTTCACCCACTGTGTCAAATTTGCTCGATTTGGTCCGTATATAGTCCACATTGAAAAATCCAAGACATCTTATAATTGTGAACAGAGGGAGTAACAGTTAGTCGAGACATTGGCTCTAATACCATGTCAAGCTTCATGCGTAGTGCAATCCACATATACTGTAACGAGTGAAACACTAGATCTATAGTAAAATTAATGGAGTGTTAGTCGGTGGAGGGTGGAGACAGGCAGCTACCCAGGCTAGCCGGGCTTGGCTCTGCCACCTGTTTAGTTGGCCGTTTACAATTTATTGCATTGTGCATGTGGCAAACAAGTGTGGGATTTTTTTAGCATGATAAATGAAGTCAAACATCGATTACCTGTACTTCCACCACAGAAGATAGCAGCATTGTATCCAAGATAAACTGTAAATTATTAGTCAGTGTTCTGACTTGCCCAATAAGATTTAAGAACATTTGGACCTGCACAAAACAATGTAGGTGAGACATCTACCTTTGTCGGAAAATAAGAGCAAGATAGAATTGAATATTCTGGGTAGAGTTGTCTTGCTTTGTTATGCTTCGCATTGACACCACATTTACTTGGCGAGTTGGCAGTAACCCTTCAATATAATATTAAGACATGCCGAGTACAAAATTTGAACGAACCCTTTCTTAGCTTTCCAATAAAAATGTGCAAGCAACTTTTAGAGTGGTCTTCTTATAGCAAGTGTCACATGTGGAGCTCCACAGGGGAAATGGAACTAGAGAACCCAGAAATAAACTTAATAGTCTTTTCTACATCGCGCATAACAATTACTACTAAGGATGCAAATTGGTGACCCTTAGGGTACCATCTGACCCACTTTAGTTCACTCCGAATGAACTAAATTTCCAAACATCAAATCGCTTTTGAAAAGTTAGTTCAAACTATAGAGGGTCACAACGTACCCCTAATGGAATGGAATATGAACCTCTAACAGCTACAGTCACATGATGATACAATGGGAACCACCCATCCCCACAAACCCAATTCAATTCTGACAGCCAAACGGACCCTAGAACCAACAATTATTCATTTTCATAGAGCAAATCCCTATTGTTCCCCACCAAGATCCTAAAACGACTAATAGTTTTGCCTTCTGAATGTAGAGAGTAAATTCAAAAGCAGGGCACAAGGACCAATGTTAAGAACTGATCTGCCAAAAGAAGATGAAAGAACGACAGAGGCAGAGTGCCTTCATTTGGATAACTAGAAGGACTTCCAGAAGCCCCATGAACAAGCATTGCAGCACACTGTGCACCAAGTTAACTGCATATACTGAGGCTTTTTATTTCATGTTACTTAGAAGTGCCGATGCTGCTTGCTGTGTACGCCCGATGTCTCATCAATAGCAAAATTACGCAGGATATAAATTGTCCTCTATGTTGATTTTTTTGTTAAATTTAATCTTACAACAGATAATATCATCCTTGCATATCTAAAGAGTATGTCTCTTCTCATAAAAAAACTTACACCGCTCAGGTTACAAAGGAAGAATATATTTTGGAAGCAACTTCAATCAAATATATCTAATCTAATATGTGCAGGAACCAAACTGAGTAGACTAAAATTTCACGCATTATGTAAGCCATTTTTTATCGTAAGTCATATCAACTCACCAGCACTGTGCATTCGATTCCATTTAACAGAAAACTGGCTATCCTAGAATTCAGTTTACATGCATCCAAAATGCTACGTATATGCTAACTGTTTGTCTCTCACTCTCTCCTCTTTGAGAATTTTTTGTAGTTGGTCGTTGAAACATTTCTAACAAGAGTGCTGAAACAAAGCAACACGTAGAAACTGCAAACTGACCTGGTTAAAGCTAGCAACCAAGGATACTGGCACCCAGCCCTGGTCATCCATATGTTGCCGCAGGTATATGTCCTTGCACAAATTTTCATCGCTGCAAAAATTAAACGAGCGGCTCAATAAAATGATCTTATGGTCACGAAGTGCTTTCCATAGATATACACAAAAAACCTACCTAAAATAATAGTCTATCTGCCACAGTAGCTTCCTCTGAAGTTGCTCTAGTGGAGAAATTAACATAGCTGGAGGAGTTGGCGGTGGAGGAGGCACAAAAGGAAGGGCTTGAATGCCATCCGAGTTGGGGACGGCAAAATAGTAAACATGAGGTGCCATCTCCGCTATTAAAAAAACAAAGCCAAGTTAAGGAGACATAACAATAGCACAATGCCCATCTCCGCTATTACAAAAACAAAGCCAAGTTAAGGAGACATAACAATAGCACAATGCCATGGTTTAACAGACAACATGCACGACATACCAGGGAAGGCCATCGGCGCCCCATAAGGTGGTGTTTGTGGGGTAGCAGAGCCAACAAATGGTGGTGGAGGAGGTGGTGCCACCATAGCAGCAACAGGAGCAGGAGGAGCCCTGACGTACGACGGCTGGTGCTGGTGCTGCTGGTGCCCTGGTCCATGCCCATCCCTGCTGTGGCCACCGCCACGCCGTTGCCCATCGAACCCGCCAAGGTGCTCGTGTCCATGCCGACCACCATTACCCCTTCTGTTCCCCCCAGCATAGCCGCCGTTTCGGCCATGGGGATGGGAACCGAAACGGCCGTTCAGATTATGATCACCACCACCGCCATTGCTCCGGGCGTTAGGCGAGTACATGTTCTCACCCCCACGGCCGTTCTGATTATGATCAGAACCACCGCCATTGCTCTGGGCGTTAGGCGAGTACATGTTCTCACCCCCACGGCCGTTCTGATTATGATCACCACCACCGCCATTGCTCTGGGCGTTAGGCGCATACATTGGGGATAGCTCTGGCACAGGGGCACGCGCAACCCGCCCATCGTCCCCTGCAGGCATCACCAGCCTGTCATCATCACCTGCAGGCGTCGGCAGTACCGGTGGAGTGCGCACCACCAGCGAGTCATCGTCATCACTAGGGTCTGAGCCGGAGTTTCCCCGAGAGCGGGGTGAGTTCACTGCCCCCATTGCACCGGAGTTGGCCGGAGAGACCGGTGCGACCACTGCCACCTGAGACCAAAAAAAAATACGCAACAGGAAAGCGCAATCTCGTCAGGAGGCAATCAGGCAAGGAAGAGGAACCAATCTGATCAAGCACCGTGACGGGATCGAAATCCCAGTATTAACTGAATCGTACTCACTACTAACTGAATCGAACACTGGGGCGAAAAAATCAAACTATAATCTACTAATTGAATCGAACACTGAAGTGAAATGGAGGAGCGAAGGAAACTCACGGTGACGGGGGGAGTGGGAGGATCGGCGGCGGGCTCAGGCGACGGGGTCCTGGGCGGCGGCGGCGCGGGAGGGAGCTGGCCGGGCAGCGCCGGCCAGGAGTCGGCGTCCATGATGGGGTTCCCGGGCGGCGCGAGGACCGGCGGCGGTGGCGGGCCGCTCTCCGGGCGCTTCCAGGCCATCCTGGCGGCGACGGGGCCGTGGGACGGTGGCGGCGGCGTGGCGACGGCCGCGCGAGGGTCGGCGGTGGAGGCCATGATCTCCGATCGGGCAGACGGGATGATGTAGGCGCGAGGGCGAGGGCGACGGGGGTGGCGGTGGAGTGATCGGTCAGTGGTGCGGCATGTGGCCGCGCGGGCCGGCGGGAGCGGGAAGGAGGAGGCGGCGGCGGCGGTGCGGCGCGCAGCTCTTCCCTTGGCCCTTGCCTCTTGCCCACGGGCGGGGTGCGGAGGAGGAGGAGGAGCGGATCGCCGGTGGGGCGGCGGGCGCGGCTCCGGGGCCGTCCGATCCGGATCGACGGCCGCGCTTGCTGGAGGCCTCGTGGGCCCCGCGCCGCACTAAAGCGGCTGGCGATGGCGTGGGCGGGCGGCGTGCGGGCCGTCCGATGGGGAGTGGACGGCCGTGATGTCGCGGCGGATCCACGTCGGAGGAAAGATGGATTTACAGGCGGCGGTTCTTGGGATTCGCAAATCCAGCGGCGTGTTTATCGCACCGCAAACGCCGCCATGTTTATCGCGTGTACGTTACTGTAGATCGCGTCAGTTTTTCAGTCGCCATTGATACACGTGATTCCACGGGAGGAGGATCGATACATATTAAAATTTGCTTATTTTCAAATTTTATTTGGTATAGTCTCTGCGTCCGAAAATGGATTGTTTGATTGTTCAGATTCGGACGAATATTTCCAGATAGAGTGAGTACAAAAAAACGACCAGAAGAAATGGTCACAAGAAAATCCGACTCTTCTGTTTTTTTCTTAATTAACCGCATGGTATTGGTGTCACAAGCTCGTTTCGAAGTGTCACGAGCTTCTGTTCTTGGGCCATACAGTACACATTTTCTGTACATGGGCCTATTTTCCCCTCGCCGTGAGACACGGCCCAGGTTCTGCAGATAGTTTGGTTTTCTGCGCTTGCATTGGTAGACGATCTTATATTCTAAAAAAAACAATGAACACGATCTTTAAAAAAAAAAAGCATATTTGGATTCCCAAACTAATCTAGTTGTTTGGTTGGGTGGTTATGTGTACACTGGGCGTAACACATGTGTCATAGTTTTCATACCCGTGAGTCACTGGCGGGTGGGGCGAGCTCATGCGTCCTCGCCCGCCCGACTTCGAGTCTCTGCACTTGCAGCCATGTGTGCTCTCCATGCGTGTGAACGGAAGCTTAGCCTAGTGGCTGGGGTGGGTTGATGCGTCCTTGCCCGCCTGAGTTGAAGTCTATGCACTCGCAGCCCGCTGTAGTGTGCATGTTTCTTCTTAATTCGATGCCGAGGGGCACCTCCCCTCCGGTATAGTTTTTTAGTCTCGACGCGCACAATTTAGATGTGAGCTTCGCCCCACAGTGAAACCGCTTTAGCACAATGAACAGTGAAGTATCCACTTCTGTCCATCCATTGCAAATACGCGGTAGGAAAGCCATACGTGACGCGCTCATGCGTGGACATCCCCACGAGGCCAAAACCATGCTATGCAAAGCGAGCTGCCACATATTTAGTGGTGCTTTCTTCCTAAGAACCTTGTCGGTATATTTGAAGGGCCTTGACATTTCTCACCTCGGTATCTCGATAATCATGGGGTTATACTTGTCGTGGCGCAACCAAGACCCCTCTCGGGGCAATGGAGGCAAATTGATCAAGAAGGCGAGGGGCGCCTCGGAGAACTTCATGCAGTTTTGTCCATTTAATGGTCGCCACGACGTGTGACATCCATAGACACCGAAACCAAAGTCCTGGATCCCACACTGTCATGCAAGCAAGCACGTGGTTGTCTCCGCTGGGCCACTAAGCCCCAGAGGAGAATGGAGAAGCGTGAAAATGGAGGAGTCTCACGACCACCATGACGACAATGGCGGGGGTGGCCAAGCGGGACGCCCCAAGGGCTTTGACAGCGAGAGGGCGTTTTTTGTTCCCTCCATAACCAGATTGTTCATATGAAACAACATCACTAAAAATGTGGATTACAAATGTACAATTGAATGAATCCAAACCCAATCAGCTAAGAGATCATGCAAGTGAGTGATCAACGACTCGATCGAGGGAGGAGCGTGAAAGAATAGCAGAAGAAGCAACAATGCATGTACCACTACCCGGAACCAATGAATTCGCTAGTGGTCGAACTGCTGCCAGATTTTGTAGGTCTGCCCGAACGTCCATCCAGCAGGGATGGCGTTCTCTACGACGATGGTCTGCCCGCCGGTGGAGGTGATGGTGAAGGAGAGCCCCTGGCCGGCTAGCCCCGCCAGGCTCTGCCAGTTGGCGCCCCAGTTCCTGGTCATCGGGGTCCACTCCGTGTTGGTGCCCTTCACCGACATGCTCTTGATGGAGCCGCTCCCGGCCATGTTGGTGATCAACACGAGCTGGAAGTAGTTGAAGCCGGCGATGGTGAACCGCAGCCCGCCGTCCTTCCAGCACTTGACCCTGTAGAAATTCCACGTAGAGTGTAGAGATCGATCAGGTGAGATGATGCATGGTGTCATGTCAGGTCAGACGACGATTGTTGCTTGGTAAATGCAGTGGCGGAGCTTGAACAAAAACCAAGGGGGGGCGAAGCGCAGTACAACCGTAAATGCATGGTGGATGGAGCTTACTGCTGGTAGACGATGGGGATGATGCCGGCTCTGTAGATGCCGATCTTGAGCCACTCCGGCTGCGACATGTCGAAGTGGGCGCGGGGAGGGTTGCACCACCCGCCGTTGTCGTTGGGGAGGTCGTAGTTGGGAGGGCAGAGGTTGGTGGCGGAGACGGTGATGGCCTTGCCGGGATTACTGCACATGCCGGACTTGCTCGAGTCGCAGATGATGAGGTAGCACTGCCCGCAGGAGGCGCCGTCGTTGAACAGCACCGAGCTCAGCGCCGCGTTGCTCAGCCCGTACCCCTGGTCGTACAGGTTCCCGTACCCGCAGGCACCACCTACATGCATGCATATGCAGCAGCACAACATGGATCAGATAAGCAGCTGCATGTCACGTCTGCATGGACAAATGACTCTCTACACCCTGCATATGGATCCATGCATGCAGGGGTTTAGAAACATATGAAAATTTCTAGCACGGATCTTGAATCACCAAAACAGTGGTTGAAACATGCGGTATATACAAAACCTTGGTTCTGTCCGCATACCTATATATATAGATTAGTATATCGTCATGCATGTTTCAGTTCAGGCAGCTTGCTTACCCATTGTGCCAGAGCCGTCGCTGCCGCCGTAGAACGTCGCCGTGCCCTCAAGCCAGTCCGACCTCGCCGGCGCCAGGCATATTGCGACGGAGGCGGCAAACAACACCTGCAGGATCAAACGTTTGCCGGCTGTAGCCATCTTCGCCTGATCCAACTCCTGTCTGCACGACACCTGACACCGAAGGATGGTTCAGCTTGCTTGCTAGATGTTGTGTGACGATCGAGAGTGGATTTTGGAGGTGATGATGATTGCCACAACGGTGTGGTGTTTATATAGAAACGCTGGATTGCTGCCGGATGAGCATGGATTCCAACGATCGAGCGGCATGATTGTATTATATGTACGCCGTACGCGGTGTTATTGTTGTTACGAGATCGCTGTTCCAACGATCGTATGTATGTCTGTATGGTGCACATGCCTTCTAATCATGCATGGAGCTGCAATGCATGTATGATCGAGCTATGCCGTTTCTTTATTCCGTCCAAAAATGATAGATTAGCCGAACCGCTAATTTGACATTCTCCCTCACATTCTCCCTCGAATTTAATAAAACCTATCAAAACTGTTTCTAACTGCAAGCTCAACTCCCACGAATTCTCGAAGCGTCGGAGCAGCTGACTGTCGATCGCTTCTACTAAGTTTTAAGTATAATAACTAGTGGCCCTCGAGCCAAACATTGAAGTAGTCAGACAAATATTATTGTTTCCTCCCTCTTATTTCGTGGTCAGACGACTACAGCTACTCGGTTACATTATAGCATAATTAGTTTAGGAAAAAACATGATTACGCGCTTAATGTACATGCACCTAATCTTTAGATAGTTTCACTAGATGCATATGTCTTACGCTTTCAGCTATCGCCTTCGAACTACGCTTAGGTGACACCGCGACAGCCTATAAGCACGGAGCACACAAAGACACTCAAATCATTTTTGGTTTTGTTTTGTTTTGAGAAAAGAAAAACATGTCCTACTTTATATGGAAAACATAGAAATCATACAGAGCAATGGGTAACAACCAAAAAAAAGGCAAAGAAAAAAAACCTACCAGATTACACATTCCAACAACAATGAGCACAAACCACCAGCTTACGCAAGATTAGAGACACTACTAGGAAACAAATAATTCTAAGCCAATTCCACCGCTGGGATGAACCACCAGCTAGTTCTGCATCTAAATCTTCGGACGCTCTAACAGATCCTTCGAAAGCATCTGCGGTAAGATGCATTTCGAATGTGAAAAGAGATGGATTTGAATATTATACGTAAAGGAGAAGCCAAATTACCCACATAGGTGACCCAAAAATAACATGTTGCTGTATTAACAAACCAGATCCAAGATCCTTCAAAGAATGTACTAAATATCATCAATCCCACCTGGAGTTTCTTAAACACGTCACCGAGAAAAAGTGCAAAGCCAGGTACATAGGTTAATACATTCTTCACCATTGCAGATATCTCTTACCTTACTTACCTTGTGTTTTGTTCTAATAGTAACTAGTGGTATCTAGAGCTTGTCACATAGGTTGTTCACCTACTTACACATCTAGACAACCTTGTGTTTGCATTGGGTCCCTAAAAAAATGCTAGTAGCTATTCACCCCTCCCCCACCCTTTAGTTGATCATACCGATCCTTTCACCCGAGAAATCATGATAATACATGTCTATTTGAGAATATTTGCTACACCAAGGAACAATTGTGGCTGGGAGATGAGCTATATATAGGGTCACATGGGCTGACAAATGGAGGGAAAATAGTGATGTGAAAGAGTTTTCACAAGGTGGAAAAAAAGCCGAAATGCGGAAATATTTTTTCCGCCATGTTTGTCAAGTGTTTTCCACAAGGATACATGAAAAACACTTTCGCTACGAGGAAAAAGGGGACAAAACAATTACGTGCAAAGTTTGTCGGGTATCGCAGTATCGGACACTCGACAAATATAACACCGGTGAAAGATTTCTCGTTTAAATGGTTGCGGAGTACCTACCCTTAGACGCTCTACAACCACCAAGTCGCCTTTACGGAGCCATCTAATCTAATACACTGACAAGGGACACAGGGGTATTTGCAGTGTTTAATTTGGCTCATACACCGAGTCTTTTGTTTGTTTCTGAGTGTATTCTTGCCATAGTCGGCATCTAACCTACTTTACCGAGTATTTTTTAGGTATTTCTAGTGTTTATCCATACTCTGCGTATACCCTCCTTTACGATGTATTCATGTTTTGACACTTGGCGAACGGAGAAATACTCAGCAAAATCTTTACATTAGTCTATGTTGTCGAAGCCTAATGAGGCGGAATGGATACAACCATAGCGACAATATGTCTCCTAAATGCGTGTTTCATAATCTTCATGAAAGTTGCGACCATCGGTCTTAGCTGAGTGGCAACTCGCAAATCACGTGGTTCGGCCGACACAAGAAACCTTTATGCAAGGAAGATACATTCTTGACGGGGTGGCAAGTTGCATTACACCCTACGTGAATTACGCCAACAAACTTATGGTGTGATTTTGAAAAGGTCTATGACAAATCCAAACGACTTTTTATTCGATAAATACTGAGAATGAAAGGCTTCTCTGAAACATGAAGTCCCTAGATTTATTAATACATACACAACAGTGGTGATTTTCGGTCATTACTTCCAAACCAAAAAGGGATTCTCGCAGAGTGATCCTCTTTCATCGATGTTATTTGACATTGTGGTTGATAAGGTGGAATTAAGTCACGTTGATTGGAAAATCCCTGGGCCTACACTTGATGCCTCACGTAATATAAACCAGCATTTTCATTTATGCTCATCAAATTGCGAGAAATTTCTCGATATGTTTGTAGTTATACATTCTTTTCCGTACCAGCCCCCTTTAGGCACTTTGAAGAACGATATTAGATGTAGATTGCAAATGTACAATGGGATCATTCTACACCAAAGCTGCTACCAAGTTAAGTAAGCACGAGATGGAGCCACTCCAAGGGAGGAGCAAGTAAGAATAGATAGAAGAAGCAATGTGACAATCGAGGATGAGTTTCACCCGGCAGGAATGAATTGGTTAACTAGTGGTCGAACTGCTGCCAGATTTTGTAGGTCTGCCCGAACGTCCATCCAGCAGGGATGGCGTTCTGGACGACGATGGTCTGCCCGCCGGTGGAGGTGATGGTGAAGGAGAGCCCCTGGCCGGCCAGCCCCGCCAGGCTCTGCCAGTTAGCGCCCCAGTTCCTGGACATCTGGAGCCACTCCGTGTTGGTGCCCTTCACCGACATGCTCTTGATGGAGCCGCTCCCGGCCATGTTGGTGATCAACACGACCTGGAAGTAGTTGAAGCCGGCGATGGTGAAGCGTAGCCCGCCGTCCTTCCAGCACTTGACCTGCTGGTAGACGATGGGGATGATGCCGGCTCTGTAGATGCCGATGTTGAGCCACGCCGGCTGCGACATGTCGAAGTGGGCGCGGGGAGGGTTGCACCACCCGCCGTTGTCGTTGGGGAGGTCGTAGTTGGGAGGGCAGAGGTTGGTGGCGGTGACGGTGATGGCCTTATTGCCGGGCTTGCACATGCCGGACTTGCTCGTGTCGCAGAGGATGAGGTAGCACTGCCCGCACGACGCGCCGTCCTTGAACAGCACCGAGCTCAGCGCCGCGTTGCTCAGCCCGTACCCCTGGTCGTACAGGTTCCCGTACCCGCAGGCGCCACCTACAACCATGCAGCACGCCATGGATCAGAATCAGATAAGCAGCTGCATGTCTGCTTGCATTGCCTATATATATATACCCTGATGATATTCAGGCAGCTTGCTTGCTTACCCATTGTGCCGGAGCCGTCCTTGCCGCCGTAGAACGTCGCCGTGCCCTGAAGCCAGTCGGACCTCGCCGGCGCCAGGCACATTGCGACAGCAGCCACCAACACCTGCAGGATCAAACGTTTTTCAGCAGCCATCTTCTCCTGATCAAACTCCTGTCTGCACGATCGAGACAGCTAGCGGGAGATGATTAATTGGTCGAGCTATCTATAGGTAGCTATCTTGCTTGCTAGATGTTCTGGCGATCGAGTAGTGGATTTGTAGCTTGGTTGCTATAGATGTTCTGGCGATCGAGTAGTGGATTTGTAGGTGAGGATGAGTGCCACAATGGTAGTACGTGTTTATATAGCAGAAATGTAGAGCTGCTGCAGGCCGGACGGGCATGGCTTCCGATCATTGTACGTATGCAGGTGGTGTTATTGTTATGATGAAATCGCTGTTCCAACGATCGTATGTGTGTACGGTGCACATGGCTTGATTGTAGTAACTTCCGCAGATTGACTTGCGCCTTCTAATCATGCATGGAACTGCGAGTCTGATCGAGCAATGCCGTTTCTTTATTCCATCCAAAATGATGAGGTTAGTTAGCCCAACTGCTAATTTTGACATTCTTCCTTGGGCCTTAACTAATCAGCAACAAGAATGAAGGCCGTTGAGAGAGCACCGTGCACCACGCCAGTTGTACGTACGTGGGAATCTACGTGACAATGGATAATTCTCGGTCGATTCCATGTATAGAGCGCTAGTTCATTCCGATATTTCACTCGATAATAATTGAAGGTTTTTACTTCGTATCTTCGTAAGTGTGTCAACAAAAGATAACTTTATTGAGCAAAATTGGCATCGAAGTACAAAGTATATGTTTTATCCACATCAGGAGACAATAAGATACTTATTCCTCGAGTGTAGTTTTGCACGTTTTATATGATCAGCTATCCATATAGTTTCTAACTTATATCCACACAATTTTGTTGTAATTGTATTTGTTAATTGGCTACATGGGATTGATATAACTTTAGAACAATTATTCGGGTGGTGGCGATAGTCGTTATATCGTCGCTTTGACTGTGTAGAAATGATAAGGTTTTAAATGATAAAAATTTCTCAAGATTGCAGGTACTCTACCGATGCACACGTATTTTCCATTTTTGTGGTCCATCTTACAATTGCCGGGGTATCGAGACCTTTTTATAGAGGCATGTGCACTACTGAAAGAAGTGGCGATAAATATTTTTACCCAACATGGATGGCCGCTTGATATTTTTATCCAACATGGATGGTCCTTAGGCTTGGATGTTTTCTTTTATGGTTGTAATTCGTCTAGCATTGGTGTTTTGTGTTTTGGAACTCTTGGATTGTGATTGCGTGCATTCTTGTGCTGAGGAGAGGCCTGATGCAATGCTTAAACCATTTAACTAATAAAGCCCTTTATCAAAAAAAAAAGTGACCAGTTAGCTCAAAGCGAAGTCTTGAGTTCAATATTTCACTTCCTAGGGATTTCTATTGTCGTGCCCCTATGTTTTTAGTGGTATAATGAGTCTTTCCACGAGTTTAAATTCCCTCATGTCCCCCTCCACTTTCTAGCCAACCTCGATATTACTCAAAAGTGGTGTTTCCAAGCCAGTGAGACTTCATATGTGGGATCGCTTTTGACAGGTGGCCTAGGGCTAGGTCGGCTCTCTTTCTCTTTTCAGCAAGCCCAAATGATCTTGGGCTGTTTTGCTCCGTGGCTTTGCTACGATGTATCCCCTCCCGGCCTTTTCATCGAGACTTCATTACTTTTGTTGCCTCTCTTTATTTCTTCTCCCCGATGACCATGTCGCCTAGAACGACCTCAACCACTACATGCACCTTTGGCAAGAAAAAATCCTAGCTGAGTTCTAAATGATGTTGTAGCCAAAATTTGGAAGTGTTTGTATAATAGATCTATAATTGGAAATGTTTGGAACGAAAATTTCCCAAAACATATTTGTTTAGGGGGCAACTACTAATGACACTTGTATGTCACCCTCAATGGGCTGAAGATAGAATAACATTGACCCAACAGGTGAGCTTTGCCAACATGACACGCCAGTGATTGGAAATCTATGCATACGGTGTATCCCCTCCCCACTTTCGCCTAGACTTCATTCCCTTTGTCGCCTCTCTTTGTTTCTTCTCCCTAGTGACCATGGCAACTCGTACCGGTCCAACTCCAGCAATTCTTCTTCGCGTGCAGAAGATTGGGCTGCCACCACAAACTGGGAAACCCTATGCCCAACGCCCCTAACTTCGACGGCCACGATGACGCCTAGAATGACGCCGACCACTACGTGCACCTTTCGCAATAATAAATCCTAAGGGGTTCTAAATTATGTTTTAGCCTAAATTTGGAAGTGTTTGTATAAGTGATCTAAAATTGGAAATGTTTGGAACAAAAATTTCACCTTTCGATGACACTTGTCTGTCACCCCCAAGGCCCCAATGAGCTAAAGATAGATTGGACTGTTATATTGTTGAATAACACTGACCCTACAAGTGTGGGCTTTGTAACAACACGAAGGTTGTGGTCCTAGGTTCGAGTGGAACACAATCGCAGAACACTCTCGATGCAGAGATCACAGAGGGACTGCACGTTGGCCAGAGGGTGTTTCTTCCTCGGATAGCTCTCTCCTCTAGGATGATGACATGTTCCCATTCAGGTTCAATAAGAAGCAATTTCCCACCAGGCTAAGTTTTTCCGTGACAATTTACATGTGTGGAACACGCTTCATCAGAGAAAAGAATTAAAGTACAGTGACAACGCACTTGCATTCAATTTCTACTGATCGTATTGCTATAGGAATCAGCTGGGTACATATATGTAATTATTTACGCATCCCTTTCGACACTTAGAAGAAGAACGATATAGTAAGAAAATTGGAGTACAAATGCACTACTATTTAATCAATCTACAACCAGTCAGCTAGCAAAATTAATTAACATAACACTGAATCAAAAGTGGGGGAGCGAGCGGCTCGAGAAGCATGCATGTGCCATGAACTGTAATGTCGAGCGGCCGGCCGGATCCATGTGCAGTCGTCGATTGTCGGAAAATGAATTGGTTAGTAGTCGAACTGCTGCCAGATTTTGTAGGTCTGCCCGAACGTCCATCCAGCAGGGATGGCGTTCTGGACGACGATGGTCTGCCCGCCGGTGGAGGTGATGGTGAAGGAGAGCCCCTGGCCGGCCAGCCCCGCCAGGCTCTGCCAGTTAGCGCCCCAGTTCCTGGACATCTGGAGCCACTCCGTGTTGGTGCCCTTCACCGACATGCTCTTGATGGAGCCGCTCCCGGCCATGTTGGTGATCAACACGACCTGGAAGTAGTTTTTGCCGGTGATGGTGAAGCGCAGGCCGCCGTCCCTCCAGCACTTGACCTGCTGGTAGAGGATGGGGATGATGCCGGCTTTGTAGACGCCGATGTTGAGCCACGCCGGCTGCGACATGTCGAAGTGGGGCCTGGGAGTGTTGCACCACCCGCCGTTGTCGTTGGGGAGGGCGTTGTTGGGAGGGCAGAAGTTGGTGGCGGAGACGGTGACGGCCTTGCCGGAGTTGCACATGCCGGACTTGCTCGAGTCGCAGATGATGAGGTAGCACTGCCCGCAGGAGGCGCCGTCCTTGAACAGCACCGTGCTCAGCGCCGCGTTGCTCAGCCCGTACCCCTGGTCGTACAGGTTAGAGTACCCACACGCGCCACCTGCATCCACACAAATTAATACACACATTCAGTTCAGGCTACACATCCAGCTGCATCGATCCATATGTAGATCCATAATTCCCTAATAATAATGCATGTATGCTCATACAGCCTGCGAGCTTACCCATGGTGCCGGAGCCGTCGCTGCCGCCGTAGAACGTGGCGGTTCCCGGGGACCAGTCTGCAGACCTCGTCGGCGCCAAGCACATTGCGACAATGGCACACAACACCTGCAGGATCAAACGTTTCCCAGCAGCCATCGTCTCTACCTTCTCTCGCAAGTCGCAAGGAGGTAGCTAGCTATAGCTTGTTAGATGTTGAGGCGATCGAGTAGTGGATTTGAAGGTGATGACTGATTGCGGCAATGGCGCTGCTTAAATAGATAGGGAGAAACATGGTTTCCGATGGAAGCGCTAGAGGGAAGATGTGTGAAACCGATTGTTGTTCCAACGAACGATCGTATGCATGCACATGGCAGAAACGGCCGCGGATTAACTTGCGCGGCTCTTGATCAATCATCTGGCATATGACGTTTCAATGATTACACGTAAACTAAACAGCTAATTTGACATTCTTCCTCCGTTCTGTCTAACTACATTCGTAAAGTTCAGTTTTCAATTCAACAACACCGAGTAGAGTAGATGAAAGCGATAGCGGTGCTTTTCTTATACTTTCTTAGTACGTATTATAGATTTGTCCTTCCGCTAGTTTGGGCGAGAGCAGCCACTAAGTTAACTAAACTTATGGTCTCTAACTCGCAACTGACAGACTCTCCTTAATTTTCTACTCGATCGCTAACCACTAGCGATCCAGCGAAACATGCAAGTCGTCAAACATTAGGCGTACGTCCTCTTTTACTAATACTAATTCAAGGTCAGACCATGTAGAGCAACACAACATGATTACTTGATAGCAACGTTAGTTTAATATCTGGCCAGGATTAATTAGTTGCCATGATCATGCATGACTTATGCAGCCAATTATCGACCTATCTGAATTACACTACTCAGATGACTTGCACAAAAGTATAAACTAGATATCTACCTCCTTGGAGAAACCTACCAATTCGAGAAACAATACAAATCTAAAAAAAACGAATTACTAGAATCGCTTTACTTTTTTGGTAGCTTCCACCCCAATCCAAAATGCAAGAATCAAAGCGAAAAATAGGGTAGGGGCTGATACTTATTCTTCGAAGGAATCAATCCATCTTTTTTTTACCAAATCTTGCCAATACTTCAAAAAGTAAGGGCCATTCCAGCCTGTCGTAGCTTTGGTCATATCTAGCTTTATGAGAACATTGCCCCCCTTACATTTGCGATTCATTTCATGAGAGAGCTCCTGTGCCAAGGAGAAATAATTATGCTCCTGCCCTTCAAAACAACAAAAGGCGCCTAAGGCTAGAATAAGCTTTTTTTTCACTAGTTGAATGAAATGGATCCATAGAAATTGTTCCAGCTGAAAACTTGCATCCTGCTGGAGTATATAGCAGCTAATGTTTTCATGATAATAATGCACATATGCAACTATGCAAGGTATAACTTCAGCTAGCTAGCACACATATTTTGTGACGAACAAGTCTTCATACCATATTGTCTTTTTCTGCACCGTGATACCAATATTCTTATGACTAGCTTTATTAATTGGTTCATTCCTCCTTTATCATTACAATGGTAGAATAATCATGGGACTTGAGAAATAAGCATTGCTTTGGATTTCGTGCTATAGTGTTGAATTAACTTTAAGATATATTTGTTTCAGTAATATATGTACGATTGTTTCAGTAAGGGAATGCCTAAGGCGGCTAAACTCCGGTTATATGCATGATCGGTACATGTAGTCACTTTATCCCTAAATATAAGAAATTTTAATATTTTACCCTACACGTATCTATATGCATTTTAGTTTGTAGATTCATGCCCATTTTACACTAAAACTCATCTACATACCTGCAGGTTATAGATTGAGGGTGTGTTTGGTAGCCCGGCTCCCCTAAGAAAATCTCCACCCACCCCCTTTTTGTTATTTGGTAGACCGGCTCGTCCGTCCTTAGCCCTGCCCACCTTGCCCTAAAATGGCTCTCAGTCCTACCCACAAGAGAAACTGAAATCAAGCTTCTCTCCTCAGCCATGTTTGCCTTATATAGAAAACTCACCCCCTTGCGAATCCCTCTCTTTCCTTCCGAACTCTCTTCGCCAGCCATGTCGCCCAGCCGCACAACACCGCCTCGCGCCCCATGCATGCTGCCTCTCAGTGCCACCTGGAACCGCCCCGCCCCGCGCCTAGAGTCCAGTGTCGTGTCGTCCCGCCCCACGCCGGCTCTCAATGTCGCCCATACCGCGCCGAGCACGGATGAGCCTGCCCCGCACTACCCCGGTCGAACACGGAGGAGCCTGAACACCAGCACCACCGCCGTCTCCGGCTTTCCCTATGTAGGGCCAAGATTTATGGTTTCATGTGGACTCGATTACTTTTCTATTTCCTATCCAAGGTCCTTTTTTGTAACACTTTGGACCGTTTTGTAATTTTATATTTATCCAATAGGTCTCTATTCATACGATCTACCAAACAACATTTATCTTTAGTTTGTCTCGACTCATAAAAGCTACCAAACACCCACCATTATCTTATTAACACAGCCTATATATGTCCAGCTTATATCAAATTCTCAAGTAAGAAAGTTATTCTCGCACTAGAGCAAAACAAGCCACTGGTCCCGGGACGGCAGGGCTTTTTGTCCCGGTCACGCGCCCGGGACAGTGTGTTCGGGACAAATAGCCTCCCCTATTTATCCCGGGCACGCCACGGCCCGCGACCAATAGGGGGGCCACGTGGCCAAACAAGCCAGCCTCTGGCTCCCACTCATTTGTCCCGGTTCGTAATACAAACCGGGACAGTATATATGATTTTTTGTTTTCTTTTTTGTTTCTTTTATTTTGTTTCCTATTTTCTATTTGTGTTTATGTTTTTGATATTTATGTTACTGATTCTTTTGTGTTTCTGTTTTTTCATTTATGTTTCATTTCAAACAAGATCGAGTTGCATATTATACGTTACTATATAATATATATCATGAATACACGATTTTTTCCTCGGGATATAGTCATGAATACTACTAGTAGACGAGTTCTCCCAAACAAATATTTACAACCGGAAGATCATGTCTAAATATTTACAAACAGAGATCATTACATGACAGAGAGGCATTAGACCCTATTTTTTCCTCGGGATGGTCTTTTTCCGCGGCTGGATTATACTGCATTCTGCGCCTGGCTTTATGACATAGTTAAGCAGAAAGGCCGCAATTTCCTCCGCAATAGGTAGTAGGCGGTCTTTTGCATCAAGCCTGTTCCGGATCGTCTCAAACTAAAAAGGAGAGATCAACACCACTATATCAACCATTATGAAAATAATTCAATTTAAAAAGTGAACAAGTTTGAATAAATTGTTAACGTACCCTATTCCAGTCTGCACCCTCATTGAAGTGAATTCGGATGAACTCGCAGACATAGAATCCACACAAATTGGTGCCTTGTTGCTGCTTCGCGCACTTTATGATAGAATAAGATAAGAAACCAATAAAAAATACTCAAAAATATTGAAAAAATGGTATTGTGAGACTGAAATTAAGAATATGCATACGTGGAACCTAGCTAGTTCGGCTTACCTCTCGCCATTTAAAAGTGAGGTTCCGGGCTATACCGACGTCCTTGTGGAAAGAGGTGAACTTGTCCCAAAACCTGAAGTTTACGGTATGAAAAATTAGTAAAGAAGTTTACTAATTACTATATATTATTAGAAAAGATGAGGTCGATTGTGATAATGAACGAAATTACCTCTGGAGCATTTGTTTCGTGTCGTCGAACTTTTCTTCAGGTTTCGATAATGGGTCGAGGACATCAACGATTGCCTTTTCAACATTAATCTCAAATAATACCCAGTGAAATCTGCCATATGTTTATATTTGTTAATAACTAAATCATCAATTACATATACTTAACATCGAGTATGTATAAGAAAGTAAACAACTCACTTGAAGTTGAACGGGAAAAGTATGGTGTTTTTGTAATGTTGCGCCATTAAATAAGTAAGCAAAAGTCCTCCATACTCTCTGGGTAATGTAACAAACCATGATGATGAACTCGATTACGGTCAATGAATCCAATCTTGTGATTGAGTCCCAGCTTTCGAGATTGTATAATTTTTAGCCTGCATAATAGAGTACAAAAGTAATATAGTGATAACTATAATTACAAGCAATGAAAAATAAGTTGAGGTAGAGAATTACTGACATATATACATAATTTAATTAGTTACATGCAAAAGACACTGATGATAGATTTGTCGAGCGCGTCAAAATTGAATAACTGCCATAATTCGCAATACTCAATTTGAATCTCATCATCACCTGGGCCATAAAAATCCGTTGGAATTTTCATATAGAGCCAGTCTCCTTCTTAACTTTTCGTAGTATGCATGTACCATGCATTTAGTTGGTGCAACCTAGCTGGTAGAGTGCGCATCATAGCAGGGTCGACAAGATCTTCTCCTCTCACATATTTCCGCACCACCTCATGTATGGTGACACTCTCGCCAGATTGTAATGTTTTAAGCTCTGCCAGAGTTATACCCATATCTCTAGCTTGCTGCGAAAGTACATCATCGACCGGGTTCCGGTTGTAAGGCGCCAATATGAGTGGAGGGGCCGATTGTCCCGCCTGCATTCCGAGCTGTGGAACATCTCTCTTCTGGGTGGCAGCAGATTTTTGTTCTTCCCGCACTCTCCTAGATGTACGCACCAGAACGCGTGTGTAGTCATCGTCCATATTTAGTTCATATTGCGACGGATGCGTAAGAAATTCTATGGCCCACCGTATCGCATCCGAAGAATATACCGGAACAGGCAAAGGCATCTTTTTTGCCTTCTTTCTCTGGGAAGCCTGGATCTCCTCGACCCATGTATCGACATCTTCGCGAGAGTTCACAAAGCGAGACTTCCCTGTTTCGCTTTTCTGAGTACTAGTCGACGCAGCGGTGCACTTCCGCTTCTTTTGCGGAGGCGATGGAGTCCGTTGACGCGGCGGAGTACGCTCACGCGGCGGAGTACGCTCACGCGACGGCGGAGATGGACTAGCGCCTTGGTTGTCATTGTGGGGGGTGTCTGGACTAGCGCATTGGTTGTCGTTGTTGTAGTTATGTGGACTGGCATGTGGACTGGGAGGGCGATTTTGCTGCATGTGTGGGAAAACGATGTATTCCTTTTTCCATAAGCAGGTACTCTTGAGGGCAAATCTCAACTCAACCTCGTCTTCACCCGTAGGGAAGTCCAGCTTAATTCCCTCATATGTCTTGATAACCTCATCAACCCCAACAACAGCATAGCCATCTGGAATAGGGCGGCAATGGTAAGTTCCATTTGGTCTAGGCGGTAGGGCAAAGCTGTGCGCAACCTTCACGGTTATGTTCAAGCATGGCACATGTAGGTCGCAAAGTTTCCGCTGCACTATATTATCCACGGGGTGACGAGGACCCGGCATATCATTGTGGCGATCGAGCTCCGTCGAAGCCACGCTGCTTCTCCGCATTGATTTTGGATCAGGAGAAGGATCTTCGGGCGTCTCAGTTTTGCAGGGCATCCGTCGAGTCTGCGCTACCTTCAGCTCTGCTATCTCCTTCTCATGCTGTAGTAATTTATTTTCCATCCACTGGGCCCGGTCGGCATGCTCTTTCTTCTTTCTCGATCGGCTTCTGTAAGTGCCAACATCTTTGGGAAACCCAAGTATCCACGGTACGGAGCCGACGGTTCCTCTTGTTTGTCCACTGTGTTCAGGATTCTTAAGGGCTCGCGATAGCTCGTCCTTCTCTCTGTTAGGGTGGAACCTGCCTTCCGTGACCTCCTTCCATACCTCTCTGAGAGCTTCAATAGGGTCAGGTCCGTGCTCCTTGGTAAAAAGACAGTCACCTGTTTCAGGGTCTAACTTTCCACCATGCCCATAGAACCAAGCCTTAACCCGGTCTGGCCAGTCAAATGTCTCGATCTCTATACCTTTAGCCAAAAACTTTTCCACCATTTTCAGAAACTTAGGCAGGGCCGTCAGGTAGCCACCTGACCCCATGTTATGGTGATATATCTTTTTGTCTGCATTTTTCTTATTTCTCTCTGACATTATCTTAGCGGCTTCCGATTGCTTGTACGCCTTAAATTCGGGCCACTCATCTTTTATCTTTTCATAGACTCCGACAAATTCTAGAGTCTTACCTTCTTTTATGAACTTGTTTAGCCTTTTCTTCCAGCTGCGGAACAATTCACCCATCTCAATATAAGTCCAGGCCTTGCATCGATTCTCTATAACCGGCTCCTCTACATCCTCCTCTTTCGGTAAAGTGAAATTCTGCATGAGCTCGTCCCAAAGGAGTTGTTTGTCTTCATTCGAGACATAAATAACCCCCTCTTTTGGCACCTTTGGCTTATACCATTCGTGAGCCCTGATGGAGAGTCTGTCCCGAACGATGACTCCGCACTGAGCTACAAATTTCCTTGCGTGGTTAGCGGGACCAATCGGTTTACCTTTTTCATTGATTGCGTCGATGTGGTACTTCTGTTTCCCTTGGAGCTTTTTTGTCCCGGTTCGTGGCCCGCCTCGTTTCACAGCTGCTTTGGCGCTTGGTCCCGGTTCATGGCCCGCCGACGGCTAAACACAAGAAAAAGTGATAGTTAATATATGTATACACACAAATCTATTCAACGGAGACAAAAACCTGAGGGTATATATCTACCTCGGCGGCCGACTTTCCAACAGTAGAGTCGGTGAACTGTCGGTGAGCTGAACTATCGGTGACGTCTACTCCGTCTGAATGCCCCTCCAGTCCATCACCGGACTCGTTCAGAAATTGCCCGGTGAAATCGTCTAAGTGTTCCTCTTCTTGTTGGTCCAATCCATCACTGTCGCGGATGATGCCGAACATGTCCTCTTCTTGTTGAAGGTTTCTATCGGTGTCTATAGTTTCTGCAAGGGATTTCAATCCATTTACATTTGCATTTAATATATAATATGTTAATTTATATTTCAATCATCCATTTACATTTCACTAGTCCATTTACATTTGCAATAATTCCATTTAAAAATAGTCGTAGAGAATAATTTCACTAGTCCATTTACATTTACTGAAATAGTCGAATATTCCATTTAAAAAACCAATAATACATCTTAAATAATCCATTTACATTTTCTTGCTCGTCTGACAGTGGCGGAGTAGTCGAAGAAAGTTGGGGCTCCGAGAGAGCGCAAAATCCGAGGGGGCAGCGTTCCGACACGATGACAAATCAGAGAACCTGCATCAACAAAATTGATCTAAGTATCATATTGTAATATTTCAACACATTACAATATTTCAACACATTACACTACTTCAACAATTTTTTGCATTTGCGCATTACAAAAAAATTTGCACATTACACATTACACATTACACATTACACATTACAACAATTTTTTGCATTTGCACATTACACATTACAATAATTCAACACATTACACTAGTTCAACAAAATAATATCACATTTGCATTTGCAACGATATTCCAACAATTTTTTTGTTTATTCAAACTTATTCAAACACACAAAATAATGACACAACAACATGTATTTTATTTTTATGAACATTTTGATAAAAAGTTTGTATTTTTCTGATTTAAAGTAATTTAATTATGATTTTCTATAATTTAACATAGCTTCTGAAAATGATGACGTCATGCTGACGTCATCAATGGTGAACCGAATCCACAGTAGAGGAGGTGACGCACGCGGTGGCGGCGGATTGCGGCACGGTGGCGTCGTGAGAGAGGGAGGAGGACTCAACCTCGGCAATGGCTCGGCGGAGCTCCGGTAAGGGCGAGGAAGAACGGCGGGACGGCGAGGGCGGCAGCTTCGGTCTCCGAACTCACCCGTGGAAGGACGGAGGCGCTGGGACGGCGAGGGCCCAGCAGTGCGCAGCGGCGTCGGGATGGCCGGAGGCGCGGGGACGGCGAGGAAGGAGGCGGCGGCGCTCGAGGGGAATTTTGGCAGCCTGACGGCGTCGTACTGATTTTGCTCCGGGTTGAGCCACCACCCGTGGCTAAGTGTTGCTTATATAGCAACACTCAACTGTCCCGGGTGGTGGCTCAGCCCGGGACAGATAGCACTCAACTGTCCCGGGTCGTGGCTGCACCCGGGACAGATAGCACCCCATCTGTCCCGGGTGGTGGCTCAGCCCGGGATAGATAGCACCCCATCTGTCCCGGGCTGAGCCACCACCCGGGATAGATGGGGTTTTTTCCTTTTCTTTTCTTTTTTTGTTTTCTGTTTTAAATAACTTTGGAATTTGAAAAAACTTTCAATATGAAAAGTGTTTGAAATTGACTAACTAATACAAAAACATTTTCTCTTTTCTATAACCATTATTTTAATAAGTTTAAAAATATTTTGAATGTGAATTTGTATAACTTTTGCAAACTTTGGAATTTGAAAAAACTTTCAATATGAAAAGTGTTTGAATTTGACTAACTAATACAAAAACATTTTCTCTTTTCTATAACCATTATTTAAAAAAGTTTAAAACTATTTTGAATGTGAATTTGTATAACTTTTGCAAACTTTGGAATTTGAAAAAACTTTCAATATGAAAAGTGTTTGAATTTGACTAACTAATACAAAAACATTTTCTCTTTTCTATAACCATTATTTTAATAAGTTTAAAACTATTTTGAATGTGAATTTGTATAACTTTTACAAACTTTGGAATTCTGAGCTGTTCGATCAACACTTTAACTTCCAAACCGGGACTAAAGAAGCACACAGATCGTGTGTTTCTTTCAAGCACTTGTTAGCCGTTTGATCAGGTGTGTGTTTCTTTTGATTGCTTCTGAGCTGTTCGATTAACGCTTTCAGTTTCAAACCGGGACTAAAGAAGCACACGGATCGTGTGTTTCTTTGAAACACTTTTTAGCCGTTGGATCAGGGGTGTGCTTCTTTTGAGCACTTGAGAGCTGTTGGATCAACACTATCAGTACCACTGGTTGAGCCCGTGACCCTATATATAGCCCCCTCTCGGACGAGGCGAGCACTCAGTGTTTCCTCCTTCTAGTGCCTAGCCGGGTGGTGTGGTATACAAATCACTCGGATTCCCTGCATACGCCCCACGGTGTATTTGATATAGAGGCACTCAGGAGCCACCGTGGGGCTGTATGCAGGTGAAATCGTGTGTTTTGTTCTATCAAAAGAATAGTTAAATTCATCTACTGAGCAATATATACAAATTACTCGGATTCCCTGCATACGCCCCACGGTGCATTTGATATGCAGGCACTCATCAAGAGCCACCGTGGGGCTGTATGCAGGTGAAATCGTCTGTTTTGTTCTATCAACGCCGACGGATCCATTTGATATGCAGGTAAAAATGGAGCATCTTCTTCATATAAAAAGTTTAATATATTAATTATTACATATCGCACCAACATCTCCATCACACAACACCGCCAGTTCTTCTGCGTCGGAACCATGGAGCATATTCTTCAATCAACTTGATGATTGGGTCAATGTTCACTACGAAAGGCGGAATTTCATCAAAATTATTATAATCATCTGACATGTCTGTCTTGTCCTCCACTCCCACGATGTTTCTTTTTCCTAAAAGAACTATGTGACGCCTCGGCTCCTCCACTCCCAGGATGTTTCTTTTTTTGGGTCTGCTAGACATGTCTTTCACATAGAAAACCTGAGCCACATCATTGGCTAGCACGAATGGTTCGTCTCTGTACGCAAGATTGTTTAGATCCACTGTTGTCATTCCGTACATCTTGTCTACCTCTACCCCGCCTTTCAGATTGACCCATTTGCACCGAAACAAAGGGATCTTAAAAGAAGGTCCATAGTCAAGTTCCCATATCTCCTCTATGCAACCATAATATGTGTTCTTCTGCCCATTGTTGTTTGTTGCATCAATGCGAATACCACTGTTTTGGTTCGTGCTCTTTTTATCTTGGACACTCGTGTAAAATGTATTCCCATTTATCTCGTACCCTTGGAAAGTACATATAGTTGTAGATGGTGCCCTGGCCAACAAGTGTAACTGTTCATCAACCTTGTCTTTATTTTGAAGATGTGCTCGCAACCAACCGCCGAACGTCGCCATGCGTGTACGCACAATCCAGTTGTCAGACTTCCCCACGTGTAGAGAGCGTACAAGATTCTTGTGTTGATCGATAGGGCCACCAAGGTAGCACTTTGTAGAACTGTATAGTGTGCTTCAGTGAAAGAATGTCCATACATACAAATTTTTGTTTTCTTTCCTAGTGTGCCTTTTCCACTAAGTCTACCCTCATGTCGTGATTGTGGAACACCTATCGGCTTAAGGTCATGAATAAAGTCAACACAGAACTCAATGACCTCCTCGTTACCGTAGCTGTTGGAGATGCTTCTTTCTGGCCTAGCACGGTTATGCACATATTTCTTTAAGACTGCCATGAACCTCTCAAATGGGAACATATTGTGCAGAAATACAGGACCGAGAACTTGAATCTCTTCGACTAGGTGAACCAGGAGATGCGTCATAACATCGAAAAAGGATGGAGGGAACACCAACTCAAAACTGACAAGACACTGGACCACATCATTTTGCAACCCTGGTAGAATCGCCGGATCGATTACCTTTTGAGATATTGCATTGAGGAATGCACAAAGCTTCACAATGGGTACTCGAACATTTTTCGGTAGTAGCCCCCTCAGTGCAATCGGAAGCAATTGCGTCATAATCACGTGGCAATCATGAGACTTTAGGTTCTAAAATTTTTGGAGTCTTACATTTACTATCCACTTTATATTCGACGAGAACCCAGCCGTGACCTTGATACTGCTCAGGCATTCAAAGAATATTACTTTCTCTTGTTTGGTAAGAGCGTAGCTGGCAGGACCTTCATAGTGTTCGGGACTTAGGCCGTCTTGTTCTTTCACACGTTTCTGGTCCTCCCGTGCTTTCTCTGTATCTTTTTTCTTCCCGTACACGCCCAAGTAGCCTAGCAGGTTCACGCAAACATTCTTCGTCACGTGCATCACGTCGATAGCAGATCTAACCTCTAGGACCTTCCAATATGGTAGCTCCCAAAATATAGATTTTTTCTTCCACATGGGTGCGTGCCCGTTAGCGTCTTTCGGAACCTGTTGTCCTCCAGGACCCTTTCCAAAGATTACTTTTAGATCCTTTACCATATCAAATATGTCTTCACCAGTACGGTTGACAGGCCTCCTACCGTGATCAGCCTCACCTTTAAAATGCTTGCCTTTCTTCCTTGCGGTATGCCTGATCGAAAGAAATCGACGATGCCCCAGATACACACACTTCTTACATTTATCCAAATATAAACATTCAGTCTCACCCAAACAGTGTGTGCATGCATTGTACCCCTTGGTCGACTGCCCTGAGAGGTTAGCAAGAGCAGGCCAACCGTTAATTGTTACAAAAAGCAAAGCTCGTAGGTCAAATTCCTCATGTTTGTGCTCATCCCACACCCGTACACCTTCTTCCCGCCACAACTGTAAATGTTCTTCAAATTATGGCCTGAGGTACACATATAGGTCGTCGCCGGGTTGCTTCGGGCCTTGGATGAGCAATGGCATCATAATGAACTTTCGCTTCATGCACAACCAAGGAGGAAGGTTATAAATACATAGAGTCACAGGCCATGTGCTATGACTGCTGCTCTGCTCCCCAAACGGATTGAAGCCGTCTGTACTTAGACCAAACCTTAAGTTCCTTGCGTCATCTTCAAATTCCGGGAACTCTCTCAATATTTTTCTCCACTGCGACCCATCAGCGGGGTGTCTACACATCGCGTCTTTCTTACGGTCCTCTTTGTGCCATCGCAACAACTTGGCATGCTCTTTATTCGCGAACAGGCGTTTCAACCGTGGTATTATAGGAGCATACCACATCACCTTGGCAGGAACCCTCTTCCGGGGACGCTCACCCTCAACTTCACCAGGGTCATCTCGTCTGATCTTATACCGCAATGCAGTGCATACTGGACATGCATCCAAATTCTCGTACTCACCGCGGTAGAGGATGCAGTCATTAGGGCAGGCATGTATCTTATGCACGTCTAATCCTAGAGGGCACACAACCTTCTTTGCTTCGTACGTGCTGCCGGGCAACTCGTTGACCTTTGGAAGCATCTTCCTAATTATCTGCAGCAACTTTCCAACCCTTGTCAGTCACACCACACTCTGCCTTCCACTGCAGTAATTCCAGTGTGGTACCCAGCTTTTTCTGACCATCTTCGCAACTTGGATACAAAGATTTCTTGTGATCCTCTAACATCTGGTCAAACTTCAACCTCTCCTTTTCAGTTCCGCACTCTCTCTTTGCATCAGCAATGGCCCTACCAAAATCGTCAGCGGGCTCATCTGGTGCCTCTTCAGCTTCAGCTTCCCCCGTTGCAGAATCTCTGTACTCCGGGAACATAGGATAATTGTCATTATCTTCCTCTTCTTCATTGTCTTCCATCATAACACATTTTTCTCCGTGCTTCGTCCAACAATTATAGCTGGGTATGAAACCATGCCGAATAAGATGCCTTTGAAGGGTTCTCGCGTTTGGGTGATCTGTCTTATTCTGACAGTTGACACATGGACAATATATAAAACCATTGGTACTGTGGGCCTGGGCTTTTTCTAAAAATTTCCTCAAACCTGTCATGTACTCGGCAGTGCGTCGGTCACCATACATCCATTGTCGGTCCATCTGCATTATATAATGAACTATAGTAATAACCATTACAGAACATGCACGTACGGTATCAATTAATTACAAATGAAATGAGAGAAAAATTAACCTTGATCAGTGTAAATCCAATCATTTTGTGAACTCTCTCGAGCATTTCATCGAACACTTTCCATGCATAAGTAAAAAAATGTAACTAGCACACACCCCCTCCTACCATTTTATAAAAAAATGCCTCCTTGTTTTGGAAGAGGGGAGGGGGCTGCTGACTATATATTGGCATGGGTCATTTGTCCCGGTTTCAATCAAACCGGGACAAATAGGCTGGTGCCTTGAGGCACGCCCCATTTGTCCCGGTTCGTGATTAAAACTGGGACAAATGACCTGCTGCACATGCGCCCGACCTCTGCAGGCCCCATCTGTCCCGGTTTGTAATACGACCGGGACAGATGGGCTATTTGCATTTGGTCCTTTGACCTATTCTCTACTAGTGTCGGCTCATACAAGATACCAAACAACGCCTAAAACACCTTATATTTCGACACAGAGTGGATGGCTGGTAACATGTACGGACTACCGACAACCGTTATCAATCTAGGATCCGGTTGTAAGAAATAGCTAGACGTGCCGGACTTGCTCTAGTCGCAGGGTCATGAGCTCAGCGCCGCGTTGTAGATCAGCCGTCGTACTGCAGGTTCACCTACACACATGCAGAGATCGTCGGCCTCGTGCATGGAGGATTTCGCCGATGGATTGAGAGAACGTTCGAGAACGAACGAGCGTAGGCATGCACATGGCCGCAACGTTCCACAGGTTGACTTGCGCGCGCCTCCTAATCACTCATTTATTAAATATCTTAATTCTCTCCCGAATGATTAAGCTAAACCGCCACGCTAATTCAACATTCTTCCGCGGTCTATGCACGGCCATTCACACACCACACAAGTCAGAAGATACAAACGATTCAATTATCGCCGATCATATTCGGGCCCTTCAGTTTTCAATTCGACAACCTAGTAGAGTTCTTTTCTCTCCTTAGTTCATAACTGTTCTTCCGCGTAGCTTTGGGCTAGCAACCACTAATCAATTCTATCTCCTTTCGGGAAAAAAAAAAAACTATGTGTAACCGCAAGTACCCAACTTCCTCGAATCCAAGCAGCTCGCGGGTTCTACTTATTTCCTAGACTTAATTACTTGCACTACAGAAAACACCTGGAGACGCCTACGCTTGTATGTCGGGGTCGTCGACACCGTAGCCTCAGGCCTACGACGCGAGAAAAAACCGTCCACGTGGAATTGTCGTAAGTACCCAGCTTCCTCAAGCCTCAAGTCCAAGCAGCGTCGCGGGCTGTACGTATTTCCTAGGCTTACTTTGCTAGATAGTTTCAAGATACTAATTGTCATTGCGTACTCTTGTTTGTTGCTATTTTGACGTCAAACTAGTACGTACCAAGATAGCAAGATTACTTGATAGTTTCAGTATTTGTCTGTCTGGCTATGATTGTGTAATGGTATATTATTGATCTTAATATGTAGTTTGTATTATGTTAGTCAGATTGACTTGTTAGGAATACGCACATGCCCTGTAAACGGCACGGGAGGTAGTACTTCGTACACCCATTTCAGTTTTGCTTAGCCAGAATATCTTAAATCATCTATTACGAATGATACTAAAATTTTAATCTTTAGTTTCCACAGATACCCAAGTATGAATCCAACAAGTATGACCATTCATAAGGTCCCTTACATGGATTTCACAGGAAAAAACTATAAGGTCGTCAACTTAAGAAAACAATAACATGGACTAAGCTTTCTCCGTGATAATTATCGTATTGTGGACAATTAGTGCTTATTTTTGTAAGATGACCACATTAAAATAGTGACAGTAAAACATAGCCTACCCTAGTGAGTATATTTTCTAGCTTCGTCCCTGTATACTCCTGACCCAAAAGTCAATTTGGATGATTTGCATTCTACCTTAGGATTTTTCACAAGGGAATTGCGTGCCAGCAAGGCACGTGGTTTGAAAATGTGGGTTCGGCACTGTTTTTTCAGCAGGTCGTGTTACTGGGCCGGGATTAGTGACTGGAATCAGATGGGCTGGTTTCTTCTTGGGCCCAATCCACCGTCTAACGAAACGAGCTTGATTTCAATGGGAATTTCAGTGACTAAAAATAAAGAATGTGAACAAGATCTTAAACGACATCTCCTACGAACTGCAACGTGCATTATCCATGCTCCATGCATGCAGTTTATGTGCTTCTGCTCCTTCGAGGTAGAACCTTTTTGTCGAAGTCAAACAACCTTTTGTAAATCTTCTCAAGGAGTTGGGATTCCTTTAGTTATAGTACTACGTGCATCTAATTAACATCGGGATTCCAAATGTTTGCCTTGAGACCACGCTAGTTCTTTAGACTAGTCATAGTGGGAGTAACAAAGGTAGTATCATAAGTGCCACATATGTAAAAATAGTGATGTGACAAGTATTTAATGAAGAGAGATGTGATGGTGATATCATATGTAGATACCGTAACATAGCGGATTCCGAGACAAGATGAGTCTATAGGCTAATAAATACATGACTATATGATACCACTGTTATGATACTCCCCACTATTGAGATAGTAACATAGACTAATATCATAAACATGATACCACTCTATGATACTCCCCACTATGACTAGTCTTAGTCATCTTTACCTCTTTACTTGGATGGGCACATGGCTACATGAGCCAAATTTGTCTTGCATGGTCAAAACCACCACGCACATGCACGATTTCACTGCAGTGGTCAAAGTCAGAAACATTTATGCATGGCCGTTAAGTTCATTCTAACTGAAATCATCCATGCATGTGGTCTCCCGCCATTTCCGTTCGTAGTCGTCGATCCAAGGAGTGTTAATGAAGTTGAAATCGTGGATGAAACAAGCAAGAAATGTAATCAGGAGGCGGCAGTCACGGCGGGTAATTGATCAGGCCGGCCATTAACGGAACCACCTACCTCTGCCATGCAAACCACCCTAGCTAAGCCAGTACGTAAATGATACGGCGCCCTAGCCCCTAGCTAGCTAGTCCTACCATGAGAATGAAGCTAGAAATATCAAAGGGGAGATCACTGAAGAAGAAGAAGAAGAAGAAGATCATCAAGGCCGGCTGGGAGGCGCGTCGTCGTCGCTACCAGAACTGGTTGCCGTTGGTGAAGGTCTGGCCGAACTTCCAGTTGGACCCGGCGACGTCGTTGAACACCATCTTCTTGTTGTCGGTGGTGGTGACGGCGAAGGAGATGGACTGCCCGTCGAGGTAGTTGTTGGACTGCCAGTTGGCGCCCCAGTTCCTGGACATGCTCACCCACCCGGTCTTGGACCCCTTGATCTGCACCGACGAGATGGACCCGGCGCCGGCGACGTTGGACACCAGCACCAGCTCGAAGTAGCTGTTGCCGTTGATGGTGAACCGCACGCCGCCGCTCCGGGAGCACGGCACGCGCTTGTACTTCATGGGGATGATGCCCGCGCGGTACACGCCGATCTTCTCCCACGCCGGCTGCGCCATGTCCATGTGCTTCCGCGGCGGGTTGCACCACCCGCCGTTGTTGCTCGGCTTGGTGTAGTCCGCCGGGCACAGGTTGGTGGCCGTGATGGTCACCGTCACGCCCTGCTTGCACGAGCTGGACGCCGACGCGTCGCACGTCACCTGGTAGCACTCCCCGCACGCCGCGCCGTCGTTGAACAGCGCGCTGCTCAGCGCCGCCGTGCTCGTGCCGTACCCCGTCGAGTACAGGTTGCCGTAACCGCACGCGCCGCCTGCAGTTCATAGTACATTTTACGTTTACATTCAGTTGGAACAGATGGAAGTGCATTGCGAAACTGGAAACGCATGCAGAGCCATTAATTCAGTCACGTACCCATGGTGCCGGAGGCGTCGCTCCCGCCGTAGAAGGTCGCCGTGCCGCCGATCCAGTCGTAGCCGGCGCTCGCCGCGGCGAGGAGGCACGCAAGGACGGCCAACAGGAGTGCTGCTGCTCCTCCGCTGCGCGCCATTCGATCTCTGCTCCAAGTGGCTTCAGATACAGGGCAATATTATTATGGACGGGTGTGGTGCTGAACTCGACGGGTGGTGGGAGTGAAGTGAAGGAGGCGGAAAGCGACGGCAGCGGCGGTGCTTAAATAGCAAGTGGCCGGCGATTGAGCGCGAACCCCGGCGGCGAGGGAGGCGTCACGTGCCGGCGATGGTGGCGCCGTGCGCCTTAAATGCCACTCACCACGGCACCTGATCTTAACTTCTCCCGCCACCGCCGAATTAAGAGAAATTATAAAATTAAGCGAAAATTTCTCTACGTTTTCGAAGGGAAAAAGATTCGCCTGACTGAGATGTGCAGGAAGCACGCCGCCGCGCGCCGACCCTTCCAAATTCATTTTCTTTTCTGGCAGACGGCAGAGCCGGCCACTGTGACTGTGAGTAGCAGCAGTGTTAGGCTATGATCCGGGCAAGAGGGTCTTAATCATCATTTGGTAAGAACTAAACAATCATAACATGCCGATCAAATCACGTGAGATCACATGTATGCTCGGCGGATGGCTTACTGGCGATCGACGTGATTACCGAGAGTCATTGGATCAATAAGCAACCCCGGCTAGCTTGGCCTTGGATTGAGCCGGTTGACGCGCTGCTCAACTGCTCATTGCTGAATCGATCGATATATACCCGCCAAGGCTTGGAAGACTGCAACTTGTAAGTAGCAGTTACTAGTAGGGGTGATCGAGGGCTAGTAGGGAATTTAGCAGCGTAATAGGTAGGTAATCTCACAGGTTAATTAGTAATTGATGCACAGAGCTCGATCTGCTTGTCTTGTGTGTGCTTTGATCGGACTCTACGGAAGAAAAAGAGTAGCTCTTTTGCTTCGCGGCAAGTCAACTGTGCTACACTAGCTACAGGCTCCACTGTTGGACTATTAGGGCAACTGTTTCTACATGTACAACCAGTGGTTGAGCAGTGGTGATTTTTTTTATTTTGAGCGGTTAGTGGGAAGACTGAGACCCTATTTGTATTATATGGTTGTTGGCGATCTATCCCTGCAAGATTACATGGTCAAACCTCTCGATTTGAATGAGATGCAAAATTTAAGGGGGGTGGCGAAAGAACATGCATGGTTCAAATTTTTCCTGGTTTTCCATTAACAAACATTTGACATTGCGAACCCGATCATGTGGGGTTGAGCTGATCACTGTGCAAAACTTGCTTCGTATAGGAATGTATCTTTTTGTTTCACATAGTTTGTGTTTGTGGATTTGAAAATTTGAACGATGTCCGAAAGTACTGAAAATATTGTCATTTTAACGTGACGAAAAACTTCAGACGACTGTTTACGTCATACCGCTCAAGGCGAGCATTAATCAGATTGCTTGTTCTAGCATAAAAGAGGAGGTCATAGCTGAGCTAATTATACTTTGAAACCTACTAATCTTATCGACTAGTAAGGCAACTATTTCTACATGTACTTCCACTGGAGTAGTAGAGCTGATTTTCTGATTTGAGTGTTTATTAGTGGCAAGACGGAGACCCAATTTATAATATATGCTCGCAAACCCTGCTAGATTACATGGTCAAACCTATGGATTTGAGTGAGATGCAGAATTTAAGGGCGTGAAAGAACTGACAGGTTCAGATTCCCTGGTTTTCCGTTAGTAAGATATATTTGACATTGCAAACTCGACCACTACGACCAGATTGGGTTCAGCTGGTCACTATGCAAAACCTGCCTCCTATATATAGGCATTTATCTTTTTGTTTTGCATATTTTGCGTTTATGGATTTGGAAAATGTCCAAAGCAATGAAAACACTGGCTTTTTAGCGTGAAAAACTTTGGAGGTAAAAGAAAACTATTTACATCAAACCTTCCTTAGGCGAGCATCAATCGGATCGCTACCGATCGATCAAGCATGTCATGTGATTGCTTGTTCTAGCGTAAGAGGAAAGGTTTATAGCTAATCATTGAGTGAACCCTACTAATCTTATCAAACTGAAGACTCCTTTCCATGAGTCGGTATCTTAGGCTCCCGAACGATGCCTCTAAACTTGGAATGGTCATGTCCCGATTGCAGCATTCAATGTATCCTAGTAAACTGACTCAACGACCACATCTTGGTGCGACAACTCGATCGTAAGATCCATGCTTTCTATGCAAGCTGCTTCTAAAGCTTGCGGGCAATGTAGTAGATGTTGAGACAATTGTGTCACTATAATCCAGAAATTCAACTCCACAACTACATGCGAACCCACCAACCATCGTCACCGTTGAAAGTTGCTGGACCAATGGTAATACTGGTTGGTGGGTTCGCACCGTGGAAAGTTTTCTGACTAGCGCGAATCGTAAAGCAAAACCAACGGTGACGATGGTTGGTAGGTTCGCGCGTAGTTGTGCAATCACTGTGTTTCACTATAATCCCTCAACACCATTCTAGAACTTGTCAAACCACCATTGTTTATGAAGGAGATTCATAACCTGACGGTGAGCAATCTGTTTTGCCTCATAGGGCCTCTTTGGAGTTAGGAATGTCTATAACTCAGTGGAAATAGAAATAACTCTCGGTTTACACCTTCTAACACAACATAGTACTAGAGGTTGTACATTTGTACGGAACCATATGGATGCACGATCATGTCGGCAATGTGATGAGCTTTAGCTAAGGCACTGATTCCTTCCTCACACTTGTCAATAGCTAGCCACTTGGTACTCTTTGAATGCAGATTAAGCCACTTGGTGACGGTTTGTTGCTCATAATCTGCCCACGATCCACATGCACATACTACTTGTTTTCTGCCTAGAGAATCACGGCACGTGGTTAGGGCAGTTTTCTGTTGCTCCATCGATCAGTCTATGTGCAGAAGTCCACTACAAGCTAGCGTGCTCCATCTTTCGGTCACACCGACTCACAATGCAAATTAAGTCAAGTGTTGACATCAAGCTTCCTCCACAAAAAAGTTCTAAAATTGTTTGTCCCATGTGAAGGATGGATCGATGGACTTATTATGGTCATTGCTTACATCGTCCATGACATATATATTTTCGTAATTATTATGTACTCTACTTTCGAATGATCGATAGGCAGGCGCCTCGACGTGAGCTGAAGATTGGACAGGATTAATTTGATGCCCATTTTGAAAGAAAAAATCTCACATTGTAAATTGTGGTATACTGTATGTCTGTATCATTCTACTACCAAGAACGAGTGAGCATTTGAAATATAGCTTCCCGTGGTCACAGTCGGCCATGTCGAACACCATGAATCAAGGCCAGCAGCCACCGATGAACTGCAGGATCTCAGGGCCGAAGCAAGCGTGGCCGTCCGGGTACTCGGCGAGGCCCCTGGAGGCGGAGCGCCCCGAGAGGATCGGCTTCGGGATGCCGCCATTTTCAGAAGAACCTGCACGCACTTTCAGAAGACAGAGTCGAACAGGTGGAGTAGGCTTCCGTGGTTACAGACAAGAAGAGATGCACGACAGCACAAATGCACTGCATCGAAAATATGTCTCACATTGGCCCCGATGGTATAGCCGTCGGCCATGTGCAGGAGCTTGACGTCGCCTTCTTCCTCGATGCCGACGATCTTGGAGGGGTGCCCTCCGGCAGCTCGCTCTCCAGCGTCTCCGGCAGGAAGTTGCGCTTCACGCAGTCACGCACCGGATCCAGCACGCACAGTTTTCGTACCTTTCTGGTAGTACAACGGGGGAAAAAATACGCAGTAATTGACTGTGTGACACCGAGTCATCAACCAGTCAAGCTACTCCAGCTAAATCGGGACAGTTCAATTCAGACCGTGCGCAGTCCCAAGCTGGGCATAAAACCCAATACCCTAAGCTCGATCTTGAGAAAGCTAAAACCGTATAAGTACAAACCCGAAAGATCCGAACAGTATATGTGGTAGCAACTTCGAAACCCGGGATTTTATTCGGATATTTCAACTTAAAACTCTGAATTGCCCGAAATATAGAGAAGGCCTAGTAAGAAAATCCCGCAGATAGGATAAGGCCCAGCCCAAACTAATCGACTTCTTGGGTTTTGGTTACCGGTAGGAAAATAATTTCGAGTCGGGTCGAAATTTCCGGTTACCGTGGTTACCGGAAAATCCTGACTGGTTACCGGACCATTTTGAAATTTGAAAATCAAATTTGTCAGTTTCCGGTTTGACCATTTTATGAATTTTTCACTTTAAAAAAAACGGGTTTTCCCGCTTGGTATGAGTATTTCCCAGGGGTGCTCGGGATATCCGGTTACCGACTGTTAAACGGATTTCCCGATAGGTAATCGAAACCACGACTCTTTCACATGTAATCCTAATTGCATGTGCCCACGAAGTCACCCTCTCTACACAGTTGTTTTGGCGCACACATCCCAGTTTTTTGGGTCTACCCTCACTCCATCGTTAACCTAGTTCGGAAGACATGGGAGTTTTAAAAGTGTAGTCTTCTCGCATGGCTTGCTGTGCAAAATAGACTTTTAACTTTTGGTCGCCGAAAAGTAAAACCTCCCGGGCCGCTGCGCGTGGCGGCTCTGGAGGCGAAAAGCAAAACCCTAGAAACTACCGCCGCCGGCTGTCTTCTCCGGCCGCTGCTGCCGCGGCGTCGGCGGTGGCGGCCACGCTCCCGCTGCTGAACGCGGGGGGGCGTCCTCTGCTTGTCCCCGTCGGGATCCTTTGCGCGCGGGGAGGCCGACAGTTGGGCAGGCGGAGGCTGTGCGGCGTGGCTGCGGCGGCTGCTACGGTGTGGCGGCGGCGCGCTACGACGCATGGCTGGGAGGCGCGGAGGAGCAAGGGGACGGCCCCGGAGACGGTCGGGAGCGGCGGCGCGGCCTGCCTTCATGGCGGCGGCAAGATTCTCCTGATTCGTTTTGGGGTCGGATCTGGGGCTTCTCCGGCAAGGCCGAGGTCGTCCAGCTCGTTCCGATCGTCGGGAGCTGACCAGCGGTGTGGGGACTACTGGTTCGGCATGAATAAAGGAGGTCGTCCTATGGTTTCTCCCGTGCAAGACGAAGATCTGCTGGCTGCCTGCCCTCATTGATCTAGCCTGGATCGGCGTGTTCCGGAAGGCTCCGCCGGCGAACTCCCTTGGGCGACTTATGCCTGGAGTTGCTGGATCGGAAGGAATTTGGTCACGCGCACCCGTGTTTTTTCTGGCCGGTTGGTTTCAGAGGGAGCGTTGTGAAGCTCTGCTATCTGTTTCCATTATGGGACATCCGATCCATGGTGAAGTCAGATGTGGAGAAGGTCGCGAAAGCAAGGATATGAGGGCTAGCTATGGTGGTTTGAGTTTTTGTGACGATGAGGAACTGGCTTTGTGATCTTTGACTCGCGGCAGCGACTGTTTGTGGGGACGACGACACAGGAGAAGTTCACGGTCTTACCTTGCAGGGTGAAAATCCAAGGTCTGGTCTTAATTGGTTGTGCCTGGCAATGAACTTGTTGAAAGCATTGTTTTGCGAGCGAAGACTTTTCTCCAGGGTGAAAACCTATGATCTTTGATCGGGCGACGACGACGGTGTTTGTGCACTGTTACCTTCTTGAAGGCGTTGCTATTGGAGTGGTTGGACTTTTGGTGTCGTTATGGTGGTGTTAGTGTCGCTGCTACAAGGATGTGAACACTTTAGCGGGACTTTTCTTTGCTGTATTTTTTCTTTTTTTCGGGCTGTGTGTATCCATAGAGTCCTAGGGCAATGCGTTGTTGCAGAGGCTGGGTGTAATTGGTATCTTTGCGATATTAATAAATGCTCCTTACCTAAAAACTTTTGGTCGCCTTGCTCTCGGGGTTGGCCCCACAACTCACTCTGCTAGCTCTGTAAATGCCAAGGGCGACAACCAGATACATCCGGTTTGAATGCCGGTTCTTTGGGATGACATACTAGTGACCAAGAAGCAAGTGACTCGTTAATGACCATAGTGTGTACATTCAATGTTGAGCATTAAATGACATTTCTATCAACAGTAATGCTACACCTACGGGAATATGTTTACGGAAAACTTTTACGGACGGACGTGGAAAGCCAACGTGTACATATGTGCTGTGCGGACAGGGCATAGACAAATACTCTCACGCAAAACTCACGCTCGTCCACGCCGTCATCGAGCAGCCCGCCCCGGTCTACAGCATAGAGAACGCTGCCGGGCGCCTCTGCCGGCCAGCTTACTCGTCTCAGACTCTCAGTAAACCACGCCATCTGCGTCAGCGGCAGCGTCGAGCCGGCCGCGCCGCCACCACTGTAGCTGCCTGACACGGACGCCGCGCTCTTCCAGCAGCTCACTACTGATATCAATCTGTGGATGCAGCTGGTGCGTCCAGGACGACGACGATCCCATGGCCTCTTGTCCTTTGCTATGATCCGGGGCGCGCATCCAGTCATGTTGATTACGATACAAAACGGCAGTCTGACCTCGACTTTTTAATGGCACATCGCTTCCTTTTCATCGCGTTGATGGCAAAATCTGGTCGCGCCCGCCGCCTTGACAAAGAGCCAACGCACCGCCGCCTTTGTCCAGCAGCTCACGGCCGCACCGCTGTCAACGAGAGTTCGCCGCCTTGACTGCAGAGAAGAGATCACCGCGCCGCCGTGTACGTACAACAACTCGCCGTGGCGCCGACTGAGGCAAAGAGCTCGCAATACCATTGCCGACGAGAACGTTAGGCTCCTGTGGAAGGATTGGGGGATCTTGTGTGAGATTTTCCCCCCTTAATTTTCGTGGAAAGGAAGTTTCTGTTCCACGTATGGTCCACGTCCGGAGACTCGTCAGCGCGTACGCTATTCCGTAGCCTCATCCGTCCGTAGATGTAGCATTATTGTTCTATCAATGTACTCCCTCGGTTTTAATTTAGTTTGCGTTCTGGATTTAGTCAAAGTCAAACTTTGTCAAGTTTGATCAAATTTGTGAAAAAATTAACATTACAATAAAAAATTTCATAGTATTAAAATCATTATAACGTATATTTTCGTATTGTGTGCATTTGATTTTATGAATGTTGATATTTTTTCCTATATTTTTGGTCAAACTAAATAAAGTTTGACTTTGACTAAACCTAAAACGCAAACTAAATTGAAATGGAAGGAGTATTGGACTTCATTTTTAGAGGGATGAGTGATGTTATACTCACCGCCAACACATAGATATGTAATTTTCTACATTGGTTAGTCATGGTGAAGATAGTCATCACCATATGATGTAGAACATATAATAGACTGAATGATACAGACTCTACTATTTTTATGTTTTACCAATGTAACTGAGGTATGAAATTATCATGAATTTATTTTACTATAAGAGTAAAATAATTTATTAAACAAAACAAAAGTGCTCATGAGGAGCAAATTTAAATTGAAGCCGGTGCTTTATGACCACTTGTGTTGAACTCAAATTATAAACTTAACACGTGGTAGCAGCTAGTAGGAAGCATATGTGTACACATATATTGGAAACTGCAAATAATATTATTATACCATAATATATGTCATGTGGATTGCAAAATTGCAAAACATAATGAACATATAAGCATTTGTAATTGTACACCAATATGGTCCAAATCATTATGCATTATAATGGATCACGTTATGTAATTATTCAGAATACATGGTATAAAACATGACAAGTACTATGCACATTCTGAATAATATGAGAGCTATGCAACATACTGCAATGGGCATGAGGGCTTAATAGGGAATTTTTAGCCTTATCTTTAAGCATGACAAAGTGGAAGGACTAAAATGTAAACTTCTCAAGGGATAAGATCCTCAACGTTTTCTCTGGCTTATGGCATCTCCAGTCGCCCCCCCTCCTCGCCCCAGAGCCCCCAAGAGGCCTTTTTAGCGCCGGCGGTAGCAAAAAAGTTGTTTTTCGACCACTCGCTCCCCAGAGGACCAAATAGCACTGTTGTCGCGAAACGCGACGCGGGTCAACACTATCAACGAAGAGGGAGAAATTGGACGGCAGCAGCTCGAATCATGCTCGGAACTCGATGGGCTCCCCTCTGCATCCAAATCCAACTCTCTTACTCGATGGGACATAGTTGTAGCGCCGCCGCCGACTCCAGCACCACCATGTTCTCGACCCCTTTCATGTAGAATTTCGCCGTGAATCTGATATGGTGGACCTGAGCCACGGCTTGGCCGTCGAGCCCGGCGCCACACAATCTACCTGGAGCAGAAAGCTAGCCGCTCAAGTGAATGGGCTCTGACGAAGTGACGATTGACGTCATCGCTGATCATACATGTCGCCCTTTACTCCTTGCTCTATGGGCTATGGCTATGCTATGCTGGGGGATCACACTCACTCACTCACTCACTCGTCAGAATCCTGCTGCCCAAAGAGAAATTGGATTGCTGGAAACAGACACCTCGCGCGCCGTAGCAGACAATTACTTATGTCATGTCACGGCCGAAAACTTCAGTTCCACGCCTCAGCTTAGCCTACTACTACCTCCAGCCTACACCTATGCCCAACACTGATTGGCCTAATTCGCGAACAAAAGGAAAAATAAACACTGATATCATACGGCCTTGCTTGCCTTGGGAAACATGGGAGGTTAGGTTGCAAAACAAAGCAAGAAAAACAGTCTCTTTCAGCTCAGTTTCAGAGGAAGAATTGAACGCGATAATTTTATAAGTTATTTTGGACCACTTAATCTCTACAACTCATGAAAACAAAGCAGGAGAGCATGGACTTTGTCTGAAACTGTCATACATAAATCATTTTCTTAGCCCTTCTGAGTATTTGTGATTTTTTTTTTACAAAGGTGACCTACACCTAAACTCAGAGATGTGATGTCTGAAAGGTTAAATGACATCGCAAATGGGTCAAGAAGAAAAATAGTTCTTTTCATTTTAGATATGGGTATCGAAATTATGAACACTTTGATTTTTGTTATTGTAAAATTTAATTAGATTGGATACTTTTAAAATATGAGCATTAGAATGATCGGTTTTCCTTCACAACGTTTCAGGGTCTTAAAATTTATAATTTTGATGTAGTAAAATTTGTTGGAATTTTTTTAACTACACAATTGATAACTGAAGAAATACGAAGATATACTGATTGAGCGAAGCCTATTATGGCAGAAAATAACGCTATTCTCAACCTCAGAATCAAAGTCTAAATATATTTCAGACAAAAAGGTTACATTTTTCAAACAATGAATTAGAACCTATAAGTTCTCTAATACACCACCGTCACAACTCAGCCAGGTTGGAGAAAAGCACTATCATAATCTATACTCAAATGTACCAAAAGAAAGGATAAATAATTTTTTTAGCTTGACAACGTTCCACGGTTAGTTGGACACTTGGACATTTGCACAAACCTTGTAGCGAGCGAAACCGCCAAAACCTTTTCTCGCAAAAAGCTTACGACCACATTAATTACCACTATGTTGTAGAAAGCCAGTGATATAGGCGGTAGCTATGAGCTTGATGCTCCTCCATTGTCGTGATCCGAAGTACTTGCAGACCCAACTCAATCCTGTCTTTCTCTGTGCCATCGTCAATCCTCTCTATGAGGTTGACAACTGAAGGAATATGAGGACAGACCGAAGACTGTTATTGCAAAACTAATGTTATAATCAACCTGGGAATTCATGACAGTAAGTGTTAATAGATGTTTTCAGTCGAGAAGGTTAGAATTTTTCGAACGATGAATACCAATCTATTAGTTCACCAATACACCACTGTCACAACTCAGATCCTGATTGAAAAAAAACAACACTGTCACAGTTTTTACTCAAATGTACTGAAAGAATATAAATATTTAGCTCGACAATGTTCCACAGTCGTAGTTCGACATTTTCACAAGTTTTCTAGTTAGCACACTCGCCAGAACCTTCTCTCGCAGAAAGCTTACGACCACATTATTACTCTGCTGTAGGAAGCCAACGATATAGGCAGTGGCTACGAGCTCGATGCTCCTCCACCGTCGTAACCCGGCGTACTTGCGCAGACCCAACTCAATCCTCTCTTTCTCTGTGCCACCATCGTCACCGATGATGGCATCGCCGAGGCATCTTGCCAGGACGACGCCGTCTTCCAGCGCCGCGCAGCCACCCTGGCCGAGGTCCGGTGTCATGGGGTGCAGCGCGTCGCCGGCAACGCACACGTTCCCTTTGTTGATGCCGGCGAACAGGAGGGAGAGCGGTGACCTGAACCGCAATGGCGCGGAGGGGGCGTCGTCGCTGATGTCGCTCCTTTGGACCAGCTCCAGTGCCTCCTCGGGCACCTTGGAGCTCCTCAGCTTCGTGAGCACGTACTGCTTCATCCCGGCACCACCGCCCTTGCCGACATCGTCATCTGGGGCAGCAGGAGACCATGTGTAGAACCAGTAGACGTCGTCGGCGTTGCAGGGCACGTAGCCGAAACGGAAGCCCTGGCCGAAGAACTGCAGGAACTCGGGCTTGAAGGCGTGGCCGCCGGGGTAGTGCGCGAGGCCCCGCGTGGCCGAGCGTCCGGAGTACGACGGCGCGGCGAGCCCGAGCCATCTGGACACCACCGAGTTGATCCCGTCACACCCGATCAGCACCTTTGCTCTGAGGGTGGAGCCGTCGGCGAGGTGCACGATCTTGGCGCCGTCGCCGTCGCTGTCGTCTTGGATGGAGACGATCTTGGAGGAGCAGCGGAGGGTGCCCCTCGGCAGCTCCGCCTCCAGGACCTGGAGCAGCACGTCTCGCCTGACGCAGCGGAACTCGACCTCGTGTCCTGGCGCCGCCGCCGCCGCCGAGAAGTCCATGTATCGTGCCACCTCTCCCGTGGAGGAAGACGTGACTCGTAGACCCTGGGCTTGCAGGTGGAGCTCCCTGATCCTGTCGCCGACGCCGAGGGCGTCCAGCGCGCGGAAGGCGTTGGGCCACACGGCGAAGGCGAACCCGGACGCCCGGAGCGCCGGCGACGACTCCAGCACCACGCTGCGGACCCCTTTCCTGTGGAGGCCTAGCGCCACGGCAAGGCCCGCGAGCCCGGCGCCGACGATCACGACGTCCCCTTCCTGCTGCTCCATGCTTTGCCGCTGCTAGCCGACCGACTGATCGAGTGTCTGAGTACACACGGAGCTTGCTTATATGTGAATGGATTGACGTCATTGCTGATTACATGTTTCGTCACTGCCGCCGTCGTTGTCGGCATGGATGCTGCCGGAGAGAAATCGGATAGCCGGAAGAGGACACCTCGCGGTCTAGTCCATCACTCCAGCTCTATTTGTCCGTTCCTGCTCCATCCTCATTCCTCACACTTTCTTCAGTTCGCAGGAGCAGAGTGGAAGCAGGGAAATAGATTTTCACCATGTTAGTAAAAAAACTATTTGTCCGTTTGGTTGGGCACAAGTGTTTATTAGGATTACTGTGTTTTCTTATTCTTGCCATCCGCACTAGCAAGTTCACAAAATTATGACCAAACAAGCTCTACGGGAGTTGAATCCTGCTATATTTCAACAAAACAATTTCAAAGCAAAGAGGCCCCAAAATTTAGGTCTCTATATAAGGCACAAAATTATGAACCCATTTCCCATGCCACCATGAACACATGACAATAAAAAAAGGGTTAAAAACATGGGAAGAAAATAATAATTAAATAGGATTGTTATAACATGGTGCAATCTTACTCCCTTTTCGTCATGTTTGCCATTATTTTCCCTCTATGTTCATCCTTGTTTTGACCGAAGCTGCCAAACATACTAATCAATGTCAATAGTGCCCAAAATGTCCCACAACGCTGAAACTGATTAAAGGTGTGACGTACGCCGGCTTTAGACATTTGGGTACCAAATTTCACTTGGGTGTATTAGACAGACCGCAGACGACACTTTGGAAAGATGCGGGTTGAATATTTCGAATAAATTTTGTTTTAGACCATCTTTGGTTCGAAAAAAGTAAAGGTTCACGGGCCCAAGGAGATTTCCGTTAGCAGGCCGAGGAGAAGAAGGCCCAAGCGGTGCTGACAGGGTTACGAAATTTCCACCGTCTTCTTCTTCCTGATAGAAAAGGCGAGCGCTCGTGGGGGTTTAGCCTCTTTCTCTCTCCTAAATCTAGGGTTTCCCCTCCAGCTCTCTCTCTCTCTCTCTCTCGCCGCCCGTAGCCATGGATTTCGACGAGTACGAGTACCTGGAGAAGACGGTGGAGGCGGCGGCGGCGGCTAAGTCCAACGGCGCCGAATCCGAGGGGAAGGAGCGCGCCAGCTCCCGCCGCCGGAGCAGCGCCGGCGACGAGGTCAAGGAGCGCGACGACGGCGAGCGCAGGTCCAAGCGCTCCCGCTCCGAACACCGCGACAGGGACCGCGAAGATAGGGACCGCGGCCGCGACCACGAGAGCAGGGAGCGACACCGCAGCAGCCGGGAGCGGCGGGACCGGGACGACAAGGAGAGGGAGAGGAGGAGCCGCGAGCGGGAGAAGGAGAAGGAGAGGGAGCGGAGGAGCCGCAGCAGGTCGGAGCGGCGCCGTGGGGACGACGACGTCGACCGTGAGCGCCACCGCGACCGCGATGTCAGGTGCAGATTCGTGACCCTCAACTTTACCCGAATATAGCTGCCATAGCCCATATGAACCCAGTGACGTTTGCTAGTACTCTAAATTCCATCGGCAATCCACCTTCCAATTCCCTGTTTAGCTATATATATATATATATATATATATATAGGTAAAATGGTTTCTACCCTCAAAGGTAACTACCCCACGTCTCATATACCAACTTACGGAAGTATTTGTCATAATTTATCGGTTTGAGTATGTTCGTATACTATATCTAAGATACCCAAAAACAACTTTAATGAAAAAATTGCAAATGGCCTAATATTTTACACTATATACTCGAAATATCGTCATATATGCATATAAAAGAGAAGTATGTAGACGTTTTCTACATACTACTAAAAAAATATCTATAGTACTGAAATAGCATTATATACTCCATACTACATGATACATACCTCATGTTATGATAGATACTCCATACATTGTGTGAAACACACGTGGGGTAGTTATCTTCGAGGGTAGTATGAATATTATATATATATATGAACCTCATGGGTATACTCCACTGTAATTATCGAGTTGTTATGCTTCTTTAGGGTCATTGCATTTTATCACAACGTAATGTGCTTGGAATAGGCATATATCGACCTTAGAGCAGAAAGGATGATGTGTTTTCCCTTCTTACTTTCACAATTATACTACCACAATGCTAGCATCGTTCTACGTCTTCTAATCAAGGTCCTCTCTTGTAACCAGTGATTTGTTGTGCCACTCTAAATTTCTCTATTCATAGAGCTAGGCTTCTTAAAGTCTACCATTAAGCATCTTAGTGTAGGGTCAGCAGATTCGAAAGGCTACTGCCGACGTGCAGTCTGATTTGGACTTTCTTTTGAGACATCTTTGTTGGACTTTGTAATGGGCCTGACATTTGGTATCAGGTGATATGTTCAGGGTTCCTTTATTACGACATGTAAGTTAGCATCATATGGTAGGGTACGTATGATCATGAAATTGACGGATGGTGAATTGGCGATATCAGGTTATGGTTTTTTCTGGTTCCGTCTGAGTGAGAGCAAAGATGATGCCATCTGTAATGACAGATTTCCTGCATCCAGAACATGGAGCTGAACTATATTTCTCATGTTGCAGAAATCCTGGTGGAGGGGTCTATTGGTATTTTTCACTGAAGCATTGCCTCTTGCTATAAAGAGGACCCAATGTTTGTCCCCTTGCACAAATACGCTATTTAAGTTCTTCCCCCCCTGCGGGAGATTTTAAAGTCGAGTTTTCTAAATGATGTCTGTCTTATATTGCAGGGATTACCCTTTTTGTTTGTTTATTTTATGGTCTTGCGACTCGAGTTCGATGGATTGTCGATTATCTGGGTGTCTGTCTATTGTCAGTGGGCCATCCTAGAAATCCTCCATTGACATTTCAATTAGCAATGGTTGACCAGTGCCAACACCTATATGGCTATATCCAATTGCTGACAGATGTTACTGTCGCCATGGTCTTGTAACCTCTTGACCTGCATATAGTATCACTTGACTTTTATTGAGAAATGGAGGGAATATGCTTGATGATAATTGTAAAGTATTTGAACTGACAACTTAATGTAGGTTTTGATTTTTTATTTTGTCCACTTTTCTGTACATCCAAGCTTATATGTATTTTCCTCCTTGCAGACGTAGGAAAGAAGATGGTGCTGAACCTGAAGCAGATCCAGAAAGAGATCAAAGAACTGTATTTGCTTTCCAGGTTTGTATTCACAAAAAAATTCTACTTTGTGATTTATGAAATATTTGAATTTTATAATTGATGAAGCTAATGCCTGTAAGCATGATGACAGCTATCTTTGAAGGCGGATGAAAGAGATGTCTATGAGTTCTTTTCAAGGGCCGGGAAGGTAGACCCACTGTGCTTGCACCCCATTTGTTCTAGTAGTCAGCCTGTTTATTTTATTTACTTACCAAGGCAGTGAAACATCTGTGATACGCGCTCTGCACTACATACAATTTTGCTGGACTTTCTCTTAAAAGAAACAGATATTAACTTGGTTCTATTGAAGGGAAACCTAATTTTCTAATTATTCTAACCAAACTTAACAGCTGTATGTTTATGCATTGTTTTCTAAAATATTTTCTATTGCTGCTCATTTATCGTTTTAAGTGCATTATTATGGATCAATCAATCTTTGTTGTATTTATTTGTAGGTCCGGGATGTACGCCTCATCATGGACCGAAACTCACGACGTTCTAAAGGAGTTGGGTGAGTATATAACTACATGTATCTTGTATTTGACGTGTACTGCCTTGCATGGTTATTTTATCATTGAATTCTTACTATTCTCTATTTATTTTTCTTTTTCTACAATCCTATTTTGAAAGTCCAAAATGTTAGAAGCCTTGTTCCACGTTGTTGGATACTCTTTATGTGCATTTCAAATGATTTGGTGGAAGTCAGGGGCAATTATATTGTGTTTGGGAAAATAAAGCATTTTTATTTTTTTTGAAATGCACGATATTTGGCCCTAGAAATATTGAAATAGAGATAAACTTGTCAGCTGATATTCTGATTTTCGTGATGCTATGGAAATTCCAGGTACATCGAATTCTATGACGTTATGTCTGTTCCAATGGCGATTGCTCTTTCTAATCAGCCGCTTCTTGGTCAACCGGTGATGGTTAAGCCATCAGAGGCTGAAAAGAATTTAGTTCAGTCAACTGCTACTTCAAGTGTAGCAGCTTCAGGTGGAGCAAGGAAGTTGTATGTTGGAAATCTTCACTCTAATATTACAGAAGAACAATTAAGACAGGTTAATAATCAAGCATACACTGCATATTAATGGGCATATTTCATTTCTCTTAAGAGGTCATAATTATTACTGTTGCGTACGTATCATCGTTCTGTGGTATGCATGCTCTAATGATTTAATGGGTTTCCTTTCCAGGTCTTCGAACCATTTGGACTGGTAGAGCTTGTCCAGCTGCCTCTAGATCCACTTAGTGGACTGTGTAAAGGTTTTGGTTTTGTTCAGGCATGTATCTTGCTGTGTTGCAGTCCATGTTTCCGTTTGTGCATAATTATCAGTTTCTCACTTTGTTCTGTTAAATCACTTAGTTTGCGCGTCTTGAAGATGCCAAAGCTGCCCAGAGTTTAAATGGTCAACTTGATATTGCTGGAAGAGTAATCAAGGTAAGCATTTTCTTATATGTCAATATATGCCAAACCCTCTTCTTGTTGTTTATGCTACCTGACAATATTTCAATGACATACCATGACCAGGTTTCAGCGGTGACCGACCAAGGAGGAGTGCAAGTGAGTGGTACAACGGCGGGAGATTTGGACGACGATGAAGGTGGAGGCTTGGTGGGTGTAATCTCTGCGATGCATTTTATATTACTTACTAGTTATGTTTAGATATATTGTTTTCTCTCTTGTTTAAGTTTGGTTACCTGGGACATTGATGTATGCTCGTATTATGTATAGATATATTGTTTTCTCTCTTGTTTAAGTTGGGTTACCTGGGACATTGATGTATGCTCGTATTAAACATCCAATTTTTTTAAAATGTTATCTGGTGTAGGTTTAGTATCCACTCAATACTCTATCCACACCTGCATACTCTTAAGTAGTAAATTTGTTTATTCTACCTTACTATTTTGGTCCTGAGATTTCTAGTGTCTACCATGAATTAATTATAAAATCAGTATTAACTATTAAGTCGGCAGGAGTCTGTGTGAGGCTGTTTCCAAATGTCTGACTTGGCCATTGGTGTATGCAGGCACTGAATGCTAGTTCGCGAGCTCTTCTTATGCAGAAATTGGACCGTAGTGGTGTTACAACCAGGTATATTATTTGTGAAGTTATTGGATTTTTTATGGCTTTTATCTTGATGTGACAATGTAGCAAAAGTGCTGTCTTACAATGCATAGCTTTGTTCTTGCAAGTTATTTAGTCTGTTTGGCTAAAATATAGTATAAGTTAGTTTTTCCCATCAGTCGTTCTTTGCTTCATCATTCAGTCTTTCATTGCTTCATCATTCAGTCTCGGTAAATATGTTAGTGTAGATTATATCTAAGTGTGTGGCTGTTCTTAATATCATTAATTCTTCTGCTGTATTGTTGGTCTGACTATAAAAGCCTGTACAATATACTATTATTGTTAATATGAGGCATGTCTCCACCAAAATATTATGCAATTTATAGGTCATCTTGAAAAACAAATTATAACTGCATAGTCTTGCAATATAGGATAAGCACATGTGTATAAAAGTCAAATCTGCGAAACTAATAGTGATGGTAGCTACCCAACACACATCACGGCGTCACGCCACTCATCTTAAATTTTTCATAACTGCTAGCCCTGCCAACTTTAGATGCTTACCTATGTATGGCTGGATACCTGTTCTCCTTAATTTACATAATTTGTAAATCAAAGATTGCATAGCCTTAAGTCTATGGTGTATTCTTATAAAATGTCTACTATATTACTTGTAAGGCTGCCACCATTTGAATCCCAATATTTTGTTATTGACCTCTACTATATTATCATCAGGATTCATCCACCACTACAGCAACACTGTTACCTTATATATCTAGCTTATGAAGGTCATTCTCCATGGACCTCTTCGAAGTTCTTAGATGTACTTGGTTTTGTTGAAATGTTTTGTTTACATTTAATGTTAATTACTACATTAACTGTGTGAACTTGAAGAGGATTTACTTGAGACATGAGGAAAACATTGCAATTTGTAACTTCTATTTGTCAATTGCTTGATTGCGTATTTCAAGAGAATAAATGATGATTGCTTGATACATGTGGAAAAAACTTGTTAAAACACCTTTATATTTTTGTGATGTGGGCTGTTGCATATATCAACAAATTATTTTGGTAAGAAAACTGAGCCATAATGATTTTAAATTTTCTTCATGTAAAAAAAATGCGCACAGCAGTAGTTTATCACAAACTAGTGTATACTTCTTCACTCTCTTGATATCTCTACATAATACTGTCATTTAATGTCACCTTATTCTGTCAATCTGCAGTTTGACATCTGGGATGGGTGCTACCGGTGCAAACACTTCCGTGGCATTAGCACCTATATCTGTTCTTGGTGCTCCTATAGCCACTCCTTCGCTACAGTCTACAGTACCTGGTCTCGGTCTAATTCCAGGGGCATCTCTTCCTGTTATTACCCAGCCCATTGAGCCACCCAGTGAATGCCTATTGCTCAAGAATATGTTCGATCCAGCCGTGGAGGTTATTTGACTACTGCATTTGTTTTCAGTCTTCTTGTTTGTTAGTCTGGAGGAGCTTGTCTCTGCCTTTGGTTGAACAAAACCATTTGATATTTTGTGACTGTTTCTTGCAGACGGATCCAGATTTTGATTTGGATATTAGAGATGATGTTCGGGAAGAATGTTCTAAGTATGGCAAAGTAACACACATTTTTGTGGACAAGTAAGTATGCTTATTCGTATACTAATGTATGTCAATGAATATGTCAAGCCATGCATTTAGAATCCTTTTGTTTGTTGCTTCACTACTGGGCATGTTGCATTACTTAAATTATCTGTATTTTACTGTAGATTTTTTCTGAACTGAAAACTGTAGAGGCCTATCTTAGATAAAACACAAACATTGCCTCCACACTTGATATTGTTTGCTCGCTTGCTCACTACTAGTATTAGAATGTGGAAGCTACTTGTCTAATATAGAATCTATTAAAATCCATATCTTCACATGTGTTGTACCATGGTATATATTTGCTTTAAAGCGTCAGAGTGTTTGCTTTTCATTGTTTGTTGTGCCCCTTGCAGAAGAATACACTAGTTTTGGTTCTGGAATTTATTGCCATATAAGTAATATATGGAGCATACTCGTGGCAAGTTCAAATCATTTTTGTGATTATTTACACAGTAATATCAATCATGATGGCCTAACCCTAGGTGTCGCCGTTACCTTGCAGAAACACTGCAGGCTTTGTGTATCTGCGGTTTGATAGCATAACAGCTGCTATGGGCGCCCAGAAAGCACTCCAGGGGAGATGGTTTGCGGGGAAGATGATTACTGCAACCTACATGGTATGGAATGCTCTACTCTTGCTAATGCCGAGATGTTTTCTCCTTTTGCAAATTCCACTGCTCATTTATTGACGGGTTTACTTGTTTTTTTGTTGTGTCAGTCTACTCTACAGTATGAAGCGAAGTTCCCAGAGTTAATCGGCTAGCCAGAGATAGCTGCAGTACTTGGCGGCATGTTGTTGTATTGGCTGTCTTAGCAGTGGAATGTGTCTAGCTGTAATATTACACTATCAGGCATTCGAGCTAACTTTTATTGGGTTTGTGTTGGCAGCTTTTTTGAGCACGTATATTTGTTGCTTCTTGTATCCATTTTTATTGAATGTCGTCATTCTTGAATGTTTGCCGTTGGGCTTATTATTTGTTCAGGGTTTCAGGGCTCAGGCGTCCGTATGCACGTAGCATTGCATAAAATGGAAGGAGAAACAATACATAAACTGAAAATTCCTGTAGTTACATAATATAAAATGTTTTAGATATTTCAATAGGGGCTATATATGGACTAAAAACTGTAGGAATTTACACACCAAAATTTGTATACATCTGAATTAGAAGAAAGCTACTCTCTCCTTTCCTATGTAGGGTGTATAATTTTTCACAGAAATTTAGAAGTTCTCATGGAGAAATATTATGGTGTATAATTTCTGTCAGAAATTAAAAATGCTAATGGAGAAATATAGACCAGTTTTGGACGGAATTACCTTTTAACTACATGACGTGGGAAAAGGAGTTTGCATAAGATAAGCAAACATAATAATAAAAGAATTTGTTTTTAGACAAGTGGTGCCAAGGAGTATACTCTATATTTCAGATTTTTTTCTTCAAAACCTTATACACCTTACATCAAGAAATGGAGTAAAGCATTTTATATTTCAGAGAGATAGTATATTCCTATACATTGACGTAAGTCAAAGATAAAAAAAGAGGCTAAAAATAAGGGAAGACTCTATATGGAGAATGGAGACACTATGAATTTAAGTCGTAGCGAGGCAAGAAATGCAGAGACGCGTGGCGGCGGCAGGGGTGGACTCGCATTATGCGGACGTAGGTAATATTGTGTCACATAAATGTGTAAACTATCAATTTCATATATTTATATTATGTGTCACATGATAATGATATATTATGATTAATTTAGAGATTTAAGACTATATATATATACTAGTAAAATGCCCGTGCGTTGCTACGGGCTCAGAACGGGAGAGAAAAAATCTATACGGGCTGAGAACAAATCTATACGGGCTGAGAACGGGAGTGAAAAAATCTTTTCCACGGATGTGCATAAAGTAAATTCTTGTTGGCAATGCTGGGTGTTGGGTTAGATGACGTTGAGTACAATGATAAAATGTTAGCTTACATTACATTAAATTCGTGATTCATCATTCATATGAGTGATACGTAGAATATCACCGTAAGAGGAGATTGTTACTATGAAGATACCAATGCACTGAATTTTACTTAAGCATTTTTAATTGATGACCCACCTCCCTAAACCCTAGTTTTGAAGCATGTCTGCCACTCACTTTGGCGACCTGTATAATCGGTAAAAAAAATGACGTACGACCGGTTACCCTTCCAGGCATGACACCCGTAACCCGTTCCTCTAACAAGACTTGCAGCTATGTTGGCAACCAAATTGCCCCTGAGCTCTGGTCTGAAATAAGAAACCACTTTAAAATCATGATTGCATTGATAATGATCATCAACACCTTCATCACACTGAACCCCAAAATAATAAGCAGGTAACTTAGTAGTTTCCTATATTTCAGATGCTAGTGACTGACGACTTTACTTCCTAAATTGGTGTGTACAACTGAATTTCTGGAAACTGGAAACAAAAACTACAGAGCAAGCATATGTACGTGATCTCACACCTCAAATAAAAAGAACACCTTAGAAGGATATAGACGCTTAATTATTTGTAGTCATTCGTTGTATTGCATCATTTCAATTATATTCCATCATTTCATTTATTATTCAATTTTTTGATCTTTCTCTGTCAGAGCTGGTAAATGAGAAGTACAAAGATCCAACGCTAGCAAAATATGTAAGAAAATAAAGAAATCTGCTTCTATATAGGAATGAACAACACTAAAAAGGAAGATTAGTTCTTATAGGCAAATGAATAAACATGTGATGGGCTCTATTTATAACCAGAAAACATCATTACTTGTAAATTTTCTCATATTTCTCTGCGTCAAATTAGAAGCACATGGGATATTCACTACGTCTAATCAAATAAAGAACAATCTGTCACTCCATAATAATAATACTTCAATATTGAACAGTAGTGCTGCCGTTGTGAAAGGTGTGTCCGGCCTTGTCCCTACATCTATTGTTCTTTCCACTGAATTATATAGTAGAGTCTGAACCTGTATACTCTCATGTATAACAAGTGAGCTGTCGATCAGTAGCCTTCTTTGAATCCTCCTTCTCTCTGAAAAGTAGCACATTACCAAGTTAGCAATTACCATGTGCGTATATATGTGTAGACAAAAAAAGTTAAAAACATAGCAGAGGGAGTACATGCGACCATATAGTACGCAAGGAAATGCTAAATTCAGCTAGAACGCTACACACGGAAATATTGGGGGAAGACATGTACTTTTTTGTAGATCAAATCTTGAGGCATGTAGTACTGGCCAGCTATCCTCAAGGATTTTAGATCGAATCTGGAAGCTGACTCGTTCCTCTCACTGGTTGCGCTCCCGGCCGCATACCAGGGATCATTGTCGCTGCCATGGCCTACAGTCAACCGGTTGGCATGGGGACCTCGTCGCTGCCGCCGTGGCCCATGGCGCCCCCGGCTCGGACCTCCTCGCCGCCCTGCCCCGCGGCCGAGGCCGGAACGGACGAACTCGTCCTCTCCGCCATGCCCCGCGACCGTCTCCGGGTCACCGCCTTCTTGTAGTCCCCCAGCGACAGCCGCCGCTCCAGCCGCTTCCCCTGCCCGCCATTCCCGCCGCCGCCCTGCTTGAAGCACTGCCGGAGAAGAAGGCCCCGCCATGGCTGCGCGCCACGAAGGGCGATGTCGAGGATCCCCGGCGCCGCGCCGCCGGAGAAGGAGGCCTTCGTGGCGCGCGTTGGGAACTGTTTCTGGATTCGTATCTGTTCGTGGTAGAAGACGGGCGGTGTCCTTTTTTTAATGTAGGGACTGCGGGGTAATTAGCTAAAAGTTAAGGGTCTAAAACGTAAAAAAGCCAGGACGTACGACGGGAATCCCCAAGGGATATTATATAGTAGAGATTATATATATAATATATATATATTAAGATCCACAGTTTTGTGTAGCTCCAAATACAAAGTATTTCAGATTAATTTTTGCACAGTTGGATATACCATTGGCAACACTCTGAATTGTTTTCAGATTTTTTTAAACTCGTAAAATATAGTTTTCATTTTTAACGACAGGAACTGTGGAGCCCGGTAGCCAAAAATCTCTAGTCGTTTTAGATATTCTAACACAGACTATATTTGGGCTAAAACTAGATAAATATACACTCTAAAACACGTATAGATAGATATATACGAATTAGAAAAAAACTCGAACATCTTATATTTTAAAGGGATAATATATTCATTAATGAATATACATTGAAGCAAGCAGGCCTCCGATTTATAAGGGACCCAACCAATAAAGAAAGACAAAACCCATAAACGGACCAAGATCATTGCTAAAAAAACTAAGCATCATCTTTATGGCTTTAGGGCGGTTCACGGTGAAGAGGATAGGACCGACCCTACATGTTGGGGCATGTGTAAGAACAAATGAGGCCCTATAGGTGCGCCCATCTCTTCCACATTCTGCCTTAAGCAAGGCGTACCGTTTCGCCTTTTTTTATTGTACAGAAAGTCACGCGTGTGTTGCCTACAAAACTTACGCTGCTAACAATTAGGTTGATATTGCTTAAAAATCGTAAGTCAATAGACATGAATGTACGTAGAGTAGAGTCCAGTCCAGCGCCCCCACCTCCTGTATTTGCTTAGGGACGACCCCTTGATGAGGATGAGTATGTCAATACCCCGACGGTGATGACCAGGAAAATAATGATGTAAGAATAACGGACACAACACACTCACATGTGGTTGTGGGTCTGATGTTCCCACCTGAAGGGGTTACGGTGCAGAAAACAATAATTTTTCTAGCGTACGAAACCCTAACTAGCCAGGATCTATCTATCTAGTACATATGATAACGGTGGCGGAACGAGTTACATTACCTCCATGTAGACCGATAGCGGGGATTACGCTCCCGCACAAGCGTTGACGATGAAGTCGTACGTAGCCGACCTCGAGGTCGCGGAGAACTTGCCGCGATGACGAAGACGATGACGCCGGGGTGTCGACGATGATCTGCGTCGACGGGCGTCGGGCGGAAGAAGGCGGGGCGCCGGCACTAGGGGGGGGGGGGGGGGTGCGCCGGCGGCAGAGAAGGAGGCGGCGCGGCGGCTGTAGAGGCGAGACGACGTCGCCCAGGCTCCTCGAAAAGAGTTACCTCCGAGCACTCACAAACATACGGAGCTTAGCGACAACCCCCGGTCATTCAGATCCAGCTGAAATCGCAGGGGTAGATCTTATCTGGAATCCCGCAGGGCAACAGTGCCCAGCGGTATATCTTAGGTGGAGAGAGGGGGCAAAACGGGCGGAGAAACAGTTCGGCCGGCCTGCAATACAATTAATTGTATTTTCCAATGAATTAATCCAATTAATATGCCTTGATATATAAAGGGGGAAGGGGGTGTGCAAACCCCCTGGCTCCCCCATGTGGGACTAAAGGAGGAGAGGGGGGGGGGGGGGGGGGAGGCCGGCGCACCCTCCTAGTCCAATTCGGACTAGGGGGCCCAAGCCCCCCCTTTCCTTGCTTGGTGCGGCTCCCCCTCTTGGGCCCTCTTAGGGCCCATGTAGGTGGGAGCCCCCTTTTTCCTTTATTAAATTAATATAAAAATCCCATTAATTCATAATTAATATATTTATATATCATTCAATATCCCGTGACTCCGAAACTATTTCGGAACCACCCGAACAACTTTCGGACATTCCTGGAACCATTCCAGACCTCCCCGGAACTCTTTCCGGATCATTTCTCTCTCTCCAACAAACACCTATATTATTTCAGAACTTATCTCCTAGTGTCGCTAAGACCTTAAGTTTGTTACGCTACGGTTCGAGAACACTCCAGACATGGTTGAGACACTCCGCTCACCAATAACCGTCAGGGATACCTGGAAGTATATGACGACCCCTGTGCATTCTACGAATATCGTCGTTGAACCATAAATATGATATTCATTCCCTTTGTCTCTGCGATAATACCTTGTCCGAGATATGATCTTAGACATACCGATGTCTTTGTTGTATCTCGTTACCGACGAAGGTTATTAACTCGTCTGCGATATTACATCTCCATGACCTAGTCATAAGCTGCGCAGCTATATAGATGCAATATCACCGAGTGGGCCCCGAGTATCTTTCCATTACAAGAATGAACAAATCCTGCTGTTGATCCTTACGTCTCGATGCTCTTTCGGAATACCCAAGATGGACACCGTTATTGTCATGCTATATAAGACACAACGTTTGATGCTCTCAAAGCACCCCTACGAAGCATCAACAAGTACGGTCTCACGGTCTAAGGAATAAGCTATCATATTCTTATCTATTGCAAATGACAAACATCATAATACGATCTTATTGCAATACTTTGCGTATGTCCATCACCTTATTCAACTAACAAGATGACCCCATTGTCAACCGACGTCATTGTCCTTGATCAGGAATCTCGATCAACTGTTGCCCAATGGACTAGCTCATATAGAGGCTTGCTAGGGACCTGGTTGTCTATGTATCACACGTGTATCAATAATTCCGATTAATACAGTTATAGCATAATACACAAACCTATTATAAACTTATGAGATAATACAATAAAGACTACTTATTTATTTGCCTCTAGGGCATATCTCCTTCACCACCTAGGGGTGCCACCAGCAAGGCCACTTAAAAGTCTATAGGTCAGACAAAATGGCATGCTCCACGGGCCGAAAGAGTATGAGGACAAATAGAAAAGTATTCACATAATTATGTATATTTATTTATTAGATTTAAGAAACTGCTAATCTCTAAATAAAATTTATATGTTACTTTGGAGGAAGTCTTCACCATAAATTATGTATCTCGTAGGAACAAACTAACCTAGTCTTCCAATTAGAAACACACTAGGGTATACACTGATAAGTTTAATTAGACATATACTCTTTCTAAAGGGAGCCCTACTAGTTGTAAAATGAAAGCTATGATAACTAAGTGTTCAGTTTTAATACTATGCGAATATTTCTATTTGAGAAACTTAGACATTTTGATTGACCTAACAAATCAAGTTGTATGAATGCGAAGTATTAGAATTCACAATTTTTTTTAATGATTGGTTCAGTATCAAGTACATAGAATCACATGCCATGCCATCATTATTTAACACAATGTTACTTGTAAGATACACTAAAAAAGGTGGAAAAGATAGTAGCTTCATTTACGTTATAGAAGTTTCTATAAATTTTCTAACATATTATACACTCGAAACTTCGATGAAGATATCCCTTAGAATATACTTAGTAGACATGCCTCCCAACATATTATATATGATTATGTCTTAATTTAACTGTGAAAAGGGGTGTATAATTTTTCCCCTTTACAATTTTAGCCTAAATGTATACTGCAAAATCCAATATAGTTTTGGGTATAAAAATATTTAGATCCAACACAAGGTAATTATATTTTTGAATGTACCTAAGGTACACGAAACTTACATAATATAAGTAACACATAACATTTAGTTCAGCTATGCAAACTATATATGACAATATATACTTATAAGACTGAAATATAATAATAAGTCTAAAAAATGAAATATAATAAAACTAAGTTCTATTAAAGTTTAAAAGTTTGCTATAATATGTATTGGATTAACTCGCCCCGGGTCTAAAATTTCTTTGGACCAGCTCTGGAAGCAAGTAACATAAAACTTGACTGGGAGTCTCTTCTTACAAGGTTTTTTGAGCTTCATCAATATGATCCAGAACAAAGATGATGGATGAGAGGTGAGGAAGATGATGGAGCAAGATTTGATTGAATAAAAAAAATTATAGCTGGGAGGATGCTGCACCATGATGCTTCAAGCATCTATGCGTGAATGCTGAGTTGGTTGACGAGATTGTTGTGCATGATCCACCTTACCTCCACCTCTACCTCCACCTCCACCGCGTGATAGTGTCAGCAAGAAAGCATTTAGGCGTGAAGTCCGTCAATATTTTTCCGAGTATTTTGGACCAGGGTAATAGTGATGTGTGTCTATCCTACGCTTTGACATTCGCAGCACAGATGGAGCTCAATGTAGAGATGGCCAAGCACGGAGCAGAATGCAACATAAGGTTTCTTTGAGAGTCGCTGATGACCAGGTTTTTGGAGCTTCATGGTTATAAGCAAGAACAAGGAGAAGATGAAATGAAAAGGTTGAAGTTAAAACTGATTACCAAAGAAGAGTCCATTTATGTCTGGGATGATGCAGCACCCTGATGCTTCAAGCACCTAGGTGTGAAGGCCACGAAATGTCGTACTAATGTCAAAATACGCGTATATTTTTGATCAAGTGTCAATCGAAAAGTTACAAGCTAGATGGGATAGTATATTTTAGGATGCGCCTAGAGCTCAGTCGACTGAGAACTCGTGTGCTGACTTAAGCATAATGTAAGCATGAGTTCTGACCCGAAAAAATATTAAATTCAAAAAAAAATCTAAAAAAAATCAGTTGCAACCCACCTCAACTGAAAAATTCAGTTATAACACACTTGTAACTCGAAAAACAATCAGTTACAACCAACTTGCAACTAGAAAAAATTCAATCGCAAACCGTTTGTAATTAGAAAATCTCAGTTACATGTTGCATGCAACTGAAAAAAGAAAGAGAAAAAAGAAAAACGCACGCATCTTAACACATGATCAAATGGTGGCACTAGTAGAAAACGGGCCATAGGACCAAACAGAAATACCCCATTTGTCCCGGCCGTATTACAAACCGGGACAAATGGGGTCAAATAGTTGGTCTCAGCCTACACGCATTTCAAAATCGAACCTTTTGTCCCGGTTCCAGCCACGAACAAAAGGTCAATGGACCCCATTTGTCCCGGTTCAAGCCACGAACCGGGACAAAAGTAGGTGCCTATATATTTAAAAATGGTTTGACACTTAAAAAATTCATTGTTGACACTTAAAAAATAGAAAATAATATTTATGAAAATAATTTGAATAATCCCTTCAACACGACTGTTTACTATAACAAGATGCACTCATTTGTGGAATATGAGATTTTTATCACAAATAATTTGAAAATATGAATTAGATTCAAATAATCAGCATAAACTCATTTAACTAGACGAAATTAGGTAGAAATCAATTAAAAACCTAATACTTGTATATTATCCATCATATGTGTACTAGTTTTCATGAAAATTAAATGAGTGTCATTTTTATCATATTTTTTGTACTTTGTTCACAAAAAAAGACAATTTTTGCACTTAAAAATGGAAAATGGTATTTATTAAAATAATTTGAAGAATCTCTTTGACATGATTGCTTCTTATACCAATGTGCACCTATTTGTGGAATATAAGATATGTATCACAAACTATACGGTGAAAATTACCGTAACTTGATCATTTGACTTTAAACTTCTAAATGTTTATAGATGATAGACCTTTTTGTGAAGACTTTCGTTGCAAATTTTGTGAAAAATAAAGTTTATCATTTTTCATGGCAACTAGTACACATATAAGGACCCCATGCCAAATGATATCCTTTTTTGAGATGTTTATCGTTCTATTTTATTTTTTTTCGTTAAAACGATCAAAATAGTCGCGATGACTATTCATCAAAAGAGATAAGATTTTCTAGAATTATCAATATTTCTGTGATATAACTGAAGGGGATCGTGTGCAGAAAACAAAAAATTTCCTAGCAACGATATCCTTAAACTAGCCAAGATCTATTCTATGCAGATATAGTAGTACGAACGGAGATCGGAATACGTACCCTTGTAGACCGAAAGCGGGGATTACGTTCCCGCACAAACGTTGTCGATGCAGACCGACGAAGCCGACCTCAAGGTCGTGTAGAGGAAGCAGACCTCCGAGTACCGCTAGCGCAGCACCTCGCAGGGAGTCGCACACGTACGGTGGAGACGACGCCTCCGAAGATCCAGTCCAGGACGAGCAGCGGAAGACTTGGACCGGAACACCAGCAGCGCGGCAGCGGGCTATGGTGGAGGAGATCCCCTCTTTCTCTTGCTCGGCGCGGCTCCGACTTGGGAACCACGAGATCGAGAGAGAAATCGGGAATTAATTGGTGAATTAAAAGGCTGGGGGTGCCCCTTCTTATATAAACTCCCAAGGGGAGCCAACCTTACCAGCCAGGCAATGTGGGACTATCCCCACATAGCTTGGTGCGGCTTGGGAGGTGCGCCGGCCACCTTGGTGGGCCCTTGGCCCACCTGGGGCAGCCCTCCTGGCCCCCACCGAATTCCCCTAGGGAATTTCCCCCTCTTGGGCCTTCTTTCGTCCGGAAGGCCCATTTAGGGAAATCTGCCTTAAAAAATTCGAAAATAAATATATAAAATCATATTTGCATATTAATAACACTAATTAATATCAAACATAATATATATAATATTTCCTAGCTCCGAAAACTCTTTCGGCGCTGCCCGATCTCCATCGGACCTCTCCCGGGACGCTCCCGGTGATCTCCTTCCTTTCCGGTTGTCTTGTCGAAACCACTTAAGCGTGTTACCCTAGCGGTTCGATATAATATCAGGTATGATCAAGACTCCTCAATGATCAACGACTAACCCGTAGGCCTGGACCCCATGAATTAATCCCTGAGATATAACGAATGACTTTCATCTATCAAACCTGAACGTGAAGTCTTAGACCTTTTGCCATAGCGATACTTAGCACGTCCGAGTGTCGTTCCATAGATATCTCCATACCTAATCCCGACCTCGTTACCGACGACGCTATCTTCTACTCGTTCATGATCTCATGTCTCCGTGACCTAGTCACATGCTTGCAAGCTCATTAGACAAGATCTCACCGAGTGGGCCCGAGAGTATCTATCCTGCTACGCGGACTGGCAAATCCCGCTCTTGATCCCTCGTCTCAATACTCCTTTCCAATACCCAAAAGTATCACCGTTATTGTCATACTAAATAAGATACGACGTTTGGTGCAATCAAAGTATCTTCCGGGAATATCAATAAGAGTTGATCTCACGGTCAAAGGCGTAACGACTACGTTCTCCAAATCTGGGTATGTCCATCACATCACTCTCCAGCGATATGACTCTCATTGCCGACCGGCACCATGCCCCATGACCGGGAAACCTCGATCATCAATCGCGCAACGAAACTAGTCTTAGTAGAGGCTAATAGGGACCTGGTTGTTTACGTATCACACCCGCATTAATGTTTCCGCTTAATACGGTTCTAGCATGACACAAAAACCTATTATGAACAAACGAGATATGATAAAGAATACACTTTATTAATTGCCTCTAAGGCATATCTCCTTCAGTCTCCCACTTGCACTAGAGTCAAACTTAATCTAGATTACAACTTGGTAAAAGCCTAACACCCATAGCTAATTGGTGCTGTTCATGCTTATCAAGCGGGAGAGGCTTCGTCAGCGGATCTGCCACATTCAGATCCGTATGCACTTTGCAAATATTCACATCGCCTCCTTGTACGTACTGACGTATCACGTGGAAGCGTCGGAGAATGTGTTTGGCGGTGGAGTGAGACCTTGGCTCCTTGGCGTTCGCAATGGCACCCGTATTGCCGCAGAAGAGGACCACGGGGTCTTGCACGCTGGGGAACACTCCAAGTTCGATGACGAACTTCCTCAGCCACACAGCTTCATTCGCGGCCTCGCAGGCAGCAATGTACTCCGACTCCATTGTAGATTGTGGGACTATGGGTTGCTTCCCACTTCTCCAGCACACGGCGCCTCCATTCACCTTGAACACGTAACCTGTCTGTGACTTACAGTCATCGGGGTCTGAGCAGAAACTTGCATCTAGGTAACCCGTTACGCCAAGTTCCTCATCGCAGGCACCATACACAAGGAACATTTCCTTTGTCTTATTGAGATACTTAAGAATGCTCTTAACAGCTACCCAATGCGGCATTCCAGGATTACTCTGGAACCGGTTGGTCAAACTTAGAGCTAATGCCACATCTGGTCTAGTACTCAACATTGCATACATGATCGATCCTATGGCTGAAGCATAAGGATGTTTCGTCATTTCGGCCTTACCCAGTTCCGTCACCGGACACTGCGCCTTACGCAATATCTTATTCTTGATAACCGGCAGAGAACCCTTCTTTGCCTTCTCCATATGAAAACGCTTCAATATTTTATCAAGATAAGTACTCTGACTTAATGCTAATAGGCGCCTTGATCTATCACGATAGATTTTTATGCCTAAAACATACGCAACTTCTCCTAAGTCCTTCATGGAAAACTCACTGTTTAAATATTCCTTCACGCTATTCAGAAGTTCCACATCATTCCCTATTAGCAATATGTCGTCAACATACAGTGCTAAGAACACAACCGAGCTCCCACTCATTTTCTTGTAAATACATGTCTCTTCCATATTCTGGATAAATCCAAAACCTTTGATTACCTCATCAAAGCGAAGATTCCAGCTCCGAGATGCCTGCTTCAGTCCATAGATGGATCGCTGAAGCTTGCACACATTGTTAGCACTTCCTGGATCGACAAAACCTTCCGGCTGTACCATGTACAACTCTTCCTCAATGTTTCCATTCAGGAAGGCCGTTTTGACGTCCATCTGCCAGATTTCATAATCATAGTAGGCAGCTACCGCTAACAAAATCCGAATAGACTTAAGCATCGCTACCGGTGAAAAAGTTTCATCGTAGTCAATTCCATGAACTTGTCGGAAACCCTTTGCGACAAGCCGAGCTTTATAGACGGTCACATTACCATCAGCATCAGTCTTCTTCTTAAAGATCCACTTATTCTCGACGGCCTTGCGCCCTTCGGGAATATCCACCAAAGTCCACACTTTGTTATCATACATGGATCCTATTTCGGATTTCATGGCTTCAAGCCCTTTCTCGGACTCTAGACTCTCCATCGCCTCCTTGTAGTTCGTAGGTTCGTCTTGCTCGACTAGCATGACGGTGCAAACCATGTTGCCATACCATTCTGGTGGGATCCGAGATCTACCAGACCTACGAGGTAGAACATCTTCCTCGACAGTTTCTCCCACTCCTTCCACGGAGGACGTTTCCGGAATTGCTTCCGTTGCGCCACTCGGAATCTCGAGTTCAGGATCAACGATTTCATCGAGGTCTACCTTCCTCCCACTTACTCCTTTCGCGAGAAACTCCTTCTCTAGAAAGGCACCGGTCTTCACGACAAAAGTTTTGCCCTCAGCTTGGTTGTAGAAGGTGTACCCAACGGTTTCCCGCGGATATCCTACAAAGACGACTTTCTCCGACTTCGGTTCGAGTTTGTCGGGCTGTAGTTTCTTAACGTACGCCTCACAACCCCAAACCTTCAGAAACGATAACTTAGGCTTTTGGCCATACCATAATTCATACAGCGTCGTTTCAACGGACTTGGACGGAGCCCTATTTAAAATGAATGCGGCTGTTTCTAACGCATAACCCCAGAAGGATACTGGCAGATCGGTAAGAGACATCATAGATCGGACACTATCCAGTAGAGTACGATTACGTCGCTCGGACACACCGTTTCGCTGCGGCGTTCCGGCGGGCGTAAGTTGGGGCACTATGCCACAACTCTTCAGATGTGTGCCAAACTCAAAACTCAAGTACTCTCCACCGCGATCGGACCGGAGATGCTTGATTTTCCTATTAAGCTGATTCTCAACTTCACTCTGGAATTCTTTGAACTTTTCAAACGTTTCAGACTTGTGTTTCATCAAATAGATATAACCGTATCTACTCAAGTCATCAGTGAAGGTGACGAAGTAACGATAACCATTGCGTGTCGAAACGCTCATCGGTCCACACACATCTGTATGTATGATCCCCAACAAATCCGACGCCCGTTCAACGAAACCTTTGAACGGTGTCTTGGTCATTTTGCCCATGAGGCATGGTTCACATGTATCGAGGGATCCGAAATCCAACGAGTCAAGGAGTCCATCGGAGTGGAGTCGCTTCATGCGTTTTATACCAATATGACCAAGACGGCAATGCCACAAAAACATGGCGGTATCGTCACTACACTTAATTCGTTTGGCCTCTATGCTATGGATGTGAGTACTACGATCGAGATTCAACAAGAATAAACCGTTATTCTCGGGAGCATCAACATAAAAGATATCATTAATATAAATAGCACAATTGCTTGACACTGATTTAAATGAATAACTGTCTTGTAACATGCAAGACCCACTTATAATGTTTACACTCAAGGATGGCACAAAATAACATTTATTTAAAACCAAAACTAATCCCGATGGTAGATGCAGAGGGAGCGTGCCGACAGCTACCACGTCGACTCTCGATCCGTTGCCGACGCGCATCGTCACCTCATCCTTCGCCAGCCGCCTTCTATTCCGTAACTCCTCCTGAGAGTTACATATATGAGCAACAGAACCAGTATCAAATACCCACGTATTGCTCCGGGCGGATGTAAGGTACACATCTATAACATGTATATCAAATATACCTTTCTCTTTGTCGACCGTCTTGCCAGACTTCCTATCCTCCAGATACTTGGGGCAGTTGCGCTTCCAGTGACCCTTCCCCTTGCAGTAGAAACACTCCACGCTAGCTCTGGGACCAGACCTGTTAGTCCCGGGCTTGGCAGCCAACTTTGCCTCCCTCCGGGACTTCCAGCTCTGCTTTCCCTTGCCACCGGACTTCTTGAAATCAACGGTCTTGTTGACCATCAACAGCGTGTGCTCCTTCTTAATCTCTACCTCAGCAGTCTTGAGCATCACGAACACTTCACCCAGGGACTTAGCCATGCCCTGCATGTTGTAGTTCATGACGAAGCCTTTGTAGCTTGGTGGCAACGATTGCAACACCCTGTCAATCGCCAGCTCATCGGGAATCTTGCACTCCAGAGCATTCCTTTGACATGATTGTTTCTTATACCAATGTGCACCTATTTGTGGAATACAAGATCTGTATCACAAACTATACGGTGAAAATTACCGTAACTTGATCATTTGACTTTAAACTTCTAAATGTTTATAGATGATAGACCTTTTTGTGAAGACTTTCGTTGCAAATTTTGTGAAAAATAAAGTTTATCATTTTTCATGGCAACTAGTACACATATAAGGACCCCATGCCAAATGATATCCTTTTTTGAGATGTTTATCGTTCTATTTTATTTTTTTCGTAAAACGATCAAAATAGTCGCGATGACTATTCATCAAAAGAGATAAGATTTTCTAGAATTATCAATATTTCTGTGATATAACTAAAGGGGATCGTGTGCAGAAAACAAAAAATTTCCTAGCAACGATATCCTTAAACTAGCCAAGATCTATTCTATGCAGATATAGTAGTACGAACGGAGATCGGAATACGTACCCTTATAGACCGAAAGCGGGGATTACGTTCCCGCACAAACGTTGTCGATGCAGACCGACGAAGCCGACCTCAAGGTCGTGTAGAGGAAGCAGACCTCCGAGTACCACTAGCGCAACACCTCGCAGGGAGTCGCACACGTACGGTGGAGACGACGCCTCCGAAGCTCCAGTCCAGGACGAGCAGCGGAAGACTTGGACCGGAACACCAGCAGCGCGGCAGCGGGCTATGGTGGAGGAGATCCCCTCTTTCTCTTGCTCGGCGCGGCTCCGACTTGGGAACCACGAGATCGAGAGAGAAATCGGGAATTAATTGGTGAATTAAAAGGCTGGGGGTGCCCCTTCTTATATAGGCTCCCAAGGGGAGCCAACCTTGCCAGCCAGGCAATGTGGGACTATCCCCACATAGCCTGGTGCGGCATGGGAGGTGCGCCGGCCCCCTTGGTGGGCCCTTGGCCCACCTGGGGCAGCCCTCCTGGCCCCCACCGAATTCCCCTAGGGAATTTCCCCCTCTTGGGCCTTCTTTCGTCCGGAAGGCCCATTTAGGGAAATCTGCCTTAAAAAATTCGAAAATAAATATATAAAATCATATTTGCATATTAATAACACTAATTAATATCAAACATAATATATATAATATTTCCTAGCTCCGAAAACTCTTTCGGCGCTACCCGATCTCCATCGGACCTCTCCCGGGACGCTCCCGGTGATCTCCTTCCTTTCCGGTTGTCTTGTCGAAACCCCTTAAGTGTGTTACCCTAGCGGTTCGATATAATATCAGGTATGATCAAGACTCCTCAATGATCAACGACTAACCCGTAGGCCTGGACCCCATGAATTAATCCCTGAGATATAACGAATGACTTTCATCTATCAAACCTGAACGTGAAGTCTTAGACCTTTTGCCATAGCGATACTTAGCACGTCCGAGTGTCGTTCCATAGATATCTCCATACCTAATCCCGACCTCGTTACCGACGACGCTATCTTCTACTCGTTCATGATCTCATGTCTCCGTGACCTAGTCACATGCTTGCAAGCTCATTAGACAAGATCTCACCGAGTGGGCCCGAGAGTATCTATCCTGCTACGCGGACTGGCAAATCCCGCTCTTGATCCCTCGTCTCAATACTCCTTTCCAATACCCAAAAGTATCACCGTTATTGTCATACTAAATAAGATACGACGTTTGGTGCAATCAAAGTATCTTCCGGGAATATCAATAAGAGTTGATCTCACGGTCAAAGGCGTAACGACTACGTTCTCCAAATCTGGGTATGTCCATCACATCACTCTCCAGCGATATGACTCTCATTGCCGACCGGCACCATGCCCCATGACCGGGAAACCTCGATCATCAATCGCGCAACGAAACTAGTCTTAGTAGAGGTTACTAGGGACCTGGTTGTTTACGTATCACACCCGCATTAATGTTTCCGCTTAATACGGTTCTAGCATGACACAAAAACCTATTATGAACAAACGAGATATGATAAAGAATACACTTTATTAATTGCCTCTAGGGCATATCTCCTTCAATAACCAATAGTTGTGTACCTTAAAATGATTTTTCCAAAAGATTAAGACCAAACTATCAAATAGTTGTAGCTCAAATTTGAATTAGTTTCGAATAATCGACATAAACTCATTTAACTAGACGAAATTAGGTAGAAATCAAGGAAAAACATAATACTTGAGGATTATCCATCATATGTGTACTAGTTTCCATGAAAATTAAATGGGTGCCATTTTTCATCATATTGTTTGTACTTTGCTCACAAAAATAGTCATGTTTCGCACTTAAAAAATAGAAAATGATATTTATGAAAATGATTTGAAGAATCCCTTTGGCATGATTGTTTCTTATAACAATATGCACCTATTTGTGGAATATGAGATCTGTATCACAAACTATACCGTGAAAATGACCGTAACTTGATCATTTGGTTTCAAACTTCTAAATGTTTATAGATGATAGACCTTTTTGTGAAGACTTTCATTCAAATTTTGTCAAAAATCAAGTTTATCATTTTTCATGAAATGCCGTACACATATAAGGACCCCATACCAAAGGATATCTTTTTTTGAGATGTTTATCATTTTATTTATGTGATATAACCAATAGTTGTGTACGTTAAAATGATTTTTCAAAAAATCATTAAAACCTAACTATCAAATAATTATAGGTTAAATTTGAATTAGTTTCAAATAGTCGACATAAACTCATTTAACTAGGCGAAATTAGATAGAAATCAAGCAAAAATCTAATACTTGAGGATTATCCATCATATGTGTACTGGTGTCCATGAAAATTAAATGGGTGTCATTTGAGATCATATTTTTTGTACTTCGTTCACAGAAAAGTAACATGATAGTTTCTTATTCCAATATGCACCTATTTGTGCAATATGAGATCCTTATCACAAATTATGCTGTGGAAATGACCATAAGTTGATCATTTGACTTGAAACTTCTAGATGTTTATAGATGAAATACCTTTTTGTGAAGATTTTTTTGAAAATTTTGTGAAAATAAAGTTATCATTTTTCATAGCAATTAGTACACGTATAATGACATCATGCCAAATGATATCCTTTTTTGAGGTGTTTATCATTTTATTTTTCCATAAAACCGATCAAAATGGTCACCATGGCTATCCATTTTTCTGTAGTGCAAAAGATGATTTGGATGGCATATTTGAAATCCTCTAAGTTTTTTGATTAATTTAGACATTTTATTTGTTAAATTCTGATTTAAGGTTTTAAAGATACGAATTATTCCATAGTAAATGAAAAAGGAAAAAATAAAGTAATATTTATTTTATCATTATTTATTACAATATTATTATTATTCTATAGTCATTGTTGTTTATTCAACTTAATTTTTATAATACAAGTAATGAAAAAGTATAACATGATGACCGAGTGGCTAATATGATTGATAAGATAGTAATATCCGTAAGTTCTCAGTTCTCTCTTAGTATCTAATTTGAAAGGAACCTAAATGTTAAGCGTGCTAGGGTTGGAGTAGTCTAAGGATGGGTGACCGAACGGGAAGTTTGACTTAAGAATAAGTGTGTAGTTAATGATGAAGTGGGTGAGTAAGTGTGTGGCTAAGTGAGAAACAAAAATAGTAAAACAAAAAACACGAAAGAAAAAAGAAAAACAGAAAATTAAATGGGAATAAAAAATAGAAAAAAACAGAAAACACTATTGTACCCGGGTCGTAACGTGCCCGGGACAAAAAGTCACGCTATTTATCCCGAGCACGTTGTTCCGGGAGCGTGCCCGGGACAAATAGGCCACACGGTCCGGGGCCACTGGCATGTTCTGTTCTAGTGTGGTGGACGCGACTAAAAACTCGTGAGTTCTCAGTCGACTTAGAACTAGCAAAACCGATATTTTTAACTTATTTGAAAATCATTCCTTCCAGATAAAAACACTTTGCGACAAAACTAGTAATATCATACTCACTGATTATTTTTGCACATCACTATTTCGCTAAGAAAATTTATCATCCTGTAAGTCGAGTACAGTACATCGTTCGAGAGAGAACATGGATCATGAGACAATCACACATCGCCTACCACTACCATGCATGCAGCTGATGGACTCGGACGGATTCACGGTGAGAGTCGTGCTCTCTTGGATCCGTTCGTCCTGGTATTTCCTAACCGATGTCGAATTAGTTGTGTACTATACGTGTACGAGCTACGAATTTTGTTTAAATAACAAAACCTCATTGTAATCGGTCTGCTGTCAAAATATACTACTGTGTACTCCCTCCGTTTCATATTAGATAACTTCTTTTATCAAAAAATGAATGTATCTAGACTTATAACATATCTAGATACATACACTTTTATCCAAACATAAGTCATAATTTGGAACGAGGGAATATACCGATCGTTGCAGCCTATATATACTAGATTTGTTTGTTGATCGGCGGGAAGCAGGCGGAAGAAGAGAACTCATCATCAAATCGATCATGTAAGTCCTCCTCCTCTGTGTTCCGCCATTGGAATTGTTTGCGTTTCTGGTTTTGGATGAATTGTTTTGGAAACGTACTCGAGTTCACGACCTTGCTCTGTCACAACCCAAGATCGCACCTTTCCCCTCCCCTCCAGTCCAGAAGCCGCCGCCGACCACAGCGCCCATACCCTTCTCCTCCGCCGCCGTCCGTTAGCGCCGCCACGACGGCCGACCACTGCTCACCGTCGCTCCTCCGCCGCCTCCCATGCCGCCCGGCGGACCCCAACCCGCGTACCCATTTTTTCTTCCCCACGGACAACAAGCCCTCTCCTTCCAACAACGCACCTCCTCCCATGCCGCCTCAACGCCTCCCCTTCCAGTCCACATCTGATCTCCCCGCCGGCCGATCAATCCCTATCAACAAAAATAGGCACGGGCTGTCCTGACACGGCCCATCGCTGATTTCAACTGGAACTCAGAGAAAAATTGTATCTTTGCTTGCAACTTAAATTGGGGCATGATGGTATGCCCCACTCCACTACTTTTCTTAGGATTTCATCAAAGATAAAAACTTCAAATCGTTTCTCTCTGCATCCCCTATAATTTGAAGGTTTAAGCCTTCATTACATCTCAATGGTTTGCTTGCATTGTTCATGGAATTGTTTCCTTGAAGTTTTTTTTGTTTTAGTCCTTTAACATGCTTGGTGTTTCCTTATTAATCATTGTTTAAACATTGAGTCGCTGATTTGCCCCATTTTTTACTTCAGGTTCGACGAGAGGGAAAGAGAGACAACACCAGAAGAGGCTTCCTCTTCTTCCTCTATGGCACAAGATGCAAGGTATGGAACTATCACGCTTTGTCTCAACCATTGCTCAATAGCTGGGTCTACCTGAGACGACCGTTCTACGATCTTAGCCTTTCAACTCAACCAGATTAGCCTTTTTTATTGAACTATGTTCCCTTCCACTCCCTTAACGGTGCATTGAGAAACACAACAATCCAACTCGATCGTCAGAATAGCTCAGTTTTAAAAACATGCTGAACGCAAGATGTACAAGCCTCAACTGCATGCGCCTTTTTATCCTACATGTGTTAAACCCTTCTCACTTTAACGGAAAATAGGCATTTTTCAATATACCCTTACAATATATATAGCACTCCCCATTATTGAATGCGTATAGCTATTTCCTTGCAAACCAGAGTGTTCCCGCTAACCAATGTTGCTTGCCCCTACATGACTGTTTGCCTCTTTTTTTTTACTTCAGGCACGAGAGGGAAAGAGAGAAAACACTGGAGGAGACTTCATCTTCCTCTATGCCACAAACTACAAGGTATGCAACTTTCGCGGGTGCTCTCCTCTCTCTGATCTGTGTTTTGTTTCTAGTCAGCAGCTAATTTGGGTCTAAGCTAGATGACTGACTAGACATAATGGTGCTAATTTTCCCGACGCTTCACTAATTATGCCGTTAAAATCAATTTTGTAATGTATGCATGAAGTAGTATGTTGTATTTCACTTTATTTCCTATTAATCAAACATCTTGTGTTCCACTTCAGGTTTAAGGTGCCTGATCTATTGTCGTTGAAGAATGATATAGATCTATTGGCCGCTTCATGTATTTCGACATTGGTGCCCACTGATCTTATGATAACATATTTTGTGAGAGTTGATAATGATGGTTTTCTCCATACATACCCTGACCGTGGTGGACCGTTTGAGAGCATAGAGGAAGTTCAGGAAGTCATTGACTCCCACCATGCCATTCAGCGAAAAAACATGTAAAGTCCCTCAATTTTATTTTATTAGATATATATGTGTGTTCATACCTTGAAAACCCCGGTTTTTTTTTGAAGTTAAGGAATATCTTATGAATTGTTTTAGAGCTTTTAAAATAGTTAGCATAGCTAAAATTCAAAAGGTATATATAGATGCTATGCTATAGGTATATTTTTTTATGCTCACTCGTATGTACAGTTGGATAGCTTTTAGCCTGCCACACCCACATAGCTCTCTTTCTTCTGATAACGCTAGTGGTAGCTAGAACAGTTAGGTCGAATAATCAGTTGAGACAGTTTTATTTTTGTTCTGTAACCAATAGTGCTTGTAGTAAAACACTTAATCACTTGGAGATCCAAAAACAAATGGTGATAACTTTTGTTCTCTTTTATACAAAGAATGCGATGAGCACTTAGTCTTATAAGCATGTAAGCAGTTCAGTTTGTTTTGCCTCTTTCTTGTTTACTAAACAATGAGTGTCGTGTTAATCTTCGGGGCTATTTGGTTCCTATTTGAACCAAAACCTTGCATGCAAACTCATCAAACCAAACCCTTTGTCATTTATTATTCTATAGAATATGTTATCACTTACAATCCTCTTATATCTGAAATAAATGCATGGATGGACTTACCGACGAAGAGAGGGCTGTCCGACATGCTCTTTACTGGTATCATGATGGCACACGGAAGCAATCCCAAGAGGCTTTTGTTTCCTGTACGACCGAACTCCCTACAGAGGAATTGGTTAAGGCTGTACTGGACAAATACAACGAGGACAATGATCTTGTTGGTGTATGCTCTTTCACTATGTCCTCTGTTTGGTTCCATCATTCCTCCAATGTCATCAAATACATGTTACACTTGTTGATTCTATCCAATCTTAATACTTCAGGATCTTGCATATGAACTAGAAGCTATTGTGAGCCACAATTCATGTTTTGATGGGAAAGATTGTATTTATAGATCTTATGATCATTTCAATCTCACCATGAAGACTAAAGGAGCTGGCAACAATGATCTGTACTTTGCTGAAGTCACATGTATGGATGGTGATTATGAAGTGTATGTCCTCACATGTCTCTGCATAGTCAAACCTGATGAGAATGGTATTAAATACTCAACTTTCTCAAATTTGTTGTTGAATCCCGTTCTTGCAGTTCTGGTTGAATCCCGTTGAATCTAGCGTGACCATATCATGTTCGTTGGGTTTGCTATGTTGGAAATTGCATGCACTATCACTGTTGGATCTTGAAGCATGTATGAAACAGGATCTGGAACCCAAAACTATTCAGTTTCGAACACCAAGTCCTGATCGCTGTTTTCTTCCTAAGCGTTGATGCTAACCAGCTATGGCAATGTTTTTTGAAGGTGAATGCCACGTGTGTGGAGATGAGATCAAGCACCCTACTCATGATGAATACAACCATGGCCGCCCCCAGATGTTACGTGCACATCGTAGACATCATTCTAGTGCATTTGGAGATGCTTTATTTGAGAAGGTGCGTTCCTCTCCCAAGCTGACCTTTCCTGACTTATGTTTGATTGACTGTTGTGTGCAATATTTTCCTAGCAAATTGAAAATTAATTAGCCAATAAAAAGCCAACTGATGCAGGCTGCAGCTTAAATCATTATAATTTTCACTTGTAAGTTAGGTGCAAATTAGGATGGATGACCGTACATTATAATGTAGATATCACTGTGTCTAGTGAGGATCCAAAATCAGGATAGACTTAAGTAAAGCTAGTATAATATATCTAAAAAATTGCCATCTTATTCTTATGGTATATTAAAAAAAACATTCAAACATCTTAGGCCAAATAAAACGAAGGGAGTAACGTGTGATACTACGATGAAACATGATCTTATTTTCAAATTTGTTAGTTGAATTTGTTGATGAAATAGCTTGTCCATTTGATGGCGGCAAACATTCAAGTTTCGTTGCCTCTCTCCTGATTTTGCAGTTATTTGCCGTGCGTGACGAGGCTTGGCTGAAGGAGGAGGAGGCTAGGGTGAGACGCAAGATCAAGGAAGGAGAGGAGAACATGCGCAAGTTGGAGGTGGCCAAGGTGTGGTTTCCTTTATATTTTTGTCGGGTTACGTTCTGTTATGCAAGACACCGGAAGACTACTTGTTTTTCTAAGGGAAAATTTGCTCCAGGACACCCTTATTTCATGTCCTTTGCCCAAATACTATACTGTTATGCTTTTGGTGAGTACTATTATAATTTTGTGGTCATTTGTTGTAACACACCGTACTGACAAAAAATGTAAGGTTAATCTTTGGGAAGCACTTAAAAGCGCATCCTCTGGCAGCTATTTACGGCTCTCGGCGCTTGCATTTGTCATGCTGTTGTACTGGACGGTACTATCGACGTGTGTTTCCTAAGGACCTGTTGGGTGAATTTTGTGGGAAGTCCCGGTTTTGCGGTTTAGTTTGGTTTAGCTGGGTACACATGGTTGGGAGGCTTGAGGTGGTCAACAGATGGCTCTGTTTTAGAAGAAACCATACCATGGGCAGCATGGATCAGTACGTCCTGAATAGTTTGTGTTGTTCTAGTGTATCTCTCTCTGACCAGAAAGATAAGATAAATTCCAAAGATAACAAGCTAGCTGTTTTTTAATATATTATATATTCCATGATGAAGTTAAGGGATAACGGCCGTTGTGTGGATCATTTCAGTAAGGGTGCTTGCTTTCGTAATCTCCATGTCATTGTTAGCACTCGTAACTCCTGACTCCTGTTGTGCAATTTTGCAGAGAATGAACAAGCTGTATCTGTGAGGATCACAGCCTATAGCAGTCGAGGTCTCGAGTGCTGGCAAACAAGTTGGGATCTCTTGAGCAACAGTACAATTGTGGTGCAAATGAAGCATGTAGTTATTAAGCGGTGCAGAGTGACACTTCATGTGTAGTATCGTAGTATGCCTGCCCCTGGATTCGTTATGTGGTGTATTTCCTTTTTTTTTTTGGCAAACGTGATGTGGTGTATTTCGGTACTGAATAGTATTGCACTAGTTTGGTTTCTAATCCAATCTGTGGAAGGTTTCTAATCTAATCTATCGTGTTTTTTTTTTGGCAAACGTATGTAGTACCGTAGTGTATGCCTGCCCCAGGGTCTGAGTGCCGCCACGTCCCTGGTCGCCGGCGAGATCCGCCCCTGACCGTCCCTTGCAGCCTTACCACGCCCCGATCAGCCCCAAGTCGTCTAACGTCGATGAAAGTGCAAACGTGTGATGGAAGTTTCACATGGTTACATTGTTCTACACCAGCTAGCAGCTACTATGTTGGTGCTCTGGTTGGATCCGTTATTTTGCGTGAGTAATAAGTAGTAGCTGTGTCCTATACGTCCTACGGTTTCCTAACAAAACGTCATTGTAATCCCTGCTGCCCAACCCGCCGCGCGTCCCCATATTTTCTTCCCCACGGCCGGCTGACAAGCCCTCTCCGACCTCCGGACGAGGCCGACCAGAGAACTCCTCCGCCGCCCATCCTGTCTGGCTTTCTCTCTCCGTGCCTTGTCTCCTTCTTTTATCCCGGACTCCACACCACCTGCGCCTGAACAAACCCTGGACCAATCCCACAGGAATTCCTCGACGATCTTGTTAGGATATACAGCTGTTGCTGAACAAAAACTGGACATGTCTAGAAAGTATGAGCTTTTTTCTAATCTTAATCTCTCTCTTTCTCATCTATCTGTACGTTTTACTTCAAGCGTATGCGCTCTCTCTCCGATCTGTCTTTTTTTTCACGTGCAACGGGTTATCTTTTCACGAGACATTGTTGTCTTTTTACATACTCCACAAAATGTAGCTTTTCTACATGACAGTGTGCCTCTATTTTACTTCAGGTCCGAGGAGAGTGAACTAAATGCCCTCAAGGAGTTGCTTGACACCACAACACTGGACGTTTCCTCCTCTTCCTCAATGCCGTAAGTTAGATGTTCGGAATGGCTTATCTTTTCAATCGACATTATTGTCTTTCTATACACAATCCAGAAAATATGCCTTGTTTGGCGAAACTTTATGTGCTTTATATGTTCGGATGTACACCTGAAATCAAACCTTTTTATGTTCCACTTCAGGTTTAAGGTGCTGGATCCCTTAGCAATGGAGCTCGACAAAACTCTATTAGGGTCTTCATGTGTTTCTTCAATGATGCCCAGCGGTCTTCTGGTAAAGTATTTTGTCAGAATTGACAAGAAAGGATTGTTCCATATATATCCTGATCGTGGTGGCCCATTTGAAAGCCTACAGAAAGCTCAGAGTGCTATTGATTCTCATCATTTTCTTCAGCGCCAAAACATGTAAATGCTCTTGACTTTATTAGATATATCTGTTTTTTCACACTTAACTCTCAGATTCCTGAAGTTAAGGCATATCGTATGAACTGTTAAAATAGTAAGCAATGCTAGAAATTCAAAAGGTTTATATAGATGTTATGCTATAATTTCTATAATTTTTATCCTAACTCCTAACATGTATAATTGAACACCTTTTAGCATGCCATACCCACATAGTAAGTTCTATTAAATCATTATAATAATCAGCTGCCGATGTTGTTTTGTTCTGTAATAGTGTTTTTATTCAGATACACTTACTTCAAGATGCAAAAAAAGTAAGATGATAACCTTAGTACACTACTATACAGACTAAGGCATATCCTAGTGGTGGGGAGGGGCTGATGTCTTCCTACCCACCCAACTAGTTTAGCTTGTTTTGCCTTGTTTTTGTTTACTGCAACCATGAGTTGTGTTAATCTGGTTCGTACTTTAACAAAATCTTTTTTTAATAGGTTATTTTATAAAATATACTAATAATTTACAATACTCTTCAATCTGAAATAGCTGCATGGATGGCCTTTCTGATGAGGAACAGACTGTGCGGAATGCTCTTTATTGGTACCATAATGGCACACGAAAGCACTCTCCAGAAGCTTTTTCTGCCTGTACAAACAATCTCCCTACAGAAGAATTGGTTAAGTGTTAACTTGACAAACACAACGAGGACAATGGTCTTGTGGAGGTATGCTTGCTCACATTTGGCTTTCTTGCTTGAGTGATTACTGGGAATGCTACTAAATTTGTGACTTATGCAAGTTTGTATCTGTTCTAAAATTGGTATGTCTTGCCATGGTGTAGTTTTGGGGAATGCATATAACACTCATTTTTGATAGAAAGTAGTTGTGTGGTTTCGACCTGCCAGTGTGGCTGCGATGTTGGTGACATAATTTTGTTTAAAAAATTCACACTTCACTCTCTGCACCTATTAATTGTTTGTTTCATACATTCTTGGAGAAAAAGAATCTTAGTTGACAGACCAAGTTTATTGTTAATGCATGATTCCAGTTTGCCCCTTTGTACCCATGCAGCTCATGTTATCTTAGTACATTTTTCTCATCTCAGAAGCTAATATCTTATCTGGTTTAATAAACATAATCTTGCAATAATTGGTTATGATGCAATACAATAGCAAGTGGTAATGGCAGTATATACTGGTAAAAAACAACTACTCCCTCCGTTCCTTGATATAAGGTGTAATAGTTTTCCGAAAAGTCAAACTTCACTTCGTTTGACCAAAGTTTTAGAAAATATTATGAACAGTTACCATATCAAATCATTACCATTAGATCATTAGATAAGTCATGCAATATATTTTCGTATTTTATTTTCTTAGTATTTAAAATATTGATATTTTTTGCTAAAATCCTGGTCAAAGTTAGTCAAGTTTGACTTTTCAGAAAAAACTATACACCTTATATCAAGAAATGGAGGGAGTATTTAATAAGACTAGTTAGTTTGGAATATAAATCATATAGGCGGTTAATCTGATTTTCTGTAGTTCAGTGGAGAACTATTTCAAAGAAGTACGAATCACACTTCTCAACATAACAAATTGTACAAACGTTTTTTTTTGTGAGAAATGGTCTTTGTACAATATTTTAGAAATTGTGGCTGCCTTGTGTGTTGTTCAATGGTCTACCCTTTTTCTTTTCTTTTTGGGAGGTGGTTTGGAGTTTTTTTTTTGACAGAAAGGTGGTTTGGAGTTTGTAGTGTTGTCACAACTAATTATGCCGTAAATATGGTGCAGAGTAGTCTGTGTTGGTGTGTTGTAGAGCTTATGTGTGGTGGTGGTGCTGAACTGTTACATTCTCATTCTGACAACAGTACACTTCATAATATTTCAGGACCTTGCATATGAACTACAAGATGTTGTGAGCCACAAAGAATGTTTTGACAGTAAAGATCGCACCTATAGATCTTATTGTCATTACAATCTGATCTTGAAAACTAAAGGAACTGACACTAATGATTTATATTTTGCTGAAGTCACATGTATGTGTGCCAAATATGAGGGACATGTTCTCACTTTTCTCTGCGTGGTTAAACCTGATGACAATGGTTAGTGCACTCCTAATTTTGTATCATTTGCATGCACTATTGTATTCTTAAGTAAAATACACTAATTAATAATAATTCAGCAAGCAAATAATGAAATATGTAAATTTCCAATGCATTTTTGAAGAGGAAACACTGTTGAAGAGGTTAGAAAGGTTTATTAGACTACTATTTTTTAAACTATCAATTTCACACCCTAGTGAATCAACTATTAAGGTCAGCATGCCATTGTATAAGGCTGATTTTAGCAAATGTGAATGCTAGTGGGCATGTGTTTGCCTTTGTTTACTCACCTATTTTTACCTCTTTTGAAAGGTGAATGCCACGTGTGTGGAGTTGACATCAAACATCCTACCCATGATGGATACAACCACTGGTCGTCCCCTTGAGCCGTGGCCTTGTCATACTCATCGAGGCGGACTTAGTTTGTTTGACGAGGTGTGATACTTCATTTTTTCTTATGTTTAATTGATTGTTTTGGGCAGTTTAAATTATTATCTGTTTCGCTTGTCAGGTTGCTGCAAATTAGGATAGATGACGGTACATGAGAGTAAATATCACCTCCCGTGAGTCCAAAATTTCCTAGATGCGGCCCTGCCGTAGGATCAGAAAAAAAAACTAGCTGGGAGTTGAAAATCGTAAGTACTAAAATAAAGTGGTATCATTTATATGAAGTCACTAATCTGTAGAGAATAATAGCAAACATCTTGACAAAAGTGCCCCTACTAGTTAACATGCATTAGATTTAAGCAAAGCTAGCAAGGAATATATATCTAGTGCTATCCTTGCGTGACTATATGCCCACAGGAGATTGCATCTCGGCATGTATCCATGCTTGGCCATGTCGTGTTGAACTGCTCGCCCAACCTAAGCTTCGTTTATGGGACAAATGAATCAGGTGGTGGCTCCAACTAGTAGTTTTGAATTGAGGGCTGAAACAATCTCGTGAGTAAAGAGAGACATACTACTCCCTCCATTTTTAAATATAAGATTTTTAAGGTATTCCACAAGTTGTCTAGGTACGTACTAAAGTGAGTGAATATATACAATAAATAGTGTCTAGATACATTTAGGTACATGTGAACATGGACAAATGCTAAAACATCTTATATTAAAAAACAGAATGAGTAGCTAGCAAGGATGGATCATGTGTCACAGTTCCAAAATGGAGGACTAATTTGCATATATTCCATGGTGGGTGGCACATCGGCACTTATTATGATCCTGTCCATTGATATAAACTGAACGTTCGAGATTGTTGCGGTAACCGGTAGCACACAGACAGCTTGTAGCGCTAGATATGTTCTAATCTAGCAAGATACTCCCTCCGTCCACAAAAGGATGTCACAACTTTTTCTAAATTTGCATGTATGTAGACATATTATAGTGTGTAGATACATACAAATTTAGACAAAGTTGAGATATCTTTTCATGGACGGAGGGAGTACCTAGTCTGGAAAAAACTTTGCCATCTTGTTTTTATACATTTTCCATTTGACTACAGCAAACTCTCAAGTTTCCGTTGTCTCTCTTGTTTTGCAGTTGTTTGAGGTGCATGATGAGGCTTGGCTTAAAGCAGAGGAGGCTAGGGTGAGATCCACAATCAAGGAAGAGATGGAGACGAGACGCAAGTTGAAGGCGGAGAACAAAAGAGATGAACATGGAAAGAGGGAGAAGTATGTTGTACCGGCTAAACGTGCGATGAAAAGTTGAAAAATGTTTAGAACATAGAGATGAGCGACGAGGCGACCTGCTGCTGCTCTCACCGTTCATGGCGACGCCGTGCGTCCCCTACCTCCTACACCGCCAGCGTTATCTCATGTACCTCCAATTCAAGGGTATTCAAGTGAATACCCATTATTTTTATCAAAAAACTAGATATATATCGTATACATTTATAATGGAAAAGGACACTGATACTCCAAACGTGTAAGTTAAACAATTCAGCCCAAAAAAGAGGCAGTCCATCATCTTGTTCGCTCGATCCCGCGCTGCATCGTCCGCGAACCGAGCCGCCGCCAACCTGCCGATCACCAGCTGATCGGCACCGCACGCACGGCGGCCAGGCTGCAGAGCTGCCGTCGGTATAATCGGCAATCGGTCATCTCCGTCAGCATAATCGGCAATCGCAGGTTTGCGTACTCCGTCGGTATAAATTGGAAATCTATCGCCATGCATGGAAAATATTTGAATGATTGCTTTGGTCATATTCATTGAAAGGGAATTCTTCTGCTGCTCTCAGCGTGCATGGCGACGCCGTGCGTCTCCTATACCTCCTCGATCGCCGACCGTAGTTCTCAGGTTGAATTTCGTTTCCGAGCCCGGTTGGGTTTGCGTCTCGTTAGTAGTACTGTAGTAGTATCCTATACGTATAACAATTCACTGTAATCTGCTCTGGTCGCGGGTCTATATATATAAGCTAGAGACGCAGCCACGATCGCTTCGATCGATCGCAGCGCGTCTAGCTAGAGACGCAATTTTGGTTTTCTCTCTTTCTTGTAGTACCTTTTTTTTTCTCTGCCAAATAAATTGCCGCATCCAGGCTGGCCGCACATTGAACTATTTTCAAATCTAGTCGTTCGGTGCGGCGCCACCAAGAATAGAGTCGAAATTATCAGTTCAGCGTCAACATATTACAGGATCCAAAACCCACAAGGTGCCGCAACATTAGGAATGTAATGCCACTCTACAGGCCGTAAAACTACTAAAGAAATCTATAATATCAACCTCTCTCCATGAAAACATTTTACCACTTAAATTACTAAAGGAATCCATTGCCCAATTTTCTTTGCCAGTTTTGTATTACCCCTAGTTAGATCTAAATAAGTTGCATGTTGTTTATTTTTCTTTAGTCTCTTGAGATTGCATCTTATTTTACATGACGGTTTGCCTTTTATTCCGATACAAGTTTTAGAGTGGTTGGTATTTTTAACAACCGTTAATCCACGAGATCTAACGATTTTACAGAAGACGGTACCAGACTGACGGTACCGGACGGTTCCACGGTACCAAAATTTGTGTGGGACCGGTACTAAAATCATGTGAGGCCGACACCAAAACTATATAGGGCCGATAACAAAATTACTTATTTATAATTCTTTTTTAATTAAAATTAGCTAATTTTAGGCCGGCACGTCGTGTTCAATCCTCCCCAAATTCCCCACTCCTCATCCTCTTGCTCCGCCCGCCATGGCACGCCGCTCGACAGCCCCTGCTCCTCGCGCTCCTCCAGCACCACCTGGCCTCCTTCACCCCCCCCCCCCCCCCCCCCCCCCCGGCCACGTCCGCTGGGTCGGGTGCCCCTTCAGGAGCAGATGGCGGCCGCGTGGTTCCCCATTAGCAGAGTCGTATGTGGATGGGAAAAGTCAAAGACGAGGCTGGGAAGGGATGAGGTTGGTTGACCTTGAGCAGCAGGAGGCGGCCGCGGCTGCGGGTGCCGTCACCGTCCGCTGGTACGGGTGCCCCTCCTCCACCTCCCCCTTCAGCAGCAGATGGCGGCCGTGGTGGCCGGCGCGGGTGCCCGTCCTCCACCTCCCCATTCAGCAGCAGAAGCCGGTTGAGATCGCCGGCTGCTGGCGCGGGTGCTATCGCCGGCCGCGGGCGCGGGTGCCACTCATCCACCTCCCCCTTCAGCATAAGGAGGGCGGCGCGGCTCCTATTCGTGGCCTGTGTGTCAGTGACGGTTAAGATGAGCGTCGTGGCTGTTGAAGCTCGACGCATGTGGCGGCTACGAGTTCTGCTCCCCCTCCATCGAGCGGATGGAGCTGCTGGTCCTGTCCACGCTCGACTGCCGCATGGTAGCCTTGCCCGTGACGGTGACCGCATGACTACCTCCCCTGCTTCTACTGGCTCGAGCCTAAGGTTCATGTTCTCTAGTCTCCATGTCTCCATTCCTTTATGGTCAAACTAACTATTTGTATGCTTGATCTTGTTTTGTACCAATTCATATACAGTAGTATGTCAACATATGTGGTATTCTGCTCGATATTTGAAAAGTTTTGGTTTCATCTTATGTGTCCAGTGCCATGGGAAACACTTCTTCATGACTTAGAAATTTTGGGTAATGCAAAACCGTTCTATTAGAGATATAATTTAGTTCCATGGACATATGTTTATGTATGTCATTTTGTTTATGACTGTCCTCCAGAGGTATAACTGAAACAACTACAGGTAGAACTGGGCATACTGGAGATTATATGCCAACCTCAGGGTTTGAAAGAAGAAAAAAGACAGATGAACTTTGCAATAAGCTAGAAGAAATTGATACACTACATCATTGGAAAAACATGGTAAGAATCACTTTACAGTTACTTGTATTGATAAACATAGTGGTATGTATGCAGTGAAGTTTCTGTTTCGATGATGAAATCATAGAAATACACTTCTGAAACTGCTTTAATATGACCATTAGTAGCATCAGTATTGCAATTCACCGTCAACACGAACTAAAGCATTACTTGTATACTGATTGTTGTAAATAATAAAGTGTACAGCTGGAGCTTAATTTGTGTCCAATAAATGTTGCTTAAAAGTACAAGCCTACAAATAATGTACCAAAACAAGAGAACACGATAAACTGAAGATCATTCATGTTGAAATGCCCTAGAACTGTCACCCTAATAAACTTCATGACGACTTGTATGGGCTCTTCGTCAGTTGTGACCTCGTTGCTATCAGTACTTGGAATGCAGGATCATTTGTGTGATCATGGGTACAGATATAGTTCTTCTGATGTGTACTACATCATGCCAGGGTGCATACCACCAGAGAGAATGGTTTTGCTTTCATGTGAAGAGGATGTACCTGAAATGATGCAAGTTCTTATAGGGATACAGAAGTGTGATATGTATCTTGTGAGGAATTGTCCATCTTCAGATGATGATGATGACGACGGCTGGGGTGGACATGTTAGTTATATTGGAAGCTTTCTTATAATTTAGTTCATAACTTTTAGATTTATTAGTATTTTCTGCTCTTTAACTTATGCTACTGTCGTCAAGTATATAGGTTGATGTTAATAACTTCATACTATTATTTTGGGCAGGATGAATATGAGCCAAGGGTAATGGAGTGTAGGTATAGGCGCGACAGGGACTCGGACGACGAAATAGAGACGGATCAGTATGGGTCATCGCCAAGCACCAAGCAACCTAGACTAGACAGTCCCAAGTAGATGGTGACTTTTGGCAGCGGCGACCAGACCATGACATCTTGATATTTGCTCTAATTTTTCATAAGAGATATTTGCTCCTGTATGATCATATGAGATACTGTTTTTGATAAGAGATACTATTTTTCATAAGAAATTTGTTGAATCATATGCTTGTCTGTACAATCATGTGCTTGTGTAACTCCGAATACTATAAGAAAAAGGCTCAAGAACATTGGATCAATTTGGTGGACACGCTGGTCTTGCTCTTGTGTGGAACCTGAAAGCTTTACTTGGTCGGTGTCAACTCTCATCGTCTTTTGCAATCTTTTGTAGAGTTTCAGCTGCCAGTTTTACTATTAGCATCTAGGCTACGAGTCATTTAGTGCTAACTTTGCAACCTTGTGAACACAAGAAGAGATGAAGTACATGTCTAGTTTGATTGATTTTTCAGAAAGACATAATAATAGTATTTCATAAGAATATAGAAGTAACCCTTTTTTCTTCTCTAAATTCTAATGCAAGAGAGGAATGCCACAATTCTTACAACTGATACAGTTGGATCAAGAATCTTAGTACTTCAGCATCACATGACTCACATAATGTACTACAGTCCCTAGTTCGAGTAGGAACGGGAACATGGAATCCCAAAACCATGGAGCTTCACTAGAACTGCTCTATCATTTTATTAAAAAGGCGAGAGAACTCGGAATTTTACAGCCATAGTTTACAAAGGAGAGAAAAAGATAGAAGATACAAAAAGAAAGAGCAACATGATTACATGACTGTAACAAACAGAGACCCAGCACAGGAACTCAACACAATTCAGTCTGGCCACTCCTCGACCCATCGTTTAACTGATGCTATTCTCTTTTTGTCTTAGACAAGTTGTACAGTTTGTCATAACTCAAAATCTCAATCAGCAAGTCAACATCATAAGCTTCACAGCAAGAAGATTTGTGTTTAGCAAATTGTACCATCGACAAAAATTTGTACCTGTCAAAGATTACAGCCACCATTAACCATTTATCTTCCCAATGTATTAAGACAAAACAAGATTCATGAAGAACTAATAGAGAGGCACACAGCTACATGCCCAAAGCTACATGCCCAACCTGATAACTCCCCTTTCGAAAAAGACAATACTTGAGCGCTTCAAAACATGACATATGGCCTAGTAAGTTACTCATCAGTGTTCATTACTGTTGTTAAGATAAAAAAACATAAATAGAGATGCAAATAGAATGCATTATAGCAATGAAGATATACAAAAAAAGTTTCTGACATGAAGTATTTGACTATTCCACTAGTATTCAGTAAGAATTAGGTACAACAAGCAAGGAAAACCATTTCTGGAGGTCATGTCATGGTGCCCATCTTTGGCGTAACGTTCAAGTCTACCTGAATGGCTCATTTGTAGGCTGCATTCAGAATCAAGGAATTGGAAGCAGCTCACCTTGCTTTGATGAGACAGAGAGTTCAAAATCTATGGCGTTCAGAGAGAGCTCGTCCTCCTTTCACCACGCGAAGCAGATAGTCGCACGTCGGCGCCCAAGCGATGCTGATGCGAGCACGCCGCCTGCCGGCAGTAGTTCCACCCGACGACCACGACCCAAGCCACCACGCGACCACACCGCCGTCCCTCCACCCGACGACATGACCAAACTCACTTACCGCCTTTGAATCCCTAGCCTGCGGTGGCCGTCTCCTCACGGCAGAAGTTGGGGAAGATGGCCCTCTCCTCACGGCAGAAGTTGGGGCGGAAGATGAATCCCTAGCCTGCGGTGGCCCTCTGCTCACGGCAGAAGTTGGGGAGGAGGTCGGCGAGTACCCGGCGGCGCCGGCGTCTGCGCTACTCGCAGCAAGAAACGGCGGCCACAAACCTATCGTGACCTCAGGCCTTAGGGATAACGGAGGACCAGTTTGGAAAAAAAGACTTCATAAGATTTAATCAATGGCTACAATAAATCATATGCTAATCAACGGTCCAAAAAAATACTAGTCAACAGTACCGACGGTACCAACCGGTTCCATGCCAATCACCGTAAAACAGCTCTTATTCCGAACGGCTTGGGTGAGGGTTATTTTCCTCCTTTTGATGGTTCCGTTACAACTTGCTTCTTCTCACCTTCTCAATTCAACACGAAAAATAGGCCCTTTTTAATATATCCATGGTATTGATTGAACGGCAGTTGAGTTTTCATTTGTGCAAGCTAGATGTGTGTGTGTGTGTGCAAGCTAGATACGCTATATCCATGGTATTTTCTTTAATCTTGTGAAAGCAGATTTCATCTTTTATACATGACTGTTTGCCCCCTTTTTAATCTCAGGCTCGAGGAGAGGGAAGATTACGACAGGCTCGAGGAGAGGGAAGTTGACTACCCGAAGACAAAAGTGGAGGAAACTTTCTCGTCCTCTATGCCACAAGCTATAGCGTATGAATTCTTCGCACACACTCTCCCTCCCTAGCCTGTCTTTTGTTATATAATCTGGGTTTTCATTCTGGTCTATCTAAGCTGGATGATTTGAATGGGTTATTTGTCTTGTAATGGTGGTGCATTTCCCCTGAAGCTTACTAGTTATGGAGTTACAACCAAAAAATTCAATGCAGGCATGAAGTAATAGATTATGTTCCACTTGATTTCCTATTTCTGATCTAGTCAAAATCACACATTTTATGTTCCATTTCAGGTTTAATCCACCAGATCTCTCGGCATTGAAACTCGACGAAAATCTCTTGGCATCTTCATGTATATCAACATTGGTGCCCACGGGTCTACTGATCAAATATTTTGTCCGAGTTGACAATCATGGATTTCATCATACATATCCTGACCTTGGTGGACCATTTGAGAGCCTTGAGGAAGCTCAGGAAGTCATCGACTCCCACCACGCCATTCAGCGAAAAAACCTGTATGTCTCTCTCAAGTTTGTTGATATTTGTGTGCTGAACTTAAGGGATTTCTTATGAATTGTCGTAGAGCTGCAGTAAGCAATGATAGAAATTCATATAGTTTAAGTAGATGGTATGCCATAAGTCTATTTATTTTATCCTAACTCTCATAATTTGTACAAGAGAAGTGCTCCTGTGCTTTCCTAGAAGTTTTTTTGCACGAATTTTAAAGCACATCAATGGTTGTGATTAATCTCCACCCCTAATCACAGCCATTGATGTGCTTTAAAATTCGTGTAAAAAAACTTCCGGGAAAGCGCAGGAACTTTTAGCCCGCCACACCCATGTAACTCTTTTTCTTAAGATAGTGTTGCTTTGTTATGTAACCAATAGAGCTTATGTTCGGAGTTTCGGACACACCTGCAAATCCAGAAAACAAATGGTATTTTTTATACAAAGAATCCGTTGAGCACTTAGCCTTATAAGAATGTAAGCCCTACATGGGAACTGATCAACCATGCTCTTATATTTGAATTAGGTGCATGGATGGTCTTTCTGATGAGGAGAGGGCTGTGAGATGTGCTCTGTATTGGTATCACAATGGCACACGGAAGCATTCTCAACAAGCTTTTGATGCCTGCACGTCCAACCTTCCTATAGAGGAATTGATTAAGGCTGTACTGGACAAGTACAATGAGGACAGTGGGCTTGTGGGGGTATGCTCTTTCACGCTTTACTTTGTTGATTGCATAGTTTCTCAAATCCCATCAAACCTTGTTACACCTGTTGACACTATCTATTCTTACTTCTTCAGGATTTTGCATGTGAATTAGAAAAACTTCTGAGCCACAATTGCTGTTTTGGTGGGGAAGATTGCCTTTATCATTCTTATTATCATTTCAATTTGACCATGAGAACTAAAGGAGCCGAGGGAAACAACAATTTGTACTTTGCTGAAGTCACTTGTATGGATGGCGATGGTAAATATGAAGCGTTTGTGCTCACCTCTATCTCCGTGGTCAAACCTGATGATAATGGTATTATATTCTTAACTTTATCTACTTTTAGATTTAGAATTTCAGTTTCTCAAAAGTGTCTCCTATTTTGTAGCATTTGCATGCAGTAGTGCACTCTTTAATAAATACAAAAATTGAAATAGTTCAATGCATGTGCTCATGTTGTTCATTTAAACATAATTACACTTAGTCGAGTACCCTCCAAAATAACTTCTCCTTCAACTTCTTGTTGATGCGAATAGCGAGCCTCAGCAGCAGCGTCACATTGGACCAGTGATCTACGGCCAGTCACTATATATGATATGCTGTGACAGGAACATACCACTGTCATTCCTCCCAGGATCAGCTGCCAAATGTTGTATAAAACTATTCACATTAGGTAGAGACAACTATTCACAATAGGTCGTAGAGACAACTATTCACAATAGGTAGAGACGGGACCCAAGCTAAAGAATGTTTCAACTCCTGTTATATTTATTCAACTATTTTACCTCTTTTCGAAGGTGAATGCCTTGTGTGTGGAGCCGACATCAAACACCCTACTTATGCTGAATACAACCATGGTCGTCCACATGTGGTACGCCGCAGACGTTCTACTCCTGATGGATACGGCCGTGCTCTCTTTGAGGAGGTTTGTTCTTTTCATACTTATGTGTAATTGAACTACAGCCTGCAGCTCAGTTAGCTGCAACATAAAGAAGTTTATTTACCTATGACAACATGATTTTTCAGCTAGTTGCCGTTCGTGATGAGAAATGGTTTAAAGAAGAGGAAGCTAGGGTGAGACGTGCAATTAAGGAAGAATTGAAGGAGGCCAGCGCCAGCCTCAAGTTTGAGGTGGACAACAAAAGAGGTGACCATGGAAAGAAGCATAACTATGTCATCCCGGCTAGACGGGGTTGAACATGTTTAGAACACCACAAAGATGATAAGGGGATGACCATTAAATTTATTCTGCTACTTAAAACTATGGCTATCCCTCTCAGATTTACTTTGTGTTTTAATTATTAGGCTTGACCCAATTTAAAATTTAGCCTAGTTACACTTGCAACTCTAGGTCGGCAAATAGGACAAACCGATTTCGAAGCCTTCTTAGATAATTACAGATGGTGCTTCTCTCATTCACAGTTTTAACTGGTGTTTTCCGATTAAGCGTCTTCCTTTGTACTCGTATCAAGTCACGCAGTGGCGGAGGACGGAAAAAATTAGAGTTAGGGCCAACTCTAGAGAATATGCAAAGATAAAATAATGTCAAAATATTCATACTTCATATATTTATAATCATTTAATAAATGGATATATAAAAGTACTAAATATAACAAAATCTAAAGCATACGGGTAAAGCTCTATTCTCTATTTTAATATTTATTCTGGATTTTTCGGACTAAGACTTTCGAATATCTTGTACTCGCTGTAGCACTCATTACTAACCATCATGCACATCTTTTTACACAACTTGTTCTTAATGATCTTTATCGCTTAGAAGACCCGTTTAACTACGAAGATAACTTATCTAAACGATGGCCAAAATCAGCGGCAACATAGTCTATAGAAATATAGAAAACTAGATCATGTAGACGCGCGTTGTTGCCCCCTTCCATTAGGATGATTGATTGTTAGGAACTTATTAAAATATAATCGGATTTAACATCTTCAAAAGTATGAACCATGACATGTTTTTGTTAAAATATATGGTCTTGCTTTTTACGCGATCGTGCGTGGGCTTTTGGTTTAACGGGCCGCAACGCGCCAGAAAATTAAGTTTTGATGCCCAGATCAGCGTCCCTCAGAGACATTTGGCCTACTTAGACTGCACACAGAAATTGAATGGTCAGGATTGTGAGATGAGTCGAATCTAACGGTTCAAATGTGAGGTGGCCTGAGAGAGCTCGTTTCTTATGCAGTTATAATATCCCTAATATCTACACCGTGAAAAATAATCAACAATGACAATGTTTACCTTCTTAAATACCGCAAAAATGACGTTGTTTAGAGTCATATTTTGTTAGATCCCGAATTAGCTATTATAAAGAGGAAGAGTTAGAGTCGTACTTTTGATTTAGTAATCGGTTTTACACAGTGTTCACTAATATAAGCACAACTTTTACAAACAAAGTTTGCTTGTTATCTTCAACCACTCAAATCGTTCAGAAAAAAACACGTGTACATGAATTACAACAAATCAAGGTAGGGAGGCTGTCCTAGCTTGTCCTAAGGGGAAATTCGCCCGTGAAGTCATGCACATCAACTGACACAAGGCAGGAGCGGCGGCGTTGACCTGAGTCGAGAACGAGTCCGTCATCGATACACTACTATATTTAATTGCATGTTTCCAAGCCGGCCACCTAACAAAACATCATTCTATATACTCTCCATCCATAAAAAGAAGTCTTATCTTTATCAAGATTGACATGTATCTAGATATACTAAAGTGGATAGATGCAAATTTAGACAAAGTTGAACGGAGAGAGTAAGAGATATTGCAGCCTAAACTCCATGTACATTCGATATATGTTGTTGGACCGTCATTTCGATCGTGTTTGCGGGGAGCGGAATACGAAAAATAATCATATAAGCCTCTTTAAAAAAGCTAATCTCATCTTTTAGCAACTCTAGCGTGCCGGAGTTGTTCGTTTATGTCCCGTTTGGGAAAAATCTAAGGTCCAAATTTTAGCCGGGTTTAGTCGGCCGACCATTTACACAACGGCGCCTCCTCTCCTCTCGTCCTTGTCCCTCTTGCCCCAAATCCACCCCATCCTCGCCACCGCGACCTACGTCCATCCCCTCCCCCCTCCCAGAAAAAAATGTCAATCTAATCCTACAATCATAATGCCATTAGTCAAGCATTGATAAACCCTAATTCAAAATATGGGTATGTCTTATAAACTCATTTATTTTTATGTTTGTATTTAGGATTTTGTCAATGTACTTAAATGACATGTTGTGTTTGTGCATTGCATCGATGTTGTATTAAATGTGTTCTTCCTTTTTCGGTATTTGGTTGTAAGAAATACATCCAATATATCAAAATATAAAAAATAACAAAATCCTAACTATTGATAACAAATTCATTGTCCCGTTTTCTAAAATTTCAAAGTTTCAAAGAATGCTGAGATTCCAATATTCGTAAAATAAAATCATAACAATTTTAGCAATTTCCATAATTCTACAATTCATCCGCATGTGGGCCCATTGTAAGGGATTGAGTTATTCACATAGTTCAAAAAAATAAACCACAAAATATACATAAAAAGAATTATAATGACTGACAACGAATTTCACTGTCCCGTTCCAAAAAAATAGGAATACAAAAATTCCATGATTTGAATTGCAATTTGAATCAAAATCAACGAGTTGTTATAAATATCAAATTTCCCAGAGAATGGATTCTATCTATTTATTTACAATAGAAAGATAAAATGTCAATATTTAGAGTAATAGTGAGTATTTTCTAATTCTGCTCAACCTGTGATCTTCGACAGATAAATTAACCTAAAAGACAGTATTTCCAACGGTACTCAAACTGTGACCTCCAGCAAATTTTCGAACAGTAAGTTATGTCGTTATTTTCCAACGGTACCCAAACAATGATTTCCACCAGATAGGTTAGCCCAACTGCCAGTATCCAAACAATTATTTCCACCAAATGGGTTAATTAGAATGACGGTATCTAACAACGGTATCCAAACAATGGTCTTCGACAGATAAAGTATCACATTTATTCAGTAGCACCGTCGTTTCTCAAAGGTGGTTGTTCTATAATAATTTTTTCACGAATTTTCATGCCATAAGTTTCCCAACGGTACCCAAAAAATAAAATTCACGGGATGGGTTAACCCAAAGGACGGTATTTTCAAACAGTACTCAAACATCGATCTTCAACAGATAAGTTAACCTGATGAACACGGTGCACCGTCGCGTACTTTTCAGCAGTATTTTCCAAATGCAATAGCGCATAATTTTCGTCGTTTTTGCAACAGTATCCACACAGTAATACACGACAAATAGGTTAACCCACGGGGCGCGGCATAACGCCAACCTCTTTGGCGCCAACCTCAGAAGGCCAGATTTGAAAATAGTTTTACAGAACCAGATCCACCATTAGTTTCACTAAAAGGCCATTTTTAGCTAACTGCAGAAAAGCTAAAAATATTTTCAACAGGTTTTATTCAAGACCTACACCCTAGTGCCCAGCTACTCAAGCTTTAACCTCAAATATGACATGGTGATGCCGATGTGACATCAAATAGAAGAGGATTATTGTATCTCCTTGAGGAAAGCTGGGTTTGAATTCAATGCCTTCTTTGCCAGGTTCCGAGCATCGTCTCTCGAAGACTCTCTTGAGATGCGAAGCAGCTCCTTGATCCCTCCGGTTACGATGATGTCACGGGAGTTCTCCTCTGCAACAGGTGGCATTTGATGCTAAGTATCCAAGCGCCTTTATTTTCTTCAATCTAATGCACAACCAGCTTATATAAACAAGGGAAGGCAAGCTCCATTGCTTCTTACCGTTTTGAGCTAGATGGCAAAAGGCAAGCTCGATATGCCTTCGTGCTGATGGAGTGAACACGGTAGAGTTGGTCACGATCCAACTAAGGACGCCGTCATCAATGAGGAGGGACCGCCCTTTCCTGTGTCCTATTTTGAGTATCCATACCACAAATATCACGTTCTAAATCTTCATAAACAACATAATCAGTAGGTCAACAAAACGAGATTATGAAAGACTTTGAAAAACAGACAAGTTGCAAACCTTGGCTTATTGCTCGGGATTCACATTTTGCAAAGTTTGCCAGGCCTCGTGCTATCTGAGCTATGACATCATTATGTCCCATTTCAAACATCCCTAACAGCGCTTTTATTCCACCATCTCGTTTCAACATCACGTGCCATTTTTCTGGACAAGGATACACACTGCATAAGCCTCATATTTTCAATGTGCAACGGTAATTGGCAGTTGTCCCAACTCTCAAGACATATTACCTACATTATTAATAACAAAGACTAGAAGGTATAACTTTCACCATCCTATATGCCATATATTGGACTCTTGGGATACTGCCTGCCTGATGTTTCTTTGTCTCCCAAACAAATAAACCAATGTTAATGTTTTCTTTTGCGAAAAATGTTAATGTTTTCTGTGGCAACTGATGTCCTGAACTGGAGCCAAGGACAGAGTCCTTTCACGCAGTGAGGTGTCGATAGAAAAGCTGTTCCTGAATTTAACAAGAAAACACTAGTTTTGTTTTGGGCTATGAAATCATCTTATTTTCTGGACTGAGACTCGTTTTGCCTATATCCCCATTTGCTAGACATGGCCAGGAATGTGTCATCATATAGTTTCAGCTCTATCAATTTGGATGGAGTTTAGTGCGAGTAAGGATTGTGGTGTGCCTCAGGTTCATCACGTGTTAGATTTCAGGTTCAGTATTATATTTCAGATAAACTATTTTTCAAAACATACTGGATAACGATAAAGATAATAAGTTGTACTGTACCATTTCCACATAAGTTGGCAATTGCACCAGCCACCATCCGCATAGTCTGGGGATCGTCCGTTTTAGATGCAACATTTGCTAATAGTCGAGTTCCTCCTTTGCTCATTATAAGCCCCTGGTTTGATACTGCACTATCAAAGATCAATGTAATACTTAGAAAGGCAACAAATCAGGTTACGATCACTTCAGCTTATAAAAGAGTCCATATTGCACCTCATTTTGATTAAAACATTCTGCATCCTAATGGAGATATAGTTCAGGTAGACATATTGCACCTCATTTTTTGGCGGAAAATACATAATTCAGAGCTACAAGATAACAAGGTAGTTTTGCTAACGAACGAGACTAAGAATATTATTTTGGAAGTGCAACCACTGGGCTATTTGGACTTAATTTGTGTGCACATGTTGAACAGCGAACCAACAGGCATTAACAACCATTTTCACGGCACCAATATCAGGAGCACCAAGCCAGAAATCATGTGAATTATAGCCCATTTGAAAACACCTGTAGAGCAACTGAAACAGATTCAGTACCATTCATTGCCAAGTTCGCAATGGCACCAGCAGTGGCTCGATGAATTGTGGTGTTCTCTGATGTTTCTAGAAGTGACAGAAGAGCATCCAAGCCTCCTTCCTCGACGATCTTCTCCTGATTAATATCTGAAATTGCAAAATAAAGGACATGGGAGATCTTTCTAACAGGTACCTGGATGAGAAAACATAGTATAGAAAGTTGAGATGGAATTATTTCTAACAGGTGCGTGTGCATATACCATATCACAACTTCTATGAAGAGATGCAAAGAAAAGGGTAAAGGCCAGACCTTCAGCAGCAAGATTAGCGACCACTTTGACAGCATTGATCTGCTCCTTTAAGTCTTCGGACTTCAGCAGAGCTAGGACATTTGTAAGACCAACTAAAACACAATTGGAGCACAAGTGACGTCAAGATTTTGTCCCAAGAAAGAAAAACAGTTTCACATGTATTCTTCCATGAAGTAGAAGTACCTCTTTGGCTTGATAAGGTCTCCATCAGTTTTCCTGACTTAGACATAAATGCCTCACTGCCTAATACAGATCCTGATCTAGCCATACCACATAATGTTTTAGACTGTCATAGAGAGATAAACATGAGTTTTATTACAAAACATGAATCAGAACAACATAGGTATAATAAAATAATGGTACCTCTTCAGCACAATTATCAGTCCAAGATCGCTTCAACCTTAAAGCTTCAGCTTCAAGGCTCTCCCTATGCCTGGTTTCATGTTGCACCTGCTCTTGCGTAGATTTCAGTTCTTCATATATCAGGCCCTACAAGATTTATGGGAGAAACAGAAGTTAATATTTTGTGATTTTAAACAAACCTAAACAACCATATTTTTAGATGAAGTGAAAGATATTACACAGGAACTATCCTCAGTTCACGTACCTTTTCTGATATGAGTTGACTGATTTTTTCTTCTAGTGAGTGCACTTGACTAGTAAATTCTTCAGTGATTTTGGATAGCTCTCTTTTCAACTCACGGGCTGTACTTTCCTGGAACTGAAAAAAAAAACTTGGATCATTTTTTTCGAAATTTTATGAAAGTCAAAAGCAGATACTCCAGGAGACCTATATATTTATACTGTAGAAAATAATAATCTGACTTGCTGCAAGGACATGTTGTAGCAAGCCGCTGGAGAAAAAGTATCAGAGAGAAGAGAACACATGACATGCTAGATAGAATAGTAGATGAAAGCTAAATTGCAAGAATACTGTATAGAATATCTTGATAATGGGCATGTTCAAGTTGATATTGACACTGTTAAAATTCTTTCAAGACATAAGTCTGACTTATATGTGAATTTTTACCGCCAATATCAATAGTTCTTTGGGATAAATGTCAAACTTATATCCTACTAACCGACATAGTGTTCACTTATTTCAAGGCATACGTCTGACTTATACACGAAGGAAGTATCTAAGGAAGTATCTAACCTATTTAACGCCAATATCAATAGTTTATTGGCATATATGTCAGACTTATATGCTGGTAAAAACAAGAAGCCAAAGCCACTTTTCTGCATTGTTTAGGCAACTTTTGTTGTTTGTTGTGGTTGTTATTCCATGCATATATGCAGAGAGAGAGAGAGGGAGAGAGAGATCTCCAAAATAAATTATAAGGATATAGTAAGCCATTTTAAATAGCTATAAACATGTATTGAAATTTATATAGCAAGAATGTACTCAGTTGGATTTGAAGTAGGTAGAAGATATCCTAGCAAATTTCAATTCGGGCATGAAACACGAGTCTTGTTCTCAACAAACTTTCCATAGCGAATCCAGTAAGTTGGTACAACTTTAGTCAATTAATAAGCATATTATTAGTTTATGGCCGCAGGAAGCAACAAAGGAGTAAAAAGTATGGCTAGCTTACAAGGATATTGTGGCTGAATTTCTAATTCAGAAAATATACCTGAGCAGAATTATGAGCATCACTCAGTTGCTGTTGTAGTATATTAAAATGGCTCTTCATATTAGTAGTACGGGATCTTTCTTCTTCAAGCTGCCTCATCAATTCTCCCATTTTCTTCTCATGGCCTTTAGACGTTTCAGCGAGAATTTTGGTGCTTGAGAAGATCTCGAGCTCTTGTTGCTACTATCAACAAATTTTGTTTTAGAACACCAAAATTACCATCCAAAGAAAAATTTGTATTGCAATCGTAGGAGTACAAGATCCAAGTGGCAAAGATAAAATACCTTCTTTTGGTTCAGTGATGTTTCCAAATGAAAGATTTGCTCGGATAGAACTTTATTTTGGCGTTCCTTCTCCTCTAGCTCATGCATCAATCTTTTGATTGCATATTCAAATTGATGTTTTTCTTTCTGCAGATTCTGCAAACACAAATCACCAGTTACTCCCTGAAACAGAGTATTTTTCAACTCGAAGTAGCTGTTTTTTAATGCTCACAACCAACTATATTGTGAAAAACACAAACAAGTGTGGAGGATATTTTTCCTTGCATTACAACAAGGCATAGCCTAGTTTAAATACATGTCCCATAGGGTCATAGTTCGGGAAGCAAAAGGATAATAATATGGTTGTATAACAACCAAAAGAAACCATACTGGACAACATATATATTGCAAAGTTTATATGAACATGATATACCTCAATCTGCATGCCAGAGGTCAATCTTAAATCATTCAAGCATGCCTCTGACTCTTTCAATCTTTCTTCCAACTGTATTTTCTCATCGTGCTTGAGCTTTTGATGTCTCTCCATCTCTGACGTGAGATGATCAACCTCACTTTCCACCTTCTTATATAGGCTTTCGTAATCAACTTCCTCCTTTAACCTTATTGTGTTCACAATTTTCATAGCCTGAAAATCACAAGTGAAGTACTCGTTACAGTTTTACAAGCGGAAGTGAGAAAAAAATGAAACAACTCAACAAATAAACGCCCAATTCCAATCTCCAATAGCAAGAGTTTCGTTGAAGAAACAAGATGTGGAGTAGATTCCCTGAAATAAGGCTCCAAGATTATACACTCCCTCGCCATGTGCAAATTTAACAACATCTAGTTTACCTATAGAAATATGTATGATTTCTAAGTACAACAACGGACATTATGTAAGGTAAGTAAGTGCTGAAACATGATGGTCTACAACTGATTAGGATTTAGATATATGTAAGCACCATATTTCAAGTGGGGAAAGTAATGTCAACCTAATTGTAAAATGATAAGTTTCATCAAAGAGCAAGGCACATTTCTATGAACTAGAAAAGAGAAAATGAGAAATACTGACTTACCCTCTGACCAAACAAAATTGTGCTTGAAGTTTCTGAGTAGTGTCTCACGGATGGACCTACTGTCACAATAAGGGAAGTCCGAGCAGTTCCTGCAAACAATTGTAGATTTGAGCAGATAAATTGGGCACCCTATAACATGAAAAAAGGAAGTAACAATGATTTGACCCCTTACACATATTTAAACATTTGCTTATTGGTAGCTTCTCATGCATTGGAAACCCTCTATTATGACATGATTGCTTTTTATCATAATACGGCCTTCTCTGCTCTAAGTTGAGACAATGTTTTGAAGAATTAGACTACATGGAGATAATCAAGGAAGGGGCTAGCAACTGGGCACATGGTAGGTGCTTCTTATGTTTAGTTGGGATTGTCGGCTGAGGAGCATGTGTGTTGTGTGACAGTTGGGGTTGTAAAGTGTGTACTGTAGAGGTTGACTTAGATCATGTGCTTGCACTATAATTTCCCTTCTACCAAGGAATTGAGATGCAAATCTTTTGTGTATTATTGAACAAACATAAAATGACCTAAATTCAAGTATCAAACTATAGAAATGCGATGTAGTTATTTGCTACTCTTGTTTGGCTAGTAGCCACAAAAGGGTATATTCTAGGTGAGCTTGAAGAAATGTAAGTGCACATTCCAATAGAAATACTTTCTAAGAGGTCATGAATTTAGACAAATCAATGAAAAAGCTTTAGCAAACAACGATTGGCTATTAAGAAACATATCATAACAAAATAAGCATGTGACAGAGATTGGCACCTCCAAACGAATCACGAAGCATCCTTGTAAGCTTTGAATCTCTTGTTGGTATATGAGAACTATTTTCTGCTAGTGCATTAATGCACTTTCCCAGAGATGATAATGAAAGATTAATGAACTTGGCTTCTTCAATCATGTGGCCTTCACTTCCTAAGAGACAATCATACCTATCAGTACCATATATGAAGTATGAAGATGTTTGCACCAAAATCTAATAACCAAAATTCAAATATCAGAAAAGTAAACACTGAAAAAAAAATTACCTGACTTATCAATTCGTTCTGATCCAGCAAGATCCACGATCAAGAGTTTGCTCTTCAGAACAAGTGGTAAATCATCGGGAAGAATGTGTTCAGCACCATCAGGGTTAGTGCTAGTGCTTTCTTCTTTTATTCGTACACTTCTTTGTACATAAATCTGAAAATAATTTTGAATTTTCATTAAAAAATCTTAATAAGAAGATCTTACACTAAGAAGATAACAATCGACCAACATACAATTAGAATAGCGTGACTGCGAGATGACTCGGTGTTCATCTTAGTATTAGCAGCATGACGATTCGTCTCACCAATTTGCAGAAGTTGAAAAACATGTTCAAGATCTTTGATTTCAACTATTGCAGCACCTGGCAAGGAAACTTCACCACTTTTAGGATCCTCGACTATTGGAATATTGATCTTCTCCGGGGCCAGTAAATCTTGTACAGATTCTAAGTACAGCTATACACCAAGCAGATACAACCATTAGTACGGCAAGACATTATAATACAATATAGGGGATATTCGATCAAGAGTTCAAAATATTTATTGGCAGGCCTTAAATATATAAAGATATTCATAAGCACAAGTTACTGATGACTTGCTGGTCATTCGTGCGCAAAAAAAACCTACCTAGATATTCTTAAGTCCTTACTAGAAAGCTGTAAAGCTATCCATGCAAAGAAAAGTGCCCAGTGGCAAGAAATGATGCAATATGTATAAGGAAAATAGGTTCAGTAGTCATGAACTGAACCTGGAGATATGATACAGCCACGCTATCTGTCTCCAAGGATATGCTAGAAAGGATATGCTCCAGCGCTCTGACCATTATACCACGACCAGAGGGGTCTTCTTTCCCAAGCTGACCAACTGTGTATGTCTTGCCAGTACCTGTTTGACCGTAAGCCATCACTGTCCCGTTATACCCTTCTAATACACTCTGCAAAGGTTTATCAGAATAGATTCGCCATTTCTCAGGTCCAGAACTCAAGATAGTTATATATGACTTCACGTCAAATAAAGTGGACCAATGAAAGCAAATTTTGAAGCAACGAGTGAAAAAATAAAACTTATGTGGCAATGAAAGATAAGCCAACGTGACATCAAACTGTTGTAGGTGAAGCAGAACTAGTTGTGCAATACTTATTAGCATCAAAGATTATCTTCTGAAGCAAGCACAGTAAGCTACTTTGAGCCACGGAAGGGTTGGTAACTAAAAAGGTATCAACAAAGAGTATTTTTTTTGTACTTCCAATAATGAACTAAAAATTACTATCAGTATTTACTTCTACCAATGTACTTACAACTTAAGAGAGAGAAAAGGCAATGCTATGCTGCTCACGAATAATATATTTGTTGGTTGCATCTTCAAAACAAACAACGAAAACACGACTTGCCTCGACGACAGGCTTGGCGACCACCTGGTACACGCGCTTCTGCGAAGCATTCTCGGTGAAGATCTCGTCAAACTGGTAGGACTCAGAGGCCCAGTTGTTCTTCTTCAGCTTCAGCTTCTTACACTGCAGACAGACAGCAAGAGTTAGAGCAGCGCACTTACTACAGCATGGAAACTTTACTGGACGCTGGCTGGCGGTGGTTTTAAGTTAACACCGAAGAAAAGAAAGCGCGGGGAGTGAGAATTATAGGATCGACGGGCGGGCATAACAAACCTCGGGCTGCAGCTCGACGCAGGCATCGAAGTCGGCGCCCTGCGCTAGCTCGTCCGCGTTCTTGGGCCGGATCCTGACCGCGACTCTCACTCTGCACAAATCTGAGGATTGCACGCACACGGCACGCTATCAATCATGGGGACACGACTAGTACAAGAAAAACTCGGTAAAAAAACATTGCAATTGCTGCTGATAACAGTAGTCATGCTCATGCTGACTGTTGTCTGCTGAACGGGAAATGCAGACATGAATGTGCCAAGAAAGCTGAACAGAAGAAACTTTCCGTAAACACGAGCATTGACGGCTGACGGGTGTGGTGGGGCAGAGGCGGGGACGTGTACCTGCGTCGTCGGCGGGGCGCGCGCGGGCCGGGGAGGGCGGGCGGCGCGGCGCGACCGACTTGGAGCGCGCGCTGCCCCGGGCGCTCCTGTCGACGGGCCGCGCCGGCGTTCGCCCGGCGGTGCCGGTCGCCATCGATGGTCGACGGGCGGCGGCGGGAGTGGGCGTGGGCGGAGGCGGCTGGAGAGAGGGACGGGGAGAGGAGTGGGAGGGAGGGAGATTGAGCTGTGGCGGGGTTTTGTTTCGTGCTTTTGGTGGCCGAGTCGAGGCGCGCACGACGACGAGCAGCAGAGCAGAGCAGAACTCAGTGGCTTCCGCGAGAAGGTGCCTCGCCTCGATTTGAATTCTTTATTCTTCAAGTTCAATACACATACATGCTCGGTGGAGTACTTTCTAAAAACTTTATATATTCGAATTTTATCTGTAGTACTTATCATCATTTGTTCCTAGATGTTTCTAAAATGATTCCAGCGAAATCATGGACAGCCGCACTCGTATACACGTTCAGCAAGTTCAAATACAATCCACGGCTCATCAACAACACAAATAATAGTCAGATTCAGCGACGACGATGATCAATAGTGGGTCAAATGGATATTTTCAACTTAAACAAGGTAATGTTTATGTTTCTTTTGTATTTTTCTCTTGATGTACTAGATTCTATTTATGTAGTTCTGAAGTTTCCCAGTCAGAAATTTTGTCAAGACTTGTTCATGTGTCCATGGCATGGTTGTGCTCTACCTGGCTTCCCTGACAGAATTAGCCTTCTAAAGGCATCGATATGTCAAAATCCAACGATATTCACGAGTTAAACATCTGTACTGGAGCTGAATGCTGTCAGGCCCAGCAATATTTCTATTAGCCCCGAGAATGAGCATGCCAACTTGTATCTAAACACAGTGTAACCTAGCATAGAACAGCGCTAAATATGAGAACTGCTACACGTCCGACGAATTTTCATCCGACGCTTGTACGACGGTGAGATCGAACCGTGCCTCAGTGTCGGATGCAAATCGTACATGAAACGTCGGATGCACAGCCTTTCCGGCCAAATATACACTCAAATCTGCCAATTACACGGGGAAGCAAAACACTGACAGCCATCAGCTGTCCCAACATACAACAAGAAAAAAATAAACCAGAGATCCATAAAATCGATACACCTGCCTCTCTAACCACAAAAATTGAAACCAGGAAATGGAACCAAAACTATGCAACACAACATTGCAGGTTTCTCGACGAGCCTGCCCAATATCCCAGCACTCTGCACGAATGGATTTGCTGATGGAGAGGCCATCATCTTGGGCACATGTAGAGTTATCTGCCTCGGCTCCAGGATCCTGCCGTGTAAGAGCTCTTGTTCCAGCATCCAATACAAAATGATCAACTCCACGCTTGGACACTTGGTCACTCCCTCCACAAAGAGGTTGAGCCAGAAACTCCATGGCATAGCGTGTAATGCACCCCTGATTCCTATGACCTTCCCGCTGAAATGCCGGAAGATGCGTGTATCTCCAAGGAGTGCTCCGGAATGTATGTAAGACCTGTAACGAATACATGTCGTGGATCAGCAAAGCACAAGAAAGTAACGAATACATGTCATGGATCAGCAAATCACAAGACAGACTCAAAACACCTGTTAAACATTATTTGTCAAGGGAAGATTCGATAAATCCAGAGAACCTAGTAGATTCAGACTGTGACAGGTACTAAACAGAACCGCCATAACACATTTTTCATTTAGTGTACTATATCTGTCTGATACATATCGGACGTTAAAAAATCATTACCTTTCTCTTTTATGGTTATTTGGAGTGTATCCAGTGTAATGATTCCATCTGTTAACGGAAGTAGCTCGAGTTTGACGGTGGTGCTTGAACGTGCAGGAACACACCTGTCAACCACAACAAATGCAATTCTTCAGAGTACTGAAATACTGCAGTGTAACTCTCAAAGAAAGAAAGAACAAAAGAGATCAATACCCTAGAGGAACTGCACTCTGCAACCACAGATGAGTACACCCTGCTGAAGTACTCATCCTATTCCCTCCGTTATCACTTTCTTTTGGAGAGCCCGTGACAACTGAATCCAGTCTCCGAAAACCAGTTCGCTTTCCCAATCCAGATTTTCTCGCAGACTCATTAAGATTGTCAGTAGAACCATTTGGTGTGGTTGGAGCTGAGTTCAAGGATACAACTGAAGAGGAACCAGATGCTTCTGGAGCAAGAACAGTTAATGTGAGGTTTTCCGATGTCATATTAGTAGCTTCAAGGGTTAACACCTGGAAAACAACAACGGACACTGTCAAAGTGAGCCATGAAGCACGGAAAGACCTAAAAGAGGGGGACCAAAATAACCTGCACGGGGAGTTGAGGAACTCGAGCACTCGGGGCAGGATTTCGTAATGACAGTTCAGAAGATACAGAGATCATAAGATCACTAGCTGCACAGGGTTGCCAGCTTGTGGCCTGCTTGAAGAAAAGTTTTGATTCTATAGAGGATAAAAGGGCTGGAAGTCAGATATCATCTAATGTGTGTTTTCAATCAGTCTTATTTTTCAACAATTCACCTGTGTAGTTGCAGCGATATGATACGAGTACAGCATACTGATCAGTAAGAGTAACACTGGGGCCGCTAACACTCGGTGCAGAAGAATTTGTGGCAGCTCCAGTCGTCTTTGGGAGTGACAAAGTAGGTGGTGCATCGCTGTTGGTCCTTCGGTTTCTGGAGGACATAATTGCTGGCTTCAGAATAAATGAGTGCTCCTCACCACTCCTGTAAAGAAACAAAGTAATAATTAAGACATGTGGAAGCTTTCAGTCTTCGGAAGAAGACTGAAACCAATGTATAGTAATGCACAACATCTTTCCACGTGTATGGTAGTATCATACAACTAAAATCTGGTGAAAGTGGTTAAAATAACTTAACTGAATCTGGTGAAAGTAAAAGGGTTTGGCCCAATCCAGCATTAAGGAGGTCAGTATTCTAGGTCATATGAAACCAACTTTAAAACTGACTTTTTAGAGAAAACGAAACCAACTCATTCATACCAAAACACAAACTGAAAATTCCAAGTTATAGCACATGTTGTGTGGCTTTCTTCCTTTTTTCTAAACTAGAGACAAGATCAAGCTGGTGGATTTGGCAAATCCAAAGGGGGGCCAGTTTCTTGAAGAAATCATTTATTTCGAGCTCGGAAGAATCCATGCAAAATATATGAATTAATGAATATACCTGAGTGCCAGATTCGGTAAGCTGTGACCATGACCTACTTCAATACTAGCAATTGGTAGTGACAGAGGAGAACCTCCTTTGGATGCCTCCTCAAAGACAACAGTAATTGCATCTATGTATACAACTATATCTTGCAAATGCTGTGGGGCAATGTTCTGAAAATTGAAGATATAAGCATTAGGTTTGAAAGTTACTTCAAGAAGTATGAGAAATAAATGTAGGATTTGGGACGTCCATATAAACCTTTATTAAGACACACAGAAGATTTTCTGCAGTACATTTGGCAGCAAATGAATGAACTTCAATTGGTTGAATGATTTCAACTTTTCTTGACCATCGTTTCCCTGGTAGGTATACACCTTCTAGACCACAACGTACAGAATACCGCTCAGGCTCCAAAGGAACTCCTCTAAAGGAAAGCTGTCCATCATTTATAACATCCGGTGTTTTTGCGGGCTTTTCAGGCATAAATTCTTGACTTTCAGATATTGGTGGTGATCTTATGTTTGGAGGCTGAGCGGAGGAGGGTGAAGGCATTGAGTAGCTTCTAAAGTTACTCAATGAAAAAATTTGAGACCCGGGAGCAGAATAAGACTGCTTGTGTGATATACTAGGATTGAGACTAGGAGGTGATAAAGAACGAGGAGGAGGTAGTGTCCGATCTAAAGGGAGCAACCAGCTAAGCAGCTCCCGACAAGGATCCTCATTACCATTTGGAAGCGTGCTCATTAGATTCTCACACATGTAATTGCTTGATGTACACTTCTCAAATTGAAGAACTTCAAGCACTGGATCTTCCATATTGCTAACACCAACATTCACTTGCAAAACAACCTGCATCCTTCCAACAGAGAGCATGAGTTGATTAATCGGCACGCAAATAAGTAAACCAGAATAACACATCAACATTACATGAATGCAACTTAGCAGAGTGGTAGCACCATTAACTTCTAGAGAATTTGCCTTCTTGGAATGCGAAAAAACATACTTGTTCAATAAAATAATAATAATAAGCATGATTAGTATATTCAGACAACTGCAGTAGTTGTGCAAAAGAGTTACATGGATGCAGACTTTACTGAAGGCGATGATATATAATTTGAAAAGCTGCAGGGCCCTGCTTACTAGTGTGAGTGTGTGACAAATACAAAGTTACACTAAATGAAGAGAAGAATTGTATTAAAGGCAGTTGTCAATCTGCTAAATCTGATGCCATGAGGTACTCCGTAGTAGATTTCAGATAAGTCTCCAGGAATCAAGTATATGCCTAGAGCAAATAGAATTAGCATATCAAACTTAGGATTGTTTTCACACAGCCAATAAACTTCAAGTAGTCAATCATTAAAAAAGATCTAGTGTATAATGTCACCCAGCAACTAAATAGAAGTATTCTTCGAAACATACCACGATGTCTCCATTCTGCAGAGCATAGCACCTTGCAGTATCGCGAGCGACTCCTCCAGACGTGGTACCATCAAAAACCCCTTTGTCAGAGATGGTGTTGTAAGCATAACTCCTTGAAGCAGTGTTATTTGTCAGGTTATCAGAATATGTCTGCTCGTTTTCAGTCTTAACTGCGGCTACTCTTTTCTTGGACCAGAGAGGTTCATCCGACTCCGCGATCCGGACAAAAAAATTAGACCTGTTGAACCTCTGCAGCATGTTCTCTGTCTGCTGCTTGTGGTCTTCCATCCGAAGGAGAGATTCGGTCTCCGAGATATCCTGTGCCGAAGGAGAGACATTGTCATTGTCGCTGAGCTCGACGCTCTCCATGGCATCCTCAGCGCCGCGCGGAGAACCGTTCTCTCCGGCCGCTGTCCCGTTTGCGTCCCCGTTTTCGCTGGCAGGGCTGCTAGATTTCTTTGCAGGGTGCTGCGGCGAGCTCCCGCTCTTAGACATCACGGCAGCGGCGATCCTGAAGGGAGATATGAGCTGTGTGTCTGGCTTGGAGGCCAACAGGCACGCCAGAATGTGGACCTGCTCGCCTGATAGCCGAACTAATTCAGATTCCGAAACAAAAACAGGTAGTACAAGCAGCAAGACGCGCTAGTGCCAGTCCTCTCAAGTAGTGCTAGACCTCTCAAGCAAATAACTTGGGAAGGGAAGATGCAATTACCGGGGAAAAGGAAGGGGCGGTCGAGCGGCCGCAGCTGCAGCATGTCTGAAACATGGCTCAAGTTTTCAGGAAGCTCCCCTGCGACGACAGTAGATTGTGAATTGTTAAGCTATATGAGATCGACGACATGCATTTCCAACGAAGAGGTGTGGCGTTAATGAGATCTCTAGTGCGTGCAACCGAGCAAGGCAAAGAAAGGGCACCGACCGTCTGGGATCGTGATCCAGCCTTCGTCCTCCGAGACGTCGCTGTGCTTCCCCGCCGGAGCTGGAGTTTTGGAGTCTGGAGATGGAGCGGCAGCAGAAGCAGAAGCGTCCCCGGGTCCATTGGTAGCAGCCGCGGCTCCGTCTTGTTCGGCGCCCGCCGCGGAGACGCGGTAGGGGTCGTCGGCGATGAGGCCCTCGAGGGTCTTGGCCGGCGGCGGCCTGTGGTCTTGCTCGGGGATCCGCGGCAGCTCCGGCTGCGCGGCTCGGTAGAGGAAATTCATCGCCGCCGCCGCCGCTCGGCGTCAGTCAGTCAGCAGGTTCCCCTGCCGCGCGGGTGAGCGCGAGCAGGAGGAGGGAAATGATATCCCCGGACGCGCTTCCTGGTCGACTCCGGAGAGCAGACCCGAGCGGACACTGTGCGCTGCCCCGTGCGGCTGCTCGGGCTGGGGATCGGGGAGGGGATCCCGAGAGGTGAGGGGAGGGGGAATGGGACGGACGATGACGGTGGTGGAGTCGTGGGTGGTGGTGGTCCAGCGGCGTGCAGATCTGAGCCGGAGACGACGATGACGATTCATGGCGACGGGGCGGCTTAAACCAACCATCGTTGCCAACTAACGCAGGGCCCAACTCGCCGCCCACAATTGGCCCAACTACGGCTCGTTTCATCTCCTAGTACTGCTCCGTCCCAAAATAAATGTAAAAAAGGTGATGTATCTAGACATGAAAAGGTGGGACGGAGGGAGTAGTACTGTTTCTGAAACAAACAGTTACGAAGAAAATAACCACCACTCCTAACTAAAAGTTTGCAGTGTTGATCAAGTGAAAATAGATCAGCTCATAATAAGAGGACAAATGACGATACAGAAACAAACAGAGAGCAAAGGCGACCGAAATATCCTTTATAGATTTGATGTGTAGTACTAGTAAAAGTTATTCCTACAAGTTACCAAAAATTCCTAAATGGTTCATCACTTGATTAACAGAACTCACATTTCTACAGATAAATCAACGGACCGATGTACATAACAGTGGCACCATCACCAGCTCTGCCAGCTAACTCAACATCTCCTCCAGACCTCCACCAAACAACCTTGGTACAATCCTGGAAATTCTTCAGCCATGTGTTCTTCCAAGCAAAAGCACGTCGGTCGGTCGAACTTGAGCATCAGGGCGAGGCCCCCTATATAACGTCTAGACTAGCAGAACTGAGAGCCCTCAAGTGTCTCGCGGTGTGGCTCTCGCCTTGAGGCTTAATACGGAAGGTGTTCATCTTTTTGATGGCGATGCCATTGGTGATTGGCCACGCCGGTGTCAGAATCCGTGCCCATGAACTCAGTTGACCACTCTAGGTGTTGCCTTCTAATGCCTTGATGTCAGCTTCTTTGAGTTCAACCATCTTCCCAATCCTGCAAGTGTTAAATTCAACAAAGGGCTAACTATTCAGTGTTCTGTTACTGACGTAATTATAAGAAAGTAAAATTGTATCTGTCAAACGTGTGCTAATGTGTTAAACAACATTACCCCAGATCTGATGGAAGGCGGAACCTGCCTATCCGAACACGTTTCAAAGCGTAGACCTGTCAACATGAAAGATTTAGTATCAGCTGCGTTCAAGACAGTAACATAGATAATATTTGGTTCACAACAACACCCATACAAGTCCACCAAACAGCCCTTCTTGAGTGTTCTACAGGCAGCATAACCGCGGGGCTTTCGCTTCACCTGTTTTTCCTCTAATTCGCCGAGTTTAGTAATGTTTTTTAGACGTTTCCGTCATGAACAGGACCAACTCTCTTCTACTTTTATGGAAGTACAGGAACACCCTGCCCTCTTCATGAGGTTTGATAATTATGGGTATTGGCATTGTTACAGCAGTACATCAACATAGAAATGGCAAACAAAAATCTGGTAGTCAAATCAAATTTAGAACCATGTCTGCGTAAAGATGGTGTTGCACTATAGCAAGCTTTCTACCTTTTCCTATTATGCAATATGTTTCATACTTCTATACTTACATTACTCAGCTCTTAAGCCAAGTCATTAGGGTGTAAGACGACCATCTTTGAATGGAAGTTATTAGGAAGAGTTAGGGCCAATGTCCATAAAAGAGAGCCTATCGGAACTGAGACAAATGAATCAAAGATGAATTGGGAAAATTGTCCTAGACCCTACAGTCCTGTTGTGCACTATCACTCTTTGACTACTATTCTAGATTTATTCGTACCACAATATGTGACCTTCAGCAATGTCATTATACCTCAAGCCCTCACCGCCCAAGCGCGATCTAACAGATGTTTACCCTCCCAAACATCACATTTACATACTCATTATCATGCAACAAAAAATACTGACATGAACCAATGAAATACAAAGAAATTTCTTAACAAGAATATACTTGTCGCATAAAACAACCTTTAATCCTGCATTCTGCACAAGTTCACGAACTTCGTGGTTTCTTCCTTCATGAACCTGCCAGAAATAGAACCCAACAATATCAATGCCAGTGGGTAGATAACTAAATGTGATGCCTTTAAATTTATACAAAATTGATTTACTCAAGCATCAGTGCGAGTCAAGCTACTACTAGTACATAGGAACGCATTATATGTGCACAATCAACGTAGCAATGTAGCATAAAGATATATGGACTGAACATGATTGCTAGGATATATTCTTTGCTGAACTGAACAAGTCAAATTGCCTATATTATACATAGTTTTGTACCACACGTAGAAGTTACAAACAGACATCAAATATAACAAACAGAATGGGGGGGGGGGGATAGTAGAAAGGAAAATTACCACTATTTTAAGCCGGGTCCTTTTTGTATCAGGTTGTGCGTCCAGTGGTTCTACTGAGTCAGGTACGACCTTGACGCCGTCAATTTTTGTTCCTTCGCTGATAGCTATGAGGTTTTTCTTGTGCACTGCTCCATCTATAGTTACTACGTATCTGCAACATTGAACAGATGAATGAAAATTATTAAAATATAATCAATGTTAGCTTTGCCTATGATTCATTGTCCATTTACCATGTTTGAGCATATTTATTATGAGAAATTTCCTAGAGAAGAATATTTTCTAGATTAATAGCAATGGTACTTCTCCACATTTACTGCACATTGATAATGCTGGCACGAGGGTAGTACCAAAAGGACATCCTAAATTGTCTGCTACAAAATTTTGAATAGCATCTACACTGTACAGTATTTCAAGTAGAGATAAGTTCTGCATTGCTGTTCTACAAAGGATAAAGCGGAGGTCAAACTTACTCCTTCGTTATATTTGAAGAAGGGTGTGAGACTTTCTGGGCAAATTCACCTGAAAAGATAGCAACTAACTTTAGATCTCTGGTAGTTAAACTATTGATTCCCAGGTATTTTCCGTCAAGAATGATACAATTACCATCATTTGTAACTACTATAAGACCAGTTGTGGCAACATCAAGACGACCCACAGTAAACAAGCGTGGTTTTGGTGTTCCTGGCTGAAGCTTGTTCTGCACATGTGATAGATGAATATAGTACTATCAGTGCGATGTCTAATTTACAGAGAGCCGTATTATAAAACATACCCAGCCTTTCAAATAATCATCCAGTAAGGAGACAACAGACTTTTCATCGCCAGATGAGCAAATGTACCTGTAGGACATCCGAAACAACATTTAAGGATATCACACAGCTGGAGCGATTGCTCCTTTTATATGATTCAAAAACATTCTTCTGGACATACAAAAGGCAGCTCTTTACTGTTCTGCGGACTGCAATAATATGGAAAAAATTATACGGACCCTTTAGGCTTGTTCACAGCAAAATAGAGCTTTGGAGGCAACTTCTTCGCAATGCGGTTCCCGTTAACATAGATAGAATCCTTAGCGATGTCAACCTTGGTCTACATAAGATAAACTGATTATTCTGTATAAAATGCACCAAAAACTGAAACCATTTTCAGAACGTATATTTGAAGCAGACTGATGTTGTAATTTCATACCTGGGGAGAAGTGCAGACAGAACCGTTGACGGTGACCTTCCCTTGGAAAATGAGCTCTTCGCTGGTCCTTCTTGAGGCCACTAGGAAGAGCCACCGACCGAGTCAGCATCAAGACAGGTACAGTACAATGCTGCTCTAATCAAATTCTACTAGTAACTCTTATCTATCCATGAAGGTTATCAAAAAGCACGCAGTTGAGTGAGCCATTGCGCAATACTAGGTAGGACGATGGGTACTACCTCCTGCGGCGGCGAGGACCTTGGCGAGGCGCTGCGGCTCGTGCTCGAGGATGTTCTCGTTGTAGTACCTCCTGGCGGCCTTGGAGAACTTGGGCGGCGCGGTGGGGGCGGCCTTCCTCTCCTTCACCGGCTTAGGGCCGGCGACGGCGGCGGCGGCGGGGCCACCCTTCCTGTTGGCGTCCCTCTTGGCCCTCTTGGCCTCGGCCTCAGCGGCGGCGACGGCCTTGAGGACGTCCGGCGGCGGGGAGGTGTGGAGGGCGGGCTTTCCGTCTGCCCCGCGAGAGATCCACGGGACCAGCGGCTGCGCGGAGGCGCCGGCGGGGGAGGGTTTGGACGGGGCCGGGTCCGCGAAGGTGATGTTGAAGTCCGAGGTGGAGGAGGAGGCGCGGAGGAGGAGGAGGGGGAGGCGACGGCCGTAACGGAGGATGGACGCGGGGCGAGGGAGGAAGGGGTGGACGGAGATGGCCGCCGCGGCGGAGGCGGCGGTGGCGAGCGCCATTGGCGGTGTGTGTGTGACGAGCGAGCGAGAAGGGGAGCGGCGGGGGTTATCGGATATCCCCGCGCTCGAGCACAAAGTACAAAGTGATTTCTGGAATTTTTCATTTGATTCCCTAGAAAACTTTAATTAAAAAAATTACAGGATTTTTAGAAAAAAAGTTTCGGGTCATTATGAAATTTCCACACGGGTTCATTTGGTTGCATATAGTTTGAAGGCAATTTTCATCGTCTCGAAACTCTTGATGTAATTTCTTGTTGCACAGAACATTCTCCTTATTTGGCCCTATAAAAGATTTTTTTTCAATCTGACATCTTAATTTCATTTCATTTCTAATATGGCCCTCTAGTGCATTGTGAGCACTAAGAAGACTCTTTTACCCCTATTTAATTAAGTGACAAAAGGATAGTTTTCATAATTATTATTTTGTATTATAAATATTGATATATTTTTCATGGCAAGTACATAGTACATCGATATGCAATGTGGCAGCATCCCCCATAGTGGCCTGGATGATAATCCAATCTTTATTATTAAATAGGAGTATGTACAATTTCTGCCGCTTCCGATCGCCTCGCGCGAAAGACCACATGGACATGTCGGAGCTAGTAGCTCGGCATGTGCATCCCCTCTTGCTGCCCGTCTTCCCCCATCCCCACATGGACTGACAAGTGGCTCCTACTACCAGTTTATGTGTTAATTTTTCTGACTTGTCCACGTCAGCCTAACGGGTGGGTCCGGACTGTCAAAATCGTTGTCAATTCGCCTGCAGATCATCATGTGGGTTTCTGAGAAAACATCACCAAAATCTGGTAGTTTTGTGCGATTTAAAACAAAAGTGGTAGTTATATGTAATTGACTTATAAAAAATGTGGTAGTTTTATGCTATCAACTCCCCAAAATCACTCTCTTTTTGTAAGAAATATAATTTGTCTTTCACTATGCATCCGAGAGTCAAGAAACTGGATTGTACATCGCTTGCTACTTGCTAGTGTAATTGGCGTACCATCAGTCCTGTCATAGGTATTTTTCTTCTGCTCCTGCACAATGGGTACACGTATAGAGCTGGAGATATAGATTGAATTTTTTATCTCACCGGTGAACTTTTCCATTTGTATAGTGTAGTGGTGTCAACTTGTTAGATAGTACATCCAGGCTATATTAATAGAACATGCAAAAGTGTTTGTTGTCATTATATGAACCTTTTGTTAAGAAAGAAGTAGAACTCGCATCTCACGGACTGAACTTGGTATATCCCCTAAATTTTATCGTTGTACATAAATGATAGACATGTGGTTATGTATTAATCTAATATAATATTTGTGTCCTCATTGCAACCATCGGGCACCTACTGTTTTTATGCACCAAGATAATTATTGTTTCTATGCATATTATTCAGTTTATATGTTTTAATCGAAATTATTTTGGAAAAGTAGAACCTTATTGCTTTTCAATATTATTTGGTTGTGTCTTATTCTATACACATTATTTTGTTCGTGTGTAGCATAAAAACTTGAGACCCCCGTAGTGACCCACATGCAATCAACTAGTATTGTATTGTTTATTGTATGGGAGTATTACTTCTTGGTTAACTGATTTTTTTCTTAAGAAAAGCGTACTCCCTCCATCCTGATGTATTAGGCACAATCCCAAAACTTAAGAAAAATGTATCTCATGCATTTTTTTAGTAACTACAGTTAAAAAAAGTACAACTAAACCAGTTGCACATTGCTATAAGAAAAGTGCAACTCGTACATTTTTTTAAATACTGAGACTTAAGAAAAATTCAGACACCTCAAAAACTTAGCAAAACCGTTATTGTATAAATACATACTTTCTCCTTTTTTAATATAAGATGTTTTATCTTTTTCCATATCTACTTATTTATATTTGTATCTAGATAACATGTACAGTAGCTATATTAAAAAACAGAGAGAGTACACGGTTGGGTACATCTATTTTTTTGCATGCTTACATATACGGACCGGACGGAGTATCTCGAGTATCTCGTAGGTACAGCATTGTATATTCCCAGGTGTTGGCCTCCGCGCCTGTCGTCGTTTCCTCCATTCGCACGTAATCAGACCACCGATTCGGACGTGTTTGCCGGCAAACATACGCCCACCACACGTCCACACGATACAGCCATACACCCAACGCGCTGATGAGAATGAGATACTGCCGAACAGGCCTGCATGCGTGCAGCTAGGGAATCCAAACCACGTTATAAGCCAGAAAAGGAAAACAAACAGAATGAACATGCTTAACTTGATTCTGATGCAACTTGTTTGGCTTATAAGGACAACCCGAACCGGCAGACGCATTCAGTTTGTCGGTGTCACCAAAAACAACGGTACAACGCCGACGATGTAAATGTAATGTTGTCCTTTTTTATCCGTCACGACCAGTTGGATTAGGCGGGGCTAAGTTTAAGTCGTGTTTGCGACAAGCGTTGACAGAGATCAGGTCAACTTTTGTGTCCTCCCCTGACCCGCCCAATAGAGGCAAAACAGCCACTCCGGCTTTTCCTCTTCCAAAATCCCACTCGCGGTCGCAACCGACACCCTGAAAATTTCAGACCTAGCCATGCCCAACATTGTCGTCGCAACCGCCGTCGCTGCCGCCCCCTCTGGGTCTCTCCCCCGAGGAGGCCTTTGTCCCCGATGTCGTCGTCGAAGCGTCGAAGAAGGAGACCTCGGCGAAGCAGAGGGTCATAGAGATCGTGAAGCGGGACGCCCGGAGGAAGAGGGAGAAGGAGCAAGCCCCCCGACATGAAGGGCCTAGATGATGAGGCTGAATTCGTGTCCAGGGCCGCGCAAGCTGCACTCCTCAAGATTGACATGGTGCTGCCTGAGGAGGAGCAGCAACGCGTGAAGAGGACAATACAATCAAAGATATAGGAGGACCATGCATGGTACATTTGACTGTATTGTCCTCTTATCCGTACATCTTGCAAGCACTGGAGACCTTCAAGACTCAACATAAGAAGATCAAAGAAAATGAAGGACCTATACGCGTCCATGAAGAATAGGGAAGCCAACGGACACCGTCATGGGTCGACCCATTGGAGAAGGAGAAGAGACCAAGGGGTCGGGAAAACTTGCTGGCTGAATTGAAGCGCGACACTAACAATGGTAATGCAAGAGACGTTGAACGGCTTCCTCACTGAAAAGGACAAGTCGAGTGAGAAGGAGGAGAGGAAAGAGAGGGAACGTCAAGAGAGAGAGGAGGCATCGAAGCAATTCTATGAATTATTAAAGAAGAGGTGCAAGATCGAGAAGGAAAATGCCCGCACAAGAGTCATCGAGGCCGAGGCAAGAGCCAAAGAGGTCGAGGTAAGAGCCAAGAAGGCGGAGGTCAAGGGAAAAAAAGGCTTGAGGCTCACCCTACGCCAAGAGGAGGCCTGGATCGGATCATAGACATGGATATCTCCGTCTTAACCTCTACGAAGAAGGCGTACTACATCAAGAAGCAAAAGTTTATCTAGACCGAGATTGTCACATTTCAGTCGGTTTGGCAACGTTGTATACCGACGTTGAACTATGGTCGAGATGGTTGCGAAACATGGCCAAGGTGGCCGGAATCATGTGTGACTCTTTTGGGTCGTAAGTCGGCATGACAATATTCTGTTATTTGTATGAATTTGTTGCTAGATTCATGCTATATTTGTGTATTTTTTTTAATGATCAAGTGACGGGGAAAATGATGAACGATTGATAAACCTTTTGCGGGACGGACAAAATGCATCGACGTTGGGTGCACCGACCAAAAAATGGTGGACGGGCATGGGTCATCCGTCTATCCGTATGACAACGCAAAGGGATCAGAGCAGACCAAATCTGCGTGGGGCCGTAGGGGTTGTCCTAACGTATGATATGCATGTGCCCTAGCTTGCTCACTAGAGCCTACTAGACACTGAGTTCCTGCTTCCATATATATATATACGCCTTTCGCCCGGCTGGTGCCACCATCGTCTCTGGCTACAAGTCATCCATCCATCCATATGGCGCGGTCGAGGTCCACGACTACTACTACTTCTTCTTCTAGTGACTGAGGCACTGAGCGCCGCAGGTCAGTGCACATATATATCAATATATGGCGGATCTTTGCAGCAACGACGAGCTGCTCCATCTGCTGCTGTGCGACGGTGGTGCGGGAAGCTCATCTGGCGTCCACGGAAATCCCTCGCTGACCGACGACCTTCCTGATCCACCGCCGCCGCCGTCTTCTCCTCCGCCGATGTACTGCACCGGCGCCTGCTGCAGCCCCTCCGCTGGAAAGGAGACTCCGGCGAGCGAGGCCGAGATGGCGTCGTGGCTCTGCCAGGTCTTCGAGCAGGAGCCGGCCGCGACGATCAAGCGGTCCCAGGGAGGCGACGCTGTGGCGGCGAGCGGTGAGTGCCGACGTGGGCCGTCGAGCGGCGGCCGGAGACGGTCTTGTTCAGGAAAATCCTCAGAGCAGGTACGGACGGACGTGGATATATATACATGCACGTGCATGCATATTGCGGATGGATCTACTGATATATGACGGATTTTGATACATGCACGCGCGTAGAGGCGGCGGAACAAGATCAACGACAAGCTGAGGACTTTGCAGCAAATGACGCCCAGGTGCAGCAAAGTCAAGGTATACACTAGTTTAAGCAAATTTTCACATTCGTATGTATACATGTATCTATATATGTTTTAGACTTTTTTGTGTATATGTATATATATAATATTTTAGTGTAAATATAAACAACAAGTGTTAGTATATCCGAGGACCGAGTATATATGAAGATCTCCTGTCATGATTTCATCAGACCGGCACGGCGTCGATACTGGAGGAGGTGATCGAGTACGTGAAATCACTTCAGCACCGGGTGCAGGTATAATACCTATGTCAATGTAAGTATGTAACCAGCCTGAAGGAAATTTGCAGGTGTAGTAAGTAGTGTAATTCAAAATTTGCATTTTCTAAGTACGTAATAATACATATACGTGTGCATGCATGCAGGTGATGTCGGCGAACGGATACGCCGTACCGACGACGACAATGTTGCCGCTGGGCGTGATGCCGCCGCCATGGATGCAACTGCCTCGGTACCCAGTTTACCCGGCGGTGTACGGCTGTCCTTACCACGGCGCGCCGCCGCATACTGCTCGTGGTTTTGGCCACCCGGACCCAGCTGAACCTGGAGCTGCTCCTCGATCGTCGTCACCTTGTCCCCAAGCACCTCGATCATCACCATGCCGTGCCCAGCCACAAAAGTAAATTAAGCAGATTTAAGTACGTACTACGTACGCACAGTTTTGGAGGTTGCACACCTAGTCCCAAACGACCACCTTCCCGACTCCGCGTAGCTAGGATCCGTGTCGTCGGGTCTACGTACGTACGCGGCCGCATGCATGGGAGGTGGCACGTAGCGGACCATCGTATTTGCCTTTTTGTGATGTTCCAGTGGGACAAGCCAGAAATAACGTGCGCTTTACGGTTGTTTACTTGTACGTACGTCGTCTGTCGTCATCATTTTTCTTATCATGTAGGCGAAGAAATTACAATGTTTTCTAAATAATTTAAAAAAATATAAAGGATTATGAACTTAGAGTTGAAACTGGATTGTACTTATATGATCAAAGTGTGGAGGGATTTTCGTTACTATGGATGATGCCCAGTTTAACATGATATGAGCGAAGCTGAAATCTGGGTTTCAGGCAAAAGTTCCAGGTTATGAGAGCGTATAGAAATGCGGATTAGCCCACCATGCAACCTTGGTATGATCCATTATTTTTGGTGTGTGTTCTTTAGGAAACCACGACTGGATCAAACCCTATGTTTCTCCACTCGGTATCTCGCTCATTCTCCTTGTCGACTTGCTAAAGGCATCAACCAAGCGTCGCCACGCTACCACAATTGTTAGCGGTGTAGCCCGGAAGCTGGCCCGTCTTGTGTCCCCTCCACCGGACGGCCGACCGATGCAATAGCTTGCATCGGCTCTCTTGAACGAGCATACGGGTAGAAAACCGCTCAGCCATAGGCCGGTTCTTTAGGTATTCTCACTTCACAAAAATGTTTGTTGGACTTCTCTGAATGGGCCTACTGAAAAATGATTATTGGATGAAAAGAGAGGATTCGTACTTTTGTAATGGACGGACAATAATATGAATCCAGGTCCATTGCGGTTCGGCTGGCTTTGGTTGCGTGCTCTGCTTCGTTCGGTGAGGAACAAAAAAAATTACGCGCGAGGTTCCGTGTGGGTTTTAGCGTTAAAAGCTCTGAATGCACCATTAAACGCCAATTTGATGGGCAGAGCAGCGTCCCTGAGGGATAATTGTCCCATTGCTCTAGTCTTTTTTGTAATTCGTGGTTACTTTTGCCTTGTTGGATATGTTGATGGGCATGCGTAATTATGTATGGGCGTTGGAACATGTATGTATCGTTTATTTTTGTTCCCACTTTATCTAGCGTAACTCCATTCCCACTGCTACCTTTAGAATGCATCAAAATTGACGTATGGAGTAGAAAGTAATACGTAGCACACATTATCCATTTCCAAGCAGGAGTGAATGAATATCCATCCATCCATGACCCATCCACGCTTGGAGATCCCCAGGTCATCCATCTGAACTTGTCGGTAGCCCCGAGCTGATCCGGTCCGTCCGTCCTCGCGTCAACACCGAATCCGACGGCCACGATCCGACCGTGCATCGTCCTCCCGTCGCCACGGAAATGAAAAGGAGCGGCACGTCGAAGTCCACCGCCGGTGAAGGAATCCACACCATAAAAATCCGCCGCACGGCGTCTCCCCTCCCCGCACCACCGCACCTCTCCCACCATGGCCGATCCCTCCGCGCTCTCGACCACCTCCTCGCTGCCCCGCTCGCTGGCGTCCAGGCGGCCGCTCTCCTCCCCGCTCCACGGCGTCCGGCCCCGGTCACCGCGCCGATGCCGCCTCGGATCGCGGCTGCGGGCCCGGGCCAGGAAGGGCGGCGACCCGGAGGACATCTACGGGCCCTACCCGTGGGAGCAGACCCTGGATCTCACCGCCGGATTCGGTACTACTAATCCCCCCGATCGCTCTCCCGTTGTTCCCCGAATCGATTTTCCGGCCGGTTACGGCTTATCGACGATTGATGCCTGATTGATTGATTGATTGATTGATGTTTCCTCCATGGCAGATATCGAGTGGGTGCAGGAGGACAAGATCACGCTCTTCACCGCCGATGGGCTCGTCCAGATTGGCGGCTCCATGGTGCCCCGCCGGGTCACCGCCTCCGAGGTACCCAATCTATCTGGTTCAACCTTACCTAGTACTATTCTTTCTTGAGCTGTACTTGGAACTACAAAGCTGCATTAATATATAAACACAAGCACATAGTTTGATTGGTTTGATCAGGGCAATTGGAATTTCATTTCAAACAGACAATTATGCTTGCGTTGTTTTTATCAAGAAACCGGCCGGAGCTCTGCCTATTCATTAAGAAGAAACAGAGTTGTCACGAACACCTCCAACTTACACGGCACGCTGTGAAACAACCGGCGCCAGCCGATCGCCACCTTGCACCCACACGGCGAGTGCCGACATGCCAAGCATAGCGGTAGCACCATCAACCATTGCAGTGCGGCACCTCCCAGAACATGCCATGCAATACAAGTGACCCCATGTCGCTCAAGTAGCGACGATGACCTAGTGTAACTGCCCGTGTTGACTAGCCAAAGACCCAGTGGTGATGACTGCCACAACAAATTCCACAACGAAATGCTTACAGCTTTGGCTATTGCATTCCGTCCAGCACCTGCTAGTGCGCACATTTGATAAATTCAGCACTTTTCAGATTTTACTTACCGTGATCGCGTACAACCTTATTAGATTAAAATTAAGTGTGTGAATCATTGAACATCAGCACTGACTCAGAGTATATTTGAGCGCCACATCATTTACGACCGTAGTCACCACTCCACCGCTATATATGCCTTATTTTATAAGCTAAGATGGGGATATTTGTACAGTTATACTGTCTGGCAACCTAAAATTGGATGCCCTAGAAAGCAGTGGTACAACAAATGTCAGTTATGCTGTGTAGCATTGTCAAGTGGCGCTGATTCAGAGCACATTGTAGTTAAACAGTGAATAAAAACCTACTGATTGTTACTTGGTATCATTATCTATTGTATTCTTGGGAATATACTGCGTCAACCTATTGTTTTCAGTTTTCGTATATATTACACTTGGTGAACTGTATTTACCTGTCCTCGTCAAAATTTTGCGGGTTATGCCCACTCTGTTGATGTCCTCATGTGTGTTAATTTGGCCAGAAGAGGCAACAAAAGGCGAGAGGCACGCATAAACCCCGCCGGTTTCAGGAGAGCTCCTACATGGATCCAAACCAGAGTCTTTGCCTCGGAGCACTTTTCAACATAGCAGCGACGAACGTAGATATTTCTTACCACTTTATGCGTGTCCAATGCTTCTGTTTCCTTTCTAGTAATATTGTTACCATGTGATGTGTGTATCTGTCTGTCTGTCAGGGCCTTGACATGGGTAGAAGATTATGCATCTATGGGTTCTGCCGGTCCATCGAAATGCTGAGCGATGTGGTAGAAGATACGGTACTGGAGCATGGAGGCGAGGTACTCGTGTCGCTCCTAGAACTTTACAGTCTTACCAAACTACCATGTTATTGACGTAGGGTTAGTTGCCCATGGATTGTCCAAGAAAATATATCATTTTTCAGTCGATACTTGATCTCATTACTAAAAGAAATCTCTCAGAGCGCATACCTATCCAATTGAACATCTATCTAGTCGGTTTGTGTGTCCAGATCGTAACGGCGGAGACGGCGAGCAGCGACGGTGGCCTCCAGGAGAAGCTGACGATGTCGGTGGCGGTCCCGCTGCTGTGGGGCGTCCCTCCGGCATCGGAGACCCTCCACGTGGCGGTGCGGAGCGGCGGGGGCATCGTGGACAAGATCTACTGGCAGTGGGACTTGTTCTAAGAAGCTCGGAATGGCCTGACATTGACAAAACAATCCATCATCCCACGCTGTATATATGCTCTCTAATTGGCTGCACTGCACATATTATGCTCCTGCCTGCTTGCCTGTACAGACCTGATCATTTCTCCCTTGCTGTATGTATATCGTGCATATAAATAAATAAATGAAGAAAGGCTCGGATGGATCGAGCGAGCTGACAGCTCATGCATGTTCATCCTCTCAACGGATCTCAACGCGATCTACCTAAATCTACAGTTGTTGCGTGTATCAAGTAACCGATGGCATCCAATTATTGATTAGCTATAGTTTTTTTTAGATTTACAGATTAGCTAGTTGACCTGGGGATGGATGCACATGGCTTGCATCCTCACTCGCTGGTCTTGGAAACTAAAATATTTTTTCCAGCCTGTTAATAAATAAGGTGGCCATGTCTACCACCACCAGAAACCTGTGAATGAAAAAGCTCCATGAAGTTACGTGGCCATGTTGCTGAGTGCGCTCCAAGGTCAACAATCAGGCGCGTCTTGGTTCGCCATGACAAGTTGCAGCCATTTTTTTCTCTCTCTCTCTCGAAATCGCGCATGTGTGTTTCTAATTGGCCATGACAAGTTGCAGGCACGTCTCCACACCCCTCCACACCTGTTTGTTCCGCGTGTGTCAAGTTGAACGGCTATCACGCAAATTGCAACGACACGATCATCGTCTATTTGTTTGTTTTCTTGTTTGTTTGTTGTGCGTTTTTCATCCATGTGACCAAACGCATATTTGTGGTGAGATCAAAATCGCACGGCTCTATCCCTGATAGGTGAAAAGTGTATTGCTCAGGTGAAAGTCTTGCCTTGGTTTTCAGCTAGGACCGACACGGTGACGCCCTCGGGCGCCGCGGCCTTCTTGAAGGCGTGGTCGAGATGGTGTTGCTGCTTCTCCACGTCGGGTTCTCCAGGGGAAACCCTAGACCCCGCGAGGGATCGGGCGATGGCGGCGCCTCTAGCGTCGCTTGCCTCTTGGGGCCTCGCCTTGGATGTTCCTTCGGGCAGGGGGACTTGTGGTGGCAGCTGGTGGTTGGCGATGGCGAGCTCTCGTCTTCGGCTAGGTGGTGCGCGGCCTTGGGGCCGACGTGGATGTCGGAGCGGCGGCTCCGGACTACTGTTGCGTTGAGGTCGTCTCCGCCGTGTTGGTGTCGGTTATGATTGCTTGGGCAACATGTCCGTTGACTCGTTTTAGGGGCGTGGCCTTGGGGCCGACGTGGATGTCGGAGCGGCGGCTCCGGGGTTTTTTTCTTACGTTGAGGTTGTATCCGCCGTGTGGTGTCGGTCATGGTTTTGCTAGGGCAACATGGTCGTCGACTAGTTGTTGGAGCGTGGCCTTGTTGCCGGCGGGGTGTGTTGTGTTGTTTGGTTTTTGGACGGTTTCCTTTATAAATCGTCCAACTTGCTCTTCTTCTTCTTTATCTATATAAAGGCAAAGTTTTTGCCTCGTTTCAATAAAATAAGTGTATTGCCTGTCCAGCGTGTGCTTTCTCCTTACTTTTGTTTCCCTCTCGTCTCTTCTTCCTACCAGCACCCATCGTCATTGTTATTTCCTACCTCTCCCTCACCTCCTGCACCACCTGGCGGGGTCAGTGACACCGCTGCAGAGAATGCTAAAGCGAGACTAGAGCGAGGCGGATACCGAGCAGTGAACATAGCCGACGGCAAAGAAGAAACGATGCGGGAGAAGGCTTAGCGGGATAGTCGGGGTGGTGAAAGACCGAAGAAGGTGTCGATTTTGATTGTCGGTGGCGACGGGTGAAGTCAATCAATGGACGGCGTGCGACATGGTGGCACCGGAACCGGATATGGTGGCGGCAGTCCTCCTTCCTCCTCTTGGGGCAGTAGTCTTACCGTTTGAAACCGATGCTGCCTTTATCATGGCACATGGTCGGTGACACGGTCATATGTGACCACGTGTGTGGGTGACCGCAAAATAAGATCAGACTACAAAACCGAGTACCGATCCGACACGACTCGGATTATAGAGAGCAGAGCTCCTATCCTATCGCAGCCATCTGAGAACGCAAAGGAAAGCAGAGAGCGGCGATGGCGACGAGCACCACCACCACCGCCGGCTACGGCGCCGACGGCATCTACCGCTCGCCTCGCCCGGCGGCGCCGATCCCGTCCGACCCAGAACTCTCCATCACGGACCTCCTCTTCCGCCGCGCCGACGCCTGCCCGTCCGCGCTGGCCCTGGTCGACGCCGCCACGGGCCGCTCCCTCACTTTCGCCGCCCTCCGCTCGGCGGTCCGCTCCACGGCCGTCGCGTTCGCAACCCGCGCGGGCGTGCGCCCCGGCGACTCCATCATCCTCCTCCTCCCCAACTGCGTCCTCTACCCCGTCTGCTTCTTCGCCGCCACCGCGCTCGGCGCCGTCGCCACCACCGCCAACCCGCTCTACACCCCGCGGGAGATCGCCAAGCAGGCCGCCGACGCGCGGGTCAAGCTCATCCTCACCGTCCGCGACCTCCTCCCCGCCGTCTCCAGCCTCAACCTCCCCGTCATCCTCCTCGACGACGACCCCGCCTCCTCCTCCACGCCTTCCGCCGCCACCGCAAGCGCAGTCACCCTCTACTCCGACCTCGTCGCCGGCATCGACGAGGCCCAGTACCGCCGCCACCCCACCAAGCAGAGCGACACGGCCGCGCTGCTCTACTCCTCCGGCACCACGGGGGACAGCAAGGGCGTCATCCTCACGCACCGCGACTTCATCGCCGCCGCCACCATGGTCACCTCCGACCAGGACCAGCGCGGGGACGGCGCCAACGTCTTCCTCTGCTTCCTCCCCATGTTCCACATCTTCGGCCTCTCCGTCATCACCTTCGGCCAGCTGCAGCGCGGCAACGCCCTCGTCGTCATGTCCGGCTTCTCCATGGACGCCGTCATGCGGGCCGTCCAGCGCTACCGGGTCACCGACCTCTTCTGCGTGCCGCCCGTCATGATCGCGCTCGCCAAGCAGGGGAACACCGGAAAGTACGACCTAAGCTCGCTCAAGCTCATCGGCGCCGGCGCCGCGCCCCTCGGCAAGGACGTCATGGAGGTCGTCGCCAGGAACTTCCCCCACGCCGATATTGTTCAGGTAATTCACTCACCACTTGTTTTTTCCCTACAGTAAGAGAATTGTGAGGATAATGCAGCACTTGCGCTGAATCTTTCTATCTTCAGATAAAAAATTGCACTTATCTATCAGAGCTTTTTTGCTGTCTTTTGTGGGGACTAGATCTTCCTTTTTACTTGTAGTTTGGCTGAAAGGTTTAATCAAATCAGTATCTTTGTTCATATAGCTCCCTGAATTATTATGATTACAGCTTTCTTTGGAGTTTACAACTAGTGAATACTCCCTCCGTTTTAAATTATAATACTTTCTAGGCTCTCTGAGTTTGTCCAGATTCGTATGTATTTAAACATGTTTTAGTGTCGATTCACTCATCTAGGAAGTATATGAGAACAGCTAAGCTGTCCTGTCCAGCTTGATTTTGCCGTTGGAAAGTGACAACTGAATCACAAGATTCTCTCCTGCTAACGCAACTTGATTGATTAATGCACAAGATGAAGATGGATAAAAAAATACTCTTGGAATGGAAAAATCATTTGCTCGGAAGTTACTTCTCACTGCCAAATATTGGCATCAGAATATTCATGTAGAGGAAGTGTGGATTGGCATCAGAATATCCATATCTACTGATCTGTGTTACTACGTATTTTGCCATGGACATTAATTTGTGCTAATTCAGGGATGTTCTAACTTTAATGCCAAAGTCAACAATGTAATTTTAAGACAAAATGCCAAAAGTCAACTCTTTGGTTGGTGGTTTAGTTGCTCTGCAAACATAGTCATACTACAATATCATATCTATTTTTATTTATTTCTTACTGAAGCATCATTTTGGGTATAGCAATATATGTTGTGAGTGTGGACAAATAGAGGCAGAGCTATATGGAGCTATTTGTTTTCAAAAAATCAAAAATCATATTTTGGATTTTCAGAAAATATAAAAAAAAATCTGGGTATACACAATGTTTTATTCCACCAACATGTAAAATATCAACTAGAAATATCTTAGATTTTAGGCTGTACAAAAAGGACAAAGTCTGACATTTGAAAGTAGTGAATAGTGCACAATTTCAACTCTTTCAAATCTGTACGGTTTTGTTATTTTTGTGTAGCCTCTAATATGAAACATTTTGATTTGATATTTTGCACGTTTGTAGAATACAACATTATCTACATCCGGGATTTTCAGATTTTTTTGAAACCTCAAAATATGTTTTTTGAATTTTCAAAATAAAGCGCTCCATGTAGATTGGCCTCCATTTGTGATTTCTGTATATGTTGTCCCATAATAATAAAATGCATGGTCTACAGCCAGGACAATTTTTTTTTTTCAAGTTGCATTGGCAGTTCAACCATTTTGCTGTGGTAACTGCCTATACCTGATGCTAGTAAGCTCCGTAGCCAATTCCAAAAGTAACCTAAAGCGGTTCAGCCCTTTGCTGCAGAGCACTCCTTGTGGGACCTTGTAGTACAATGCCTTAATTCTCTCATATATGGTGGTACCTGCATGATACCTGTAAACAAGCATCAGTAGTTCATATCTCAAGTTGTAATGCATGTTACGATCCTCTGGCAGGGCTATGGTATGACCGAGACGTGTGGGATCATATCGCTTGAAGTCCCAGTGAAGGGCCAGGCTCGTCGATTTGGGTCAACAGGACCACTTGTCACTGGCGTTGAAGGAAAAATTGTCGATGTAGAGACGCTAAAGCTTTTGCCACCAAATCAACTAGGAGAGATTTGCATCCGAGGACCACACATAATGCAAGGTGAAAATCTACTTCTTCTACCCTGTCTTTTGAGACCAAAAAAGAGCTTATTCCAAAGAAATTATACATCATTTGCTTGGTCAACTATTGCATAATACCAACCTCGGTATAAATGATATTACAATGGAACTTTAGAGATTCATATTATTATGCGTTAAAAATGGGGCAAAACTTGACAATGGACAGTTTACGAGATGCAGATTTTCTAATGTGAAACACTAGTGATCATCAAGCAACCATCATTTATATTTCTGCTCACTATTTTGCACCGACAAGAAATTTTCCAATATCTTATGTCTTAAAGCTTAAGAAGTACAGTGCCAACTTTTGTAGTTATTTGAGTAAATTTTCTGTAGGGTATTTCAACAACGTGCAAGCTACTGATTTTACAATCAAGCAAGGGTGGTTGCACACTGGTGATCTCGGTTACTTTGACGAAGAAGGCCAACTTTATGTTGTTGATAGACTTAAAGAGCTGATTAAGTACAAAGGTTTCCAGGTAAGCCGCTAATACTCGTAGTACTAGAATCTTGTGAGAAAATGCAGCAACCATAAATAGGATGATACAGGAAGAATACAGTGCAAGTTGGCTTTGGCCTTCATCACCTAAACAAGCTACTGAATGTGGTGCACAGTGTTGTCCGAAGGGTGTCCAGTTAAATGAATGTTTGTTTTTAATAGAGAGGTTTGGTACTCCGATTAGTAATTGAGAAAGACTTGGCAATTGAATGTGTGGGGGAGCATATACACTTTTATTACTCCGATTAGTTTGAACAGAATAAGGGTGCATTTAACCCGAGCGGTCACTGACAAAATTAATCGAGATTAGTTGTGTGAAGGACTTAAGGTTAACTGTAATTTCTGAAGAAAGAGAGAAACACTTAGCAGAAAGGCTTTTGTTTTGGATGGTTCAAGTTAGTCAGTTGGCCATAACTGAATTTCGTAATAGATGGCACAGTTGGCAGCTGCTATGAGAACGGCAGCTGGCAAGTAATATGGAGGAATAGTGGAATACACATAGCAGGATCTTTAAAGGAAAATACAGATAAGGATACATTTACGGCTCATGCCCCAGGGGGTTGTGGAGGGTGATTGGGTGAAAATATGGTAGCCGTACCACCATTGTTTGTTCCGAATGTAGCCAAATATCACTGATAGGGTGCTTGTGTAAGCAGTATATCTAAATAATTGCAGACTACTGATAGATTATGAGCTTATAGAGTTATAGTTTCATTAAAATATGCGGCCAAACATCACTGATTTTTGTGAAAATTGTCTCTTCATGCCCATTGACTACTGACGGATTTATTTTAACTGGTAGGTTGCACCTGCTGAACTTGAAGGATTACTTCTATCGCACCCAGAGATTCTAGATGCTGTCGTTATCCCGTAAGTTGCACCTTGTAAAATTTAGTTGTTTTTTTACCAGATTTTGAGTAGGATTTGTTCTTGTTTTGAACTTGTCAGTCTGCTGTTTCTTATCTCGACCTTGACCTGGAGCACTGCTTGCCTTTTCTTAGGTTACCTGATGCTGAAGCTGGGGAAGTTCCTATCGCCTACGTGGTGCGGTCATCTTCCAGTTCGTTAACCGAAGTTGATGTCCAGAAATTTATTGAAAAGCAGGTGAGGCTCACTGCAGACCTTGCTAAATTCTAACCGTGGAGTAACACAAAGTAGCGGCACATCAGTTTTGTGGCTGAACATATCTTGTTCTTCAACTTCATCCTGGCGATGCTAATGCACATTGTGACTCTGAACTTTCAGGTTGCGTACTACAAAAGACTGAAGCGGGTTACCTTTGTGGACAGCGTACCAAAGTCAGCTTCAGGCAAGCTCTTGCGGAGAGAGCTCATCGCTAAGATCAGAGCGTCCAAGCTGTAGCACACCTGCTTCTATTGTCTATTCCAGAGCAATTCTCGCTCAATAAATTTCAAAAACTTCACAACTGTACAATCATCTTAGAGGAGGTTTACAAATTACCAAGCGTTAGGCTTCGCTTTTGCGCACAGTGTGCGACGCAACACGGATGTCGGTCTCAACATTGTACTACTACAGAAGGTTGTATTGTGACAAAAAAAAATGTTCGGCAAGTGGACCAATGTGTGTGATGTATTATCTATGCAAGGAATGCAGACAAGGAAAATTACAAACAGGTAATAGATGTGTGTATTCTACATCCATTTGTACAAAGGATGAGCTCATCGCTAAGGTCAGAGCGTCCAAGCTGTAGCTATTGTCTGTTCCAGAGCAATTCTTGCTCACTAAATTTCAAAAACTTCACAAGTGTACAATCATCTTAGAGGAGGTTTACAAGTTCCCAAGCGGTAGCTTTCGCTTCTGCGCACATGCGAATGTCGATCTCAACATTGTACTACTACAGAAGTTCGTATTGTCACAAAAAAAACTTTGTTCGGCAAATGGACCAATGTGTGTGATGTACTATCCCATACAAGGAATGCAGAGAAGGAATATTTTACGAACGGGTAATGGCTGTGCGTATCCTACATCCATCTGTACAAAGGATACCTATGTGCCGGGTGACGGGGATCGTTCAACTGGATGTCGCTGTACTCGTGGGTCGCAACATTGGCTCCTGCAGATTCATGCGAGAAACCTGATGTTAATTTTCAGAATGAACTCAAGGGCAGAAAACAAAATTGTGCCTGAGAGAATTTATGTATACTTGGGATCCTGTAGATGACCAGAGTTGTTTCTACCTGTGTTTGTGAAGCCTCCTATCCTGGTGCCTGGCATCTCTGCTTGAACACCATCAACACATGGGGGAACGGGAACGGTAGCAGTGATCATTCCAACTGTTCGTTGGGCGGCTGTCGACTCATCGGATCCTTCTTCTTCGACGTTGCGGCCTGTAGGTGGAGGTGGAGGCAGGGTGCGCAGCATCAGCGAAGGATCCGTGTAGAGCATCTTGCCATAGCTCCTCTCGAGTGTCCCCTTGTCAAACTGGAACAAGAAAGTGCTGGAGATTCGGATGAAGCACCTTAGCTAATCAGCATTGTGACTTTGTGCTTTCTTCAAGCTAGAGATGGGCACGCACGATAAATAGAGACTGAGATCAGTCATCGTCGACCTACCTTATGGCAAGGTCTTCGTCCCGCCGCCACTGAAGATGCCTCCTCGGCTCAGGCGGGCCGGCACGGTACTGCTCCGACGGAGATTTCACCTGAGCAAGCAAAATTCGACGCCGGTTCATTCATCTGACGCACATCGATCATGCACCAAAAAATGGGTGACCAAGAATGACTCGATTCTTTGGTGTTGATATGCATGCACCTCGATTCTGAGCGTATCGAAGCTGGCGTGGTCGAAGCACGCGGACATGGCCAGTATGTTGGACCAAAGGATGTCGATCTTGAGGAGCGCGTCGCCCCTGCACATCTGGCACACGATCTTCCTAGGGTTCTTGTACAGGAACTTGGCCACGATGTCGAGCTCGTCTGTTCTTGCGATCTGTATACAATACGGCGGCCACATGTTGATGATCAACAACCAACAAATTAAACAGGGCAAAAAATTGTAGCAAATCTTTGTTTTAGTGCTACTTCTATCGATCATCATGCAGGCAGAAAGAGGATTGGAATTGGCTGCTAGATCCAAACTGGTACGCGTTGGTGAGGGTACATATGGCAAGAAGAGGAGAGACGAGAGCGTGCCTGGCGTTGGCCGAGCAGGAGCGAGCGCACGGCCACCTTCCGCAGCATCCGCCGGCCCTTATTCTTCGCCGGCTTGGGCAGCTGGTCCTCCTCCGGCTCCGCCGCCGCCGCCGCGCGAGGGGCTTGGGCGACCACGGATCGCATGGACCTGACCAGCCGTAGCAGGGGCTCGTCGACCTCAAGTTGCAGCCGAATCGGGGGCGCCATCTCTTCCGCTTCCGGCGGATGGATGCGCTCAGGGGAAGTGGAAGAAGATAGCCGTTGGGTATGGCGGCAGCCGGCGGCGTCGCTCCTCCGCCGGTGGTGGTGGTGCCCTAGCTCCTCCGCTTGGGGTCTCATAGTAGACGTCACCTCACACATTTTAGGTGGGGCCCCTGGCGCAGGTCCTAGTTTTTTTTCCTTCCTTTCTTCAGAGAAAGAAGTGTACCAAAATTTTAGATATATTTTAAAAGGTTAGAAATTCGGAAAAAAGTCGAATGCACATCTAATCTTTACTAGTTGTATGCCCGCGCGTTGCTACGGGGGAATAAAATATGAAAATATGTATATGCTTATGATGAGCAATGAGAGGTTTTATTCCTTCATCTTGATGTTTGTTTACTCTTCCTTTCGGTTCTCTCTTACCAGTGATCATTGTCCGCCTACCGTGTCCTAATAGTTACCTCATGGTCATAAGAAAATTACATGATACATCACAAATGTAATTTTATGGAACTGAAGAATAACAGAAAATATTCTATCAATATAGTATTAGCCAATTTTGACACAGAACAGAGCCTTTCAATCTTCTTAATACTCCCTCCGGTCAGTTTTGATTGTCGCAAACAATGTACAATTTAGTACTGGCATAGTACACTTCTCACGTCAATCTTTCCTGGCCGGAGGTAGTACAAAAGAACAACTCTTAAATTATTTTCAGCGGTCGTTTCTCAGCGATCCTTTCCATAAGTTGCAACGGATAACATATGGTACACTCCGTGGACCAAAGAATGGCCAAACAGTGTAGTGCACCTTTAAAAACAGTGTATATTGGAAAAGGAAGGTAAAGAAGAGCAATAATGAGCCGCAGTCAGTTCATCCATTGGTGATCAGGATATCTCAAAGCATCTCAGTCACAACACTACAGTGTGATTCACACACCAATTTGTTCAGGAAACTACTAATAACTCTTATAGCCAACTATTAGAAGGGATCATCAATACCAAATAAGGGTTTATTCTCCTAATTTAAAGAATTAATACGGAAGATCACACAGTCTAACTCATGTTGCCCTTCTAATTGCATCAACTATAGTTACATCCCTCTAAATAGAATTCTTAGTTAGTGACGATAGCAAATTAGATGCTTTATTTCTTCCTACATACAAGAGCAAAACGATTGTGTGAAGTAAACCATTTGAAGCAAGAGGAGGACCAAAACCATAGATTTACATTAAGAACATTCGTTGCAATTTTGAATTCTGTATTATTGCTAAACTCTTAAACTCGTAGAATCAGGAAAGCCACCAACATATGTAATGGGTACATGAGAAAATTGTTTACTTTCTATTATATTATTTTCTTTAATAATGAAGCCTGTCAAAATAAATAAAATATATAGGAATATTTTTTTTAAAAAAAATATTCATATGGATATTTGGATCTCTAGCAGAATAAGCACATCATGCTAATATTAAGATCACAAATACATACACGTATCGCATCTCTAGCAGAATAAGCACATCATGCTAATATTAAGATCACAAATACATACACGTATACACTGCACATGGACAATCAGATCTCTGGCAGAACCCTGTACGCTGAAATACAATTCTCTAATTTGCATGATGCAATAAACCTGAACGATTGATTCAGCATTTTGCTAGACTGGAAGAAAAATATATGCGAAAGTTACAGCTTTATCCAAATATTGAGGCAAAACAGTAACCTTTTCAGCATGCACAATCGTATTACCTGCAGATTCCATGACAAGGATACTAAAACTACACTCGTTGATATTTGAAACCAAAATGCCTGAATAGAGAACCAACTGCGTATACATATATAAATTAAGATGATCTCAAAAGAATACATCAAGTTGTTGAGAGTTACTGGCCTTTTGGCATCCTTCTTACAGGCAGGGGTTGCCTGCAAAATCATCGTTGCAGGTGCAGAGATTTCTTGCAGCATTCAGTGACATGATGCAATGATCATTCTTGTTGATGCAAGCATATGATGAAACATTCTTCACTCCTTCATCACAGTGTTAATGGTCAGCAACCTAGTCAAGCATAGTAGGGACCTTATGTGTTCAATATATATACATATTAAATTTTCTATTTTACCCACCCAAGTCATTATCATCTTCTATTAGAAAATAATTATAATTTAGTACTGAAACATCAAAACAAACTTAGGAAGGGCGCTGCAGTGACAGACATGAAATATATAACGGTCATGAAAGATATATATGCATTTTCTTCTGAATATATACTATCCATATCGTATCAATGGAAACAACTTTGATTTCAAGGATAGGCAGAGAGCTGCTGACAAGCAAAACTACCATATCATCCAAATCCGTTGACAAGATTGGCCAAAAGAGGGATGTAGATTTAGCATTTTTTCCATCATAACCATGACCTAACCGGCTAACTATATATAAATCAATAACTGACCTGGGAAGCTGATGGATGTTGACGCCGTGCATGCCATACCATCCAAAGCCGTTGACAAGATTGGACCAAAAGGGAGATGTAGATTTAGCAATTCTTCCGTCCTAACCATATAAATCAATAACTGACCTGGGAAGCTGATGGATGTTAATGCCATGCATGCTGCGGTTGATCTGTCTGGTAAACGATGGGTGAGAAAGGGAATGAGGCAGTGCTCCCCCAGAATTTCTTATTATCAGAGGCGCCATCCCCTGCTCTGTTGTTGTCGATGAGATCAAGATCCTCATGCTGCAGCTCTCTCAACACCCTCTCCTAGGTGAAAATATTTGTTGTGCATGGGCAAGTTTGTTATGGGAGAAACAACCGGTCAGGTTTGTTAGGTTTTTTTTTCCGGTCATGTTTGTTGTGCATGCGCATGCATCGGTTGATTCTTGTTGTGAATGCGTGCGGTATGCCTCCTTCCTTTTTCCCTTCTTTTTTCCTTCCTTTTTTGTTTTTTTCCTTTTGAACCGGTATCCACTTATAGGTGGCATGGCATGTAATTAATTCGAAATATGAGGGTATTTGAAGTGTGACACCATTTGGATTGTGACACCATACCACACATTCTGCTTTAATAGTAAAGATAATTCCACAGAAGAAGTTTCTTGAAAATATAACATTTTGAAATGTATCGGTTTATACCCGAATTTTTTATTTGTTTTTCTTAACATTTTGAAATACGACTTTCGAGTCTTGGGTGCATCTAACTACACCCATGAGTCAAAACTCAAAACAGGTTTTCTCCAAACTAGAAAGTACAACATTTTTTATATTCAGTATCGAAATACATACTCATTTGCGCATATGAATTTAATGCACAGGTCATGGTTTTTATTTTCTCTCGTCGAAAGTTTGCGCATATGAATTTAATGCACAGGTCATGGTTTTTCTTTTCTCTCCGTCGGAAAAAGGGCCTTCTACATACTTCGGTTGTACCACCGAGCACAACTCACAAATCTTCCAAGAAAATAACTCATGGCATTCGGGCGCATGTAAGGGCAGAGATCTACCGTGATTCACCTGAGTGTATTGCACTCTTTGTTTGTTGAAATTTGAGTCACATTTTACAGTCTACACGATCTAGGGTGGTGCATAGGCGGGAACTCGAGCTCCATGGTGACCGTTTTCTTACTGTAACAATATCGAAAATGACATAGCATTGAAACCTACCATCATCAATTCGTTATATTTTAGGCTACACAAAAATAATAAAGCTGGCAAAGTTCCGAGCTAGATTGACATCGACCGTGATTCGCCTTGTAAGCAGGGATAACATGGTAGTTTGGACATATATATCCCAAGGGCTTGGCACCTCATGCAGTCATGCTCCCCAAGCCTCCCAGTTCATCCGTGTTCATGCAAAACACACGCACGCACATCACACACAACAGCTTCCCACAGTAGATCACACGGCACAGCAGATTGTACTACTAATTAATAACTACCCGGGTTCCTTTTTCATTCTTCGGACAGAGTTCAGTAGCAAATACACTACACATAATCCATCCAGGGGCAGGCATACCAGGGTACTACCCAAGAATTTTCACTTGCACCGCTTTATAACTACATGCTTCATTTCACCACAATTCTACTGTTGCTCAAGATCCCAACTCCTCTGCCGGCACTCAAGACCTCGACTGCTAAGCTGTGATCCTCGCCGAAGCCCCTCCTTTATTCTCTGCAAAATTACACAACACAAGTTATCAATGCCAGCAATGTAAGTGTGGAGATTACGGAAGGAAGCACCCAGACTGAAATGATCGAGACAAAGGTCGGTATCCCTTAACTTTACCAAGGATTATATATCTGTATATAAATCATCTACCGTATAACCTTTGCAATTTATCTTATGTTTCAGGTCAGAGAGAGGTACAGTAAAAGAACACAAACTATTCAAGATTCTGATCCATGCTGCAAATGGTGTTGTTTCTTCTAAACAGAGCCATCTGTTGACCACCTCAAGCCTCCCAACCATGTCTACCCAGCTAAACCAAACTAAACAGCAAAAAGGGACCTCCACAAAATTCACCCAACAGCATGACAAATGCAAAGCGGCGAGAGCCGCAAATAACTGCCAGATGATGTGATTTTCAGTGCTTCCCAGTCTACTAAATATAAACAAGTAGTCTTCCCGTGTCTTGCATAACATAACGTAACATAACAAAAATATATAAAGGAAACCACACCTTGGCGCTTTGCCGGTACTACATATTTCTTCTGGAATGTTGCACAACTTCGATCATAAACCTCCTAAAGAAAAACAAACATACAATCAGAGGATTTTACATTCAAGTAACCCCATTTCAGTAACCACACAAGATATATATGGTGGTATTACCTTGAATTCCGTTCTCACCCTAGCCTCCTGGGCTTTCAACTGAGCCTCATCATATACAGCAGCGAACTCCTCCATATAAGCTCTATCCACTAGCCCCATACATGTCAAACGCATCTTTTCTCGACCACGTTTGTATTCCACATCACTGGGGTGCTTCATATCAACATCACACTCAATGCATTCTCCTTCATTTAAAAGTAATGGACATATGTGAATTGTGATATAATTAACCAGGCACAAACAACAATAGACATGCAAACTAATGCAAGTATTTTCGGATTTCAAGCCTCAAGCTATGAAACGTGCAAGAGATAAACTACTGATCAGATTATTGGTTCCAACATGGAGTACTACACAACAAGCTTGATAGGTTAAATATGGTTAGGTATTTTTGTGTTTAGTTGATCTAATTTTTGTTATTGGTTGTCTTACAGGTACCTGAAACAAGACGTGCTTCTGCACAGTACGGCACTAAAGAACTAAGTTCAAAATTCTGTACAGCATAAATAGTCAAATATATGTGCCATAGATGGCTACTTTACATCAACGTTGTCCTTGTTAGTTGATTTTACTGTATTGCGAATGTTGTAAATATTTTATTTATTTGAAAAAATAAATCTTAGTTGTGACAAATTTGAACTATGTCAAGATTGAAATTTATATAAATAATATGTAATCCATTTTTATTGATTCGAGTTGTTAATTAATATTAATGCCTACGCCCAGGTATACTGTGAATGAACAAGTTTGATATGTTAAATTGTAAAGCTCACAATATGTATCAACAATAAATAGCATAATAAGATAAAGAGTACAAAATACCATTATCATCAGGTTTAAGCATGTGGAGAAAGGTCAACACAAACTCTTCGGATTTGCCCTCCTTACATGCTACTTCAGCAAAGAAAAGATTGTTGCTGCGACCGTCAGCTTCTTTGGTCCTTATAATCAGATTGAAATGATAGTATAACCTAATAATGGGGTTGCCGTTTCGTTCATGAATTGATTCAGAATGCACAATCTTTATGAGCTCATATACAAGATCCTAAAATGTGAAGGATGAATAATATCAACAAATTGTAATATATATAATTGGATATGCAGTAGAACAGAGAGGAGGACAGGCAAGTAGGAGAGAGATAGCAAACCCCAGAAAGATTGTTGTCCTCATTGTATTTGTCCAGTAATGCTCGAACCATATCATCCTCAGGCCTAAGGTTCTTCATAAAAGTCATAGCCTCTGCAGAATTCTTCCTTAAGCCATTACGCCAGTATAGCGCACGGCGAATTGAAATTTCCATCAGGGAGAGCCCTTTCATGCACCTACACATTGTTCAGATGAGAGCATTTTGTATTATTAGTAATCTGTACTCGCAAAAAGTAGCGAATACTAAATAGTGCTATCTCAACAATGTAAGGTCAACATAGGATTAACATTCAAAGCCACATTGTTTGAGCGTGCCAGGCTAAAAACCACTCCATTCTACAAGTTGCATGTCAGGTAATGATATGCCTACATACAACGCGGTAACATAGCATTGTTGTATGTATGTTTTTTTTAACTGTTATGATTTATGCACTTCTCTAAAAATCTCAGAGATACAGTTACACACACAAAAATATGTCTATTTCATTATCATTCTGTCCCGTTCTACGTAACCTGTTTGAAATATAGTTAACAGCATCCATATATGAACAGTTGAACACACAGAATATGACAATGCGATGTAAATTGTACATCATTTTGCTCTGTTCAGCGTGAAGGGAGTTGATGGCCTTCTGGGCGTCCTTTAGGCTCTCAAATGGCCCAGTCAGAGTAGGATATGTGTGGAAATATCCCCCAATATCAGCCCTAACAAAATACTCGAAATTCAGGCGCTTAGGGTATAGAGAAAAGATAGGTGGAGTGTTGTGGCTTGATGGTGACGAGGCCTTGATGGTGCCAAGATTCAAAGCCTGGTCCATGTCCTCACTCCTGAAATGGAACATAAACAATAGATACATTTTATTATTAGTGGTGATCCAAGATGAGACACTATTATTAGTAGTGATACATTTTTAACAGCATAATTAGGAAAAGCAAAGGTCCTTTGCGTTTTCTGTAATTAATAAAAGCACCAGCTGCTGACTATAAACAGAAGAAAAATCAGAGAGAGTGCATACGCTTGAGCTCGTAGCATAAAGGATGATGAAGTTTTCTTCACAGCCTGGTCAGTGTCCTCGCTCCTGAAGTGGAACATAAACAATAGATACATTTTATTATTAGTGGTGATACCTTTTTTTAACAGCACAATCAGTAAAGCTTGGGGAAAATGCTTCGGGAAGATAGATTAGATCAAACTATCACTGATACGGAAGTGCTTATTTTCCATCGCAGTAGATGGTAGGAAATGAAATGTTCAGCTGCAAATGTGAACTTAACACCACTCCTATTTCCCCTTTATAGTAAAAATAGCATATTTGTAAATGACGTATACCTCAATACACCCATAAAGAAAATCAGATCCTAAATCCCATGGAAAATTCACACAGATTTAATTAAAGTGTTTTTAAGATTGGAAGGCCTGATACACTAAACTTTGTGCCAGCTTTTCCTAGTTGCTCCTTCGTCTTGCCAGGTTAATTGGTGAACTACTATATACTAAAGAGGAACATGCAAGTGAACAATATAAAAATTCATAGGATGTGTAGTGAATGAGATTCACATGCTTCGAATATGCATTGAGTTGTGAACAAAGCAGACAACTGTTCAAGCTCAGCACGAATATCAGCCAACATAAATAAAATCAGTATAGTATATCCACTGTTCTGAAAACACCAAAGTTCACCTTCCTGTTCTCCAACCTACAGTATTTAACTTCTTTGCTTTTGAGGCAGGTACCGACCGAAATTAATAGGGAAATCTGTAAGCCCATTTAACATGACAGTTTTTAACATATAGACCATGTAAATGGCATTATATCAAGAGATCAAATGGGCATCAGATCGATTGCAACGTAAGATGTGGAAATCTATAGCAGTACAGTCCGGATAGGAAAAAGGCCATATTTGTCTACCAAAAAATTTCAGAGCGTGAATGCATCAACTATTTGGACCATGCACCAAGCAAATATCTACTGACGGAAAAGGCAGTCGAGCCTGCTTTTCATTCCATTAGAAGAGTGTACAAGAGTACAGGGTAAACAGAAACAAAAGGAAAGAAAAGAACTAAACTAGGTCTACAGCAAGTCGCCTGTAGGCTGCAAAAAATAAAAGAGCAGCTAGCTAATCAGGTTCCCTTGGTCTAAGGATCAAGTCAGCTGCGTTGGATTTCCCGGCATCTCTCCAGCATCTTGCTTCTTCCAGAATACCCAAAAGAATCCGATTAAGAGGTTCAGCCTCATTGTTGAATATCCTGGCATTCCATTCTTTCCAAATAGACCACCAGGTTAGATGTACTACAGCAGTCCAATTCTTCTTCATTGTATTGGGCAGTCTTTGACGAGAATGAAGAAGCCAATCCTGTAAGCTGGTAATGTTGGCAGTAGGCACCAGGTGATAGGGGAGGGCAGCTTTGTGGATGATTTTCTGCCAAAGTCTTATAACAACGGGGCAACAGGCTAGTAGGTGGAGTGCAGTTTCCGGCTCGCTGAGGCAGAATACACAGGCTGCATTGTGAGGCCAGCCTTTCTTCTGTAGACAATCAGCGGTGTGGCACTTGCCTCGGATCGCCAGCCAGCTGAAGACACGGCACTTCAGAGGCGCCCCACTTGTCCAAATAGTGTCCATGAAGCCGAATCGGATGGAACCCTCAAACTGCATATTATATGCCGAAGTGGCTGTATACTTGCCATTAGCGGTCCATAGCCACGAGACAGTGTCCGGTGTATCATGTCGTAGCTGCACATCAGTTAAAACCTCACAAACTTGCAGGAATTGTTGTAGAGCAGCAGAGGAGAGGTTCTGTTTGAAATGCCTCATCCATTTGTTGTTGGTGATGGCCTGAGCAACTGTGAGGTTACGTTTGGTGCAACATTTGATCAGGTCCGGCGCAACAGCTGCGAGGCTGTTGTGGTTAGCAGTCCAAGGATCATGCCAAAAACTAATCCTTTGCCCATCTCCCAAATTGAATCTGACGGCAGCATTGAACAGTTTTCTAGCGCGCTCATCTATGCCAAGGGGAATTCCAGTCCAAGATTTGTCGGAGTCAGTCCAAGCAAGCCACAACCATCTTACCCGCAGCGCGGTTGATTTCCGCTGTAAATCAATGATACCAAGACCACCGAAGTCCATCGGCCTACAAATTGCATCCCATCTCACCAGGCAGCGCCCACCGGTGGCCAACTCGTGATTACACCATAGGAAACCACGACGCAGCTTATCGATTGCCTTAATCAGCCAAGGGGGAGGGTCAATCACTAAAAGCTGGTGGATGTTCATCACAGAGAGCACGTGTTTGACTAGGAGCAGCCTAGCATCAAGAGAGAAACCCCCCTTGTTCCATCCCTTGACCTTGCTAGCAAGTTTGTCCATGTAGGGTTGCAAATCCCCTTTGCGTAGCCGCTGGTCAAAGAGTGGGAGACCGAGATACTTGCAAGGGAAACTCTGGACAGGGCACTCTAGGATTGCTGCAAGTGTTGTGGTGTCCAGGTGTGAGCAGTGAATGGGGATGATAGAACTTTTCTCAAAGTTAGTGAGCAAGTCAGACGCCTCCCCAAAGCATTGCATCAGAAGTTTGACAGATTGGAGCTCCTCTTGATCAGGTTTAGCAAAAATGACAACATCATCTGCATACATGGACACACGATTTTTAGCTTGGAGAAGCATGTTGGTCTTCAGGGCACCCATGCGGTCAGCGATGGCGAACAGTTCAGCCAAGATGTCAGTGGCAATGACAAAGAGTTGGGGCGATAGGGGGTCCCCTTGCCGCAGCCCACGCCTGTGGTAGATGATCTCCGACAACTCCCCATTGACACTTATTTTGGTGGATGCAGTGAACAACAAGCAAGCAATCCAATCCCTCCATTTCTGTCCAAAACCCTTCGCTTCCAGCACCTCAAGAAGAAATTCCCAAGAAAGAGAGTCGAATGCTTTCTGAAGGTCCAGCTTAACCAGCAGTGACGGAATCTTCTTCTGCCTGAATAGCTTTGCTTGGGCACGGACAAACATAAAGTTGTCATGAATGGCGCGGTCCTTGATGAATGCACTCTGACAGGGTGACACCATTTTTTTAACGCGGTCTTGCACATAATTTATAAGCATCTTGGAAGCACTGAACAAAATCCGGTTTGAGGATTATGGGTCCTTGATGATATATCTAAAAGTGTAAGGTCCAATATCTTGTAAGAAAATGCTTCTCTGGTAGGAATGAGGGAGGAATGTTTTCATGGAGAGGGGCTGATATTAGTGATTTAAGTGGCAATGTTTTCATGAGAAGACGCATCAAAGCGAGAGATTTATACCCTTTAGGCTTTGGCATAGAGGAGGAGGACTCGTCCAGTGTTGTAGTGTCAAGCAAATCCTCCAGGGCATTTAGTGAACTCTCCTCGGACCTGAAGTAAAATATAGTTGAACTGTCAGGTAAAAAAGAGGGAGCGTACAGTTTCAATTAACATGTAAGCAAATGGGAACAAATTTAAGATAAAAAAATGCATACATCTGGGACACGGTGTTTTCTTTTTTTTTTGCGAAGAAACTTCCAATCTATTCATCAACAATCAAGGCGATACAAGGACACCAGAAGCAATAAAATTACATCTAGGTCCGAAGACCACCTAGCGACGACTACAGACACTAGAGCGAGCCGAAGGCGCGCCGCTGCCATCACCCCTCCATGATGAAACTTGTTGTAGAAGACAGTCAGGAAGTCGTCGTGCTACGGCCACAGAGGACCAGCGCACCAGCACAGCAACCGCCGCCGATGAAGGGATGCATAGATCAGAAGCATCTAATTTTTTGACACACGAACGAAGACGAACGAAGATTGGATCCAACCGGATCCACCGAAGACACATACTGGCCAGATCTGACGAGATCCACCTGAGACAAACCTCCACACACCCTCCAACAACGCTAGGGACGTCATCGGAGCGGAGGCTGGGTGGGGAGGACCTTATTCCATCTTCAGAGAGCAGCCGCCGCCTGATCTCTCCAAGAAAGACACATAACCTAGCAAAACACACAAAAAATCTGTGAGGATGGAGCCCTCCCGCCGGCAGGGACCGGGATCCACCACGCGACCATGGCTCTGAGGCCACGGAGGCGGGCGGCCCAGCGGCGCCGCCGGCAGGAGGCGGAGACCACGAACGCCTCTAGATCGCTTTCCTGGGGTGGGCGCTGGAGCGAAGCGTTTTTATTGTGAGGGAGTGGGACACGGTGTTTTCACTCGTAGGTCTTCATGCAACCATCGTGCAACATATTCAAATGCATTTCAAAATGTCAAAAACATCAAACAAATATTTCACAGCTGCTCACTGTGAAGAAAAGACAAATCAGAGAGAGAGAGAGATTTTATACCCTTGAGCTTTTGGCATAGAGGAAGACGATGTTTCCTTGACTGCCTTGTGCGTGTCCTCACTCCTGAAGTAAAACGTAAACACGATCAGATCAGAGAGAGACAGAGAGAGCGTGGGGTAAGATATATTAAAAAAAACTCATACTTTTTAGCCTTGTCCAGTTTTTGTTCAGCAACAGCTCTGTCGAGGAATTCATCTGGGATTGGTCGAGGAGTGGCCGCCGGGACACGGAGAGAGACAGGAGGGGCGGCGGAAGTGGTGTCTCCCCGGGAGGAGGTGGGAGGCGGCGGAGGAACGTCGCGGCTTCTGGGCGGCGGGGGAGGGCCGCCTGGTAGGAGGGGGCGAGCGCTGTGCTCCGCCATCGTTGCCGCTTCCGGCTCGAATCAATATACTACTACACGTGTGACGTGTGTTGTTGTTAAGACTAAGTTTTTGTAAAAACTAATTGCATTTATTCCTAAATCTTAGTTCGACGCCGACGAAATCCGACACAAACACTAACTAGGTTGACGAAATCCCGAGCTTTAGGTTTCAAGTATAACCTGGTTTACGGGTCCTCGCCTTCTCTATGTGCCGCTCTGGCACTAGAAGGGGTGGGGACCTCGGACCTACGCAGGGCTATATAAGGGTTTTTAATGTTAGAGTAGTGTTTTGGTTGTTGTCTTCTTCGTCAATGAAGATGGCATCGTCTGCAATAAGTGATCTTCCGTGATTCAGTTGTCGGCGAGATCTCCTTCTTAACGTCAATGGTGGCTTTGGAAGATTAAGTTTGTCTAGGTATGTTTCTTTAGATCTTGTTTTGTCAGATCAATCTTGGATTGTTTCTCATGGTTATCGCGAGGAGGTTTGTTCTCACGTTATCTATCCCGGCTACTACGTCTTCGGCAATGGTGATCTGTTCTCTCGGCTCCCAACGTTATCGACAAAGTGGATCGGTTATTTGTCCCTGAAATATCAGTGGCGGTGCTCTTGCCGATGTTGCTTGACTAATTTAATGGTTGCGTGCATGCACAAAGCCTTGGCATTACGGCTCAAAATTAAAAGGGGAGAATCATCAGGGGTATTCACAGGTTTGTGGTTTGGTGTTCTTGGCGTTTTTCTACGGCTTCTTTCAGAAAAGTACAAGATTGTGTCATGAAGAAAGAAAGGGGTTAAATATCTCATAGATTTACTCGTCTCTTCTAGTTTTGTTTCTGTAATCGATATAATCGTGTGCTCTTTGTTGGTTTAATACATGTGGGAAATTCAAAAAACAAAAGGTTGACAGCGCCGAATCCATCTCTGTTGCATTATCCTTGTTGGCGGTAGAGTACGTCACATCCGTTTAATGGCCCCGGCAGAAAAAAGCCACCCAGCGGCGCCGCGCCACTCGTCCGAACCTGGCGGATGGGGGCGATGCGTCAGCGACCCACCACTTTATTTTCCCCTGACGCGTCCGTATGGAGCTTGTTTTCATCCCCGTCCCTCCACCTTACTGATTCGCCGTCGCCGCCTCCCACCCTCCGCCGATCGGACGCCTTTCACCCCCCCCCCCCCCACCACCTCCACCGCCCTACGACCCACTATTTGTACCATTGCAGTGTCTATAGACTCTTCTCGGTCAAGCCGCACTTGTTCTCGACTGCTACACCGTCGCCGCCTCCGATAACTTCCCGCAAGCAAGATGTTCGACGACGAACTCGAGCTGGCAGGCTCATTGCTCACCGCACATGCCGCCTTCAACGCCATGGTTGACGAACACTTGGTGATCATCACTTGCCTACTTGGTTTGCTTGGACAGATGAATGTCGCGCCCCAGATTGGAGGTTTGAAGCGGGTGACAATGGGAGGCTAATCTTGGTGGTTTTGATGGGACATGGTCTGCTCAAACCGGATGAAGAGGATGAAGATCAGGGCTGACCTAGAGGCCAGGGCAGAGGGGCGACCGCCCTGGCCCTCGATTGGTAGGGGCCCAACAAAATTAATACATATATACACTGACACATTTAAAGAAAAATAAAATAAAGATATAATTCAGCTACGTCAAATCCCATAACCGAAAAGAGCTCGTTGTTTAGATCAGGTAGCAATGTTGTTACAGTTTTGGATGGTACATCACGAAGAGCATGAGCATTTAAATGCCAGCGACAATGATGACTAGTCAACGAATGATGTAGCATGAAGTGATGTAGCACAAGAACATGCTTTTGTAGAGCTAACATTTTGGTGACAAATAATTGCCACGCGTGACTACCTCAATGGGGCACTTGTTCCCGCTTGGCAGTGGCATCAACAAGTCATGTCAAGAGACTAACGTAGGCATCGTGTAAACATGACTACTACCATGGTACTCGAGAGTATAGGACCCTAAATAATAGTTATTCTCACAATCATCGTATGTTTATCTATTATATCCTAAACATTATTAATTCGTATAAGAAATTATTTGTCAATAGGAGTAAGTCTTCACAAGATACCGTGTGGGAAGACAAACCGTGTATCGCGTAGGGAAAAACTAGTTGGTCTTTCCGCGAAAAAAATACAATCTAATTATAACTGGTAAGTTTAATTAGATCGTTAGTCTTTGTTTAGTGGGAGCCCTATAGTTTGTACTGAAGGTATAATAACTATTTTTTCAGTTTTAAAATATTATGTGTAACTTTCTATTTGCATGAGAAGTTGTGTGAACTGAGTATAACAAGCAGATTTCGATGAGCTTAATAAATCAAATCGTACAAGTACAGAAGTTATGGAATCTATATGAATGACCCCTTTTTACGACCTCGAGCAAAACCCAAAATGAACCCTCTAGTAAATGTCGGAGACATTCAAAATTTGATCATTAGTGGTTAGTGTAAATGTTTATATTTTAATATCAAGTACATAAAATGCACTTGTTGTGGGATTGTTATTCAACACAATAAAACTTTTAGACAGAGTCAAGCTATATACTCTAAAAATTTATATAAATTTGCTTATAAGTGAAAGGGATCGTGTGCAAAAAACAAAAAAAATCCTAGCAACGATATCCTTAAATTAGTCAAGATCTACACTATGCAGATATAGTAGTACGGCGGAGATCGGAATACATACCCTCGTAGACCGAATAGCGGGGATTACGCTCCCGCACAAGCGTTGACGACGACGGCGACGAAGCCGACCTCTAGGTCGCGAAGAAATCGGCGCGACGAAGACGACGAAGATGACCTCGAGGTCGGGTGGAGGAAGTAGACCTCCGAGTACCGCTAGCGCAGCACCTCGCAGGGCGTCATACACATACGGTGGAGACGACGGCCTCCGAAGCTCCAGTCCAGAACGAGAAGCGAAAGACTTGGACAAAAACACCAGCAGCGCGGCAGCGGGCTATGGTGGAAGAGATCCCCCTCTCAACTCGGCGCAACTCCGACAAAGGGAATCACGAGATCGAGAGAGAATTGGGGAATTAATTGGTGAATTAAAAGGCCAGGGGTGCCCCTCTATATACAAGGGCAAGGAGGCTGCCAACCTCACCAGCCGGGCGGTGTGGGACTATTCCCACACCAGCCACGACCTTGGGAGGTGCGCCGTCCCTAGTGGGCCCCTTGTGGCCCACTAGGGGCTGGCCGAACCAGCCCTCCTCCCTTGGGGGGAAGCTTCCCCCCCCCCCTCATGGGCCTTCTTTCCATTTAGGGAAATATGTCTTTAAAAATTCAAAAATAAATATATAAAATCATATTTAAACATTAATTACACTAATTAATATCAAACATATTTTATATAATTTATTCTCGCTCCGAAAACTATTCCGTCGCTGCCCGATCACCATCGGACCATTCCCGGGACGTTCCCGGTGACCTCTTTCCTTTCTGGTTGTCTTGTCGAAACCCCTTAAGTGTGTTATCCTAGCGGTTCGATATAATAACAGGTACGATCAAGACTCCTATATGATCGACGACTAACTCGTAGGCCTGGACCCCATGAATTAATCCCTGTGATATAACGAATGACTTTCATCTATCAAACCTGGACGTATAGTCTTAAACCCTTTGTCATGGCGATACTTAGTGTGTCCGAGCATCATTCTCAGATATTTCCATACCTAGTATGATCTCGTTACCGACATCGCTATCTTCTACTCGTCTATGATATTATGTCAGCTGGTGACCTAGTCACATGTTTGCAAACTCATTTGACATAATCTAACCGAGTGGGCCCTAGAGTATCTATCCGGCTATGCGGACTGACAAATCCCGCTGTTGACCCCTCGTCTCAACTACCCCCTTCCGATACCCAAAAGTATCACCGTTATTGTCACACTATATAAGATATGACGTTTGGTGCGATCAAAGTATCTTTCAGGGATAACAATAAGAGTTGATCTCACGGTCTTAAGGCGTAATGACTATGTCCTATAAATACTGGGTATGTCCATCACATCGTTACACCTAACGATATGACTTCCATTGCCGACCGGCGCCATGCCCTATGATCGGAAAACCTCGATCATCAATCGGGCAATGAAACTAGTCTTAGTAGAGGCTATTAGGGACCTGGTTGTTTATATACCACACCTGTATTAATGTTTTCGTTTAATACAGTTATACCATGGTATAAAACATATAATGAACAATTGGGATATTGCCAATAAACTATGTTTATTAAGTGCCTCTAGGGCATATTATCTTCAGTCTCCCACTTGCACTAGAGTAACACTTAATCTAGTTTACAACTTGGTAAAAGCTCAACACCCATAGCATCTTGGTGCCTGCTCGCCTCGTGGAAGAGGAATACAATTAATAGATCTCACACATTGAGACCTATATGTGCTTTGCAACACTTCTATGTCACCTAGTTTGACATCATCCCGTATCTTACGATGACGGTGAAATATATCCTAGTGGATGGAGTGAGACTCGAGCATTCGCGTAGCTTGGGCCTTAAAAGTCTAAGAGATCTATTAAGGGGACCACCTACGCTCGGAAAAATGCTCAGTCCAATCACACTTGCTACTTCTGAAGTCGCGATATATTTCTATACCTATGTAGATTATACGACAATGCATTCATATGCGACTTCGCAAACTAACCATGTTTATCTTCAAAATAAAAGGACATCTCCTATATGAGATTTCTAGTCGTATGGGTCAGTGTCATAACTTGCATCATCGTAACCGCTTTACGACAAGTTGTCTTTCCACTCTTACCCTTTACTAGAAAACATATCTTCAGTTCTCATAAACACTGAAGAATAAACTTAACGTTTGTTCATTGATCCACACAAGGATCACTCTAGAACCTATTCTTCAACCAAGAACTCGGGTCACACCAAGTCGAGCTTTCAGTCTGATAGAATCTATGTCTGATACATAGAGAATGTCGAACATCATTTTCTATCACTGAAAATGCCAAGATAAACTTAATATTTTACCTAGTCATACAAGCAAGAACCTCTTTCTTCGCTTGTCCTATTCTGAAACACTTCAGAATCTTGACTTAGGAAATATTCCGACTTAATGTTATTAAGCCCCTTCCGATTTATACAATTATAAATCGGATGCCTAATACTCCTAACTTCATTTCATAGAAAATTTAATCATTTAAATAATTCTTTACACTCTACTAGAGGATCTGTGTCATTCAATATGTCGTCACATACAAAATCACGAATGACACCTAACTATGCCTTCCGCATATAAGATCAAGGAAAAGCTATTTAGCTCCCACTCAAATATGCCTTTCGCATATAAGATCAAGGAAAGCTACTTTGCTCCCACTCACTTGTTTGCAAATGTAGGTTTCTTCAACTATTTTGGACAACTCCAAAATCCTTTGATCACATTATCAAAGTGAAGATTCCAGCTCCGATATGCTTGCGTCAGCCCATGAATGGACCACTGAAGTTTGCATACATGTTTAGCATCTTCAGGATCACCAACTCTTTCTTAATGACACTATTAAGAAACATGGTACCCATCTATCAATTTCTCATTCGAAATTATAGTGATTGCTAAACGACCCAGAATAGATTTAGTCTTCGCCACTTGAGACAAACTCTCATGTGGTCAACTTTTGAATCTGTCGGAACTGTTTCACGACAAATCAAATATGCTCAATGTCTACTCTCTCATAAAATTCCATATACTATTAACATCCTAGATGCCATCAAGAAGATCTCCCAAGTAATTACCTGGTAATCGTATATGAATTTTATTTCGGATCATAAATGACTCATAGATATTTCTCGGACTTAGGTCCACCATCTCTTCTTCGTAGTTTGTAGGTCTATCATATTCCATTAATATGACCTTCATAACAAGATTGTCGTAACACACAGTGTGTAACACAACCTCGTATGACTACACTCTTAGTATGAGCTCAGAACATCATGATCTTGAATCATCAGCTTTTTCAAGCTATGGAGTCTGACACCGAAAACACTTTTGGTTGCGCCACTCTGATGTCTGGAGAAGAAGTTCACCAACTTCGTCTTGCTCTACTTTTATTCTAACTTATACCCACGGATAAGACACTATTTCTTTCGCAAGGTATATCCCGGCAACTGTTTTGCCTATGTCGTGAGACATGTACCCAACTAACTCTTTAGGTAGGGTATACTACAAAGATTAATTCATTTTAGGTTTGATCACATCGAAACACTAAATTGCTGAAACGACAATCCAGGCTAAAAGCCATGCCATCACTCGTATGGTATTGTCTCCATGGATTTAAATGGTTTCCCTATTTGCTAACGTGACTGTTTACGTTTCTACCATATGACTCAAATGTTCATAATAATTCGGTAAGATATTTATTTACCACACACTATCCGATAGGGTGCAATTACGACGTCCTAACACACCATAACACTGTGGTGTTTCATGCGACGTAATTTGTGGAACTCTTCTCACAAGTCTTCTAATGAATTAAAAGGCCAGGGGTGCCCCTCTATATAAAGGGGCAAGGAGGCTGCCAACCTCACCAGCCGGGCGGTGTGGGACTATTCCCACACCAGCCACGACCTTGGGAGGTGCGCCGGCCCTAGTGGGCCCCTTGTGGCCCACTAGGGGCTGGCCGAACCAGCCCTCCTCCCTTGGGGGGAAGCTTCCCCCCCTCATGGGCCTTCTTTCCACTAGAAGGCCCATTTAGGGAATCTGCCTTTAAATATTCGAAAATAAATATATAAAATCATATTTAAACATTAATTACACTAATTAATATCAAACATATTTTATATAATTTATTATAGCTCCGAAAACTATTTCGTCGCTGCCCGATCTCAATCGGACCATTCCCGGGACGTTCCCGGTGACCTCTTTCCTTTCTGGTTGTCTTGTCGAAACCCCTTAAGTGGGTTATCCTAGTGGTTCGATATAATAACAGGTACGATCAAGACTCCTCTATGATCGACGACCAACTCGTAGGCCTGGAGCCCATGAATTAATCTTTGTGATATAACGAATGACTTTCATCTATCAAACCTGGACGTATAGTCTTAAACCCTTTGTCATGGCGATACTTAGTGTGTCCGAGCATCATTCTCAGATATTTCCATACCTAGTATGATCTCGTTACCGACATCGCTATCTTCTACTCGTCTATGATATTATGTCAGCTGGTGACCTAGTCACATGTTTGTAAACTCATTTGACATAATCTCACTGAGTGGGCCCTAGAGTATCTATCCGGCTATGCGGACTGACAAATCCCGCTGTTGACCCCTCGTCTCAAGTACCCCCTTCCGATACCCAAAAGTATCACCGTTATTGTCACACTATATAAGATATGACGTTTGGTGCGATCAAAGTATCTTTCAGGGATAACAATAAGAGTTGATCTCACGGTCTTAAGGCGTAATGACTATGTCCTATAAATACTGGGTATGTCCATCACATCGTTACACCTAACGATATGACTTTCATTGCCGACCGGCGCCATGCCCTATGATCGGAAAACCTCGATCATCAATCGCGCAATGAAACTAGTCTTAGTAGAGGCTACTAGGTACCTGTTTGTTTATCTACCACACTTGTATTAATGTTTTCGCTTAATACAGTTATAGCATGATATAAAACATATAATGAACAGTTGAGATATTGTCAATAAACTATGTTTATTAAGTGCCTATAGGACATATTCCCTTCAATAAGTTGATACAGTACAAGTCAATATTATAAAATTTGTAGAGTATAGTCAATATATATGTCTCATGAATATTAAGAATAACTAATTCGTAATTGTACATCAAAAAATGAGTAGGCCTAGAATTATTTCAATTTTTTTGCTTATGCAAATTTATATGTGATGTACCTAAAGATACACATAAGGTTATGTTGAGTTTAGTTAATTGTGAAAACATATTTAGCTGTATAATATGTGCCAAAAGAAGAGAACATGTATACCATAAGATTGTAATATACAATAAAATTATGCTATATTTAATAAATTATTTTATATTTAAGTACAAGAGTTTGATATAATTACATTAATTAATTAATTTGCCCTGGAACCAAAAATATTTTGGACCGTCCCTGTTGAGGATGAAAATGATGAAGAGGATAAAAGCTGAAGTTGATGAACAGGGTGAGGATGAAGAGGATAAAGCTGAAGAGGATGAATCTGAAGTTGATGAAGATGGTGAGGGTGAAGAGGATGAGAATAAAATGAAACATTTTACCTATTTCTCAACTCGCACGGGACATAATTTGGGCATTTATGGTATGAGTTTAGTTTCCATGGTGACTTATCCAAGTTCTACGCGAGAGAAATCCTACATCCACCGTCTTCAGATTTTCCTCGACCACTATTGCTGCCAAGAGAAAGACTGGACTCGAGAATTTCTCCTACTGGTATCGCTGAAAATCACCCTAACATACTATTGTCGGAGGATGCTGCATAGTTGTTGCCTCCACCACATCCTGCTAGTCCAAGTGTTGGTGATGCACATCCGCAGCCTAGTCATCCCCAGCCTCCACCGCTCCCGTGGGGCTCACCCCTGCCAAGTCGCTCCTTTTCTACCTCATCGCAAGGCCAGATGAGCTCAAATAGGCAAAGGCCGGCGGGAGCAGCAGAGCATCCGACTCGCCAAGACCGCCGAGGTAATTATCCAAATGATGTGCTTATATTATTTGTTCGGTGAAAACTCAAATTAGTCGCATTCTGCATTCTCTTACTAGCATGTCATGTTTATGCTTTTTGAACTCGCGACACTTCTGATTCATTCCTTGTGGTGGGAACATGTACCGAGGTTACCGTGCAGTATTTCTTTCACAACCCAAGGACCGGTGTTGAAACGATCAGTTGATCACTTGAGTCACTTGGCTTTAAGTACATTTCCTAAGCTGTAGCATTTGCTAGGGATTATACTCTATCTTCAGTACTCGGTGTAGACATTGTAGCTTATTTTCTTGCACTCTAGGATAGTAAGTTTGAAACGGCAAAATCTTGTGTTGACCTTTTATCAGTTGGACACCCTGTCGAGTAGGTATGAGAGATGTCACTCGCCTAGGTAGAGCTGATATGTTGAAATGTTGGTCCAAAATCTGTAATTTTCCCTAGAACTGCAGATGTTGTTGCATTATCACGAGTCAATGTTGAATGTTAGTCCTTTTGGTCGATCCAAGTGTTTTGGGTGAGATGTAGTAATAATTCAGAGCTGAGTACGGCACCAGTTCATCTCTCAGCATGTCTCCACCATCGAGGATGATTGAGAGCTGTAGATAAAGAGCGAGAAGTGAGAGCCAACATGCATCTCTGAAGAACATTGCTATTGGGTTTTGTGCTTATCTTGTTGTCAAAGCACAGTCCACGTGGTTGAATTTAACTCGAGCGGTAAATTTGCAGGTGGACCCCGCTGCTAGGTGGAGGCATATGGCACAGAGGTACGAAGTACACATCAGAATAGCAGAGCATCAGTCAGAGTCATCCTAACATTGGACAAATCAATCCTCTGTGACTCATTTTGGTATCTTATATCTATCTGTCCAAGACTGTTGGACACCAGACCAAGAATTGCTGGATATTCTGGGAAGTAATGAACTTTCATTTTGTACACTTCTGGATGTTGGTTATGTGTGATGAAGTGACATGTAAGAATGTTTTGTTTATCAAATGTTGGTTGAAGTAAGATAATTGTAATGGCAGTGACATCAAATATTTGGTGCCTCTGTTATCTGTATTTTGGTTGTTCTTGCTGTTCTGGTTGTCACTTATAATTATGGCCAAATGGCTTTCTGGATGCTTCGTCCGTGATAAAGCAACTAGCTGATTTTGATGTGTACTGTGTATTTACGCATATGTGTGTGAGGAAAGGATGATTACTGCTTAATGTGTCTTTCTTTGAGGAAGCTATTTGATCGATCGGTTGACAAACATAATAGGTGCCCAATGAAATGAGTAGGAAACCAATAAAAGAATAGCGGTGCTACTGCAATTACTCTGTTATTTGCATTGATTTCTGCATACTTAAATTTCACATGATCTTTCCTGAAAATAGTGTGTGCTACCACAACTACTCTGTTTTTTTTTTTTTTTTTGCATTTTCAAACATCCCCAGAAAAGTTTATTCTCTTACTCTGTTTTTTATTACAAAGTTACTTTTGCATCGTCTCGCATATCCATGACTCCAAGTCATCTGTTGGATTTCAGCGTTTTATCCTTTTACTTTGCAGTGATTCAGTCACGTCTTATAAATGCTAACTGAATCACAATGTATAAATGGTGATGGATAGTTCAGTCATGATCTTGACAAAAGTTGTATCTTGTGGTAGAGACTTTCGGTTTCAGTTTGAATAGAGATGTCTATTTGAAATTTAATCCTCTTGCACAACTCTGATTAGCTCATACCGGAGATTCATCAATCCCTTCAAGACCCACTGATTACACAGAAATCACACCTCCTTCAGTAGCAAGCTTTTGCTACTTATCCTGTGGTATGAGGAATTCCAATTTTTAATTTGAAGTAACTTACAAAGCAACTACATCAGTTCTACATCTCATACAGGAACACATTTAGTTTTTCAGGAAGATTATTAGCATGACAAAAATCACAATTCATGCGTATTAGTGCAAGATTGTCATAAATGATGATTGCTCGAGACTGCAAAGGTTGTGCAGGCAAGGCATGCATGGTGATGCATGGTCGATGCAGCAGAAATGGAGATGGAAGGAGGCCACATTCCTTGGTGGCTGGCTATTATTACACACCCCTGGAACAGGAACAGCCCTGTCCGCGCCGCGCGGTGGTTCCCCTGTTGACCGCCTCCATCGGTATTAAGCGCGACCCTGGACGTGTCCCGGCCGGCATCCGCAGGGCTTCTTCCCTCGCACGCACCACCGCGCCATGGACGCCTGTCGCCTGCTCCTGCTCCTTCTCCTCGCGCCGCTCGCCTCCGCCCAGCTCTCCCCCGAGTTCTACAAGGCCTCCTGCCCCGACGCCGAGAAGATCGTCACCGCCGTCATCGAGAAGAAGCTCAAGGAGGACCCCGGCACCGCCGCCGGCCTGCTCCGTCTCATCTTCCACGACTGCTTCGCCAATGTACGTACCATTATCACGTACGTGGGTTCTTTTAGAATGATCCAGTACGTGGAGATGGAAATGTGATCCACCATTTGCATGCATATCCATGGCGTGCAGGGCTGCGACGCGTCCATCCTGATCGACCCTCTGTCGAACCAGAGCGCCGAGAAGGAGGCCGGGCCCAACATCTCGGTGCAAGGCTTCGAGGTCATCGACGAAATCAAGAAGCAGCTGGAGGCCAAGTGCCCCAACACCGTCTCCTGCGCCGACATCGTCGCGCTCAGCGCCCGCGACGCCGTGCGCGTCTCCGGCGGCCCCGCCTACGAGGTGCCCACGGGCAGGCGCGACTCGCTCGTCTCCAACCGCGAGGAGGCCGACGTGAACCTGCCCGGCCCGGACATCCCCGTCCCCAAGCTCACCTCCGAGTTCCTCGCCAAGGGCTTCACGCCCGACGAGATGGTCGCCCTCGTCGCCGGCGGCCACAGCATCGGCAAGGTCCGCTGCATCTTCATCGAGCCCGACGCCACGCCCATGGACCCGGGGTACCAGGCCAGCATCAGCAAGCTCTGCGACGGGGACAACCGGGACACCGGGTTCGTCAACATGGACGAGCACAACCCACACGTCATCGACGGCAGCTACTTCGCCAACGTCATCGCCAAGAAGATGCCGCTCACCATCGACCGCCTCCTCGCGCTCGACTCCAAGACCACGCCCATCGTCAAGGGCATGCTCAACAGGCCCGCTGACTTCATGCCCTCCTTCGGCAAGGCCATGGAGAAGCTCAGCGTGCTCAAGGTCATCACGGGCAAGGACGGCGAGATCAGGAAGTCATGCTCCGAGTTCAACAACCCCATGCCCGCCAGCGGGGGCTCCGTCATACGGATCAGCTCCGCCAACCCCGAGGACCTCGAGGGGTTGTCGTCCGGAGGGAAGCAGGTGTCCGGCATCGTCTCGCAGGGCACCAAGGACCCCGTGGCGCCGGAGCCCAGCAAGGCGCCCGTCGTCGACGCGCACCGCAAGAAGGTGGCCGGCGGCAGGCACCACAAGCTCCGCGGCGACCACCCCCAGTAGACTACGGACGTACGATCCGAGCCGAGCCTTACTACTATGTACGTACGTATACGTGCTACGAGCTGTCTGTCGTCGTCCTCAGCGCCGCCACCGGCCGGCGACGCACGTAGGCCTTCCAGCGTTCTCGTTCAAATTGCTGCACTTGTGATTTTTGCTCATTATTACTCTTCTCACTACACGCACTCGATCGCTCTTGTTTGTAGAAGGAACGAGCGAGCGACGATAAGTATAATATGCGGCTAGTTAATTAGGCTTATCATTCATTGATTTGCAACTAATTATTGATATCGTTCGTGTCGAGTTTTTAACAGCGACCGCACCCATTATCGTTTCTCTTGATTTTCTTCTTGTCACAAGTTTCTTTGGCAGCTCAACTTTGGGTGCCCAATAAGACAGTACTGATTTTGTTTTGTTTCTTCGCCTCTTAATTTTTATATACATTTTGTACAGTATACCTTTTTATAGAATTATTACGTGCAATTCCAGATTATACAAGGAGAAGAAAAGGTTGATCGTCCAGAAAATATCTAAGACAGCTAAGTTTCTCCAGAAACAGATATTTATCCACTCATATGCACTCTAAAGAAAATCCATTTAAACCGACTCCGCCAGTATGTGTGTATATTAGTTCAGAAATCGTGTTACTCAAACAGTTTTGTTTTTAACAATATTCATTACATAGTCTTTAAAATTGACTTGTATAAACTTTTGCAATGTGTAAATATCTTCTAAAGCACATTCTACAATTCATGTTTCTACAAATTTACTTGTACATATTTTAGTTGATGTCTACTGACTCTGTTTTACTAGCCATATGTTGCCATGTTTTCAATCCTAATTTCCTACTAGCTAGTTTTTGTGCCTAGCAAAAGAAGAACCAACTAAATTAGAATGTTCTCCGGTTGACAAATCTATGTACTCCGCATGTATATTCCAAGTTCTCAATCTAAATTCTAAAGTTTTAAAGGCTTGACTCGATATGTTTTACGCGAAGGAGGGAGTAGAAGGAATAGTAAATCACATATCCACACCACAAATGCTTGCGCCAACACGTGCAAACTGATGAAATTTCAGAGGGAATTAAAAGGTACATAAATAGGTTTACATTGATGTTCACAATTACATGACACCAAGAAACTTCACTCAACGGAAACAGGAACGGATAAAAAGCCAATTAGAGGTTACACATGGGAGTATTACAGGTCAAGGGCACACTGTCATTCTATCGATCTATTTGAGCTAAATCAGATTAAGCTACTTTTCTCCTTTGCCAATAATTTACAGCCTCTTCACATTAAAAAAACATAAGAATAACCAAACTACTCAAACAACAATGACCATAAACAAACACCCTAGAACTGATGCTCATGCTTCACTCGCCCTTTCAGGATGCCTGGAACAGGGGGCGAGCTTGGTAACCTAGCTGTGCCATTGTTTGCGCTTGCAGATTGCTGTACATGGTGGCGATAAATATCAGGCATGCTTGAGCCCTCGCATCCATTTGATATTGGCTCTGGAGTTACACCATTCTGTTCGTTTCCACTAGAGTTCAGTGCTTTTAGCACGTACGAGTCATCATGCAACTCAAATGGAGTGCTGCGGTTTTCAGAAACAAAGATATCAGAAAATAATCAGGAGACTATGTGTTCTAACAAGCAGAAGTAGAATAGATGAATCATTTCTTTCAAAAGAATTCATGAAATGGTTGACTTGGACAATCATCTTTACTTCTTAGACAAGATTAACAATCACACCTGGGCTCATCTCATCTGTCTATTTTAGTAAATTAGTTTATAACAATGTGCCCATCATGAATCAGTGACGAAGGCGAACACACATTTTATATGCGAGACCAAACATGTGCAGCTATGATCTAAGAGCTGAAATTTGAGTTCTCGTTGCCCTCTTTTAACTTGGTTCCTAGCTGTTTCCATGTTTTAAATGTGATAAGGTGTCTGCCTCTAGAATAAAGAAGTTCCGCAGTCAAGTCATGGCAGAACAAATAAACAGAAGGCAGGTATATCTAGATATTCCCTCCAATTCATGAAAAATGACGGTTTAGACATTAACACAATCAGCATGTACTCCGTAGCTTTGGCCACTTATTCCTACTGTAGAAAATATCTAAAAACATGACAATGCTTTGAAAATACATTTCAAGAGAGATCTACATATACGATTTTTATGCTTCTAAACTTGATATACAAAGCAGTAAGTTTTGCAGTTATGGCTAAAGGTATGCCTAGAAAGTATTTTTTTTGCGGACTAGAGGGAGAAAGCTCTGCCCAGAGGGAAGTTAGTAACAGAATTATATGCTTACGTATTAAAGTCAAAATGCACCAGTTGCATATCTTCTGATATCTCAACTTCCACAGTTGCATGGGGCCGTGTCTGCAGGATAAAAGAAACTGTCATTTGGCCGGACATTATGTGCCAAAGGCAGAGCTGTAGAATAAGATTGAAGGATAAAGGAGTAAAAAATGATTCACCTGGATAAGGATGAATGGCAAGGCCACTCCACCCGAAGGAGTGTTTCCTGAGCCATACAGCTGCTCATTCCGGAGTATTAAGTTTTGCATACCTAGATACTTGATATACCAAGAACAACCATAAATATGACATTTACAATTTTACCAGGAGATAAGAAATATTTAAAACAAGAATGATCAACTGTAAAGCTGAACCAACAATCCTTGGGAAAAATTTCTACTGAAACATTAAACCTTATAATAGCCAGACCTTTGTACTATTCATACTTACTAACACAACATGTTTTACTGCAGAACATGTGGAAGTCAGAACTGGACTATAACTATTCCTGCCCACTCAAAATAGCTAAGGGATGGATTTGCTGCAGTTTTACCAATTAGCTACTGACAAGTTACTCCTCAGAACGGTTGTTTTTTAGAGGTGAGGGTCTGAGTTCTAGGAATCAACCAACTTTCAGTATGTGTTAATCAGACCATTCTATCTAAATCTCAAGCAGCAAAGATCATAACAAACACTAATTCTAATCTTTTACGTAGCACGGAATATCACTAAAATAGGTTACGAAAGATATGCAGAACGCTGATCTACAGCAAGTAAATAACAATTGTCAGAAAGCAGGCCGCACGCAATACCAAAGATTGAGAACTATCTCCTTCTATTAAAAAATATTTCAATTATTTATACAACAGCATACTCAAGATTGTGTAAACACGGAACTGAGTCAGTTAGGTGGATGCAAGTATTAGACTATTTTTTTGGTATGGACAACAAGGACTGGTAAAGACAATGAGCTAACTACGGATATTGAGACACAAAAGTGCACAGTAGACCAACTAAATGTTTTTCTCTTTTATGTCAGAGCTAAATGATTTGAAAACTATAGTATCATGTATCTAACAAAGAACATCTCATATAAGGAATACTTCATTTGACATAGCAAAACAGGGAAGTCATATCCTTACTTGTTCTTGTAGCTCCTGCAAATAAGCATTTTTCTTCTCAATTTTTCCTTTCAGTCCGAGGAGCTCCTTCTGTAAACAGGCAAAATTTGATGAATAAGGATGAAAACAAGTGTACGACATGTCAACAATCACTGAACAAAAGAAGCAACCTGCAGTTCTTCAATATCATTTACACTAGTCCGAGGTAATCCTTTCCACTGTATTTCCTTCTTATCCTTCGATATAATCTCCATAGCCATCAGAACATTCAGTGCATCATAAACCCTTCTTCGTATATTTTTCTCATCATATTGTTGCTGCATTTTAACATACAGTGAGCACATACACAACAAAACAAGTAACGGATGCATAGGGCATTCATATTTCTTACTGCATTGGGATTATCAGGATCTGGTGCTTCAATGGTGTTATTGGGATCTGAGAACTCAGCAACGAGTTCATCTGCCACCTGAAAAAATCGGCAAAATGCATGAGCACTCTATCATTTTAGTTTCATCATCATCAATGCTATTACAAGTTCAAACAATCGATATAAAAACATAATCTCATTATTGGCACGATACATGTTTAAAGTGTAACAGTAAAGGAGTGATAAGTGATAAGATTAGTGGCTATTCACGGTTTCATGACTTCCATCACAATAAGATCATAGTGATCAAATGGTGATATTACATAGGACATGCATGTGTGTTTCCAGTTCCATGATATCAATTTATGCTACAAACTAGGCATGCCAGCTTGATCGACTTAGTACAACCTCAAAGTACCAATCACAAATTGATCAAGAGGCTGCATTAATTAAACCAGTTTGGACCACATTAATAAAGCCAGCTCAATGTTCAATGACTAGTTATGCCCTGCACGTGTATGAAAAATGCTACTCCCTCCGATCCACAAAAAGTGTCGCTCCTCTAGTACAAACTTTGTACTAGCTTAGTACAAAATGGGCGACACTTTTTATGGATCGGAGGGAGTATCAGGCTTTACATTGACACACAGTATTAGTCTGTTTTGAATAACTGGTTGGATCTTCGACTAAGGAGCAAAGAGAAAACATGTGCAACAATGGCCATATTATGTTTCTGGTTAAGATGTAGTAAAACTCATGTGACCAACATAACAGCAGCCAGGAATATTGACTTACAGAAGTAACAGTGCACTAACCTCATTATACGTTGTTCTACCTTTACTTTCAACTTTCTCGCAGACTGCAAAAAACGACAAATAGAAGACATCATGATACCATCGATGTTGGCAGTAAACACACCCCAACTCAATAAACATGATCTACTGAATGGATATACAACACATGCACAGCAAAATGGAAATAAAAACAAACACATGCTGTGCCCATTGCAGCTTGTATTAAACTCTGCGCTGTTTATGGAAACATTACAAATGTGACCATGGCCTTCAGTTAAAAGTAGTAATGCAGAAAGAGATAATCGAACTGACCTTTCATACTGAACTGCCGCAACCCCCGGCCACCTTTGTCAGGACCGATCGCTGCTGCTCTCCTCTTTTTCTTCTTGATGCTGCGTTTTGAAGGCACTTAGTCCACTGAAACAGCAGATAGTATCTATGGAAAGGATACTTAGAAGTACAAGTTTAAGATACACCCAATTTGTGCAAGTAAGCTATTGGGCATGAAGCGGCAGCGGAGAGATTCCATTACTTGATTATTCCAAGTAAACATTATGGATATACAGGGTAGGTAATTATGCTCATGCACGAATAAACCAGACAGATGGATACACCCAAATTGCCTAAGCATGCTATTTAAAGATGAAGCGGCATGCAGCCGTTTCGTTTTAGTTGACAACACCAAGTAAAGATACATGGTATTCATGATCAATTGATCATAGTTGTAAACCGAACAGAGCAGCGAAAGAGCACATAAACTTTTGTGCAGAGAGACAAGGACCCAACATATGACTGCTACTATTTTTTCTGCTGATCAACATGACGGTGCACACGTGTACGACCGAGAGTCTACAAAGGAGGGTGAGGATCGGATCTAGGACTCGCAAATTCAGCAAGGGGAACTCGCGATACGCAATTGGAAGTACAGGCCGCACGATGAACAGTACGGATCAGCAGCCAGCCAGCCCGCCCGCGAAAGCGTCTGCCGCGACAGATGGGGAAACGAATTTTTGGGACGGGGCTCACTAGCAGAGCAGCAGGTTAGGATACGAGTACGACATACGGTGTGAATGAACCGATCTGGCAGGGCGGGGTTTGGACGAACCTGACGGGGGCCTGCGAGGAGGGCGCGTCGTCTCCGCCGCCGTTGATGTCGAGGTTGGTGAGGCGGAGGAAGGCGGAGCCGTCGGCGGCGGGCGCAGATGCCGAGGCCGAGGGGCCTGTGGTGGAGGGGGCGGAGGGGCCGTGGTGGGTGGACGGGGAGCCGGCGCTGCCGCCGCTGGTGGAGGCGGAGTGCGCGGCGCTGGAGGGCGGGTGGTGCGGGACGGTCGACGAGGCGGCGCGGCCGTCCTCGTCGGGGCGGCGGGCGGTGCCGGAGACCATGGGGGTAGGCCTAGATCGGGGCACGGGGTTGGGGTTGGGGGTGGGGGTGGTGGTGCGGCGACGAAGAAACCCTAGGCTGGCGGTGGCGAGATGGAGGGAGGGCGAAGCGGGAGGGGGAGAGAATGAAGCGGGAGGAGACGCGATGGCGGGGAGAGACGCCCTTTGTTTTTTTCCTTTTCCTTTTTCAGTATTTTTTTTTTGTTCTTTGTTAGATGAGATGAGATTTGGCTTGGCGGTTGCTCATCATCATCGGACTCCCTACTACTAGTACTGTCGTGGAATCTCTGGTTCTCGATATTTCATACTCGTGTATAACTACTCAGATGGAAATTGTGAGCTAGTATCAGTGTATCACGCACTCCAGTATTTCTACTGCATATTCTCCCTCTCTTTACCTCTTTTCTTCTCTCTTCTTTCGCCTCATGGGACTCGGCTCGGCAACTCAGGCCCACAACCTTCCTTTTAGTCCATGTTGCTCGTCGGAGTAGGGATGGGAGAGGACACTGGACCTCGTCTTTCATATACTAGATGTAGGGTTTCAATTTTCTTTGATCGCTTGTTGGCGCGATGTCGACTTCTGCAAGTCCATCTCGGATTCTCGGTCGCTAGAAAGCACATGCTTGGGGTGGCCAACAACCTTTCTTTCTATCATGTTCTCTTTGGTGGAGGGAGAAGAAGGGGGTCCATCTGGTGGAGTCTCCGTAAGCTTGGGGAAGCTCGGGCTCCTGGTGTTCCTTCTCATTATGACCGTTTGACAGGAAAATGTGAAGCTACGTCAAGCGTGCGGAGCTCATGTCGGAGTTTTCCTTGATCGAAGGGGAGGCAACTTCGCACATTGTTATCTAGGTGCGACGTGCCCTAGGTATTTTTCCACACACAAAAGAGCGGCCAATACCCCTGAGTTGTGGCGGACCCAGAAGAGATTTTGAGAGGGGGCAATCAATATGACTGGGGGCATTTCTTGTATAACTTCCAAATTTTTTAAAATAAAATCTCTAAAAATTAAACAAATCCTACTAAGGTTTTCAATTTTGAGTGGGGCCAAGGCCCCCACAGGCTTGTACCTAGGTCGGCCCTTGCCCCTGAGATAAGTTTATCCAGAAATTCGCATACGGGGATTTTATATTTTTCGAGGCAGGAAATTTGCATGCGTTTTTTTTTCTCGTTATTTTAACAAACATGCGGTTGGTGTAACCGTGTAAGCCCAAAGGGTGTCGTGCTTATTGGGCCTAGTCCTGGGCCTCACTCGCGTCTTCCCCGCTGATCCCGTCCGTCTAACGCTCGAAAAAACAAAGCCCACGATCGAGGACCAAAAAAAACATCTTGAAGTTCCACTTCAGCTTCACATTTCATTGTGACAGTAGTGTTTCTTTTTTTGAAACGATATCACTGGTGCCGGTGCCCAGGAGCAAAAACAAGTTCCCGTTATATTATGTTAGACTTTAACTTCATGCGAGAGGAAACGTTCATCTTTATTGTGTTGTACAGAAGAAGCCCGACGGCTACTTCTCCAATGACAATGATATATACAGGGATGCCAAAATTTTGCACTCCTCTTTTCTATACGGCTGTAATCGTCGTCTTTCTCTAGCTCCTCGTTACCGTTGCTTTTCTGTTAGCCATCACGGTCGATGTAGAGCATCAACGATGACATGTTGACAAGTGCGTCTACGGACACATCGAGGACAGGTTGAGAGAAAATGCTTGTGTTGATTGAGTTGAGGGACGTTGGTTGTTAGAGGGGGCGAGGGTTGACACTGCATAAAAGTCGTGTTTGGGAGCACAAATCCAAAGACGTATATATTAATCGTATATATTAATCGCAGCCCCCATCTCTTCCCCCCTCTCCGGCTGGCTAGATCTCTGTCTGCCACTCTGATGTGGGGAAACTCAATTTTCTGCCTTTGACGTCCATGTAGGGTTAGGTTTTTATGGCGTCCTCGAGGCGACGGTGACGACGTTACACTAAATAACGGTGTCCCTACTTGGACCTCATCTTGACGAAAGTGGCCGACGACATCAAGGAGCAGAGCCAGTGGGTATGTGTGGTCGACTCGGTAGCCGCTCTCCAAGCCCTCGTACTCTCCTCCGATGACCAAATAATGGCGGACAAAAGACGTACAGTACCACAAGTTTTTGCTGGAGGACTAGCTGATGTAGTTTAAAGTTTTTCTCACGGTATTTTCTGTTATTGTGATTGTAATTCCTTCCTTGGTAAACAAACAATCAAAAAAAAAATGAGTTCTTTCTGTGGTTTGTAAATAATTTGTCTTGGCATATATGTACGGCTCCTTCAGCTCCCTTGTTCCTCACGAAACGCTCTCATGCAGCTGGGTAATGAAGACCAAGAGCAAGAAGATGACACTCGGACGAACAGACACCGTGAAAATGAGAGTTCACCTCACCGGTCCCTTTTCTCACATCACAGAATCCAAACGGCCCAGCTTAGCTGTTTTCCTTAGACACGACCCGTTCGTTCTCCAGCGCTGCTGCTCACATCACAGCACAGACGGCGATCGACCAAGACATTTCCAATTGGGACTCATCGATCCATCTCGCCGCGAGAAAGAAAAATGCATCCGTCATACAGTATAGACAACAGTTGTTGTTGTTGATAAGATGGTGGCGAAAACAAAGAAGGCTGTGCCGTCCGTCCTGTCCATTTTCTAAGACGGGGAAGAGATACAAAGGATGCCGTTTTGCTCTTCCTGCCTCCATTGGACACCCTCTCTCTGTCGTCGCCCTATCTCTCTCTCCACCTTTGTTTTTCTGGCTGTATCTTTTGTCGTATGGTGACCGCGATGCCGCCTCGCGACTAGTTTCTATATATTATTATAGTACGTAGGGGGTGTAAACGTATAATTTCAAACTACATTAGATTCCAGAATCATTTTGAAAATCCATATCCGGTTTTAAAGAATTTAACGGATAAAAATACCCGTTTCCAAACTTGACACCTTGTTAGGTATAGGATACGGTACGATAAAATAGTTTAAAATACGAATTATCCGAAAAATGAAAATATGGTTTTAATTTGAATAATCTGATTTCTGCCGAAATGTCTATCATAATATAGCATAATTTGCAATTAGTGAGGTGTCGAGTTAGCTTGTCAAAAACATCTCACTTAAATAATCATTGTAAGGGCAATGGAGTATAAATTTGTTAGTTATTTGGTTATTAAACAATTATTTTTGGTTGTATGTTTTAACAATTTACCTAAGTGTGTAGCTATTTGATTAATCTGGTAACCGCTTCAAATCCGCGACGCCACCACATATATCCACATGCGAAACCCGCATCCGATCATTATTTTCACCGCTCCGGATCCGATAAAAAATATGGTAAATGAGGCAAAATGAATGGTAACCAGATGCACATAAATCTAATCGAAAGTAATTAAATTGTTTCTTTTACCCCTATATTTTAACTCCCAAATTGGTTCATAATGTCTCTAAATGGTTTAGAAGAGTTTTTGTAAATGATTAAAGAAATCTTTGCAAGACAACTTTGCGTGGAGACATAAATCTTGTTATTCCCTTCGGTCGGAAAAGATTGTCGCGATGACCATTTTACGAAAAAAAAACCTCCAATTATTTCGTGCTCAACCCGCACTCCTACCTCCCCTCCTGGTCGTTTCGTTCCCCTCGCGATCTGTTCTCCTCCATTCATCTCCCTTCACCTCGCGATTCTCCGGCGCCCTCATCCCTCGTCCACGCAGCCCCGTCCCCTGGCGTTCATTGGTGCCTATTCCCCCAAAAGTTCCCCGGCTCCGCATTTCCCCTCCATGGTCGTTTTCCGTCGCCGCCGCTCTTCCCCTCGCTATCGCTGACGAGGGATGTCCCCATCAATACCCATGGTTACTAGCCTAGGGTAAGAGTTATGAGGTAGAGAACGCGTGGTGTTGGTAGATTCGTCAGCTGACAAGCGGGAATTACACAGATTCGGTGCCCTCGAGTGAGGTAAAACCCTTACTCCTGCTTGTCTGTTATTGATTATGTATATGCGGTGAGTACAAGGGTCTAGCAAGATATCGATCTTGCTAGGGTTTTGTGATTCTGGTTGGGTGTGTCTCTTGTCGGACACCCTCCTGTCCTTTATATAGGGGTACAAGTCTCGGGTCGTAACCGACAAGGACTACATGTGTGAAAAGTATTACCGACTATGCTATCCATAGTAAGAGATCTTCGACTTGGGCTTCCTCAGCCTGTTGACAATTGAGGTTTAGTCATTACGTGCACCACGTACCCACACAAAGGGGTACGCGTTTGGTATAACCTTGTCGGTCGCGTTTTTTCCCGTCGAAAAAGATGTTTCTTTTTGTCCGATGCAGCATGGTAAGTACTAGCGAATGATTTGGGGGCCTGCCCGCTTGATCTGTGTGCGGATATGATGGATTCTGCGGTGGTTGATGTATTTGGTGGCGGTAGCGGGCGGCGGCGGATATGGCGGTGACGCTGGAGATGCGGGAGAAGTGGAGCTTGGGCAGGACAACGATGCGAGACGGAGCTGTTGCTTGCGATGCGTTGCCGCTGCCCGCCCGACAACTGCACGTCGCGCTCTTCGACCCACGTCTTGTATCCCTCCGGCAGAGGCGCGTACGCCTCCGTCGCCGCCTCCACCACCTTCGCCTCGGTCGCGCCCTTGCGCCCGTACGCGATGTTGTCGTGGATTGAGCCGCCAAAGAGAAACGGCTCCTGCGGCACCATGGCCACCGCTCACCGCAGCGCCTTGAGGCTCGTAGAACCGCTGGATGAGCGCCAACATGGAGGTCTTGCCGCGGCCGGCGAGCGGAGCTTTGTGTAGGAGCAACGTAGGGCAAAGTTGAGGAACTCCCGTGAGGAGAGAAGTAGCTGGAGAGGATATGCAGCTTAGCGGGAGCAGCTGCGCGGGTGAGAAGAAGCTTGAGAGGATATCTAGCGCAGGTGAGGAGGATCTGGAGAGGAACAACGCGGCGGGAGAGCAGCGGCGTGGAGAGGAGCGGCTCGAGGAAGGAGACGAGTCAACAGATTGTGAATATAACCTGAAGGTTTTAATTACATGGTTGGTTTGTGTAAAATGAAATTGTAGGGTGAGCTGCCCTAATCTTTCCGGATCGGAGGGAGCACTACATTTTATATATTGAGACGTGCAAACCATAATTCTTACCGTGGCCACCTACGCGGCCGCATCGACGTAAGAACTAGTGGCTTGTGCTCTGTAAAAAGTCAATCCGAGTAAAAAGGCTGCTAATCTTGGGTGAGCAATTTCCAACTGTAAAGAGAGATTGCACCGCGTAGCCATGGCGAGGCGAGGAAAAGGTTGTGCGCAATTGCGCGTTCGTCGGTGTGGCAATTGCTAGTAACACCATCAAAAAATGGAGAGTACACTGGCCGGAGCCACGCGCTGACGCCGGTAGACGTCCCACCCAGGTGACGGGAACAGCCGCGGAAACTTACCGACGACGTCGCCGTCGCCGGCAGAACGGAAAGCACCAGACATCGCCACGCGGCTTCATCCCCACTCTTCCCCTCTCCTATTTATCTCCGCCCCGCGCCGTCGCTCTGTCTTCGTTTCTCCTCCGTCGTCAAACACGCACCAAGAAGAAGAAGCGCACCACACGCACGCGCCCGGAGACCAGAGGAAGAGTCCAGAAGCCAGCCTAGTCTCTCGTCTCGTCTCGTCTGCTGCCTCCACCTCCATGGGGGCTGGGAAGCAGGAGGCGGCGCCTCCCCAGGCCGGAGGCGACGGCGGCGAGGCCGCGGAGCAGCCGCCGCAGCCGGTGGTGCTGAGGATGGAGTTGCATTGCGCCGGCTGCGCCAAGAAGGTCCGCAAGTCCATCCACCACATGCCAGGTACGCACGAACTCAATCTCCTCCAAGAATTCTGCATCTTCCTCTGAGGATTCGGTGTCTGACATGATTCGTTGCCTCCTGCTGCTGCTGTTGCAGGCGTGGTGTCCGTGGTGGCCGACCCGGCGGCGAACACGGTGGTGGTGGCGGGGACGGCCGACGCCGCGGCCCTCAAGGCGCGGATCGAGTCCAAGACCAAGAAGCCCGTCCAGATCCTCTCCGCCGGCGGCGCCGCCCCGAGCAGCAAGCCCCCTCCCGCCGCGAATCCCGACAAGCAGCAGCAGCAGCAGGGCGGCGGCGGCGGCGAGGAGAAGATGAAGAGTCCCGACAAGGGCGGTGGCGGAGCCGACAACAAGGATAAGGCCGGCGGCTCCTCGGTCGCCAAAGAGGGGAAGAAGCAACCGCCCCAGGAGACGAAACCCGTCGAGGTCGGTACACAAACACACAAAGATGCAATTTTTATCCCCACGCAACGCCCTCCTCTGCTCTTCCCACCGACCTCCAACTAACAATGTCTCTGCTATGATTCGGTTTTGCAGGAGGCGCCGACGCCGACGACGGCGCTGCTCAGGATCCGGCTCCACTGCGACAGCTGCGCGGACCGCATCCGGCGCCGCATCTGCAAGATCAAGGGGGTCAAGGACGTGGTGGTGGAGGGCGACGGCGTCAAGGACGAGGTCAAGGTCGTGGGCACCATGGACGTGCCCGCCATGCTCGCCTACCTCAACGACAAGCTCAATCGCGCCGTCGAGCTCGCCGCGCCGCCAGGCAGCAGCAAAGGCGCGACGAAAGAAGCCAAAGGCGGTGATGACGGACACGTGAAGGAAGACAAGGCGCACAAGGCGGGGGACAAGGGGAAGGGGATCGACTCGGTGGCCGGCCCGTCGATGGCGTCGGCCGCGGCGTCTATGGCGGCGCCGCCCGGGCCCAGCACGCACCACGTCTCGCCATACGGCTACGGCCACGTCGCGTACCCGCCGCAGGCCCCCCCGCCCGGGTACTACAGCAACGGCTACTACGGCGGCGGCGGCAATGCGGACGGCGGGTACTACCAGCAGCAACCGAGCTCGGACGCCGGCGGGTACTTCCAGCAGCAACCCAGCAGCGGGTACTACCAGCAGCAGCAGCAAGCAAGAGGCGGCGGATACTACGACGAGCAACCACGAGGCGGTTACTACGACGAGCCACCAAGAGGCGGTGGCGGCGGCGGGTACTACGGGCAGCAGCAGCCCGGCGGCGGGTACGAGCAGAATCGGCCGGCGTACCCGTTCGACACGGCGCCGGCGCCCAACATGTTCAGCGACGAGAACCCAAACTCCTGCTCCCTCATGTGAGTCGACCGTTCCTCGCATCAGCACGGCCGCCGGGAGAAGCACACCATCTGACCTTGTAGCGATGAGGAGTATGTAGGTACTGTAGCTTAATTTAGCAGAAGCGTGTCCGTCCATGGATGGAATCGATCAAATTTTGGTTACCCCCTGTTCCTGACGATCGATACTTGTTTCTTCCACTGGTTCATTTGAATTCAGCTAGCTAGTTCTCCATTTACAGTACCACAACAGTTTTCTGGTTAATTCAGAGACGAGATGAATTGGTCGCAACGAATTGGGTGTTGAATCGTGGACTGGTTCTAAAAACCTGGTCTTTGTCTCCGTCACTTTGTGTCAAAATCGGAGGGGACGTGGTAATTGACGGGCACGGATTCGATCAGAATCTGAATAATTAAGCGCGAAACACGATCATCAATTTGAGCTGTGATGTCCGTCGGCGGCAGCGGCACCGCCACCGCCACCGCCGGTTCCGTGGTGGCGGCAAAATCGATGTTGGTCTCCGCCTGCATCCGACGCGGCGCCTAGGCGGATAGATAGCTACCCCAGATATTCTTCCCGCGAACTGATCTTTTTCTTCCCAACAACTAAATTTAATCAAAGCTGCAATGCGGCTGCAATCTGCTTCTCAACTAGTCCTGGATTTGGGACGCATTCACATTCATTCATCTCTTGGATAATGTCCCTGGCTCAACGTCAGGCTAGGCCGTCGTTATCTACTCCAATATCCACAACTTTTTGGACGACAGGATCACCGGTGAATCCAGAGCACGCGCTCTGAATAAGTTACTACTAGGACATCTTTGGGAGAAAATCTTGAGATACTAGTTGGTTTGGAGACCATTTCCGGGGGAGCAATCGCAGGATTAGGCACGCACGCCAATCCTACGAATCCCGGTAGAGTGGACTGACCAGTGGGACGACGGATTCTGTGGAAGACGTTATCCGTAGAGAAATTTGTTCGAATATTTCTCCACACGTGTTCTTCTCCCACACATTTTGCAGCAACTAGCTAGCTCGCAGGTGTGCCCGCGGTGGTCGCAAACTTTGTGTCCGTCAATGAAGGACACCGGTACACTCGTTCTAAGAAGAAAATGAAAAGAGCATGCATAGACTTTGAACGCACCTACTACTTTTTTTTTCTGATTGTACCATTTAGGGAAAAAAAATGTTGTCTACCTAAGCCAGCATTTCCACCGGTGTTGTCAATAAACCGTCCCGGATTAGTGTTATGGGGTGTCACTCGCATTTCCTATTAGGAAAGGTTTCCCCACCGGTACTTGCAGTAGAGTTTTTTTTCTTCTAAATGTTGTTTGAAATATGAATATGAATGAACCGGTGAATTTTCATTAAAGTTTGAAGGGTATTTAACAAGCTAAACGAAACTCGGCTGGGAGCAGAAGTTGTTGGCACTCCATTAGCGTGAGCATCGGCTCGTCTAACATGGATTGATGTCGAGCATCCGCCTGGGAGTCGGTGTAGTGCTCGACATGTCAGTGTTGTATGCACCCGTTAGGTAACCACAACACGATAAATAGATAAATAACACTGACCGGACATTGTGTCACTGATGGATCGGTCCCGCCGTCAGGATTGGACATGACACACGCTGCCTCAAGCGGGGTTACCTGAACACGCTATTGGATCCGTTCGACAACTTTACCGTTATTGATATCCCAATTGGGAAGTGTTCATTCCGACGCTCCTAATAGAGTAGACAGTCGGTGGAACGATCTAATTATCTCGAAATATGGCAACAATTTACACCATGGAGCCCAAGACGACGCTCTAGCTTTCTTTAATCATCGTCATCGCTAACCATGACGACTAATGAACCGTTGAGACGTGCCAAATGTGTGGAACCGATGGAACCCTGCACTACACATGTATTATCCCCACGCATGTGCTCGAGTTGACAAAGGATATTCCCCTTCTTCAGGGACGTACGCGAGCAAGGTGTCAGCAACATGCATGGATTTTAAAACTCTGAAAATTCATATTTCTACCCGGTTCATTTGATTTTAGCATGGTGCGTGCATGTGCAGCAGAATCTTCTCTTCTCGAACTATTCGGACTGCATCTTCTGTGTGTGAAATACCAGCGCACTGGATAATCATGACGGCATGGATAGTTTATTGCTGGTATATTTTGAAAGCTTTGAAATAAGATAGGGCTGCGTGCAGCAAAACTCGAGTTGTATACGTCCTGCGTGTGCATGAAGTATTGCCGAGCCAAGTGGCACGCATGCCGCGAGTATGAGAGGACATATACGTCGTGTGGATATATGAGACGCTCGATTTAAAAATGCTCTCGAAACATAAGGCTAGGTTTTTTGTATTTTCTGGATAAGACTTGGGCTGACGTGCGACGATCTGGCACATACGCGTGCTATGCTTGTTTGAAGATCAAATCATGGGCGTAGGTGGACTCATGATTGGGATCGACATTGCTCACATGGGAATTGATAATTGTTGGGTCGATCGTCGGGACCTTCACCTGATCCATGTAAACTCCCGGCTGGATGGAAAGGCGATTTGATCTGCCCTTTAATCACATGTTTCAGCCTCTTTAATCCTACCTTGGCCGACCATAAAATTGTCATCCTTCTGCGGCCCGTTACCTCGTGTTTGATATTTTCAGTCCCAACTCCCCCTTTTTCTTAGTGGATTCTTATTGTTAAATCAGATACGGTCTACCCCCGACTTGGCAGCCGACCATCTCTTTGATCGACTGGTTGTCGCAGTTCTCCTTGGGCCCTGCTACTTCGTCCAAGGCGTGCAAGTTCATGGCGCTTTTGGTCATCTCTGGCGGGAGCGCAATGCGCGTGTGTTCCGCGAAATAAATAGGTTCCTTCAGGATGTGGTGGATGAGCGGACGTCGTGGGGGATGGCGGGTTGTCGCCATCTTAGAGATCGCGAGTAGTTCCCTACCGGCCTTGCCACTTGGATTTATTTTTCTCTGAAATTTGTACACTTTGGCTCCTTGTAGCCCGCCTCCTTCTATATAATCGGAAACGCAGCTCTCCTACGCCTTTCCAAAAAAAAAAAACAGAGATGTGGTAATTAACCGATTAGCACGATTATATGTATTAGCACGATCAGACGTGGTAATCCCAAGATGTTTTAGCATTTGTCAAGATTCACATGTATGTACATATTCTAGTGTGCACGTAGATTTATTTATGTATGCATATAATCAACATGCACACTAGTTAAAACGTCTATATTTATAATAACGGAAAATCTATATAACAGGTGCCTTTTATGGGGCATACATCCACGCACTGGTCTCAACTTTCAACGTTTTGCATGCATGCTTATCTAGCTCAGCCCACGTGCGCTGTATGTCTATGCATGTGACAACCGAGATGATGTCATCTCACATTAATTGCAAAATTTGGAAATTTAAAATGTTTTGTAGACCAACCCGTTTATCCAATTTAAAATCCGTTTTCACCGCTGAGCTAGTCGCGACGAGATCTTCAAAACTAGCTCCCATGTTGGCATATTCTGAGAATTGGCCCAAAAGTTACCATGTCCGTAACACATAAGTTATCATACTATTTCAGTAATATTTACCATACTTTTTGATAGATAAACTTATCACTGGGTACTCAAAATCAATATAGTTACCATACTATTTCGATTTTTTTATAATACTGATAAACTTACCACCCGATACCTATGAATTTATCAATTCATGTGTTTATTGTGTACCGATAAAGTTACCTTCCAGTACAGATAAAGTAATGTAATTATCCATCACAAAATTGATGTAGTTACTATGTCCTCTAAATATAATAGGTATGAACATAATGTCCATCTGTTTCACTATGAAATAGATAGTTATCATCATAATATTTATGCATGCATGATAACTCTACCATCTCAAAGTAATGTGGTAACTTTAACCTCGCAAAAATCTAAAAGAACACGAAAAATAGTTCTATTTCAACTTAAAAACTAATCACTGATATGGTTGGTTACTTAAGTATACAAGACCTGATAACTTATACGTTACGGGGTGGTAACTTCTGGGCAAAAAAGAAAGTTGTTAGAACATATCTACATGGGATCTAGTTTTGAAGATCTCGTGGCGACTAGTCTAACGATGAAAACGGATTCACAATCAGATAAACGGTTTGGGATACGAAACATTTTAAATTTTCAAATTTTACATTTAATACGTGATGATGTGAGCAATTTTGAAATTGTAGTGCATGCATGCAAACACTTCGGATATGCCCAGGTGATGTGCGTAGACTTTCGCCTACCAGCAGGCGCCTGCTACATAGTCAGGTCCTTATAATAAATAGAGGTAGCAGAAATCATCTAATATAGAACAAAGTGAGTACTTACTAGCTCTAGATACATGATATTTTCTGATAGTCCCCGTGGCTCGGACGACTATTTGTTTCGATGTTTTCAACTACTTCCTCCGTTGTGATTCTAGATACATCCGTTTTTATATGAATGAAAGCTATCTAATATAAAACATAAGGAGTACCTGCATGCTCGATTTGGGGGGAAATATTTTAGCTATTGCAGTCACACTGATTTATACTGAACTAGTATTTCAAGGCTGGCTAGGCCGACGTCCTTGTCTCTCGGGACGATCGACGGGATCAAAGGTAAATCCAAAGCACGCACCCTTTTCGTTCACTGTATTTTACTACCACTGAATCTTGTGTGAAAATCTTGGTTTCGTACGTTTGGAGACAATTTCAAAGCAGTCGCTGCATATATGGACCTTTTTTCTCCAAGTTGATCTACCCGGGCGGAGTAGTTAGCGTAAAACTACCACTTTACAGACTTAATCACAAAAAACTACCACTTTTGCCCGCAATCGCAAAAAACTACCACTTTTGGTCCGCTGATTGCAAATTGCGCTAAAAGTCGATTTGGCCGCGGATTGACACGAAAACTGACTGGGCGGGCCCACCCATCAGAGATTAGTGGCAAGGGATATCGTTTCGTGCCCGCAATCGCAAAAAACTACCACTTTTGCCCGCAATCGCAAAAAACTACCACTTTTGCCCGCAATCGCAAAAAACTACCAATTTTGCCCATTATTGCAATCTTACACAACAATAATAAAGATAGAAACATTATTTAGTCCTACACCAATAAAGCAATGGTAATGAGTAAGAAACATTATTGCATAACATGGAAGATGATGGGCAAAATTGGTAGTTTTTTGCGATTGCGGGCAAAAGTGGTAGTTTTTTGCGATTGCGGGCAAAAGTGGTAGTTTTTTGCGATTGCGGGCACGAAACGATATCCCTTGCCACTAATCTCTGATGGGTGGGCCCGCCCAGTCAGTTTTCGTGTCAATCCGCAGCCAAATCGACTTTTAGCGCAATTTGCAATCAGCGGACCAAAAGTGGTAGTTTTTTGCGATTACGGGCAAAAGTGGTAGTTTTTTGTGATTAAGTCTGTAAAGTGGTAGTTTTACGCTAACTACTCACCCGGGCGGGACTAGCTAGGTAGGTAGAGCGGATGTCAAAACCTACGGACCGGCGCCAGTTTTGACCAAATGGTTCTCAGTGGGAGAGACGTTATCCTGAAGGAAAAATCGGTTCGAATATAGTATCACACATGCAATTCTTTTTCGCACACATTTTCCATGTTTGCATTGCCACCTACCTACTTGTCTGCAGTGTACGTGCAATTGCAGCAAACTCCAGAACAGAGACGAGTATGGCCGTGTTTGAAGGATGCGTATTCATTGTTCGGGAATAAACAACATCGTCTTGACTTAAGTGTTCATCTTGATCAATGGAGTAAGCTTGAAGAAAGACCATGTGGTCGGAGGAAGCAGACGATGCAGTTTCCGACCACGCGGAGCTCCTGGGCCTCCCTTTAGTCACGTGTTTGGGCCACCCCAAATCTTGTTTCTGCTGCCCATTTCATTTCACCGTGTCTGTCTTTCAAATTTTGGCCATGGTTGCAAACTTGCAATGCGCATGTCTGTGAAAGCCAAGCTTTATGCATCGATTCCCCACTCTCCAACGGTTCCTTTTATCTTTATTACTTTCCCTTTTCTACCATTATGAAAGTGAAAAAAAGAGACATATCCTTTGAGGAAAGATATAAAGCGCACTGTGTTGTAACGGAGCACATTGACATTTCACACCCCGGCTACAAATTTCACGTCCACTTTGCAATCCCATTCCTTGCTTTTGTAGCCACGTGCACGCATGCATGGCTGCATGCTTCCTTCCACTCCACGAAGCAGGAACACATTTGTAGGAAGCCAAGAACCAGTTTAGAAAATTTCAAAAAAACAACCCAGTTTAGAAACAGTTTGACCTGATTCTTGTCCAAGTGCATGTTTTGGTGTATGAAACATTAGCATGTTGCATTGGATAACCATTGTGGTGGTGTTTCCCCAGCCTCATGGATGAATAAGTAAGTATACAAGGGGAGTCACATCCAAGATTGTTAGTCCACAAGGAAATGGCGCATCGGCAGATTTGCCCAAAGTAATTTAGTGACAAGTTTCGTCATTTTGCTTCAGGCTTGGTATTCTGCTGCCTAATAGACCTTGGGACAAAAGCAAGGCCACGGGAGCGACGATGGCCAAAAGTTATGCTGGAAGGCATCGAGTCATCGGTGGCTGTGCTCAGCTTCGACACGGCCGAGGTGAGCTCCTCGATCTTGTGCTCAACATCCATCTTATCCTCCCCACCCTCCTTCCGACGTTCATCCTCTTGTGTCTCCTTATGATCGTGTTGTTTCGGTCGATATCTCGAATTCATTTGCCTTGGGCTATTTCCATCGACATCCATCAAAGAATCCCTTGCCGCTTCCCCCTTGTAAGTTCCTTGCCTCCGTTGATGATACTTCTGACGATGCCGCTGGGAAGGTTGTGCCCTTTTAAAGAATTCAAATGACTTGGGAAATTGATGCTTATCAACAAGATGCCGCTGCCTACTCTTGTATGTCTTGAACTTCACCCCACAACCCTCCACCAAACATTCATACTGTTTCAGAAAAACAGGACCTGTGTCAGGGTTAAATATGCTAATGATATGCTCATTGAAAAAGATATCCAATAATCCATGGAAAGATCAGAATAATGCAGTTACTATGTGAATGTTGACTGAGGCCACATGTGAATGATTTAAGATAATTATCAATACTAGAAATATTGAGGTTACTTAAAATAATGACGTGTGCAATTTAAGGAGTAATATGTATGTTAAGAATTAGATTGCTTACTAATCTAGTGAACAAGTGCTTAGGGATAGATCTTATTACCATTGGAAAACCACGAGCAACTTTTGCTTGGAAAAAGGAATCATGCGCCTCAGAAATATGAATGCTCAACAATCTTGAAGTCGGATACACTCTTGAACATACAGAGCATGACGCAGTATGGCGAGTGCTGTAGTGGTCTTCAAACTCTTCCAAGCAATCTAGATGGGCACCACAACCAGCAATTGGACAACACACGGTGCTGCAGGAAACATGGCTGAATCAACGTTAAAGTTGAACAAGACCAAATTAATTCATAATATACAGAGGGAAAATAGATGTGCAGTATGGAGCAGTTGTCAGAACGAAACATATCGCCATAAAGTACAAAACTCCACAGAGCAGACCAGCATAACAAAGTTCAGTTTGTACAAGATGAATTTTCATTTGCTCAAACATATAGTCATTGCACGCAGCATTTTTATGTGTCTGATAATATGATGATGCAAAACACTCATGCCCACTAGAATTGTGGATTTTACATACACATTACTCCTTAAATTGCACACTAGTACAATTTCCAGGCTAGTACAATTGCACATATATATATTATGTGCGAGAAATCAAAATCTAATCCTAGGCTCAAATAAGTACTTTATGCAGTAACAAAATTTCCCATGGTTATAGCTAACATGTGCACACAAAGGAGATCAGCACATATAAAATGTCCAACAAAATGATGCAAAGTATATAATCTAATACCGATTGCCAGTGACCGACAAAATGACATGCAAACAACATTAACAACCTCGCGCTCGCCACATCCATCCTCTCAAGTTGATAGCGGTCATCATCCGAGAGATCTAGGGCAACCTACACGCAAAATGCCGAAACACCTGAGTATGAGAGGGTTGCACAACATGTAGTCAGGGGTGGATCAAGCAGTGGCACCCCTCCCAAAATACAAAAAACAAATCTTACCTACTTTTTATTTGAACTAATCTTATGTGTATACCAGCAGCTACAAAATGCTAAATCGACATATCTTAGCGGTCAATCAAACCTCTACATCTGTTCTTGGCTAATTTTAATTCCACAAGCCCAATATTGATTTTTTTTTAAAAACTTGGCACCCCCAGCGATCAGATATTAAATCCGGCATTGCATACAGGCAAGAAGGTAAATAAACCAACTATAACTGAAGGAAATCCAGAAAGTTTCAGTGTATACAAGCTACTCTACTCTAGCCTCTAGGTGTATCGAAGTGTCTTTCGCTATTTTTTTTTAAAGAATACTTTTTTTATTGAAATTTCGAGAAATATTGCGCAGATTTAGGAAATTTTAAAAATAATACGGCCTCGGCTTGGAGGAGGCCGACTGGGGCTCGTCGGCCCGGAGGAGGCCGACTGGGGCTCGTCGGCCCAGAGCTGGCCGACCAGGGGGGGAGAGAGGATCACGGGTCGGCCGAGTGCCTGATCGGCACCGAGCGGCCAGGCTTCGGCCACGTCACGGCCGAAAGGCCCGTCGGCATGCAGGCCTCGGCTTTCCCTGGGCCGACAGGGACTAATCGGCTTGCTCTGGGCCGACCAGGTTCATGCCAGATCCGTGCAGGCGCGGATGCGGCCGACGAGGCCTGGTCGGCCAGCTCTGGGCCGACGAGCCCCAGTCTGGCCGACGAGCCCCAGTCGGCCTCCTCCAGGCCGAGGCCGTATTATTTTTAAAATTTCCTAGATCTGCGCAGTATTTCCCGAAATTTCAATAAAAAAAGTATTATTTAAAAAAAATCAGCGTGTCTTTCCACGGTCAATAGCACGGCTTGTACAAAACTAACCTAGGCACCTCTATTCGGCTAAAATCTACCTACAACATCTCTAGTATGAAGCATCGTGTTGAACTGGAATTCTCCAAAATCCCCAACCCCCAAAAATCGTTGCCACATTTCTCGTGGGAGGGGGGACACGTACGTGCTTGGCGAGTAGCTCGCGCTCCATGTCGCCGGCGGCGAAGAAGGGGTCGCCCGGGGGCAGCCGGCGCCGGGACACCTCCCAGAAACCTAACCACGGCGCCGCCTTGGGAACCTCGGCCTCTCCCATCTGCCCCGGCGCGCAGGTCTCCATGGCCTCGGTCGGATTCTGCTGGATCCTCCCTGTCTGCTACCGCCGATCGGTCAGCTCCGCCCGACAGAGCGGTGCCGCCGCCGCCGCCGGCCGTCGTCGATTGGGAGGGAATGCTTGCGATTGCGAGATGGAGGTGGGGAAATGGGAATGGGAATGGGAATGGGGTGATTCGTGATTCCAACTCGGAAGGATTGCGATTTGGGAATGGCCAAATGTCTGCACACGTGGGTCTGGCGAGCTAGATGGGCCGTGAACCCAAAACACCTGATTCGGCCTGATCCAGGCTAATGTCTATTGTCAATGACCTTGAATCCTTTTTCTTATATACCATGTCTGGGAAATACCAATCAGGTAGGTCCACAACATGTACATAATCAAGCTGACTCGGGCAACCCAAAACACAAAGTGATATCCATAAGGACATGAGGCAGGCCTACATGAAAGTGAAGATGGAGGCTCATGTGACACGAGAAGGCCCCTGAGGAGGACCTGCCGCCCGAAGCCTCCGAACCAAAGTAGAGTACAAGACATGACAAATCTTGATGTGTTAGTCGAGAACTCTATACCTGAACCGACTCGAGATATATATACTTGTAAAACCTAGGACGACTCGCTATATAAAGTCGGCCTAGAGGCGACCCTTGGACAAATTCTCCATACACTTCTTATGATCCATACATTAGCCGCCTAAACTTTTGAGACAAACGTCAACCTTGTAACCAAGTATTAGTGATTTATACTAGGAGTAGGGATCCTCCAGCACAGGGACCCAGACTTGGATAGGTGATGCGCCAATTGCACACCAAGTAGGCTCCGCCGTCTCCTTGCCCTACGGTCCTCTTTGTTAGCCTAGCATGTATAAAATATCACGACACTTAGCGGAAGGATGGCGAATAGAAAACTTAACTCCTTGCTAAGTGATGGAGCGGCGATGACAAGGATTTTTGTTCGGTCCGGTGTTTGTAGTCGTCGACTAGGTTGTCCACACACCTATTTTTTCTTATTTTAGTTTTTCTTTGTAATATCATTAATAGGATCGGTCGTATATAATATAAGAACATGTTTCTCGAAAGCTTTTTGGCGGTTAGGAAAGTCAGTGAAAAAAAGAGGAAAAACAGTGAATTTTGTTTGAGAAAAAAAAAACAGTGAGTAAGATAATTTTTTTTTGATATGAAGTGAATAAGATAATTGACGTCCCATCCCACAAAATCAAGGCCCAGCAAATAGCGGTATTCACCGGCCCAGCCCAGTGACCCTGTCAGCCTGAAGTTGCTGACGCTGACATGTGGAGCCCGATAGACAAACGGCTTCACCTTGCTTTCCCCGTAGTACTGCAGGACCAACAAGCTGCGTGCGTGCCGACGACAGCGCAACCGCCGGATCCGTTCCCTCCCCGTCCCCAACTCCCCATCCCCGCCGGCCGCTACCGATCGCCGCCTCCTGACCCCGCTCGGAAGCGCCGGCCGGCCATGGGCTGCTCATCCTCCGTGCCAGGTTCGTTTGCGTCTCCTGAACCCGGCCTAGCCCCCCCGCCCCCCTTTAATGGACGCGATTCGCTGTTCGTCCGGCGGTACGGTCTGCTGCGATAGGATAGAAGACCGATTGTAGCTTTTCAGTAGGTTTAATTTTGGGCTCGACCACTTTGGTCAGGCAGGCCACATATTCTGCAGTGTTCACACCCCAGAGTTTTTTTTTCGTTCCTACTGTTAGTAAAAATCTGTTCTTGTCATGCAGCTAGAGGCACTGGAGGGCTCACCACCGTCGACGGCAGGTCTCCTGCTGCCGATTCGAACGAGCTGCGTGCCAAGGTCCCCTTCTAAATCTGTCTGCTCTTATTTATTGACATTGCTTGCGGTATCACTTCAGTTGCAAGCATTCCATCTGCATGACATTAGAGCCAGCATTTAATCGGAGCCCTAATATAGAGAAAGATCTGGCCTATTATTGGCCAGATTCAGCCTGTATGGTAAGAGCTGCAAACAGCACCCGAAACATACCACTGTTTTTCTACGCTCGAGATCTGGTTAATTTCCTCTAGGGTCTAGTGTGTGAAACGTAATGTTATTATTCTGCATCAGCCTCACAGGTCAACTGAACTTCAGCCAACTATCTCCATCTGTACTGTACTATACTATACATCCCCCCTCGGTAAAATACAGTTACATACATGTTTATAAATTATAACAATGTTTCTATACTGTCTTATGTGTGAGACTGGAAACCATTTTATTCTGGACAAGCTCTGTTCTACAAGGTGGGAAGAACTATGCAGTTTCTCATCTCAACCTTTTAAGCCTATGATATCTGAAACCGTACGGGATAGATTTGGATTTCTCTTTGGCTAATCTAATAAAAAGCGGCCGTTGCTTCATCTGACCGTTCTTAGATTAATTCACAACTAATGTGACTGAAATACATATTCAAGTAACACCATGATGGGTAGCAACTGATCCCCATTGTGCAGTATATGGCTATATATGTGTTGTGCATACACTTGCTTGTTTTGTGTCGATGTTTTTTTAAAACATCGTATAATCCATGACCAAGGTGCCGCATTAATGTTGGTTGCATGTTATCTACAATGGTCAATCAACATGAGATGTAAGCCATACCATTTGTTTCCTGCACATGTTTTGACAACCTCAAATGAATCACATTGGATGAAACAGTTTCTTATTATTTTACACAGAATCACAGTGCTGTTGTTTTACCAGACTTCCAGTTTGTGCATCCTGTGAATGTGATTCTCCGTGGATAGTGTGGCAAAATCATTATAAAAAAAGCAGAGACATTTATGCGCATGATTGATTTGATTATCTGTTTTCCTTCTGAATGGTTATCCCTGTTGAAGGCATATCTTGATGTTCTCATTATCTTCATGCTGCAGCTGGTATTGCTCGGAGACTCAGGTGTTGGAAAAAGTTGTATCGTCCTTCGGTTTGTTCGTGGTCAGTTTGATCCGACTTCCAAGGTAACTGAGCTATGGATGAAAATGTTACTTCTGCCTTGGCTGCATTCCTCTTGCTTCACAACCTCCAGTATTTTTAATTCCTTTTAAATAACAATTATAGGTAACTGTTGGTGCATCATTCTTATCACAAACATTGGCATTGGAGGATTCGACAGTAGTGAAGTTTGAAATCTGGGATACTGCTGGACAAGAGAGGTAGATATTTCTTTCTCCACGATTTTTTGAATTAAAAGTTGCACCCACATTGCAATGTTTATGAACCAAAAAAATCAAGACTAATGGGGTAACCCTTAAATTTCAGGTATGCTGCCTTGGCACCTCTTTATTACAGGGGAGCTGCTGCCGCTGTTGTTGCCTATGACATAACAAGTCCAGAATCATTCAAGAAAGCACAATATTGGGTGAAGGTAAACTATACAAAATCTCTTTGTTCTGTTTTTAATTGCCCCACTCTCCCGTCTTTCCCTTCGGTACTGGGTTTGTATACATGCTCAAACTCTCTGGTAATAAAGTATGTATTATACCGTAAGGTAAGATTGCTGATAGATTACAAATATGTTGGAGATTATGACCTTCTGTTGGGCTAATTACCTCTTAACATCATTGGAAGTGAGCGCAATAAAAGCGCTTACAAGATTTCCTTCTGCGTGCACCTTGCAAATTTCACTTCATCAATACCAACTTATTATATAGATATAATGTACCGTAGATTTTCTCTCAGACTGGATTGTATGTATTTAGAATTCCCTTTTATCTCCTACCTTGCAGGAACTCCAAAAACAAGGCAGTCCTGGTATTATCATGGTTTTGGTTGGTAACAAGGCTGATCTACATGAAAGTCGAAGTGTAACTTCTCAGGTAAGAATTTACACTTCACCGTGAAGTATGAGATAAATACTTGATGTGAACGGAACATTAATTTGATAATGTGGCGCACGTTCTGAAGGAGGCACAGGAGTATGCAGAGAAGAACAATATGCTTTTCATGGAGACATCAGCGAAAACAGCTGATAATATAAACCAAGTATTTGAGGTAATATGCCCTCCGAGTACATCCATATCCGGCTTACTTGTTTCCACATGATGAGGAATTGAGAAGCGCACCAGTTAATAAGTAAAACTACTAGCAACTTAGCAGTTGTAGTGATCATTTGCAAATGGTATTCTAGCGAAGCAATCTAGCTAAGACGTCAAAGCCTTAAACTTGAGAAATTTTGAGCTTGTTTTAGGCCCCTTGAAAAAAAATCCTTTTATGGATCAGTCATCTCATGAACAGGAACTAGGTTAAAACGAGAACATCAATCCATAACTATCTTTGTCTGTATATGTATATACTCAATTGATTGTCCACTACAATACCAGTCATGACATTTTGTCTCATGTTCAGTTTTTTGGGCTCGCACTTCCGTTTCTGTCTTAGTACCGCTCATCAAGAAAACTTTGCCGACATCCTCCTCCTAATAATGTCATATGTTGCTGGAACAGGAAATCGCGAAGAGGTTACCAAAGCCAGCGACGTCCTGATGGATAGCTCCGGTGTATATCAAAGAGCCAGACAGATAGAGCTTGTATCATGAAATGACTGTAAACAATTTGAGGCCAATCCATACGCATAGACGTTGCTTGTAAAAGGAGGATGATGTAAATAAAGCTTGTTATTCCTTGCACAGATATAAACCGTGTTAACCGCGGGAAGATATTCCTTGCACTCAGTAGGTGATCTGTATAGCCCGCCCAATAGTGATGTTGCTGTCCGCATAAAGAATGTATCCGTGTGAGCAGAATTTGGGTTATGGAACACATGATTTTCAGAGTCTCCGAAACACAAAGAGATTTCTGGTTTGTTTGTTTATTTGTTTGCGAGGGATTAATTTTGTGTGGCATGGTTGGTTGTTGAACTAGAGGCTGGGGAGTCATTAATTGCAATTATGTCGCTGTTACTGTCTGATTGGCATGCTTTTTCTTTCTTTGTTGTACGTTCCAAAGAGGCCAGAAACATTTAAATTCTGGCAGGAACCAAGGTCCAGTAAGATTCCTGCAATGCCAATAAGCTTCCCATAAAAAAATTGACAGGAATTCAGATTTCAGAATGTAAAAATTCAGCAGCACGTGCACTACATGTCCTATGTTTCAAACAGGAAAAAGACTGTTTCTTTTTTGGAACAATTCTCTCTTGTAATTTAATAAACATCTCCAAAAAAAAAGAGAGTAAGAATACGACTGTGACTCTATGAATACACAGGGCACCGTCGTCGTCAAGATACCAAACTTGTAAACGGAGATCATCTCCCATCCGATCCAACAACCTACACAACACACACGAGACCTTCTAGAGTATTCCACGTGGGCCCGGCCCGCCTCTCCCCTGATCACACGCTGATCCGTCACCTCGCTGACCTGTGGGCCACTGACTGTCCGGGACCCGCACGTCATGGACTCCGTGTAGGACTCCTCCACCGAGCCGGAGCCGGACCCAAACCCCTCTTGCAAGAAAGAAGCTATAAAATCTAGAACTAATCCCCTCTTCCTCTCTCACACTTCGATTTCTCGCTTCCGTTCTCGCCGCAACAACCCCTCGAACCAGCCGCCGGCGAAACCTAGCGCCGCCGCCGCAGCCGCCGGCGACCGCCCGTTACTATGGCGACCCCGACCCCGCAGGGCGAGGCCTCCTCCTCCGATCCGTAAGTCCCCGCCGCGGACCGATCTGGGATCTCCTGCGGTTCCGATCTGGTCGGAATTTTCGCTGAATTTGTTCGACTGTTTGTTTGGGGCGCAGGAAGGGGGCGAAGAAGGACTACTCGACGGCGATCCTCGAGCGGAAGAAGTCGCCCAACAGGCTCGTCGTCGACGAGGCCACCAATGACGACAACTCCGTCGTCGCGCTCCACCCCGACACCATGGAGCGCCTCCAGCTCTTCCGCGGCGACACCGTCCTCCTCAAGGTACGCGCGCGCGCGCGCTCCCTCCCCCCCTCTCTCTAGGTCTTGTAGATGCCGATCTAGGGATTCTGGTGTCGTCGCCGGCGATGCAAGTGACTGCCTTAGGGTCTAGGCTGCGAATCTCTAGGAAAAACTCTAGCTTTTGTCAAATCTGTGGGAAAAATTCTAGCTTTTGTCTATGTAACCGCTCCTGTATGTTTTGGTTGGTGCCGATTTAGCCTCCTATACTGGGGGATTATTACGGATCTAGCTGTTGCTGCTTCGGTATTCAGATGGTAACTACCTTGGTTGGTGCCTGTTAATTAGGTTGGTCTCAATGTTCGAGTAGGTTCTGGTTGTGATACATGTTTTTATGTATGTTGTGCCGATTTGACACACCATAGTTATGCTAGCAGATACAGCTTCGGTACATGTTTGGTACTCCGTATATCCTTTACTCAGTAATATTGTCATCTTATCTAGTGTATTGACTAGTTTGCACTAATGAGTAATATTTCTAATGGAATTTCAATATGTTTTGCCAAGCTGTGCTGACTGAGTTTGTGTAGCTACAGGTCATTATTTCTTAGGTCCGTTTTTTGTTCACTATCTAGGGTATAAGCTGTTTAACCTGACTGGTGTTATTAGATTATTGAGGCAACAATAGTTGTTAAAAACGAAAGCTTTATTGTTTATATCATCCCCTTAATAGTGTTGACTTCCTCCAACTTGGAGATCTTTTGTATTGTACTTGCTATTTGTTAACACTGCACATACATGGATTTTAGATACAAAACATTTAAGTGTAAATTGTGAACCCCAATGCCTACTGCAGTGGGTAGTTTCACAAGTAGCCATCTTCAATGCCACTGGGCCAGGAGGCATGTAGGTCATATTTGTTGAATTATGACCGCTTCTCTGTATTAGCCCCTTTTCATAAATATTCTGTTAGAAGTAGAGCTAGTACTAAATTCATAGCTTCTGCTAATGCCTTTCATCACTGTCTTACAGGGTAAGAAGAGAAAGGACACAATCTGCATTGTCCTTGCAGATGACACATGTGAGGAGCCAAAGGTCAGAATGAACAAGACCGTCAGGAAGAACTTGAGGGTGAGACTTGGCGATGTGGTGTCTGTCCATCAGTGCCCAGATGTCAAATACGGGAAGCGTGTGCACATACTTCCTATTGATGACACGGTTGAAGGCATTACTGGAAACTTGTTCGATGCCTTCTTGAAACGTGAGTTTTCTTTATCACCATTATATACTATTGTTAAGCTGTTTCACAGAAAATCCTGCTTTTATTTTATAATCATGGCCTAAGTTAGTTGTTCACCAGTAATTATGCGAAACAGTATAATGCTAGTATCTGGGTAATTCAAGTAAAGCCTTTTTGTCCAGATTTTTTTTGGGCACGCATATTTATTTCTTAGTTTTCATACTAAAACTGCTAATTTTCCATGATGTGGTATTGTAGTTTATCATCTGAACTATTATCATCACAGGAAACAAATGCATCATGAAACTGCTGCTGAAACTATATGATAAAACCTTGATATACCTTATGCTAGACTCCCTGCAATTTACTAGTCTACGCTTGGTTGCATCCAGTCCCTTCCACTAAATGTTTTATTCGTCTCTTTCTTCTCAGCATACTTCCTTGAAGCTTACCGTCCTTTGAGAAAGGGAGACCTTTTCCTTGTGAGGGGTGGAATGAGGAGTGTGGAATTCAAAGTGATAGAGACTGACCCTGCTGAGTATTGCATTGTTGCACCTGACACTGAGATATTCTGTGACGGTGAGCCTATTAAGAGGGAGGATGAGGAAAGGCTTGACGAGGTTGGCTATGATGATGTTGGTGGAGTTAGGAAGCAAATGGCCCAGATCAGAGAATTGGTTGAACTCCCACTGCGTCATCCCCAGCTTTTCAAGTCCATTGGTGTGAAGCCTCCGAAGGGCATATTGCTATTTGGACCACCCGGTTCTGGCAAGACCCTTATCGCTAGGGCTGTCGCTAATGAAACTGGTGCATTCTTTTTTCTGATTAATGGCCCAGAAATCATGTCCAAGCTAGCAGGAGAAAGTGAAAGCAATCTCAGGAAGGCATTTGAGGAAGCTGAGAAGAATGCACCATCAATCATTTTCATTGATGAGATCGATTCAATTGCCCCAAAGAGAGAAAAGACCAATGGAGAAGTTGAGCGCCGTATTGTTTCACAGCTGTTGACTCTTATGGATGGTCTCAAGTCCCGTGCGCATGTTATTGTTATGGGCGCTACAAACCGCCCAAACAGTATTGATCCTGCTCTCAGGAGATTTGGTAGATTTGACCGGGAGATTGACATTGGTGTTCCTGATGAAGTCGGGCGCCTGGAAGTTCTCAGGATTCACACCAAAAACATGAAATTGGCTGAAGATGTAAGTGATACTTGCTAGTAATCTTTGAATTTGATTATTTTCTGGATAATAGCCCATTTTATGGAATCTGTTCTTGACTGAACTCTCTAATTGTATTGCAGGTTGAACTGGAACACATCTCTAGGGACACCCATGGGTATGTTGGTGCTGATCTCGCTGCTCTTTGCACTGAGGCTGCTCTCCAATGCATTCGTGAGAAAATGGATATTATAGATCTGGATGATGAGACCATTGATGCTGAGATTCTTAACTCTATGGCTGTGACCAATGACCATTTCAAGACTGCATTGACGACAAGCAACCCATCAGCTCTCCGTGAAACTGTGAGTACTTCCTTGCTCTCTCTGCTGACTTGATTTTTTTCATGTTCTGTAGCTCTTACCTTCTATCTTTGTCGAAAACCAGGTTGTTGAAGTTCCCAATGTCTCTTGGGAGGATATTGGTGGTCTGGAGAATGTCAAGAGAGAGTTGCAGGAGGTATTTTGTTTGTTTCTCTACTCCTAAATTATTATGATCTAGCCGTGACATGGTGTTTAACATAATTGAAATTCTTGCAGACTGTTCAATACCCTGTGGAGCATCCAGAGAAATTCGAGAAGTTTGGCATGTCTCCTTCCAAGGGTGTTCTGTTCTACGGCCCTCCTGGTTGTGGTAAAACCCTGTTGGCGAAGGCCATTGCCAATGAGTGTCAGGCTAACTTTATCAGTATCAAGGGTCCTGAGCTGCTTACCATGTGGTTTGGTGAGAGTGAGGCTAATGTGCGTGAGATTTTTGACAAGGCTAGGGGTTCAGCACCATGTGTCCTCTTCTTTGATGAGCTTGACTCGATTGCTACCCAGGTGAGTCTCTCTCTCCCTCTCTGGCTGTTATTTCTTTTTGCGGATGTAGCCACTAAGTGTTTCTTGTTGGCTGATACAATTTTGAACCATATTTACAGAGAGGAAGCAGTGTTGGGGATGCCGGTGGTGCTGCTGATAGAGTGCTGAACCAGCTCCTGACTGAGATGGATGGCATGAACGCCAAGAAAACTGTGTTTATCATCGGTGCCACCAACAGGCCTGACATCATCGACCCCGCCTTGCTTAGGCCTGGGCGTCTTGACCAGCTTATCTACATCCCTCTTCCTGATGTTGAGTCGAGGCTCCAGATCTTCAAGGCGTGCCTCAGGAAGTCCCCTGTGGCCAAGGATGTCGACCTGGATGCTCTTGCCAAGTACACCCAGGGTTTCAGTGGTGCTGATATCACTGAAATTTGCCAGCGTGCCTGCAAATATGCCATCAGGGAGAACATCGAAAAGGTGAGTTTAATCTACTATTGAGTGCATTGTACAGTTTTCTTGTTAACAAAATCAACTGGCTTTATAAACCTGTGACCTGACCTAATGAATGAAACTCACTCATCCTTGCAGGATATTGAGAGGGAGAGGCGGAATAAGGACAACCCCGAGGCCATGGAGGAGGACGACGTGGATGAGGTTGCTGAGATCAGGGCTGCCCACTTTGAGGAGTCGATGAAGTACGCTCGCCGGAGTGTGAGCGACGCCGACATCCGCAAGTACCAGGCTTTTGCCCAGACCCTGCAGCAGTCGCGTGGATTTGGCAGCGAGTTCCGGTTCCCTGACCAGCCGGCCTCAGGCACCGCTGCCGCAGCAGCCGACCCTTTTGCATCCTCGGCCGCAGCAGCTGATGATGACGATTTATATAGCTAGATGAGATCCTCCTGCTGTACAATTAACTTGCTATGATTTCCTTCCTATACTGTTTTATGTCATGCTGCAAGACACGGTGGGCAGACTATGTACTTATGTTTTTAAGTTAATATTGGACGCACTGATAATCCTATCATCTTCTGCCTGCTATTTGTTCTGTCGTTTTGAATTGTATGGGGCTGTACTATTTATTTTTCTGGGAGTGAATTCTCTGATCCTAGTTCCTTGGTTGATTTTGCAGCCACCTACGGTTCATTAATTAATAATTGTACTCTAAAACAATTTGGTGCACTGGCAACCTTTTAAATTTGGTGCACTGGCAACCGTTTAAAGCCTTGGGCCCTAAGTAGGGATGAAAACACCGACTTATCCGTGAAAAAACGGAAACGCAACAGAAATATGGAAATGGAAACAGAATTTTGCAAAACGGAAACAGAAATAAATATGGCAGAGCTTGTTCTGGCGGAATAGCCGTAGAAAAACGGAAACGCAACAGAAATATGGAAATGGAAACAGAATTTTGCAAAACAGATACGGAAATAAATATGGCAGAGGTTGTTCCGGCGGAATAGCCACAAAAATGGAGATACCGTTTCCACTTAATGCGGAATTTCCGCTATTGGTATGTGAAACGATCACATGGTATGCGAAAACGAAGCGACGGTCCACCACGCCCTCTAGTTAGGCTATATCCCTAATCACAGCGCTAGTCTTACCTCTAGTTAGGCTATATCCCTAATCACAGCGCTAGTCTTATCTCCGCTGGGTCATCGCTCTTTTGATTCTCTTCCTCGCTCGCGGGCAATCTAAATCAGGCGGCGGCAGCGAAGCAGGTATCAGCCCTCCTATCGACTTGTAGCTCATGTGCATGGTTAGTTGCTCGATTTTTCTACATGTTTCAAGGGGTTCAACATCCGCTTTTCGTTCCGTGTTCGTGTCGTATTTGGTCTTTCCAATAATATATGTTTTCATATTTGTTTTCGGGTTTCCGTATTTGTTTCTGTTTTTGTAAAAAAAATATGAAAACAATTTTGACACCACTCAGTTCCATCCGTATTCGGTCCGTTTTCATCCCTAGCCCTAAGCATCTCTAGGACATCCGAAAATAATGCGACCTGTCATGTGAGGGTTACATTTCTTAAAACCAGTATAAACTAGTGTTTCGGACGTTTTAAGGGATCTCTTAGAGAGCATGAGATGCTTGTTATATATACTTTGAGGAGTATACTTACTTGTTATATATGGCGTGATGCGGAAACATGTGTACGGAGTAATATATATATCTGCAAAAGAAAGAGTAGGAGTACTATTTGTTGTTTGGGGGATGAGAAATGCGCAGTCCGCCCCCACCCGTCAGCCACAACTCTAATAAATGACCCGGCGGCGACGGATCCATTGCATAGCAAAGCGCGGACACCCTCAAGGCTCAAGGCTCAAGGCTCAAGACAGTCGACCCGCCGCCGCCGCCCCAGATCCGGCCGCCGCTCCGACGCATTCGGCCGCAGCCTCCCTGCTCTTCCCTCCCTGCTTCTAGACTCGTCAAATTTACGAACCTTTCTTTCCTCTCCCATTTCCCGTACTGTAGATCTGGGCAATGGCGGCCAGCAGCAGCTCTGGTACGAAAAAGAAAGGGAAGCAGGTGATCTGCGGACAATGTGGATCCTCCAACCACGTCACGGATGAGTGCCTCCTACAGCCCTGTAAACGCTGCAAGGGGACAGGCCATAACTACATTGCTTGCACAAGTCCGAGTGGTGTCCCCATTTGTTTTATCTGTAGCGCCGTAGGCCATTTTGCTGTCATGTGCCCTAATCCTAATCCGGGGCCTGGGGTAACCTGTGGAATTTGTGGTGGATATGGCCACGGTGGGCGAACCAACACGAATTGCGCCACCCCGTCTCGGGCTCCACGGTGCGACCTATGTAGTTCGGCCTTATCTACCATATGCCATTATCCCCGTCATTGCACGCAGCGTGTAGAAGAATTTCCAGAGTGGAAGGGCTACGATGCGTGCCAACAGTGTGGTCAGTCTGGACATTGTTTTCCCAATTGTACAACCAAGTAGACATGTGTGCAAGTCGTAGGTCAAATCTTATTACAGTATTATAATCTGGGCTACTAAACTATTAGGTATTGCTGCCTATTATGTGTGGAAATCTTATTATTGTAATTCATGCTTGAATACTATTAGCTACTGCTGCCTATTGTGAGTGATTGTTCAATGTAATCTTGACATGTTAGTTTCTTGTTATGTGATGCTTAATATTATTCATACAATATTATTGTTCTTATGTTTAGTTTTGGTTCTTGCTACTACTTCTTTGTTGTGAGGTAGTTATTGTTGTTTGATGTTTCAGTTTATTCCACAAATCGTGCTGCTTAAAGTGAGTTTGCTCTCTTCAAGTTGGCTTTTAGATAGAGGATATAGTTGCACAAGATTGCTAGGGGTTTTACAACTAGCCAAGTAAGGACGTGTTTGGTACTTTATGTTTGTTCATTGCCTTCAGGGGTGAGCAAGAGAACATGTAATTTTTAGGATGCTATGCAACTGTTTTTGTGCTTAGGGATGGTGATGTTGAAACTGATAATAGGTGTTAACATTGCAGTTGTACACCTCATTTATTAGGCCTTTCCGATCTAGTGGCCAGGCATGAACCTAGTGCATAGTTCGCTGTTTACTATCAGATGAAGATACAGTTCTAAAGAAATTATTATTCATATTTACTTCCTGATTGCATGGAGCTATGGGAACTGCAACCCGCTGCTATGCTAGGGCCACAACACCCTGATAGTAGTACTTAGCTGCAAAATGTATTATCATCAGAATTTGCTCATTGGAAGCGTGTCCTCTTTGAATTGAATGAACCCATCACATTTATCTTAAGTGGCATGCTTATGCTGGACCTGTATTATATGATCACGACATGTAAGGTTCTTTGTTCCTGAAAACATCGAGTGCATGTGTCAAATTCTCTTTAGATTTGGAAATCCCCTTTATACATTTTTTAAAGACAATAGCATGTGCTCCCAGCCTCCAATTTGATTTTCTGTCCTTTTACCTTCTTCTAATCGCTTAGCTCTATTGTGGAACATGTGACAATTTTTTTAACACAAATCTCACTTAATGACAACACACGTCTATACATTGTTCGGTAGTATCTACAACAACAATGCTGCACACTCAGTCCCTGACAAGAAACCACGTGTTCTGTAACCCGTGGTAGAGCACTGTCTGAAATACAGATATAAAAATATCGTTGGTAGAGCACTGTCTGAAATACAGCTCTATCTCCTTCTTCCTCTTCCCGGGGCCCCGGAGGGGTTCTTTGGCAAGCCCTATTAAAGAAGCTAAGTGACTTTCGTTTTTTTTATGGTTGATATCATTGGATGGTACGATCGACATCACAGAAGTCCCTAAGGCTTACCAAGTGGATTTCCAATCCATCGGCTTTTTTATCGAAACAAAATAGACTAATTGGACTGAAAATCTGCACTTCAAAATTCTAGAATCTATTTTGCATTAATTTGTTTAGTAGTCATTTTTTTATACCTCTAGTATCTCACTGGCAGTCCCTCGTGAGTGCGGCACGCACCTTTTTCGGGCGGACAATATTCACCCAGAGCACCGTTGCGACCACAATGTTGTTCTTGAAGGACCTTACCTTAGAGCAAAAAAAGGAATAGAAGTTAGGAGGACTACTGACGTAGGGCGGCGGGTGAGCCTCTTCTTTTCAATTCTCTTTCAGCAACCAAGCTGTTTCAAACCTGAATTTGTATGGGGTAAAAGCTCTATCTTCCCCTTCTACCAATAAAAGAGTTGCATGATCAGACCCAACCTGAAGCAAACTAAAAAAAAAGAAAAAAATATGAACTGATGAAAACTCTATCAAGCACTTCTCTAAGCTTCTGGCCCAGTGGGTCCATAAAACTCACTCGGATAAGCCGTATTATTGAACCATACAAAACAACAAGCGATAAAACCAAAGACAGATAAAGCAGCTAAACTTGGATTTTTTCCTTTGTCTCGAACTTCGTGAAAAACTCCATTCTATCTCTCCAACAAAAAAGTGGGGCTGCGCCCCAGTTGTACACTCCCAATGAATTTACAAGCAAATGAGTTTGTAACGGTAGACCTATCTCCTGAAAAGAGTTCAGTAAACAAGGGAACGAAGCGACCGATAACGTCCCTCGGGGAGGAGTGATTTAAGGGATTGACTTCGGCTCCTATTATCTTTGTTGATTCGATGTGAGTGCGATGCGATTGTTTATCCAACTCACACATATTCCCCTGCTTCTGTTAACTATGCATATCTTCTGTTTCTATACTTGCTAGCTAGCAACCTCTTATCACACAGAAAGCGTGACATGAACGCATACCCCCGTGTATACAACTCCTTAGCCAAAGTTGCTAATGTATCTGCAAAACCTTGAAGAGCTATAGGAAGTAGCAAGGAATCCCACATGAACTGGAAGCTAGGAACTTAGAGATTCGGTTTCTTATGTAACTCGCTTGCTAGAAACAAGTCTTGGATGCCACAACTCCACATCGAGTCAGTAAGTCTTTAAGTAAGGTAACTTAAGAAAAGTGAGCACTTAGTAAGCATACGTTTGAAGACCGAGTTGGTTGATTTGGTCTGTCCATTCGCTCTAGGAGGGGCTCGACTTCCTTTGAGCTATGAGAAATGTTTAGGGGAGCGCGTTCTTCTTTTTTTCTGACGCTTTTATTGTTATAGACCACTCACTACCCCTTTCCTTCTCTATGTTTTCAACAAATAGAGAAATCTCCGCTAGGCTAGCAGTGGGTAACCAACGTAGTGCCCCATTCGTTCCATGACATCCGGATTCCAATCCAATCTCCCAATCAGTGATAAATAGACCATTCACCACTTTGTTCTCAACTATTCCGATTCCTGCAAACAGAGGCCATTAGGTCAAAGCCGTAGCGTGCGCCCTGTAGTTTTGAAGCAGGCCGAGACAACTTTAGCTAGGAGCCTCTTTTCCTTCTGCCCAGCTCCCCGAAAACAACGTTCGACTTGCATGTGTTAAGCATATAGCTAGTGTTCCTTCTGAGCCAGGATCAAACTCAGATCCGAAAAGAATGGAACGCTGCTTCGCTCTGTTGGATGCGTCGGATCCCATATAAGAAGCTCGCTCTTTACCCGATCATTCAAACATTTTGTGGGCGGCGCGCCTGCTCTATTGTTGCGTAGCAATAGAAGCCTGCTCATGCTGCCTCGGCGGCGTAGCTTGCCACACAAAAGCCAAAAATAAAAAACTCATTTAGTACCATATGCTATAAGCAGAAACTCATTTAGAAAGCATAATAGGAACAAATAATAATATACACCCAGGCAGCCACATGAATGCAATCAAATCCAAGGTCCTCTCCCAGCAGGACCAACAATATCAGATCAACTATTGCTGTGACCTTTTTATTTATTTATTAAAGGAGCTCTATTCCCCCGGTTTCATTTCATGAGAAAACAAGACCAATAATACAGCAATTCGGTTTAACTTCCCAGCTTCCTTCATGCCAACAACCTCCTACAGACCTAACCTCACTACAAACACCTACAAAACAGTAAGCTAAAATATCCACAACTTTATCTCTTACAACCATTCTACACCAAAACACTAGAGCAAGTAACCACTTCTTCACAAGATTCTTTTCGCCACCTTCTCTTCTCCTCGTCCTCCTGCACTTTTATGTTGTGAACAGAGCAACCCTTCATATAAATGGTACCGGCCCTTTTCGTCTACTAAACACCTTCGCTCGCAGCAGCGTTTCTGCCCCTTTGTATTGTACCTCTCGCCGTCCTCGGATCTGAAGTACAGTCCAATTATTCAACCAATGAGCAGGTTTAACAACTACACAACTAGGATCATAAGGAAAAACTTTATCAAAATATGCAGAATTTCTTGTCCTCCAGATCGCCCACAGAACTGCTACTACTCCTACCGCATCACATTCCTAATTCCAATTTGAAAACGAAATACCCAGTTAACCAGATCATCTACCGAAGCAAGATTAATTTTAATATAGAAAGCACATTACACCACACTCCATATATATCTAGCTAGTGGACAGTGAACAAAAAGATGGTCCAAACTCTCATCTTCACTACAGAATAAGCAACTTGTTTCTACATCACTTCCTCTATGTTTCAAGACATCTTTAGTCAGAACACTTCTCTTACAAAGAAGCCATAAAAAGACTTTAATCTTAGCATGAACTTTAATTAACCACAGGTTCTTGAAATTACAATTCGTCTGATTTATCTTAATAGCATTATACAAACTCCTGACTTTGTTATCAACCACCCACACCTATCCTTTTGCTCCAACAACTGCATATTCAGACATAAAAGTTTCAACTCATTCCACGAGTTCAAGGTCTCCCCGGACATAGGACGCCTAAATCTAACACTAGCCCAATCATCCTCAAAGAGTTTAGCTACTGTAATCCCAGAACTGAAATTTAAGTTGTAATCTTATCTTTAACGGAGTATCGCCTATCCACAGGTTTCCCCAAAACCTAAGTCCATTCCCTAAGCCTCCTTGGTCCTTGGGTTGACACACACTCTCCCAATTCACCAAATGCATCTTTTTAGAACGCTCATCCTCATTCCACAACATTCTTTCCCGGTAGGGTAAAGGCATGGTAAAAGCTACGACCAAGACTAGACCGACATATGTCCGTGTCAGAAGGGATCGGGATATGATATTGGTGCAGCCCGACATACTCTAACTAACATACTCTGACCGACTTATGTTAACCGACATATTATACCCGACATATGTATGTCAGTATCGGCTGGTTTTCTCTTATATGCAGGTAGAGCGGGTTGTGAGCGGTAATCCGACATGACCATGCCGGGTCTCCAGAGAAGAGGCTTATCCGGCATACCCATGCTGAGTTAAGAAGTAGAATCTGACATATCCATGCAGAGTTGCCCAGGAGAGGAGCCGTAGAGGTATCCGACATATCTATGTCAGGTTGAGCAGAGAAGATGCCAAGCCAAGCGTTACAGGACAAAACCAAGGACCCGCGCCGCACGGGTCCAGACTGTCTAGAACATGGGAAGCCGTTGGTACAATGTCATCTATATGACTAGAGTACAAAAGGTGACATGGGCACTAGTGCTAACAAGATCCCAATAGTCAAGTTGTAAATAGTGTAGTACCGTGAGTCCCCCATGTCTCCTGAGCATTATTCTATGAAATGCACCACGGGAGAGGGCAAGGGGACCGAATCCTGGCTGACTCACCCGAGCCAGCAAGCTCTTCCACCGATCCATTCTTTCCTCTCACATACGTAGAGCCCATTCCCTCACAAGCTAGCTAGCTCTCTCTCTCAAGATTAGAAATGCTCAGCCAAGCCAAGAACAACTCAAGGAGCAAAAATGTAACATCATATACACTCTATCATATACAGATTAGATGTAGGACGTAGGGGTTTTACCTCCTTACGAGGACCCTGAACCTGAATAAATTGTTGTGTTCGTGTGTGTTTTTTAGTTCATCTGTGTGCAATTCTTTCGCGCTATTCCTCCCCGGATTATCTAGCGTCCATCGGCCCCAACTTTTGCCACCCCGTGGCATATGTCGTGACGCCACTACATCAAAACAAGCTGGAGATAGAGGATCTCCCCGTGGCATTTTTTTTTGTTTTGAAGTAAACTCCACAGCAACATTAACACTACAGGTAATATCTCCTACCCACTTAACATATTTATCCGGGAGCCTTTTCATCTTAAGAACATCTAACAAAACTTCCAATTTATCTTGTTCGTAAGCTTTCTCAAAATCTACATTAAGCATTATCACATTCATTTTTGTAGCCACATCATGCAAAGCTTCATGAAGAACAACCACACCGTCCAAAATATATTTCCCTTCAATAAATGCAGTTTATACTGGAGCTACCACTTTATCAGCCATTACAATCTTCTTACTACTGTTAATGGTCTTTGTAATTAATTTGAAGATAACATTTATTAAGCATATAGGCCTATACATCTGTAGCTTATATGCATCACTATCTTTAGGCAATAAGGTCAAAATACCATAATCTAGTTAAATCTAGTCAAAATACTTTAATTTAATGATGTGATCTTGGAACATGGAATCAGAGTGGCATGTATCCAAACTGAACATAGAATTGCAGCTAAAACTCCGAGACGCAACACCCCCTCCACAGTCCGCACGCACACGCAGAGAGCAAGTGCAGTCAAAGATAAAAAAAAGACAAGCAGCAGAAATTCTGCCTGGAAGTTAAAGTACCTGAACTTCTCAATAAAAGGTTCATAAGCAAGGAAGGCTATGTCTTTCATGTGATAGTAGTTCTTCTGGTTCCCTTTGAGTATGCATAGTTTCCTGGAACAAAATCGTGAAAAAAGGTTGGCACAACTCTTCTTAGTAACTTTGGAAGTAAAAACTGATGCCCAAAGCTTCTGACGGCATACAAGCCGCTCTTCAGATCTCGGTAAATTGCGCTAATTAGCTGAATGAAAGTCTATTTGAGATGACAAATGCATCGGTTAGCCAATTTCCACGTAGCTGGCTAACATCAACGCTACAGGAAATTTGGCAAACTCCTAGCATCAGCAGTGAGTAGGCTAAGGGCATCCACAGTGTGTCGCTATATATGGTTGCCAAATGTGTATTTGGCTTTTGGCTACCGCTTTGTACGTTGTAGAGATGTTGTCAAAGCCAAAAGGTTTGGCGTCGACGCACCAGTAGGTGCGGCTCCCAAATTGGTTCCCGGAATAAAAAATTGATACTTGTGCTGGAGTTGCTTGAGGTGAGAAGGAAACATTGAATTGTTGAGTATTTTTATACTGAAATGTGTCAGTGCTTTGGTGATGGCCACACTGCATGGTACAAACAACTTTGGCAACGATTGCCAGTACTGCGTAGTTGTCAGATTTGGCGATGGCAACATTGTGTTTGCCCTAACAGACTGCTGGGTTGCAGAGGGGAGGACCCTAGGAAGAAAGGGAGGGAGACGGGGGTATTACAGCAGGGTTATAGTGCTTCGGCATGGCGGGGGCACAGTCTTCCTTCGGGGATGGAACGATAGGGCATAAAACCTCAAACACTTGATTTATAGTATCAGCTGTTTTTGTTGATGTCTCCATGGAAAACATATTAATTCTTCTCCGCATACTCCTGTGCCTCCTTCAGAAAAGTGCATCATGTTATCAAAATAATTGTGCATCACACGCATTCATATCGACTTCACGGTCAATTAAGTGTGAATTCTTGCGTGCACTCCAACTTTCATGTAGATCTTGTAGTTGCTGAAAGGTAGGAATAGAAAAGGGAATTCTGAATACACACCATCCTATCTGAAAAGAAAACATAATGTCATTCACATCTGTAAGATGCATTATAAATATATATCTAGAATAAGTTGATATGATGAAATGATATTTGTAAGTAGAAGATACAAGTTAATCGCAAGAGACTTTCATTAGCACTGTTTTTTTTAATGTAACACGCAGGAGCTATAAGAAGAGAGAAATGATCCAGTTTAGAAGGGGAAACCGGACCCAAACCCGTACAAAGCACGGTTAGTTACGAGAACCGGCGAGAACCACTCAAAAAACACTATAACAGGAATCACGACACATCATCGGAGCTGGAAACAAGACTTCCTAGGCTCAAGTACATCGGAGACACCTTGCAAACGGCGACATCAAGCAACAACACCCGGAGATCACTCACCCGACAAAGGGAGAGCTTGCGCCTAGCCACCGGAGTGCAAACACTAACCATTAACTGGTACCAACTCACGAATTGCCTAGAGCTCCATCGGCGAAGATGGATGCTTGCGCAATCGAAGATAAGGCTTCATCTTGTCTTGCACATCTTCCTCGGAGCCTTTCTTCAAAGCATGTCCCTTCGGAAGTTCTCCAAAAGACCCCGCCAATCTGAACTCGGCGCGCTTGGCAACTGGAATGACACTCTTTGTTCTTCTTTTCCAACCGGGTGCTCCGTCGCTTGGACAAGGGGGGATCCGAAGCTGCTTGTCCTTAGGCATGTCAGCAATCTCACGGCATAGCTCCATCATCAACGAAGGCAAGATCATCTCTTGTGGCTCAGGCTTGTCATACTGAGCCATCACCTTCGCGATATTCTCCTCTGGGCTAGGGGTAATAGAATCCACCGACTCCTCTACTGCCAAAGTCATCTCTACTCCAAGGTCCTTCATCGAAGGGCCATGCATCATTGAGGAAACGTGCTCCGAAGCAACAAAAGGCATGACGGTGGAATCTAGGGCAAATGAGCTAACAAGCAAATCCTCCTCAGCTGGCTCCAAGCTCTTGCAAAAATCCACATAATCATCAACCATGCCATGTTCCTCCACGCCTTGAAGGACCATCTCCGGTAGGACAAAATCCAAATCAGGAGGGTCATCCTCCAAAAACTGCTTCATCACACCCTCAGACGAACAACCGCTCACAACAGTTGCACAAGCAGCCTTGCCACTGGTCATAGCGAACGACGATGATTCAACAAGCTTGTCCGACGCCGAGGAATCGACGAGAGCAAGCCTTCCACCAATGGCCTCCATGTGCTCCCAAAGGGCCGAGACTTGGTCAGTCCAACCCTGCACGGCAGCGACCAACTCGCAAAGGGGCATGAACACCTCCTCTAAACGAGTTGCGAACAAGGCCTGTAGCTCAGAGCTGAGAGCCTCGGCTTGAGCAGCAAGGAGTGATGGGTTCGTAGCATAGAAAACAAAAATTTTCCTACGGTGTGAACAAACCAACAAGCCAAGATCTAGTATAGGAGATGCTCGTAACGAGTGGAACAAATTCCAAGAGAACTAACCCTCGAAGACCGTAAGCGTTTCGAGAATAATTCTCGTGGATGATGTAGTTGTTCACTCGCTGATCTCAAGATCGTGAAGATGTGCGCTGCAACGGGCAGCGCCTCCGTACTCGGTCACACGTACGGCTTGATGACGACCTCCGTTCCCTCGATCCAGCGGGGCAGCGGAAGTAGTAGAACCACCGGAAACTCCACCAGCACGTGGTGGAGAAACTAATCGGCCATGGCTTCGCCAAGCGGATGGCTGGAAGGTGGAGCAGCGGGAGGAGGGAGAGAGAGGCAAGTGTGTGTGGGGAGAGGGAGCTTACACCCCTCTTTATATAGGAGGGGGAGGGAGCCACGAAGTTGGAGTGCCCCCACCTCTCCCCTCATCATGTGAGTGGAGTCTCCACTCAACCCACTCATTCTCTCATCAATTCCCACTCAAAATTCCAAGGGGTTTTCTTTATTAAATAAAACAATTTCATTTCTTTTTAATATTTGTTAATTCTATTAACAAACATTAACACTTACCTATTAACAACCATAGGCAACCATTGACAATTAACTCCTTGAACTATTTCAATATTACCCGAAACAATTTCGGTGCTATCCAAACTTTTCTCCGAAATTCCGTGTCTACCCAAAAGCGTCGACAAACCTTAAGTGTGTCACCCTACGGTTCGTGAATAATGTAGACATGATCGAGACACATCTCCGATCAATAGTCAACAGCGGGATCTGGAGATCCGTAATGACTCCTACATATTCGACGATGAATCTTGTGATAGTGTGAACCAAAAACGTCATAACCAATTCCTTTTGTCTCGCGATATTTTACTTGTCCGAGATCCGATCATTGGTATCATCTATACCTAGTTCGATCTCGTTCCCGACAAGTACTCTTTACTCGTTATGTGATATGACATCCTTGTGAACTAGTCACGTGCTTGCAAGCGGTGTCGATGTGATATCACCGAGAGGGCCCAGAGTATATCTCTCTGTCATCTGGATGGACAAATCCCACTTCTTGATCCATGAGCCTCAACTAATACTTTCGGAATACCCAACGCCACCTTTATAGTCACCCTGTTACGGTGTGACGTTTGATGTTATCAAAGCATTCTTCCGGTGTTAGTGATTGACATGATCTCATGGTCTAAGGATTAGGATTACTTCGTATGCTTAGTATAACAATGTAAACTTAATGACTTGATCGCATTGCTATAATTAATTTGGGTGTGTGTTCATCACATCATTCTCCTAATGACGTGATCCCGCTATTAACAACATCCAATGTTCATGATCAGAAAACTTTAATCATCAGTTAATCAACGAGCTAGTTAAACGAGAGGCATTACTAGGAACTCTTATTTGTTCATTAGTCACACATGTATTAACGTTTCCAGTTAATACAATTCTAGCATGAGAAATAAACATTTATCATAAACATGGAATAATATAATAACCATTTTATTATTGCCTCTCGGACATATTCCTGTCAAGGAGAGGCCCCATAACCTCGACCGGACAAACACCATCGACTGTCGTTTCCCGTGGCCCAGCCACCGGGTTGGGTGCATCCAGAGGAGCCACAACTGATGCCCAGGAGCGCTGAGGTTGACGAGAAGCTGCCGGAGGCGAGCAACAGCCGGAGCGAGGCGTGAGGCCAGCGGCATTGTCCCTTGAATGGCACGAAGGCGCTAGGCAGTTGACTAGCTGAAAAGCGCGTCGGGCAGCTTCTCTCGCGATGGCTAGGGCCCCCGCAACCCAGACACCGTACATGGCCACGGCAGCCGACGACAAAGTGGTCCGGCTCCGAGCAACGAAAGCAGAGGCCGAAGGTCCTGCGCTTGAAGGCAGGGGAGAGTCTGGTCTCCTTCTTGGTAGGCTGGGCATGTGCCTTTTCCAGCCTCGGGCGGCGCCCTCCCCCAACCTCCTCCCAATTCCCCTCCGAAGCAGCAAGCGGAAGCTCAGACAAGATTGGGGGGCAGAGCTGGAGGAGATGGTGGCCCGGGTGGACATGCGGTCAGCTCCGACACCTCCAAGACCATAGACACAGACCCGGACACCACCTCCCCGCCGGGCAGGGAGCAGAGATTGCCGACGACCACATATCGGAGAAGAGGCCGCGGCGGATCCTGGGGGAGCAGCACGACTTGAGGGGTGACTCCGGCCGGAATCTCAACAGGTGGGGGCGGCGGGTCCTGGTGTGGACCACTGTTGTTAAGCGACAATTCTTCAAACAGAAGATGGTAACTCTCTAACATATTTGTAATGCATTGGCATTCTTACAGTAAAAATACATTGTTGGTAGCAGCTAGCTAGTAAATAGTACTTCCGCAGGAATACTGCTTCGGCTTTCTGGTATGGTGTAGCAGCTGTATTTGCGCTTGAGCAGCTGCAGCTCCTTGGTGAGTTCGACGGCCATGAAACATACGAGGCATCGTGGCCGTCTCTCTCTGTCGCAGCTGGTGTAGGTCGTCGAGATGCAAAACCTGCCGCCTCCAAAGTAGTTGAGCTGGCTGACTTCCGGGGACATGCCATAGCCGGCGCGCCACGTTTGGTAGTTGGAGAAACGCATCGCCTCGGGCCAGGCTTCCACGACCGCGGGCGGCCTGGCATCCATGTCGACGGCGCACAAAGGGTACTTGTCGCCGGATCTCAGCATATCATAGTAACGAAATCCGAAGAGCAGCCGCCGGCCGGTGCCCAGGAAGTCGGGGACCAAGATGGCCTGGCCCATGACGGGCAGCTCCCGGTCGCCCTCCCTGCGCCACCGGCGGCGCGCCGTGTCGTAGGAGTATGTGCCTTGGCGCTTAAACGAGATGTAGACGCGCGCGCCCGAGACGAAGTAGGCTCCGATGTCCGCTCTAGCTCGATGTCCCGGCGGGTCCGGGACGGCGGTCCAGGCCCAGCGGCCGGTGCGGGGGCTCTGCTGCAGAGCCTCGAACTGGGGTCGACCCTCGTAGAGGTCCAGTTGCGGGTAGCCGGACATGGCGAAGAACGTGCGGTCTCCGACGGGGACGAGGTACGGGAAGTTCATGGCGGAGTGCATGTCCGGACCGGGGGCGGCGGCGGCGGCGGCGGCGGCGTCGTAGATCTGCGTCTGTCCTTCGTAGCCGATGGCGGCAATGACGCGGCCGTCGGGAGAGGCCGCGAACGCCATGTACTCATAAATCAAGTCGAATAGCTTGAAGCAGGCGACCGGGGCCGGCAAGCTGAGCAGCGCCGGCGGCTCGTCCTCCTCTTGACAGCTTTGGGATTTCTTCTCTTTGTGGGTGAAGAGCTGCTTGAGGTGGAGGCTGAAGACGAGGTTACCTTGCACGCCGTTCGCCACCACAAATAATCGATGATTGGGGCGGCGCTCGGCGGCCATCGACGCTTCTTCTTTTTTCATGAAATTTCCCTTCTTTGCGATCGATCGAATTTCTTTTTGGGGATTTTGATCTCTAGGCTCTAGGTTTTATATATATAGAGAGACAGAAAGTCGAATAGGACTAGGACCCGGAACGACAAGATATTAGGGCCGGCCCAGTTATCTTTCACGCTCATGTTCGATTCGACCTTCCGCTGATGTGAAATATACATCCGGCCGGTTTCCTAAATATTTGAAAAAAAATCAGTTTTGTTGCGATTATTGTAAAAACGTTTCTAAAAAACACTTTATGTAAATAAAAGATGTGTTATTTCAGCACAAATTGTAGTACTACTATGTAATAGGACCATACGAATAAACAGTTTAAATTTGTGAAAACAGAACTTTAAATAAGTAACATGTGATCGTTTTATTATTATATTATAATTTATATTGGATACACATATGAGGGAACCAATCCTTGCAATGAGTAGCTAACAATAACAACGGCCCTTGAGAATCGGTAATCTCAGGCAATATTTCCGACCTCATAATAAAATATGAAAAACCTTTTTCATGTAATTAAGAACATAAATGTATAAGGCAATGATGGGTATCGTTAGAGGAAGGGTTACCTTCGTGAAGGCTTGTTTCTGGCACCGCGCGCGTGATTAGCCGCCACGTGGCCCAGCGTACAATGCCCTCCACTCGCCGGGCGCACGCGATCGTACGCACGCACAACTCGTACATAGCATCTGTAGCATCTGATCATACATGTCGTCCGCCCGAGGAAGTTGGTTATACAACGATGGGTACCAACTATCGGAAGCTCGTTGTACAAAGATTCCGGTGCACATGTTAGTCGGTCAAAATCCTGTACAACTATGTACAAAATAATATACAATGTAGCTTTTAGGTTGCAGTACAACACAGATAAGGTTGTACGAAAAACTATCTACAGTACAAAGCCCCATGCAATGATCGTACAAAGCCCCACGCATGTATAGAAACACAGAACCGGGTTGTATAGCTACATAGATCGGCTTGTACAACAATGCAGACCAGATAGTACAGCAACGTAGACCGGGTTGTACAACACCACACAGACCGGATTGTACAACAACGCATATCGGGTTGTACAGCAACGCAGATCAGGTTGTTCGTACAACTACATGGTTGTACGTACAACTACACCTAACAGGTTGTATGTACAACTACAAATTTCAGGTTGTACGTAATGCTACACTTAGATTGTACAAACTATACATAATCTGTATTAAAAAAAAGTTCGGCAAAACTTATCAACATGTGATCTAGTTTTGAAGATCTCGACGCGAGGAGTTCAAAAGTGAAAACGGTTCGTAAATCGGATAATCGGTTCTCAAGATATTTCATTTTGAAAAAACGAATCTCAAAATAAATGCACAAACAACCCTCTTCGCACCAGGAAGCCGCCACTTGTCACGCGTATAGGAAAGGTGAGAATTGAAAGCGAACGAAATTGCGATACGTGTCGAAAGCGGAGCGAACAGAAATAGATCTTCGTGAAGAGAACACTTTTTTTAAGGATTTTCGGCAATGATGGATAGTAGAAACAAAAAAACGGGGCCTCAAAGGTTGGAATTGGTGGACCGGAAAATGCATATCGTTGTGTAATAGAGACTTTGTTAGAATTTGGGGCCATGTGTATGAAGGGGATCGTGTGCAGAAAACAAAAAAAATTCCTAGCAACGATATCCTTAAACTAGCCAAGATCTACACTATGCAGATATACAAGTACGGCGGAGATCGGATAGCGGGGATTACGCTCCCGCACAAGCGTTGACGACGAAGACGACGTTGCCGACCTCTAGGTCGCAGAGAACTCGGCGCGACGGAGACGACGAAGATGACCCCGAGGTCGGGTGGAGGAAGTAGGCCTCCGAGTACCGCTAGCGCAGCACCTCGCAGGGCGTCACACACATACGGTGGAGACGACGGCCTCCGAAGCTCCAGTCCGGAACGAGCAGCGGAAGACTTGGATCGGAACACCAGCAGCGCGGCAGCAGGCTATGGTGGAAGAGATCCCCCTCCTCTACTCGGCGCGGCTCCGACAAGGGAACCACGAGATCGAGAGAGAAATTGGGAATTAATTGGTGAACTAAAAGACCAGGGGTGCCCCTTCTTATATAGGCTCCCGGGGGGAGCCAACCTTGCCAGCCAGGCAATGTGGGACTATCCCACAGCCTGGTTCGGCCAAGGCATGGTGCGCCGGCCCTAGGTGGGCCCCGTTTGGCCCACCTAGGTCGGCCAAGCCTCCCCCACAAAATTATCTTGAGGGTTTCCCCCCCATGGGCCTTCTTTCGACCAGAAGGCCCATTTAGAAAAATCAGCCTAAATAAATTTAAAAATAAATATATAAAATAATATTTGCATATTAATTACACTCATTAATATCAAACATAATATATATAATTTTTCCTAGCTCCGAAAACTCTTTCGGCGCTGCCCGATCTCCATCGGACCCCTCCAGGGACGCTCCCGGTGATCTCTCTCCTTTCCGGTTGTCTTGTCGAAACCCCTTAAGTGTGTTACCCTAGCGGTTCGATATAATAACAGGTATGACCAAGACTCCTCTATGATCAATGACTAACTCGTAGGCCTGGACCCCATGAATTAATCCCTGTGATATAACGAATGACTTTCATCTATCAAACCTGGACGTCTAGTCTTAAACCCTTTGTCATGGCGATACTTAGCGTGTCCGAGTATCATTCTCAGATATCTCTATACCTAGCATGATCTCGTTACCGACATCGCTATCTTCTACTTGTCTATGATATTATGTCAGCTGGTGACCTAGTCACATGTTTGCAAACTCATTTGACATAATCTCACCGAGTGGGCCCTAGAGTATCTATCCGGCTATGCGGACTGACAAATCCCGTTGTTGACCCCTCGTCTCAACTACCCCCTTCTGATACCCAAAAGTATCACCTATCATTGTCACACTATATAAGATATGACGTTTGGTGCGATCAAAGTATCTTCCAGGGATAACAATAAGAGTTGATCTCACGGTCTTAAGGCGTAATGACTATGTCCTACAAATACTGGGTATGTCCATCACATCATTACACCTAACGATATGACTTCCATTGCCGACCGGCGCCATGCCCTATGATCGGAAAACCTCGATCATCAATCGTGCAACGAAACTAGTCTTAGTAGAGGCAACTAGGGACCTGGTTGTTTATCTACCACACCTGTATTAATGTTTTCACTTAATACAGTTATAGCATTGTATAAAACATATAATGAACAATTGGGATATTGCCAATAAACAATGTTTATTAAGTGCCTCTAGGGCATATTCCCTTCAGTCTCCCACTTGCACTAGAGTAACACTTAATCTAGTTTACAACTTGGTAAAAACTCAACACCCATAGCATCTTGGTGCCTGCTCGCCTCGTGGAAGAGGAATACAGTCAATAGATCTCACACATTGAGACCTATATGTGCTTTGCAACACTTCTATGTCACCTAGTTTGACATCACCCCGTATCTTACGATGACGGTGAAATATATCCCAGTGGATGGAGTGAGACTCGAGCATTCGCGTAGCATGCGCCTTAAAAGTCTAAGAGATCTATTAAGGGGACCACCTACGCTCGGAAAACTGCTCAGTCCAATCACACTTGCTAATTCTGAAGTCGCGATATATTTCTATACCTATGTAGATTATGCAACAGTGCATTCATATGCGACTTCGTAAACTAACCATGTCTATTTTCAAAATAAAGGACATCTCCTATATGAGATTTCTAGTCGCATGGGTCAGTGTCATAACTTGCATCATCGTAACTGCTTTACGGCAAGTTGTCTTTCCACTCTTACCCTTTACTAGAAAACATATCTTCAGTTCTCATAGACACTGAAGAATAAACTTAACGTTTGTTCAATGATCCACACAAGGATCACCCTAGAACCTGTTCTTGAACCAAGAACTTGGGTCACACAAAGTCGAGCTTTCAGTCTGATAGCATCTATGTCTGATACATAGATAATGTCGAACATCATTTGCTATCACTGAAAATGCCAAGATAAACTTAACATTTTACCTAGTCATACAAGCAAGAACCTCTTTCTTTGCTTGTCCTATCCTGAAACACTTCAGAATCTTGACTTAGGAAATATTCCGACCTAATGTTATTAAGCTCCTTACGATCTATACAATTATAAATCGGATGCCTAATACTCGTAACTTCATTTCATAGAAAATATAATCACTTAAATAATCTTTTATACTCTATTAGAGGATCTGTGTCATTCAATATGTCGATACATACAAAATCACGAATGACACCTATCTCCCACTCAAATATGCCGTCCACATACAAGATCAGGGAAAAGTTACTTAGCTCCCACTCAAATATGCCTTCCGCATATAAGATCAAGGAAAGCTACTTTGCTCCCACTCACTTCTTTGCAAATGTAGGTTTCTTCAACTATTTTGGACAACTCAAAAATCCTTTGATCACATTATCAAAGTGAAGATTCCAGCTCCGATATGCTTGCTTCAGCCCATGAATGGACCACCGAAGTTTGCATACATGTTTAGCATCCTCAGGATTACCAACTCTTTCTTAATGACACTATTAAGAAACATGATCCATCTATCAATTTCTCATTCGAAATTATAGTGATTGCTAAACGACCCAGAATAGATTTAGGCTTCGCCACTTGAGACAAACTCTCATGTGGTCAACTTTTGAAACTGTCGGAACTGTTTCACGACAAACCGAATCTGCTCAATGTCTATTCTCTCATAAAATTCCATATACTATTAATATCCTAGATGCCATCAAGAAGATCTCCCAAGTCAATACCTGGTAATTGTATATGGATTTTATTTCGGATCATAAATGACTCATAGCCATTTCTCGGACTTAGGTCCACCATCTCTTCTTCGTAGTTCCTAGGTCTATCATATTCCATTAATATGACCTTCATAACAAGATTGTCGTAACACACAGTGTGGAACACAACCTCGTATGCCTACGCTCTTAGTATGAGCTCAGAACATCATGATCTTGAATCATCGGCTTTTTCAAGCTGTGGAGCCTGACACCGAAAACACTTTCGATTGCGCCACTCTGATGTCTGGAGAGGAAGTTCACCAACTTTGTCTTGCTCTACTTTCTTTCTCACTTATACCCTCGAACAAGAAACTATTTATTTCGCAAGGTATATCCCGGCAAAGATTTTGCCTATGTCGTGAGACATGTACCCAACTAACTCTTTAGTTAGGGTATACTACAAAGATTAATCCATTTTAGGTTCGATTACATCGAAACACTAAATTGCTGAAATGACAATCCAGGCCCAAAAGCCATGCCATCACTCATATGGTATTGTCTCCATGGATTCAAATGGTTTCCCTATTTGCTAACGTGAGTGTTTACGTTTCTACCATATGACTCTAATGATCACAATAATTCGGTAGGAGATTCATTTACCACACACTATCCGATAGGGTGCAATTACGACGTCCTAACACACCATGACACTATGGTGTTCCATGCGACGTAATTTGTGGAACTCTTCTCACAAGTCTTGCAATGATGTGCCAACATTATAACTCAAATCTTTATTTCCTTGATATGCATCACGGGAATTTGATTTTCTTGTTAAGTTTATTTCCTACTTCATTCTGGACTTGTTTGACTGAATCAAAATTTCCAGGCCAACATTCCCCGAGTGGATATCCATATATCTATTCGAATGTTCATGAAGTCTATGAAATAAAGACTTCCACTACACGTTAAAGTACTTCATTGATTCACATACACCGAAATGCACGATTCTCAACAAGCTATACTCATAACGTTCAGTGAAGTTCCCGAAATAAAGGTCTCCACTACCCGTCAATTACTTCATTGAACCACATACATCTCTATGTATGACTATCAATAAGTTATATGCCCGCTTTCCGAAAACGGTGTCACAGTTATTTTGCAAGTGTCAAAAGATCAAATCTTAGGACTTGTAGATCCATCCGGTATGGAGCTAATGCATATAACATTGACATGACTAAACGGTAGTGCCACACATTTGTGGTGTCTTTATTAAGTTTGTATCCTTTGTCATTAATATTATGAATGTGGGGGCTTCTACCATCTAAATTCAAATCGGCATATGATCATTACTTCATGAATATAGGACACCAATTTGTCACTATCATGTATGAACAAGTGTCTCGCTAGAGGAGACACACTTGTAACGATCATACTAACAAGCGATCATAAAGAATTTACCCAAATGGTAGATCTAGAGGGAGAGTGTCTATGGCCATCACAACAACTTGATTGCCATTATCAACACGCAATGTCGCCTCATCCTTTCAAGCTACTCAAGCAGTAAACCTGGTTTTTCACAAAACACGACTAGTTCAAAACTTAGTCACTACTGCGAGTACTTGCTTAGCTAAAACATTCATAACATGTATATCATATATACACCATCATCATTGATGACTTCCGGCGGTCTGTTTCATTTTCTTGATACTTCCACCGTAATAAAAAACCATGAAGGTGAACGATTCCCCTTGCATGACATAGTCTATGACAGAGGATTTGCACTTGGCAACGATGTCTGTCATCCAGTGATTGAGCTGAGCGAGCCGTCTCAATGTTCATTAAGTATGAACATACGTCATTAAGTATGACCGCCACGTGCTCCCTCAATGTGTGTATTCTCTTCCATCTTGGTTGAGAAGACAATCAGTCAACGTACTGATAAACTTCATCAACCCAACGTTCAGGGTACCCCGAGTTTAGCGACCATATCATATGTTCGCGATCTAAAAAACTCGTACCCACCGTTGGTTCTCTATGGCAGAGATCATAGCATACACTGGACTATGATGATATCATCCGCACAAAATCCGATAATCAAAATTATATTTTGTTAGCGGAATCTCCGGGTTTATCTCCTAGCGGGTATTGTAACACAAAGAGCTAATGGTTTAAACAAGGAGTATCCGCTAAAGAATAAAACTATGAAGTTTGGACCCAACCTTTTAAGTTTCTCAAAACGCAGGAATGCGCCTAATTTGATAAAGAAGCTATCACAATGGTTAATATCTACAAAGGTTTGCAAAACAGACTCTTTTCATTATATTCTGAGTTCTAGTATTTTAGAAAATAACTATCCGAACTCCCACTCAAACGAACATCCCTCCTGGTCGTTTAAGCGATTACACGACCCCCATCCATTGCACCACCCCTCATCATCAGAGCCGGCGGCACAACTTCAAGAGTAGACAAAAGTCCGCCACACCAATTTTGTGACTCGTGCTCGACCTTTCGGTCTCCCTGTTCCGAGGCCATATTTCTGAATATGCTAGGCTCGCCACCAAAAACCTCCATGCTGACGCTTGTGCAATATAGCTTACACCCACTGTATGCGAACGACGAGATGTCTGACACCCGATCATCACGGCCTGCCTCATAACGTAGAACTTTCTTGGTGGTGCGCGTTGGAGGGAGAACACTAGTGGTATTTTGAAGGGATCATCTTATATAGCTACCGCCGTGTAACTAATATATACTATATACAATCACACAATATAAGATGCACACAAAACATCAAATGTAATGCAATGTGATATAGTCCATTGCGCCATGGTCTTCTTGGCGCCCGCAATTTATAAACAATTTAATAAACCTACCTTGACCATATCACATAGCCCCTGCAAAATAAAGTTAGACGCTTCTACTTTATTTTTTGCATATTTTACGTGGCTTGGGGCTTTCGTAAATAGAACCGCTTCATACCTACGAACCTTATGACCACAACAACGATCCAATAATTGCATGTTTAAGCATCCCTTTCGGGCCCTCCATTGAAAAGGCAAAGCCAACTAAAGAGAGAGAAACAGGCACCCGCCAGCCACAGATACGGTACAAGCCGTATGTCAGTAGTGGAACCAGTCTCGCGTAAGCGTACGCGTAAAGTCGGTCCGGGCCGCTTCATCAACTCGATGCCGCTGGAATCACAAGTGCACGCTAGAGGGTAGCAAATAACAGGAACGGTGCCCCCGTGCAGAACACGGGTTCTAACAGCGTACAGTTATATCTACGATAGATCGGCTCTGATACCACTGAAGGGGATCGTGTGCAGAAAACAAAAAATTTCCTAGCAACGATATCCTTAAACTAGCCAAGATCTACACTATGCAGATATACAAGTACGGCGGAGATCGGAATACATACCCTCGTAGACCGAATAGCGGGGATTACGCTCCCGAACAAGCGTTGACGACGAAGACGACGTTGCCGACCTCTAGGTCGCGGAGAACTCAGCGCGACAGAGACGACGAAGATGACCCCGAGGTCGGGTGGAGGAAGTAGGCCTCCGAATACCGCTAGCGCAGCACCTCGCAGGGCGTCACATACATACGGTGGAGACGACGGCCTCCGAAGCTCCAGTCCAGGACGAGCAGCGGAAGACTTGGACCGGAACACCAGCAGCGCGGCAGCGGGCTATGGTGGAAGAGATCCCCCTCCTCTACTCAGCGCGGCTCCGACAAGGGAACCACGAGATCGAGAGAGAAATTGGGAATTAATTGGTGAATTAAAAGGCCAGGGGTGCCCCTTCTTATATAGGCTCCCGGGGGGAGCCAACCTTGCCAGGCAGGCAATGTGGGACTATCCCACAGCCTGGTTCGGCCAAGGCATGGTGCGCCGGCCCTAGGTGGGCCCCGTTTGGCCCACCTAGGCCGGCCAAGCCTCCCCCACTAAATTCCCTTGAGGGTTTTCCCCCCCATGGGCCTTCTTTCGACCAGAAGGCCCATTTAGGGAAATCCAGCCTAAATAAATTCGAAAATAAATATATAAAAACATATTTGCATATTAATTACACTCATTAATATCAAACATAATATATATAATTTTTCCTAGCTCTGAAAACTCTTTCGGCGCTGCCCGATCTCCATCGGACCCCTCCCGGGACGCTCCCGGTGATCTCTTTCCTTTCCGGTTGTCTTGTCGAAACCCCTTAAGTGTGTTACCCTAGCGGTTCGATATAATAACAGGTATGACCAAGACTCCTCTATGATCAATGACTAAATCGTAGGCCTGAACCCATGAATTAATCCCTGTGATATAACGAATGACTTTCATCTATCAAACCTGGACGTCTAGTCTTTAACCCTTTGTCATGGCGATACTTAGCGTGTCCGAGTTGAAGGAGATATGCCCTAGAGGCAAATAAATAAGTAGTATTTATTGCATTATCTCTTAAGTTTATAATAGGTTTATGTATTATGCTATAACTGTATTAATCGGAATTATTAATACACGTGTGATACATAGACAACCAGGTCCCTAGCAAGCCTCTATATAAGCTAGTCCATTGGGCAACAGTTGATCGAGATTCCCGATCAAGGACAATGACGTCGGTTGACAATGGGTTCATCTTGTTAGTTGAATAAGGTGATGGACATACGCAAAGTATTGCAATAAGATCGTATTACGATGTTTGTCATTTGCAATAGATAAGAATATGATAGCTTATTCCTTAGATCGTGAGACCGTACTTATTAATGCTTCGTAGGGGTGCTTTGAGAGCATCAAACGTTGTGTCTTATATAGCATGACAATAACGGTGTCCATCTTGGGTATTCCGAAAGAGCATCAAGACGTAAGGATCAAGAGCGGGATTTGTTCATTCTTGTAATGGAAAGATACTCTGGGCCCACTCGGTGATATTGCATCTATATAGCTACGTAGCTTATGACTAGGTCACGGAGATATAATATCGCAGACGCGTTAATAACCTTCGTCGGTAACGGATACAACAAAGACATCGGTGTGTCTACGATCATATCTCTGACAAGGTAGTATCGCAGAGACAAAGGGAATGAATGTCATATTTATGGTTCAACGACGATATTCGTGGAATGCACAGGGGTCGTCATATACTTCCAGGTATCCCTGACGGTCATTGATGAGCGGAGTGTCTCGACCATGTCTGGAGTGTTCTCGAACCGTAGCGTAACAAACTTAAGGTCTTAGCGACGCCAGGAGATAGGTTCTGGAATATTATAGGAATTTTTTGGAGAGAGAGAAATGATCCGGAAAGAGTTCCGGTGGTCCGTAAGGAGTTCCGGAGAGGTCTGGAATGGTTCCAGGAATGTCCGAAAGTTGTTCGGGTGGTCCGAAAGAGTTTTCGGAGTCACGGGATATTGAACTATATATAAATATATTAATTATGAATTAATGGGATTTTTATATTAATTTAATATTAATTAAATAAAGGAAAAGGGGGGCTCCCACCTACATGGGCCCTAAGAGGGCCCAAGAGGGGGAGCCGCACCACCAAGGGGGGTGGGCCCCATTGGCTGGTTCGGCCAGCCCATGTGGGGGCCGAACCCCCCTCCCTTGTCCTTTGTTTAGTCCCACATGGGGGAGCCAAGGGGTTTGCACACCCCCTTTCCCCTTTATATAGCAAGGCATATTAATTGGATTAATTCATAGGAAAATACAATTAATTTCCGATTTCTCTCTCGATCTCGTGGTTCCCAAGTTGGAGCCGCGCCGAGGGTCTCTCTCCACCCAAGCTATACCGCAGAGCGCCGTTGCTCTGTGGGATTCCAGATAAGATCTACTCCTGCGATTTCAGCTGGATCTGAATGACCGGGAGTTGTCGCTAAGCTCCCTATGTTTGTGAGTGCTCGGAGGCAACTCTTTTGAGGAGCTTGGGCGACGTCGTCTCGCCCCCTGCAGCCGCCGCGCCCCTCTCCCCTCTGCTGCCGGCGCACCAGCCCCGGTGCTGGCGCTCTGCCTTCTTCCGCCCGACGCCCGTCGACGCAGATCATCATCGACACCCCGGCGTCATCGACTTCGACATCGCGATAAGTTCTCCGCGACCTCGAGGTCGGCTACGTACGAATTCATCGTCAACGCTTGTGCGGGAGCGTAATCCCCGCTATCGGTCTACATGGAGGTAATGTAACCCGTTCCGCCACCGTTATCGCATATACTAGATAGATAGATCCTGGTTAGTTAGGGTTTCGTTCGCTAGAAAATTTATTGTTTTCTGCACCGTAACCCCTTCAGTGGTATCAGAGCCGATCTATGCGTAGTACTGCTGGTACGGTTAGAACTCATGTTGAATGAGGGCGTCTTTCTTATATTTGCTACCCTCTAGCGTGCACTTGCGATGCCTTCGGTATTGAGTTGATGAAGCGGCCCGGACCGACTTTACGCGTACGCTTACGCGAGACTGGTTCCACTACTGACATACGGCTTGCACCGTATCTGTGGCTGGCGGGTGTCTGTTTCTCTCTCTCTAGTCGGCAAAGCATTTTCAATGGAGGGCCCGAAAGGGATGCTTAAACATGCAATTATACGATCGACGTTGTGGTACAAAGTCCGTAGGTAGGGAAGCGATTCTCTTACGAATAAGCCTATATGCCACGTAAAACTTGCAAAAACTATATAAAGCTAGAGGCGTCTAACTTTGTTTTGCAGAGGCGTTATTTTATGTGACATGGTTACGGTAAGTTTTGATATTACTCGTACTGTCGAAGGCAATGGAGGGCTCTGTAGACTCGGAGCCATGCCGGGGCGCCGGAAGGGCCAGGCACATGGCGCCATGATGGTCCAGGCGCATCGACCATGTCACATCGCACTTCATTGCATCATTATTGTGTGTTGTTGTGTGTGCATCCTATTGATTGCTTATATGCTAAATATACAACGGTAGCATCATAAATAGGATGATCCCTAACAAATACCAAAATTGTGTTCTCCCTCGTTGCGCACCACCAAGAAAGTTCTACGTTATGAGGCAGGCCGTGATGATCGGGTGTCACACATCTCGTCGTTCGCATACAGTGGGTGTAAGCCATGTTGCACGCGTAGGGTCTTCGAGGTTTGATTGGCGAGCCTAGCATACTCAGAGGTATGGCCTCGGAACACGGGAAGATCGAAAGATCGAGCACGAGTCAGAGAGTTGTTGTGATCGACATGTTATGTCCACCTTTGAAGCTGTGCTGCCGGCCGTGATGATCGGGGGTAGTGTGGTGGATGAGGGTCGTGTAATCGCCATTATTATTTTTAGGGATAATAATCTTGGTGTGGTGTGTTTTTGATAATGAGATTATAGAACTAAAACTCATCTATATGTTGTAAACTTTACCTTACCTCTTTTGCGATCACATCTGGAGACTACGGAACTACGCTTCAGTTACTTCTTCAAGAGCTCGGATTCTACCTTGGAAGCCGACTGGTCCAACTTCATCAGATGGTACAAGGGTTTTTAAAACATTCTCCAAACACAACAAACATCCTATATGTCCTAAAACATTAGTTAGAAGTTAGACCAGATGATTCTGACAGCAAGGAGGAAGATGATGAGTTCCGTAAGCATCATGACATGTTCATGGAAGTGACGATCGTCATGAGCATATGCCTAGCACCTGAGTTGAAAGTTGTTTCAACACATGGAGCCATATGTCGTGATTGATGCGATCAGAGGTCACTTCAAAGATGAAGAGGTCACTTCAAAGATGAATTGAGTCTTGAGCAGTTCAGACATCTTAGAAAGTTCTGGACCATTCACATGGGGAGCATACCTTTCTGGAGACTCAGTTGAAGAAGTTGTGTGACATCTATTTCAGGCTTACGAATATCTACGATTTCTAGATAGCGAACTCCAGTGCAATAGAGATTGTGCTTTACCTCCTAGCTGTGAATAGCATGTGCGTAAATATGCTATAGAGACACGGTGAGCTTCTTCACATTTGTGAACAAGTTCAAATCTCTAAAAGTTGATTCCATCGAAGAAGAGTTCTTCGACGCTATGGGTATATTTGATATACGAAGATATAAATGTATTCTTCCCATACTTGGTGAAAAGTATTTAATACTTGTTCTGTTTATGAAACAGTACCCCATTATCACAAGTATGCGGCGAAGGGTGACGTGACAGTGCACAAGTGATGGTAAGTTCATGGCCAGTAGTGCTCACGCCCTCGAGATATCATATTAGTTATCATCAATAGTTTTTTATAAGACATTTTGTAATAGTGAGAGTGTGATCTAGTTTGATGTCTTGAATGTTGCAAGACATAATTATTCATATAGAACAAATCAGTTGTTTTATGTTGTGAAACAAAGCAGTTGTTTCATGTTATGAGTAATTTGCATCACATCTCAATTACATTATGCATATGATATACATTTATAATAGCGGGAATGATAAAATTATGTGTCCAAAGAACAAACACCATCGAATTTAGTCATAAAGGCAATGAAAGAAGTAATGGGTATTTTTGGTCCATTTAAGTATTTCGAGTGCCAAAATTGATTAAGTTTGAAATGCAGTATTGAAGTTGCAATACTAGAGGAAATTGATTGAGAGTCATTTTTAATGATTAATCAATGGTGTTATTGCATGATCCGAATTCTTCCATGATTTTGGTAAATAGGAGTATTTGCCCGATAAATTATGGAGTCTGAAATTAATTTGATAATAGATCAAATGGGGTTTTTCAGAAGAAATATTAGTGAATATTGTATTCACAAAAATCGATCAAAGGACAATATTTTTGAATTATGGTTTCAACACAAAAGACTTGTGGAAATTCGTTTCACAATATTATAATGTCATATATGGTGATATGTGGGGAATTATAATCATGCTCTATTTTAAATAAAGTGTGGTCTGTCTGAATCTGTCTTAGAATCTCCTAATATGTTCAAAACATTATAGTCGATGTCCACTTTAGAAAATAGATATTTTCTCAACGAGAATTCGTGAGATCGACAGTAGTGTCGACATGTATATGATTACACGATAATTCGGTCTATACATGAATAGTTCTTTGTAGAATACTCGCATTGAATGGGAGTGTATTCCAAAACCAATTAGAAACAAAGTTCAGTTTGTTGTCTATGTAATTCCGATAAAAAGATGATTTTTCGAATTATGCTTTATGGATTGGAATTAGAAGTTTGGAATAAAGTGTCAGACCTATGTTGGAAGGTGTTCAAAAGAGTATATGTCTGCTAATGAAAGTTTAGTGATTAAGAGTGAGGGAGACTAGAAAATTGTTTTCTGCTTGCAATCCTCTTCATAAAGATCATAATATTTTCATGAAAGAAACTTCTAAATAAAGTGCTGTTATATTTAATATTGCTGTCAGGTCACAGCACTATATTAAGTATTTCAGATCTTGTTGACAGATCAAGGTGCACTTTATGAATACAAAGAAAGTTGAGAAAATATCGGAATACGAACAAAGGCTTTTTGAGCCTGGAAATCCAAAGTTGCATTTGAAAGGATTAAGAGAGTAATTGTTGCTGCAATTCTTATTAGAGGAATAAGATTGTTTAATCGTCATATAAAGTGTTATATGAAAATGTGACTATAAGAAAGACGCGGGAGCATGTCTTGTCAAGAAATGTGTCTTGCACAAGATCAAATTTGTTGACTACATTTATGTAGACATGCTTGAAGTCTGAGGGATTTGTATTAATGTAATACTGGAGTTTGTATTGAATTCGAATTGATAATAGATCAATGATTTTGGTTAGACCAAAATGTCGATTTAAGTGGGAGTCAAAGTTAGTTTACTCAGGTGGAATATGTAAAGAGCATATTTTTGAGTGGGAGCTCAGGAACTCAAATATGTGGATGACACGTTTTTGAGTGGGAGCTCGTGTTATCAAATATGTGGAGACATAATTTGAGTGGGAGTCGAATTCATCTTGTGTAGTTAACACATTGTGAAACTGTACCAATAGAATAGGATGAAGTTGTGAAACTATTTGAAAGTTAGTATCTATTTTGAAATAGAACGGGAATTTTAAATAGTTAGTCGAGTTGTTTTGGATTATATCTAAGGAGTCAGAATAGAATAAAAAGGATGGTCCTTTGAAATCCAATTGATCATTAAGAGTAATGATGCATGAAAGTAATGGTTGTATGACATGTGGGTCTATTATGTAATATTAGACATCATACATAAACCATATTATCTGCTCGATGAAATATAACCGATGTTCTTGGAAGAAGAGCAGTTGTAAAAGTAAATTTGGAATTTACTGGAAGTAGAAGTGCGTTAGTTAAAGGATTGACATTCGAATGTCAAGTTTTCTACATTGGTGTGAAAGTTTGTAGATATCGCGAGTCTGTAATTGTTACAAGGGGCTCTGTATGGCTGAGTGCGTTTTTCAGGGCAGTTATCTGGTTAGTATAATCAGAGTAAGCGCTGGGAAACAGGAGTCTCACTTAGTTACGGTATTTGCATATATGTTGTTAGACAACATGGTGATATCAAGCAAGTTGATGTCAGTGAATCGCAAGCGCATGTACAATCATGGATTGTGCAGTAACACTCTTCCACAAGCAAGCATTATCAAATGATTCTTATTTGATAAGAGATTCTGATAAAGTAAAATGCAGCTGGTTTATTTGTACTCTAGTGCAAGTGGGAGACTGAAGGAGATATGCCCTAGAGGCAAATAAATAAGTAGTATTTATTACATTATCTCATAAGTTTATAATAGGTTTATGTATTATGCTATAACTGTATTAATCGGAATTATTAATACACGTGTGATACATAGACAACCAGGTCCCTAGCAAGCCTCTATATGAGCTAGTCCATTGGGCAACAGTTGATCGAGATTCCCGATCAAGGACAATGACGTCGGTTGACAATGGGGTCATCTTGTTAGTTGAATAAGGTGATGGACATACGCAAAGATTGCAATAAGATCGTATTACGATGTTTGTCATTTGCAATAGATAAGAATATGATAGCTTATTCCTTAGACCGTGAGACCGTACTTATTAATGCTTCGTAGGGGTGCTTTGAGAGCATCAAACGTTGTGTCTTATATAGCATGACAATAACGGTGTCCATCTTGGGTATTCCGAAAGAGCATCAAGACGTAAGGATCAAGAGCGGGATTTGTTCATTCTTGTAATGGAAAGATACTCTGGGCCCACTCGGTGATATTGCATCTATATAGCTACGCAGCTTATGACTAGGTCACGGAGATGTAATATCGCAGACGCGTTAATAACCTTCGTCGGTAACGGATACAACAAAGACATCGGTGTGTCTACGATCATATCTCGGACAAGGTAGTATCGCAGAGACAAAGGGAATGAATGTCATATTTATGGTTCAACGACGATATTCGTGGAATGCACAGGGGTCGTCATATACTTCCAGGTATCCCTGACGGTCATTGGTGAGCGGAGTGTCTCGACCATGTCTGGAGTGTTCTCGAACCGTAGCGTAACAAACTTAAGGTCTTAGCGACGCCAGGAGATAGGTTCTGGAATATTATAGGAATTTGTTGGAGAGAGAGAAATGATCCGGAAAGAGTTCCGGTGGTCCGGAAGGAGTTCCGGAGAGGTCTGGAATGGTTTCAGGAATGTCCGAAAGTTGTTCGGGTGGTCCGAAAGAGTTTTCGGAGTCACGAGATATTGAATTATATATAAATATATTAATTATGAATTAATGGGATTTTATATTAATTTAATATTAATTAAATAAAGGAAAAAGGGGGCTCCCACCTACATGGGCCCTAAGAGGGCCCAAGAGGGGGAGCCGCACCACCAAGTGGGGTGGGCCCCATTGGCTGGTTCGGCCAGCCCATGTGGGGGCCGAACCCCCCTCCCTTGTCCTTTGTTTAGTCCCACATGGGGGAGCCAAGGGGTTTGCACACCCCCTTCCCCCTTTATATAGCAAGGCATATTAATTGGATTAATTCATAGGAAAATATAATTAATTCCCGATTTCTCTCTCGATCTCGTGGTTCCCAAGTTGGAGCCGCGCCGAGCTGAGAAAGGGGGGTCTCTCTCCACCCAAACTATACCGCAGAGCGCCGTTGCTCTGCGGGATTCAAGATAAGATCTACTCCTGCGATTTCAGCTGGATCTGAATGACCGGGAGTTGTCGCTAAGCTCCGTATGTTTGTGAGTGCTCGGAGGCAACTCTTTTGAGGAGCTTGGGCGACGTCGTCTCGCCCCCTGCAGCCGCCGCGCCCCTCTCCCCTCTGCTGCCGGCGCACCAGCCCCGGTGCTAGCGCTCTGCCTTCTTCCGCCCGACGCCCGTCGACGCAGATCATCATCGACACCCCGGCGTCATCGACTTCGACATCGCGGCAAGTTCTCCGCGACCTCGAGGTCGGCTACGTACGACTTCATCGTCAACGCTTGTGCGGGAGCGTAATCCCCGCTATCGGTCTACATGGAGGTAATGTAACCCGTTCCGCCACCGTTATCGCATGTACTAGATAGATAGATCCTGGCTAGTTAGGGTTTCGTTCGCTAGAAAAATTATTGTTTTCTGCACCGTAACCCCTTCACGAGTATCATTCTCAGATATCTCCATACCTAGCATGATCTCGTTACCGACATCGCTATCTTCTACTCGTCTATGATATTATGTCAGCTGGTGACCTAGTCACATGTTTGCAAACCCATTTGACATAATCTCACCGAGTGGGCCCTAGAGTATCTATCCGGCTATGCGGACTGACAAATCCTGTTGTTGACCCCTCGTCTCAACTACCCCCTTCCGATACCCAAAAGTATCACCTATCATTGTCACACTATATAAGATATGACGTTTGGTGCGATCAAAGTATCTTCCAGGGATAACAATAAGAGTTGATCACACGGTCTTAAGGCGTAATGACTATGTCCTACAAATACTGGGTATGTCCATCACATCGTTACACCTAACGATATGACTTCCATTGCCGACCGGCGCCGTGCCCTATGATCGGAAAACCTCGATCATCAATCGCGCAACGAAACTTGTCTTAGTATAGGCTATTAGGGACCTGGTTGTTTATCTACCACACCTGTATTAATGTTTTCACTTAATACAGTTATAGCATGGTATAAAACATATAATGAACAATTGGGATATTGCCAATAAACAATGTTTATTAAGTGCCTCTAGGTCATATTCCCTTCAGTGTAGGCAACCCAATAACCAATTTCAGAAATCTCAAAACCCGATTTAGTGGCAGCACATGTGAGTTTAGTGGGAGTAAGTTTAGTCTCATACTGCTAGTGGAAGAGGAGTATCACACTTATATAGTGGAGTGTTATGCTACATGATAAGATGTGAGAACAAGGGACTCACGTGCTCCTTCGCCACCGCCGCACGCACGCACTGCACCGCCCGTCTATCTCGACACGGGTTGCGGATTTTCTTAAGGGTTGCGCTATATAATCCTCGACATTGCGTGCGCTGAGAAGATCCGAATCAATCTAAGTTTTGCCAAACTCGTGTATTGCACCGCCACCGCCGTTTACTCCATCCCGTGGACCGGTGGACGGGACAACAGGTTTCCAGAACCGCTCGTCCTTGTGATTCTATACGGGAGAGGGCGAATAAGGTTTTTCGGATGCGCTCCGCGCGACTGCTCTCAAGCTCTTCATCACCGCTCTCCTTATTGTACGTCCGCTGGATTCACGGACGGCTCATCATCAGTGTCGCCGTCGTCTTCAGGAAGCTGCTACCGTCGCTGCTGCAACAACTACTATCACTAGTACAACTACTTTATCTATATTCGTTAGGTACATTCATTATGTGTCAATATGCCGTTTTAGTATGTCTGTGTTCGTAGATGTCTTCTTGTTGTTCATGTTAATTAATACATCTAGTATTTACCAGATTAACATGTTAGTAGCTACTGTAGTAAGGGTAGCCGCAATACGCCCCAAGACCACCCCATAAGAGAAAAAATACACCTTAAGCTTTGCAACATACATTGTGGAGGTTTACCTTAAGGATATCTTACTAAAAGTGCATCATAGGCTTATGGTTGTCCACAAGCAATTAAAAAATGGTTTATACTTTGTCTCTCTTATAGGACAAGACATGTGGGTCACAGCTTATGGCTAAAGTTCACCTTATACATTATGGAAAATTCATATGACAACTATAGTCCAGTGGGCCCAGCTTATTGCAAAACCTCTCCATATACATTACGGATGTCAATGTTTTATATACCAGAATTAATTATGAAATTTGTGCCTAATAACCCAACAACTTCTTCTCTTTGTGAGTCCATGCTAAGGCCTAGTCCATGCGATGCTTCCACTGCTAGAAAACAAAACGGAAAGCTGAAGTCAGTGCTTAGTCATCTCATCTCCATGATTCGGTTATCCCAATCTTGGAAACATATTGTATTACTTCTTCCAGCTTTAAGGAAACCCTAATAAGTACTTCAATGCAGGAATCAAGCACAAACAAAAAAAGAGCTCGTGGACTAGAAAATGCACCAAACTCAAGGGTAATGAGAGATGGAACAGGCAAACACCTCCATATGCGATCAAGGGTAATCCACAAAAATACTGAAATCAATGGATGGGGTAGGTTAAGCAAAATCAAGTAGTAGAGAGAATCCAAACCAGGGACGGAGCCAGGGGTGCGAGCTGGCGCCATGCCCCCCCCCCCCCCCCCCCCCCGGAATTGTTTGTCAAAACACCCCTACATAATATATGTTTTGACCCCTAAATTTGTGAGAAATTAGCAATATGCCCTCCTCTTACTAGTTTAGTCTTCATTTGGCCCCCTCTATTTGCCAATCCTGGCTCCGTCTCTGATCCTAACTACACAGTAGTGCGGGAAAGATGTATAACAACAGATGTGGATGTGTACAGTACCCTGCGAGTTGCGACAATCGGTGAGGACGTCCAGATCTTCAGAGGAACTCCTAAATATGGCAGAGAGATTCTGCTCTCGCACGTTCAAAAAACGTTAAGCGAATCCAAATTCCCTGTAGAAGAAGCCACTATAGCCGCACATTGTACTACGCATTGTCCAGCAGGAGAAAATTAACCTCATACCACATCCTATCAACGATTTCTGGATAAAAGGTTTGGATGTGGCTTGCCTTGCAGTATTAGGCCAAACGATGTCTCTGTGATGCGCACATAGGAGAGTTGTCGTTATTATCGGACTACCGCCACCGCTCTGTTTTAGGTTGCAAAGATCATCACCTGCTTGGACTTGAGGAAATATGTCCGCTCATACTGATGGAAGCGATGCGAACTAATACGTTTGAGATGAGACATTAAAAACCGGAAAAATATATGGGCCAAGCTCCCTGTATGCCTAGAACATTTTCCTATGCTCAGGAAGATAGTGGGGAAGGGACATAGATCCAGTGACGCTGCACCTTTACCCCTCTTAGATCCATCCGATCTCCATCCAACGGCTCATAATTGAGTTCCAAATTCAAATGTTTCAGAAAAATTCGAAAAAAATCCAGCATGTAGTTTATGTCTCGTTGTATTTTCAGATTTATTTTGGCTTCATTTCAATCACCAATTTATGACATAAACATGAATGCTATGGCACTAAATGCCGCCGATGAATAACATAGCACATAAACAATAAAATATAAACAAAACCACATGGACACAAACGAAAAACAGAGCACACCACCAGACACACCATAGATTAGCGTACAACAATAACACTCAAACCTTAAATAAATGACTGGTCGTCATGGCAACGAGTTACATTAAAAAGCACTACAATCTTCTGGGAAACAAGCATAGCAGTCCAAAAATTAACTGAACTAAAAGAATCTGCTAGTATGACCTACAACTTGACCGCTTCTCAACATATGTGCGGAATCAACACCAACACACTAGCATCTACAACCAAATATGCAACAAACCCTATTTACTAGTTCAAAATCTACTGAATCAAGCAACGTCGACAACGAACTATGTTGGAATGAACTCATCGAACGCAACGAAAAATCACCGCTCTCGGGCTATAGACATAATTTCAAAGCTTCACCTAAAAAGCACGAGTATGCGGAGGTGTGCGCGAGGATCTGGAGACCGCAGATCGACGAAAGGGACGGCGAGCGCGAGGAGGCCAACGAGTGGAGAAGCCGAGCACCGCTGCAAAGAGGGAGCCGTTAACGGGTGAGCGTTGCGGGAGGGGGAGAAAATGGCTGACTACTTATAACACCCAGGTTTGTAAACCATTTGGCGGTGCTACCACACAAGTAAACCTATAACAATTACAACGACAACTATAAAATCGACCACAATTCCTTTGTTTTTAGGACATCCACAACAGACAATTGGCATGTTATACAAATTGGACGAACAACATGGAGTTAGACACAGAAACAAGGACACACCTTATGGTTCTGAATCAAGCGAGAATATATAACATATACATATCTGAGCAACCAAAGGCTCAGACTAGCAATTCCAAAAGACATTGACCATCTGTACTGAGCAAACAAGTAATAAGCTACGACAGCTAAATAGTTGTAGGATTATCTAGGAGGCATTATACATAAACATGTGATCGAGTGATGTGTGACAGGTGTGCTACGCCCATCTCCCATGTAAATGTCTTACTTCTTACTTGAAAACCAAATGAAAAGCAAGAATGAGTATGGAATACTCAACAAATACAATTAGAGCCACACAAACAATCAAACATGGGAACATGGAACGATATTACCATCAGTAAAAGTAACAGAGTATTTGAAAGTATGGAACTAGATATCTGATTACGTACTCCTCCGGACATGCATCGAACGGACTATCTGAATTTGTGAATGAAAATATGGACCAGTAAATCTGAATATGTCCTCCGGACTAGCCCACGAGCTGACAGTTCTTACCGAACTTTATCGGAGAAGCCACTCGGGACAGTCTCTCACCGGTCCGACATGAAGGGTAGCCATCGGACTAGCTCACAAGCAAACGGTTCTCACCGAACTTTATCGGAACTAGCCGCTTGTGAACAGTTTCTCACCGAGTTAGCTTTGAAAGTAAGAAGTGTGATATCGTTGAACAAGGATAGGAAAACATAACCGAATAAGACTAAAACTGGAAAATCATATACTCCCTCCGATTCATATTAATGGACTTAACTTTGTCTATATACGAATGCATCTAGTCTAAACACTTAAGTAGATGCATTCGTATCTAGACAAAGTTAAGTCCATTAATATGGATCGGAGGGAGTAAGAAAATCTCACTCAATAAGAATAAGCAATCACAGAATGAACAGATGGTTCGTCATGCACTTGCCTTAATCTCGACGTTCAACGGAACTATTATTATCAGCACCGGAAATCCGTACACCTGTTGATGAAATTAGTCTCAGAAATACTAGACACGACAAGGTACAATATACTTTAAAACGTGTCTAGCGTCTGATGCTCTATCCAACTAGTTATCATGAACACATGCAGCTCGTATTGGTACCTATAAACAGAGCAGGTCGGCTTCAAACATAAATAATCACTTGATGGAATTGCACTATTATCTAACTATAATGGCTGCTCCAAGGCTTAAGCACGTACCAAAAATCCTATATGAGACATACTACTTTCAAAAGGCCACGATGTGCAAGCTACCGAATTTAGTCAGGTTACAAATCTATCGATGTTGGGTTCAACTCGTTTGGTGTGTAGATCAGAGGCTATAAAACTTTGAAGAATTTTTTAAATTCACGACATAGAAATGGAAAATAATAAACGACGCCGTTAGAGCAAGTCCAGTAGTTCTTCTAAAATTTCTCCCTGCCCATAAAATAATTTCCCCTAAAACATGTTCAACTCCAGCGGTTCCCCTAAAGCATCTCCCCTATTTAATTTTTTTATCAATATTTTTAATATTTCAATATTGTATAACTAACATGTAAAATCCAACATCTACCTCTGTAACTGCTAACTTGTAGTGTCAAAAACTAGTCCGTCACCAAAATCTGAAAGAGAAACAAAAAACTCATGAATATCGGCATATTGCAGTATCAAAAAGCTCACTAATATCAGGATATGGGAGTCTTCCACCTCCGCTACTTGTAGGGGAGACGAGCGAGCAGAATCAGGGACGCCTATAAATCGGGAGAGCGTTGAGGGACTGCTGGACGGTTGTTTTTAAACTTTTTCCCTTAAAAACGTATAGGGGAGTGTTTGAGGTAACTGCTGAACTTGCTCTTACTGGGCCTACATATCTCTTATTTGTGTGGATCAGCCATCCCTTTCTTTCCATAAAAGCGTACAGGTAGAATGCGTAAGTTAAGCCAGCCCGTTAAGCAGGTGCCAGCGAAAGACACTAAGTGAGGGTTTGTTACCACACGATGTGTGATTGACGGTAGTGATTTTGCCACGCGGGCGCTTGCCGGCGGCGACCTCAAATCTCGGCGGTGTCCGCTAAGACGGCGGCAGAGAGTCTGCGAGCTCGCCGCTGGTCGTTGCAGACCTCCTCGGGATGCAATTCTTGCACCGCTGAGCTCAGGAATGCCCCACGGATCTATTGCCCCCCCCCCCCCCTCCCCTCTGGAGCTTGCCGTGAGGCCTCTGTACCAGAGTTCGACGGGGTGCTGCGGCGGCCCGAACTAGGTCACCGGTGAACTCGATCCCGCGAGGAACGAAATGCCAAATTGGCAGAGGGCTTAGCCGATTGGGATCAATGAAGGTCCGCCGGAAGAAGCGAGAGTGGAGTATTGGCTCCACGCCCAGATGCTCACGGCGGAGCTCCGGCTCGATGGGGGTGGATGAGCAAGGTAAAGGGATAGTAGAGAGCTCTGGGGCTCGAAAATGAAGAACTGGTTCACCTTTTATAGCCGTGCGCCGGGGTGTCGTGCACGGCGTCCATGGCGCTCATGGGCGAGCCTGAGGCCGACGGGCAGGATGTCAGCGAGGTTCAGGCGCAACAATGCATAAGACTGTAGGGAAAAGCTTGGTGGTCTGAACCTGGCGTGAGTCCTGGCGGCTCAGGAGCAACAATGCATCAAGACTGTCATCCAGATCACAAAATCCAAACAGATATTCTACTACTGTACTTTAATCCAATGACAAGGTAGGAGCTCGTCAATCAACGATCCCAAAGTTATACATATACATGGCAAGAATCAGTATTGAACAAGAAGTTCAGCTGAGAGACATAAGATCCTATTCTAGCCTTCCTGATCAAAGTTGATGCGACCAGGAAACTGGTTTTCAAGTTTCAGATGCTTGAGCATCCCGACTGAATCCAAAGCTTTGGCGAGGGAACACAAGGCCAATGGAGCCTTATCATATACCGCCCTTGCGATGTCATCACGTGTGAATGATGGACCATTCACATCACCAGCATCCTCCCTCCCGTGGGAGGGGACATTTCGCAGACACTTCAACGGCAAAAAATTTGGGACACCTCCGGCTGTAGCATAATGACCCCTGCAGAACACATTCAACAGTGGTAGTTATGCATTGGCTATTATTCATGGTTCCCATTGGTGGTTTCTACAGTCTTATCAAGGCAGGAGAACAAACCTGATAAGGTATCTGTTTAGGATGCTATTTCTTTCCATCTGAGTGTACCAGTCAGCCGGGACTTCGAGACCATCGATTATATAATGAAATAGCTGTGGGTCTTCATACCTAATGACGTCCATTATTTCATCATGCAGAACAATTGTGTAAAATCCCCTGTTGTAATCAGGCACGTTGCATGGGTGAAACCTCATCAAGTATGTCGAGTTTCCCTTCTTGTATGCTCTGATCAAGGACAGCAGATGCTTCAATTCAGGATTGACATTAATGTTCCTTGCATACTCTGGACTTGCTGCAGTCACAAGGTCGTGGATCATATTTCCCAGTGCAAACACGGATTGTTCTATCATCGTATCTGATGTGCCTGTTTTCAGTACGTTCCCGTTTTTGATCTTCACAATTGTGTCCCAGTTGACGAAGATGTTTTCTACTCTCAATGAGGTGAAACATAGACCACCATCTAACTCTCTGAATACCATGGAAATCAATTTTGCAAGCACCTCTTTAGCGCGGGGGATTAGTGATCCCTTCACATGTAGCTTAGATTCTCCTGGGGCTGGGACTGTGCATGTAATCTCTCCCAATGCCTTCATGTAATTGGCAATAGGTGTGGCTCTCTCCCCTTGAAGTAGAACGCACCACGGCCCCTTCCACGTTGCAGGATCCTCCAGCTCCTTTCCTTTGCCTTTGGAAGATGACATGTTGAAGAGTGATTGGTACCTGTAGTACATACAACAGATGAACACGGTGACCCACTGGCCTCTGAAAAACGTCAAATCAAACATAATAGAAGAAGACGGGAAGGATTGCATACCTGTGCGGTCGCTGCATCAGCAAGAAAACGAGTTTAGTAACGGGCGGTGACTGGAAGAGGAAGAAGTCGGCGGCCGGCGCACACTGTGGGGGGTCGAGGGCGGCGCGGGGAGTGGACGTCCGCTGGAGCGTGTCGAGGACGAAGGATTGGACGCCGCCGCTGCATCCGACCGAGCGACTCGACGCCGCGGCATCTTCTCGCGTGTCGAGGGCGAAGGATCCTCCCTGGACGCCGCAGCATCCGCCCGCGCGTCCATGGAGGCCGCGGCATCCTCTCGTGCCCCTCCGCGCCGCGTGTCGAGGACGAAGTATCCTCCCGGGACGCCGCAGCATCCGCCCGCGCGTCCATGGATGACGCTGCATCCTCTCGTGCCCCTCCGCGCCGCGTGTCGAGGACGAAGTATCCTCCCGGGACGCCGCAGCATCCGCCCGCGCGTCCATGGAGGACGCGCTCGACGCGCGGGCGCGCCGCCGCACTGAATCCCTGTCGCCCGCGAAGAAAGCGCGCGCGCGGGTCGAAGACGCTTGGATCCTCTCGTCGAGGAGGCGGCTCCAGCATACTCGACCAGTGGGTGCGCCGCCGCCTTGAATCCGTGTCGCGGTCGACTCCACGAAGGGGCTTCAGGATCGAGGACGACCGCGTGTCGAAGACGAAGACGCTTGGATCCTCTCGTCGACGAGGAGGCTCCAGCATCGCGCTCGAGCAGTTGGTGCGCCCCCGCCTTGAATCCGTGGCGTGCGCGACCCGACGAAGGGGCTCCTGGATGGGGATCGAGGGAGCACGCGGATCTTCTTGTCGACGAGGCGGCTCCAGCGTCGTGCTTGATTATTTTGTGCGCCGCCGATTTGGCCTCGGCCGGGAGGAAGGAGTGCGCAGCCGGCCGCCAGAAGAGACGATGGAACCCGCCGGAGCCGCCGACTCGGCCCCGGCGGGGAGGAGGAAGAGTTAGTTCTACCTTTGGGCTTCTTCTTCTTCTTTCTTCTTCTTCTTCTTCTTCTTCTTCTTCTTCTTCTTCTTCTTCTTGCCTTCGGCGGCCGCGCTCTCTGTGCTCTTGGTTCTTGGTTCTTGGTTCTTGGTTTCTTGGGTTTCGTGAGCGGCGGCCGGCGGCGGCCGGGTGGGGTTTAAAAGAGAGTAGCGTGCTTGGACGCGGAACCAAGCGCACCAGTCACATGTGTGTACCTAGCAATTTGACCAAGCTTAATTAGCTCCTAAATTTTACACAATAAGAGCTACTCCATACGATTCATTCGTTTTTGTGGAACCAATGGTTTTACACTCATCATCTTTAAAAACTTTCCATCTTCATTGCTATATATATGTGAACATAGTTTAAACGACGGATTAAAATATACACCTAGGAGGGTAGTACGAGCATTTCATTTCACTACCTAAAAACCGAATTTCAAAATATTCCAAACAAAAATTTCGGTATAAAACCGATTTATGTTCATACACAAAGTTCCGCGGATGTGTAAAAAGAAAAATGCCGGTGCTACAAAATAATTTTGTACCATTTTTTTTTATCCTTTTGCATTCCCAACAAAAATATCTCTTTTCTGTAAAGAAGGACATAGAATGTCTAGTGTACCTCCCAAACTGAAAGTATTGTTTGATTTTTTTTGACATTTTTAAATATATCAAAGTTTATTTTTTATAACGGGTGCATCTAGACCCATGAGTTGCGTCGTCCGATGAAGCACCAATTTGAGAAAATTGCATCTAACACCACACTTTGTGGCATTTGTTGTACAAAACACAGAAACAAAAACTCTTTTGCAGCAAACCACACATTTTTGTCTAATTAGTTGCACTCAGCCCAAAATCGTCATTATACTTGATTTTCGATCAATTAGTTGCAGCTAACACGAGGTTTTGTGCCACTTGTTCATATAACATCATTTTTTTTTGCTTTTGTGCATAATGGCACACATTTTTTAAATAAGTTGCACATAAACCAAATAAAACGATTAATCTCATTATATAGACGCTAATCCCATGCGTTGTGGTAGATATTATATCAAGCACAGTTTTTTAAAGAAGTTAATAATTTTTTATCTAATTAATTACACCTAACTCTGAAACTCTCTCAGCGGCACGCCTTCACGCACCAAAAAATATGGTGCCTTGTAAAGAAAATTTAGAATTTATTTCAATGTTTGGTGCAACAATTGACACAAAGGCTGTTGCTACTTGCAAAAATTAACCCAAAACAAGGCTGTTGCTACTTGCAACAATTGGTATATTTGGGCTAGATGCAACTAATTAGACAAAAACATGGTTTGCTGCAGAAGAGGTTTTGTTTATGTGTTGTGCGTAACAAATGCCACAAAGTGTGGTGTTTGCTGCAATTTCTCCACCAATTTAGACAAAATCCAGCAAACTTACCTAAATAAGAACCGCTATAGCTAAAAAAAATAGGAGTACAAGTTATGTTTAAACCCTCTCCACGCCATCTCAAATCTCTAAACCTTCATCATTATACTCCTATGCGAATTCATTATGATGTTTAAACCAACCGTGATTCAGGAGACGACGCATTCGGGTTCTTCTTCCTCCTGTCGCCGCTTCGACTGCTCCTGCCTGATCTCCATCAGCTTCGCCTTGGCGTCCCGGAACGGAGCGTCCGATCTCATGGTCAGCTGTTCCTGAAATACCATCATGTACAAATCCCGAAAATGTCAAGACACGAATATGTCTTCCAGGAAAACCTCATTGCGGCAAGATTGAAACCAATAGTATCCATTGCGGCAAGGACATGATCAGACAGCCGCAAAAGCTATCTACTTGTTGAAAAAATGGTTGCAATGTCATTTACCTTTACTCTACCGTAGAGAATATCCTTCAGTTCGGTCAGTATGGGTCTTGCAGCAGGTGTCGTCGTTAATTGATTATGATGTGTTTGGAGCAGCACAAGGTAAACCCTGCAGATAAGCTCAACCTGCAAGGTTCTGGAAGATATATTAGGATTTGTGCATGTCAAGTTCTGCAGCAGGTTACACAAGCCTTCTGGCATCAACAGACACCATGTTTAACTGGCCTAAAACTCAGCAAACGCGTATAGCACAAAATCAAACTAGGTTATGTGCGTCCTTGATCCTATCATAGAAACCACAAATTCCAAACGACAGCATAATACGAAAACTACAATCAACAGATATTTAGTGCGGAAATGTGACGATCAAATTAGGAATGCAAACGGTAGAGTTCCAACTTAATATAGCACTAGGATTAAATAAAAAAGTAACAATATCAGTGTACCTTCAAGGGAATCAGCGACCACTCTTTCAAGTAAACCAGAAGTGCTTGTTCCAAGTCATTTGGGCGGACACTTGACACAGCATTCAGAACATATTCTGATGGTGAATTCCCTTGCATTGCATTATAGGGTTAGCGGTAGATTTAGTTCCCTCCCCATTGTTTTGCAATTCCTGACAATCGGAAAAATATTCCAGGTGTTAATGTTCCATTTGATGGCTTAATATTTATTTATTTTTTGAGGCTTGGCTTAATATTTTTTTAATGCACTTGAGTACTACCTTCTGCCCATTAAGACGTTTCTCTTCTTCCTCAGCGGTGTCAAGTGCGTCAATAAATCAGCAGCAGTTACTGTCTCTTTTGTTTTGTTACTAGGAACTCCCACAGAACCCTCCTCAGGAGCATCATCTTTCTGCCCATATCTATCTTCAACCGCATTGTCTAAATCAGCCTCAAAAGTTTCTTCCAATCTTTTCTCCCTCTCTTCCTGCAATTGCTTGGATGGCAGTGGAGGGGAATACAAGAATTATAAGACAAATCTCTCGCACGTGAAAGGCAAATATTCAACACCGAAACTGCATTAAAGCCGACTGGATTACACATTACCTCAATGAAAAGTTGTTCTTCAGTACGATCCCAACGCCGGATAGAGCGATCATGAGAGCCTGTTACAATAAAATCACCACGACTGCTGACTGCAAGGCACCAAACTTCAGCATGGTGTCCTTCAAGTATTAACAACAACTCAAGTGTTAACGGTACCATTCCCTTCAGCCGCCACGGCTTTCGCTGAAAGTCATGCTGGTTGCGATCAAAAGTTTGTAATGGTGTAGAGGTGTTTCGGTGCCGATAAAGAATTGTGGTGCATGTTCTTTGTGCGGGCCTTGTTGACAAAAGCGCAAGGTTTGACCTTTATTGATTGTGTTTGGCAATGGGCTTACAGAAGACATTATTTTGTGAAGTCGATTTTATCCAGGGTGAAAACTCAAGATCTTCAATCGGATTGTGTCAACGCTGATGCATTGTTTTTTACCTGAAGGCGTCATTTTTTTGGAGAATCCTATTTACGGTCCAGGTGTTGTCTTCGGTGGTGGGTAGAGTGTTGTTGTTGCGAGTGTTCCATCACCGCGACGGGGCCATTGTTTTATATTTCTCTTTTTTTTTGTGCATCCTTGATGTTATTGGATATCTTGGTTGTCCAGACGCATGGTATAAATGGTATCTTCGTGATATTAATATATTTGTTTTGTAAAAAAATGCATATAATGTAAAATTGTTTTGATAGTGTTTGTACTTTCCGGCGGAACAGGAGTACATAGAGCAGAATAATATGCTTTTCATTCAGACATCGGCACAGATTTTTTTAAATCCTTCTAACCGCACTCTATTCTGATGAGCATCATGGAGAGTACCAATGAAGCTCCGAGAATACGGTGCAGATTGGAGCTATGCTGAGATTTCCCATACAGTTCACTTGGCCAACGACAGGATACAAAATCCACAGCTCCAGTGAAATGCAAGGTTTTCATATGGCTCTACATAGGTTATGATTCAACATTTTCTTCATGTGGTTCTACATCAATTATGGATCGACGTTTAAGACATGGCTTGTGCGTCAATTCCCATTTGCAGGTGCAGGCTTCAACACTCGGCGGATGAAAGCCACGGTCCCAGAGGTGTAGGTGTTGGTGTTCACAACGATGATGTGTAAAAGTTTTAAGTATCCCTTTTATTCTTAAGAGGGATGTAATTCTTGAAAATAGATACACCATAAGTCGTCTGATATACGATTCATTCATTCTTGAGGAACCATCTGCTTTTACTACACCCATCATCTGTCAAAAACCCGCTGTGCTCTCAACATCACAGCAGGAAACCAACACGTCCATGAATCAACAGTGTGTGTATGCTACCTACTACAACAGCTGAGCCGACAAAGTGAAAAAAGAACAGACAAAATCTTCTCTCCGCCAGCCCAAGATCAGCTCTGTGTAGACGACGCCTTCGGCTTCTTCTTCTTCCGCTTGTCGCCGCCACCCAACGACCTATCGGACCGCTTCGACTGCTCCTGCCTGATCTCCATGAGTTTTGCCTTGGCGTCTCGGAACGGCGCGTCCGATCTCATCGCCAGCAGTTCCTAAAACACCACGTACAAATCCCCAAAGAAGTCAAGGCCTGTTGCGCAAAAACATCTTCCAAAATAGACGTAGAAAGTTGAGGCTAGTTGTACTATGATGTCAAAAGGAGAAAGGCAGCATCTTACTTTTATGTGGTCCATTGCAGCGAGATTAAAACCTATAGTGTCCTTGCAGTCCTGGAGGTACAAAAATCATATAAGGACACAATCAGAGACTGCTGCAAAGCTATACCTATTTGTTGAAAGAGATGACTGCGAGTTATCTACCTTTACTCTGCCGTAGAGAATATCCTTCAGCTCTGTCAGTATGGATCTTGCTGCTGGTGTGGTAGTTAATTGGTTATGATGTGTTTGGAGCAGCACGAGGCAAACCCTGCAAATAAGCTCAACCTGCCAGGTTACAGAAGAGATCAGGATTTGCACAGATTAGGTAACTGAGAGAAATCTACAGCACGTTATACAGCCTTCGCGCAGCAACGTATACAATGTTTAATTAGGCTGTGTGTGTCCTGGATTATATCATAGAAACCACAACTTCATGAGGGCAGCATGAACATGGAATATGTTTAACTCGCCTATAACTTAGCAAGCAAGCACTACACAAAATCAAACTAGGTTTTGTGTCTCCTGGATTCCATCATATAAACAACAACTTCAAGAGGACGGCATGAACACGAAATTATAAAGTTACAATCAGCAGATATTTGATGCAGAAATCTGAGGATTAAATTAAGAATGCAAACAGGAACCTTCCAACTTAATACAGCACTAGCATTAAATACTACCCAAATATCAATATCAGTGTACCTTCAGAGGAATCAGAGACCACTCCTTCAAGTAAGCCATGAGCTTTAGTGCATCTGAGAATGGCAATGACTGCTCAAGGGGGAAAGGAAAAGGCATATATGTTATCAAGTGACAAATGTATGCAAGAAAAAAACATTTCCTGGTTAATTAATTGATGATCCACCACAACTAATAAGTGCCTCAGATGACATTTTTATTACAAGCTCAAATTGAAGTCAATTAAATGGCTCATGTAGAGACATCATGAGAACTGAATTCCGAATTGAAGAAAGGACGTTATAAAAAATCAGAGATCCAACTGAAAGAACCTTGACTGAACTATGATGCACAAATGGCAAATAAATAAACTTATGCATTTGACATGTTCAACTTCAATTTCGACAAGACAAAACACATGCGAGGGTTAGGAAGAGCTTTCTTACATAAAGATCACACAGAGGTTTGTTAAACTATATATATAGGTCGACAATGGTAATCCATGAAAAAATAACATGAACCTTACCAGAAGCGCCTGTTCCAAGTCATTTGGGCGAACACTTGACAAAGCATTCAGAACATATTCTGATGGTGAATGCCCTTGCATTATAGGGTTAGGGGTAGATTTAGTTCCCTCCCCATTGTTTTGTAATTCCTGACAATCGGAAAATATATAGCTGGCGTTAATGTTCCATTTGGTGACTTCATGTTGTAAATGCACTAAATACTACCTTCTGCTCATTAAGACGTTTTTCTTCTTCCTCGGCAGTGTCAAGTGCGTCAATAATTGCATCAGCAGCAGTTACTGTCTCTTTTGTTTTCTTGCCAGGAACTCCCACAGAACCCTCCTCAGGAGCATCATCTTTCCGCCCATATCTATCTTCAACCGCATTGTCTAAATCAGCCTCAAAAGATTCCTCCAATCTTTTCTCCCTCTCCTCCTGCAATTTTTGGTAGACGGTGGAGGGAAATTCGAGAATTAAAAGATTAATATCAGGCATGCAATGGCAAATATTAAACATTGAAACTTCATTCAAGCCGACTGGATTAAGCAATACCTCAATGAAGAGTTGTTCTTCAGTACGGTCCCAGCGCCTAATAGAGCGATCATGAGAGCCTGTTACAATAAAATTACCAAGACTGCTAACTGCAAGACACCAAACTTCAGCATGGTGCCCTTCAAGTGTTAACAACAACTCAAACTTATCAGCATCCCAGTACTTGACAGTTCGATCTTTCCCCACACTGAACATATAATGAGTTCTAGGAACAAACTTAACATCCATCACACTGCAAGTGAAAACATCCAGAAATGACTTGTAAGGCTACTGCCACTATTCAGAGCATAAGATAAAACCAAAAGACGAGAAAGAACCTGTCTGTGTGGGCAAAGATGGATTTATGGCAGTCACCAAAATCCATACCCCATATCTTCAGATTTTTATCTGCGGAACCAGTAACAATAAAAGCTCCGTCGGATGATATGTCCATGCAGAGAACTGGAAGCTTGTGCCCATAAAGGGATAGACAGAACTTTAATGTGTCCAGAAAGAAGACCTGCAAAACATAGGAAATATTAGGGACAAGCAATGATTGAAGCCATATACTTGTTTCTCGATTTAGACATATCAGGGAAATTATGACAAGTTGAGTACTTGAAATTTCGCAGATCAGTACCAATGCTAACATAAGAGAACTGGTACAAGCATTTGACTAGGCAATAATTGCATCAGGAGTGTCTAGCCATCATAAACCCCTTTGATTCTCCGAATCCAAAGCAGAATTTAACAAAATATTACTCAAAAAAAATATCAGAGCAAATTTTAGCTGTTCAGGTACAACAATGTGCATGGGCACCTAGGTAGTATCACGTCCCCCTGATCATGCTTTGAGCAGGTTGTACTCAAAATATTGAAAGCATGAATCACAAAGTTAGTACTAGTGTATTTCACGAACTTATCTTGTCATTTATATTTTCTTTCTTATATTGTCAGGAGAAATGATTGTGAGTGTCACAAATATAAAAATAGCGATCCACCTATCTATTTTAAAACTAGTGTTAGTGTTACATATTAATACCAGAAGACACCGACAAATCACTTCATACGAGCATGGAAAGGTTTTCACTCAAACATATTGGCACACTGAAAAGCACAAATCATGAAATATTCACTAATGTCATGCAGCTACTTGATACTATACTTCTCCAACTATGAACCGTGTCAACTAAGAAGCAATAAAATGCTGAATTTCTTGCATGTGTGTGGAAGCCAGCTTGGTAGGGGGGTGAGAAGCTCAAGAACATGATCGTAACAAATATAAGAATACAACCTTCACTGTGCAGTCCAGAAGAGCAACAGCAATATGCTTCCCAGTTGGACCAATTGACACTGCAAGGACATCGTCATTCATTTTCAAGGTTCTCACATTTGTTACACTCAGATGCTTTGTGTCCTGGAACAAAAGAATACCATTATAAATATTTGCAGATAAATTTGAAGCCCAGTTTCAAATGCAAGGACATCACAGGACACATTTCAATCCACGAGCTGTTTAGCACAGCTGTTGGATATTATTTTAAGTTTACAATATTCTGAGAATGCTACAGCACAAATGGATAGACACATTACCATTAGAATTGATACAGATAAGAAGAAAATAAGCGATATATAATTTATCTTGGCATAGAACTTATTGCGATATGCTTTTATGACTTTAGCCCATTACCTAAGACACTGAAGCTTCCAACTTATTTAGTTCATGGATAGAGCTAATTTTTGCACGTATATAAGAAATAACCATATCAACACGAAAGACAGAGAGAAGAGCAACCACGTAGCTCTATAATTTTGCAGCTAAATTAGAAATTTAATAATGGCATGTCTTCAGGTGGACGACTAATTTTACAAAACTAAAACTGGTGGTAAAAATGCAAATAAGAGAAAACAACGAAACATCAAAATGTTTTTCAGTGCACATGTTTCTTCAATAGACTCCAGCAATAATAGAGAGAAGACTAACCGAATCAGATTTCTGCACCAACTGGTATTCCCAGAACTTGACGTCGTGATCAGCACTCCCAGTGACAAAACCCCGTGCATTAACAGTTCCATCCTCATCTGGAATGAGTACTATCGATCGTATGGAACCAGCATGTGCTTCTATCACATCAATTGAGTTCCCACTATTAATATCAATAATCTCCAAGGTACCAGTCTTTGTACCCACAAGGCCATACCGATTCCCAGGAACAAATGCACTGCACAGCCCATATCCAGAGTCAATTGTCCGAAGACAGTCCCCTGTACTAGGATTCCAGATTTTAACAGCATTGTGACTTGTCGACATCAGGAGGTTGTCCTCCGAGTTAAGTGAGAGACTCCTAATGTCGGAACGATGCCCATGTATCTCAACAGAGTACAATTTAGAGACCTTCTCGTTATCCACCGAGTACGTCTCAAGCACGTTATTGTTCAGAGACAACGAAATGGTGGCAAGGCATCCTTTTGGTGGATTGCTCGGAGAAAACGCGACGGAGCAAATTTTCTTGCTGGTCCGCAAAACCTGGAGTAGCTTAAATACATCGGTGACCACAACAGTGGGATTCTGAGAGTCTTGAGCTGACACCGGATCTATAACGGTGCCATTCCCTTCAGCCACCACGGCTTTCGCGGAAGCCTTCTCCTTCTTCCTGTGCAGACGCCTCTTGGCCTTGCGCGTTGCCTCCGCTTCATCAAGAATCCTATAGATATCCGTGGTTTTCCCCGCCACCTGGCACGCCACAAGAGTGCCGTCCTTATTAAACCTGACGGTCTGAACTCTATCTTTGGTCTGCCTCGGAATCTCGCCAAAGAGCTTCAGCGCATCCCACTTGTTCCAACCCTCGCCCTCTTCAGCCGATTGCCTGATCCTAAACACCCGCAGCTCCGGATCAGCCGACCCAGACACCAAAAACTTCTCGCTGGGATCAACATCCATCGACCATATCTCACTGTGGTGGCCACCTACAATCTGAAGGCAGTGCTGCGTGTCGAGGTCCCAGACCCGCATAAACTTGTCCTTGGAGCATGTCACCAGCTTCTTCCCCGAGTCCAGGAACACTAAATCCGTTACCTACAGAACGCAAGCAGCCCCCAAAGTTACCACCATATTGTGGCATGCCGATGAATGGAGACACAGAGAGAGGCGTGTAGCAGCCTACCTGGTCACGGTGGCCTCGGAGCCGGAAGAGGCCGGCCTGCGCGACGACGTCCCAGAGGATGACGTCGCAGTCCTTGCTGCCGGAGGCGAGGACGGCGCCGGAGGGGGCGAATCGCAGGGCGGAGGCGGCCGAGCGGTGGCCGTGGAGAGTCGCCTCGCAGGCGCCCGTCTCGGCGTCCCAGAGCCTGATGCTCCCATCGGCATGGCCGCTGGCAATCTGCAGAGAAATCGGGCCGGGTCAGAGCGTGGGGAGCAGCGAAAGGGGAGGAATTGGAAGGACGGCGACAGGTACGGGGGGTAAGAGTAGCAGTACCGAGGACGCGGAGGAGGCGGCGGCGGAGGGGGATGAGGCGAGGCAGGATACGGCGAGGGCGGGGGAGGAGGAGGAGGGGGTGAAGGTGGCGGAGGGGAGGCCGCGCTTGAGGTCCCAGGCGGCGAAGCGGTCGAGGGCGGCGGCGAGGAGGCGGCGGCCGGAGGGATCGTAGACGACGTTGGATTCCGGGGAGGCGACCACGCCGAAGGAGAGCGCCGGCTCGTAGCGGAGGTAGGCCTTCACCATGGCCGCCGGCGGCGTGGGGAGGAGCAAAGGGAGTGGGTTAGGGTTTATTGGGGACGGGTAGGAAGATGACGCCGAGGGTTTTAAAGGACATCGCTTTTTTAAAATTCAGTTCACTTTTATATGCTCTATTATACAGAGACTGTGCTATAAGCTAAAATTCGTTTTCTTTGTATATACACATCTCTAAAGTATTTTAATGAATCCACAGTAATGAAAATTAGGATCGATTTCATCGACAAAATTTGCGAGGAAACGAGGGATTCTCAATCCTAAGTTTTGGGATGTCCTACCACGAGGCCAACACCTTGTGCACCATCCAAAGTTTACGAGGATAAGTTTTCTTCCACGTCAACATTTTAAGCTACCTCGAAATGATGTCAAGTACATGTCGATACAATCGACTTGTATCATATATGAATGCACTTATAAGATCATAGCATCAACTCTGACCATCATAAGAGATTGTGTCGTTGTCACTCTTTTACCAAATAGATATAAACCATGTAAGTCATACAATATTGGAAGCATATCCAATGTTTTCTCGTATTCTGTGGCTAAAACCAATTAAACATTTATACAAATTACAATTTGTTGTATTCATGTGGAAAGATTGACAACATCAAATAATGTCTTGAGTTTCTATTTATCCAAGGGTGGAGATAGGCCCAGGCAGCACCGGCCATGGAGTACGGAATAGAAAAACTTACTTGATAATTCTTATTGATTTTGACCATGAAAAAGGATTGAAGAATACATTGGTTAAGTTTATACTCCAGATGTGCTTACTTTATCTTACACTAGATATTGCTATGCGATACTTTTAGATAATATTACTTGCAATATAGATTAAGGATTATACAAAAATAGTTATATAATATACTTCTATTATTGAATATAGTGTCTATCTTATCGTGATACAAAAAAACAAAAAAATGACTAATATTTAGTAAACAAATGAGCCTAGCCAACTTGCTTAGTAAAGTGGATGTACAACACATCCACTCGGGTTTAATTCCTTAGGGAAACATATTTTCTCTCTTATTATTATTTAAATCGTTGTAGGGGCTTCACCTATAACATTCTTTTGAAAAACTAATATTTGATAACATTGTCCGAACAAATGAAAAATCATACTTAAAATATTGTAGCATGATAAAAAAAATAGATAAGTACAAAAGTTCAGTATAATCCCAATGGCTGTTCTCTGTTCTATGGAAAAGGGTGTGGACATTACTAGCGAGATTAGAAACATAAAAGCCGAATCTCTCTAGTTGTAAGTTTCATGACAAGTCATATTAGTGACCTTAATGATTTTCGAATGGCTACAGCCGGGCTTCGTCCGTCACACGACGACGCACGTTCTGGCCTTATACAGTAGTAATAGTTGGGCTCCGTGCTGTTGCACACGATATGTGGTACAACTAGCAAGCGCGCTATCTCTCTTCTACTCCTCATATACCACTCTAGTTGTGCTTTCACTCATTTTTCTAACATGTGCTCACACCCGAGATGAGCAACAAACAATTAGCTCTTTTTAGGCCAACTAGCTAGATATGTTGTTGTGAAAATAGATAGGTAGCTCGAACGAGCCTTCGGTGTGATTGAATTCGTTGCCGGTGAGGTCGAACCGACGCATCTATGACGAATGTATTTTTTGCGGATTTATCGATGATGCATATGGTGTATCTTATTTGTTTGTGAGTATGGGAAAATTGTACAATGATTTATGTGCACGTTACAGACAGATTGTTGTAGTATTGCATACATATTCATGTAGTGATGGATGAGTTACACAAATGTTGGAAGGACGACGACATGTACGGGGGGTTGGAGTAGCAGTACCGAGGAAGCAGAGGAGGCGGCAACAGAGGGGGAGGAGGCGAGACAGGAGACGGCGAGGCGGGGGAGGAGGAGGAGGGGGTGAAGGTGGCGGAGGGGAGGTCGCGCTTGAGTTCCCAGGCGGCGAAGCGGTCGAGGGCGGCAACGAGGAGGACATGAGGGGTCGTAGACGACGTTGGAGTCCGGGGAGGCGACCACGCCGAAGGAGAGCGCTGGCTCGTAGCGGAGGTAGGCCTTCACCATGGCCGTTGGCGGCCTAGGAGCAAAGTGGGTTGGTTTATTGGGGGTGGGTTAGGGTTTATAAGCAAGTATGCACCTTCACCATAATAAGGGCCTAAAGGCATAACAGAGGGCTCTTGTGTGTATAACTAAAAGTGGAAGGGCAAAAGTGTAAAGAAGTTCCTTGTACATCCCCAATCCGGGCTGGGCATGGCCGAGGTCGCCTGAAGCCGGCCGCCGTTCACCTTTGTCCCTCCCCTCGGCCTTCTTCGGCCACCCGGAGATGGGCACCGCCGCAAAGCCCCCTCCTTTCGTCTGCTTCAAGTGGCCTTGGGGCCCCAGCCTGAACGCGAGCCCGAGCCCGAGCCCCTGCGGCGACCTCGACCTCCCCTGGCTCTTCAAGTCCATACGCACCGTCGCGCAGGGCCTCCTCATCGCCGGCGACCTCCCCTCCCCCTCCCCCTCCCCCTCCACTAGAAGCGGCGGACATGGGGCGAGGCTGTGGAGGCGTCACCCGGGACCCGCGGCGGTGGACGCGGACCGCGGGGACGAGGAGCAGCGGGCACTGGCGGTGGCGCTGCTGAGCGGGAAGGCGGCCACGGTGCTTCAGTTTTACTCGCCGCGGTGCCGCCTCTGCTCATCGCTGCAGGGCCTAGTGCGCGAGCTCGAGGACGGGGCCGAGGGGTGTGCCAGCTTCGTGCTCGCTGACGCCGAGGACGACCGGTGGCTCCCCGAGGTGAGGAGGCGCCTCCAATTTTTGGTGTTACACTACTACTTTTCTGGTGTTTACACTTTACACTGATACATATGGACTGCAATTGTAGAATCAGTGGGCATAGGTTCCAGTCATTACTGTGTATTGTTGAACTTAAACATGCCTCCTGGAGTGTCAGGGTACAGATAATCAGTTAACTGTGTTATCCTGTCATCATCTGAAGGTTCATGGAGGAGAAAGTACTGTGCAGATAAGGGCTCGGACGGTGCAGCTAGAGAGGCATGAGATGGTAGACTAAAGATAAATAGACCTTAGATGAAACTTGAGAGAGAACTTCTGATGAGGAAAAGACACATTGTTTCTTAACCTCCAGGAGATACAGTGACTATAGACCAATTACTGATTAAGTAACTAGGATACTAACTCTTGGTCAAGTTTCTAACCTACATGATTACATCTACCATATGACTCGCTCTCTAAGTATTATTCATTTTTAAACTGAACTTCTTGATTCTCCTGGAACCCGGGCTCTTGCTGCACGCTGTTGCTAGTGTTGGTTTCAGACTCCTGAACAAGTCACAATCTTGCTGCTGGTGATTGTGTTGTCCATCGTTCTCGAATGTATTTCTGTCATGATGGTCTTATTGCCTAGCCCCTTTGTCTACAACATCCTCTTTCTGCACTGGCAGACATCCCAATTCTTCGTCTACTTAGCATTGATCAAGTGTTGTGGATGTGGTCTACATATATGCTATGAATTACTTTAATTAACTCCATTGTCGATATATGATGTCACCCAAAAAAGAGTTGTGCTAAGACTAAAATATGCATTTCGATGTGCTAAGTTGTACTTATTACTAGTGGGTTTTGTTAGACAAGTACTAATAGTATTTTTGTGAATAGATCCATATAAGTTTTTGAACACATGTCAATGCCACAGAAACAAGTTTGACGGAAGTAGCACTTGTGCAGTGAATATGGTGGAATAGTTTGGACAAGCAGACAACAAATGAGGATAAATATACTTGAGGGTCGAAAGAAAAAACCTTCTTGGGAGAGTTATTTGTGTGTACAAGATTTTTTGAATTTCTGGCCTGCTAATCAGCTGAAACATGAACCATGTCAATTTTGGTTGTACCTGTGGCAGAAGTGCTCTATTTCTGCAAAAACGTGGGCAAGAAAAGATTCTCCTTTCCATGTTTGGAGGAAGTAGTTAGCGGGTTCCTCAGATGCTAGAGTAAAGTTTTGAGATTGAACACACCACCACCGACTCAGGGTTTTAAATTTGTTATCCATTTAGTAGAGTTAGGCATTAAACCCTATCCGTTGTGATTTGCTTTGCGCCTCTTCTCAGATACATGTTGTTTCAACTCTGAAGAAAAATGATGTTTCGTGCTTCTGACAGCTACACTTGCATGTACATTTGCAGCTTCTCCATTACGATGTTAGATATGTTCCTTGCTTTGTGCTCCTGGACAAGAATGGCAGAGCTGTAGCAAAGACGGGGGTTCCAAGTAGCAGGCAGCACGTTATTGCTGGCCTTCACCATCTTCTCAACATGAAGCAACCATCTGGTATGGAAGCAAAGAAGAGTCGGTCATGATGATAGTTTCTTGAGCATGATCTGTAATAATGAATGATGTCAAATAGGCATGTTTACCAAGCATTTCTGCAGATAACGTTGAGAATTTCTCTTTGGCCAATTCGTGTATGGCAGTTTTGTACCTATGTGCTTGATCTTTGTACAAGTTCATTTTCCTTCATTTTGCTTGTAGATGTTGATGTGGGCTGAAAATTCAGAATGTGATGGATTATGAGGGGCTGCAATAATATGTGCTCATTTGCATTGTTCCATTTACTAGAGGCAGGGAGAGGTCGCGCCCAGTTTCGTCTGTTGTCTGAGAAGTTGGTGAGCTTTGGGATGCAGGCGTGAAAGAAGTAATGCTTCTTGGTCAGAACAAAAACAGTTATAATGACACTTCTGAACTTGAGGAGTTGGAGCCTGGTAAAAACTGGCAGCTCAGTGAAGGATTTTCCAGCAGTTGCAAGGTGAAGGATATGGGGTCGCGTTTTGCTGATCTCCTGGATCAGTTGTCTCTGGAATACCCTGAGATGCGGTTCAGATTTACGTCTCCACATCCAAAGGATTTCCCTGATGAGCTGCTATATTTGATGCGGGATAGGCACAACATCTGCAAACAAATTCACTTGCCAGCACAATCAGGCAGCACAGAGGTACTGGAACGAATGAAGCGGGGTTACACTCGAGAAGCATATTCGGAGCTTGTGCAGAAAATTTGTGATGTCATTCCACATGTTGGGCTAAGCAGTGATTTCGTAAGTGGTAAGACATACATGTGTCCTTTTTCATAATCACAGTCTTCTAAGCGTGGTGCTCCCAGCCTGGATATCTATTACCTGTGTGGCTGAGTTCAAAAGACTGCAATGTGGATAGGAGTTAGGACAGATCAATTTAAATTAGGAATCTATAGCAATTGTTAATCACCATCTGAGCTTCTATGTGATAATTAGCATCCTTTTTCAGACTATATTGTGGTCTCATGTTTGAGAAAGTTGTTTTCCATGTCTACAAAATGTGTCAGTCATGTCTACATATCTCTTATTGCAGATAGTCTCTGTTTACAGTTTAACAATTCATCATCCGTTAAAGATGGGTTTTATTTATCCTTAGTAATACGCTGCAAAGTACTCCCTCAGTTCCACAATATAAGATGTTTTAGGTGTTACACTTATTGTCTAGATTCATACTGAAAGGAGTGGACATATATGTTAAAACGTGTCTAGATACATGTGTACATATGTGAATGTGGAAAATGTCTAAAACATCTTACATTGTGGAACGAAGGGAGTATCACATAGTACTACAAAGCTGTTAGGATACATGGCAATGGAAATTTTCTTGACTTCTTACTCCTATAAATAGCATATAACCAAAATAGCTTTTTTTAAAGTTGTACCAGCAGCACAGCCGTGTGTTGTTAAGGCTGTAACTCATTTGTCACAGCTGCGCTGCAACATGCCTGGTTACTTGCATAATTTAAGATGGCATATAATCTCGTTTTAGGAGGTGCTTCTATGCTAACCTCTGGATTTGTACAAAGTTAAAGCAAAAATCACAGGTGGATTGCATCCCATATTCCCATCCTTGGAGTTCCAATTGCTATTGAAGTGACATTTTTTCCTTTGATTCATTCATCATGCCATGTGTAGATGTTTACCTGCTGCATTTCTGTTTGTTGGATATTTTCTCTTAATGTGACAAGTATGTTTCTGATGTACAACAGGCTTTTGTGGAGAGACTGAAGATGACCATGCTGAGATTATGAGGATGATGTTCCGGATGATGTTAAGCAGAGGAGACTTACAGAGCTGATCACCACTTTCTGTGAAACCACAAGAAAGATCTATGACACTCAGGTTGGCAGAACCCAACTAGTTCTAGTCGAGGGACCCAATAAGCGAGCCCTGTTTGGGAAAACTGATAGGGGGCACAGGGTTTCATTTACTAGTTTCCCTGTACCGCATACATCTGAAGGTGGCGAAGCTCACAAGCCAGTGGTTGGTGTCTTTGTTGAGGTAAAAAATTCTAAGGTCGTCAACATCATCGTTGTCTGGAGAGCCAATTGCGCGCACAAGCTTGGGGGTGTACTGCAAGAATCATGCATCTGATGCACACGCTGTTGCTGCATAAGGAGCACTCCAGTTCATGAGAGTGCACATGATCTGAACTGAACGAAAAGCCTTGTGCAATGTTTTACTTGAAGTGGCCGCAATTAGGATCATATCATACCGTGCATTTTAACTTACTATGGACATCTTTTCATGCGGGAATGTTGGTTCTCTAGTTGGGTGAGAAGGTAGCATGGTGGTATGCTTCAAGCAGGTGAAATCAAAATAAGCGCCCACCTTATATGCATGCTAATCGTGTGCTGAAGTACTTGTTGTAAAGTTCACATTTTCATGAAGTAAAATTTGCTCACTTCAGTGCTTAGAATTATTTCTTGCTGAACAATAGGTGACCTTTTAGTATAATAAAACATATACATCGATTATATGTGCTTTGTTTTTAAATACCACATGGTAAGTACTCCCTCCGGTCCTTAAAAAAGTGTCGGTAGCTGTAGTATTAAGTGATAGTTATATGGGATCGGAGGAAGTATATTCTTGTCTTGCTTGACCTTTTCTCAATCTGTAAAATAAAACCTATTAGGATTTGGTTGTGCCCTCTCACTCTGCTTCTGAACACACTGCAATTCTTATCTGAAAGTTTTGACTCGGAGCACATGAACAAGAACACAGGAGTATAATAAGTTCATGCTCGGATTATGTCTGGAGTCTATGGTTTTGTTACGAAACTCAGTGCAAAATGTTGAGGTCTTGAAGTCGTTGAGCCAGGCTGGGACCGAGAAATCGGTTGAAACGAGCAAAGAGGTCGGGGTGGTCGTTGAGGAGCGTCATGACGGCGCCAGCGTCGTTGATCTCGCTCCTGCCGTAGCGCACGAGGAGGTCGATGAACTCTGCTCCGGCGGACGCGAGGCGGGCCTGGACACCTCCATTCTCCAAGGAAGGAGATGGCGGCGTCTATGTTATAATTTGTTCGGCTTATGGAACTTTCCAGAAATTATCCAACTAAAAATATATGCAAAAAAAAATAATCAATTGATGTTGTATAGTTGTGTAATTCATGCACAACTCTGTACTCGTGTCCTACACTGATCAAAGGAGAAAGAGGATATACTTTGTCACTAGACTTTGTACAGCGACCCGACGGGCTGGAAAAGAAAGGGAATCATAGAGCAGCCGCCACCTGCTGCCGCAGCGGCGTGAGAAGCCTAGCAAGAGGTAGAGGCACGTGTGCTTTTATGAAGGTGCCATTTTCCATGTACTCCTGCACAACACAATGACAATGACGTTGTTAGCTCAGAGTAAAAATGCATAGTTCGTATCATCTTTCTGGTTGGATCCATCTTCGGAAAATTTACTGCTGGCCCCCCAATTGTCTGTGTTGTATATTGTCGCAACTAGAAATATAGTGAGGAAACTTTGAGTGAGTTGGAGCCCAATTCGAAATGGAAGTATTTGTACTTTACTATGTGACTTACTGCTTTGTTAATGATCGAACAGGACACTCACCGTTTTCTCAACCATTCCAACCTTATGTATGTCATTCAGTAGCTCTCCCTTGTCATACGGAACAAAAGCTTCTATGGGCACCAGCGAGTTCTGTTGAAAAGATATTAGCTATGAATCATTTCAGATGAACTAGAGAAGCACCAGATACATCAAAAGTCCAAAGCAAAACAGCTCGTACTTTCAAATGTGCTTGTATTGCATTGCACAACTCTTCCAAACCATCACCATTCATGGCTGATATGCAGACTATCCCTTGTTTCTCAGCTTGCTCTTTCACTCTCAACGGGTCATCACAATTGTCAATCTGCATTGCATACAAGAAATATCAGAACTATTGTAATTAATTAATACTTAAATTAAAATCATTATTTATACAGATCTTAGAGATTTACTAATTTAATTAGAAATTTTCATGATGCACCTAAAGGTCTAAAACCACGCTCTATAGGGAACTTAAAATCATAACAAAAACACAAGCACTCAACTCAAATTTTGAGATTTACTAACATATATAAATACTAATGCAGTTATGGAACAAAGGGCAGCGTAACACATGAAACAACTGAAAGCAATTAAATTATTGCTGGTACTAAGTCCAACAAACCTTATTCCACACAACCAACTTTTGAATCGATTCTATATCCAACTCCTTCAACACTTTATCAACAGCTTCTATCTGTTGCTGAGCTAATGGATGGCTGGAACACGCATGCCACAGACATTATGATAATCTTCATAGAGGCATTAAAATGAATCAAAAAGCAGAGAAAAGCTTTGTATGCACACCTGATATCTACAAGATGAACAATGATTGATGATTCTGAAATCTCCTCCAGTGTTGCTCTAAATGCTGCTACCTGGTTAAGTGCCACGTGTTAATTTTCTCAGCAGATCATAGAAGGAAGGAGGGTTGCAATAAGCATGCTCGAGAATACAATATCTAAGCAAGAGTAATATGCTTTTGAATAGCATACCAGCATAGTGGGTAGCTTCTGAATGAACCCGACAGTATCTGTAAGGAGGAACTCAGTGCCACTCTTCATCTGCAAAGTGGCGATTAGGCACTGTTCATATACAGCTTGCACAGGCACTCAAGAGCTTCATATATCTAAATTTCCCTACATATTGAGATTCATAGGATGTCAGTGTCTTAGAAACATACCAAAACCCTCCGTGTTGTTGGATCTAATGTGGCAAACAATTTATCCTCCGCAAGCACATCAGCTCCAGTTAACCGGTTCAAGAGTGTACTCTTCCCAGCATTTGTATATCCCACCTGAAAATTTGGACCTTTTTCTATTATAAAAAATTAAATGAAAAGGAAAATTTTATTACTCCAAATAAGAATTCAATGGTCATACCAGAGAAACAACAGGAATAGGCACCGACTGTCGACGGTTGCGATAAAGCTTTCGATGTTTTCGGACCGAGTCCAATTCTTTCTTCAAAGTGCTAATCTACAGAAGATACTTGGGTTTGAGAATCAGCAATTCCAGAAAAAATAGTGTATTTCTCAGGTATGTTAGTTCAGACTTAACTAGTAAGTGGATAGTAATCATCATTTTTTCTCACAAGAATGGTGAAAGTGACATCTCGATGACCATAAGGTGGGTATAAAAGGATGAAGTAGCTCATGTATAATCATTGCTCGAGCTACTTGTAAAACAAGAAAAGGACAAAGTAGCACACGTATTATCATTGCTCGAGCTACTTGATAAACAAGAAATGGAACATCTCTGACCATGTTCTGCCAACATATATTTAACTGTTTACACTGGCAGATAGGAATCTTATTGATTTACTTGATTGAGAAGATCTCAAGTAACAAATATGAGATCACATAGCGCAAGAACATAGGCACAGGATATGAACATTTCCTTCTATTAAACAGTCCTTAAAGCATGGGAGTATTTTGAAGCATAGTTGCACTGACAGATAGGAATCTTATTTATTTACTTGATAAAGTAACAAATATGAGATCACATAGCACAAGAACAAAGGAACCTGATATGAACATTTAATCCTTCTATTAAACAGTCCTTAAGGCATGGGAGTATTTTGAAGCATAGTGGTTTTCATATTTGACGGGTGTGACATAAATTATTTTAACTGTGACAGCAAGAATATTACTTGTGTTCTCAAGATGCGCTTGTCAACTTCAATTTGTTTCTCACCCATACCCTTGACTTGGCCTCCTGACTGTCGCTCAAGGTGAGTCCACATCTTTGTCAACCTAGGAAGTTGATATTCCATCCGTGCCAAAGTGACCTAAAAAAGGAACAAAAGGCACCTCAATTTCAAATAAACTGTAGTTCCTTTCAACTTACGTTTATGTAAAAAGTTGGTGTTTTGATCTTACAGAATTTATGCACAGAACTTCAAATGTTCATGAAAAGCAATATAGTTCCAAATACTTTGTCATGAAAACTATGATGAGCTGGTACAGCTTTGTCTCCAAGAGCAAAAAGTTTTACTTATGGCAGTCTAACAGCCCAGCATAGCCAATTAAAAACTCAAATGGTAAAGAGTGCTACACTAGTACTGTATTGAAAAGATCACATTTGATGTTATCCAAATGTTGATGGGTGAGAAGTCTGTATTCCACAAATCCATGCTGATATGTTAAGTTTACCTGCAGTGAAGCTTCATGTGTTGCTGCCCTTTGATTAAAAATGTCCAGAATAAGAGCAGTCCGGTCACAGACTCGAACACCGCCACCAAAGGACTTCTCCAAATTACGCAGCTGTCTGTTCAAAATGAAGCAAAAAGTCAATGATTAAAGTCTAGGGACAAGATGACAGACATACTTTTCTTTTGTTTCAAACCTCATAACAGAACTGAAGATATAAGGAGGCACTTCAATGATATCAGTTTTCTGTAGCAGAGATACATATTATTGAATTATAATTTTTAAAGAACTTGAAGAGTCAAACAACGCATCACATTTCCAAACTGGGGGAGTAATATTTTTGTCATTTTTAGTATTCAAAATAAACATGTTAAGTTGGATGGAAGTAATAAATGAGCTTACCCAGCAGACAATTCATCATCGAAGATAACAGTCTCAATATCAAGGCCCTGAATCGCACTTCTAATTTCAGCAACCTTCCCTGAACCAATATAAGTCCTTGGATTTGGCGTTGATAGCCTGATGAAAAGCAGAAAACATAAGACCTAACTGAGATATAAAAAGAATATAAGACCTAACTGAGTATAATGTAAGATAAAAGATTGTTTCTGATGAATCTTTTCGTTTCTAGTCTCATCCAAATATATACAGTTAAAACTGTAGTCGTGCCACAAATGAATATTCAGTAATTGCCGCATTTCCATTTTATAAAGCTCTCTAAATCAGATATCTAAGCATGCTGCATTAAATTGAGCATCTCAGCTTTATGGACGAACCCATCTTTAGACTCCTGTATGACCATATGAATATATGATTGTGTGACCAGCTTACCAGATATGGAACTCCTTTTAGTATCGCTATACTAACCATTCATCAATTTTATGTTTGCGCATCAAGCGGCGCCAATGAACTGTTCACGCAAATATTCTCCATATGTCCTCAAACACGATGTAGATACGACAAAGCATGGACCCTACCTACATTTGGATGGCACACGGAAGTATTTTTAGGAGAAAACATGTTTTTTCCTTTCTGGGGTACATATAGCTACATTCTGAATCAATTCTCCATAAGGCACGATCGATTTAGGGAACCGATCTGGAGCTTACTTTTGATAGGTCGATCCAGCAACGGTGAGTCCAGCGGTATCAGCTAGCTGTTCGAGCTCCTTAAGCGATTCCTCTATGCTGAAATTATCGCCTCCGGCCCTGTGGCACTCAACTCCAACTAGGTAGGTCTTCTCTTGCAGTATCTGCAGCAAATTTTCAGTTTCAGGCCTGGTGAAAGCCACACCACAGATACAAACAACCAAATGCAATTACTTTCTGGAATGGACGATATATGAAAGTTAACTAAATAATGGGTAACTTCCAGTGAATTCAACATCTGCACCCTATTATCCCATCGTCAGTTAACTCAAAGCATCAGTCAGTAGTAGCCTCCGGTCCGGTGAATGACAAACTAGCCATCAGAGACTGTTGTTGCAGGGCCAGGGCAACTAGTGATTCTAGAGCAGCTAAAGTGTAAGGCTACCTCTTTTCCGTTAATGAGCTTGAACCTGGCGGCATCTTCCTCCTGCTGCTGCTGCTGACGCCGCCTGTTCTTCCGCTGGTCTTGAGATCCCTGGGGGTCCACGCCATCACCCTCTTCCTTCTCTTCCCATTCCCCTCCGGCCTCTACCTCCACGACACCACTCGCATCGTCGAACTCGGTCTCCGCCGGTGCCTCGAGCAGCCGTTCGTCGAGGGCCCGGACGCCGCCGCGATGGCGTGACGGGGAGCAGCGGAAGGAGGCGTGACCACGGCGGCGTGGGCCCGAGGCAGCGGCGGAGGTGCAGGGGAGTGGGAGTGAAGCCGCGGTGATGGAGAAGCAGGTGGGTCTCATGGCGCGGCGAGGAGTGGAAGGAGAAGCTGAAGCTCCGGTGGATTGGGTGAGGAAGGTGATGACGTGGACAAGTCTCAGCCATTGGATTCCGCGGTGAGCTGTTGGATCTTTGTTGTACACGAATCTTGACGTGTCCACACGGTTAAACCGCCAAATTTGGCGACCTCCAGGTTAACCAAGTGTTGGAATCATAGCCCAACGGACGAGAAATGTGTAATGCTCCGTTCGGATGTCTATAGGCTGAATAATGGATTGAGTCCTGAATATACGAAATCTTGGTGTTTAGATGTATACTCGATATTCAACCATGGTATTTGCACACGATATCGAGAGAGGGCTCCGCAGGGGGAAAAAGTGAAGAGCGAATGTCGAGCCCTTTACCTCGACATCGTTGGATATTCGGCTCATACGCTGCCCTCGCTCGCTCCTTTCTTCCCCGTACGTGCTCGCGCTCGACCAGCGCGTCAACACCTAATTGGTTGATCATGGATAAACTAAATTTAGACAAGTGAATAGAGAAAGAAATCACAAGTGTCCTGTCTTAGCATGCAACTTGTAATAAGTGACGCTAGAGCGGATGCTCGAGAACCCGTTATCCAGCTTACTATTTACATCATGAGCGAAACAATTGGTTAATTTTTTCACAAATTATTATTATTTATCATTTGAAGGGGTCTTATAGGTATTTTCAACAAACGATATTTGTTTATGAGAAAAGATTTGAGTTGCAAATTGAAAAAAGGTCCTTGCAAAAACAGTTACTACAGCAGCACAGCCCATTCCACTACTACTGAGAGAGCACGAGCAGCCGCGTCCACCAACCCCTATCCCTCCCTCCGACCCCGAACCCCTACCGGACCAAGATGGCGGCGCCGACGACCTTCTCCGGCCCGGCGTGGGCGGAGCTCCGGCTGGCAGACGCCCGCGACGTGCCGCACATCCACAGCCTCATCCACCAGATGGCGGAGTTCGAGCTGCTCACTGACCTCTTCGCCGCCACCGAGGACCTCCTCGCCACCACGCTCTTCCCCACGCCGCAGCCGGCCCCCTTCGCCTCCTTCACCGCGCTCATCCTCGACCTCTCCCCGTCCCCCATCCCGCCATCCGCCGACACCGTCGGCTCCCTCACCCTCGACCTCTGCGCCGCCGACCCGGAGGCAGCCGCCTTCCCGTCCCCGCGCGGCGGCGGGCGCGTCACGGCCGGGTTCGTCATCTGCTTCCCCAACTACTCCACCTTCCTCGCCAAGCCCGGGCTCTACGTGGAGGACATCTTCGTGCGCGCGCCCTGGCGCCGCCGCGGGCTCGGCCGGATGATGCTGTCGGCCGTCGCGGGCAGGGCCGCCGAGATCGGCATGGGCCGCGTCGAGTGGTGCGTGCTCGACTGGAACCAGAACGCCATCGACTTCTACGAGGGCATGGGCGCCGAGGTGTTCACCAAGTGGCGCATCTGCCGCCTCACCGGCCCCGCCCTCGACAAGTACAAGGGCAGCGGCGGTGCCGGTGCCGGCCAGGAGGAGGACGGCGCCGGGAAGGCCGCCGAATAGGTCTGCACTCTGCAGGAGAAGGAACATTCAAGCTCTTGAGAATAAAGACGGTAGATTTTGCATCCGCTTATTTGCCCTGCTACGTTTGTTAGTGATGTATTCCTGGATACTGATTTAGCGCATTGATTCTGTTCGTTCATGGAGATGCATTTTTAGGGTGATGTGTGTTGATGTAGGGAGTTGATCTTGTTCTATGTTGTGTTCAGCCTTGGAATATATATCTTGAGCTGAAATTTGGAATTTGATCCCCTTTGTTGTCATCCTACTCTGCATACATAGGAATGCATATCTAGGAACTGGGAGCTGCATTTCTAGTGCCACTGCAGCGACCATAAGCAACTCACTCTTTTGATGTCCATACTCTTCAAGGGGGTTCAGCAGAGAGTTTTAACCTAAAATCTTATTGTACCCTTGATGAAAAGATCTAAACACTGAAAAACTAGAGACCGCCTCCTAGAGAGGATGTGAATTGGTTCCCGTGTTGGCTTGTTGGAACCTTTGCTTCTATTTGAGATGAACCATTGTGTATATGAAGGATACTATAAGCACGACCTGTGGCCAATACATCAATTTTGCGAGCCGGTGTATTGTGTTCATACTACTAGGCCATAAAGGCCAAACGCCTAGTGAGAAGTTTACACAGTAAAAATGTAGGAACATAAGGATTAGAAAAGGCAGTGAAAACAAGTCCAATGACAGTCTGCATTATGAAAATAGAAATCAGAGTGGGAAAGAAGTGAGACATCATGTAAGTTCCTAATTGATTGGTACCATAGCCATCAACAGAACACCCTGTTTGGCCGAGTTGTATTGTATTGTACTGTATTGTATTGTATTATTCAGATCATTACAAATAGGCCGATCTTTCATGTACAAAAACTAAGTAACTTGAATGAAAGTCAGGTTGTTTGTTAATACTACTTGAAACTCTAAGTTGTAACCTGTAAGTCAGATATTTTTTCAAATTCAGATTAAGCATTCGAAAAATCTGGACGCTGCTGATGATACATGGACATGGTTTATGCGAACTGTGGCCATGCATCGAATTTTCGAGCGAATGTATTTTGTTCATTATTGCAGGACCATTAACTGTCAAACGTCTATCCTAGTGTCAGCCTAGGTCTCTACAGGAAACAAATAGTGACAACACAAGATAATAAGAGGAAAACAGATACTGAAACAAGGTCCCAATACTCATTGCATCAAGATTATAGTCATCTCGAGGAATATGTTGAAAAGAAGACACTGGAATGAGGAATACGTAATCACTTGAGCAGTTGAGCTGTCTTGTGTGCTCTAGTAGAAATAAGGGAACATCTCTTTTTCCAATGTCCATTTAGTGCTAACTGTTGGTCTAGACTCCACATAGTCACACTGATTCCGGAATCTCGACGGTGGTGACAGACATCAAAGATAAGTGTCCCAGTAGCCCTTCTTCAAATCTTGGCTCTTGCAGCCTGGGAATTTAGAAGCAAGGAAAGAAACTCCTGCAGCAGACCTTGTAGAGCTGCCTGGAGGGAAAGACTGAAGGATGACTTGCATCTTGTACGGTTCATGATGCCACAGGAGCTTGACATCTAGGTCACTTCAGCATCTAATCTCCCTTGCTTATGGGATGGGTCATTTTGTTTGTACAACCTGTACATTTATCCATGGTGATAATCCTGTCCTGCCGTTCTGCGTATCATTAAAAAAAAGGCTAGGAGGTACTTTCTTATCGATGAAAACTGGAATCGGATAGCATAACAATACAAAAACAAATGTCATAATGTAATTTCCTTCCCAGTTCAAGACTTCAGAGTTATCTTGTTGATTGGTAGAGCTAGCACACTCATCAACAGAATTGCCTGTTTGGCCAGATTGTACTAAACTATCAGTACTGCAAACCGATCTTTACTGTGTGAGTTGTAGTTCTAGTCAGACTTTTCCCAACGAAATCTGAACGCTGCTGCTGATACATGTATGTGGCGTGTGCGAAGTGGTTAGCACGAACACTGACGCTAAAATCATTCTAAGCAGAATCCATTGTAACTTTATAAAATATACCCCATGTTGTGTGTATCAGTACACTATTGCTTTATAAGAGGTTCCCAGATAATTTTAGAAATACCAGTGCATCAACAAGCGATAAGTGAATTATTGCTTCCACAATATAAACAGTTCAAGAGTGAGGTGGGTGAGGTTTAGTTCGGAAATATCTTTACCCCTTACGATGCCGAAGAAATCTAAAAAAATCGTTCACCTAACCATGAGGAGGAGGATTTTATTGCTTGGACACCTGAAAGACATGGCATGTTTACTGCTCACAGTGCTTATAATCCAGCTTTGTACCTGCGAAACAAACCCCCTCCAAGTTCTAGCTCATGGAAGATTATTTGGAATTCAAAAGTTCCTCCAAAGGTAAAAATATTTACATGGAGGCTTGCATCTAATAGCCTCGCTGTTCAAGTAAATAGAAGCAGGAGACTACCAAATGTGTTTCCTACCTGTACCATTTTGTGGTCTGAAACATGAGACAGGATACCATGCCACTACGAGATAAGGCAAGGTTTAGCTAAAATCTGGTATTTACAACTTGAAAAAATCTGAGGTCTACTGGATAATTTTGACAATGCGAGGGGCGACTTGGGAAGGAAGCACCGAAGCAGCTAGCTCGCGGCTTGCAGCTGGCATGGGGACAAGGAGTTACAGTTGGTGTTCCAATCCAGTTAGAGTAAAAAAAAGATCAGTTCCGATCCGGGCCAAAGATGTTTTCTTTCTTCCATAATAATCATCCAAAGAGTTGGTACCGTGATTAACTCGTATCCGTTGTGCTAGGGAAGAAGAGATCGATGTTTGTTGCTGCAATGGGGAGGGAGCTGGGAGCTGGTGTGTGTTTTCTTGGGAGGGAAGAAAGCAGCTCGCGGCTTGAAGCAGGGGGCAAGGAATTCAAGTCCAGTTCAGTAGGAAAAAATCCTACTCGTACCGTAGTTTTCATACCGCGATTAATTAACTCGTGATCGTACTGTCATCATCCGGTACGGAGAAAGCTCTTTCTTTTCTTTTCCCCTACTCCAAGCCAGGCTCCCTCCTCCTCCTCGTCCTCGTCCTACTATATTAACAGCCGCGAGGCCGCACCTCCAGGCCACCAAAGCAACATCGATCCATCGATCTTCTCCTTCTCGATCGACACACACCCAAGTTCTCGATCCGTCTCAGCTCAGCGTTTTCGTGATGGAGAACAAGGAGGGATCAGCGGCGGCGATGGCAGCGCAGGAGAGCACCAAGGTGGAGGCGGCAGCGCCGGCGGAGTGCTTCAAGAGGGCGACGGTGGCGGAGGACGCGACGTTCGTGGAGGCGGCCAAGGAGCAGCTCAAGAGCTTCACGGAGGCGCCCATGGAGGAGCACTGGTCCTGCCTCAAGAACACGGTGCGCTCCATGTTCACCGACGCCCCCGCCATCTTCGGCGGCGCCAGCAACGACACCAAGACCCCCGTCGAGTCGCAGTAGATCCATCTTAATTAGACTTGCTGCACTATATATTTTCATCTATGGTTATTACGGTTTTTAATCGTTGCTAAGTAGTACTAGTAGTTGATGTCTACCTCCAGTTAATTTGAGAGCAAAACTGTGTAAACAGCTGTGCGGGTCTTATTACTGTGGGTTTTATCGTGGAATACGTCTTGGTTGATTTTTATTATGTACCATGTTCGATCAAATTCAGCAACGTACTTCTGCCAGATCAACGCTGAATAGCTTATGAGATTTCCACAAGTCTACCTGCCTGTACTTTGGCAATGAATTAATCATCAGAAATCATACCGACTTCATCGCATCCATCACTTTACCAGGGATGACATACATGACCTTTGGCAATGAATTGATCATAAGAAATCGTACGGATTACATATATGACCGAACGGACGAATACAAGGAATGTCAATATAGATAATTATCGTATGCAAATCTACAACTTGATGCAGACGGAAGAGGGGCAAGGCTCTTTTTCTACCCCCAAACTATCTCTACTTTCTTCTACACTACACTTGGCAGCTTGTTAATGAAGCGGATTAACTAACACTAGGCCAACCAGCTGTCAGTGGTTAAATTTAAATACGTGAGCTGCTAGCCTACAACAACAAATACAGCAAGGGGTTTAGCCCCCCTATGTTGTTACCAGTCAATGGTGATTAAACTTCCTCCTATGCCGGCTGAAGTCGGAGACGTACCGGAACCGCTGCCCACATCCAGGGGTGGCGCACGCATAGGGCCGCTCGCCCGTGTGGGACCTCACGTGCTCCGTCTGTGCCCACAGCCACTTGAAGGTTATCCCACAGCCATCCCAGGGGCACACAAAGGGCCGCTCGTCACGGTGGACGACCTGGTGGCGCCGCAGGTACTTGTGCGACCCGAAGCGCTTGCCGCACGACTCGTCTGTGCAGATGTTGCGCTGGTGGGCGCGGAAGTCGGCCCTGCTCTCAAATGTCATGTCGCAGGACTCGATGTCGCACTGGAATAGTTCCACCACCTCGGTCCTCTTTCGCTTGGCTGAAGATTTTGCAGTCTCGGTTTGCTGCTCCCACCCCACCGACATCTCTTCGGTTTCTGCGGGTTTGCTGGAGGACCTGGGCCTCAGCCTCTCACATGGGGAGCGGGCAAAGCTCCCAAGGCTCTGCGAGCTGTCGGTGTTCAGTAGCAGCTCGGATTCCCTCTTCCTTTTGCGCCTGCGCTTGCGTCTGGTGTAGCATATGATGCCTGTTCTTTTTGAGACTCCGATGCTTCTAGAGACTATGTTGCCATCCTTCAAACCCTGACAGACACCGAATTCTTCGGCGTTTTCCTGTTTGACCTGCATTTCGGGGTTCTGAACCTCAAGCTGTCTCTCAGTTGCCAAACTGCATGGAAGAGATGCTTCAGCACACGAGGTAAACACCTTTACAACTTCTTCGTGCCCAGCATTGTCTGCAGAGAGGTCATTGCTAGCCAGCGTCATCAATGCCAAGGAAGCATTGTCAACCTCAGCTTTTCCACCAACATCTGCTAGCACGGATTCTTCTGCTAAAGCTCCAAGTAAAATATCAAGAGAATCGGATTCTTTGGGAACTGGATTTCTATTTTCTTCAGAGATTGCTGTCGTCGAAGCAGCTTGCACACCTTCTGAAACGATGGCATCTCTCTTTAGATCCTCATGCTGCAGCTCAGTGGGAGTATCACTCTTGAGCTTGACGGCCTTGACACCAGAATGGCTGATACCAACCTGTACTGGTTTTAAAGAACCGATTGGCTTTTCTGGATTACCAAGTTCATTGTTATCCCGCTCTTGTTGAGCTTGCAGCAGTTTACCTTTGCACTCTGAAGTAACAGAATAGGAATCTATCATTTCGTGATTGCTGCTAACTTTGGCATTCATACTTCCACTGACAAGGAACTGCTGTACAGACATACCCGCCGAAGCTGACTGGACACATTGTTGTTCAATGGTAAAATCATCTGACACCGCAGGCGAATCCTGAGAATTGACTGAACAATTTGAACCATCACAAGTACTAGCACCTCTCAGACCGTCAAGTTCACAGGTGGCAACACTTAATGGACCTTCACGGACTTGATGCATCATAGGATATTCAGCTAGAGCAATGGGAATATCACTCAGACGCTGCATGTCTTGATCACTATCCTCAGAACACATATCTATATCATCAGCTTCTTGCAACCTACTTGTCCGCATGGGGACAGCCAGTTCAGCAGTTTGCTGTTTTTTGGCATTCTCAGCAGCATTTCCAGAGGCACCCATCTTAGTCGTTGTAACTGCAGGGTTAACTTCCACACGAGTTACTGTGGCATTATGACTGGACATAGAACCAACAACCCTGTATGCGGTTCGTGTTTTCCTGCAGAGCCATTTGAGATTTGGAACAACAGAAACAGGTGCAGAAGGCTTATCTGTGATGTCTAATCTCTTCCAAAAGGATAAAGGAGGTTGCTCTTGACTCCCTGGTGTTTCTTTTCTAAGCTTCGCAAAATATTTCATGTTTAGACACATCTGTGACGTCCAATCCCTTCCATCTTCCTTATACCCCTCATCATCAATTGAGATGTTGATCAGATTTAGATCAGATTTGGATGCATTTGCAAGTGGAACATCTTTACAGTCAAACTGATACTCTATTTCCTCAGCAATTGATATCGCAAGTGCTTTTAGCTGGGTGTAATCTGCAAAAAATTAAGGTGAAGATTAAACTTCAAGAAATACAACAGTCATATAAGAGCAGTTAACATGTCTAGAATTGGTTCTGAATCATGATCCAGAACAAGAGTTCAACTGAGATTTTGGAAGGAGTCAAAAGGTACCAGCTAGGATCATTTGTATATATGCAGCTGCAATTAGCACTCTTTGGTCACCAAACATAGAAAAGTGAGGCAGGTGCTCATGTTGTGTGACAAACATGTGCAACCTTTGAGAGTGATCCTTTTTTACCTAAAGTTTGGACTTGGTGCCATAAACAGTTTGGGTGAGTGAACAAGTATATCTTTCATCAGCAAAATGAGGGAACTACTAGTTGACCCTATACACCCTTTATCTATTTGCCATGGGTTTTAAGGCGACGCCTTAGCGCCTGGGTGCGTCTTGTCACCTACGCGGGCACTGAACGCCTAGGTGCCTAAAGCGCCCCGTTTTGCAAAGCGGAGGGGGGGCTCGACGCCTAAGCGTCACCTTTAAAAACACTCTATTTCATCACTGCATTACACTATACTGCTTTATATAGCAACCCAAATGAAGCCCATTTACATAAATAGGATGGAAATAGATGATGCAACTAGAGCAGTCAACTCACATGTAATCAGTCATTTACATAGATAGCAGATAGGACTGCAATTACTTGCAATCACCAGAGTTCAATTCTCTAGGCTTAGTACTTACTAGTCTACCCTTAGAATATATCTACTTGGTTAGAATTAGTGAATTCAGTGCTCCATCCTAGTACAAGGCTCCTGGACATCCTCCATTCAAAATCTAGTGTATTCAACAATATGACGTGTTACTGCTACTTGGAATTCCAAATTTTCCGAGTTATTGTATTCAACAATACCAAAGATAAACACTATTTTGCATGGTATACTAAAGAGTTCTGTATCCATTGTGAAAATAAATTCCGCAGATTTAGACAATCTAAATCATTGTAGCATGCATATTATTATTAATAAAAAAGCTTTAACAAAACAAACATGACGACACAACACAAGTGTGTCAAAAGAAGAGTTACTGATTTCACATCCAGTGTGAAGGATCAGACAACTTAGCTCAGGCATCGGCAATTAAACATAATATGAGAACAAAAGAAGTTAGCATTATAACCTACCTGAATGGCAAATGATGAGAGCATGTGCACCACCTTTGTCTTCAAGCAACTCCTCAATCTCAAGGGCATGTTGCAAGCAAAAGATCCGTGGTCGTACAAATGCAGAAGTTATATTCCAGTTGCCAATACAACTTTCTATGGCTGGCGCATCAATGTCACCTCTCCCAGTTTGCTTACTCGAGTCTGTACCAAAAAGACCACTCGATATTTTCATCTCGGTTGTCTCTGTGTTAATGCATGGGTGAAGGGTATTTTCACTGCTGCAAGAATGTGAACTACTACTATGAGGCAGCATGGGTCCATCCAGTTCCTTATCTGTGAAATAATCGCAAGCTTTATGTGACGTCCCATTCTGGTGAACGAAGTTAGCCTGTTCCACAAGGTTGAAGGGTCTACTGGTAATAAATGGACGTCCTGATAAATAAGGAGAAACCTTTGTCAAATTTTCACACATGCAAGAAAAATAACCATATCATTGTGGCTGAACCTGAAAAAACAAAAGATGGAGAAGTACAAGAAATCATCTTCAATACGCAAGCAAGGATACATGTTTGTATTTGAAAATAGGTGCATGTTGGTAATAAATAACAGAAACCAATGGGGTAAGTAGTTCAGTAATGTGTAAATGTATCACCAGCAAAATCAGCAAGAAAAATACTCCCTCCGGCCCGAATAAAATGTCGCCAGCTAAGGATGGAATTTGTAGCGTCAAGGTTATTTCCTCCCGACACTTTTTTGTGGATCGGAGGGAGTATAATTCTTGCCCAGAAGTAATATAAGGAAGGCAAATTTTGTTGTGTATTAATTTGGTTGACAATGTGCACTGTAAAAAAAGTTAACTTATGATGAGAGTAATGATATAAGTGCATAACTTATTTGTGATTTTCATTCATCCATACCGATAAAGTGCAGCGTGCTAAAATCATGTCTGAAGGATAAATTTAAGGATGCTAAAGATTCATTCCCAGTGAGGTTCCTAATATATTTAAGAGAAGATTGGCAAGCTGCTGCTCACACTAGACTAGAACAAGAACAAAGATAAGTACTAACAACGAGAATAAATTCCTACTAGATGGAATAGGTACCTGAATTGCTATGATTAGGAGAACATGGAGGTACATTTGAATGGTTCTCTTTTTTACAATTCAGCTTCAATCTCTCCCTATCAACAAGGGACATCTCTTCCACTGCTTTTTTGGAGGGTTGCAAAATTGCCATAAATGGGAAGCCAAGAATTCCACAAGCAACACAGGTCAATGATCCAGAATCAATGCTCAAATCAAAAGGCAGGTCACTCTCATCATCAGTGTCTATATCAAGTTTTTGCCCCTCAGAAGCAGACATAGCATCGGACGATTTGCTATCCATAGACATGCATTTAGGTTGTGTCGCAGCCATATGTACAACACCATCAGATGAACCATTTTCTTTGGGGATAGATTCGACACTGTGATCATCATCAGCCTTCCCAGGAGGTTTTGGGCCAGAGGAACAGGAATGTAGAGCGGTAGAAGATGGCAGCAACTCAGGTTCCCATAGAACAGCATTAGCAATTAATTTCTTTTTTAGAAAAGAACACACAAGCTCATTTTCACTAATCATATCTTGTAAAAATTCCTGTTTGACCAGTAGTTCCCTTTCTTCCTTTATCCGGTCTCTCAAACGAGAGGTTCGGATTCCATACAATAATTCTCTGGGGGTTCTGAAATTAAAACAAAATCCACTAGTCAAACATAATAAGCATTTGTAGACTCATGTTTCTAAGATGAACACCAAAAGCACTAGAGCTAATAACTAAATGCTTAAGACAAAGAGAACCACAGACAGCTATTATAAGGTACAGACAGCATGTGAGCTTCTTCTGTTCAGTTTCCTTTTTTGGAGGGTTGTGAAATTGCATAAATGGGAAGGCCAAAACCTTACTAACTTTACCATTAAAAACCACTATTTATTAATGATAAAATATGAAACTAGCGTAGATTGCGGAACTCAGTTTGCCGCAACCAGGAGTGCAAATACCAAACGTGGAAACAAGCCCAAACCGGCTGGTGGGTGCTAGTCCATTTTTCTTCAAAAACTAAATTCTTATTTCTAGTTTAGTACAAAAATGAACTAACCGAAACCGGTTAAACCGTGGGACCGTATTTGTCCACACTTAGCAGCAACTAGCGACTCTTGCGCCTACAAACTAGCTGGATAACGGTTGGAAGCCAGATTTTAAGCAGATGCAACCTTCAACAGCATATAAGCTTTGGGTAGTCAACTAGATGCAAGACCGATACTTGCATTGAGGATGCTCTACTGTGGAACTCCTTTCTATGTGCTAATAGCAACACGGCTACCTATCTAGGTGAATATAGTCCTTGGTACTGAGTATATATATTTGGTTTGTTACTTTGGTTTGGTGCCTAATGGCCACCTACGCAAGTTCTGATAGTTGCACAACCACTTTTGAACCCACAGATAATCATTTGATCAGCCAGGTCTAACAAGTGAATAGCCCAGTGAGTGTTTTTTTAAAGCACTCACAAAAAAAATTGAGATAAAAGATATGCAGTCACTTACTCACTTTGTTAGCCATGGCTAACAAGTACACTTGATTAAACTACTAGCTGTACCAATTGGCTTGTTTTTTAGGAACCATTTGGCTTGTTTTGGAAGACAAAAAAGTTGCTAATATTCTGCTGCATTGATCTGATGTAGGGCGACTGAAAAAACAAAGCTTACCTGGATATAAAAGAAACTGCTAGCAAATACAATAGCTGTTGATGAGAGAGCATTGGAAGATAATTCATCACAGCTCTTCGAACTGCGGCCTCTTTGGCAAACTTCAACCACTGGGGAGTTGCGAAGTTCGCAGCTTCTCCACAATTAAACCCTGTACATAACAGTGAGACCATTTGGAATTACTACTTAAGTGCAAGAGAAAAAAAGGAAATGGAAACATGGTCCTCCATTTCTAGTTTTCTACATTGTACGTTATCTGCTGGTAGCCCAAAATAAACAATTCTTATAGATACGTTCTTACAGGCATGCAGATATATAACTATCCTGGTCATTAGCTAAACTTAGAGCAGCACTGAGTGAAGACTTATGAAGTTTAATTCTTCAAATATATATCATATAGTTGGGTAAAAATCCAATGTATCAAACGATATAAGGTATTTAATGAAACATGATCATAGTTCGGGCAGGAAACAACTTTCAGGGATTCACCGCTAGCATATGGTGCCATATGTACCTAAGAATCAAAGTTACTGTGAAACAGCCACAGCTAATTGGAGATTATTCTAACTTACTGCCAGCACCATATATAAATTTACGGTTTAACTAAAATGGATAGTTTCAGAATAGCAGGATCATGATGATCTGAATGCAGTAACAACGAACACTCGAACAGGCATAGTGACATATGAAGGCTGGATGTTGCGACTGACCGTGGCTAAACCCAACATGGTAGGCCCTTGGGAACGTCACCACAAACTCACCGGGATACTGTACCAGTCTGAAGCAGAAATGCAGAATTCATATATCAGTAGAGAAATGGATTTTCATCTATGCTTTGCTGACAAGAAAGCATTGAGCAGTGACCATTTCAGAGATTGTACCTACAGCAGGGCAGACCAGCGGCTACAATCACCTCAGGGGACATGAGCGTTGTTTTCTCCCCAAGCACTGCCAGCGACGCTGCACGAACATACAATCAGACATCCTGTGCTGTGCCTCATCATTCATAATGCTACAACAAACATATGCGGTATGGTGTGGGATCAGGAAAAAAGGCAATACCAAGGCGGTCAGGGTTGCCTCCGTATCCATGGACACGGATGACCTCCTCGAGGTCGGCGGCCCGGTCCCCTGGGACGGCGTACCACGTCTTGGGCGCGCCGGTGTGGAGAAAGTTGAGGCTGTGGAGCTCGTGGTCCTCGATGTGCCAGGCGAACCAGCTGAAGAGCATCCCGATGTAGACCATGGGGGAGGTGACCCCAGGGACGTCGTCGGGCATGAAGCGGGTGAGGGACCCGGGCGCGCGCGCGATGGCCTGCAGGTTCCAGGGGCTGCTGGACAGGCGCCACCCCACCGCGGCCTTGTCCTTGTCCTCGGAGGGGGATTCGGCAGGTGTGTGGAGGCGCTTGGTCCTGCGGGGGTGGGGCTGGTGGGAGGGTGCGAAGCCGGAGCCGGGGACGTCGTTGGCGTACTCGACGTAGATGGGGCGGTCGGCGGCGGCGTTCCAGAAGAGGGACTCGACGGCGAGCGGGGACGGGGAGGGGGAGGGGAGGGCGGATTTGGAGAAGGCGCGGGACTTGGCCTCGAACTGGTCGAGCGTGTAGCGCTCCCCGCTCTGCCAGACCTGCTTGAGGACGCGGCCGGCGCGGCGCGGGGTGCCGAGCTCCTGGTGGCGGGTGGTGAAGACGGCGGCCGGCGCGGAGGGGGAGGAAGCGCCTTCTCCTTCTGCTCGGATGAGGAGGGAGCGGTTGAGGCGGGCGAAGACGTGGCGGCGGGAGGGGCGGTGGTAGGGCGGGATGACCTTGCAGATGCCGTAGGCGGCGGCGTGGCGCTCGACGCGGGAGAGGAAGGCGATGGGGTCGGCGAACTCGGACTCGGTGGGGCGGTACTCCGGGGCGCGCGGCAGGGAGCGGAGCCACGCCGGGACCTCCGGCTCCGGCGGCGTGGGCGGCATCGGCGGCGGGGCTAGGGTTTTGCGGGGACGGCGGAGCGGGGGAGCATTTGGGTCTGAGAGGAGGGGAATCGCCCGTGTGCCGACAGGGAGACTGGTAAAAATCAAAATCCGGAGAGATCTTTTGCGCCATTTTTTTGACGATTCTGATGGGACGGTTTGGTACTTTGGGTTTTCCAGGTTGCTACATATGGTGATTGTCCATTTTCCATGTTTATAAAGCCCAACATATTTCAGTCTCCCGAGCGGCACCGGCCCCCAACCCTCTCGTCAGCGGCCTCCCCCCCCCACGACTCCATCCCCACCCCGTCGCCGGCATGTGTAGCTGGGCAAAGCCCACGTGGCATGGCGGCGGTGGGGACCCTCCTCAGCGGCGAGGTTTGTTGCTAGGGTTGCGGCGTAGCAGTGCGTCTCGCCGGGGAAGGCTAGGCGTCCTAGGGGAGAGGTGGTGGAGTTCTTCGTCTCTCGGCCGATGGTCCCAGGCTACAAGGAGATCTCCACGCCCCTATGATGCAGATTTGATGCATCTAGAATCAATATTGCACAACATATCATTGTTTATCACTAACCAACTGTAAATGTGGTTAGCCATACTACACGACATCTAGTGGCATATAAACATTGCAGGTGATGAACCCATTGCCTATACCTAGCGCTAAAAGCAGCTCGAAGGTGCACCTGCATAAGCGCCCATCCGTCGATGTAAAGGGGTGAGGCGGGTGGTCACCATGTACACAGTGCAACACTTCCACCTGAAGATAAGCAGGGAGGGTAGTCTTTTTTTGGGTCAGAGGGCACATGAAAAGATTCTAACGAGTCTAGAAAGATGGTGAATAAACTAAGTACCTGATAGGATTTCTATGGAATAACACATTATTTTCTAGCTTTCCTCTACTACAAGTTTGAAAAAAGATCGTTTCAAAGAAATAATTGAAAAAAAGAGAATAATGTCTTTCTCGAGTGATCCTCTTGTAGTCATCTCTATTGAACCTTTAATTTCGTTTCTTCTCTTGGTCAATGTCGCTCAGGTCGATTTTCGCCTCACGCTCTACATTTCTATCGACGTGCTTCCACGGTTCTTTTTGTCAAGTTGCTCATACTCGTCACATGGTTGGCCCGCTGCATCGCAATATGTCCGTGTTGTTCCAAAAGATGACCCCATACGAGATCTCACCCACATACATTGTTAGAAACACCCAGAACTTCTAGCTTTGAGTCAGGGAGAATGTTCTTAGATTCTCGGAAGCCAATCGACAAATTGCCAGAGCCAAGTGCGCCTCCTCCATCTTCAAATAAAGTGGCACATCAAAGCATTCATAAATCGGTCCAAATTTGTTGATGAGCTTCCGAAAAAAATACAAAACCATCTTGTGGGGAAAGTTTGAATGCAAAAATCGCTGTTCGAATCCTCCAACGTGGGCTGGACCAAGCCCGTGTTCTTGAGGAGATCCGCCATTCGCATACCGCCACAGAAATGGAGCCCACGCCATCAATCAAACTCCACATCTCCGCTCCGTCCTGCCTGCGTGATCCAGCTACGTTCGCCCACCCGAAACGTACACAGCCAGTGCACCCCGTCCTCGCTGACACGTAGGTCCACCCGTTCCGGCGCCCAACATGTCAGCCACAGCCATTCCGCCAGACAGCAGCTATTATCGCGGCGATTGTTTTGAAGGAATAAAAAAGATAATCCCAATCCCGTTTCTCTCTCCGCCTCGCCTCGATCCCCAGCCAGCCAGCCACCTCCTTCGCGCGCTCTCCCGCCGGCCGCCCCATGCCCCCGCCGCGGCCCTGATCCGTCCGCTCCCATGCAGCACCGCTCTCCCGCGGCCGCCTCGTCCTCCGCCTCCGTCTCGGCGGCGGCCATGGCGGCGCCCGGCGTGGGCGGGGTGGAGCCGGCGGTCACGCTCGACCAGGTCCCGCGCTGGAGCGACCCGGACCAGCGCCTCCCCGCTGAATCCGGATCCGAGCCCCACGCATCCGCCTCATCCTTCCTCTCCTTCGCCGACCCGCTCGACGCCGCCGCCGCGGGGGCCGCGGGCCGCGGCGCCTCCCGCTTCCCGGTCGACGACGGGGTCAACGCCAAGATCTACCTCTGGCGCGGACACCCCTGGAACCTCGAGGTCGACGCCGTCGTCAACTCCACCAACGAGGTCCCTCCCTCCCTCCGCCCGTCCGTCTCTCTCTCTCTCTCTCTAACCCGACGCCGCAAACATACCACTATACCGCGATCGATCATCGATGTGCTAACGGTTGCCGCTGCCGCTTCTGATGCAGAGCCTGGACGAGGCGCACAGCAGCCCCGGACTGCACGCGGCCGCGGGGCCGGAGCTCGTCGAGGAGTGCGCCACCCTGGTACGTACGGTTTCCCCTCTCGGCGTTTCCGTTTGGGTTTGGAGAGGCGATCACCATAACAATTAACACACACGGCGTTTGGTTTCTGTGGATGGTTTGCAGGGCGGGTGCCGGACCGGGATGGCCAAGATGACCAATGCGTACGATCTGCCTGCTAGGTTGGTCATTTCAACTCTGCTTTGCTTTTGTGAGCCCCTGCGCTAGTTACGCTGCATGCTTGGTGCTACTTGAGATTGAGAATGTAGACATCTGAGGGTTGGTAGCAGAGCCTCTCGAGTATTGAAATGTAGAACCGGTGTTGAAGTTATGAGGTGTGTATGGATGAATTCTTAATGAAAAGTGCGTCCATCCGTTGCCCATTGAGTATATACACAATGTTTACTCACTAAGGGCCCTTTTGTTTGGGCTGGCTGTGACTGGCTGTGGGTGCTGTGCAGAAAAGCCGCTGTGCAGGAGAAGCTGCTTTACTGAGTAGAGGTCTTTGGCAAATCAGCTGGCTGTCTGACTGTAAATTGTGAAATTGTCTGAAACGTCATTTATATTAATAAAAAGTTGTAATGTTTCACGTGTAATAAATAGCATATGCATCTAAAATTCAACTCAAACTTCATATCTATACAATTGGCATTACATAAGCATCATGAATATATAGTTGTACAAAATACACTTCCAATACTTTGCAAACAATGTAGAGCTTGATTTGCTCCGAAATTAATAAACATTTGCTTCGTTGAAAAGTATCATCCGTGAAGTACATACAAACTACCTCATCAACATACATGCCATCTTGGCTGCAGGAGTGCAGGTTGGAAACCACAACGAGGGTAGCCTGTACTTAAAATTCAGAAAACAACTGACTCTTTCAGTTGGATTTCTGAAGGTGACAATCTTCAGACCTGAAGATCACGCAGCACAGATTGACTCTCATCATAGCAAGCACCAAATATACAGATCGAATCACAACAAGCACATCAATGCATGCCCGTCATAGCATAACAAGCTAGCCTCCTCAGATCGAATCACAGCAACGCACGCTGAGCCACAGGAGACTGGCAAGGATCAGAGAGAGAGCGATGCGGCGCATGCACCACGGTGCCGGCCGGAGGGGTCTTGCCCGTCAACGCGGCCGGCGGAGAGCATGCGCGGAGGACCATCTCCGATCCCAGCCCAACCAAAATTGGACGTGGACGGCGAGAGTCGGTCCACGGAGGAGGAGAAGTCGGTGCCGTGTGGCGGCGGAGGACGACAGGGACGGTTCGGCGTCGACGATGGCCGCCGTGCAGGGCTCGGCAGCGGCGTCGGAGGCGGCTAGGATTGGGGAGGAGAGGAGGAGGAGTGCGAAGACCGCGAGGAAGAGGAGGAAGCGGGCGGAAGGCGGCGGAGTCGCCGGCGTCCACCCGGCGGCCGGCCTAGACTATTTAGCGGGAGGGGAGGAGGGGATGGGGCGGTGGTGGAGGTGAAGGTCAGGTCCGTTGGAGCTCGGGGCGAGGAAAGAAAGAAGAAGAAAACGAGTCGGCAGGAAAAGAAGTTGGGGGGCAGGCTGGTTTCTGGTGGTGGCAGTTTTCTTGTAATTATGTGCAACGAAATGTCCAAAGCTGAATGCCCTTTTGGACAACTAGGGGAGAAGCTCGGGAAGCACCTCCAAGCGTGCTTTTTCTCATATGAAGGAAACATAGCAGCTTCGGCAAAAGCCAAACGCCAAAGCCAACCCTTTTGTTTCATTTGAGATGCTTTTTTTGTTGGAAAGCTGCTAGAAGCCCAAACAAAAGGGCCCTAAGTCACTAGAGGTAGAGAAGTGCATATGATCAGTAATCCTTACCCGATTCCTGATTTTGCAGTTTGCATCCTCTATGCTTGCAATTTTTAGAAAGGGGGCGGTCAAATTGACCATTTCTGAAGGATTTTTTGGATGATTGTTGTTTCGTCTGCTCTGGCTGTCTTATAGTCATCATTTTTAAGTTGCAAAGCAGAATCTGCCAGCAGAAGAGTAGTTTGTAGGGATGACGTAAGTTCATGCTTGATTTAGCCTGATGCGCTTGCGGAAAATGAAATTGGACACCAAAAGTAATGCCCACCATGAAGTTTATTTGGATAACTTGGCAAATTGTTAGATCCCTGCAGAAGGAATTATTGGCGAATGACTAACTGAGGGAGCAACATTTTGTGCCGTATGCTTCTATGAGCATGAAAAACTATACTTTCCTGGTCCAAATTCTTCACCAAATGACCCTGGATTGCACTCTGAGACACCCCATCCACCTTTCTGGAAACAAATATCAGTCAGTTACTGCTGTGAACTGGGACATTTTCTCACTAAAGCAATACAGTTCTGCTAATATATTGATATGTTATATTTTAATAACTATAGATGCGACAGTGTAGTCGGAAGATCTGTTTGGCTCAAAAAGCTCATTATGTTCTGACCATATGGATGATTATTCTGTCTGTGCAACGTCACACCAGCCATTACCATTGCAATGATTGGTCACCATAAACCAGCTATTATGTGCTCATACTAATTCTCTGGCTCCATCCTGCATTTTGTACTCTCAAGCCTATTGCAGTTTGGCTGTTTTGATTCACAGTGCAATTTGAACGCCACATTTTCCATTTGGATAGATACTTGTTGTAAGCACATCAGAGCAGAGTGTGCCTGACGTACACTAAGGATGTTAATTGATTTCGGTTATTTGCTCTTCATATGTTATCAAGCTTATTGACTTGTTCTGCAGGAAAGTCATCCATACAGTGGGCCCCAAATATGCTGTCAAGTATCACACAGCTGCAGAGAGTGCACTTAGCCACTGCTACAGGTCTTGTTTGGAACTACTTGTTGAGAATGGTCTTGAAAGGTATTTATAAGCTTTGATTCCTGAATGCTTACATATTTTATTTATGTTGCATTTTGATGTCTTTAAATACTGCATTTTTATGTTCCACACAGTATGTCGTGCATTTTTACGAGGTTAAGTTACTTATTTACCTTTTATGTGATTAGCATCGCAATGGGTTGCATATACACAGAAGCCAAAAATTATCCTCGTGAACCAGCTGCTCATGTGGCAATAAGTGAGTTATCTTTTCAATATTTTCTTTCAGTTCTCTTTGTGTTCTGCTGTTTGATTTGTTCTATGGCTGTTATTCTATGGATGCAAACTGTAAATGATAGATTTTGTCTGTTAACTATTTTTCTGTTCAACAATTACCTTTTCCTAGTTTCTAAGTCCCAACTTCTTTGGATGAGGTTGAGCAGGAACTGTTAGACGTTTTCTGGAGAAGCAAAAAGACAAAATAACTGCTGTTGTCTTTTGTACTACATCGTCATCTGATACAGAGATATATAAGCGGTAATTAGACTGAAATCCAGTACTGCTAGTTGAATGTCGTGATTTTCCTGCAAAGGTTAACAGTGTTGCATTCTGCAGATTGCTTCCTCTCTATTTTCCACGGGACAAACAAGAGGAAGAGATTGCTTCGCTAAAACTTCCAGCTGATGTTGGGGATGAGAATGGTGAGCCAATAATAGATGAGAGGAAAATAAGAATTAAAACACTGCCTGCTGAGGCAGCAGATAGCAAATATGCAGTTCCTGTGCATGCAGATGTTCCTCTTTCTGGTTCTGGATTGACACGCAGAAGGTGAGACTCAAAACATATTACTCGATGATGATTGACAGAAAATGATTGTTTGTGCTACCTTAAGATACTTAGTTGGAGTTTATGAGAACTAGGCTGTGGCCTAGTGGCAAAGGGCTTGCAGTGGCAACCCTGCGTCCAGGGTTCGACTCCCATTGGGAGCGAATTCTTGTGCCTCACCTGGGTGGCTGCTACCTATACAATAAAAAGTTCTGGGTGCTAGTGCCCATGGATCTCATTTTTTTTCTTAGTTGGAGTTTATCTGATTCTATTCTGTTCTATACAGAGATTCTAAGTTGGATACATATTTGGATCCTACCTTTATGTCCATAATTAAAGATCCAGATCTCCGACGCAAGGAGCAATGGGAAAAGTCTGCTCAGGCAAAGAAGGGATTTAATTGTGCTAAGTTGCTTGGTTTTGGCGATCTTGGTGGTCCTGCATTATCGGCCGCCGAAGAATATTCACTTCATTCTCGATACCTTGCTAAAGCAAATTCCCTTAACCTTTCAGAAATCGCTGAAATGAAAATAATGTATGTGACTTGTCATTTTCTGTTTCTTTGGGTTTTCTTTAGGTTCCTTTCTATGTCATGTCCTTGGATTTTGATCTTTTTCGCCATTCCAGTTACCGTGGCGGGGTTGATAGTGAAGGGCGTCCAATTATGGTGGTTGTTGGCGCTCATTTTCTCCTTCGCTGTTTGGACCTTGAACGATTTGTTCTGTATGCAGTAAAGGTAATTATTGGAACACTTGAGTATGTAGAACTGTTGCGTATGTCATGATTCATGAGCTTGTAAGTATCAATATCCAGTACTGCACCTTAAAATGCCAAGGTTTCTTCAGGTGTCAAATGGGCCTAGAAGGATATAAATAAACAATGCTATTCTGGATATATATGCAATTTAACAAATTGAGGAGTGGGCCTAGCAGTTAACAATGGCACAACCGCGGACTGTTGAACTAGACCATCTAATTTCTCTCTAACTTATACTCCCTCCGTTCCAAATGAGATGACTTCCATTTGTCAAAAAGAGCATGTATCTAGACTAGATACATGCTCTTTTTGACAAATGGAAGTCATCTCATTTGGAACGGAGGGAGTATATATGATTGGTGCTGCATTCTTTTGACAATATCTATTCATCTCCATTTTTGGAACATTTGGAAGTACACTCTGACAGGATCATGATGTGCTTTTTTTGCAGGAATTTGAACCTTTGATTCAAAAGCCTTACTCAATTGTGTATTTCCATTCAGCAGCGTCTTTACAAGTGTAAGTGTTGGCTATGTAGGCTAAACTGCATGCCTGTCTTAACCTTGGTGCATTTATTATTTCAAAAGTATTGAATGTAACATGAGTTCTTGTAACTGAATTTACAGACAACCAGACTTAGGATTCATGAAGCGGTTACAACAAATGCTAGGCCGGAAGCATCAGCGCAATCTTCAGGTTGGTACCTCATTTGTGCATTATTGATTTACGTTTGAAGAATATTAACAATTTAACATGTGATCTCATCTTTCTCCTCAGGCTATATATGTACTCCACCCGACGCTGGGATTGAGAACGGCTATTCTAGCGTTGCAGCTTTTGGTTGATGGAGATGTACGTGTGGTTGCAACTAACTAGTTTTCTCTTGACAATTATATTGGCATGGTTGTTTTCTTGCCACTAACTTTTTGTTGTGTGAATTAGGTCTGGAAGAAAGTCGTCTATGTCGACAGACTTATGCAGCTGTTCAGATACGTACCGCGAGAACAACTAACCATTCCAGATTTTGTCTTTCAGTAAGCAACCTTTGCGATTTTCTTCCGGTAACTAAGCTATGTTTACTACTGACACGATGAATCACGCAGGCACGATCTTGAAGTGAATGGTGGAAAGGGCATAATCGTGGATCCTAGAACAAAGCATGTCTACCAAAGACCATCAGGTTGATATTTAGCATGTAAAGTCTCGGTCCACTTGTAGATCCATGCAGCATGTATCTAGTTGAGTTTGGCATAATGTTCTATTACATTCTTTTGTTATCATAGTAATGCAAGTAATAGTTTATATATTATGTATAACCAAATAAAGGCAGAATCTAATTTCTCTGGAGTTCTGTATGTATCTTGTTCTGAGTAACAAAATAAAGGCGGAATCTAATTGTCTCTCTGAGTTCTCCCGCTGGTATGTGTCCTGGACTCCTGGTCAACGTGTACCGTAATTTTTTGACTGGTCCTTGCAGTAGAGTAATAGGTTGACTGGTTACTGATGTTCATCTTGTAAAGTCACGTACGTCCATCCTCGTAGATAGGATTCATACGCCATGTGGTGCCCCTCATTTTGGGCACCGGGTAAGTTACTTTTTGTTGTTTGCCTAAACTTTGTATCTGTTTTAATTTGAATTAACTTTGACTGGCATTATGTAACAAAGACAATCTGTTTACAAAAGTCAAACCATGTAAAAAAATCATCTTTTTTGATGGTCTGTCACTGTTTGATAAGCCGGGCTGAAATTGCACGAATTCTGCTACAAAATGGTCATCCTCAAACATCCCATCTTCAAGCACACTCATACCATACGATTGTTCGGAACATGATCAAAGTAAAACCTTAGCGGAAGACCATCTATAATCAATTCAACCAAATGAGAACATTTATAATTTTCTGAAGCAGGTATGAAAAAATGAGGTTCTGATTTACTGCAATTTTGAGGGCCGAAATTCCACTGTTTTTTTAAGTTAGTTGACGAATCCATTCGGATCTACTACATCTAATGTAGTACAACGTCGTGTATCATCACTATACTAATTGAATTTGTCGGTGTGGTGCTTACACGCTTTAATTGTTTGAGTTGTCGGATTGATATAAGAAATGCATGTTGTTTTTATTAAAGCTGTTGCTGATAAGAGCCCTTGTAGATAAGAGTAGTACCGTCTCTTGGGGTTGATAGTTGTGCTCTTATACATTTCGTCTAACTATTTCCAGTAAGAGGGAAATTATCTACAGTATAGTAGTTAAGCTGCGTGATCTTTATAATTATTTAGATAGCATTATCGTGGAGTCACGACCGCATCACATAAACTACAGATTGTTATTACAAGTTGGCAAGGTACCTTCCAGCGCATATTGTAGCAAGTGTACATGAGCAATTTCAGTGGCTCTGCCTTATATGGTTGTATTTGTATCTCTAGCCCATCCGAATGTGTCCCTCAATTCCATGAAAACTGAAAAATCGGGGAGTCGTACCCAATCTAATTCTTCCCCTATTTCTCGATCTCCCAGTAAAAAAAAATTGACCGTAAACCCCATCACTTTTGTTGCGTAAATATAGGGAAATCTCAACCTTCCGATCTGGAGAAGTCCCACTCCTAGCATGCAAAAGTTGTAATTTCCAAGAGAAGTGGAATCTGGAGAATTTACATCATCTACATCCTTAAGCTATACATGCAAAAGAAAATGGCGTCACTGTGTTCTATAAACACAAGGACGAGCCCCACTCTTGTTGATGGATTTTTTGGAGTTCTTTTTGGACTTTTATCTTCAGAGTGAAAACACGTGACCTGACCTTCAATGGCTGGATATGGCACTGGTTAGTGGTGACGCTTCCTCATGGTTCCCTTGCTAGATAAATTGTTTTTGTAAAACCTCTTTTGTAGTTCATGGATTGCCACTGACAATTGTTGGTATTGTTGCTTGTTGTTGTTGTCTGCCGCTTCAGCACGATATTTTTGTTTTTCTTGTTTCAACAATTTATAACATAAGATACAACCGGTCGTAAAATCTCATTCTATACTAGTGTTGTTGGATACAATCTAAACTAGTTGTAAGTTGACAAGGTTCCTGCGCATATTCGGATCTTCCAATATATTTTTATCAGTTGACAAAGTTTGAAATATAAGCTAGTATGTCACGCTGATCGTATTCCTCTATGTGAGCCGTGATTGGCAACATAAAAAACGAAGAGGGAGACTCTGCCCTGCCTGATTGGCAACATACATAAAAGATAGTACGGAGTACGGCTTTCAACGCTGCCGTGCCTGCTTGCTGCTGAATCTTCATATCTTCAGTATTTTTACATGTCAAACGGTCAATTTTATTTGGAGTTAAGTTTAGTGTGGTGCTAGATGAGTTAAGTTTTGAGAAAGTTGTTGTTGCTCTTAGCATTTTTCTTTTGCTTTTATTTGTCTTGAGCGTTTGCCTTTTTTTTGTATTGAGGAGACAACAAATTAGCAATCCCACCTGTCAAGAAACGTAACAAATCCATTATGTGTATTACTCCTAAAAGATAACATAAGATACAGCTCGTCGTATAATCTCGACCTTTTCTGGCAAGCTTGCTCTTTGTCCGTACAATTTGCTCCCTTCAGGTATATTCCCAGCATAACCATGATATGGGTTCGCCAGCTTTGTTTGCACAGTTCTATAATAGAACTTGAAAGTCAGACCTGATAAATAATAGACCAACATGTAGCCCTACCAAACATCTTGACAATGTACGGCTGTACCCTGCCGTACACATGGTATTTTATACCTGCAAGTAGCCAATGTCCGGACTGACATATCCGTACCGTATGCCTATATATAGGTACCTGCAGGTAAGCTTTGATACAGAAGCAAACACACAGCAGCAAGCGAGCAAAAGAGAGCAAGAAGAAGAAGAAGAAGAAGAAGTGAAGCTAGGGTGAGATCGACCGGCGGCCGGCCATGTCGGGTGAACAGCTCAACGTGCTGAAAGCCCTTGATGGCGCCAAGACGCAGCTTTACCATTTCACGACCATCGTGATCGCCGGCATGGGCTTCTTCACCGACGCCTACGACCTCTTCTGCATCTCCCTCGTCACCAGACTGCTCGGCCGTATCTACTACACCGACCCTACACGCAACGAGCCCGGCCACCTCCCGGCCAACGTGTCTGCTGCCGTCAATGGCGTCGCCCTCTGCGGCACGCTGGCCGGCCAGCTCTTCTTCGGCTGGCTCGGAGACAAGCTCGGCCGCAAGAGCGTCTACGGCTTCACTCTCATCCTCATGGTCATCTGCTCCGTCGCGTCCGGGCTCTCCTTCGGCCACACGGCCAATGGCGTCATAGGGACGCTCTGCTTCTTCCGCTTCTGGCTCGGCTTCGGCGTCGGCGGCGACTACCCCTTGTCGGCCACCATCATGTCGGAGTATGCTAACAAGAAGACCCGCGGCGCCTTCATCGCCGCTGTCTTTGCGATGCAGGGCTTCGGCATCCTGTTCGGCACCATCGTCACCATCATCGTCTCGTCCGCGTTCCGGCACGCGTTCCCTGCGCCGGCCTTCAACGTTGACGCTGGGGCGTCCATCGGGCCGGAGGCCGACTATGTGTGGCGCATCATCCTCATGTTCGGCACCATCCCGGCGGCGCTAACCTACTACTGGCGCATGAAGATGCCGGAGACGGCACGGTACACGGCGCTCATCGCCCGCAACATGAAGCAGGCCACGGCGGACATGTCCAGGGTGCTCAAAGAGGAAATCACGGAGGAGCAAGGCCAACTCCAGATTGCCACCGGAGACACCTGGGGTCTCTTCTCGCGGCAGTTCCTGAAACGCCATGGGGTGCACCTGCTAGCGACCACCAGCACCTGGTTCCTGCTGGACGTCGCCTTCTACAGCCAGAACCTCTTCCAGAAGGACATCTTCACCAAGATCGGCTGGATCCCGCCGGCGAGGACCATGAGCGCCCTCGAGGAGCTCTACCGCATTTCCCGTGCGCAGGCACTCATCGCGCTCTGCGGCACCGTGCCGGGCTACTGGTTCACCGTCGCCTTCATCGACATCATCGGCAGGTTCTGGATCCAGCTCATGGGATTTGCCATGATGACCATCTTCATGCTCGCCATCGCCGTGCCGTACGACTACCTGGTGAAGCCAGGGCACCACACCGGCTTCGTTGTGCTCTACGGGCTCACCTTCTTCTTCGCCAACTTCGGGCCCAACAGCACCACCTTCATCGTGCCCGCCGAGATCTTCCCAGCCAGGCTCCGGTCCACCTGCCACGGCATCTCCGCGGCCACCGGAAAGGCGGGGGCGATCATCGGTGCCTTCGGCTTCCTGTACGCGTCGCAGGACCAGAAGAAGCCGGAGAGTGGCTACGCCAAGGGTATCGGCATGCGCAACGCGCTCTTCGTCCTCTCAGGCACCAACTTCCTGGGCTTGCTCTTCTCCTTGCTGGTGCCGGAGTCCATGGGCAGGTCGCTCGAGGAGATCACCAAGGAGAACGTCGGCGACGATGACACCCAAGCCGCCGAGGCTTAATTAACTGGTGATTTGGTGTGCTATATGGACATGCATCATGCATGGCTTAATTGGTTTGGTTTGCTTCTGTACGTGTGCTAAAACCTAGCTTCTGATTTACTGTTATTTCTGTCATTTCGAGGAATGGAAGTCTACTGTTTTATAAAAGTAAGTTGGCAAATGTATTGGCATCTACATCCAACTAATAGTACAGTTACGTTTGGATTTAAATTTCCACTCCAAAAATATACTAGTGGTGGAAAAATTCTTTTCAAGAACCCTTTTAACCTTGTTGCAGCTTCCATAACCATCACAGTTTGCTTGCTCTTTTCCTAGAAACTTGCTTGGTTGGGACGGAAGTAACTTGCGGGTATACTTCTTTTAATAATCAAAAGAGAAGCTAAAGACCATTTCCTCTGCTCCCCTGTGGTTACAGGTATCACCCCTACTTCAAAAGAGGGTGGAATTGACTTCCCTAATGTCAAACCCATTCACCTCTAGATATTTCACAAGGCACTTGCACTACATACGTGGAGCTTTATTAAGTCCATAAAGCACCATATGAAGCCTATTGTTTTATAAAAATAAATTGACAAATGCATTGGAAATGGGTCAAAACTCTCATCAGAAACAGAGAAAGCCTCCGTGTCTCTGTCCGCGATGGCTGATGTGGATGAGATCAATAGCAAAAGTTTTGTTTAACCGTTTCCAATGAAGCGGGGTAAAAATTGTCATTTACTTTTCTCCGTTTCTGAAGTGAGAATAGCATTAGTAACGGAATTTTTTTCATCGTTTGCGTTGCAAATTTTTCGTATTTCTATCTTTTTTTCACAAATCAAATTTATTTCACATCACATCTCAATATTTTACACACAAACCTAAGCAATATATCCTCAACACCAATTTCAGTTATAGTATAGAAACTATGACAAACGAGCATGAAGAGATTAAGGAGACTTCTACACATTTGAACCATGATGTAAATATCATATACTGGAAAAGTAAGTCTATAATGAGGAAGGTAAGGCAATAATAGTTGTTGCTTGCATCGTTGCGAAAAGTTCCTGTTATAGAGCACACTGCAAAAAATAAATTCAGAAAGTAAGAAACAGAATAGTAAAAGATTGAACTTAGAGAGAAATTTTGATGCATTTAAGGGTTATTATTTAGTAGTATCTTGTACACTACTCATTCTGAGCGATGACAACAATAAATAAATTTATTTATGTAATGGTTATTCATGCACTCATGCATAGTAGACCCACCAAAAGACCGGTTCACGTTATCACAAGAAGATCCCATGCTAAACCTAGGAGTGAATTGTTTGGATCGTATGTGGCTAGCACGGCGATATCCCACATAAAATCCAGTAAATGGATCGGTTCACCTTGTCTGCCTTGTATGTACATATCTAAGCCATACACATCAATCTATAAATAAATTTCACCCTTGATGAAGAGATACTACATGAGATGGTATGCATTACCTAGAGGCCGCGTAGATGGCTTGGTGAAAGAGCATTTTTCCTCATGTGTGGTTTTGGTAATTGAATGACAATCTCTATGGACTAATGTTTGCATTGAGATATCCTTATAGATCCTGTCCATGGAATGGTGGAGTTCATGTGTTGAACTCTTGAATCTCATGTGTTGAGTGGAGCATATTGCAAGTATGTCTTAAAGGATTCAAGACATCATATTAGTGAAGAAATGTTGGAAGATACAAGGTTGATCAAGATGTTGATCAACACACAAAGCTACAAGATGTACCAAGAGCGATCATGTATCTCTTGGGATGGTAAACAATTGTCCGCATAGCTTTGTGAACTAACCCATGATATATGTGTGTGTGTTATCTTTATATGAGGTTAGGTATCTTCCCATGGGCTTGCATCAAATGAAGATTTCATATAGCTCATGGAGGATGACATCATGTGGTGATCGTCATCAAGGTGAGATGTGCAAGACCAAGACCAAGAGAAGCTTCTTGAAGAGATCCTATGCTTGGTGCTTGCAATGGATACATGAAGATGAAGCTAAGCGAGACTCTCCCATTGTGAGCATGGTGGTGTTTTTGGATAAGTCTTCATCAAGCATGTGCTTGGACACACAATCAAGAAATATGAACCACTTGAAGAGATAAGAATAGTCGTCATCTAACTCAAGTGGAATGCTCAAGACAAAGTTATGATCTTGATAGGGCTAAAGGATAGATAGGCGTACTATCAAGAGGGGTTCTCAAGTTAGTAACTTGATCGCATCATTGGGGAGAGCTCAAACCTTTGCATACTTGGCATATCATGTTTCTTGATTCTTATTTGGCTTTTATGTTGGTGAGGAATTAGAGCTTGGTTCATCTCCATGTCAAGCTCTTGTTTATCGAAATCGGTTTTACTTTGGACAACTTGTTGCGGTTTCGGTGGCGGAAATATTGCCGGTTCTACTGTGAGAAAAGTCCCACACCTTGCCATGTGTGGTGATTTTACTCTATTTGTTGGGTGCTCATCGTCGCTATCTTTCCAACAAAATTGGTCTCACCTCATTTGTAGGCAAAAGTTATAGCAGTTTTCGTTTCGGTGTTTTGCTGATTCGGATTATTGGGGTCGGATATTTTGCACTACCGGAATTTCCGGTTCCCCAACTCATCCAAGAAAACGGCTAAGGAAAGGAGAAAAAGGGTTCTGACTCCAGCCGGAAATTGTGCTCGGAAATTTCCGTCTACCGGAATTTCCGAGTGCACCCAGAAAGCCCTCCAGTTTTGGCTAAGGAAAGAAGGAATTTTGGTTCTGACTCGAACCGGAAATTGTGCTCGGAAATTTCCATATACCGGAATTTCCGAGTGCACCCAGAAAAGTCCTCCAGAAACGGCTAAGGAAAAGTTTGGTTTTGGTTCTGACTCCAGCCGGAATTTCAGCTCGGAAATTTCATGGACTCGGAATTTATGGTTGATCGGAAATTCCGAGTGTCACTTATACCGGAATTTCCAAGTGTCGAAACAGCCAACGGCTATATTTCCTGGAGGGGTATCAATACCCCTCCCCTTCTTCTTCCCCCAGCTAACCCAAGGCAGCACGACTTTCCCCTCTCTCCTACTCCATTGTTGACCTTGGAAAGCTCACTCCCCTCTCAATCCCTCCATAGAATCTTGCATATTCTTTAGTGAAAGTTGAGAGGAGATCTAGATCTACAATCCTACCAATCCATCTCTCCTCTAAGTGAGGGGAACTTGGTGGATCTAGTTCTTCCTCTTTGTTCTTCCTCTCTTATCCCCCCATAAGCATTAGTTGCTTTTGGTGGGATTTGGGAGTGAAGGATTTGACTCATTTGTGGTTTCCTTTGTTCTTCCTCTCTTATTCCCCCCATAAACATTTGTTGTTGTGTTGGAATTTGAGAGTGGAGGACTTGAGCACTTCTTATGCTCTTGCCATTGCATTTGCATCGGTTTGAGGCCTCCACGAGGATTCGTGGTGGTGTTACTTGTGAGCTTGTTACTCTTGGATCATTGGACCCTAGACGCCTTTTGTGGCCGGCGTTTTGTGGCCAAGACCTTTTGTGGTCAAGATCTTTTGTGGTCACTTGAGAGCCCCCAATTAAGTTGTGGGTGTGTCTCAAGACTTGGGAGCCCCCAATTAAGTTGTGGGTGTGTGCCTCAAGAGTTATACGGGATTTGATCTCCGCCCCAAAGGAGATCAATAGTGGAAGGTGAACTCGCAACCTTTTGTGGTTGAGTTCATCAGGAGAAGAAGGTGAGCCTTTGTGGCGTTGCGGCTAACCTGTTGTGGTTGCACACACCTCTCCAAACGAGACGTACACCCTTGGGTGGAACTCGGGAATACATCCTCGTCTCCGCGTGCCTCGGTTATTTCTATAGCCTTCGTGCTTGAAGTTATCTATCTTGCTAGCTATCTCCTTGTTTCTTGTATTGCTTAGCATAAGTTGTTGGTGCACATAGGTGAGCCTACTATTTATATCTAGGTTGTATGCTTGTTAAAATAAACCTCTAGTTTATTCTGCCTTTATCAAGCATACCGGAATTTCCGGTTCGTTCTTGGACCGGATATTTCGACTCCTCGAAAAAAGTTTTAAATCGCCTATTCACCCCCCCCTCTAGGCGACGTCTATCCGTTCAGTTGGTACTTGGGAGAGATTGCGAGTGGGTGTGTGACGATAAAGTGGGGAATCTTATAGGCGCGTCACCTTGTGGGCTTACTGGGCTTTCATGTTGGCAACACATCCTTGAAGCTCCGTTTATGATGAGCACAATTTGGGAAACAGAGGTAGTATTGGGACCGTTGGCAATATATATGGGCAACGGAGAAATATGTCGCATAACTCGTGCTGTTTCCATTGAGGGGTGTCCGAGGTGTCATTATGTACTAGTGTGCAAAGCTCCTGATGTTTATTTGAAAATAAAAACTAACATGTCTATATGAATTGTGAATTAAAATCGTAGGTGATTCATCTGAAGCGCCTAATGACAATGGGTTCGCTCGTCTCGAGGTAAGTCCACGAGCAATGGTGCTGCCTCGTCGATCACGGTCATGATCTTGTGTTTGAGTTCCAAATTTGTAGAGGGAACACTCAAATAACCAACACCTTCCTCGATGATGTTCAATTATTTTGTCCATGCTATGCATCTATTTTAATTTAAACTTTGGCTAGCAGTATGTACAAATACAATCTATTTGGAAAACGTCAAGCCATGTAAAACTAAGTCTTTGGATTGTTTATCATATCATCATATTCGATAAACCGGGCTGAAGTTAATTACATAAACTGTGTTACATAGTCGCCTTCCTCAAACATTCATACTGTACCTATAAAAGGACAGTCATACGCTTGTTCAGAACATGATAAAAAGCCCGGTTAGCGAAAGACCATGTACTATACAATCAGTTCAAGCAAGGAAGATCTTCATTCTCAGCAGGTGTAAATGACGAGCTTCAGATTTATTTCCATTTTGAGGGCCGAAAGTATACTATTCTTTTAAGTAGTTTTAAAATACATCCGCCTACATCTAGCATGTATCATTAGTTCATCACTATACTAATTGAGTTTGCGCTCGGTGTGCTCACACGTACTGTAATAGTTTTTTAAAAGTTGTTGCCGATAAGAGCCGTTGTAGATAAGTGTTTGGTATTTTTGCTTGGTCTAAGTATTTTCATTCACATAAAGTATTGACACCATAAGAAGTGAGCCCATGTAACTTGGCTAGTAGAGTAGATGTACAACCCAGTCACCCAGATTCAAATTCTCATGGACACGAGTTTGAGTTCTTATTAAAAAAACTCGGTGTGGTGGCTTCCCCCACGGCTTTTCTTAAAAAAAAGTATTGACACCATGAGTTCCGCTCCAATTATTCGTCAAAATTTAACTCAATTAATCTTGTAAGCTATGCTAGAACCAAAATATACATCGCTATACATGAATAGTTAAGGTATGTGACCTTTATGATTATTATGACGTACTGTCATGTAGACCAATACATATTCATGATAACATATACTCCCTCCATTCCGTAATATAAGGTGTCTAAGGTTTTTGTACGGATATTAACACGTCAGTATTTTACATGTGGTGGACTCCTTTTCTCTTGATAAAATTCGAGAGAGAGGAATCCATGTTAGTCATAAATTGAAAAGAATAGCTCAAATCTCTCCGTTCCACACTGTGACATAGATTTTGATGAGTAAAATTATCTATAAATCGTAATACACCTTATATTTTAAAAAAATTCTCAAAACCTTAGACACCTTATATTAAGGAACGGAGGGAGTATTATATACTACTATAAACCAGTTTCAGTGACAGGTTGGCAGGTTCCCCCGCATATTCGGATCTTTAGATATTTTATATTTGTTGAGGAAGTTTAAAATACACTAATAATGTTGTCTGCTGTGGTTAGCCGGACGGGTTGCAATTTGCAGAAAGATTAAAAAAAGAGGGAGGGTCAACAATTTTGATAGTACTACCGTACGGAGGGAGTACGGCTTTCGATGTTGCCTTCCTGCCTTCTTGCTGCTATGTTTGCTATATGTACTTTGCACATAATTAATATGTTTTAAATATTTAAATATGAAGTACGTGACTAAAATGGGTAAGCGGAACAACTAAAATTGGTGTATATACATGTGACTTGAAAAAATATAGAATATCTTATAATTTGGTTAAACAAGTAATTTTTTACGGTTCAAATATTCTGAAATTGGATTTAGCAACTGAGCATGCGTATTTGCTATGGATGTATATGAAGGGGATCGTGGGCAGAAAACAAAAATTTTCCTAGCAACGATATCCTTAAACTAGCCAAGATCTATTCTATGCAGATATAGTAGTACGAACGGAGATCGGAATACGTACCCTTGTAGACCGAAAGCGGGGATTACGTTCCCGCACAAACGTTGTCGATGCAGACCGACGAAGCCGACCTCAAGGTCGTGTCGAGGAAGCAGTCCTCCGAGTACCGCTAGCGCAGCACCTCGCAGGGAGTCGCACACGTACGGTGGAGACGACGCCTCCGAAGCTCCAGTCCAGGACGAGCAGCGGAAGATTTGGACCGGAACACCAGCAGCGCGGCAGCGGGCTATGGTGGAGGAGATCCCCGACTCCTCTTGCTCGGCGCGGCTCCAACTTGGGAACCCCGAGATCGAGAGAGAAATCAGGAATTAATTGGTGAATTAAAAGGCTGGGGGTGCCAATTCTTATATAGGCTCCCAAGGGGAGCCAACCTTGCCAGCCAGGCAATGTGGGACTAACCCCCCACAGCCTGGTTCGGCCAAGGGAGTGCGCCGGCCCCCTGGTGGGCCCCTTGTGGCCCACCTAGGCCGGCCCTCCTGGCCCCCACCGAATTTCCCTAGGGAATTTTCCCCTCTTGGGCCTTCTTTCGTCCGGAAGGCCCATTTAGGGAAATCTGCCTTAATAAATTCGAAAATAAATATATAAAATCATATTTGCATATTAATAACACTAATTAATATCAAACATAATATATATAATATTTCCTAGCTCCGAAAACTCTTTCGGCGCTGCCCGATCTCCATCGGACCTCTCCCGGGACGCTCCCGGTGATCTCCTTCCTTTCTGGTTGTCTTGTCGAAACCCCTTAAGTGTGTTACCCTAGCGGTTCGATACAATATCAGGTATGATCACGACTCCTCAATGATCAACGACTAACTCGTAGGCCTGGACCCCCTGAATTAATCCCTGAGATATAACGAATGACTTTCATCTATCAAACCTGAACGTGAAGTCTTAGACCTTTTGCCATAGCGATACTTAGCACGTCCGAGTGTCGTTCCATAGATATCTCCATACCTAATCCCGACCTCGTTACCGACGATGCTATCTTCTACTCGTCCATGATCTCATGTCTCCGTGACCTAGTCACATGCTTGCAAGCTCATTAGACAAGATCTCACCGAGTGGGCCCGAGAGTATCTATCCTGCTACGCGGACTGGCAAATCCCGCTCTTGACCCCTCGTCTCAATACTCCTTTCCAATACCCAAAAGTATCACCGCTATTGTCATACTAAATAAGATACGACGTTTGGTGCAATCAAAGTATCTTCGGGGAATATCAATAAGAGTTGATCTCACGGTCAAAGGTGTAATGACAATGTTCTCCAAATCTGGGTATGTCCATCACATCACTCTCCAGCGATATGACTCACATTGCCGACCGGCGCCATGCCCCATGACCGGGAAACCTCGATCATCAATCGCGCAACGAAACTAGTCTTAGTAGAGGCTACTAGGGACCTGGTTGTTTGCGTATCACACCCGCATTAATGTTTCCGCTTAATACGGTTCTAGCATGACACAAAAACCTATTATGAACAAACGAGATATGATAAAGAATACACTTTATTAATTGCCTCTAGGGCATATCTCCTTCAGTCTCCCACTTGCACTAGAGTACAACTTAATCTAGATTACAACTTGGTAAAAGCCTAACACCCATAGCTAATTGGTGCTGTTCATGCTTATCAAGCGGGAGAGGCTTCGTCAGCGGATCTGCCACATTCAGATCCGTATGCACTTTGCAAATCTTCACATCGCCTCCTTGTACGTACTGACGTATCACGTGGAAGCGTCGGAGAATGTGTTTGGCGGTGGAGTGAGACCTTGGCTCCTTGGCGTTCGCAATGGCACCCGTATTGTCGCAGAAGAGGCCATTGTAGATTGTGCGACTATGGGTTGCTTCCCACTTCTCCAGCACACGGCGCCTCCATTCACCTTGAACACGTAACCTGTCTGTGACTTACAGTCATCGGGGTCTGAGCAGAAACTTGCATCTACGTAACCCGTTACGCCAAGTTCCTCATCGCAGCCACCATACACAAGGAACATTTCCTTTGTCTTATTGAGATACTTAAGAATGCTCTTAACAGCTACCCAATGCGGCATTCCAGGATTACTCTGGAACCGGCTTGTCAAACTTAGAGCTAATGCCACATCCGGTCTAGTACTCAACATTGCATACATGATCGATCCTATGGCTGAAGCATAAGGATGTTTCGTCATTTCGGCCTTACCCAGTTCCGTTACCGGACACTGCGCCTTACGTAATATCTTATTCTTGATAACCGGCAGAGAACCCTTCTTTGCCTTCTCCATATGAAAACGCTTCAATATTTTATCAAGATAAGTACTCTGACTTAGTGCTAATAGGCGCCTTGATCTATCATGGTAGATTTTTATGCCTAAAACATACGCAGCTTCTCCTAAGTCCTTCATGGAAAACTTACTGTTTAAATATTCCTTCACGCTATTCAGAAGTTCCACATCATTCCCTATTAGCAATATGTCGTCAACATACAGTGCTAAGAACACAACCGAGCTCCCACTCATTTTCTTGTAAATACAGGTCTCTTCCACATTCTGGATAAATCCAAAACCTTTGATTACCTCATCAAAGCGAAGATTCCAGCTCCGAGATGCCTGCTTCAATCCATAGATGGATCGCTGAAGCTTGCACACCTTGTTAGCACTTCCTGGATCGACAAAACCTTCCGGCTGTACCATGTACAACTCTTCCTCAATGTTTCCATTCAGGAAGGCCGTTTTGACGTCCATCTGCCAGATTTCATAATCATAGTAGGCAGCTACCGCTAACAAAATCCGAATCGGCTTAAGCATCGCTACCGGTGAAAAGGTTTCATCGTAGTCAATTCCATGAACTTGTCGGAAACCCTTTGCGACAAGCCGAGCTTTATAGACGGTCACATTACCATCAGCATCAGTCTTCTTCTTAAAGATCCACTTATTCTCGACGGCCTTGCGCCCTTCGGGAATATCCACCAAAGTCCACACTTGGTTATCATACATGGATCCTATTTCGGATTTCATGGCTTCAAGCCATTTCTCGGACTCTAGACTCTAGACTCTCCATCGCCTCCTTGTAGTTCGTAGGTTCGTCTTGCTCGACTAGCATGACGGTGCAAACCATGTTGCCATACCATTCTGGTGGGATCCGAGATCTACCAGGCCTACGAGGCAGAACATCTTCCTCGACAGTTTCTCCCACTCCTTCCACGGAGGACGTTTCCGGAATTGCTTCCGTTACGCCACTCGGAATCTCGAGTTCAGGATCAACGATTTCATCGAGGTCTACCTTCCTCCCACTTACTCCTTTCGCGAGAAATTCCTTCTCTAAAAAGGCACCGGTCTTCGCGACAAAAGTTTTGCCCTCAGCTTGGTTGTAGAAGGTGTACCCTACGGTTTCCCGCGGATATCCTACAAAGACGACTTTCTCCGACTTCGGTTCGAGTTTGTCGGGCTGTAGTTTCTTAACGTACGCCTCACAACCCCAAACCTTCAGATTCGATAACTTAGGCTTATGGCCATACCATAATTCATACGGCGTCGTTTCAACGGACTTGGACGGAGCCCTATTTAAAATGAATGCGGTTGTTTCTAACGCATAACCCCAGAAGGACACTGGCAGATCGGTAAGAGACATCATAGATCGGACACTATCCAGTAGAGTACGATTACGTCGCTCGGACACACCGTTACGCTGTGGTGTTCCGACGGGCGTAAGTTGGGGCACTATGCCACAACTCTTCAGATGTGTGCCAAACTCAAAACTCAAGTACTCTCCACCGCGATCGGATCGGAGATGCTTGATTTTCCTATTAAGCTGATTCTCAACTTCACTCTGGAATTCTTTGAACTTTTCAAACGTTTCAGACTTGTGTTGCATCAAATAGATATAACCGTATCTACTCAAGTCATCAGTGAAGGTGACGAAGTAACGATAACCATTGCGTGTCGAAACGCTCATTGGTCCACATACGTCTGTATGTATGATCCCCAACAAATCCGACGCCCGTTCAACGAAACCTTTGAACGGTGTCCTGGTCATTTTGCCCATGAGGCATGGTTCACATGTATCGAGGGATCTGAAATCCAACGAGTCCAAGAGTCCATCGGAGTGGAGTCGCTTCATGCGCTTTATACCAATATGACCAAGACGGCAATGCCACAAAAACATGGCGGTATCGTCACTACACTTAATTTGTTTGGCCTCTATGTTATGGATGTGAGTACTACGATCGAGATTCAACAAGAATAAACCGTTATTCTCGGGAGCATCAACATAAAAGATATCATTCATATAAATAGCACAATTGCTTGCCACTGATTTAAATGAATAACCGTCTTGTAACAGGCAAGACCCACTTATAATGTTTACACTCAAGGATGGCACAAAATAACATTTATTTAAAACCAAAACTAATCCCGATGGTAGATGCAGAGGGAGCGTGCCGACAGCCACCACGTCGACTCTCGATCCGTTGCCGGCGCGCATCGTCACCTCATCCTTCGCCAGCCGCCTTTTATTCCGTAACTCCTCCTGAGAGTTACATATATGAGCAACAGAACCAGTATCAAATACCCACGTATTGCTCCGGGCGGATGTAAGGTACACATCTATAACATGTATATCAAATATACCTTTCTCTTTGTCGACCGTCTTGTCAGACCCTGAATTCAAGCTACACAAACGAAACGTATCGGTTGGGCCACACAACCAAGAACATACTGGGGTTACCATTCCCAGGAAAACCATCAGGCCATGCTCGGAATGGATCATCGGCCGACAGTTCTTGGCGATCCCAACGTCACATACGTTTCCAGATTGTGCACGCAAGAACCCAAAAAGTCTTCCAACTCATATACTTCAACCATACACACATGGTATACGAGTCGGATTTTTAACAGGTTGAAACCACAGAATAAACCTAAGACACAAAGAAAGGAAATAATATCCAAAAGCTCTCACTGAGCAAAAATATCAAATGGCACCAATCAGAGGACACATGTCCCAACATTACATCAAGCAGCGGAAGCAAACCGGTCTGAGTACAGACAAGAAGCAAAAGGCTCAAGGCCGAAACGGAAAAGAAGGCCCATCCACGCAGTCCACCAGGAAGTAGCCCAGGGGAACTCTAACTACTCGTCGTAGATCTCGTCGTCGAACTCCACGTAGTATCCACCCAACTGGTCGAGCGAAGGATCCTCAACTGCAGAAAAACCACAGCCCGCGAACGGGTCAATACACCGAAGCGTATCGAACAAACTTAAGCTAACAGGTTACAAAACTGTAAGATTCCCAAAAAAAAATATGGGGGTAAGTGTACTTAGCGGCAGCAGCACTAGCAAACTAAAGGGACACGCTAAACTTCCGTCTAATTAGAGAGGGATAAGAGAGCGTTTAAATATCCACCTACAACTGACACCATTCATAACCCATTCTCGAATTAACCCCCTCAACCAAGTATGAGGAAGCAATCCGGGAAAACTCACACTTAACAATTTTAGTTACCATTTAGGGTGTAAGTAATGCTATATTACTAGTCACATTAATTAACAATGATTAGGTGTAAGTTGTCTAGATCTTGTTAGCCAGCATCATCACCAAAACGTCCATAACCGTGGACACGGCTCATCGATAAGATTATACCCTGCAGGGGTGCACTACTGGACCCATACTCGCATGATCAACCCAGTCAAAAACATTAGGGCCTTTCAACCCAACTCTTTTCCTTCACCGCGACAAGTCCAGGAGCCACGGGAGCTATGCTGGTCCCGGCCAAAAGGGTGCGGACTCCCGCAGGACACACCCCTCCGCACCAACAGGCCGCGCCCTATATGCATGTAACAAGGCACACCGCCAAAGTAAAATACTACACTAGTATTGATGCATATGAGACAAATGGAAAACCCGAACTAGGTGTAGCTCCCGGACAAGTCGAAGTTCCAGTCAAAGTCGAGGGGGGCTCCATTGGGCCACCCACAAGTGGTTAGTGCGCTCAAAATTGGATCCGAGGACAAAATCTCAGTTCCTAGGTCGACACTGAGCAGAACAAAGCACCTCGCAAGGCCTTCCGCCTGGTGCCTTATCTTTTAATTATAGAACCCCACAATAAGACAGCAGTTTATTATAGTAGAACCATCTATCATACTAAGCATATGAGATAAACGACAAAGGAACGACTCGCTCAACCAATTCTAAGCATGCACTACGACTCGCAAAGGCCAACAGACAAACAAGTAAGGGGTTATAGGTTGTGGGGATATAGCTGTATAGGCTGCCGGATAAACATATGATGGGATCGCAATTCAAGAATCGATAACTAGGATAGCATAGATCAAAGGCAAGAATGAAAACCCGACAATCGTGTAACCGGTTAGCAGAAGCTTGCCTGGCAGCTTGTGGCCTGGCACAAAAGCTGAAATCTCAAGGATGAAAGTATCGGCAGCAGACACGTCGTCGTCTACCCAGAGAAGAGCAAAACACAGACAATAGGAAACATAATCAATACAAAGCAAATGCGCAATCAAATGATGTTGCAATATGGTATGAGATGATTAGGTCATATTAATGCGGGGATGAAATCCCGGCAATTAATTATGGTGCAAGTTATTTGTGTAACCAACAAGTTAAATGTTGTTTAACATATATAACATGGCATGGTGATCTAATTAATTTAAATGGAATAGGCAATAAGATAAATATTTGCCCAACACATTCCATATTTATTATTTTAGTGCAAATTATTTATCTACACAGCAAATTAAATATTTATTAGCATGGCAAGACATGGTATAAAATATATGAGCATATTAAATGGAATTAGGGCATTATATATTTATTACCCCACATATTCCATATTTGATTATTTAAGTGCATTTGTTAAATTAAACTAAGCATTTAAAATAAATTATGCAAAATGACATAAGAATGTGATATTAATGTTTAGTACATTTTTCTGATATAAAAACATATAAAGTTTATTTAATTTGGAGTTATACAAATAAAGTTATTGCATTTTTAGTTCTAGGGTTGTATCTGTAATTTTCCAGGGACCTGTTCGTGATAGGAACTTAGCAGTGAGGGTCCTCTGTGTAACCAGGGAACTCCAGGGTGCTCGGGGTAAAAGTTCCAGCGCCAGTGTCTATGACGAGTGGGACCCACTCGTCAGCGAACTAAAGGAAAATAAAAGGTGACCTTTTAATTCCACTGGCCAGGGATCGAACTCGCGTCTCGCGCGCGCGGATGGATCGGTGCCGTAGCCACTGGGCTGGTTCGTGTTGGTATTAGGAACAACGGGTTTAGTTATTTTGTACTGCTACTGCACTGCAAAAAGAACTCTGACGAAACTGACGGAAGTAAACTACAGTGCGCGACGGCCGAGCAAAACGGACGCCGGTGACCTCGTTGGAGCGGCGCCGCTGCGGCTTTGTGTGCAGGGGGGGGTGAGGAATGGTGTGGGCAACTCATTCTGGTGCTCGGTCGGAGAGGGGAGGTGCGGGAAGGCTCGTGTCCGTGCTCGACTTCCTGCGGGTACGGCACTGCCGTGGCGGAGCGGCTCTGACTCCGGCTAAAACGGAGGCGCGCGGCAAGCAAGCGCGGGGAAAAGGAGGGGGGCGGACGAGGCTCACCGCGGGGAGCTCGATGGCGCGAGGAGGAAGGACGGGGACGGCCGGAGTTGCGTGGATGGCGTCGGAGACGAAGAATGTGGCCGCGGTCGGTGTTGGGGAGGCGGACTCGCGGCGGCGTCGTCGGGGACTCCCTGGTCCAGCTGCTCGTCTACGACGGATGGGGACGAGGTGGCTCTGCCCCTGGCGCGAGGGAGAGGTCGGGGAAGCCGCCCTGGTCCAAGCTCGGCGACGCGCTCCACTGATTTTTCTCCGGTGCTTGACAGAGAGGAGAAAATACGAGGGGCGGCGGCGCGAGAGAGGGAAAGGAAGAAGGATTAGGGTTCCCGGGGTGCGAGGGGATAAAAAGGAGAGGGAGAGGGATCGGGGCCGGTGGAGGCAGCGAGGTGGGGCGCAGCGGGCAGAGAGCCATGGCGTGCTCTGCTCGCCTTGCTGGAAAGGCGTACGGAGGAAGAAGAAAAGGGCCAGGGGGAGAAGTTGGGTCGGGCTGGGCTGATTCGGCCCAGCTCGGCCAGACTTCTATTTTTTTTTTGTACTGACTTTCTTTTCTTTTTGTTTATCCTTTTTCTGTTTTGTAAATTTAAAACAAAATAGAAAAAGAAAAGAGAGATAAAACCCTTTGGACAATTTTGATAGTTTCAAAACAAACTGATTGAAGTATTGAAAAGATTATTTGTGCAATTTTGAAAACTTCAATTTTTAATTGATTTGAAAAAGCATTTGAAATATGGAATTTGCAATTTTAAAGTAATTTATCTAATTGCAATGCCCAACAAAACAAAATATGCTTGAAGTCACTCTATATTACAACACAGGCATACAATTTAGGAAAGTACAACTTTGGGATGTTACAACACTCCCCCCCTCAAAGGAATCACGCCCCGAGATTCTTCATGGAGCAACAAAGAGGTTGGGGTACTCAGCACGGAGATGGTCTTCACGTTCCCATGTAGCTTCCTTGTCAGAATGATGAGACCACTGAACCTTGTAGAACTTGACAGTGTTGTTTCGGGTGCGACGTTCAGCTTCGTCAAGAATGCGAATCGGTTGTTCCACATAAGAGAGATCTTCTCGAAGTTCAATTGATCCATGATCAACTGCACGTCCTGGATCTTGGAAGCACTTCTTGAGTTGTGACACGTGGAAGACATCGTGCACTTTGGAGAGGTTTGGAGGAAGTTCCAGACGGTAAGCCAATTCACCACGCCTGGAAAGAACGTTGAAAGGGCCAACATAACGCGGAGCGAGTTTGCCTTTGATGCCAAAGCGTTGCGTGCCTCTCAGAGGAGTGACACGAAGGTAAGCTTGATCACCAGGTGCATAGACCGTGTCTCTGTGCTTGCTATCATAATAGCTTTTCTGCCGAGACTGGGCAATCTTCAGATTGTCACGAATGATGCGAACTTTTTCTTCAGCCTCCTGGATAATGTCAGGGCCAAAGAATTGACGTTCACCAGCTTGAGACCAATTGAGAGGAGTTCTGCATTTTCGGCCATAGAGAGCTTCGAAGGGAGCCATGCCTAGACTTGCTTGGAAACTGTTGTTGTAGGAGAACTCAGCATACGGAAGGCAATCCTCCCATTTCATGCCAAAAGAGATAACACAAGCTCTGAGCATATCCTCCAGAATTTGATTCACTCTTTCAACCTGTCCACTTGTCTGCGGATGGTAAGCTGTGCTGAACAGAAATTTAGTACCCAAGGCTTTCTGAAAGCTATCCCAAAATCGAGAAGTGAAGATACTTCCACGATCTGAGCTTATTGCCAAAGGAACACCATGTAAAGGAACCAGTCTTGTCATATAGAGTTCTGCCAACTGACTAGCTGATACTGTCTCTTTGACTGGAAAGAAGTGAGCCACTTTGGAGAGACGATCAATGACAACAAAGATTGCATCGTTGCCTTTCTTGGACTTTGGAAACCCAATAACGAAGTCCATCTCGATCTTGTCCCATTTCCACTCAGGAATTTGCAGTGGTTGAAGAAGTCCAGGTGGTCTCTGATGAACTGCCTTGACACGACAGCAAACATCACAATGAGACACATAGCGAGCAATTTCACGCTTCATCCTGGTCCACCAATAGATTGACTTGAGATCCTGGTACATCTTTGTGCTGCCAGGGTGGATAGAAAGCGGAGTATCATGAGCCTCCTTGAGAATGAGTTCTCTTAAGCTGTCAAGTTTGGGCACTACAATGCGTCCTTCAAACAGCAAGGTACCCTTGTCATCGAGAGAGAAACTCTTGTACTTATCCTTGCCAATGTTGTCTTTGATATTCTTGACACCAGAATCACGCAACTGTGCGGCACGGATCTTGTCCTCAAGTGTAGGAGTGGCAATCAAACTTGCGAGATAACCAGAAGGAACCACTTGAAGATTGAGCTTCTTGAAATCTTCGTGAAGAGGAGGTCGGATGTCCTCAACCATGAGGTTGTTGCAATAGGACTTGCGACTGAGAGCATCAGCCATTACATTAGCTTTGCCTGGAGTGCAAGAGATGGTAAGATCGTAATCTGAGAGTTTCTCAAGCCACCTTGTTTGCCTGAGGTTCAAGTCTGGTTGAGTGAAGAGATATTTGAGACTCTTGTGATCAGTGAAGATCTCACAGCTGTGTCCCATCAAATAAGGTCTCCAAGCCTTGAGGGCATACATGATTGCTGCAAGTTCAAGATCATGTGTAGGATAGTTGAGCTAATGAGGCTGCAACTGGCGAGATGCATAAGCCACAACTTTGCGTTCTTGCATGAGGACTGCGCCTAGTCCTTGAAGAGATGCATCGCAGAATATTTGGAAAGGTTTGGAAGTGTCTGGGCCAACTAGAACAGGAGTAGAAGTGAGTTTAGCTTTCAAAAGATTGAAACTCTCATCACACTTTGGAGTCCAAAGAAACTTTCTATCCTTCCTAGTAAGATCGGTGAGAGGCTTAGCGATTTTGGAGAAGTTCTCAACAAAACGACGGCAATAGCTAGCCATGCCAAGGAAACTCCTGACTTGTTTCACCGATGTAGGAGGCAACCATTCAACAATGGCCTTCACTTTTTCTGGATCAACATAAATGCCTTCAGAAGAGATGACATGACCAAGGTAGGATACTTTAGGGAGCCAGAATTCACACTTGGAGAACTTGGCGTAGAGACGGTGTTCTCGGAGTTTCAACAAGATAAGACGTAGATGTTCTCCGTGTTCTTCCTCGGTTTTGGAATAGATAAGAATGTCATCGAGATAGACTACCACGAACTTATCGAGGTATTCCATGAAAACGAAGTTCATAAGACGTGAGAAAGTCGCCGGAGCATTTGTGAGACCGAAAGACATGACCGTGTATTCGTAGAGACCATAACGAGTGGTGAAAGCTGTCTTCGGAATGTCTTCTTTACGGATCTTGATCTGGTGATAACCTGACCTCAAGTCCAACTTGGAGAAAACCTTAGCACCAGCCAGTTGATCAAACAGGTCATTGATGCGAGGAAGGGGATACTTGTTCTTGATGGTTTTCTTGTTCAGAGGACGGTAGTCAACAACCAGTCGCTCAGTTGTGTCCCTCTTTTTGACAAACAGAGTAGGACAACCCCAAGGAGAAGTACTAGGTTGGATGTGACCTTTACTTTCCAACTCCTCTAGATGTCTCTTAAGTTCAGCCAGTTCTTTGGGGCCCATCTTGTAAGGACGTTTGGAGATAGGAGCAGTGCCTGGTTCTAGTTCAATAACGAACTCCACGGCTCTGTCAGGCGGCATGCCTGGCAATTCTTCAGGAAAGACATCAGGAAAGTCTCGGACCACCGGTATATCTTCCATAGCAGGTAGAGGATGAACATTGAGGGCATATAGCTGAACAGATGGAGATTTTGAATAGAAGTAGACTATCTGGCCAGAAGAATGGGTAAGCTTAACAGATTTAGCAGTACAATCAATTACCGCTTTATTTGCCACAAGCCAATCCATCCCTAGGATGACATCAATGTCTGAAGAACGAAGAGCAATAAGAGACGCTTGGAATGGAAGATTTCCGATTAAGATCTCGTTGTTCAGGCTAACTTCTCTTGTAAGCCATTTGGATCCTGGTTGCTGCACTAAGACAGGGATGTCCATCTTTTCAAAAGTAACACCATTGCTGGAAGCAAAACTTTGCGAAATGAACGAATGGGACGCACCAGAATCAAACAACACTTTAGCGAGGACAGAGTTCACTAATAGATTTCCAAGAACCACATCAGTAGCTTCCTCTGCTTCTTTTGTTGTAACATGATTCACCCTTGCGCGTCTACTAATAGACCTTTTGTCGATGTTGGGGGCCTGAGGAGTAACAGCACAACTCTTAGGGCGACAAGGTGGAGAAGGAATTGTGTTTTGCGGACACTTGTAAGAGAAGTGGCCCGGCTCACCGCACTTGAAGCAGGTGACCGAAGAGTTTGGAACTATAGGCGTTGTCTGCTCGAGGAAACTCCTTGTAGCTGAAGCTGGGTTGGTTAGACCAGAAGAAAACCTCGGAGAGATTGGACTGTGGATGAGTTGAGTTTGAGTTGCATAGGGTATCCAAACCCTACGTTTCTGCGGAGGTGTAGAATCTGATGGAGAAGAAGTTGTTTCAAGAGAGTGTTTACGAGATTCTTCGAACTTCTCACGTACAAATTCCTCTCGGAGAGCTGTGTTGACGAGGTCTTCAAAGGTATCGCACTTGATAAGAGTGAGTGCGTACTTAAGATCTGGGTTTAGACCTCTACGGAATTTGGCTTGCTTTTTGGCATCAGTTGATACCTCATCCTGAGCATAGCGGGCCAAACGATTGAACTCAGCCTGATAGTCCAATACAGACATGATACCCTGAGTCAAGTCATAGAATTCTTCCCGCTTTCTTTCCATGACCCCATCTGGAATATGATGGCATTTGAAAGCGTCCTTGAACTCATCCCAAGTAATCACGACACCTGGTGCTCGTAACTGTAGGAAGTTCTCCCACCAAGACATGGATTCACCGCGGAGCAGATATGTGACATAAGGAACACGGTCCTCATCGGATACATGAGAAACAGCCAGAGCATTGTTCATCTCACGCAGCCAGTCATCGGCATCGAGTGGCTCAGAGGGAACATCAAACGTGCGGGGATTGAGCTGGAGAAACTGCACGATAGACACACAGTTGTTGCTCTGATTCTGGTTTTGCTGAATTTGACTCAAAACTTGCGTCATCTCAAAACTTGCGTCATCTGATTCTGGTTTTGCTGAATTTGACTCAAAACAATTGCTTGACACTGATTTAAATGAATAACCGTCTTGTAACAGGCAAGACCCACTTATAATGTTTACACTCAAGGATGGCACAAAATAACATTTATTTAAAACCAAAACTAATCCCGATGGTAGATGCAGAGGGAGCGTGCCGACAGCCACCACGTCGACTCTCGATCCGTTGCCGACGCGCATCGTCACCTCATCCTTGGCCAGCCGCCTTTTATTCCGTAACTCCTCCTGAGAGTTACATATATGAGCAACAGAACCAGTATCAAATACCCACGTATTGCTCCGGGCGGATGTAAGGTACACATCTATAACATGTATATCAAATATACCTTTCTCTTCGTCGACCGTCTTGCCAGACTTCCTATCCTCCAGATACTTGGGGCAGTTGCGCTCAGGTGATCCGATGGTCACCACCATCTTCTGCAGCTTGATTTCTAATTCGGCCACTTCGAGCATCTTCAGGATTTCCGACAGGGGTTTTGACGTCCCTTTCATGCCGTAGTCCACTATGGCGTTCTTATAGCTAGGGGGCAGAGAAATCAGCGCCCTATCAATAACCAACTCCTCTGGGATCACACTTCCCAGATCACTCAGAAGTCGAGCGCAGCCAAACAACTTGGCCAAGTGCTCACTGATATTGCCGTGCTCTTCCATCTGGGCTGAGAAGAGAAGCACAGTTGCCTCGTACGTCTCAGCCTTGACTTGTCGTGCAAAAACAACCATGAGTTCAGTGATTATATCATAAGCACCCTTGTTCATGAAACGGTTTTGCAAGTCAGCCTTCATGGCAAAGAGCATGCCACTCTGGACATAAGAAGAAATCTCCGCCTTTACCCCATGGACAATCCTATCGATTTCCGGGGCGGTGCTAGGAAGATCACCTAAGGGGGTATCAAGGATGTAGGCCACCTTGTGGGTTTCAAGGATGGACTTTAGATCGCGGAACCAGGACACGAAGTTAGACCCATCGGTCTTAAGCTTCTCTTTCTCAATGAACAGGTTCAGGTTAAAGGAGGGGTGAGACATCTACAATGGAAGTTGCAACAACATAAGACTTTGTTCATAATAATTTTGAGTTATAGTATTTTAGAAAATAACTAACATAACTCCCACTCAAACGAACATCCCTCCTGGTCGTTTAAGCGATTACACGACCCCCATCCATTGCACCACCCCTCATCATCAAAGCCGGCGGCACAACTTCAAGAGTAGACAAAATCGTCCGTCACACCAATTTTGTGACTCGTGCTCGGCCTTTCGGCCTTCCTGTTCCGAGGCCATACCTCTGAGTATGCTAGGCTCGCCACCAAAGACCTCCACGCTGACGCTTGTGCAACATGGCTTACACCCACCGTATGCGAACGAAGATATGTCTGACACCCGATCATCACGGCCTGCCTCATAACGTAGAACTTTATTGGTGGTGCGCGTTGGAGGGAGAACACTAGTGGTATTTTGAAGGGATCATCTTATTTAGCTACCGCCATGTAACACACACAATCACACAAAATAAGATGCACACAAAACATCAAATGTAATGCAATGTTATATAGTCCATCGCGCCATGGTCTTCTTGGCGCCCGCAGTTTATAAACAATTTAATAAACCTATCTTGACCATATCACATAGCCCCTGCAAAATAAAGTTAGACGCTTCTACTTTATCTTTTGCATATTTTACGTGGCTTGGGGCTTTCGTAAATAGAACCGCTTCATACCTACGAATCTTATGACCACAACAACGATCCAATAATTGCATGTTTAAGCATCCCTTTCGGGTCCTCCATTGAAAATGCGAAGACCAACTAAAGAGAGAGAAACTGTCACCCGCCAGCCACAGATACGGTACAAGCCGTATGTCAGTAGTGGAACCAGTCTCGCGTAAGCGTACGCGTAAAGTCGGTCCGGGCCGCTTCATCAACTCAATGCCGCTGGAATACACAAGTGCACGCTAGAGGGTAACAAATAACAGGAATGGTGCCCCCGTGCAGAGCACGGGTTCTAACAGCGTACAGCTATATCTTACGATAGATCGGCTCTGATACCACTGAAGGGGATCGTGGGCAGAAAAGAAAAATTTTCCTAGCAACGATATCCTTAAACTAGCCAAGATCTATTCTATGCAGATATAGTAGTACGAACGGAGATCGGAATACGTACCCTTGTAGACCGAAAGCGGGGATTACGTTCCCGCACAAACGTTGTCGATGCAGACCGACGAAGCCGACCTCAAGGTCGTGTACAGGAAGCAGGCCTCCGAGTACCGCTAGCGCAGCACCTCGCAGGGAGTCGCACACGTACGGTGGAGACGACGCCTCCGAAGCTCCAGTCCAGGACGAGCAGCGGAAGACTTGGACCGGAACACCAGCAGCGCGGCAGCGGGCTATGGTGGAGGAGATCCCCGACTCCTCTTCCTCGGCGCGGCTCCAACTTGGGAACCACGAGATCGAGAGAGAAATCAGGAATTAATTGGTGAATTAAAAGGCTGGGGGTGCCCCTTCTTATATAGGCTCCCAAGGGGAGCCAACCTTGCCAGCCAGGCAATGTGGGACTAACCCCCCACAGCCTGGTTCGGCCAAGGGAGTGCGCCGGCCCCCTGGTGGGCCCCTTGTGGCCCACCTAGGCCGGCCCTCCTGGCCCCCACCGAATTCCCCTAGGGAATTTTCCCCTCTTGGGCCTTCTTTCGTCCGGAAGGTCCATTTAGGGAAATCTGCCTTAATAAATTCGAAAATAAATATATAAAATCATATTTGCATATTAATAACACTAATTAATATCAAACATAATATATATAATATTTCCTAACTCCGAAAACTCTTTCGGCGCTGCCCGATCTCCATCGGACCTCTCCCGGGACGCTCCCGGTGATCTCCTTCCTTTCTGGTTGTCTTGTCGAAACCCCTTAAGTGTGTTACCCTAGCGGTTCGATATAATATCAGGTATGATCAAGACTCCTCAATGATCAACGAATAACTCGTAGGCCTGGACCCCCCTGAATTAATCCCTGAGATATAACGAATGACTTTCATCTATCAAACCTGAACGTGAAGTCTTAAACCTTTTGCCATAGCGATACTTAGCACGTCCGAGTGTCGTTCCATAGATATCTCCATACCTAATCCCGACCTCGTTACCGACGATGCTATCTTCTACTCGTCCATGATCTCATGTCTCCGTGACCTAGTCACTTGCTTGCAAGCTCATTAGACAAGATCTCACCGAGTGGGCCCGAGAGTATCTATCCTGCTACGCGGACTGGCAAATCCCGCTCTTGACCCCTCGTCTCAATACTCCTTTCCAATACCCAAAAGTATCACCGTTATTGTCATACTAAATAAGATACGACGTTTGGTGCAATCAAAGTATCTTCGGGGAATATCAATAAGAGTTGATCTCACGGTTAAAGGTGTAATGACTATGTTCTCCAAATCTGGGTATGTCCATCACATCACTCTCCAGCGATATGACTCTCATTGCCGACCGGCGCCATGCCCCATGACCGGGAAACCTCGATCATCAATTGCGCAACGAAACTAGTCTTAGTAGAGCCTACTAGGGACCTGGTTGTTTGCGTATCACACCCGCATTAATGTTTCCGCTTAATACGGTTCTAGCATGACACAAAAACCTATTATGAACAAACGAGATATGATAAAGAATACACTTTATTAATTGCCTCTAGGGCATATCTCCTTCAGTATATGCATGACTTTATGTGTCTATGTCGGCATTGACATTGAGTTTAGAGTCTTAGCCCTTGCCTACAAATCCTTAAGATCTTTAAAGACACATAAAGTGGACATTGCAGTTCAACCGATCTAATCACCCAAAACAAATTACTCCTGATAAAATGAGGATATGCCTCCAAACCTCAGTTCTCATGAGTATAGGGAAATGACCAGGTCCTGTTCAGACGTTCTTTTTTTGTTGGAAGAAGATTTGGCCCTCCTGCAACCGCCACTTTGGCTCTTGCACCCTTTAATTTGTCGACCCTCCTTCACCAAATGTGGTTCTAGATCTTCGGAATGAAAACACATGATGTGACCTTCAATGGTTGGATCTGGAGCTAGTGAAGCGTTCACACCGTTCCCTTCCCGGAGACGTTGCTTTTGTTGAACCTCTCTTGTAGTTCACGGGTTGCCAATGATGGTTGGTTGATGTGTTATTGCTTGTTGTTTTATGTCGCTCGCGTCAACAAGACATTTTTATTTTTCCCACGTACAACCTAAACTTGTATATATTCGATGTCTAGACGAGCTCTGTGTTGTGAGAGGTATTTTTCTTATATCAGCTTGCTATAAATATATTTCGTAAACACCTCAAATTATCATGAATGCCAAACATTATTAACCCCACTGTTCAAGATATCGGCCGATTTATCGTTGTCTGACCGATAAGATAAACGGGCCGATAAGTCGGCCGATATGCCGGTAAACCGGCCGATTTAGCCCTTATCATAGGTCGACCGATAAGTTTCCGATAAGCGATATCCCCAACATTGATTAACCCCATTTGTCAAGAAAGGCCACAAATCAACTCTATGTATTAATTGATAACTTAAGATACAACTCATCATCTCGACCTTTTCTGGCAAGATTACTCTGAGTCCGTACAATTATCTCGGTTCAGGTATATTCCCCGCATAACCATGACCGACATGGGCTCAATAGTTTTATTTGCACAATAATTTTATTTGCACAGTTCTATATTGAAACTTGAAAGTCAAATAATAGATCGACAATGCATATCTTGACAATGTACGGCTGTACCTGCCGTACACATTGTTGTATTTTATACCTGAAATTAAGTAGCCAATGTCCGGATTGCCATTACCTATAAATACCAGCTTAATTTGATACGGAAGCAAACACACAGCAGCAGCGAGCAAGAGAGCAGAGTTATGTGCAACGTCACACCATTACCATTGCAATGATTGGTCACCATAAACCAGCTATTATGTGCTCATACTAATTCTCTGGCTCCATCCTGCATTTTGTACTCTCAAGCCTATTGCAGTTTGGCTGTTTTGATTCACAGTGCAATTTGAACGCCACATTTTCCATTTGGATAGATACTTGTTGTAAGCACATCAGAGCAGAGTGTGCCTGACGTACACTAAGGATGTTAATTGATTTCGGTTATTTGCTCTTCATATGTTATCAAGCTTATTGACTTGTTCTGCAGGAAAGTCATCCATACAGTGGGCCCCAAATATGCTGTCAAGTATCACACAGCTGCAGAGAGTGCACTTAGCCACTGCTACAGGTCTTGTTTGGAACTACTTGTTGAGAATGGTCTTGAAAGGTATTTATAAGCTTTGATTCCTGAATGCTTACATATTTTATTTATGTTGCATTTTGATGTCTTTAAATACTGCATTTTTATGTTCCACACAGTATGTCGTGCATTTTTACGAGGTTAAGTTACTTATTTACCTTTTATGTGATTAGCATCGCAATGGGTTGCATATACACAGAAGCCAAAAATTATCCTCGTGAACCAGCTGCTCATGTGGCAATAAGTGAGTTATCTTTTCAATATTTTCTTTCAGTTCTCTTTGTGTTCTGCTGTTTGATTTGTTCTATGGCTGTTATTCTATGGATGCAAACTGTAAATGATAGATTTTGTCTGTTAACTATTTTTCTGTTCAACAATTACCTTTTCCTAGTTTCTAAGTCCCAACTTCTTTGGATGAGGTTGAGCAGGAACTGTTAGACGTTTTCTGGAGAAGCAAAAAGACAAAATAACTGCTGTTGTCTTTTGTACTACATCGTCATCTGATACAGAGATATATAAGCGGTAATTAGACTGAAATCCAGTACTGCTAGTTGAATGTCGTGATTTTCCTGCAAAGGTTAACAGTGTTGCATTCTGCAGATTGCTTCCTCTCTATTTTCCACGGGACAAACAAGAGGAAGAGATTGCTTCGCTAAAACTTCCAGCTGATGTTGGGGATGAGAATGGTGAGCCAATAATAGATGAGAGGAAAATAAGAATTAAAACACTGCCTGCTGAGGCAGCAGATAGCAAATATGCAGTTCCTGTGCATGCAGATGTTCCTCTTTCTGGTTCTGGATTGACACGCAGAAGGTGAGACTCAAAACATATTACTCGATGATGATTGACAGAAAATGATTGTTTGTGCTACCTTAAGATACTTAGTTGGAGTTTATGAGAACTAGGCTGTGGCCTAGTGGCAAAGGGCTTGCAGTGGCAACCCTGCGTCCAGGGTTCGACTCCCATTGGGAGCGAATTCTTGTGCCTCACCTGGGTGGCTGCTACCTATACAATAAAAAGTTCTGGGTGCTAGTGCCCATGGATCTCATTTTTTTTCTTAGTTGGAGTTTATCTGATTCTATTCTGTTCTATACAGAGATTCTAAGTTGGATACATATTTGGATCCTACCTTTATGTCCATAATTAAAGATCCAGATCTCCGACGCAAGGAGCAATGGGAAAAGTCTGCTCAGGCAAAGAAGGGATTTAATTGTGCTAAGTTGCTTGGTTTTGGCGATCTTGGTGGTCCTGCATTATCGGCCGCCGAAGAATATTCACTTCATTCTCGATACCTTGCTAAAGCAAATTCCCTTAACCTTTCAGAAATCGCTGAAATGAAAATAATGTATGTGACTTGTCATTTTCTGTTTCTTTGGGTTTTCTTTAGGTTCCTTTCTATGTCATGTCCTTGGATTTTGATCTTTTTCGCCATTCCAGTTACCGTGGCGGGGTTGATAGTGAAGGGCGTCCAATTATGGTGGTTGTTGGCGCTCATTTTCTCCTTCGCTGTTTGGACCTTGAACGATTTGTTCTGTATGCAGTAAAGGTAATTATTGGAACACTTGAGTATGTAGAACTGTTGCGTATGTCATGATTCATGAGCTTGTAAGTATCAATATCCAGTACTGCACCTTAAAATGCCAAGGTTTCTTCAGGTGTCAAATGGGCCTAGAAGGATATAAATAAACAATGCTATTCTGGATATATATGCAATTTAACAAATTGAGGAGTGGGCCTAGCAGTTAACAATGGCACAACCGCGGACTGTTGAACTAGACCATCTAATTTCTCTCTAACTTATACTCCCTCCGTTCCAAATGAGATGACTTCCATTTGTCAAAAAGAGCATGTATCTAGACTAGATACATGCTCTTTTTGACAAATGGAAGTCATCTCATTTGGAACGGAGGGAGTATATATGATTGGTGCTGCATTCTTTTGACAATATCTATTCATCTCCATTTTTGGAACATTTGGAAGTACACTCTGACAGGATCATGATGTGCTTTTTTTGCAGGAATTTGAACCTTTGATTCAAAAGCCTTACTCAATTGTGTATTTCCATTCAGCAGCGTCTTTACAAGTGTAAGTGTTGGCTATGTAGGCTAAACTGCATGCCTGTCTTAACCTTGGTGCATTTATTATTTCAAAAGTATTGAATGTAACATGAGTTCTTGTAACTGAATTTACAGACAACCAGACTTAGGATTCATGAAGCGGTTACAACAAATGCTAGGCCGGAAGCATCAGCGCAATCTTCAGGTTGGTACCTCATTTGTGCATTATTGATTTACGTTTGAAGAATATTAACAATTTAACATGTGATCTCATCTTTCTCCTCAGGCTATATATGTACTCCACCCGACGCTGGGATTGAGAACGGCTATTCTAGCGTTGCAGCTTTTGGTTGATGGAGATGTACGTGTGGTTGCAACTAACTAGTTTTCTCTTGACAATTATATTGGCATGGTTGTTTTCTTGCCACTAACTTTTTGTTGTGTGAATTAGGTCTGGAAGAAAGTCGTCTATGTCGACAGACTTATGCAGCTGTTCAGATACGTACCGCGAGAACAACTAACCATTCCAGATTTTGTCTTTCAGTAAGCAACCTTTGCGATTTTCTTCCGGTAACTAAGCTATGTTTACTACTGACACGATGAATCACGCAGGCACGATCTTGAAGTGAATGGTGGAAAGGGCATAATCGTGGATCCTAGAACAAAGCATGTCTACCAAAGACCATCAGGTTGATATTTAGCATGTAAAGTCTCGGTCCACTTGTAGATCCATGCAGCATGTATCTAGTTGAGTTTGGCATAATGTTCTATTACATTCTTTTGTTATCATAGTAATGCAAGTAATAGTTTATATATTATGTATAACCAAATAAAGGCAGAATCTAATTTCTCTGGAGTTCTGTATGTATCTTGTTCTGAGTAACAAAATAAAGGCGGAATCTAATTGTCTCTCTGAGTTCTCCCGCTGGTATGTGTCCTGGACTCCTGGTCAACGTGTACCGTAATTTTTTGACTGGTCCTTGCAGTAGAGTAATAGGTTGACTGGTTACTGATGTTCATCTTGTAAAGTCACGTACGTCCATCCTCGTAGATAGGATTCATACGCCATGTGGTGCCCCTCATTTTGGGCACCGGGTAAGTTACTTTTTGTTGTTTGCCTAAACTTTGTATCTGTTTTAATTTGAATTAACTTTGACTGGCATTATGTAACAAAGACAATCTGTTTACAAAAGTCAAACCATGTAAAAAAATCATCTTTTTTGATGGTCTGTCACTGTTTGATAAGCCGGGCTGAAATTGCACGAATTCTGCTACAAAATGGTCATCCTCAAACATCCCATCTTCAAGCACACTCATACCATACGATTGTTCGGAACATGATCAAAGTAAAACCTTAGCGGAAGACCATCTATAATCAATTCAACCAAATGAGAACATTTATAATTTTCTGAAGCAGGTATGAAAAAATGAGGTTCTGATTTACTGCAATTTTGAGGGCCGAAATTCCACTGTTTTTTTAAGTTAGTTGACGAATCCATTCGGATCTACTACATCTAATGTAGTACAACGTCGTGTATCATCACTATACTAATTGAATTTGTCGGTGTGGTGCTTACACGCTTTAATTGTTTGAGTTGTCGGATTGATATAAGAAATGCATGTTGTTTTTATTAAAGCTGTTGCTGATAAGAGCCCTTGTAGATAAGAGTAGTACCGTCTCTTGGGGTTGATAGTTGTGCTCTTATACATTTCGTCTAACTATTTCCAGTAAGAGGGAAATTATCTACAGTATAGTAGTTAAGCTGCGTGATCTTTATAATTATTTAGATAGCATTATCGTGGAGTCACGACCGCATCACATAAACTACAGATTGTTATTACAAGTTGGCAAGGTACCTTCCAGCGCATATTGTAGCAAGTGTACATGAGCAATTTCAGTGGCTCTGCCTTATATGGTTGTATTTGTATCTCTAGCCCATCCGAATGTGTCCCTCAATTCCATGAAAACTGAAAAATCGGGGAGTCGTACCCAATCTAATTCTTCCCCTATTTCTCGATCTCCCAGTAAAAAAAAATTGACCGTAAACCCCATCACTTTTGTTGCGTAAATATAGGGAAATCTCAACCTTCCGATCTGGAGAAGTCCCACTCCTAGCATGCAAAAGTTGTAATTTCCAAGAGAAGTGGAATCTGGAGAATTTACATCATCTACATCCTTAAGCTATACATGCAAAAGAAAATGGCGTCACTGTGTTCTATAAACACAAGGACGAGCCCCACTCTTGTTGATGGATTTTTTGGAGTTCTTTTTGGACTTTTATCTTCAGAGTGAAAACACGTGACCTGACCTTCAATGGCTGGATATGGCACTGGTTAGTGGTGACGCTTCCTCATGGTTCCCTTGCTAGATAAATTGTTTTTGTAAAACCTCTTTTGTAGTTCATGGATTGCCACTGACAATTGTTGGTATTGTTGCTTGTTGTTGTTGTCTGCCGCTTCAGCACGATATTTTTGTTTTTCTTGTTTCAACAATTTATAACATAAGATACAACCGGTCGTAAAATCTCATTCTATACTAGTGTTGTTGGATACAATCTAAACTAGTTGTAAGTTGACAAGGTTCCTGCGCATATTCGGATCTTCCAATATATTTTTATCAGTTGACAAAGTTTGAAATATAAGCTAGTATGTCACGCTGATCGTATTCCTCTATGTGAGCCGTGATTGGCAACATAAAAAACGAAGAGGGAGACTCTGCCCTGCCTGATTGGCAACATACATAAAAGATAGTACGGAGTACGGCTTTCAACGCTGCCGTGCCTGCTTGCTGCTGAATCTTCATATCTTCAGTATTTTTACATGTCAAACGGTCAATTTTATTTGGAGTTAAGTTTAGTGTGGTGCTAGATGAGTTAAGTTTTGAGAAAGTTGTTGTTGCTCTTAGCATTTTTCTTTTGCTTTTATTTGTCTTGAGCGTTTGCCTTTTTTTTGTATTGAGGAGACAACAAATTAGCAATCCCACCTGTCAAGAAACGTAACAAATCCATTATGTGTATTACTCCTAAAAGATAACATAAGATACAGCTCGTCGTATAATCTCGACCTTTTCTGGCAAGCTTGCTCTTTGTCCGTACAATTTGCTCCCTTCAGGTATATTCCCAGCATAACCATGATATGGGTTCGCCAGCTTTGTTTGCACAGTTCTATAATAGAACTTGAAAGTCAGACCTGATAAATAATAGACCAACATGTAGCCCTACCAAACATCTTGACAATGTACGGCTGTACCCTGCCGTACACATGGTATTTTATACCTGCAAGTAGCCAATGTCCGGACTGACATATCCGTACCGTATGCCTATATATAGGTACCTGCAGGTAAGCTTTGATACAGAAGCAAACACACAGCAGCAAGCGAGCAAAAGAGAGCAAGAAGAAGAAGAAGAAGAAGAAGTGAAGCTAGGGTGAGATCGACCGGCGGCCGGCCATGTCGGGTGAACAGCTCAACGTGCTGAAAGCCCTTGATGGCGCCAAGACGCAGCTTTACCATTTCACGACCATCGTGATCGCCGGCATGGGCTTCTTCACCGACGCCTACGACCTCTTCTGCATCTCCCTCGTCACCAGACTGCTCGGCCGTATCTACTACACCGACCCTACACGCAACGAGCCCGGCCACCTCCCGGCCAACGTGTCTGCTGCCGTCAATGGCGTCGCCCTCTGCGGCACGCTGGCCGGCCAGCTCTTCTTCGGCTGGCTCGGAGACAAGCTCGGCCGCAAGAGCGTCTACGGCTTCACTCTCATCCTCATGGTCATCTGCTCCGTCGCGTCCGGGCTCTCCTTCGGCCACACGGCCAATGGCGTCATAGGGACGCTCTGCTTCTTCCGCTTCTGGCTCGGCTTCGGCGTCGGCGGCGACTACCCCTTGTCGGCCACCATCATGTCGGAGTATGCTAACAAGAAGACCCGCGGCGCCTTCATCGCCGCTGTCTTTGCGATGCAGGGCTTCGGCATCCTGTTCGGCACCATCGTCACCATCATCGTCTCGTCCGCGTTCCGGCACGCGTTCCCTGCGCCGGCCTTCAACGTTGACGCTGGGGCGTCCATCGGGCCGGAGGCCGACTATGTGTGGCGCATCATCCTCATGTTCGGCACCATCCCGGCGGCGCTAACCTACTACTGGCGCATGAAGATGCCGGAGACGGCACGGTACACGGCGCTCATCGCCCGCAACATGAAGCAGGCCACGGCGGACATGTCCAGGGTGCTCAAAGAGGAAATCACGGAGGAGCAAGGCCAACTCCAGATTGCCACCGGAGACACCTGGGGTCTCTTCTCGCGGCAGTTCCTGAAACGCCATGGGGTGCACCTGCTAGCGACCACCAGCACCTGGTTCCTGCTGGACGTCGCCTTCTACAGCCAGAACCTCTTCCAGAAGGACATCTTCACCAAGATCGGCTGGATCCCGCCGGCGAGGACCATGAGCGCCCTCGAGGAGCTCTACCGCATTTCCCGTGCGCAGGCACTCATCGCGCTCTGCGGCACCGTGCCGGGCTACTGGTTCACCGTCGCCTTCATCGACATCATCGGCAGGTTCTGGATCCAGCTCATGGGATTTGCCATGATGACCATCTTCATGCTCGCCATCGCCGTGCCGTACGACTACCTGGTGAAGCCAGGGCACCACACCGGCTTCGTTGTGCTCTACGGGCTCACCTTCTTCTTCGCCAACTTCGGGCCCAACAGCACCACCTTCATCGTGCCCGCCGAGATCTTCCCAGCCAGGCTCCGGTCCACCTGCCACGGCATCTCCGCGGCCACCGGAAAGGCGGGGGCGATCATCGGTGCCTTCGGCTTCCTGTACGCGTCGCAGGACCAGAAGAAGCCGGAGAGTGGCTACGCCAAGGGTATCGGCATGCGCAACGCGCTCTTCGTCCTCTCAGGCACCAACTTCCTGGGCTTGCTCTTCTCCTTGCTGGTGCCGGAGTCCATGGGCAGGTCGCTCGAGGAGATCACCAAGGAGAACGTCGGCGACGATGACACCCAAGCCGCCGAGGCTTAATTAACTGGTGATTTGGTGTGCTATATGGACATGCATCATGCATGGCTTAATTGGTTTGGTTTGCTTCTGTACGTGTGCTAAAACCTAGCTTCTGATTTACTGTTATTTCTGTCATTTCGAGGAATGGAAGTCTACTGTTTTATAAAAGTAAGTTGGCAAATGTATTGGCATCTACATCCAACTAATAGTACAGTTACGTTTGGATTTAAATTTCCACTCCAAAAATATACTAGTGGTGGAAAAATTCTTTTCAAGAACCCTTTTAACCTTGTTGCAGCTTCCATAACCATCACAGTTTGCTTGCTCTTTTCCTAGAAACTTGCTTGGTTGGGACGGAAGTAACTTGCGGGTATACTTCTTTTAATAATCAAAAGAGAAGCTAAAGACCATTTCCTCTGCTCCCCTGTGGTTACAGGTATCACCCCTACTTCAAAAGAGGGTGGAATTGACTTCCCTAATGTCAAACCCATTCACCTCTAGATATTTCACAAGGCACTTGCACTACATACGTGGAGCTTTATTAAGTCCATAAAGCACCATATGAAGCCTATTGTTTTATAAAAATAAATTGACAAATGCATTGGAAATGGGTCAAAACTCTCATCAGAAACAGAGAAAGCCTCCGTGTCTCTGTCCGCGATGGCTGATGTGGATGAGATCAATAGCAAAAGTTTTGTTTAACCGTTTCCAATGAAGCGGGGTAAAAATTGTCATTTACTTTTCTCCGTTTCTGAAGTGAGAATAGCATTAGTAACGGAATTTTTTTCATCGTTTGCGTTGCAAATTTTTCGTATTTCTATCTTTTTTTCACAAATCAAATTTATTTCACATCACATCTCAATATTTTACACACAAACCTAAGCAATATATCCTCAACACCAATTTCAGTTATAGTATAGAAACTATGACAAACGAGCATGAAGAGATTAAGGAGACTTCTACACATTTGAACCATGATGTAAATATCATATACTGGAAAAGTAAGTCTATAATGAGGAAGGTAAGGCAATAATAGTTGTTGCTTGCATCGTTGCGAAAAGTTCCTGTTATAGAGCACACTGCAAAAAATAAATTCAGAAAGTAAGAAACAGAATAGTAAAAGATTGAACTTAGAGAGAAATTTTGATGCATTTAAGGGTTATTATTTAGTAGTATCTTGTACACTACTCATTCTGAGCGATGACAACAATAAATAAATTTATTTATGTAATGGTTATTCATGCACTCATGCATAGTAGACCCACCAAAAGACCGGTTCACGTTATCACAAGAAGATCCCATGCTAAACCTAGGAGTGAATTGTTTGGATCGTATGTGGCTAGCACGGCGATATCCCACATAAAATCCAGTAAATGGATCGGTTCACCTTGTCTGCCTTGTATGTACATATCTAAGCCATACACATCAATCTATAAATAAATTTCACCCTTGATGAAGAGATACTACATGAGATGGTATGCATTACCTAGAGGCCGCGTAGATGGCTTGGTGAAAGAGCATTTTTCCTCATGTGTGGTTTTGGTAATTGAATGACAATCTCTATGGACTAATGTTTGCATTGAGATATCCTTATAGATCCTGTCCATGGAATGGTGGAGTTCATGTGTTGAACTCTTGAATCTCATGTGTTGAGTGGAGCATATTGCAAGTATGTCTTAAAGGATTCAAGACATCATATTAGTGAAGAAATGTTGGAAGATACAAGGTTGATCAAGATGTTGATCAACACACAAAGCTACAAGATGTACCAAGAGCGATCATGTATCTCTTGGGATGGTAAACAATTGTCCGCATAGCTTTGTGAACTAACCCATGATATATGTGTGTGTGTTATCTTTATATGAGGTTAGGTATCTTCCCATGGGCTTGCATCAAATGAAGATTTCATATAGCTCATGGAGGATGACATCATGTGGTGATCGTCATCAAGGTGAGATGTGCAAGACCAAGACCAAGAGAAGCTTCTTGAAGAGATCCTATGCTTGGTGCTTGCAATGGATACATGAAGATGAAGCTAAGCGAGACTCTCCCATTGTGAGCATGGTGGTGTTTTTGGATAAGTCTTCATCAAGCATGTGCTTGGACACACAATCAAGAAATATGAACCACTTGAAGAGATAAGAATAGTCGTCATCTAACTCAAGTGGAATGCTCAAGACAAAGTTATGATCTTGATAGGGCTAAAGGATAGATAGGCGTACTATCAAGAGGGGTTCTCAAGTTAGTAACTTGATCGCATCATTGGGGAGAGCTCAAACCTTTGCATACTTGGCATATCATGTTTCTTGATTCTTATTTGGCTTTTATGTTGGTGAGGAATTAGAGCTTGGTTCATCTCCATGTCAAGCTCTTGTTTATCGAAATCGGTTTTACTTTGGACAACTTGTTGCGGTTTCGGTGGCGGAAATATTGCCGGTTCTACTGTGAGAAAAGTCCCACACCTTGCCATGTGTGGTGATTTTACTCTATTTGTTGGGTGCTCATCGTCGCTATCTTTCCAACAAAATTGGTCTCACCTCATTTGTAGGCAAAAGTTATAGCAGTTTTCGTTTCGGTGTTTTGCTGATTCGGATTATTGGGGTCGGATATTTTGCACTACCGGAATTTCCGGTTCCCCAACTCATCCAAGAAAACGGCTAAGGAAAGGAGAAAAAGGGTTCTGACTCCAGCCGGAAATTGTGCTCGGAAATTTCCGTCTACCGGAATTTCCGAGTGCACCCAGAAAGCCCTCCAGTTTTGGCTAAGGAAAGAAGGAATTTTGGTTCTGACTCGAACCGGAAATTGTGCTCGGAAATTTCCATATACCGGAATTTCCGAGTGCACCCAGAAAAGTCCTCCAGAAACGGCTAAGGAAAAGTTTGGTTTTGGTTCTGACTCCAGCCGGAATTTCAGCTCGGAAATTTCATGGACTCGGAATTTATGGTTGATCGGAAATTCCGAGTGTCACTTATACCGGAATTTCCAAGTGTCGAAACAGCCAACGGCTATATTTCCTGGAGGGGTATCAATACCCCTCCCCTTCTTCTTCCCCCAGCTAACCCAAGGCAGCACGACTTTCCCCTCTCTCCTACTCCATTGTTGACCTTGGAAAGCTCACTCCCCTCTCAATCCCTCCATAGAATCTTGCATATTCTTTAGTGAAAGTTGAGAGGAGATCTAGATCTACAATCCTACCAATCCATCTCTCCTCTAAGTGAGGGGAACTTGGTGGATCTAGTTCTTCCTCTTTGTTCTTCCTCTCTTATCCCCCCATAAGCATTAGTTGCTTTTGGTGGGATTTGGGAGTGAAGGATTTGACTCATTTGTGGTTTCCTTTGTTCTTCCTCTCTTATTCCCCCCATAAACATTTGTTGTTGTGTTGGAATTTGAGAGTGGAGGACTTGAGCACTTCTTATGCTCTTGCCATTGCATTTGCATCGGTTTGAGGCCTCCACGAGGATTCGTGGTGGTGTTACTTGTGAGCTTGTTACTCTTGGATCATTGGACCCTAGACGCCTTTTGTGGCCGGCGTTTTGTGGCCAAGACCTTTTGTGGTCAAGATCTTTTGTGGTCACTTGAGAGCCCCCAATTAAGTTGTGGGTGTGTCTCAAGACTTGGGAGCCCCCAATTAAGTTGTGGGTGTGTGCCTCAAGAGTTATACGGGATTTGATCTCCGCCCCAAAGGAGATCAATAGTGGAAGGTGAACTCGCAACCTTTTGTGGTTGAGTTCATCAGGAGAAGAAGGTGAGCCTTTGTGGCGTTGCGGCTAACCTGTTGTGGTTGCACACACCTCTCCAAACGAGACGTACACCCTTGGGTGGAACTCGGGAATACATCCTCGTCTCCGCGTGCCTCGGTTATTTCTATAGCCTTCGTGCTTGAAGTTATCTATCTTGCTAGCTATCTCCTTGTTTCTTGTATTGCTTAGCATAAGTTGTTGGTGCACATAGGTGAGCCTACTATTTATATCTAGGTTGTATGCTTGTTAAAATAAACCTCTAGTTTATTCTGCCTTTATCAAGCATACCGGAATTTCCGGTTCGTTCTTGGACCGGATATTTCGACTCCTCGAAAAAAGTTTTAAATCGCCTATTCACCCCCCCCTCTAGGCGACGTCTATCCGTTCAGTTGGTACTTGGGAGAGATTGCGAGTGGGTGTGTGACGATAAAGTGGGGAATCTTATAGGCGCGTCACCTTGTGGGCTTACTGGGCTTTCATGTTGGCAACACATCCTTGAAGCTCCGTTTATGATGAGCACAATTTGGGAAACAGAGGTAGTATTGGGACCGTTGGCAATATATATGGGCAACGGAGAAATATGTCGCATAACTCGTGCTGTTTCCATTGAGGGGTGTCCGAGGTGTCATTATGTACTAGTGTGCAAAGCTCCTGATGTTTATTTGAAAATAAAAACTAACATGTCTATATGAATTGTGAATTAAAATCGTAGGTGATTCATCTGAAGCGCCTAATGACAATGGGTTCGCTCGTCTCGAGGTAAGTCCACGAGCAATGGTGCTGCCTCGTCGATCACGGTCATGATCTTGTGTTTGAGTTCCAAATTTGTAGAGGGAACACTCAAATAACCAACACCTTCCTCGATGATGTTCAATTATTTTGTCCATGCTATGCATCTATTTTAATTTAAACTTTGGCTAGCAGTATGTACAAATACAATCTATTTGGAAAACGTCAAGCCATGTAAAACTAAGTCTTTGGATTGTTTATCATATCATCATATTCGATAAACCGGGCTGAAGTTAATTACATAAACTGTGTTACATAGTCGCCTTCCTCAAACATTCATACTGTACCTATAAAAGGACAGTCATACGCTTGTTCAGAACATGATAAAAAGCCCGGTTAGCGAAAGACCATGTACTATACAATCAGTTCAAGCAAGGAAGATCTTCATTCTCAGCAGGTGTAAATGACGAGCTTCAGATTTATTTCCATTTTGAGGGCCGAAAGTATACTATTCTTTTAAGTAGTTTTAAAATACATCCGCCTACATCTAGCATGTATCATTAGTTCATCACTATACTAATTGAGTTTGCGCTCGGTGTGCTCACACGTACTGTAATAGTTTTTTAAAAGTTGTTGCCGATAAGAGCCGTTGTAGATAAGTGTTTGGTATTTTTGCTTGGTCTAAGTATTTTCATTCACATAAAGTATTGACACCATAAGAAGTGAGCCCATGTAACTTGGCTAGTAGAGTAGATGTACAACCCAGTCACCCAGATTCAAATCCTCATGGACACGAGTTTGAGTTCTTATTAAAAAAACTCGGTGTGGTGGCTTCCCCCACGGCTTTTCTTAAAAAAAAGTATTGACACCATGAGTTCCGCTCCAATTATTCGTCAAAATTTAACTCAATTAATCTTGTAAGCTATGCTAGAACCAAAATATACATCGCTATACATGAATAGTTAAGGTATGTGACCTTTATGATTATTATGACGTACTGTCATGTAGACCAATACATATTCATGATAACATATACTCCCTCCATTCCGTAATATAAGGTGTCTAAGGTTTTTGTACGGATATTAACACGTCAGTATTTTACATGTGGTGGACTCCTTTTCTCTTGATAAAATTCGAGAGAGAGGAATCCATGTTAGTCATAAATTGAAAAGAATAGCTCAAATCTCTCCGTTCCACACTGTGACATAGATTTTGATGAGTAAAATTATCTATAAATCGTAATACACCTTATATTTTAAAAAAATTCTCAAAACCTTAGACACCTTATATTAAGGAACGGAGGGAGTATTATATACTACTATAAACCAGTTTCAGTGACAGGTTGGCAGGTTCCCCCGCATATTCGGATCTTTAGATATTTTATATTTGTTGAGGAAGTTTAAAATACACTAATAATGTTGTCTGCTGTGGTTAGCCGGACGGGTTGCAATTTGCAGAAAGATTAAAAAAAGAGGGAGGGTCAACAATTTTGATAGTACTACCGTACGGAGGGAGTACGGCTTTCGATGTTGCCTTCCTGCCTTCTTGCTGCTATGTTTGCTATATGTACTTTGCACATAATTAATATGTTTTAAATATTTAAATATGAAGTACGTGACTAAAATGGGTAAGCGGAACAACTAAAATTGGTGTATATACATGTGACTTGAAAAAATATAGAATATCTTATAATTTGGTTAAACAAGTAATTTTTTACGGTTCAAATATTCTGAAATTGGATTTAGCAACTGAGCATGCGTATTTGCTATGGATGTATATGAAGGGGATCGTGGGCAGAAAACAAAAATTTTCCTAGCAACGATATCCTTAAACTAGCCAAGATCTATTCTATGCAGATATAGTAGTACGAACGGAGATCGGAATACGTACCCTTGTAGACCGAAAGCGGGGATTACGTTCCCGCACAAACGTTGTCGATGCAGACCGACGAAGCCGACCTCAAGGTCGTGTCGAGGAAGCAGTCCTCCGAGTACCGCTAGCGCAGCACCTCGCAGGGAGTCGCACACGTACGGTGGAGACGACGCCTCCGAAGCTCCAGTCCAGGACGAGCAGCGGAAGATTTGGACCGGAACACCAGCAGCGCGGCAGCGGGCTATGGTGGAGGAGATCCCCGACTCCTCTTGCTCGGCGCGGCTCCAACTTGGGAACCCCGAGATCGAGAGAGAAATCAGGAATTAATTGGTGAATTAAAAGGCTGGGGGTGCCAATTCTTATATAGGCTCCCAAGGGGAGCCAACCTTGCCAGCCAGGCAATGTGGGACTAACCCCCCACAGCCTGGTTCGGCCAAGGGAGTGCGCCGGCCCCCTGGTGGGCCCCTTGTGGCCCACCTAGGCCGGCCCTCCTGGCCCCCACCGAATTTCCCTAGGGAATTTTCCCCTCTTGGGCCTTCTTTCGTCCGGAAGGCCCATTTAGGGAAATCTGCCTTAATAAATTCGAAAATAAATATATAAAATCATATTTGCATATTAATAACACTAATTAATATCAAACATAATATATATAATATTTCCTAGCTCCGAAAACTCTTTCGGCGCTGCCCGATCTCCATCGGACCTCTCCCGGGACGCTCCCGGTGATCTCCTTCCTTTCTGGTTGTCTTGTCGAAACCCCTTAAGTGTGTTACCCTAGCGGTTCGATACAATATCAGGTATGATCACGACTCCTCAATGATCAACGACTAACTCGTAGGCCTGGACCCCCTGAATTAATCCCTGAGATATAACGAATGACTTTCATCTATCAAACCTGAACGTGAAGTCTTAGACCTTTTGCCATAGCGATACTTAGCACGTCCGAGTGTCGTTCCATAGATATCTCCATACCTAATCCCGACCTCGTTACCGACGATGCTATCTTCTACTCGTCCATGATCTCATGTCTCCGTGACCTAGTCACATGCTTGCAAGCTCATTAGACAAGATCTCACCGAGTGGGCCCGAGAGTATCTATCCTGCTACGCGGACTGGCAAATCCCGCTCTTGACCCCTCGTCTCAATACTCCTTTCCAATACCCAAAAGTATCACCGCTATTGTCATACTAAATAAGATACGACGTTTGGTGCAATCAAAGTATCTTCGGGGAATATCAATAAGAGTTGATCTCACGGTCAAAGGTGTAATGACAATGTTCTCCAAATCTGGGTATGTCCATCACATCACTCTCCAGCGATATGACTCACATTGCCGACCGGCGCCATGCCCCATGACCGGGAAACCTCGATCATCAATCGCGCAACGAAACTAGTCTTAGTAGAGGCTACTAGGGACCTGGTTGTTTGCGTATCACACCCGCATTAATGTTTCCGCTTAATACGGTTCTAGCATGACACAAAAACCTATTATGAACAAACGAGATATGATAAAGAATACACTTTATTAATTGCCTCTAGGGCATATCTCCTTCAGTCTCCCACTTGCACTAGAGTACAACTTAATCTAGATTACAACTTGGTAAAAGCCTAACACCCATAGCTAATTGGTGCTGTTCATGCTTATCAAGCGGGAGAGGCTTCGTCAGCGGATCTGCCACATTCAGATCCGTATGCACTTTGCAAATCTTCACATCGCCTCCTTGTACGTACTGACGTATCACGTGGAAGCGTCGGAGAATGTGTTTGGCGGTGGAGTGAGACCTTGGCTCCTTGGCGTTCGCAATGGCACCCGTATTGTCGCAGAAGAGGCCATTGTAGATTGTGCGACTATGGGTTGCTTCCCACTTCTCCAGCACACGGCGCCTCCATTCACCTTGAACACGTAACCTGTCTGTGACTTACAGTCATCGGGGTCTGAGCAGAAACTTGCATCTACGTAACCCGTTACGCCAAGTTCCTCATCGCAGCCACCATACACAAGGAACATTTCCTTTGTCTTATTGAGATACTTAAGAATGCTCTTAACAGCTACCCAATGCGGCATTCCAGGATTACTCTGGAACCGGCTTGTCAAACTTAGAGCTAATGCCACATCCGGTCTAGTACTCAACATTGCATACATGATCGATCCTATGGCTGAAGCATAAGGATGTTTCGTCATTTCGGCCTTACCCAGTTCCGTTACCGGACACTGCGCCTTACGTAATATCTTATTCTTGATAACCGGCAGAGAACCCTTCTTTGCCTTCTCCATATGAAAACGCTTCAATATTTTATCAAGATAAGTACTCTGACTTAGTGCTAATAGGCGCCTTGATCTATCATGGTAGATTTTTATGCCTAAAACATACGCAGCTTCTCCTAAGTCCTTCATGGAAAACTTACTGTTTAAATATTCCTTCACGCTATTCAGAAGTTCCACATCATTCCCTATTAGCAATATGTCGTCAACATACAGTGCTAAGAACACAACCGAGCTCCCACTCATTTTCTTGTAAATACAGGTCTCTTCCACATTCTGGATAAATCCAAAACCTTTGATTACCTCATCAAAGCGAAGATTCCAGCTCCGAGATGCCTGCTTCAATCCATAGATGGATCGCTGAAGCTTGCACACCTTGTTAGCACTTCCTGGATCGACAAAACCTTCCGGCTGTACCATGTACAACTCTTCCTCAATGTTTCCATTCAGGAAGGCCGTTTTGACGTCCATCTGCCAGATTTCATAATCATAGTAGGCAGCTACCGCTAACAAAATCCGAATCGGCTTAAGCATCGCTACCGGTGAAAAGGTTTCATCGTAGTCAATTCCATGAACTTGTCGGAAACCCTTTGCGACAAGCCGAGCTTTATAGACGGTCACATTACCATCAGCATCAGTCTTCTTCTTAAAGATCCACTTATTCTCGACGGCCTTGCGCCCTTCGGGAATATCCACCAAAGTCCACACTTGGTTATCATACATGGATCCTATTTCGGATTTCATGGCTTCAAGCCATTTCTCGGACTCTAGACTCTAGACTCTCCATCGCCTCCTTGTAGTTCGTAGGTTCGTCTTGCTCGACTAGCATGACGGTGCAAACCATGTTGCCATACCATTCTGGTGGGATCCGAGATCTACCAGGCCTACGAGGCAGAACATCTTCCTCGACAGTTTCTCCCACTCCTTCCACGGAGGACGTTTCCGGAATTGCTTCCGTTACGCCACTCGGAATCTCGAGTTCAGGATCAACGATTTCATCGAGGTCTACCTTCCTCCCACTTACTCCTTTCGCGAGAAATTCCTTCTCTAAAAAGGCACCGGTCTTCGCGACAAAAGTTTTGCCCTCAGCTTGGTTGTAGAAGGTGTACCCTACGGTTTCCCGCGGATATCCTACAAAGACGACTTTCTCCGACTTCGGTTCGAGTTTGTCGGGCTGTAGTTTCTTAACGTACGCCTCACAACCCCAAACCTTCAGATTCGATAACTTAGGCTTATGGCCATACCATAATTCATACGGCGTCGTTTCAACGGACTTGGACGGAGCCCTATTTAAAATGAATGCGGTTGTTTCTAACGCATAACCCCAGAAGGACACTGGCAGATCGGTAAGAGACATCATAGATCGGACACTATCCAGTAGAGTACGATTACGTCGCTCGGACACACCGTTACGCTGTGGTGTTCCGACGGGCGTAAGTTGGGGCACTATGCCACAACTCTTCAGATGTGTGCCAAACTCAAAACTCAAGTACTCTCCACCGCGATCGGATCGGAGATGCTTGATTTTCCTATTAAGCTGATTCTCAACTTCACTCTGGAATTCTTTGAACTTTTCAAACGTTTCAGACTTGTGTTGCATCAAATAGATATAACCGTATCTACTCAAGTCATCAGTGAAGGTGACGAAGTAACGATAACCATTGCGTGTCGAAACGCTCATTGGTCCACATACGTCTGTATGTATGATCCCCAACAAATCCGACGCCCGTTCAACGAAACCTTTGAACGGTGTCCTGGTCATTTTGCCCATGAGGCATGGTTCACATGTATCGAGGGATCTGAAATCCAACGAGTCCAAGAGTCCATCGGAGTGGAGTCGCTTCATGCGCTTTATACCAATATGACCAAGACGGCAATGCCACAAAAACATGGCGGTATCGTCACTACACTTAATTTGTTTGGCCTCTATGTTATGGATGTGAGTACTACGATCGAGATTCAACAAGAATAAACCGTTATTCTCGGGAGCATCAACATAAAAGATATCATTCATATAAATAGCACAATTGCTTGACACTGATTTAAATGAATAACCGTCTTGTAACAGGCAAGACCCACTTATAATGTTTACACTCAAGGATGGCACAAAATAACATTTATTTAAAACCAAAACTAATCCCGATGGTAGATGCAGAGGGAGCGTGCCGACAGCCACCACGTCGACTCTCGATCCGTTGCCGGCGCGCATCGTCACCTCATCCTTCGCCAGCCGCCTTTTATTCCGTAACTCCTCCTGAGAGTTACATATATGAGCAACAGAACCAGTATCAAATACCCACGTATTGCTCCGGGCGGATGTAAGGTACACATCTATAACATGTATATCAAATATACCTTTCTCTTTGTCGACCGTCTTGTCAGACCCTGAATTCAAGCTACACAAACGAAACGTATCGGTTGGGCCACACAACCAAGAACATACTGGGGTTACCATTCCCAGGAAAACCATCAGGCCATGCTCGGAATGGATCATCGGCCGACAGTTCTTGGCGATCCCAACGTCACATACGTTTCCAGATTGTGCACGCAAGAACCCAAAAAGTCTTCCAACTCATATACTTCAACCATACACACATGGTATACGAGTCGGATTTTTAACAGGTTGAAACCACAGAATAAACCTAAGACACAAAGAAAGGAAATAATATCCAAAAGCTCTCACTGAGCAAAAATATCAAATGGCACCAATCAGAGGACACATGTCCCAACATTACATCAAGCAGCGGAAGCAAACCGGTCTGAGTACAGACAAGAAGCAAAAGGCTCAAGGCCGAAACGGAAAAGAAGGCCCATCCACGCAGTCCACCAGGAAGTAGCCCAGGGGAACTCTAACTACTCGTCGTAGATCTCGTCGTCGAACTCCACGTAGTATCCACCCAACTGGTCGAGCGAAGGATCCTCAACTGCAGAAAAACCACAGCCCGCGAACGGGTCAATACACCGAAGCGTATCGAACAAACTTAAGCTAACAGGTTACAAAACTGTAAGATTCCCAAAAAAAAATATGGGGGTAAGTGTACTTAGCGGCAGCAGCACTAGCAAACTAAAGGGACACGCTAAACTTCCGTCTAATTAGAGAGGGATAAGAGAGCGTTTAAATATCCACCTACAACTGACACCATTCATAACCCATTCTCGAATTAACCCCCTCAACCAAGTATGAGGAAGCAATCCGGGAAAACTCACACTTAACAATTTTAGTTACCATTTAGGGTGTAAGTAATGCTATATTACTAGTCACATTAATTAACAATGATTAGGTGTAAGTTGTCTAGATCTTGTTAGCCAGCATCATCACCAAAACGTCCATAACCGTGGACACGGCTCATCGATAAGATTATACCCTGCAGGGGTGCACTACTGGACCCATACTCGCATGATCAACCCAGTCAAAAACATTAGGGCCTTTCAACCCAACTCTTTTCCTTCACCGCGACAAGTCCAGGAGCCACGGGAGCTATGCTGGTCCCGGCCAAAAGGGTGCGGACTCCCGCAGGACACACCCCTCCGCACCAACAGGCCGCGCCCTATATGCATGTAACAAGGCACACCGCCAAAGTAAAATACTACACTAGTATTGATGCATATGAGACAAATGGAAAACCCGAACTAGGTGTAGCTCCCGGACAAGTCGAAGTTCCAGTCAAAGTCGAGGGGGGCTCCATTGGGCCACCCACAAGTGGTTAGTGCGCTCAAAATTGGATCCGAGGACAAAATCTCAGTTCCTAGGTCGACACTGAGCAGAACAAAGCACCTCGCAAGGCCTTCCGCCTGGTGCCTTATCTTTTAATTATAGAACCCCACAATAAGACAGCAGTTTATTATAGTAGAACCATCTATCATACTAAGCATATGAGATAAACGACAAAGGAACGACTCGCTCAACCAATTCTAAGCATGCACTACGACTCGCAAAGGCCAACAGACAAACAAGTAAGGGGTTATAGGTTGTGGGGATATAGCTGTATAGGCTGCCGGATAAACATATGATGGGATCGCAATTCAAGAATCGATAACTAGGATAGCATAGATCAAAGGCAAGAATGAAAACCCGACAATCGTGTAACCGGTTAGCAGAAGCTTGCCTGGCAGCTTGTGGCCTGGCACAAAAGCTGAAATCTCAAGGATGAAAGTATCGGCAGCAGACACGTCGTCGTCTACCCAGAGAAGAGCAAAACACAGACAATAGGAAACATAATCAATACAAAGCAAATGCGCAATCAAATGATGTTGCAATATGGTATGAGATGATTAGGTCATATTAATGCGGGGATGAAATCCCGGCAATTAATTATGGTGCAAGTTATTTGTGTAACCAACAAGTTAAATGTTGTTTAACATATATAACATGGCATGGTGATCTAATTAATTTAAATGGAATAGGCAATAAGATAAATATTTGCCCAACACATTCCATATTTATTATTTTAGTGCAAATTATTTATCTACACAGCAAATTAAATATTTATTAGCATGGCAAGACATGGTATAAAATATATGAGCATATTAAATGGAATTAGGGCATTATATATTTATTACCCCACATATTCCATATTTGATTATTTAAGTGCATTTGTTAAATTAAACTAAGCATTTAAAATAAATTATGCAAAATGACATAAGAATGTGATATTAATGTTTAGTACATTTTTCTGATATAAAAACATATAAAGTTTATTTAATTTGGAGTTATACAAATAAAGTTATTGCATTTTTAGTTCTAGGGTTGTATCTGTAATTTTCCAGGGACCTGTTCGTGATAGGAACTTAGCAGTGAGGGTCCTCTGTGTAACCAGGGAACTCCAGGGTGCTCGGGGTAAAAGTTCCAGCGCCAGTGTCTATGACGAGTGGGACCCACTCGTCAGCGAACTAAAGGAAAATAAAAGGTGACCTTTTAATTCCACTGGCCAGGGATCGAACTCGCGTCTCGCGCGCGCGGATGGATCGGTGCCGTAGCCACTGGGCTGGTTCGTGTTGGTATTAGGAACAACGGGTTTAGTTATTTTGTACTGCTACTGCACTGCAAAAAGAACTCTGACGAAACTGACGGAAGTAAACTACAGTGCGCGACGGCCGAGCAAAACGGACGCCGGTGACCTCGTTGGAGCGGCGCCGCTGCGGCTTTGTGTGCAGGGGGGGGGTGAGGAATGGTGTGGGCAACTCATTCTGGTGCTCGGTCGGAGAGGGGAGGTGCGGGAAGGCTCGTGTCCGTGCTCGACTTCCTGCGGGTACGGCACTGCCGTGGCGGAGCGGCTCTGACTCCGGCTAAAACGGAGGCGCGCGGCAAGCAAGCGCGGGGAAAAGGAGGGGGGCGGACGAGGCTCACCGCGGGGAGCTCGATGGCGCGAGGAGGAAGGACGGGGACGGCCGGAGTTGCGTGGATGGCGTCGGAGACGAAGAATGTGGCCGCGGTCGGTGTTGGGGAGGCGGACTCGCGGCGGCGTCGTCGGGGACTCCCTGGTCCAGCTGCTCGTCTACGACGGATGGGGACGAGGTGGCTCTGCCCCTGGCGCGAGGGAGAGGTCGGGGAAGCCGCCCTGGTCCAAGCTCGGCGACGCGCTCCACTGATTTTTCTCCGGTGCTTGACAGAGAGGAGAAAATACGAGGGGCGGCGGCGCGAGAGAGGGAAAGGAAGAAGGATTAGGGTTCCCGGGGTGCGAGGGGATAAAAAGGAGAGGGAGAGGGATCGGGGCCGGTGGAGGCAGCGAGGTGGGGCGCAGCGGGCAGAGAGCCATGGCGTGCTCTGCTCGCCTTGCTGGAAAGGCGTACGGAGGAAGAAGAAAAGGGCCAGGGGGAGAAGTTGGGTCGGGCTGGGCTGATTCGGCCCAGCTCGGCCAGACTTCTATTTTTTTTTTGTACTGACTTTCTTTTCTTTTTGTTTATCCTTTTTCTGTTTTGTAAATTTAAAACAAAATAGAAAAAGAAAAGAGAGATAAAACCCTTTGGACAATTTTGATAGTTTCAAAACAAACTGATTGAAGTATTGAAAAGATTATTTGTGCAATTTTGAAAACTTCAATTTTTAATTGATTTGAAAAAGCATTTGAAATATGGAATTTGCAATTTTAAAGTAATTTATCTAATTGCAATGCCCAACAAAACAAAATATGCTTGAAGTCACTCTATATTACAACACAGGCATACAATTTAGGAAAGTACAACTTTGGGATGTTACAACACTCCCCCCCTCAAAGGAATCACGCCCCGAGATTCTTCATGGAGCAACAAAGAGGTTGGGGTACTCAGCACGGAGATGGTCTTCACGTTCCCATGTAGCTTCCTTGTCAGAATGATGAGACCACTGAACCTTGTAGAACTTGACAGTGTTGTTTCGGGTGCGACGTTCAGCTTCGTCAAGAATGCGAATCGGTTGTTCCACATAAGAGAGATCTTCTCGAAGTTCAATTGATCCATGATCAACTGCACGTCCTGGATCTTGGAAGCACTTCTTGAGTTGTGACACGTGGAAGACATCGTGCACTTTGGAGAGGTTTGGAGGAAGTTCCAGACGGTAAGCCAATTCACCACGCCTGGAAAGAACGTTGAAAGGGCCAACATAACGCGGAGCGAGTTTGCCTTTGATGCCAAAGCGTTGCGTGCCTCTCAGAGGAGTGACACGAAGGTAAGCTTGATCACCAGGTGCATAGACCGTGTCTCTGTGCTTGCTATCATAATAGCTTTTCTGCCGAGACTGGGCAATCTTCAGATTGTCACGAATGATGCGAACTTTTTCTTCAGCCTCCTGGATAATGTCAGGGCCAAAGAATTGACGTTCACCAGCTTGAGACCAATTGAGAGGAGTTCTGCATTTTCGGCCATAGAGAGCTTCGAAGGGAGCCATGCCTAGACTTGCTTGGAAACTGTTGTTGTAGGAGAACTCAGCATACGGAAGGCAATCCTCCCATTTCATGCCAAAAGAGATAACACAAGCTCTGAGCATATCCTCCAGAATTTGATTCACTCTTTCAACCTGTCCACTTGTCTGCGGATGGTAAGCTGTGCTGAACAGAAATTTAGTACCCAAGGCTTTCTGAAAGCTATCCCAAAATCGAGAAGTGAAGATACTTCCACGATCTGAGCTTATTGCCAAAGGAACACCATGTAAAGGAACCAGTCTTGTCATATAGAGTTCTGCCAACTGACTAGCTGATACTGTCTCTTTGACTGGAAAGAAGTGAGCCACTTTGGAGAGACGATCAATGACAACAAAGATTGCATCGTTGCCTTTCTTGGACTTTGGAAACCCAATAACGAAGTCCATCTCGATCTTGTCCCATTTCCACTCAGGAATTTGCAGTGGTTGAAGAAGTCCAGGTGGTCTCTGATGAACTGCCTTGACACGACAGCAAACATCACAATGAGACACATAGCGAGCAATTTCACGCTTCATCCTGGTCCACCAATAGATTGACTTGAGATCCTGGTACATCTTTGTGCTGCCAGGGTGGATAGAAAGCGGAGTATCATGAGCCTCCTTGAGAATGAGTTCTCTTAAGCTGTCAAGTTTGGGCACTACAATGCGTCCTTCAAACAGCAAGGTACCCTTGTCATCGAGAGAGAAACTCTTGTACTTATCCTTGCCAATGTTGTCTTTGATATTCTTGACACCAGAATCACGCAACGGTGCGGCACGGATCTTGTCCTCAAGTGTAGGAGTGGCAATCAAACTTGCGAGATAACCAGAAGGAACCACTTGAAGATTGAGCTTCTTGAAATCTTCGTGAAGAGGAGGTCGGATGTCCTCAACCATGAGGTTGTTGCAATAGGACTTGCGACTGAGAGCATCAGCCATTACATTAGCTTTGCCTGGAGTGCAAGAGATGGTAAGATCGTAATCTGAGAGTTTCTCAAGCCACCTTGTTTGCCTGAGGTTCAAGTCTGGTTGAGTGAAGAGATATTTGAGACTCTTGTGATCAGTGAAGATCTCACAGCTGTGTCCCATCAAATAAGGTCTCCAAGCCTTGAGGGCATACATGATTGCTGCAAGTTCAAGATCATGTGTAGGATAGTTGAGCTAATGAGGCTGCAACTGGCGAGATGCATAAGCCACAACTTTGCGTTCTTGCATGAGGACTGCGCCTAGTCCTTGAAGAGATGCATCGCAGAATATTTGGAAAGGTTTGGAAGTGTCTGGGCCAACTAGAACAGGAGTAGAAGTGAGTTTAGCTTTCAAAAGATTGAAACTCTCATCACACTTTGGAGTCCAAAGAAACTTTCTATCCTTCCTAGTAAGATCGGTGAGAGGCTTAGCGATTTTGGAGAAGTTCTCAACAAAACGACGGCAATAGCTAGCCATGCCAAGGAAACTCCTGACTTGTTTCACCGATGTAGGAGGCAACCATTCAACAATGGCCTTCACTTTTTCTGGATCAACATAAATGCCTTCAGAAGAGATGACATGACCAAGGTAGGATACTTTAGGGAGCCAGAATTCACACTTGGAGAACTTGGCGTAGAGACGGTGTTCTCGGAGTTTCAACAAGATAAGACGTAGATGTTCTCCGTGTTCTTCCTCGGTTTTGGAATAGATAAGAATGTCATCGAGATAGACTACCACGAACTTATCGAGGTATTCCATGAAAACGAAGTTCATAAGACGTGAGAAAGTCGCCGGAGCATTTGTGAGACCGAAAGACATGACCGTGTATTCGTAGAGACCATAACGAGTGGTGAAAGCTGTCTTCGGAATGTCTTCTTTACGGATCTTGATCTGGTGATAACCTGACCTCAAGTCCAACTTGGAGAAAACCTTAGCACCAGCCAGTTGATCAAACAGGTCATTGATGCGAGGAAGGGGATACTTGTTCTTGATGGTTTTCTTGTTCAGAGGACGGTAGTCAACAACCAGTCGCTCAGTTGTGTCCCTCTTTTTGACAAACAGAGTAGGACAACCCCAAGGAGAAGTACTAGGTTGGATGTGACCTTTACTTTCCAACTCCTCTAGATGTCTCTTAAGTTCAGCCAGTTCTTTGGGGCCCATCTTGTAAGGACGTTTGGAGATAGGAGCAGTGCCTGGTTCTAGTTCAATAACGAACTCCACGGCTCTGTCAGGCGGCATGCCTGGCAATTCTTCAGGAAAGACATCAGGAAAGTCTCGGACCACCGGTATATCTTCCATAGCAGGTAGAGGATGAACATTGAGGGCATATAGCTGAACAGATGGAGATTTTGAATAGAAGTAGACTATCTGGCCAGAAGAATGGGTAAGCTTAACAGATTTAGCAGTACAATCAATTACCGCTTTATTTGCCACAAGCCAATCCATCCCTAGGATGACATCAATGTCTGAAGAACGAAGAGCAATAAGAGACGCTTGGAATGGAAGATTTCCGATTAAGATCTCGTTGTTCAGGCTAACTTCTCTTGTAAGCCATTTGGATCCTGGTTGCTGCACTAAGACAGGGATGTCCATCTTTTCAAAAGTAACACCATTGCTGGAAGCAAAACTTTGCGAAATGAACGAATGGGACGCACCAGAATCAAACAACACTTTAGCGAGGACAGAGTTCACTAATAGATTTCCAAGAACCACATCAGTAGCTTCCTCTGCTTCTTTTGTTGTAACATGATTCACCCTTGCGCGTCTACTAATAGACCTTTTGTCGATGTTGGGGGCCTGAGGAGTAACAGCACAACTCTTAGGGCGACAAGGTGGAGAAGGAATTGTGTTTTGCGGACACTTGTAAGAGAAGTGGCCCGGCTCACCGCACTTGAAGCAGGTGACCGAAGAGTTTGGAACTATAGGCGTTGTCTGCTCGAGGAAACTCCTTGTAGCTGAAGCTGGGTTGGTTAGACCAGAAGAAAACCTCGGAGAGATTGGACTGTGGATGAGTTGAGTTTGAGTTGCATAGGGTATCCAAACCCTACGTTTCTGCGGAGGTGTAGAATCTGATGGAGAAGAAGTTGTTTCAAGAGAGTGTTTACGAGATTCTTCGAACTTCTCACGTACAAATTCCTCTCGGAGAGCTGTGTTGACGAGGTCTTCAAAGGTATCGCACTTGATAAGAGTGAGTGCGTACTTAAGATCTGGGTTTAGACCTCTACGGAATTTGGCTTGCTTTTTGGCATCAGTTGATACCTCATCCTGAGCATAGCGGGCCAAACGATTGAACTCAGCCTGATAGTCCAATACAGACATGATACCCTGAGTCAAGTCATAGAATTCTTCCCGCTTTCTTTCCATGACCCCATCTGGAATATGATGGCATTTGAAAGCGTCCTTGAACTCATCCCAAGTAATCACGACACCTGGTGCTCGTAACTGTAGGAAGTTCTCCCACCAAGACATGGATTCACCGCGGAGCAGATATGTGACATAAGGAACACGGTCCTCATCGGATACATGAGAAACAGCCAGAGCATTGTTCATCTCACGCAGCCAGTCATCGGCATCGAGTGGCTCAGAGGGAACATCAAACGTGCGGGGATTGAGCTGGAGAAACTGCACGATAGACACACAGTTGTTGCTCTGATTCTGGTTTTGCTGAATTTGACTCAAAACTTGCGTCATCTCAAAACTTGCGTCATCTGATTCTGGTTTTGCTGAATTTGACTCAAAACAATTGCTTGACACTGATTTAAATGAATAACCGTCTTGTAACAGGCAAGACCCACTTATAATGTTTACACTCAAGGATGGCACAAAATAACATTTATTTAAAACCAAAACTAATCCCGATGGTAGATGCAGAGGGAGCGTGCCGACAGCCACCACGTCGACTCTCGATCCGTTGCCGACGCGCATCGTCACCTCATCCTTGGCCAGCCGCCTTTTATTCCGTAACTCCTCCTGAGAGTTACATATATGAGCAACAGAACCAGTATCAAATACCCACGTATTGCTCCGGGCGGATGTAAGGTACACATCTATAACATGTATATCAAATATACCTTTCTCTTCGTCGACCGTCTTGCCAGACTTCCTATCCTCCAGATACTTGGGGCAGTTGCGCTCAGGTGATCCGATGGTCACCACCATCTTCTGCAGCTTGATTTCTAATTCGGCCACTTCGAGCATCTTCAGGATTTCCGACAGGGGTTTTGACGTCCCTTTCATGCCGTAGTCCACTATGGCGTTCTTATAGCTAGGGGGCAGAGAAATCAGCGCCCTATCAATAACCAACTCCTCTGGGATCACACTTCCCAGATCACTCAGAAGTCGAGCGCAGCCAAACAACTTGGCCAAGTGCTCACTGATATTGCCGTGCTCTTCCATCTGGGCTGAGAAGAGAAGCACAGTTGCCTCGTACGTCTCAGCCTTGACTTGTCGTGCAAAAACAACCATGAGTTCAGTGATTATATCATAAGCACCCTTGTTCATGAAACGGTTTTGCAAGTCAGCCTTCATGGCAAAGAGCATGCCACTCTGGACATAAGAAGAAATCTCCGCCTTTACCCCATGGACAATCCTATCGATTTCCGGGGCGGTGCTAGGAAGATCACCTAAGGGGGTATCAAGGATGTAGGCCACCTTGTGGGTTTCAAGGATGGACTTTAGATCGCGGAACCAGGACACGAAGTTAGACCCATCGGTCTTAAGCTTCTCTTTCTCAATGAACAGGTTCAGGTTAAAGGAGGGGTGAGACATCTACAATGGAAGTTGCAACAACATAAGACTTTGTTCATAATAATTTTGAGTTATAGTATTTTAGAAAATAACTAACATAACTCCCACTCAAACGAACATCCCTCCTGGTCGTTTAAGCGATTACACGACCCCCATCCATTGCACCACCCCTCATCATCAAAGCCGGCGGCACAACTTCAAGAGTAGACAAAATCGTCCGTCACACCAATTTTGTGACTCGTGCTCGGCCTTTCGGCCTTCCTGTTCCGAGGCCATACCTCTGAGTATGCTAGGCTCGCCACCAAAGACCTCCACGCTGACGCTTGTGCAACATGGCTTACACCCACCGTATGCGAACGAAGATATGTCTGACACCCGATCATCACGGCCTGCCTCATAACGTAGAACTTTATTGGTGGTGCGCGTTGGAGGGAGAACACTAGTGGTATTTTGAAGGGATCATCTTATTTAGCTACCGCCATGTAACACACACAATCACACAAAATAAGATGCACACAAAACATCAAATGTAATGCAATGTTATATAGTCCATCGCGCCATGGTCTTCTTGGCGCCCGCAGTTTATAAACAATTTAATAAACCTATCTTGACCATATCACATAGCCCCTGCAAAATAAAGTTAGACGCTTCTACTTTATCTTTTGCATATTTTACGTGGCTTGGGGCTTTCGTAAATAGAACCGCTTCATACCTACGAATCTTATGACCACAACAACGATCCAATAATTGCATGTTTAAGCATCCCTTTCGGGTCCTCCATTGAAAATGCGAAGACCAACTAAAGAGAGAGAAACTGTCACCCGCCAGCCACAGATACGGTACAAGCCGTATGTCAGTAGTGGAACCAGTCTCGCGTAAGCGTACGCGTAAAGTCGGTCCGGGCCGCTTCATCAACTCAATGCCGCTGGAATACACAAGTGCACGCTAGAGGGTAACAAATAACAGGAATGGTGCCCCCGTGCAGAGCACGGGTTCTAACAGCGTACAGCTATATCTTACGATAGATCGGCTCTGATACCACTGAAGGGGATCGTGGGCAGAAAAGAAAAATTTTCCTAGCAACGATATCCTTAAACTAGCCAAGATCTATTCTATGCAGATATAGTAGTACGAACGGAGATCGGAATACGTACCCTTGTAGACCGAAAGCGGGGATTACGTTCCCGCACAAACGTTGTCGATGCAGACCGACGAAGCCGACCTCAAGGTCGTGTACAGGAAGCAGGCCTCCGAGTACCGCTAGCGCAGCACCTCGCAGGGAGTCGCACACGTACGGTGGAGACGACGCCTCCGAAGCTCCAGTCCAGGACGAGCAGCGGAAGACTTGGACCGGAACACCAGCAGCGCGGCAGCGGGCTATGGTGGAGGAGATCCCCGACTCCTCTTCCTCGGCGCGGCTCCAACTTGGGAACCACGAGATCGAGAGAGAAATCAGGAATTAATTGGTGAATTAAAAGGCTGGGGGTGCCCCTTCTTATATAGGCTCCCAAGGGGAGCCAACCTTGCCAGCCAGGCAATGTGGGACTAACCCCCCACAGCCTGGTTCGGCCAAGGGAGTGCGCCGGCCCCCTGGTGGGCCCCTTGTGGCCCACCTAGGCCGGCCCTCCTGGCCCCCACCGAATTCCCCTAGGGAATTTTCCCCTCTTGGGCCTTCTTTCGTCCGGAAGGTCCATTTAGGGAAATCTGCCTTAATAAATTCGAAAATAAATATATAAAATCATATTTGCATATTAATAACACTAATTAATATCAAACATAATATATATAATATTTCCTAACTCCGAAAACTCTTTCGGCGCTGCCCGATCTCCATCGGACCTCTCCCGGGACGCTCCCGGTGATCTCCTTCCTTTCTGGTTGTCTTGTCGAAACCCCTTAAGTGTGTTACCCTAGCGGTTCGATATAATATCAGGTATGATCAAGACTCCTCAATGATCAACGAATAACTCGTAGGCCTGGACCCCCCTGAATTAATCCCTGAGATATAACGAATGACTTTCATCTATCAAACCTGAACGTGAAGTCTTAAACCTTTTGCCATAGCGATACTTAGCACGTCCGAGTGTCGTTCCATAGATATCTCCATACCTAATCCCGACCTCGTTACCGACGATGCTATCTTCTACTCGTCCATGATCTCATGTCTCCGTGACCTAGTCACTTGCTTGCAAGCTCATTAGACAAGATCTCACCGAGTGGGCCCGAGAGTATCTATCCTGCTACGCGGACTGGCAAATCCCGCTCTTGACCCCTCGTCTCAATACTCCTTTCCAATACCCAAAAGTATCACCGTTATTGTCATACTAAATAAGATACGACGTTTGGTGCAATCAAAGTATCTTCGGGGAATATCAATAAGAGTTGATCTCACGGTTAAAGGTGTAATGACTATGTTCTCCAAATCTGGGTATGTCCATCACATCACTCTCCAGCGATATGACTCTCATTGCCGACCGGCGCCATGCCCCATGACCGGGAAACCTCGATCATCAATTGCGCAACGAAACTAGTCTTAGTAGAGCCTACTAGGGACCTGGTTGTTTGCGTATCACACCCGCATTAATGTTTCCGCTTAATACGGTTCTAGCATGACACAAAAACCTATTATGAACAAACGAGATATGATAAAGAATACACTTTATTAATTGCCTCTAGGGCATATCTCCTTCAGTATATGCATGACTTTATGTGTCTATGTCGGCATTGACATTGAGTTTAGAGTCTTAGCCCTTGCCTACAAATCCTTAAGATCTTTAAAGACACATAAAGTGGACATTGCAGTTCAACCGATCTAATCACCCAAAACAAATTACTCCTGATAAAATGAGGATATGCCTCCAAACCTCAGTTCTCATGAGTATAGGGAAATGACCAGGTCCTGTTCAGACGTTCTTTTTTTGTTGGAAGAAGATTTGGCCCTCCTGCAACCGCCACTTTGGCTCTTGCACCCTTTAATTTGTCGACCCTCCTTCACCAAATGTGGTTCTAGATCTTCGGAATGAAAACACATGATGTGACCTTCAATGGTTGGATCTGGAGCTAGTGAAGCGTTCACACCGTTCCCTTCCCGGAGACGTTGCTTTTGTTGAACCTCTCTTGTAGTTCACGGGTTGCCAATGATGGTTGGTTGATGTGTTATTGCTTGTTGTTTTATGTCGCTCGCGTCAACAAGACATTTTTATTTTTCCCACGTACAACCTAAACTTGTATATATTCGATGTCTAGACGAGCTCTGTGTTGTGAGAGGTATTTTTCTTATATCAGCTTGCTATAAATATATTTCGTAAACACCTCAAATTATCATGAATGCCAAACATTATTAACCCCACTGTTCAAGATATCGGCCGATTTATCGTTGTCTGACCGATAAGATAAACGGGCCGATAAGTCGGCCGATATGCCGGTAAACCGGCCGATTTAGCCCTTATCATAGGTCGACCGATAAGTTTCCGATAAGCGATATCCCCAACATTGATTAACCCCATTTGTCAAGAAAGGCCACAAATCAACTCTATGTATTAATTGATAACTTAAGATACAACTCATCATCTCGACCTTTTCTGGCAAGATTACTCTGAGTCCGTACAATTATCTCGGTTCAGGTATATTCCCCGCATAACCATGACCGACATGGGCTCAATAGTTTTATTTGCACAATAATTTTATTTGCACAGTTCTATATTGAAACTTGAAAGTCAAATAATAGATCGACAATGCATATCTTGACAATGTACGGCTGTACCTGCCGTACACATTGTTGTATTTTATACCTGAAATTAAGTAGCCAATGTCCGGATTGCCATTACCTATAAATACCAGCTTAATTTGATACGGAAGCAAACACACAGCAGCAGCGAGCAAGAGAGCAGAGTTATGTGCAACGTCACACCATTACCATTGCAATGATTGGTCACCATAAACCAGCTATTATGTGCTCATACTAATTCTCTGGCTCCATCCTGCATTTTGTACTCTCAAGCCTATTGCAGTTTGGCTGTTTTGATTCACAGTGCAATTTGAACGCCACATTTTCCATTTGGATAGATACTTGTTGTAAGCACATCAGAGCAGAGTGTGCCTGACGTACACTAAGGATGTTAATTGATTTCGGTTATTTGCTCTTCATATGTTATCAAGCTTATTGACTTGTTCTGCAGGAAAGTCATCCATACAGTGGGCCCCAAATATGCTGTCAAGTATCACACAGCTGCAGAGAGTGCACTTAGCCACTGCTACAGGTCTTGTTTGGAACTACTTGTTGAGAATGGTCTTGAAAGGTATTTATAAGCTTTGATTCCTGAATGCTTACATATTTTATTTATGTTGCATTTTGATGTCTTTAAATACTGCATTTTTATGTTCCACACAGTATGTCGTGCATTTTTACGAGGTTAAGTTACTTATTTACCTTTTATGTGATTAGCATCGCAATGGGTTGCATATACACAGAAGCCAAAAATTATCCTCGTGAACCAGCTGCTCATGTGGCAATAAGTGAGTTATCTTTTCAATATTTTCTTTCAGTTCTCTTTGTGTTCTGCTGTTTGATTTGTTCTATGGCTGTTATTCTATGGATGCAAACTGTAAATGATAGATTTTGTCTGTTAACTATTTTTCTGTTCAACAATTACCTTTTCCTAGTTTCTAAGTCCCAACTTCTTTGGATGAGGTTGAGCAGGAACTGTTAGACGTTTTCTGGAGAAGCAAAAAGACAAAATAACTGCTGTTGTCTTTTGTACTACATCGTCATCTGATACAGAGATATATAAGCGGTAATTAGACTGAAATCCAGTACTGCTAGTTGAATGTCGTGATTTTCCTGCAAAGGTTAACAGTGTTGCATTCTGCAGATTGCTTCCTCTCTATTTTCCACGGGACAAACAAGAGGAAGAGATTGCTTCGCTAAAACTTCCAGCTGATGTTGGGGATGAGAATGGTGAGCCAATAATAGATGAGAGGAAAATAAGAATTAAAACACTGCCTGCTGAGGCAGCAGATAGCAAATATGCAGTTCCTGTGCATGCAGATGTTCCTCTTTCTGGTTCTGGATTGACACGCAGAAGGTGAGACTCAAAACATATTACTCGATGATGATTGACAGAAAATGATTGTTTGTGCTACCTTAAGATACTTAGTTGGAGTTTATGAGAACTAGGCTGTGGCCTAGTGGCAAAGGGCTTGCAGTGGCAACCCTGCGTCCAGGGTTCGACTCCCATTGGGAGCGAATTCTTGTGCCTCACCTGGGTGGCTGCTACCTATACAATAAAAAGTTCTGGGTGCTAGTGCCCATGGATCTCATTTTTTTTCTTAGTTGGAGTTTATCTGATTCTATTCTGTTCTATACAGAGATTCTAAGTTGGATACATATTTGGATCCTACCTTTATGTCCATAATTAAAGATCCAGATCTCCGACGCAAGGAGCAATGGGAAAAGTCTGCTCAGGCAAAGAAGGGATTTAATTGTGCTAAGTTGCTTGGTTTTGGCGATCTTGGTGGTCCTGCATTATCGGCCGCCGAAGAATATTCACTTCATTCTCGATACCTTGCTAAAGCAAATTCCCTTAACCTTTCAGAAATCGCTGAAATGAAAATAATGTATGTGACTTGTCATTTTCTGTTTCTTTGGGTTTTCTTTAGGTTCCTTTCTATGTCATGTCCTTGGATTTTGATCTTTTTCGCCATTCCAGTTACCGTGGCGGGGTTGATAGTGAAGGGCGTCCAATTATGGTGGTTGTTGGCGCTCATTTTCTCCTTCGCTGTTTGGACCTTGAACGATTTGTTCTGTATGCAGTAAAGGTAATTATTGGAACACTTGAGTATGTAGAACTGTTGCGTATGTCATGATTCATGAGCTTGTAAGTATCAATATCCAGTACTGCACCTTAAAATGCCAAGGTTTCTTCAGGTGTCAAATGGGCCTAGAAGGATATAAATAAACAATGCTATTCTGGATATATATGCAATTTAACAAATTGAGGAGTGGGCCTAGCAGTTAACAATGGCACAACCGCGGACTGTTGAACTAGACCATCTAATTTCTCTCTAACTTATACTCCCTCCGTTCCAAATGAGATGACTTCCATTTGTCAAAAAGAGCATGTATCTAGACTAGATACATGCTCTTTTTGACAAATGGAAGTCATCTCATTTGGAACGGAGGGAGTATATATGATTGGTGCTGCATTCTTTTGACAATATCTATTCATCTCCATTTTTGGAACATTTGGAAGTACACTCTGACAGGATCATGATGTGCTTTTTTTGCAGGAATTTGAACCTTTGATTCAAAAGCCTTACTCAATTGTGTATTTCCATTCAGCAGCGTCTTTACAAGTGTAAGTGTTGGCTATGTAGGCTAAACTGCATGCCTGTCTTAACCTTGGTGCATTTATTATTTCAAAAGTATTGAATGTAACATGAGTTCTTGTAACTGAATTTACAGACAACCAGACTTAGGATTCATGAAGCGGTTACAACAAATGCTAGGCCGGAAGCATCAGCGCAATCTTCAGGTTGGTACCTCATTTGTGCATTATTGATTTACGTTTGAAGAATATTAACAATTTAACATGTGATCTCATCTTTCTCCTCAGGCTATATATGTACTCCACCCGACGCTGGGATTGAGAACGGCTATTCTAGCGTTGCAGCTTTTGGTTGATGGAGATGTACGTGTGGTTGCAACTAACTAGTTTTCTCTTGACAATTATATTGGCATGGTTGTTTTCTTGCCACTAACTTTTTGTTGTGTGAATTAGGTCTGGAAGAAAGTCGTCTATGTCGACAGACTTATGCAGCTGTTCAGATACGTACCGCGAGAACAACTAACCATTCCAGATTTTGTCTTTCAGTAAGCAACCTTTGCGATTTTCTTCCGGTAACTAAGCTATGTTTACTACTGACACGATGAATCACGCAGGCACGATCTTGAAGTGAATGGTGGAAAGGGCATAATCGTGGATCCTAGAACAAAGCATGTCTACCAAAGACCATCAGGTTGATATTTAGCATGTAAAGTCTCGGTCCACTTGTAGATCCATGCAGCATGTATCTAGTTGAGTTTGGCATAATGTTCTATTACATTCTTTTGTTATCATAGTAATGCAAGTAATAGTTTATATATTATGTATAACCAAATAAAGGCAGAATCTAATTTCTCTGGAGTTCTGTATGTATCTTGTTCTGAGTAACAAAATAAAGGCGGAATCTAATTGTCTCTCTGAGTTCTCCCGCTGGTATGTGTCCTGGACTCCTGGTCAACGTGTACCGTAATTTTTTGACTGGTCCTTGCAGTAGAGTAATAGGTTGACTGGTTACTGATGTTCATCTTGTAAAGTCACGTACGTCCATCCTCGTAGATAGGATTCATACGCCATGTGGTGCCCCTCATTTTGGGCACCGGGTAAGTTACTTTTTGTTGTTTGCCTAAACTTTGTATCTGTTTTAATTTGAATTAACTTTGACTGGCATTATGTAACAAAGACAATCTGTTTACAAAAGTCAAACCATGTAAAAAAATCATCTTTTTTGATGGTCTGTCACTGTTTGATAAGCCGGGCTGAAATTGCACGAATTCTGCTACAAAATGGTCATCCTCAAACATCCCATCTTCAAGCACACTCATACCATACGATTGTTCGGAACATGATCAAAGTAAAACCTTAGCGGAAGACCATCTATAATCAATTCAACCAAATGAGAACATTTATAATTTTCTGAAGCAGGTATGAAAAAATGAGGTTCTGATTTACTGCAATTTTGAGGGCCGAAATTCCACTGTTTTTTTAAGTTAGTTGACGAATCCATTCGGATCTACTACATCTAATGTAGTACAACGTCGTGTATCATCACTATACTAATTGAATTTGTCGGTGTGGTGCTTACACGCTTTAATTGTTTGAGTTGTCGGATTGATATAAGAAATGCATGTTGTTTTTATTAAAGCTGTTGCTGATAAGAGCCCTTGTAGATAAGAGTAGTACCGTCTCTTGGGGTTGATAGTTGTGCTCTTATACATTTCGTCTAACTATTTCCAGTAAGAGGGAAATTATCTACAGTATAGTAGTTAAGCTGCGTGATCTTTATAATTATTTAGATAGCATTATCGTGGAGTCACGACCGCATCACATAAACTACAGATTGTTATTACAAGTTGGCAAGGTACCTTCCAGCGCATATTGTAGCAAGTGTACATGAGCAATTTCAGTGGCTCTGCCTTATATGGTTGTATTTGTATCTCTAGCCCATCCGAATGTGTCCCTCAATTCCATGAAAACTGAAAAATCGGGGAGTCGTACCCAATCTAATTCTTCCCCTATTTCTCGATCTCCCAGTAAAAAAAAATTGACCGTAAACCCCATCACTTTTGTTGCGTAAATATAGGGAAATCTCAACCTTCCGATCTGGAGAAGTCCCACTCCTAGCATGCAAAAGTTGTAATTTCCAAGAGAAGTGGAATCTGGAGAATTTACATCATCTACATCCTTAAGCTATACATGCAAAAGAAAATGGCGTCACTGTGTTCTATAAACACAAGGACGAGCCCCACTCTTGTTGATGGATTTTTTGGAGTTCTTTTTGGACTTTTATCTTCAGAGTGAAAACACGTGACCTGACCTTCAATGGCTGGATATGGCACTGGTTAGTGGTGACGCTTCCTCATGGTTCCCTTGCTAGATAAATTGTTTTTGTAAAACCTCTTTTGTAGTTCATGGATTGCCACTGACAATTGTTGGTATTGTTGCTTGTTGTTGTTGTCTGCCGCTTCAGCACGATATTTTTGTTTTTCTTGTTTCAACAATTTATAACATAAGATACAACCGGTCGTAAAATCTCATTCTATACTAGTGTTGTTGGATACAATCTAAACTAGTTGTAAGTTGACAAGGTTCCTGCGCATATTCGGATCTTCCAATATATTTTTATCAGTTGACAAAGTTTGAAATATAAGCTAGTATGTCACGCTGATCGTATTCCTCTATGTGAGCCGTGATTGGCAACATAAAAAACGAAGAGGGAGACTCTGCCCTGCCTGATTGGCAACATACATAAAAGATAGTACGGAGTACGGCTTTCAACGCTGCCGTGCCTGCTTGCTGCTGAATCTTCATATCTTCAGTATTTTTACATGTCAAACGGTCAATTTTATTTGGAGTTAAGTTTAGTGTGGTGCTAGATGAGTTAAGTTTTGAGAAAGTTGTTGTTGCTCTTAGCATTTTTCTTTTGCTTTTATTTGTCTTGAGCGTTTGCCTTTTTTTTGTATTGAGGAGACAACAAATTAGCAATCCCACCTGTCAAGAAACGTAACAAATCCATTATGTGTATTACTCCTAAAAGATAACATAAGATACAGCTCGTCGTATAATCTCGACCTTTTCTGGCAAGCTTGCTCTTTGTCCGTACAATTTGCTCCCTTCAGGTATATTCCCAGCATAACCATGATATGGGTTCGCCAGCTTTGTTTGCACAGTTCTATAATAGAACTTGAAAGTCAGACCTGATAAATAATAGACCAACATGTAGCCCTACCAAACATCTTGACAATGTACGGCTGTACCCTGCCGTACACATGGTATTTTATACCTGCAAGTAGCCAATGTCCGGACTGACATATCCGTACCGTATGCCTATATATAGGTACCTGCAGGTAAGCTTTGATACAGAAGCAAACACACAGCAGCAAGCGAGCAAAAGAGAGCAAGAAGAAGAAGAAGAAGAAGAAGTGAAGCTAGGGTGAGATCGACCGGCGGCCGGCCATGTCGGGTGAACAGCTCAACGTGCTGAAAGCCCTTGATGGCGCCAAGACGCAGCTTTACCATTTCACGACCATCGTGATCGCCGGCATGGGCTTCTTCACCGACGCCTACGACCTCTTCTGCATCTCCCTCGTCACCAGACTGCTCGGCCGTATCTACTACACCGACCCTACACGCAACGAGCCCGGCCACCTCCCGGCCAACGTGTCTGCTGCCGTCAATGGCGTCGCCCTCTGCGGCACGCTGGCCGGCCAGCTCTTCTTCGGCTGGCTCGGAGACAAGCTCGGCCGCAAGAGCGTCTACGGCTTCACTCTCATCCTCATGGTCATCTGCTCCGTCGCGTCCGGGCTCTCCTTCGGCCACACGGCCAATGGCGTCATAGGGACGCTCTGCTTCTTCCGCTTCTGGCTCGGCTTCGGCGTCGGCGGCGACTACCCCTTGTCGGCCACCATCATGTCGGAGTATGCTAACAAGAAGACCCGCGGCGCCTTCATCGCCGCTGTCTTTGCGATGCAGGGCTTCGGCATCCTGTTCGGCACCATCGTCACCATCATCGTCTCGTCCGCGTTCCGGCACGCGTTCCCTGCGCCGGCCTTCAACGTTGACGCTGGGGCGTCCATCGGGCCGGAGGCCGACTATGTGTGGCGCATCATCCTCATGTTCGGCACCATCCCGGCGGCGCTAACCTACTACTGGCGCATGAAGATGCCGGAGACGGCACGGTACACGGCGCTCATCGCCCGCAACATGAAGCAGGCCACGGCGGACATGTCCAGGGTGCTCAAAGAGGAAATCACGGAGGAGCAAGGCCAACTCCAGATTGCCACCGGAGACACCTGGGGTCTCTTCTCGCGGCAGTTCCTGAAACGCCATGGGGTGCACCTGCTAGCGACCACCAGCACCTGGTTCCTGCTGGACGTCGCCTTCTACAGCCAGAACCTCTTCCAGAAGGACATCTTCACCAAGATCGGCTGGATCCCGCCGGCGAGGACCATGAGCGCCCTCGAGGAGCTCTACCGCATTTCCCGTGCGCAGGCACTCATCGCGCTCTGCGGCACCGTGCCGGGCTACTGGTTCACCGTCGCCTTCATCGACATCATCGGCAGGTTCTGGATCCAGCTCATGGGATTTGCCATGATGACCATCTTCATGCTCGCCATCGCCGTGCCGTACGACTACCTGGTGAAGCCAGGGCACCACACCGGCTTCGTTGTGCTCTACGGGCTCACCTTCTTCTTCGCCAACTTCGGGCCCAACAGCACCACCTTCATCGTGCCCGCCGAGATCTTCCCAGCCAGGCTCCGGTCCACCTGCCACGGCATCTCCGCGGCCACCGGAAAGGCGGGGGCGATCATCGGTGCCTTCGGCTTCCTGTACGCGTCGCAGGACCAGAAGAAGCCGGAGAGTGGCTACGCCAAGGGTATCGGCATGCGCAACGCGCTCTTCGTCCTCTCAGGCACCAACTTCCTGGGCTTGCTCTTCTCCTTGCTGGTGCCGGAGTCCATGGGCAGGTCGCTCGAGGAGATCACCAAGGAGAACGTCGGCGACGATGACACCCAAGCCGCCGAGGCTTAATTAACTGGTGATTTGGTGTGCTATATGGACATGCATCATGCATGGCTTAATTGGTTTGGTTTGCTTCTGTACGTGTGCTAAAACCTAGCTTCTGATTTACTGTTATTTCTGTCATTTCGAGGAATGGAAGTCTACTGTTTTATAAAAGTAAGTTGGCAAATGTATTGGCATCTACATCCAACTAATAGTACAGTTACGTTTGGATTTAAATTTCCACTCCAAAAATATACTAGTGGTGGAAAAATTCTTTTCAAGAACCCTTTTAACCTTGTTGCAGCTTCCATAACCATCACAGTTTGCTTGCTCTTTTCCTAGAAACTTGCTTGGTTGGGACGGAAGTAACTTGCGGGTATACTTCTTTTAATAATCAAAAGAGAAGCTAAAGACCATTTCCTCTGCTCCCCTGTGGTTACAGGTATCACCCCTACTTCAAAAGAGGGTGGAATTGACTTCCCTAATGTCAAACCCATTCACCTCTAGATATTTCACAAGGCACTTGCACTACATACGTGGAGCTTTATTAAGTCCATAAAGCACCATATGAAGCCTATTGTTTTATAAAAATAAATTGACAAATGCATTGGAAATGGGTCAAAACTCTCATCAGAAACAGAGAAAGCCTCCGTGTCTCTGTCCGCGATGGCTGATGTGGATGAGATCAATAGCAAAAGTTTTGTTTAACCGTTTCCAATGAAGCGGGGTAAAAATTGTCATTTACTTTTCTCCGTTTCTGAAGTGAGAATAGCATTAGTAACGGAATTTTTTTCATCGTTTGCGTTGCAAATTTTTCGTATTTCTATCTTTTTTTCACAAATCAAATTTATTTCACATCACATCTCAATATTTTACACACAAACCTAAGCAATATATCCTCAACACCAATTTCAGTTATAGTATAGAAACTATGACAAACGAGCATGAAGAGATTAAGGAGACTTCTACACATTTGAACCATGATGTAAATATCATATACTGGAAAAGTAAGTCTATAATGAGGAAGGTAAGGCAATAATAGTTGTTGCTTGCATCGTTGCGAAAAGTTCCTGTTATAGAGCACACTGCAAAAAATAAATTCAGAAAGTAAGAAACAGAATAGTAAAAGATTGAACTTAGAGAGAAATTTTGATGCATTTAAGGGTTATTATTTAGTAGTATCTTGTACACTACTCATTCTGAGCGATGACAACAATAAATAAATTTATTTATGTAATGGTTATTCATGCACTCATGCATAGTAGACCCACCAAAAGACCGGTTCACGTTATCACAAGAAGATCCCATGCTAAACCTAGGAGTGAATTGTTTGGATCGTATGTGGCTAGCACGGCGATATCCCACATAAAATCCAGTAAATGGATCGGTTCACCTTGTCTGCCTTGTATGTACATATCTAAGCCATACACATCAATCTATAAATAAATTTCACCCTTGATGAAGAGATACTACATGAGATGGTATGCATTACCTAGAGGCCGCGTAGATGGCTTGGTGAAAGAGCATTTTTCCTCATGTGTGGTTTTGGTAATTGAATGACAATCTCTATGGACTAATGTTTGCATTGAGATATCCTTATAGATCCTGTCCATGGAATGGTGGAGTTCATGTGTTGAACTCTTGAATCTCATGTGTTGAGTGGAGCATATTGCAAGTATGTCTTAAAGGATTCAAGACATCATATTAGTGAAGAAATGTTGGAAGATACAAGGTTGATCAAGATGTTGATCAACACACAAAGCTACAAGATGTACCAAGAGCGATCATGTATCTCTTGGGATGGTAAACAATTGTCCGCATAGCTTTGTGAACTAACCCATGATATATGTGTGTGTGTTATCTTTATATGAGGTTAGGTATCTTCCCATGGGCTTGCATCAAATGAAGATTTCATATAGCTCATGGAGGATGACATCATGTGGTGATCGTCATCAAGGTGAGATGTGCAAGACCAAGACCAAGAGAAGCTTCTTGAAGAGATCCTATGCTTGGTGCTTGCAATGGATACATGAAGATGAAGCTAAGCGAGACTCTCCCATTGTGAGCATGGTGGTGTTTTTGGATAAGTCTTCATCAAGCATGTGCTTGGACACACAATCAAGAAATATGAACCACTTGAAGAGATAAGAATAGTCGTCATCTAACTCAAGTGGAATGCTCAAGACAAAGTTATGATCTTGATAGGGCTAAAGGATAGATAGGCGTACTATCAAGAGGGGTTCTCAAGTTAGTAACTTGATCGCATCATTGGGGAGAGCTCAAACCTTTGCATACTTGGCATATCATGTTTCTTGATTCTTATTTGGCTTTTATGTTGGTGAGGAATTAGAGCTTGGTTCATCTCCATGTCAAGCTCTTGTTTATCGAAATCGGTTTTACTTTGGACAACTTGTTGCGGTTTCGGTGGCGGAAATATTGCCGGTTCTACTGTGAGAAAAGTCCCACACCTTGCCATGTGTGGTGATTTTACTCTATTTGTTGGGTGCTCATCGTCGCTATCTTTCCAACAAAATTGGTCTCACCTCATTTGTAGGCAAAAGTTATAGCAGTTTTCGTTTCGGTGTTTTGCTGATTCGGATTATTGGGGTCGGATATTTTGCACTACCGGAATTTCCGGTTCCCCAACTCATCCAAGAAAACGGCTAAGGAAAGGAGAAAAAGGGTTCTGACTCCAGCCGGAAATTGTGCTCGGAAATTTCCGTCTACCGGAATTTCCGAGTGCACCCAGAAAGCCCTCCAGTTTTGGCTAAGGAAAGAAGGAATTTTGGTTCTGACTCGAACCGGAAATTGTGCTCGGAAATTTCCATATACCGGAATTTCCGAGTGCACCCAGAAAAGTCCTCCAGAAACGGCTAAGGAAAAGTTTGGTTTTGGTTCTGACTCCAGCCGGAATTTCAGCTCGGAAATTTCATGGACTCGGAATTTATGGTTGATCGGAAATTCCGAGTGTCACTTATACCGGAATTTCCAAGTGTCGAAACAGCCAACGGCTATATTTCCTGGAGGGGTATCAATACCCCTCCCCTTCTTCTTCCCCCAGCTAACCCAAGGCAGCACGACTTTCCCCTCTCTCCTACTCCATTGTTGACCTTGGAAAGCTCACTCCCCTCTCAATCCCTCCATAGAATCTTGCATATTCTTTAGTGAAAGTTGAGAGGAGATCTAGATCTACAATCCTACCAATCCATCTCTCCTCTAAGTGAGGGGAACTTGGTGGATCTAGTTCTTCCTCTTTGTTCTTCCTCTCTTATCCCCCCATAAGCATTAGTTGCTTTTGGTGGGATTTGGGAGTGAAGGATTTGACTCATTTGTGGTTTCCTTTGTTCTTCCTCTCTTATTCCCCCCATAAACATTTGTTGTTGTGTTGGAATTTGAGAGTGGAGGACTTGAGCACTTCTTATGCTCTTGCCATTGCATTTGCATCGGTTTGAGGCCTCCACGAGGATTCGTGGTGGTGTTACTTGTGAGCTTGTTACTCTTGGATCATTGGACCCTAGACGCCTTTTGTGGCCGGCGTTTTGTGGCCAAGACCTTTTGTGGTCAAGATCTTTTGTGGTCACTTGAGAGCCCCCAATTAAGTTGTGGGTGTGTCTCAAGACTTGGGAGCCCCCAATTAAGTTGTGGGTGTGTGCCTCAAGAGTTATACGGGATTTGATCTCCGCCCCAAAGGAGATCAATAGTGGAAGGTGAACTCGCAACCTTTTGTGGTTGAGTTCATCAGGAGAAGAAGGTGAGCCTTTGTGGCGTTGCGGCTAACCTGTTGTGGTTGCACACACCTCTCCAAACGAGACGTACACCCTTGGGTGGAACTCGGGAATACATCCTCGTCTCCGCGTGCCTCGGTTATTTCTATAGCCTTCGTGCTTGAAGTTATCTATCTTGCTAGCTATCTCCTTGTTTCTTGTATTGCTTAGCATAAGTTGTTGGTGCACATAGGTGAGCCTACTATTTATATCTAGGTTGTATGCTTGTTAAAATAAACCTCTAGTTTATTCTGCCTTTATCAAGCATACCGGAATTTCCGGTTCGTTCTTGGACCGGATATTTCGACTCCTCGAAAAAAGTTTTAAATCGCCTATTCACCCCCCCCTCTAGGCGACGTCTATCCGTTCAGTTGGTACTTGGGAGAGATTGCGAGTGGGTGTGTGACGATAAAGTGGGGAATCTTATAGGCGCGTCACCTTGTGGGCTTACTGGGCTTTCATGTTGGCAACACATCCTTGAAGCTCCGTTTATGATGAGCACAATTTGGGAAACAGAGGTAGTATTGGGACCGTTGGCAATATATATGGGCAACGGAGAAATATGTCGCATAACTCGTGCTGTTTCCATTGAGGGGTGTCCGAGGTGTCATTATGTACTAGTGTGCAAAGCTCCTGATGTTTATTTGAAAATAAAAACTAACATGTCTATATGAATTGTGAATTAAAATCGTAGGTGATTCATCTGAAGCGCCTAATGACAATGGGTTCGCTCGTCTCGAGGTAAGTCCACGAGCAATGGTGCTGCCTCGTCGATCACGGTCATGATCTTGTGTTTGAGTTCCAAATTTGTAGAGGGAACACTCAAATAACCAACACCTTCCTCGATGATGTTCAATTATTTTGTCCATGCTATGCATCTATTTTAATTTAAACTTTGGCTAGCAGTATGTACAAATACAATCTATTTGGAAAACGTCAAGCCATGTAAAACTAAGTCTTTGGATTGTTTATCATATCATCATATTCGATAAACCGGGCTGAAGTTAATTACATAAACTGTGTTACATAGTCGCCTTCCTCAAACATTCATACTGTACCTATAAAAGGACAGTCATACGCTTGTTCAGAACATGATAAAAAGCCCGGTTAGCGAAAGACCATGTACTATACAATCAGTTCAAGCAAGGAAGATCTTCATTCTCAGCAGGTGTAAATGACGAGCTTCAGATTTATTTCCATTTTGAGGGCCGAAAGTATACTATTCTTTTAAGTAGTTTTAAAATACATCCGCCTACATCTAGCATGTATCATTAGTTCATCACTATACTAATTGAGTTTGCGCTCGGTGTGCTCACACGTACTGTAATAGTTTTTTAAAAGTTGTTGCCGATAAGAGCCGTTGTAGATAAGTGTTTGGTATTTTTGCTTGGTCTAAGTATTTTCATTCACATAAAGTATTGACACCATAAGAAGTGAGCCCATGTAACTTGGCTAGTAGAGTAGATGTACAACCCAGTCACCCAGATTCAAATCCTCATGGACACGAGTTTGAGTTCTTATTAAAAAAACTCGGTGTGGTGGCTTCCCCCACGGCTTTTCTTAAAAAAAAGTATTGACACCATGAGTTCCGCTCCAATTATTCGTCAAAATTTAACTCAATTAATCTTGTAAGCTATGCTAGAACCAAAATATACATCGCTATACATGAATAGTTAAGGTATGTGACCTTTATGATTATTATGACGTACTGTCATGTAGACCAATACATATTCATGATAACATATACTCCCTCCATTCCGTAATATAAGGTGTCTAAGGTTTTTGTACGGATATTAACACGTCAGTATTTTACATGTGGTGGACTCCTTTTCTCTTGATAAAATTCGAGAGAGAGGAATCCATGTTAGTCATAAATTGAAAAGAATAGCTCAAATCTCTCCGTTCCACACTGTGACATAGATTTTGATGAGTAAAATTATCTATAAATCGTAATACACCTTATATTTTAAAAAAATTCTCAAAACCTTAGACACCTTATATTAAGGAACGGAGGGAGTATTATATACTACTATAAACCAGTTTCAGTGACAGGTTGGCAGGTTCCCCCGCATATTCGGATCTTTAGATATTTTATATTTGTTGAGGAAGTTTAAAATACACTAATAATGTTGTCTGCTGTGGTTAGCCGGACGGGTTGCAATTTGCAGAAAGATTAAAAAAAGAGGGAGGGTCAACAATTTTGATAGTACTACCGTACGGAGGGAGTACGGCTTTCGATGTTGCCTTCCTGCCTTCTTGCTGCTATGTTTGCTATATGTACTTTGCACATAATTAATATGTTTTAAATATTTAAATATGAAGTACGTGACTAAAATGGGTAAGCGGAACAACTAAAATTGGTGTATATACATGTGACTTGAAAAAATATAGAATATCTTATAATTTGGTTAAACAAGTAATTTTTTACGGTTCAAATATTCTGAAATTGGATTTAGCAACTGAGCATGCGTATTTGCTATGGATGTATATGAAGGGGATCGTGGGCAGAAAACAAAAATTTTCCTAGCAACGATATCCTTAAACTAGCCAAGATCTATTCTATGCAGATATAGTAGTACGAACGGAGATCGGAATACGTACCCTTGTAGACCGAAAGCGGGGATTACGTTCCCGCACAAACGTTGTCGATGCAGACCGACGAAGCCGACCTCAAGGTCGTGTCGAGGAAGCAGTCCTCCGAGTACCGCTAGCGCAGCACCTCGCAGGGAGTCGCACACGTACGGTGGAGACGACGCCTCCGAAGCTCCAGTCCAGGACGAGCAGCGGAAGATTTGGACCGGAACACCAGCAGCGCGGCAGCGGGCTATGGTGGAGGAGATCCCCGACTCCTCTTGCTCGGCGCGGCTCCAACTTGGGAACCCCGAGATCGAGAGAGAAATCAGGAATTAATTGGTGAATTAAAAGGCTGGGGGTGCCAATTCTTATATAGGCTCCCAAGGGGAGCCAACCTTGCCAGCCAGGCAATGTGGGACTAACCCCCCACAGCCTGGTTCGGCCAAGGGAGTGCGCCGGCCCCCTGGTGGGCCCCTTGTGGCCCACCTAGGCCGGCCCTCCTGGCCCCCACCGAATTTCCCTAGGGAATTTTCCCCTCTTGGGCCTTCTTTCGTCCGGAAGGCCCATTTAGGGAAATCTGCCTTAATAAATTCGAAAATAAATATATAAAATCATATTTGCATATTAATAACACTAATTAATATCAAACATAATATATATAATATTTCCTAGCTCCGAAAACTCTTTCGGCGCTGCCCGATCTCCATCGGACCTCTCCCGGGACGCTCCCGGTGATCTCCTTCCTTTCTGGTTGTCTTGTCGAAACCCCTTAAGTGTGTTACCCTAGCGGTTCGATACAATATCAGGTATGATCACGACTCCTCAATGATCAACGACTAACTCGTAGGCCTGGACCCCCTGAATTAATCCCTGAGATATAACGAATGACTTTCATCTATCAAACCTGAACGTGAAGTCTTAGACCTTTTGCCATAGCGATACTTAGCACGTCCGAGTGTCGTTCCATAGATATCTCCATACCTAATCCCGACCTCGTTACCGACGATGCTATCTTCTACTCGTCCATGATCTCATGTCTCCGTGACCTAGTCACATGCTTGCAAGCTCATTAGACAAGATCTCACCGAGTGGGCCCGAGAGTATCTATCCTGCTACGCGGACTGGCAAATCCCGCTCTTGACCCCTCGTCTCAATACTCCTTTCCAATACCCAAAAGTATCACCGCTATTGTCATACTAAATAAGATACGACGTTTGGTGCAATCAAAGTATCTTCGGGGAATATCAATAAGAGTTGATCTCACGGTCAAAGGTGTAATGACAATGTTCTCCAAATCTGGGTATGTCCATCACATCACTCTCCAGCGATATGACTCACATTGCCGACCGGCGCCATGCCCCATGACCGGGAAACCTCGATCATCAATCGCGCAACGAAACTAGTCTTAGTAGAGGCTACTAGGGACCTGGTTGTTTGCGTATCACACCCGCATTAATGTTTCCGCTTAATACGGTTCTAGCATGACACAAAAACCTATTATGAACAAACGAGATATGATAAAGAATACACTTTATTAATTGCCTCTAGGGCATATCTCCTTCAGTCTCCCACTTGCACTAGAGTACAACTTAATCTAGATTACAACTTGGTAAAAGCCTAACACCCATAGCTAATTGGTGCTGTTCATGCTTATCAAGCGGGAGAGGCTTCGTCAGCGGATCTGCCACATTCAGATCCGTATGCACTTTGCAAATCTTCACATCGCCTCCTTGTACGTACTGACGTATCACGTGGAAGCGTCGGAGAATGTGTTTGGCGGTGGAGTGAGACCTTGGCTCCTTGGCGTTCGCAATGGCACCCGTATTGTCGCAGAAGAGGCCATTGTAGATTGTGCGACTATGGGTTGCTTCCCACTTCTCCAGCACACGGCGCCTCCATTCACCTTGAACACGTAACCTGTCTGTGACTTACAGTCATCGGGGTCTGAGCAGAAACTTGCATCTACGTAACCCGTTACGCCAAGTTCCTCATCGCAGCCACCATACACAAGGAACATTTCCTTTGTCTTATTGAGATACTTAAGAATGCTCTTAACAGCTACCCAATGCGGCATTCCAGGATTACTCTGGAACCGGCTTGTCAAACTTAGAGCTAATGCCACATCCGGTCTAGTACTCAACATTGCATACATGATCGATCCTATGGCTGAAGCATAAGGATGTTTCGTCATTTCGGCCTTACCCAGTTCCGTTACCGGACACTGCGCCTTACGTAATATCTTATTCTTGATAACCGGCAGAGAACCCTTCTTTGCCTTCTCCATATGAAAACGCTTCAATATTTTATCAAGATAAGTACTCTGACTTAGTGCTAATAGGCGCCTTGATCTATCATGGTAGATTTTTATGCCTAAAACATACGCAGCTTCTCCTAAGTCCTTCATGGAAAACTTACTGTTTAAATATTCCTTCACGCTATTCAGAAGTTCCACATCATTCCCTATTAGCAATATGTCGTCAACATACAGTGCTAAGAACACAACCGAGCTCCCACTCATTTTCTTGTAAATACAGGTCTCTTCCACATTCTGGATAAATCCAAAACCTTTGATTACCTCATCAAAGCGAAGATTCCAGCTCCGAGATGCCTGCTTCAATCCATAGATGGATCGCTGAAGCTTGCACACCTTGTTAGCACTTCCTGGATCGACAAAACCTTCCGGCTGTACCATGTACAACTCTTCCTCAATGTTTCCATTCAGGAAGGCCGTTTTGACGTCCATCTGCCAGATTTCATAATCATAGTAGGCAGCTACCGCTAACAAAATCCGAATCGGCTTAAGCATCGCTACCGGTGAAAAGGTTTCATCGTAGTCAATTCCATGAACTTGTCGGAAACCCTTTGCGACAAGCCGAGCTTTATAGACGGTCACATTACCATCAGCATCAGTCTTCTTCTTAAAGATCCACTTATTCTCGACGGCCTTGCGCCCTTCGGGAATATCCACCAAAGTCCACACTTGGTTATCATACATGGATCCTATTTCGGATTTCATGGCTTCAAGCCATTTCTCGGACTCTAGACTCTAGACTCTCCATCGCCTCCTTGTAGTTCGTAGGTTCGTCTTGCTCGACTAGCATGACGGTGCAAACCATGTTGCCATACCATTCTGGTGGGATCCGAGATCTACCAGGCCTACGAGGCAGAACATCTTCCTCGACAGTTTCTCCCACTCCTTCCACGGAGGACGTTTCCGGAATTGCTTCCGTTACGCCACTCGGAATCTCGAGTTCAGGATCAACGATTTCATCGAGGTCTACCTTCCTCCCACTTACTCCTTTCGCGAGAAATTCCTTCTCTAAAAAGGCACCGGTCTTCGCGACAAAAGTTTTGCCCTCAGCTTGGTTGTAGAAGGTGTACCCTACGGTTTCCCGCGGATATCCTACAAAGACGACTTTCTCCGACTTCGGTTCGAGTTTGTCGGGCTGTAGTTTCTTAACGTACGCCTCACAACCCCAAACCTTCAGATTCGATAACTTAGGCTTATGGCCATACCATAATTCATACGGCGTCGTTTCAACGGACTTGGACGGAGCCCTATTTAAAATGAATGCGGTTGTTTCTAACGCATAACCCCAGAAGGACACTGGCAGATCGGTAAGAGACATCATAGATCGGACACTATCCAGTAGAGTACGATTACGTCGCTCGGACACACCGTTACGCTGTGGTGTTCCGACGGGCGTAAGTTGGGGCACTATGCCACAACTCTTCAGATGTGTGCCAAACTCAAAACTCAAGTACTCTCCACCGCGATCGGATCGGAGATGCTTGATTTTCCTATTAAGCTGATTCTCAACTTCACTCTGGAATTCTTTGAACTTTTCAAACGTTTCAGACTTGTGTTGCATCAAATAGATATAACCGTATCTACTCAAGTCATCAGTGAAGGTGACGAAGTAACGATAACCATTGCGTGTCGAAACGCTCATTGGTCCACATACGTCTGTATGTATGATCCCCAACAAATCCGACGCCCGTTCAACGAAACCTTTGAACGGTGTCCTGGTCATTTTGCCCATGAGGCATGGTTCACATGTATCGAGGGATCTGAAATCCAACGAGTCCAAGAGTCCATCGGAGTGGAGTCGCTTCATGCGCTTTATACCAATATGACCAAGACGGCAATGCCACAAAAACATGGCGGTATCGTCACTACACTTAATTTGTTTGGCCTCTATGTTATGGATGTGAGTACTACGATCGAGATTCAACAAGAATAAACCGTTATTCTCGGGAGCATCAACATAAAAGATATCATTCATATAAATAGCACAATTGCTTGACACTGATTTAAATGAATAACCGTCTTGTAACAGGCAAGACCCACTTATAATGTTTACACTCAAGGATGGCACAAAATAACATTTATTTAAAACCAAAACTAATCCCGATGGTAGATGCAGAGGGAGCGTGCCGACAGCCACCACGTCGACTCTCGATCCGTTGCCGGCGCGCATCGTCACCTCATCCTTCGCCAGCCGCCTTTTATTCCGTAACTCCTCCTGAGAGTTACATATATGAGCAACAGAACCAGTATCAAATACCCACGTATTGCTCCGGGCGGATGTAAGGTACACATCTATAACATGTATATCAAATATACCTTTCTCTTTGTCGACCGTCTTGTCAGACCCTGAATTCAAGCTACACAAACGAAACGTATCGGTTGGGCCACACAACCAAGAACATACTGGGGTTACCATTCCCAGGAAAACCATCAGGCCATGCTCGGAATGGATCATCGGCCGACAGTTCTTGGCGATCCCAACGTCACATACGTTTCCAGATTGTGCACGCAAGAACCCAAAAAGTCTTCCAACTCATATACTTCAACCATACACACATGGTATACGAGTCGGATTTTTAACAGGTTGAAACCACAGAATAAACCTAAGACACAAAGAAAGGAAATAATATCCAAAAGCTCTCACTGAGCAAAAATATCAAATGGCACCAATCAGAGGACACATGTCCCAACATTACATCAAGCAGCGGAAGCAAACCGGTCTGAGTACAGACAAGAAGCAAAAGGCTCAAGGCCGAAACGGAAAAGAAGGCCCATCCACGCAGTCCACCAGGAAGTAGCCCAGGGGAACTCTAACTACTCGTCGTAGATCTCGTCGTCGAACTCCACGTAGTATCCACCCAACTGGTCGAGCGAAGGATCCTCAACTGCAGAAAAACCACAGCCCGCGAACGGGTCAATACACCGAAGCGTATCGAACAAACTTAAGCTAACAGGTTACAAAACTGTAAGATTCCCAAAAAAAAATATGGGGGTAAGTGTACTTAGCGGCAGCAGCACTAGCAAACTAAAGGGACACGCTAAACTTCCGTCTAATTAGAGAGGGATAAGAGAGCGTTTAAATATCCACCTACAACTGACACCATTCATAACCCATTCTCGAATTAACCCCCTCAACCAAGTATGAGGAAGCAATCCGGGAAAACTCACACTTAACAATTTTAGTTACCATTTAGGGTGTAAGTAATGCTATATTACTAGTCACATTAATTAACAATGATTAGGTGTAAGTTGTCTAGATCTTGTTAGCCAGCATCATCACCAAAACGTCCATAACCGTGGACACGGCTCATCGATAAGATTATACCCTGCAGGGGTGCACTACTGGACCCATACTCGCATGATCAACCCAGTCAAAAACATTAGGGCCTTTCAACCCAACTCTTTTCCTTCACCGCGACAAGTCCAGGAGCCACGGGAGCTATGCTGGTCCCGGCCAAAAGGGTGCGGACTCCCGCAGGACACACCCCTCCGCACCAACAGGCCGCGCCCTATATGCATGTAACAAGGCACACCGCCAAAGTAAAATACTACACTAGTATTGATGCATATGAGACAAATGGAAAACCCGAACTAGGTGTAGCTCCCGGACAAGTCGAAGTTCCAGTCAAAGTCGAGGGGGGCTCCATTGGGCCACCCACAAGTGGTTAGTGCGCTCAAAATTGGATCCGAGGACAAAATCTCAGTTCCTAGGTCGACACTGAGCAGAACAAAGCACCTCGCAAGGCCTTCCGCCTGGTGCCTTATCTTTTAATTATAGAACCCCACAATAAGACAGCAGTTTATTATAGTAGAACCATCTATCATACTAAGCATATGAGATAAACGACAAAGGAACGACTCGCTCAACCAATTCTAAGCATGCACTACGACTCGCAAAGGCCAACAGACAAACAAGTAAGGGGTTATAGGTTGTGGGGATATAGCTGTATAGGCTGCCGGATAAACATATGATGGGATCGCAATTCAAGAATCGATAACTAGGATAGCATAGATCAAAGGCAAGAATGAAAACCCGACAATCGTGTAACCGGTTAGCAGAAGCTTGCCTGGCAGCTTGTGGCCTGGCACAAAAGCTGAAATCTCAAGGATGAAAGTATCGGCAGCAGACACGTCGTCGTCTACCCAGAGAAGAGCAAAACACAGACAATAGGAAACATAATCAATACAAAGCAAATGCGCAATCAAATGATGTTGCAATATGGTATGAGATGATTAGGTCATATTAATGCGGGGATGAAATCCCGGCAATTAATTATGGTGCAAGTTATTTGTGTAACCAACAAGTTAAATGTTGTTTAACATATATAACATGGCATGGTGATCTAATTAATTTAAATGGAATAGGCAATAAGATAAATATTTGCCCAACACATTCCATATTTATTATTTTAGTGCAAATTATTTATCTACACAGCAAATTAAATATTTATTAGCATGGCAAGACATGGTATAAAATATATGAGCATATTAAATGGAATTAGGGCATTATATATTTATTACCCCACATATTCCATATTTGATTATTTAAGTGCATTTGTTAAATTAAACTAAGCATTTAAAATAAATTATGCAAAATGACATAAGAATGTGATATTAATGTTTAGTACATTTTTCTGATATAAAAACATATAAAGTTTATTTAATTTGGAGTTATACAAATAAAGTTATTGCATTTTTAGTTCTAGGGTTGTATCTGTAATTTTCCAGGGACCTGTTCGTGATAGGAACTTAGCAGTGAGGGTCCTCTGTGTAACCAGGGAACTCCAGGGTGCTCGGGGTAAAAGTTCCAGCGCCAGTGTCTATGACGAGTGGGACCCACTCGTCAGCGAACTAAAGGAAAATAAAAGGTGACCTTTTAATTCCACTGGCCAGGGATCGAACTCGCGTCTCGCGCGCGCGGATGGATCGGTGCCGTAGCCACTGGGCTGGTTCGTGTTGGTATTAGGAACAACGGGTTTAGTTATTTTGTACTGCTACTGCACTGCAAAAAGAACTCTGACGAAACTGACGGAAGTAAACTACAGTGCGCGACGGCCGAGCAAAACGGACGCCGGTGACCTCGTTGGAGCGGCGCCGCTGCGGCTTTGTGTGCAGGGGGGGGTGAGGAATGGTGTGGGCAACTCATTCTGGTGCTCGGTCGGAGAGGGGAGGTGCGGGAAGGCTCGTGTCCGTGCTCGACTTCCTGCGGGTACGGCACTGCCGTGGCGGAGCGGCTCTGACTCCGGCTAAAACGGAGGCGCGCGGCAAGCAAGCGCGGGGAAAAGGAGGGGGGCGGACGAGGCTCACCGCGGGGAGCTCGATGGCGCGAGGAGGAAGGACGGGGACGGCCGGAGTTGCGTGGATGGCGTCGGAGACGAAGAATGTGGCCGCGGTCGGTGTTGGGGAGGCGGACTCGCGGCGGCGTCGTCGGGGACTCCCTGGTCCAGCTGCTCGTCTACGACGGATGGGGACGAGGTGGCTCTGCCCCTGGCGCGAGGGAGAGGTCGGGGAAGCCGCCCTGGTCCAAGCTCGGCGACGCGCTCCACTGATTTTTCTCCGGTGCTTGACAGAGAGGAGAAAATACGAGGGGCGGCGGCGCGAGAGAGGGAAAGGAAGAAGGATTAGGGTTCCCGGGGTGCGAGGGGATAAAAAGGAGAGGGAGAGGGATCGGGGCCGGTGGAGGCAGCGAGGTGGGGCGCAGCGGGCAGAGAGCCATGGCGTGCTCTGCTCGCCTTGCTGGAAAGGCGTACGGAGGAAGAAGAAAAGGGCCAGGGGGAGAAGTTGGGTCGGGCTGGGCTGATTCGGCCCAGCTCGGCCAGACTTCTATTTTTTTTTTGTACTGACTTTCTTTTCTTTTTGTTTATCCTTTTTCTGTTTTGTAAATTTAAAACAAAATAGAAAAAGAAAAGAGAGATAAAACCCTTTGGACAATTTTGATAGTTTCAAAACAAACTGATTGAAGTATTGAAAAGATTATTTGTGCAATTTTGAAAACTTCAATTTTTAATTGATTTGAAAAAGCATTTGAAATATGGAATTTGCAATTTTAAAGTAATTTATCTAATTGCAATGCCCAACAAAACAAAATATGCTTGAAGTCACTCTATATTACAACACAGGCATACAATTTAGGAAAGTACAACTTTGGGATGTTACAACACTCCCCCCCTCAAAGGAATCACGCCCCGAGATTCTTCATGGAGCAACAAAGAGGTTGGGGTACTCAGCACGGAGATGGTCTTCACGTTCCCATGTAGCTTCCTTGTCAGAATGATGAGACCACTGAACCTTGTAGAACTTGACAGTGTTGTTTCGGGTGCGACGTTCAGCTTCGTCAAGAATGCGAATCGGTTGTTCCACATAAGAGAGATCTTCTCGAAGTTCAATTGATCCATGATCAACTGCACGTCCTGGATCTTGGAAGCACTTCTTGAGTTGTGACACGTGGAAGACATCGTGCACTTTGGAGAGGTTTGGAGGAAGTTCCAGACGGTAAGCCAATTCACCACGCCTGGAAAGAACGTTGAAAGGGCCAACATAACGCGGAGCGAGTTTGCCTTTGATGCCAAAGCGTTGCGTGCCTCTCAGAGGAGTGACACGAAGGTAAGCTTGATCACCAGGTGCATAGACCGTGTCTCTGTGCTTGCTATCATAATAGCTTTTCTGCCGAGACTGGGCAATCTTCAGATTGTCACGAATGATGCGAACTTTTTCTTCAGCCTCCTGGATAATGTCAGGGCCAAAGAATTGACGTTCACCAGCTTGAGACCAATTGAGAGGAGTTCTGCATTTTCGGCCATAGAGAGCTTCGAAGGGAGCCATGCCTAGACTTGCTTGGAAACTGTTGTTGTAGGAGAACTCAGCATACGGAAGGCAATCCTCCCATTTCATGCCAAAAGAGATAACACAAGCTCTGAGCATATCCTCCAGAATTTGATTCACTCTTTCAACCTGTCCACTTGTCTGCGGATGGTAAGCTGTGCTGAACAGAAATTTAGTACCCAAGGCTTTCTGAAAGCTATCCCAAAATCGAGAAGTGAAGATACTTCCACGATCTGAGCTTATTGCCAAAGGAACACCATGTAAAGGAACCAGTCTTGTCATATAGAGTTCTGCCAACTGACTAGCTGATACTGTCTCTTTGACTGGAAAGAAGTGAGCCACTTTGGAGAGACGATCAATGACAACAAAGATTGCATCGTTGCCTTTCTTGGACTTTGGAAACCCAATAACGAAGTCCATCTCGATCTTGTCCCATTTCCACTCAGGAATTTGCAGTGGTTGAAGAAGTCCAGGTGGTCTCTGATGAACTGCCTTGACACGACAGCAAACATCACAATGAGACACATAGCGAGCAATTTCACGCTTCATCCTGGTCCACCAATAGATTGACTTGAGATCCTGGTACATCTTTGTGCTGCCAGGGTGGATAGAAAGCGGAGTATCATGAGCCTCCTTGAGAATGAGTTCTCTTAAGCTGTCAAGTTTGGGCACTACAATGCGTCCTTCAAACAGCAAGGTACCCTTGTCATCGAGAGAGAAACTCTTGTACTTATCCTTGCCAATGTTGTCTTTGATATTCTTGACACCAGAATCACGCAACTGTGCGGCACGGATCTTGTCCTCAAGTGTAGGAGTGGCAATCAAACTTGCGAGATAACCAGAAGGAACCACTTGAAGATTGAGCTTCTTGAAATCTTCGTGAAGAGGAGGTCGGATGTCCTCAACCATGAGGTTGTTGCAATAGGACTTGCGACTGAGAGCATCAGCCATTACATTAGCTTTGCCTGGAGTGCAAGAGATGGTAAGATCGTAATCTGAGAGTTTCTCAAGCCACCTTGTTTGCCTGAGGTTCAAGTCTGGTTGAGTGAAGAGATATTTGAGACTCTTGTGATCAGTGAAGATCTCACAGCTGTGTCCCATCAAATAAGGTCTCCAAGCCTTGAGGGCATACATGATTGCTGCAAGTTCAAGATCATGTGTAGGATAGTTGAGCTAATGAGGCTGCAACTGGCGAGATGCATAAGCCACAACTTTGCGTTCTTGCATGAGGACTGCGCCTAGTCCTTGAAGAGATGCATCGCAGAATATTTGGAAAGGTTTGGAAGTGTCTGGGCCAACTAGAACAGGAGTAGAAGTGAGTTTAGCTTTCAAAAGATTGAAACTCTCATCACACTTTGGAGTCCAAAGAAACTTTCTATCCTTCCTAGTAAGATCGGTGAGAGGCTTAGCGATTTTGGAGAAGTTCTCAACAAAACGACGGCAATAGCTAGCCATGCCAAGGAAACTCCTGACTTGTTTCACCGATGTAGGAGGCAACCATTCAACAATGGCCTTCACTTTTTCTGGATCAACATAAATGCCTTCAGAAGAGATGACATGACCAAGGTAGGATACTTTAGGGAGCCAGAATTCACACTTGGAGAACTTGGCGTAGAGACGGTGTTCTCGGAGTTTCAACAAGATAAGACGTAGATGTTCTCCGTGTTCTTCCTCGGTTTTGGAATAGATAAGAATGTCATCGAGATAGACTACCACGAACTTATCGAGGTATTCCATGAAAACGAAGTTCATAAGACGTGAGAAAGTCGCCGGAGCATTTGTGAGACCGAAAGACATGACCGTGTATTCGTAGAGACCATAACGAGTGGTGAAAGCTGTCTTCGGAATGTCTTCTTTACGGATCTTGATCTGGTGATAACCTGACCTCAAGTCCAACTTGGAGAAAACCTTAGCACCAGCCAGTTGATCAAACAGGTCATTGATGCGAGGAAGGGGATACTTGTTCTTGATGGTTTTCTTGTTCAGAGGACGGTAGTCAACAACCAGTCGCTCAGTTGTGTCCCTCTTTTTGACAAACAGAGTAGGACAACCCCAAGGAGAAGTACTAGGTTGGATGTGACCTTTACTTTCCAACTCCTCTAGATGTCTCTTAAGTTCAGCCAGTTCTTTGGGGCCCATCTTGTAAGGACGTTTGGAGATAGGAGCAGTGCCTGGTTCTAGTTCAATAACGAACTCCACGGCTCTGTCAGGCGGCATGCCTGGCAATTCTTCAGGAAAGACATCAGGAAAGTCTCGGACCACCGGTATATCTTCCATAGCAGGTAGAGGATGAACATTGAGGGCATATAGCTGAACAGATGGAGATTTTGAATAGAAGTAGACTATCTGGCCAGAAGAATGGGTAAGCTTAACAGATTTAGCAGTACAATCAATTACCGCTTTATTTGCCACAAGCCAATCCATCCCTAGGATGACATCAATGTCTGAAGAACGAAGAGCAATAAGAGACGCTTGGAATGGAAGATTTCCGATTAAGATCTCGTTGTTCAGGCTAACTTCTCTTGTAAGCCATTTGGATCCTGGTTGCTGCACTAAGACAGGGATGTCCATCTTTTCAAAAGTAACACCATTGCTGGAAGCAAAACTTTGCGAAATGAACGAATGGGACGCACCAGAATCAAACAACACTTTAGCGAGGACAGAGTTCACTAATAGATTTCCAAGAACCACATCAGTAGCTTCCTCTGCTTCTTTTGTTGTAACATGATTCACCCTTGCGCGTCTACTAATAGACCTTTTGTCGATGTTGGGGGCCTGAGGAGTAACAGCACAACTCTTAGGGCGACAAGGTGGAGAAGGAATTGTGTTTTGCGGACACTTGTAAGAGAAGTGGCCCGGCTCACCGCACTTGAAGCAGGTGACCGAAGAGTTTGGAACTATAGGCGTTGTCTGCTCGAGGAAACTCCTTGTAGCTGAAGCTGGGTTGGTTAGACCAGAAGAAAACCTCGGAGAGATTGGACTGTGGATGAGTTGAGTTTGAGTTGCATAGGGTATCCAAACCCTACGTTTCTGCGGAGGTGTAGAATCTGATGGAGAAGAAGTTGTTTCAAGAGAGTGTTTACGAGATTCTTCGAACTTCTCACGTACAAATTCCTCTCGGAGAGCTGTGTTGACGAGGTCTTCAAAGGTATCGCACTTGATAAGAGTGAGTGCGTACTTAAGATCTGGGTTTAGACCTCTACGGAATTTGGCTTGCTTTTTGGCATCAGTTGATACCTCATCCTGAGCATAGCGGGCCAAACGATTGAACTCAGCCTGATAGTCCAATACAGACATGATACCCTGAGTCAAGTCATAGAATTCTTCCCGCTTTCTTTCCATGACCCCATCTGGAATATGATGGCATTTGAAAGCGTCCTTGAACTCATCCCAAGTAATCACGACACCTGGTGCTCGTAACTGTAGGAAGTTCTCCCACCAAGACATGGATTCACCGCGGAGCAGATATGTGACATAAGGAACACGGTCCTCATCGGATACATGAGAAACAGCCAGAGCATTGTTCATCTCACGCAGCCAGTCATCGGCATCGAGTGGCTCAGAGGGAACATCAAACGTGCGGGGATTGAGCTGGAGAAACTGCACGATAGACACACAGTTGTTGCTCTGATTCTGGTTTTGCTGAATTTGACTCAAAACTTGCGTCATCTCAAAACTTGCGTCATCTGATTCTGGTTTTGCTGAATTTGACTCAAAACAATTGCTTGACACTGATTTAAATGAATAACCGTCTTGTAACAGGCAAGACCCACTTATAATGTTTACACTCAAGGATGGCACAAAATAACATTTATTTAAAACCAAAACTAATCCCGATGGTAGATGCAGAGGGAGCGTGCCGACAGCCACCACGTCGACTCTCGATCCGTTGCCGACGCGCATCGTCACCTCATCCTTGGCCAGCCGCCTTTTATTCCGTAACTCCTCCTGAGAGTTACATATATGAGCAACAGAACCAGTATCAAATACCCACGTATTGCTCCGGGCGGATGTAAGGTACACATCTATAACATGTATATCAAATATACCTTTCTCTTCGTCGACCGTCTTGCCAGACTTCCTATCCTCCAGATACTTGGGGCAGTTGCGCTCAGGTGATCCGATGGTCACCACCATCTTCTGCAGCTTGATTTCTAATTCGGCCACTTCGAGCATCTTCAGGATTTCCGACAGGGGTTTTGACGTCCCTTTCATGCCGTAGTCCACTATGGCGTTCTTATAGCTAGGGGGCAGAGAAATCAGCGCCCTATCAATAACCAACTCCTCTGGGATCACACTTCCCAGATCACTCAGAAGTCGAGCGCAGCCAAACAACTTGGCCAAGTGCTCACTGATATTGCCGTGCTCTTCCATCTGGGCTGAGAAGAGAAGCACAGTTGCCTCGTACGTCTCAGCCTTGACTTGTCGTGCAAAAACAACCATGAGTTCAGTGATTATATCATAAGCACCCTTGTTCATGAAACGGTTTTGCAAGTCAGCCTTCATGGCAAAGAGCATGCCACTCTGGACATAAGAAGAAATCTCCGCCTTTACCCCATGGACAATCCTATCGATTTCCGGGGCGGTGCTAGGAAGATCACCTAAGGGGGTATCAAGGATGTAGGCCACCTTGTGGGTTTCAAGGATGGACTTTAGATCGCGGAACCAGGACACGAAGTTAGACCCATCGGTCTTAAGCTTCTCTTTCTCAATGAACAGGTTCAGGTTAAAGGAGGGGTGAGACATCTACAATGGAAGTTGCAACAACATAAGACTTTGTTCATAATAATTTTGAGTTATAGTATTTTAGAAAATAACTAACATAACTCCCACTCAAACGAACATCCCTCCTGGTCGTTTAAGCGATTACACGACCCCCATCCATTGCACCACCCCTCATCATCAAAGCCGGCGGCACAACTTCAAGAGTAGACAAAATCGTCCGTCACACCAATTTTGTGACTCGTGCTCGGCCTTTCGGCCTTCCTGTTCCGAGGCCATACCTCTGAGTATGCTAGGCTCGCCACCAAAGACCTCCACGCTGACGCTTGTGCAACATGGCTTACACCCACCGTATGCGAACGAAGATATGTCTGACACCCGATCATCACGGCCTGCCTCATAACGTAGAACTTTATTGGTGGTGCGCGTTGGAGGGAGAACACTAGTGGTATTTTGAAGGGATCATCTTATTTAGCTACCGCCATGTAACACACACAATCACACAAAATAAGATGCACACAAAACATCAAATGTAATGCAATGTTATATAGTCCATCGCGCCATGGTCTTCTTGGCGCCCGCAGTTTATAAACAATTTAATAAACCTATCTTGACCATATCACATAGCCCCTGCAAAATAAAGTTAGACGCTTCTACTTTATCTTTTGCATATTTTACGTGGCTTGGGGCTTTCGTAAATAGAACCGCTTCATACCTACGAATCTTATGACCACAACAACGATCCAATAATTGCATGTTTAAGCATCCCTTTCGGGTCCTCCATTGAAAATGCGAAGACCAACTAAAGAGAGAGAAACTGTCACCCGCCAGCCACAGATACGGTACAAGCCGTATGTCAGTAGTGGAACCAGTCTCGCGTAAGCGTACGCGTAAAGTCGGTCCGGGCCGCTTCATCAACTCAATGCCGCTGGAATACACAAGTGCACGCTAGAGGGTAACAAATAACAGGAATGGTGCCCCCGTGCAGAGCACGGGTTCTAACAGCGTACAGCTATATCTTACGATAGATCGGCTCTGATACCACTGAAGGGGATCGTGGGCAGAAAAGAAAAATTTTCCTAGCAACGATATCCTTAAACTAGCCAAGATCTATTCTATGCAGATATAGTAGTACGAACGGAGATCGGAATACGTACCCTTGTAGACCGAAAGCGGGGATTACGTTCCCGCACAAACGTTGTCGATGCAGACCGACGAAGCCGACCTCAAGGTCGTGTACAGGAAGCAGGCCTCCGAGTACCGCTAGCGCAGCACCTCGCAGGGAGTCGCACACGTACGGTGGAGACGACGCCTCCGAAGCTCCAGTCCAGGACGAGCAGCGGAAGACTTGGACCGGAACACCAGCAGCGCGGCAGCGGGCTATGGTGGAGGAGATCCCCGACTCCTCTTCCTCGGCGCGGCTCCAACTTGGGAACCACGAGATCGAGAGAGAAATCAGGAATTAATTGGTGAATTAAAAGGCTGGGGGTGCCCCTTCTTATATAGGCTCCCAAGGGGAGCCAACCTTGCCAGCCAGGCAATGTGGGACTAACCCCCCACAGCCTGGTTCGGCCAAGGGAGTGCGCCGGCCCCCTGGTGGGCCCCTTGTGGCCCACCTAGGCCGGCCCTCCTGGCCCCCACCGAATTCCCCTAGGGAATTTTCCCCTCTTGGGCCTTCTTTCGTCCGGAAGGTCCATTTAGGGAAATCTGCCTTAATAAATTCGAAAATAAATATATAAAATCATATTTGCATATTAATAACACTAATTAATATCAAACATAATATATATAATATTTCCTAACTCCGAAAACTCTTTCGGCGCTGCCCGATCTCCATCGGACCTCTCCCGGGACGCTCCCGGTGATCTCCTTCCTTTCTGGTTGTCTTGTCGAAACCCCTTAAGTGTGTTACCCTAGCGGTTCGATATAATATCAGGTATGATCAAGACTCCTCAATGATCAACGAATAACTCGTAGGCCTGGACCCCCCTGAATTAATCCCTGAGATATAACGAATGACTTTCATCTATCAAACCTGAACGTGAAGTCTTAAACCTTTTGCCATAGCGATACTTAGCACGTCCGAGTGTCGTTCCATAGATATCTCCATACCTAATCCCGACCTCGTTACCGACGATGCTATCTTCTACTCGTCCATGATCTCATGTCTCCGTGACCTAGTCACTTGCTTGCAAGCTCATTAGACAAGATCTCACCGAGTGGGCCCGAGAGTATCTATCCTGCTACGCGGACTGGCAAATCCCGCTCTTGACCCCTCGTCTCAATACTCCTTTCCAATACCCAAAAGTATCACCGTTATTGTCATACTAAATAAGATACGACGTTTGGTTCAATCAAAGTATCTTCGGGGAATATCAATAAGAGTTGATCTCACGGTTAAAGGTGTAATGACTATGTTCTCCAAATCTGGGTATGTCCATCACATCACTCTCCAGCGATATGACTCTCATTGCCGACCGGCGCCATGCCCCATGACCGGGAAACCTCGATCATCAATTGCGCAACGAAACTAGTCTTAGTAGAGCCTACTAGGGACCTGGTTGTTTGCGTATCACACCCGCATTAATGTTTCCGCTTAATACGGTTCTAGCATGACACAAAAACCTATTATGAACAAACGAGATATGATAAAGAATACACTTTATTAATTGCCTCTAGGGCATATCTCCTTCAGTATATGCATGACTTTATGTGTCTATGTCGGCATTGACATTGAGTTTAGAGTCTTAGCCCTTGCCTACAAATCCTTAAGATCTTTAAAGACACATAAAGTGGACATTGCAGTTCAACCGATCTAATCACCCAAAACAAATTACTCCTGATAAAATGAGGATATGCCTCCAAACCTCAGTTCTCATGAGTATAGGGAAATGACCAGGTCCTGTTCAGACGTTCTTTTTTTGTTGGAAGAAGATTTGGCCCTCCTGCAACCGCCACTTTGGCTCTTGCACCCTTTAATTTGTCGACCCTCCTTCACCAAATGTGGTTCTAGATCTTCGGAATGAAAACACATGATGTGACCTTCAATGGTTGGATCTGGAGCTAGTGAAGCGTTCACACCGTTCCCTTCCCGGAGACGTTGCTTTTGTTGAACCTCTCTTGTAGTTCACGGGTTGCCAATGATGGTTGGTTGATGTGTTATTGCTTGTTGTTTTATGTCGCTCGCGTCAACAAGACATTTTTATTTTTCCCACGTACAACCTAAACTTGTATATATTCGATGTCTAGACGAGCTCTGTGTTGTGAGAGGTATTTTTCTTATATCAGCTTGCTATAAATATATTTCGTAAACACCTCAAATTATCATGAATGCCAAACATTATTAACCCCACTGTTCAAGATATCGGCCGATTTATCGTTGTCTGACCGATAAGATAAACGGGCCGATAAGTCGGCCGATATGCCGGTAAACCGGCCGATTTAGCCCTTATCATAGGTCGACCGATAAGTTTCCGATAAGCGATATCCCCAACATTGATTAACCCCATTTGTCAAGAAAGGCCACAAATCAACTCTATGTATTAATTGATAACTTAAGATACAACTCATCATCTCGACCTTTTCTGGCAAGATTACTCTGAGTCCGTACAATTATCTCGGTTCAGGTATATTCCCCGCATAACCATGACCGACATGGGCTCAATAGTTTTATTTGCACAATAATTTTATTTGCACAGTTCTATATTGAAACTTGAAAGTCAAATAATAGATCGACAATGCATATCTTGACAATGTACGGCTGTACCTGCCGTACACATTGTTGTATTTTATACCTGAAATTAAGTAGCCAATGTCCGGATTGCCATTACCTATAAATACCAGCTTAATTTGATACGGAAGCAAACACACAGCAGCAGCGAGCAAGAGAGCAGAAGAAGAAGAAGAAGAAGAAGTGAAGCTAGGGTGAGGTCGACCGGCGGCCGGCCATGTCGGGTGAACAGCTCAACGTGCTGAAAGCCCTTGATGGCGCCAAGACGCAGCTTTACCATTTCACGACCATCGTGATCGCCGGCATGGGCTTCTTCACCGACGCCTACGACCTCTTCTGCATCTCCCTCGTCACCAGACTGCTCGGCCGTATCTACTACACCGACCCTACACGCAACGAGCCCGGCCACCTCCCGGCCAACGTGTCTGCTGCCGTCAATGGCGTCGCCCTCTGCGGCACGCTGGCCGGCCAGCTCTTCTTCGGCTGGCTCGGAGACAAGCTCGGCCGCAAGAGCGTCTACGGCTTCACTCTCATCCTCATGGTCATCTGCTCCGTCGCGTCCGGGCTCTCCTTCGGCCACACGGCCAATGGCGTCATAGGGACGCTCTGCTTCTTCCGCTTCTGGCTCGGCTTCGGCGTCGGCGGCGACTACCCCTTGTCGGCCACCATCATGTCGGAGTATGCTAACAAGAAGACCCGCGGCGCCTTCATCGCCGCTGTCTTTGCGATGCAGGGCTTCGGCATCCTGTTCGGCACCATCGTCACCATCATCGTCTCGTCCGCGTTCCGGCACGCGTTCCCTGCGCCGGCCTTCAACGTTGACGCTGGGGCGTCCATCGGGCCGGAGGCCGACTATGTGTGGCGCATCATCCTCATGTTCGGCACCATCCCGGCGGCGCTAACCTACTACTGGCGCATGAAGATGCCGGAGACGGCACGGTACACGGCGCTCATCGCCCGCAACATGAAGCAGGCCACGGCGGACATGTCCAGGGTGCTCAAAGAGGAAATCACGGAGGAGCAAGGCCAACTCCAGATTGCCACCGGAGACACCTGGGGTCTCTTCTCGCGGCAGTTCCTGAAACGCCATGGGGTGCACCTGCTAGCGACCACCAGCACCTGGTTCCTGCTGGACGTCGCCTTCTACAGCCAGAACCTCTTCCAGAAGGACATCTTCACCAAGATCGGCTGGATCCCGCCGGCGAGGACCATGAGCGCCCTCGAGGAGCTCTACCGCATTTCCCGTGCGCAGGCACTCATCGCGCTCTGCGGCACCGTGCCGGGCTACTGGTTCACCGTCGCCTTCATCGACATCATCGGCAGGTTCTGGATCCAGCTCATGGGATTTGCCATGATGACCATCTTCATGCTCGCCATCGCCGTGCCGTACGACTACCTGGTGAAGCCAGGGCACCACACCGGCTTCGTTGTGCTCTACGGGCTCACCTTCTTCTTCGCCAACTTCGGGCCCAACAGCACCACCTTCATCGTGCCCGCCGAGATCTTCCCAGCCAGGCTCCGGTCCACCTGCCACGGCATCTCCGCGGCCACCGGAAAGGCGGGGGCGATCATCGGTGCCTTCGGCTTCCTGTACGCGTCGCAGGACCAGAAGAAGCCGGAGAGTGGCTACGCCAAGGGTATCGGCATGCGCAACGCGCTCTTCGTCCTCTCAGGCACCAACTTCCTGGGCTTGCTCTTCTCCTTGCTGGTGCCGGAGTCCATGGGCAGGTCGCTCGAGGAGATCACCAAGGAGAACGTCGGCGACGATGACACCCAAGCCGCCGAGGCTTAATTAACTGGTGATTTGGTGTGCTATATGGACATGCATCATGCATGGCTTAATTGGTTTGGTTTGCTTCTGTACGTGTGCTAAAACCTAGCTTCTGATTTACTGTTATTTCTGTCATTTCGAGGAATGGAAGTCTACTGTTTTATAAAAGTAAGTTGGCAAATGTATTGGCATCTACATCCAACTAATAGTACAGTTACGTTTGGATTTAAATTTCCACTCCAAAAATATACTAGTGGTGGAAAAATTCTTTTCAAGAACCCTTTTAACCTTGTTGCAGCTTCCATAACCATCACAGTTTGCTTGCTCTTTTCCTAGAAACTTGCTTGGTTGGGACGGAAGTAACTTGCGGGTATACTTCTTTTAATAATCAAAAGAGAAGCTAAAGACCATTTCCTCTGCTCCCCTGTGGTTACAGGTATCACCCCTACTTCAAAAGAGGGTGGAATTGACTTCCCTAATGTCAAACCCATTCACCTCTAGATATTTCACAAGGCACTTGCACTACATACGTGGAGCTTTATTAAGTCCATAAAGCACCATATGAAGCCTATTGTTTTATAAAAATAAATTGACAAATGCATTGGAAATGGGTCAAAACTCTCATCAGAAACAGAGAAAGCCTCCGTGTCTCTGTCCGCGATGGCTGATGTGGATGAGATCAATAGCAAAAGTTTTGTTTAACCGTTTCCAATGAAGCGGGGTAAAAATTGTCATTTACTTTTCTCCGTTTCTGAAGTGAGAATAGCATTAGTAACGGAATTTTTTTCATCGTTTGCGTTGCAATTTTTTCGTATTTCTATCTTTTTTTCACAAATCAAATTTATTTCACATCACATCTCAATATTTTACACACAAACCTAAGCAATATATCCTCAACACCAATTTCAGTTATAGTATAGAAACTATGACAAACGAGCATGAAGAGATTAAGGAGACTTCTACACATTTGAACCATGATGTAAATATCATATACTGGAAAAGTAAGTCTATAATGAGGAAGGTAAGGCAATAATAGTTGTTGCTTGCATCGTTGCGAAAAGTTCCTGTTATAGAGCACACTGCAAAAAATAAATTCAGAAAGTAAGAAACAGAATAGTAAAAGATTGAACTTAGAGAGAAATTTTGATGCATTTAAGGGTTATTATTTAGTAGTATCTTGTACACTACTCATTCTGAGCGATGACAACAATAAATAAATTTATTTATGTAATGGTTATTCATGCACTCATGCATAGTAGACCCACCAAAAGACCGGTCACGTTATCACAAGAAGATCCCATGCTAAACCTAGGAGTGAATTGTTTGGATCGTATGTGGCTAGCACGGCGATATCCCACATAAAATCCAGTAAATGGATCGGTTCACCTTGTCTGCCTCGTATGTACATATCTAAGCCATACACATCAATCTATAAATAAATTTCACCCTTGATGAAGAGATACTACATGAGATGGTATGCATTACCTAGAGGCCGCGTAGATGGCTTGGTGAAAGAGCATTTTTTCTCATGTGTGGTTTTGGTAATTGAATGACAATCTCTATGGACTAATGTTTGCATTGAGATATCCTTATAGATCCTGTCCATGGAATGGTGGAGTTCATGTGTTGAACTCTTGAATCTCATGTGTTGAGTGGAGCATATTGCAAGTATGTCTTTAAGGATTCAAGACATCATATTAGTGAAGAAATGTTGGAAGATACAAGGTTGATCAAGATGTTGATCAACACACAAAGCTACAAGATGTACCAAGAGCGATCATGTATCTCTTGGGATGGTAAACAATTGTCCGCATAGCTTTGTGAACTAACCCATGATATATGTGTGTGTGTTATCTTTATATGAGGTTAGGTATCTTCCCATGGGCTTGCATCAAATGAAGATTTCATATAGCTCATGGAGGATGACATCATGTGGTGATCGTCATCAAGGTGAGATGTGCAAGACCAAGACCAAGAGAAGCTTCTTGAAGAGATCCTATGATTGGTGCTTGCAATGGATACATGAAGATGAAGCTAAGCGAGACTCTCCCATTGTGAGCATGGGGGTGTTTTTGGATAAGTCTTCATCAAGCATGTGCTTGAACGCACAATCAAGAAATATGAACCACTTGAAGAGATAAGAATAGTCTTCATCTAACTCAAGTGGAATGCTCAAGACAAAGTTATGATCTTGATAGGGCTAAAGGATAGATAGGCGTACTATCAAGAGGGGTTCTCAAGTTAGTAACTTGATCGCATCATTGGGGAGAGCTCAAACCTTTGCATACTTGGCATATCATGTTTCTTGATTCTTATTTGGCTTTTATGTTGGTGAGGAATTAGAGCTTGGTTCATCTCCATGTCAAGCTCTTGTTTATCGAAATCGGTTTTACTTTGGACAACTTGTTGCGGTTTCGGTGACGGAAATATTGCCGGTTCTACTGTGAGAAAAGTCCCACACCTTGCCATGTGTGGTGATTTTACTCTATTTGTTGGGTGCTCATCGTCGCTATCTTTCCAACAAAATTGGTCTCACCTCATTTGTAGGCAAAAGTTATAGCAGTTTTCGTTTCGGTGTTTTGCTGATTCGGATTATTGGGGTCGGATATTTCGCACTACCGGAATTTCCGGTTCCCCAACTCATCCAAGAAAACGGCTAAGGAAAGGAGAAAAAGGGTTCTGACTCCAGCCGGAAATTGTGCTCGGAAATTTCCGTCTACCGGAATTTCCGAGTGCACCTAGAAAGCCCTCCAGTTTGGGCTAAGGAAAGAAGGAATTTTGGTTCTGACTCGAACCGGAAATTGTGCTCGGAAATTTCCATATACCGGAATTTCCGAGTGCACCCAGAAAAGTCCTCCAGAAACGGCTAAGGAAAAGTTTGGTTTTGGTTCTGACTCCAGCCGGAATTTCAGCTCGGAAATTTCATGGACTCGGAATTTATGGTTGATCGGAAATTCCGAGTGTCACTTATACCGGAATTTCCAAGTGTCGAAACAGCCAACAGCTATATTTCCTGGAGGGGTATCAATACCCCTCCCCTTCTTCTTCCCCCAGCTAACCCAAGGCAGCACGACTTTCCCCTCTCTCCTACTCCATTGTTGACCTTGGAAAGCTCACTCCCCTCTCAATCCCTCCATAGAATCTTGCATATTCTTTAGTGAAAGTTGAGAGGAGATCTAGATCTACAATCCTACCAATCCATCTCTCCTCTAAGTGAGGGGAACTTGGTGGATCTAGTTCTTCCTCTTTGTTCTTCCTCTCTTATCCCCCCATAAGCATTAGTTGCTTTTGGTGGGATTTGGGAGTGAAGGATTTGACTCCTTTGTGGTTTCCTTTGTTCTTCCTCTCTTATTCCCCCCATAAACATTTGTTGTTGTGTTGGAATTTGAGAGTGGAGGACTTGAGCACTTCTTATGCTCTTGCCATTGGATTTGCATCGGTTTGAGGCCTCCACGAGGATTCGTGGTGGTGTTACTTGTGAGCTTGTTACTCTTGGATCATTGGACCCTAGACGCCTTTTGTGGCCGGCGTTTTGTGGCCAAGACCTTTTGTGGTCAAGATCTTTTGTGGTCACTTGAGAGCCCCCAATTAAGTTGTGGGTGTGTCTCAAGACTTGGGAGCCCCCAATTAAGTTGTGGGTGTGTGCCTCAAGAGTTATACGGGATTTGATCTCCGCCCCAAAGGAGATCAATAGTGGAAGGTGAACTCGCAACCTTTTGTGGTTGAGTTCATCAGGAGAAGAAGGTGAGCCTTTGTGGCGTTGCGGCTAACCTGTTGTGGTTGCACACACCTCTCCAAACGAGACGTACACCCTTGGGTGGAACTCGGGAATACATCCTCGTCTCCGCGTGCCTCGGTTATTTCCATACCCGAGCTCCTTACTTATGCACTTTACTTTGTGATAGCCTTCGTGCTTGAAGTTATCTATCTTGCTAGCTATCTCCTTGTTTCTTGTATTTCTTAGCATAAGTTGTTGGTGCACATAGGTGAGCCTACTATTTATATCTAGGTTGTATGCTTGTTAAAATAAACCTCTAGTTTATTCTGCCTTTATCAAGCATACCGGAATTTCCGGTTCATTCTTGGACCGGATATTTCGGCTCCTCGAAAAAAGTTTTAAATCGCCTATTCACCCCCCCCCCCCCCCCTCTAGGCGACGTCTATCCGTTCAGTTGGTACTTGGGAGAGATTGCGAGTGGGTGTGTGACGATAAAGTGGGGAATCTTATAGGCGCGCCACCTTGTGGGCTTACTGGGCTTTCATGTTGGCAACACATCCTTGAAGCTCCGTTTATGATGAGCACAATTTGGGGAACAGAGGTAGTATTGGGACCGTTGGCAATATATATGGGCAACGGAGAAATATGTCGCATAACTCGTGCCGTTTCCATTGAGGGGTGTCCGAGGTGTCATTATGTACTAGTGTGCAAAGCTCCTGATGTTTATTTGAAAATAAAAACTAACATGTCTATATGAATTGTGAATTAAAAGCGTAGGTGATTCATCAGAAGCGCCTAATGACAATGGGTTCGCTCGTCTCGAGGTAAGTCCACGAGCAATGGTGCTGCCTCGTCGATCACGGTCATGATCTTGTGTTTGAGTTCCAAATTTGTAGAGGGAACACTCAAATAACCAACACCTTCCTCGATGATGTTCAATTATTTTGTCCATGCTATGCATCTATTTTAATTTAAACTTTGGCTAGCAGTATGTACAAATACAATCTATTTGGAAAACGTCAAGCCATGTAAAACTAAGTCTTTGGATTGTTTATCATATCATCATATTCGATAAACCGGGCTGAAGTTAATTACATAAACTGTGTTACATAGTCGCCTTCCTCAAACATTCATACTGTACCTATAAAAGGACAATCATACGCTTGTTCAGAACATGATAAAAAGCCCGGTTAGCGAAAGACCATGTACTATACAATCAGTTCAAGCAAGGAAGATCTTCATTCTCAGCAGGTGTAAATGACGAGCTTCAGATTTATTTCCATTTTGAGGGCCGAAAGTATACTATTCTTATAAGTAGTTTTAAAATACATCTGCCTACATCTAGCATGTATCATTAGTTCATCACTATACTAATTGAGTTTGCGCTCGGTGTGCTCACACGTACTGTAATAGTTTTTTAAAAGTTGTTGCCGATAAGAGCCGTTGTAGATAAGTGTTTGGTATTTTTGCTTGGTCTAAGTATTTTCATTCACATAAGGTATTGACACCATAAGAAGTGAGCCCATGTAACTTGGCTAGTAGAGTAGATGTACAACCCAGTCACCCAGATTCAAATCCTCATGGACACGAGTTTGAGTTCTTATTAAAAAAACTCGGTGTGGTGGCTTCCCCCACGGCTTTTCTTAAAAAAAAGTATTGACACCATGAGTTCCGCTCCAATTATTCGTCAAAATTTAACTCAATTAATCTTGTAAGCTATGCTAGAACCAAAATATACATCGCTATACATGAATAGTTAAGGTATGTGACCTTTATGATTATTATGACGTATTGTCATGTAGACCAATACATATTCATGATAACATATACTCCCTCCATTCCGTAATATAAGGTGTCTAAGGTTTTTGTACGGATATTAACACGTCAGTATTTTACATGTGGTGGACTCATTTTCTCTTGATAAAATTCGAGAGGGAGGAATCCATGTTAGTCATAAATTGAAAAGAATAGCTCAAATCTCTCTGTTCCACACTGTGACATAGATTTTGATGAGTAAAATTATCTATAAATCGTAATACACCTTATATTTTAAAAAAATTCTCAAAACCTTAGACACCTTACATTAAGGAACGGAGGGAGTATTATATACTACTATAAACCAGTTTCAGTGACAGGTTGGCAGGTTCCCCCGCATATTCGGATCTTTAGATATTTTACATTTGTTGAGGAAGTTTAAAATACACTAATAATGTTGTCTAAGTATCTCATATTGATCTAATGCCACACCTGTATGAGCTGTGGTTAGCCGGACGGGTTGCAATTTGCAGAAAGATTAAAAAAAGAGGGAGGGTCAACAATTTTGATAGTACTACCGTACGGAGGGAGTACGGCTTTCGATGTTGCCTTCCTGCCTTCTTGCTGCTATGTTTGCTATATGTACTTTGCACATAATTAATATGTTTTAAATATTTAAATATGAAGTACGTGACTAAAATGGGTAAGCGGAACAACTAAAATTGGTGTATATACATGTGACTTGAAAAAATATAGAATATCTTATAATTTGTGAAACAAGTAATTTTTTACAGTTCAAATATTCTGAAATTGGATTTAGCAACTGAGCATGCGTATTTGCTATGGATGTATATGAAGGGGATCGTGGGCAGAAAACAAAAAAATTCCTAGCAACGATATCCTTAAACTAGCCAAGATCTATTCTATGCAGATATAGTAATACGAACGGAGATCGGAATACGTACCCTTGTAGACCGAAAACGGGGATTACGTTCCCGCACAAACGTTGTCGATGCAGACCGACGAAGCCGACCTCAAGGTCGTGTAGAGGAAGCAGTCCTCCGAGTACCGCTAGCGCAGCACCTCGCAGGGAGTCGCACACGTACGGTTGAGACGACGCCTCCGAAGCTCCAGTCCAGGACGAGCAGCGGAAGATTTGGACCGGAACACCAGCAGCGCGGCAGCGGGCTATGGTGGAGGAGATCCCCGACTCCTCTTGCTCGGCGCGGCTCCAACTTGGGAACCCCGTGATCGAGAGAGAAATCAGGAATTAATTGGTGAATTAAAAGGCTGGGGGTGCCCCTTCTTATATAGGCTCCCAAGGGGAGCCAACCTTGCCAGCCAGGCAATGTGGGACTAACCCCCCACAGCCTGGTTCGGCCAAGGGAGTGCGCCGGCCCCCTGGTGGGCCCCTTGTGGCCCACCTAGGCCGGCCCTCCTGGCCCCCACCGAATTTCCCTAGGGAATTTTCCCCTCTTGGGCCTTCTTTCATCCGGAAGGCCCATTTAGGGAAATCTGCCTTAATAAATTCGAAAATAAATATATAAAATCATATTTGCATATTAATAACACTAATTAACATCAAACATAATATATATAATATTTCCTAACTCCGAAAACTCTTTCGGCGCTGCCCGATCTCCATCGGACCTCTCCCGGTGATCTCCTTCCTTTCTGGTTGTCTTGTCGAAACCCCTTAAGTGTGTTACCCTAGCGGTTCGATATAATATCAGGTATGATCAAGACTCCTCAATGATCAACGACTAACTCGTAGGCCTGGACCCCCTGAATTAATCCCTGAGATATAACGAATGACTTTCATCTATCAAACCTGAACGTGAAGTCTTAGACCTTTTGCCATAGCGATACTTAGCACGTCCGAGTGTCGTTCCATAGATATCTCCATACCTAATCCCGACCTCGTTACCGACGATGCTATCTTCTACTCGTCCATAATCTCATGTCTCCGTGACCTAGTCACTTGCTTGCAAGCTCATTAGACAAGATCTCACCGAGTGGGCCCGAGAGTATCTATCCTGCTACGCGGACTGGCAAATCCCGCTCTTGACCCCTCGTCTCAATAATCCTTTCCAATACCCAAAAGTATCACCGTTATTGTCATACTAAATAAGATACGACGTTTGGTGCAATCAAAGTATCTTCGGGGAATATCAATAAGAGTTGATCTCACGGTTAAAGGTGTAATGACTATGTTCTCCAAATCTGGGTATGTCCATCACATCACTCTCCAGCGATATGACTCTCATTGCCGACCGGCGCCATGCCCCATGACCGGGAAACCTCGATCATCAATCGCGCAACGAAACTAGTCTTAGTAGAGCCTACTAGGGACCTGGTTGTTTGCGTATCACACCCGCATTAATGTTTCCGCTTAATACGGTTCTAGCATGACACAAAAACCTATTATGAACAAACGAGATATGATAAAGAATACACTTTATTAATTGCCTCTAGGGCATATCTCCTTCAGTATATGCATGACTTTATGTGGCTATGTCGGCATTGACATTGAGTTTAGAGTCTTAGCCCTTGCCTACAAATCCTTAAGCTCTTTAAAGACACATAAAGTGGACATGCAGTTCAACCGATCTAATCACCCAAAACAAATTACTCCTGATAAAATGAGGATATGCCTCCAAACCTCAGTTCTCATGAGTATAGGGAAATGACCAGGTCCTGTTCAGACGTTCTTTTTTTGTTGGAAGAAGATTTGGCCCTCCCGCAACCGCCACTTTGGCTCTTGCACCCTTTAATTTGTCGACCCTCCTTCACCAAATGTGGTTCTAGATCTTCGGAATGAAAACACATGATGTGACCTTCAATGGTTGGATCTGGAGCTAGTGAAGCGTTCACACCGTTCCCTTCCCGGAGACGTTGCTTTTGTTGAACCTCTCTTGTAGTTCACGGGTTGCCAATGATGGTTGGTTGATGTGTTATTGCTTGTTGTTTTATGTCGCTCGCGTCAACAAGACATTTTTATTTTTCCCACGTACAACCTAAACTTGTATATATTCGATGTCTAGACGAGCTCTGTGTTGTGAGAGGTATTTTTCTTATATCAGCTTGCTATAAATATATTTCGTAAACACCTCAAATTATCATGAATGCCAAACATTATTAACCCCACTGTTCAAGATATCGGCCGATTTATCGTTGTCTGACCGATAAGATAAACGGGCCGATAAGTCGGCCGATATGCCGGTAAACCGGCCGATTTAGCCCTTATCATAGGTCGACCGATAAGTTTCCGATAAGCGATATCCCCAACATTGATTAACCCCATTTGTCAAGAAAGGCCACAAATCAACTCTATGTATTAATTGATAACTTAAGATACAACTCATCATCTCGACCTTTTCTGGCAAGATTACTCTGAGTCCGTACAATTATCTCGGTTCAGGTATATTCCCCGCATAACCATGACCGACATGGGCTCAATAGTTTTATTTGCACAATAATTTTATTTGCACAGTTCTATATTGAAACTTGAAAGTCAAATAATAGATCGACAATGCATATCTTGACAATGTACGGCTGTACCTGCCGTACACATTGTTGTATTTTATACCTGAAATTAAGTAGCCAATGTCCGGATTGCCATTACCTATAAATACCAGCTTAATTTGATACGGAAGCAAACACACAGCAGCAGCGAGCAAGAGAGCAGAAGAAGAAGAAGAAGAAGAAGTGAAGCTAGGGTGAGGTCGACCGGCGGCCGGCCATGTCGGGTGAACAGCTCAACGTGCTGAAAGCCCTTGATGGCGCCAAGACGCAGCTTTACCATTTCACGACCATCGTGATCGCCGGCATGGGCTTCTTCACCGACGCCTACGACCTCTTCTGCATCTCCCTCGTCACCAGACTGCTCGGCCGTATCTACTACACCGACCCTACACGCAACGAGCCCGGCCACCTCCCGGCCAACGTGTCTGCTGCCGTCAATGGCGTCGCCCTCTGCGGCACGCTGGCCGGCCAGCTCTTCTTCGGCTGGCTCGGAGACAAGCTCGGCCGCAAGAGCGTCTACGGCTTCACTCTCATCCTCATGGTCATCTGCTCCGTCGCGTCCGGGCTCTCCTTCGGCCACACGGCCAATGGCGTCATAGGGACGCTCTGCTTCTTCCGCTTCTGGCTCGGCTTCGGCGTCGGCGGCGACTACCCCTTGTCGGCCACCATCATGTCGGAGTATGCTAACAAGAAGACCCGCGGCGCCTTCATCGCCGCTGTCTTTGCGATGCAGGGCTTCGGCATCCTGTTCGGCACCATCGTCACCATCATCGTCTCGTCCGCGTTCCGGCACGCGTTCCCTGCGCCGGCCTTCAACGTTGACGCTGGGGCGTCCATCGGGCCGGAGGCCGACTATGTGTGGCGCATCATCCTCATGTTCGGCACCATCCCGGCGGCGCTAACCTACTACTGGCGCATGAAGATGCCGGAGACGGCACGGTACACGGCGCTCATCGCCCGCAACATGAAGCAGGCCACGGCGGACATGTCCAGGGTGCTCAAAGAGGAAATCACGGAGGAGCAAGGCCAACTCCAGATTGCCACCGGAGACACCTGGGGTCTCTTCTCGCGGCAGTTCCTGAAATGCCATGGGGTGCACCTGCTAGCGACCACCAGCACCTGGTTCCTGCTGGACGTCGCCTTCTACAGCCAGAACCTCTTCCAGAAGGACATCTTCACCAAGATCGGCTGGATCCCGCCGGCGAGGACCATGAGCGCCCTCGAGGAGCTCTACCGCATTTCCCGTGCGCAGGCACTCATCGCGCTCTGCGGCACCGTGCCGGGCTACTGGTTCACCGTCGCCTTCATCGACATCATCGGCAGGTTCTGGATCCAGCTCATGGGATTTGCCATGATGACCATCTTCATGCTCGCCATCGCCGTGCCGTACGACTACCTGGTGAAGCCAGGGCACCACACCGGCTTCGTTGTGCTCTACGGGCTCACCTTCTTCTTCGCCAACTTCGGGCCCAACAGCACCACCTTCATCGTGCCCGCCGAGATCTTCCCAGCCAGGCTCCGGTCCACCTGCCACGGCATCTCCGCGGCCACCGGAAAGGCGGGGGCGATCATCGGTGCCTTCGGCTTCCTGTACGCGTCGCAGGACCAGAAGAAGCCGGAGAGTGGCTACGCCAAGGGTATCGGCATGCGCAACGCGCTCTTCGTCCTCTCAGGCACCAACTTCCTGGGCTTGCTCTTCTCCTTGCTGGTGCCGGAGTCCATGGGCAGGTCGCTCGAGGAGATCACCAAGGAGAACGTCGGCGACGATGACACCCAAGCCGCCGAGGCTTAATTGGTGATTTGGTGTGCTATATGGACATGCATCTCATGCATGGGTGGCGTGTTTGCTTTCTTTTTCTTCATTTAATTTGGCCGCTTGCTGATTTTGTGGTGTTGCCGGGGTGTAAAACAGAGCGTTGCATGTCTGTTGTACTGCTATATGTATTTTTTTGTATCTTGTTAATGAAGAATTTCTAATAAAAACCACTCATTTGATTTTGTGCAATTAGTAAGTCATTGAATGAAGGACGAAATCTTTTATCGTTTACCTAGAGAAAATGTATTGTGTTCAGAAACAAAAATGTAGAAAATCTTGTAAAAATAATTTTCCTTTATAAAAGGCATCTGATGGGGGGAGGGGGGGGGGGGGGGGGGTAGCGAAATTTGGGATACATTGTTGAAGTTTCTTTTATTCGAGACTCCTTTAAGAATAAATTAAGCCTTTGACTTTTTTTACCATTTGAAATTGACTCCCTCTTCCCCTAATAGACATGCTATTTGTGCATTCGATTTACATTTTTGGTTCAATCTCTTGCGCGGACAATGGTTGCCTTTCCGAGATTTCTTCAACTTCATCAATAATGGTTGACGGACTAGCTTTTTTTCTTTTTTAAGATTTTCGGTTATATGCCTTGCCCACCCTCTAAAAGGTATGTGTGCTTATATAGTACGGACCAGCTATAGATTTCACGATTCTGGCACATATTCGGGTCTTCACAGCATATCTTTCATTATCCCTGTAGCAAGTTTGAAGATCACAAGGCTAGTTCAATTTGGAAGCTGAAAAAGAAAACGGGCTCTGGGATCATTAAAAATAAATATGTTAAAAATAAATGCATTTATGGGATTAGGCATAAAACTGGAGATTTCTAGTTTTGGTTTAATGTCTTTAGTGTTAATGATTTTTTCTACACATATGCTAATAAAATGTTGGCAATGGATAGACTACTTGGTTTTTGGAGGACAGGTGGGTGGATGATAAGCCCCTTAAATTACGTTGCCCTTGACTTTATAACCTTTGTCGAGAAAAAATTACCTTTGTAGATTTTATTATGAACAATGGCTGGTAGTGTTTAACCTTGAGAAGAACTCTTTTCAGCGATACTTTGTGTTTATGGGAAAATGTTAAACAATCATGTCATGCGGTAATTCTGAAACAGGATCTGATCAGGTAAGATGATCGCTGACCAAAGATGGATTTTTTTGGTGAAATATATGTACAGGAAGCTGAGTCAAACTGATATTGGATTCCCACATACATTTATGTGGGAAAAACAAAATCCCTGCTAAAATATAAAAAATCTTTGGCTTGTGCTGAAAAACAGCATACTTACGAAGGACAACCTCTGGTCAACCTGAAACTGTGCATCTCATGCTCAACAGGTAGATTGATTTGGAGCATTCCCCGTTGTGCATTTAACTTTCAGACGATTTCTTATACTATGAATGGTTTGTTTTGAACTTGGTTACGCAATAGTATTGATAAAGAAGGAAAGAAAATGGTCTTGGCTGGGGTAGCAACCGTTCTCTGGACAATAATCTGGAATGCTAGAAACATGATTTGCTTTGAAAAGAGAATACAAGATCCATTTTTGTTGATGCATTCTGTGACAAACTTGATTAATTCTTGGTCTATCTTACATACAAACAGTCAAATCGATAGGCGCTGACCTAGGGAACAAGACTTGTAGAATAGGTGGCCAATGAGGCTTTTCATGCTTCGAAAGAATGGAGACTAGGGGTGCTGAGAATTGCAGGTTGATGTGTCTACATTGTTGGATTTTTGCGCCCGCCGCGGCGCGAAACGCGCTATTTCGGAATCTGGGGGCGCGTGTACCAGCCGTGAACCAGGTCGCCGCCCCGGACGGCACGTTTCGGCTATATTTTGGCATTTTGGCTATATTTTGGTATACGAATTCACACGTTTAATCATACAAATTCATACATAAATAAATAGTTCAACAATATAAAAATAAATAAAGCAAATAGTACTAAACATCGGGGGCATTGCCATTGCCCTTGAGCGCCCACAAGTGTTGCACCAGATCATCTTGTAGAGCTTGATGTGTTGCAATGTCTCGAATCTCTTGACGCGTGGCGAGGAAGTCTGTACATGATACCGGCACCTGGTGATCAACATCTGCAAAGGACCCTGACGGTAGTATGGTATCCTTGCCTCACTGTCAGGCACCGGGTCATCCCGCTCACTCTCAATGATTATGTTGTGCAAGATCACACAACACTGCATCACCTCTCACATGTTGGACTTCGACCAACTCATAGCTGGGTACCGGACAACGGAAAATCGAGACTGCAGCGCACCAAATGCTCGCTCGACATCCTTCCTGCAAGCCTCCTGGCACTTCGAAAACCAAGCTTTCGCGCTTCCTGCCACAGGCTTGGATATGGTCTTCACAAATGTTGCCCACCTGGGGTAGATGCCATCTGCAAGATAGTACCCCTTTGTGTACTGGTGTCCGTTGATCTCATAGTTCACTGGGGGAGCATGGCCTTCGACAAGCTCGGCAAAGACATCCGAGTACTGCAACACATTGATGTCGTTGTGAGTCCCAGGCATACCAAAGAATTAATGCCAGATCCATAGATCATATGAAGCCACGGCGAATCACCGAGCACTCTCCTTCCTTGCCCTTGTACATCCCCTGCCAGTCAAATGGACAGTTCTTCCATGCCCAATGCATGCAGTCGATACTACCAAGCATCCTAGGAAAGCCTCTTGCTGCATTCTCTGCAAGAAGGCGAGCAGTGTCTTGCGCATTGGGTGATCGCAAGTACCTTGGGCCAAAGACTGCAACCACTGCCCGGCAGAACCTGTTCAAGCACTCAATGGCCATGGACTCGCTCATGCGCAGATAGTCATCATGTGCATCTGCAGCAGCACCGTATGCAAGCAACCTCATGGCCATCGTCCACTTCTCAATAGAGGTAAACTCTATTGTGCCAGTGCAGTCCTTCTTCAATTTGAAGTAGGTGTCGAACTCGCGGATTTCTTGCATGATCTCGAGGAAGAGCTTGCGGTTCACCCTGAAGCGGCGTCGGAACACCTTCATGTCCTGTGTGGGATCATCGGCGAAGTAGTCGGAGTAGAGGATGTAGTACCCCTCGTACTGCTGCCTCGGCTTGCTCTTGCGGCGACCCATTGTCGATCCAAAACGCCACGGCCCGCCCTGATTCTCGGCGAGCAAGCTGGCGAGGGAGGCCAAGATCAGCAGGTGTTCTTCGTCGTCGATGGCCGCCTGATCTTCCTCGTCGAACAGCTCGGTGAGTATCTCCTCGTCGGAATCCATTGATGTGCCGGCTTTTTGCCGAACACCTTGCACGCGGGGTGGTCGCCCATTCGCACTGAAGAACACCCAGAGGAGTTTTTGCGGCGGAGGAGTGGGCGGCGCCGACGAGGTGGGGTGTGGCGGGGCTCGGCGGGGATCGTACTGGTGTGCCGGCGGCGTGGCGGTACAGGTAGGGTGTGGGGGACGGCGGCGTTCCGCCGGCGGCACGGGAAGGGAGGGAAAGGCGAGCCAGGTGGGTGGGGAAAAGGCGATGTCTCGCCGACAGCGCTGGCCCACACGTGCTTTTCCTTCCGTCGGCGCCCCCAGGCCGAACCAGCGGGTTGGGTTCCGCCTGGGTGCGCCAGCGCTATTTTCCGTCGAAACGGCGCTAACTGGGCTTCTTGGGGGGGGCTGGTGAAAAAACGACGATGTTTTCCTCCACCGGCGCTAAAAAGGCCTCATGGGGGGCGCTTGGGGGGCGACTGGAGATGCCCTTAGCTTCCTTGTTTTGCCGTAAAAGTCTCAGTTTTTCTGTTCCTGAGGGTTTTGCCCAATGGTTGTGCCATTTTATGGTTGCATAGACTCGATTTGTAATCTTTTCGTTCTTTCTCGCTTTACTTTACCCACTTTAGGCCTTGTTTACTCCAAGAGTTTCTAGGGGATGGGAAGAGTGGCGATGGAAGGGTATTTGGTGAACACCTAATTCCCACAAATACTTTTCCCCTGTAGTACACTACTATGAACTAGAGTTTTTGTTTTGCACAAAAATGAGGTGGTTGGTGGGTGATATTTAGGGATTATCCCCTCTGATCTAAAAAATACACTAGAAGTAAACAAACTAGTGGGGATTTTCCGGGATCCAGGATAATCCCCTCCAATCACCTAAAATACACTAGAAGCAAACAAGGCCTTAATGAACTACTAAAACCTTGGTTACTCTTACTGGAAATCGGAGGGAACACTCTTTTTCAAGAAAAAAGATCAATTTGCTCCAGCACAATCATGATGATGTTTCGATTATTTGCTCAGCCCATTCTATCTTGTAACATTTTTTACAGAACACGGTACAACGTAGACGCTCACATACGATACACGACATACACTCAATCCTATAACGTACACACGCACACCCTACCACTATGAGCACTTTCGAGAGACTGAGCAAACATATATGGTCTTGAGATTAACAAAGTCATCACGGGTGCCTCGCTGTCGACGGAAACGTCACCCCTACTGAAAAATATTCCGACTCAATGAGAAACACCAACGTCAAACCTGAGTTTAAACTCTAATGGGATGAGGGTATACAACCATCCTTCTAACCATCCTATCACGGGTAGATTCTCTTTTTAGAACATGGAAGTCAAACCTAATCATAAACTTCAACTTAGAATTTATCAATCATTGTAATAAATAATAGATAAACATGTAGCCCAACCTAGCTGTGTCATAAACCCTTCTAATAACATATCAATATAAAATATTGGGACAATGTACCTGCCGTACGTATTGTATTTTGTACTACTTGCAACTAGGTATATTCGTACTGTACGGCCATCAAGTGTGTCTACAAACGGTGATGTTCATACGGATCAAAACACGCAAGTACTTGCTCCGTTCCATACATAATATAAGATGCTATAGGTGTAACACATGTTGTGTAGATTTAAATAAAAATGAGTTCAGGTGTACACTAAAACATGTCTAGATATATATGTGTACATACGAATGTGAAAAAATTGCTAAAACATATTATATTGTAAAACGGAGATAGTATAAGAGAAGAAGTATAGAAGGAAAGATAGCTGATAAGCTTAGTTGCAACCGCAGATCACACAAGTAAATTATACACTAGATGTCTAACTTATTCGCAAAAAAAAATGTCTAGGGTATGTGTGGAATATAGTTGTGCAGAGCACTACTTGTGCAAGTAGATCATTCTTTATACCTATAGTAGTTAAGCTGCCGTACGATGACCTTTATAATTATGCGATTCAGATTTGTTGACTTTGGTTGGCTGACTTTGTGGTGATTTTGTGTCAATGACAGGTGGGCCTAACAGATGATGGGACCTACATGGCAGTGACTCAAAGTCCCCTGACTTTGGCCTGCACAAAGTCAGCCAATCCATGCCCATAATTATGACGGTATCATCGTGGAGGCGAATATCGTGCTATGATTAATTATTCCGCGTATTACTGCTTGTATATAATACAAGAACTGGTGATAGGTTGCCAAGATTCCGGCGCATATTCGGATCTTCACAATATATCAGATAACATGGCTAGTTCAATTTGCTCCCAGCATATCATGATGTCGTTTCGATACGTCTCAGCACAATTCTATATATTGTAACATATGAAAGTCAAACCTCATAAACTTCAACTTAGAATTCATCAATCCTTGTAATAATAGATCACCATGTAGCCCAACCTAGCTGTGACATAAACCCCTTGTAATAATGGATCAATATAAAAATATTGGGACAATGTACCTGTCGTACGTATTGTATCTTATACTGCTTGCAACTAGGTATATCAATATTGGCATGTCCGTACTGTACGGCCACCATGTGTGTCTATATAGCGGTGCCATTAGTACGGATCAAAACACACAAGTACAAGAGAAGAAGTATGGAAGGAAAGAGAGCTGAGAAAGAGGCTTAGTCAGCCATGGCCGGTGACTGCTCACCGTGTTGTGAAAGCACTGGATGGCACCAGGACGCAATGGTGTCATTTCATGGCCATCGTGATTGCCAGTAGAAGTGGCCGAGGAGCTTGATTAATTACGATTGCCCTGAAATGGTACCACTGTGTCTTGGCGCCGCCCAGCGCTCTTATGGCCACGCCTGCATGTTGGCTTCGTGTTGCTTAGGACCACGAATCGCTAACTCCCACTGTCAAGGAAGGACTAGGTATAATTAATCTGACCTTTTCTCCCAAGTTTGCTTTGTTCCGTACAATTTGATCACTTCAGGTATATTCCCCCGCATAACCATATATAAGTTGTTTCGATATTAATTTTTCATTGCACAACTCTATATTAAAACATGAAAGTCAAATCTGATAAAGTTCAATGTGACATTCATCAATTCGTCTAATAATAGATAAACACAGAACTATGACAATGTACTTTCCGTACTTGTGGTATTTTATACTACTTGCAACTAGCCATGTATGGATTGGTATAGCCGAATCGTGTTCTGGGTTAAAATAGTTCATGTACACAATTTATTCAGTTTTAAAATTGTCCATTGTTTTTATTTATTTTAAGCGTTCTATAATTTTAAAATTGTTCAGATTTTTTTTCAAATATTTAAATTGTTCATATTAAATAATTTTTTATAAAAACAAAAAAAAACATATTCAAAAAAGTTCAAATCCATAAAATTTTCATATTTGATTTCTGATCATATGTTAAAAATATTTAGATTTTTGAAAAATATTCAGCTTAAAAGTAAAATAAAAGATAACAAAACCTTTTGTACTTGGCCATCTTTTCTTGCGACCTACCCTCCTACATCGCCTCGGAGTGATGCATAGGAGCTCCCAACCTTTTTTGAGGGGTAGAAGTTCCCAACTTTCATCGATTGTCGACTTATGGGACAACTGGTCGCATCTGTGCTTCATATATTACATTATCGGATACCCCTTTGAAGGAGATATGCCCTAGAGGCAAATAAATAAGTAGTATTTATTGCGTTATCTCATAAGTTTATAATAGGTTTGTGTATTATACTATAACTGTATTAATCGGAATTATTAATACACGTGTGATACATAGACAACCAGGTCCCTAGCAAGCCTCTATATGAGCTAGTCCATTGGGCAACAGGATTCCCGATCAAGGACAATGACGTCGGTTGACAATGGGGTCATCTTGTTAGTTGAATAAGATGATGGACATACGCAAAGTATTGCAATAAGATCGTATTACGATGTTTGTCATTTGCAATAGATAAGAATATGATAGCTTATTCCTTAAACCGTGAGACCGTACTTATTGATGCTTCGTAGGGGTGCTTTGAGAGCATCAAACGTTGTGTCTTATATAGCATGACAATAACGGTGTCCATTTTGGGTATTCCGAAAGAGCATCGAGACATAAGGATCAAGAGCGGGATTTGTTCATTCTTGTAATGGAAAGATACTCTGGGCCCACTCGGTGAGATTGCATCTATATAGCTGCGCAGCTTATGACTAGGTCATGGAGATGTAATATCACAGACGAGTTAATAACCTTTTTCGGTAACGAGATGCAACAAAGACATCGGTATGTCTACGATCATATCTCGGACAAGGTTGTATCGCAGAAACAAAGGGAATGAATATCATATTTATGGTTCAATGACGATATTCGTAGAATGCACAGGGGTCGTCATATACATCAAGGTATCCCTGACGGTCATTGGTGAGAGGAGTGTCTCGACCATATCTGGAGTGTTCTCGAACCGTAGCATAACAAACTTAAGGTCTTAACGACGCAAGGAGATAGGTTCTGGAATATTATAGGATTTTGTTGGAGAGAGAAATGAACCGGAAAGAGTTTCGGTGGTCCGGAAGGAGTTCCGGGAAGGTCTGGAATGGTTCCAGTGATGTCCGAAAGTTGTTCGGGTGATTCGGAAATTGTTTCGGAGTCACGGGATATTAAATAGTATTTAAATATATTAATTATGAATTAATTATATTTATATTAATTAAATATTAATTAAATAAAGGAAAAAGGAGGCTCCCACCTACATGGGCCCTAAGAGGGCCCAAGAGGGGGAGCCGCACCACCAAGGAAAGGGGGGGCTTGGGCCCCCTAGTCCGAGTTGGACTAGGAGGGGGCCAGCCCATGGGGGGTTCGGCCGAACCCCCCCTTCCCTCTCCTCCTTTAGTCCCACATGGGGGAGCTAGGGAGTTTGCACACCCCCTCCCCCCTTTATATAGCAAGGCATATTAATTGGATTATTTCATTGGAAAATACAGCTAATTGTATAGCAGGCCGGCCGAGTTGCTTCTCCGACCGTTTTGCCCCCTCTCTCCACCTAAGCTATACCGCCGGGCGCCGTTGCCCTGCGGGATTCCAGATAAGATCTACCCCTGTGATTTCAGCTGGATCTGAATGACCGGGGGTTGTCGTTAAGCTCCGTATGTTTGCGAGTGCTCGGAGGTAACTCTTTTTGAGGAGCCTAGGCGACGTCGTCTCGCCCCTGCAGCCGCCGCGCCACCCCCCCCCCCCTCTGCCGCCGGCGCACCCCCCTAGTGCCGGCGCCCCACCATCTTCCGCCCGACGCCCGACGCCCGTCGACGCAGGTCATCGTCGACACCCCGGCGTCATCGTCTTCATCATCGCGGCAAGTTCTCCGCAACCTCGAGGTCGGCTACGCACGACTTCATCGTCAACGCTTGTGCGGGAGCGTAATCTCCGCTATCGGTCTACATGGAGGTAATGTAACCCGTTCCGCCACCGTTATCACATGTACTAGATAGATAGATCCTGGCTAAGTTAGGGTTTCATACGCTAGAAAATTATTGTTTTCTGCTCCGTAACCCCTTCAGTGGTATCAGAGCCGATCTATGCGTAGTACTGCTGGTACGGTTAGAACTCATGTTGAATGAGGACGTCTTTCTTATATTTGCTACCCTCTAGCGTGCACTTGCGATGCCTTCGGTATTGAGTTGATGAAGCGGCCCGGACCGACTTTACGCGTACGGTTACGCGAGACTGGTTCCACTACTGACATACGGCTTGCTTATCTGTGGCTGGCGGGTGTATATTTCTCTCTCTCTAGTCGGCAAAGCATTTTCAATGGAGGGCCCGAAAGGGATGCTTAAACATGCAATTATACGATCGATGTTGTGGTACAAAGTTCGTAGGTAGGGAAGCGATTCTCCTACGAATAAGCCTATATGCCACGTAAAACTTGCAAAACTAAATAAAGCTAGAGGCGTCTAATTTTGTTTTGCAGAGGCGTTATTTTATGTGACATGGTTACGGTAAGTTTTGATATTACTCGTAGTGTCGGAGGCAATGGAGGGCTCCGTAGACTCGAAGCCATGCCGGGGCGCCGAGGGGCCAGGCACATGGCGCCGTGAAGGTCCAGGCGCATCGACCATGTCACATCGCACTTCATTGCATCATTATTGTGTGTTGTTGTGTGTGCATCCTATTGATTGCTTATATGCTAGATATACAACGGTAGCATCTTGAATAGGATGATCCCTAACAAATATCAAAATTGTGTTCTCCCTCGTTGCGCACCACCAAGAAAGTTCTACGTTATGAGGCAGGCCATGATGATCGGGTGTCACACATCTCTTCGTTCGCATACATTAAGCCATGTTGCACGCGCAGGGTCTTCGAGATTTGATTGGCGAGCCTAGCATATCCAGAAATATGGCCTCGGAACACGGGAAGATCGAAAGATCGAGCACGAGTCACAGAGTTGTTGTGATCGACATTTTATGTCCACCTTTGAAGCTATAATGTCGGCCGTGATGATCGGGGGTGGTGTGGTGGATGAGGGTCGTGTAATCGCCATTATTATTTTTAGGGATAATAATCTTGGTGTGGTGTGTTTTGATAATGTGATTATAAAACTAAAACTCACATATATATTATAAACTTTACCTTACCTCTTTTGCGATCACATCTGTAGACTACGCAACTATACTTCGGTTACTTCCTTAAGAGCCCGGATTCTACCTTAGAAGCCGACGGGTCCAACTTCATCAGATGGTACAAGGGTTTTAGAAACATCCTCGAACACAACAACATTATGTATGTTCTCGATGAACCGTTAGGAGAAAGACCAGGGGATTCTGCTAGCGAGGAGGAGGAAGATGATTTCCGTAGGCGTCGAGACATATTCATCGAAGTGGAGATCACCATGACCGTATGCCTAGCACCTGAGTTGAAAGAGTTATTTCGACGCAAGGAGCCAAGCGTCAGGATTGATGCGATAAAGACATACTTCGGGGATGAATTAAAGCGTGAGCAATTCAGGCAGCTTAGAATGTTCCAGACCATTCATATGGAGGAGCATACCTGTCTGGAGACACATTTGAAGAGATTGTATGACATCTACTTCCAGCTGACGATGGTCTTCGATTACTGGATGGCAAATTCTTCTGCCATTCGGACTGTCCTGATATCTCTACCTCCTAGCTATGAGAAGCATGTGCGCAAGTAGATTTTGAAGGCCGATGATATGAACTCTGAATTCAAATCTCAGAAAGTTGATTCCATCGAAGGAGAGATCTTCGATGCTACAGGTATATATTTGATATATACAGAATTATGAAATCGCCTCTTGATATATGATGAAGTATTTGATACTTGTTCTGTTTGTGAAACAGGTCCTGATTATCACATATATGCGGCGCAGTATGATGTGACCTGGCGCTGAAGATGGTGATCAAGGAATTGATGGCCATTTGGTGTTCACGTCCTCAAGTTATCATAGTTATCATTAATATTTTTTGATAAGATCTTTTATAATAGTGAGCGAGTGTGTGTCTTGATTGTTACAAGACAAAGTTATTCATGTAATAAGACAAATTCAGTTGTTTTATGTTATGGAACAAGCCAGTTGTTTTATATTATGAATAAAGATATCACATCTCAATTACATCGATTGTATGATAAGTGTTCATAATTGTAGAAATGATAAAATAGCGTGTCCTATGAATAAGAGTTCTATTACTAGAACAAACACCGTCAAGTTTAGTCATAAAGGCAATGAAAGAAGTAATGGATTTTTGGTCCATTTAAGTATTTCGAGTCTCGAGTTGATTAAGTTTGAAATCAAGTATTGAAGTTGCAATACAAGAGGAAATTAATTGAGAGTCATTTTTAATGATTAATTTATGGTGTTTTTGCTTGATCCGAATTCTCCTATGATTTTGGTAAATAGGAGTATTTGCCTGACAAATCATAAGTCTGAAATTAATTTGATAAGGGATCAAATGGGGTTTTTCAAAGGAAGGAATGGTGAATGTTATATTCACAAGATTCGATCAAAGGACAATATTTTTGAATTGTGGTTTCAACATAAAAGACTTATGGAAATATGTTTCACAATATTATAATGTCATATATGGTGATATATGGGGTATTATAATCATACTCTATTTTAAATAAAGTGTGGTCTGTCAGAATCGGTCTTAGAAACTCCTAATATGTTCGAAACATTATAGTCGATGTCCACTTTAGAAAATAGATATTTTTCTCAACGAGAATTCGTAGGATCGACAGTAGTGTCAACATGTATATGATTATACGATAATTCGGAATATACATGAATAGTTCTTTGTAGATTGCTCGCATTGAACGGGAGTGTATTCCAAAACCAAGAAGAAACAAAACTTAGTTTGTTGTCTATGTAATTCTGAGGAAAATATGATTTTTCGAATTATGGTTTATGGATTGGAATTAGAAGCTTGAAATAAGGTGTCAGACCTATGTTGGAAGGTGTTCCAAAGAGTATATGTCTACAAATGAAAATTTGGTGATTAAGAGTGAGGGAGACTAGAAAATTATTTTCTGCTTGCAATCCTGTTCATAAAGATCATAATATTTTCATGAAAGAAGCTTCTAAATAAAGTGTTGTTATATTTAATATTGCTGTCAGGTCACAGCACAATATTAAATGTTTCAGATCTTGTTGACAGATCAAGGTGCACTTTATGAATACAAAGAAAGTTGAGAAAATATCAGAATATGAACAAAGGCTTTTTTCAGCCTGGAAATCCAAGTTACATTTGAAAGGATTAAAAGAGTAATTGTTGCTACAATTCTTATTAGAGGAGTAAGATTGTTTAATCATCATATAAAGTGTTATATGAGAAATGTGACTATAAGAAAGACGTGGAAGCATGTCTTGTCAAGAAATGCGTCTTGGACAAGATCAAATTTGTTGACTACATTTATGTAGACATGCTTGAAGTCTGAAGGATTTGTATTAATGTAATACTGTAGTTTGTATTAAATTCGAATTGATAATAGATCAATGATTTTGGTTTGACCAAAATGTCGATTTAAATGGGAGTCATAGTTAGTTCACTCGGGTGAAATATGTGAAGAACATATTTTTGAGTGGGAGCTTAGGAACTCAAATATGTGGATGACACGTTTTTGAGTGGGAGCTCGTGTTCTCAAATATGTGGAGGCATAATTTGAGTGGGAGCCGAATTCATCTTGTGTAAATGACACATTGTGAAATTGTACCAGTAGAATAGATGAGAAGGATGAAGTTGTGAAACTATTTGAAAGTTAGTGTCTATCTGGAATAGAGCGGGAATTTTAAATAGTTAGTCGAGTTGTTTTGGATTATATCTGAGGAGTCAGAATAGAATCAAAAGGATGGTCCTTTGAAATCCAATTGATCATTAAGAGTAATGATACACGGTAGTAATGGTTGTATGACATGTTGGTCTATTATGTAATTTTAGACATCATACAGAAACCATATTATCTGCTCGATGAAATATAACCGATGTTCTTAGAAGAAGAGAAGTTATAAAAGTAAATTTGGAATTTATGGAAGTAGAAGTGCGTTAGTTAATGGATTGACATTGGAATGTCAAGTTTTCTACATTGGTGTGAAAGTATGTAGATATCACGAGTTTTTAATTGTTACAAGGGGCTCTCTATGACTGAGTGTGTTTTTCAGGGCAGTTATCTCGTTAGTATAATCAGAGTAAGCGCTGGGAAATAGAAGTCTCACTTGGTTACGGTATTTGCATATATGTTATTGGATAACATGGTGATATCAAGCAAGTTGATATCAATGAATCGCAAAAGTATGTACAATTATGGATTGTGCAGATTGTCAGAGTAACACTCCTCCACGAGCAAGCATTATCAAATGATTCTTATTTGATAAGGGATTTTGATGCAGCTAGTTTATTTATACTCTAGTGCAAGTGGGATACTGAAAGAGATATGTCCTAGAGGCAAATAAATAAGTAGTATTTATTGCATTATCTCATAAGCTTATAATAGGTTTGTGTATTATGCTATAACTGTATTAATCGGAATTATTAATACACATGTGATACATAGACAACCAGGTCCCTAGCAAGCCTCTATATGAGCTAGTCCATTGGGCAACAGTTGATCGAGATTCCCGATCAAGGACAATGACGTCGGTTGACAATGGGGTCATCTTGTTAGTTGAATAAGATGATGGACATACGCAAAGTATTGCAATAAGATCGTATTACGATGTTTGTCATTTGCAATAGATAAGAATATGATAGCTTATTCCTTAGACCGTGAGACCGCACTTATTGATGCTTCGTAGGGGTGCTTTGAGAGCATCAAACGTTGTGTCTTATATAGCATGACAATAACAGTGTCCATCTTGGGTATTCCAAAAGAGCATCGAGACGTAAGGATCAAGAGCGGGATTTGTTCATTCTTGTAATGGAAAGATACTCTGGGCCCACTCGGTGAGATTGCATCTATATAGCTGCGCAGCTTATGACTAGGTCATGGAGATGTAATATCACAGACGAGTTAATAACCTTTGTCGGTAACGAGATGCAACAAAGACATCGGTGTGTCTACGATCATATCTCGGACAAGGTAGTATCGCAGAAACAAAGGGAATGAATATCATATTTATGGTTCAACGACGATATTCGTAGAATGCACAGGGATCGTCATATACATCCAGGTATCCCTGACGGTAATTGGTGAGCGAAGTGTCTCGACCATGTCTGGAGTGTTCTCGAACCGTAGCGTAACAAAATTAAGGTCTTAACGACGCCAGGAGATAGGTTCTGGAATATTATAGGATTTTGTTGGAGACAGAAATGATCCGGAAAGAGTTCTCGTGGTCCGGAAGGAGTTCCGGGAAGGTCTGGAATGGTTCCAAGGATGTCCGAAAGTTGTTCGGGTGATTCAGAAATTATTTCGGAGTCACGGGATATTAAATAGTATTTAAATATATTAATTATGAATTAATTATATTTTATATTAATTTAATATTAATTAAATAAAGTAAAAAGGGCGCTCCCACCTACATGGGCCCTAAGGAGCCGCACCACCAAGGAAAGGGGGGGCTTGGGCCCCCTAGTCCGAGTTGGACTAGGAGGGGGCCAGCCCATGGGCGAACCCCCCCTTCCCTCTCCTCCTTTAGTCCCACATGGGGGAGCTAGGGAGTTTGCACACCCCCTCCCCCTTTATATAGCAAGGCATATTAATTGGATTAATTCATTGGAAAATATAATTAATTGTATAGCAGGCCGGCCGAGTTGCTCTCCGCCCGTTTTGCCCCCTCTCTCCACCTAAGCTATACCGCCGGGCGCCGTTTCCCTGCGGGATTCCAGATAAGATCTACCCCTGCGATTTCAGCTGGATCTGAATGACCGGGGGTTGTCGTTAAGCTCCGTATGTTTGCGAGTGCTCGGAGGTAACTCTTTTTGAGGAGCCTAGGCGACGTCGTCTCGCCCCTGCAGCCGCCGCACCACCCCCCCTCTGCCGCCGGCGCACTCCCGCCATCTTCCGCCCGACGCCCGACGCCCGTTGACGCAGGTCATCGTCGACACCCCGGCGTCATCGTCTTCATCATCGCGGCAAGTTCTCCGCGACCTCGAGGTCGGCTACGCACGACTTCATCGTCAACGCTTGTGCGGGAGTGTAATCCCCGCTATCGGTCTACATGGAGGTAATGTAACCCGTTCCGCCACCGTTATCACATGTACTAGATAGATAGATCCCGGCTAAGTTAGGGTTTCATACGCTAGAAAATTATTTTTTTCTGCTCCGTAACTCCTTCACCCTTATGTGTTTAGGTAGAAACATACTGAAAATGGCCTTTTATGGTTAAACCAATGTATGAGGATTTAATGACTGGCCATACAAGATACATAAACACATATCTTTGGAAATTTAAAACCCCTCTTTAAAAAAATCATATGGTTCCTTCATAAAAAAGTCTTGCTCGTGAAAGAAAATTGATGAAAGCAATTGGAGTGGATGTACCAAATGTTCTTTCTGTGGTTGTGAAGAGACGGTAGAACATTTTTTTATCTCATGTCATGTTTGCTAAACTTATTTGGTTTGTCTTATATTCTTCTTATAATATCCCCCACCAACCGAGACCAACCGAGAGGATAATACTAATTTGTTTGGGAATTGGCTGAGAGGGGTAGAGAAAAATTAGTCTAAGGCTAGAATTCGTATTGGCGTTTCAGCTTTGTGTTGGTATGTATGGAATTGTCGGATCAATCTTGTTTTTAACAAGACAAGGAATTTTCATGTTATTCACGCTATAAACATGGCGAAAAGCTGGATCCAGCTATGGGCTTTTCTTCTCACCCCGGGCCAGCGAGAACTTATGGATACATGTTATCCTCTAATCCGGATGATCGCTCAGTAAATCTTCTTCCCAGGGTACGTGGCATCATACTAGTAGACTTCGGTAGTTGCTATTTGCTGCGAGTTTGATGGTTGATCGTATCTCAACCATGTGTTTTTTGTTTTTCTGAGATGTAAACTCTTGTAACGCTACAATTTTTTTAATAAAAATCGTATGCATCACTTGATGTAGAGTTTCACTGCGCAGCAGTTTTCCTACACAGCCAGCCCAAACAAAGAGCCTCTTAAACGGGCTGGGCTTCCTAGCCCAACAAAGAAGTAGCCTTCGTAAGACAATGGACAGAAGGACACACGCATGCATTACACAGCGATAAGTTCCAAGAAAGAAAGAAATCCCGGTGTTTACCACACGCCTAATCAGTAATCACTCATACGTCGATCGTCTTTGGAGAACCGTAGTTTCCGATGATCAGAGCCACAACACGGCGAGAGCAACGGATGATTCGGTGGAGGGGCTGGCAGCCGAGGATTCACTTCTTTTTTGGGAGTCTCCCTTCTTGGGTGCTTGCCACTGTCGGGGAATCAATTGAACTTGTTGCTAGCTAGCTGCTATTATACCCGGCCGGGCCACTTTCACTGGATCCATGATATCGTGTGCAGGGTGAAAGCAAAGAAAGTGGAACCAAGTTTTGTATATGCAAGTATGGTGGCCAAGTAAGTTGATGGGTGGATGGATGGGTTCTAATGAAACAAAGTCAAGGCATGAAATCGACATATTTTTTTTTCCTTTTTCAGGTATTACACTAAGTATTAGCAGTTGCAAGAACGGGCCGGCAGTAGCGCCTTTTTTAGCAAAGGGTAGGTAAAAGTAGCCTTTTCTAGGAGAAATTGAGAGTCGTCATTTCCTTGTCATATTTCATTAGTAAGAGTATATAGGAGGAGATATACACGTCCCAGTTACTTAATTAGTTCGCTAGCGCTCTGGCCGGCCGGGAAATGCAAGAACGTGTCCGTAGTTTAGTCTACACGTGTGTGTACATGCATGCAAGCCATGGCTAGTCATCATCTCCATGCTCTGGCTATGGCTAGCCACGGCCATGCATGCACCCAACCATCGGAGCTAGCAGAGACCACCCGCCCTCGCTCCATATCTCCATGGCCATGCTAGCTATCAGCTTATATTATTCTTCTTCCCGATCGATTCAACCTAGGAACAACCTGCTAGCTAGTACTTCTTCTTGCTGCTGTAGTACTCCTCGGCGAGGAGCTCCTCCAAGACCTTGTCGTCGAGGTACTCGAGCTCCACCTTCTCCGTCTCGGCGGCCCTCCTCCCCCCGGACGCCGCCGCCGCCGGAGCCGACGAGGAGGAGGAGGAGGACGACGTCGTCCCGCCTGAAGAAGCGGCGCCGCCGGCGGGGAAGTTGAGGATGGCGGTGGCGCCCTTGTGCGCGAATGCGGCACGGTCGTATGCCCGCGCGGCCTCCTCGGCGGTGTCGAAGGTGCCGAGCCAGACGCGGGCGCCGCCGCGCTCCGGGTCGCGGATCTCCGCCGCGAACTTGCCCCACGGCCGCTTCCTCACGCCGCGGTACTTGCCCTCCTTCTTCTCCTCATGATCCATATGTATGCCTAATCTGTATGTATATATTCTCGCTCGCTAGCTAGCTAGCTTCTGATCGAGGTTGGTGTGCTGGCTGGGCGGACGCGGCAGCTATTTATACAGCCTTGGCGGCGCATGCAGGGGTATCTTCTTGGTTGCATCACGTACGCTGCAGGCGAGAGGCGTACGTCTTACGATCGCATCAGCAGCAGCAGCAGCACACAGAGACCATTCCTCGAACGTCGACCCAGCTGGCCCAGCTGAAAGCTAAGTCAGTTCACCCATCCACAGACATGGACGACATAGTGAAGACCTAGCTGGGGTAGCCTAGCTTGTTACATACATACAATTGCAGAGATGGGATTCTCTGCCGTCGAGCGAAATGTTGCCTGGCGTGGCGCGCGTGACGCCGCGCGACTGGAAGAGAAAGATTGGTGACGCCGACGGCGACGGATGCGTTCTCGTCGACGGCGCCGCGGCCGGCGGGGATTGGAGGTTGCTGCGCATAGGAATCTGGGTTCACGTGGGGGACGGCGGGACTAAGGCCAGAAAGCAAGTGCCCGGAATGTTCGCCGTCCGCCGGCGCCATCGTCGACATGCGTACGGTCGATTCGACTGAGCTTGTTCTTATAATAAAACGGCAACAATAGTGCAAAACCCAACGAAAATCGTTGTAAGAACAACTCCACCACACGGGTTTCTAAATTTGTGTCCGGCACCCGTAATTAAGGTTTAATTGGAGGTCTTCGTGAAGCTGGTCGTGTCTTGTTCCATCGCGAATTTGCTCATGTACGACAACAAATTATGTGTACAGCGATGGCACGACCGACTGTTCTATGGTCATATAGGCCCCTGAAATTCGAACATCTCATTGATCAATAGCCTCCTTGTGTCACGTCCATTTTTTTAATGATTATGTTATGCATGATAACGTAAACATTCATGATATCACACATTTGCTTTAGCGACCATGAAAGAAAAGGCTAGCGAACGGCTTGGCCTCAGAGGTGCGATCCAAATTCGCGACGACATGGATGGCGGCGATGGTGTGATTCACCACCGAGAGAAAACAGAAAGACGGGATGAGGGGCAAATTAATCACTTGACGTTGTTGTGTGTATGATGGGCGGGTCACCTCAGAGCGCCTCTCGAACCGATGTCCGGCACCCGCGATAGGACCTCCAAATTTATAGCCCCTTTTGAGGGTGCAGACACGGGATGACACGAAGTCGAGTTTTAAGGGTGCCGTTGAGAGTGTTTTTTGGCGTCTGGACCCTCAATACGTCCTTGGAGGGTCTTTAAATGTTCCCGGTGTAGATGTTCGAAGTAAGTACCATCGTTTTTTGTCGTGAAACACGATTGCCTCGATATATAGCACACAACCAACCCGAGTACCGGATAAATTTGCACTTCCATAAGGTTTTCCGGAGGAGTCGAGGCGGGAACCGCACAACTGCAATTTGCAGATCATGTCGACTCATGCCACAATTAACAGCGAGGAAATCGACCATGTCGAATCGGGATTCGCCTGAATTATTACCTAGCCATGCATCATGTGGATCGATGAATGGACACGGATGCAATGGATCAAGGTGGACCGATTGACGTGCATGGGCGATAGAATCGACCTCGGTCGACGGGACGGCGGGGGGGAGTCAACTTGTACCGTCTCTCTCATATATACATGTGGCGTGCCGGGTGCCGCCGTTCGACCCAACGCCACCAGTTTCGTCCCGGATGCATCCGCGCATCGGCCTATAATGTATGTGCATGTCCAACGTCCATCGGATGCATGGGGCGGCTCCATCAACATCCAAGAACGTACCGCCTAGATTGGGTTCCTGATCGGCTGCGAAATGTACTCATCTGCATGATTTCCTGGACGTACGTACACAACGGATATATATGTACGCACTCTCCTTGCTACACTACGAAAAGTGTGTCAGTGACGTAGAAACCAGGTGCGAATGGAGAACCCGTCGACGTGATTGAGTACCAAATGACTATATGCAACGAGAGAGCTGCGTGCATGCAACATGTACTAGTTTGTTTGTTCAGGAGGCAACTCCAAGTGATGTTCTAGACATATCTTGAGTTTCCCGGTGATAAAGTTTCCCGCGCATCCCCGGTCATTTGACTTATTAGGCAAAAAGTACTGAATATTTTTGAATTTGAATGATTACTCTTGGTCGGTAATAAAGAGAAATTTGAATTGAATTTTTGCTTTTAAGTTCGGCCGCTAACCGTCCAGGAGTGCTCCGTAACCACAGTAACTAGAAACTTTGAGACCCCTAGGTAGAAAATATCATTTCATAGACTAAACCTTGATCGCACTTACGACATTTCAGCTGTAAATTTAAACTTGATCAGAAACATAGCACTAAGGGCTCGCTTGGATTACTGTTTTCCAGCCGGAAAGCGCGTCGAAAAAATTACTCCCTCCGTCTTCATGTCTAGATACATCTTATTTTAAGAGACTTGAGACACTTATTTTGTGACGGGGGGAGTAGAAGCTATCTAGACCCGTAGAGTTTATGGCTAAGGCTCTAGTGGTGGATGCATGACTAAACAGCAGGGGGTGTCAACTCATTGTTCATAGCTTAATTTATCATGTACAATGATTTTACCCCATTTAATGCACATAGTGTAAGCCTATTTTTATTACTACATTGTAAAGGGTGCGCTTCGATAGCTGGTTTTAACCAAAACGATCGTTTAGTTTTATAGACCTGGTGAGCCCCCTGAGAATCCGGCTGATCAAGTAGAAAGTCCAGTAAATTTTCACGGCGCGTAAATCCTGCAAACATTCCAAGCGCGGCCTAAAGGAGGGTGTGGAAATACGGACCGGGAAAGTCCACCTCCTTTCCAGTCGAGGCCTAAGCATTACAACGTGTCTATACTAAAAATAGATACTAGTGGTGAGCGTTACATTTCTACAACAATCTGTATGTCTACAACATCACTACTAGTGGCTTTTATGCACCGGTCAAAAAGAGTGAATGATTCATATTCATCTTAGAAAGAGAAGAGAAATACTCCCAAAAGGTATTGCAATGCCGGACGTACCTATAGAGAGAGCACATGTCGTTCTCACGTTTTAGCCAATTGCAGGACTAACGATTGACCTTACGAGGGAAATATTCTATTGGCGCGATACATTAATCCTCGTGGTCAATTACTTTTCAAAATTCTTCTGACCACCAATACACACAACATTATATATCTAGATATGTTTGTTCCCTCTCCTTTCACAGAGTTGTTCCTTCAGTGTCTCTAGTCTCTAGATATACTTACCGAACTACGACTGTTCTACGTACCCTTATTTGACTTCCACTTCTGCAAAACCACCTCGGCCATGCACTCTAACTGAGTCAACATATGTTTTGTACCAAAGGCTGGAACCAAAAATGGTGAAGTTAATTTTGAGGTTTAAAAGCCAAGGGCTGAATATAGTTTTTCTAAGAAAATGGAATTCCATCGATCAGTCGTTTTTGGAAATGGAAGCTTTTGCTGATTATTTCCAACATATTTTAGATGACAAAATGGTTTGCAAGTTGCTAGAAGAAACATATCGTGTCTATCGGAATCTCCATTCCCCAGCACTAGCTCTTGAGGATGCAACTGGAATCGCCACTAAGGCCTTATACAAATGTATCTATCTATCAATAAGCTAATGTCCAATGAAAAATATCACACTAGGTAGTACTCCCTCCGTATCTGTGAGATGTTTTATAGTGTTTCTCGACTGTACGTATGTAGACGCGTTTTAATATGTATATTCATATGCATATTTTACATTTAAAACAAGTTTAGATACGTGTGTCAGGAAAGGCTAAAACATGCATCTTATATTTTTGATACGGAGGGAGTAGTAAACTGACTTTACTACTCTATATAATATCAATATTGTGGTGGGCCTCCACCTTACTATTAGTTCACTCTCTCCACATATAGATCCTAGAATGTTCTAAGCCAACTGGGCACCTCTGATCGATCAGGTCAGGTGTAGTTGCTCGATTCTGAAAGGTACCTGGAGAGAGACATGGATGGAGAGACTTCAATGATGAAGGAAAAGGCGCATATTTTCGCCATCTGCGCCGTCGCCGTCGATCGGGTACGTTATCCTTGCCGTCGCTCGTTATGGAATTAACACAAATCGATACTCCGGGCCTCTCGCACGTCGCCGTGACCCATGTGAAAGCTAGCCCGCCGGAATATCAGTCACCATCTCTCTCGCCGACGGCGACTGCCGGACGAGAAGAGAGCGCGCGCCGTCCACGGGACGACGCCCCTGCCGACGCTCCTCAGCTTGCCTCGCCGGCCGGAAACGTGGCCCGGTGCTGCACCAGAAACCAAGAGCCCTCAGGGTGTGGTGGCCGGAATGTGTTGGAGTCAGAATCATGGCGGCGAATTTTCCTATGAAACCAGTCTTCTTTTTCCAAAGTTTTCCGGTGGAATAAGTTTTCTGTTATCTTATATGGAAGTTTTTTTTCTTCTGTGGCGTGGATTCTTTCTTTTGGCTTCTTCCTTGAAAGTTTTCCTATGGCATGCATGACTTGATCAACAGTGTAATTGGTACCAAAATTTGCATCTACTCCTTCCATTTCAAATTAAATGACTTTTATTTGTACACAATTTGTTGTATCTATGCATGATATAAGTCTAGATACATCTACTTTTAGCCAAATGAAAGTCATCTAATATATATGGAACTACGAATTAAATTCGTCTCACAACTTTGTAGACAAAAGGAGATAGTCGTGGTGCAGTTCCGCCTTCAAGTATGAGGCCGGGCAAGAAACAATTATCGCGTGCGGCTAGTGGTAAGTTATTTCTTATCAATACAACTTTGTTCTATTTTTCTGAATTTATTTCTTGTTTTTGTAGGTTCTCTACTTCACCTATGATCGATTAGGAAATGGTAGGCGAGGATCAGAGCAAAGTTTCATCATTAAGGTACTAAACATGTGTCTCATTACGTTATTATTGTGTCACCACTCAAAAAAAGTTGCTTTCCTTATTGTCATGTGATTAAATACTGAACTTACACTTCATGTAATAACTCCATAATTTTTTCTGTGCGCTTTGCAATATATACTTCGGTATGTATATTGACTTATTTTGATCCAAATTTTTCCATGATTTTTTTAGTACCTGGTGTTTTTTCTCTAGGTTTTTTTAAAGCTTTATGAAAGCAGGGAAGACCCCTCCTTTTATCTCTAGGCTTTCTTGCTAGTTACCTCCTTTATACTTATGTTTTTGTCATCTCGCCAAGATTTGGGAAAGCACTACCATATCCTTCTGCACTCATTAAATAAATTACTAGGTATGGGAATAAATATATGTGGCCATGTCTGATAATCTCGACATATAATGGCATGTATACTTATGTTGGTCCATGTTGTTGCTAGTTGCTATGAAGCTCCTACTATGGGTAAAACCTAGTTGACGTTGCGTTGCACCCATCGTACAACCGCTATCTAGCTTCAAATATGGCACTTCTTGTGTTTTGATTATTTTGGTTATGTTTGTATTATATTTTATTTTCGTTAATTCTTTATTATTTCATTTTCATGTTTTATTTCATCATCTTTCACTTTTAGTTTCTTATTTTAATCATTTTATTATCTTTCAGAAAATCAAATTATTATTTCTTATTATCTTCCTAGTGTTTTTATTTCTAGTCTTCTATTTTTGAGAAATACCTAAGTTTTCTTTAAACTCCACGGACATATCTTCTAACATGGATGGCAACTTTTTCCAGATAAATGAACATTTTTCTTAATTATTATGAACATTATATGTATGACACATGTTTTTTACATTGATTGAAGTTAACAACTCCCTCTGATCCGCTTTTATTGTCATGAGGAAATAGCTAACCACGCACAAACTGATCACACCTTGCGACACATTTTTAAGATCGGAGGGAGTAATAATATTTAAATTTATATGGTTTACTATCTATTTACTGATTTTTTTGTAAGATATACTTATTCAAGTTATTATAATATATTTTCTATATTGGAAACTGACAGAGAGAGGAGATTTTGTACTCCCGAGTACCCGTGATCATACTGGTTTAAACAAATCAAAAAAAAATTTAAAAGTTCAAAAAATTCTGAAAACATCCTGGATATAGCCAATTATGCATTCCATATACCCGTAAAATGTCAGCTTCAAATAATTACTATTTTAGGATACACAAAAAAGACAAAAGTGTAACTCTGAATATGTGCATTCTCAAATCTCCAAATTTATCACATGTTGTCATTCTTGTTAAAATAGAGTATATCTGAAGGCTATATTTTACACATTTACGGGATACAACATTAGCTACATCCGAATTTTGTTTCACAAACATTGAAAACGGATATAAGGATTTAGAGAAAATTGTACATGATACTTGACCGCGCCAGAATGCAGCCCATCTTCACATGTGTCGTCCAAATTTGCTGTAAATACGCTGTAGGGTTGGGCCTTTCTTCGTTTCGTTTCGTTTTGGGCTAGCTTCTCCTACACCAAGCGGCGGTCATTCGTTCTAGACCTGAAACTCTGACCATCTTCCACTCAAAAAGAAAAGAAAAAACTCAGACCATCTGTTACGATCGTAGGCTGATGCATAACAGAGGCTTCAGTTCAGGCACATCAACGACCAAATTCGTACTCTTTTTAAAACCTTCTACTAGTATGTTGTGAATACATAACAAGCAAAACAGAGCGGCCAAAACCAACCGAAAACGTCGAAAAAGAGGACAAATTAGCTTTGACAGGATCCAGATTTTACTTCCATCATTGATCTTTCTGCATGAGCGTGAGCAGATTTCAGGCATCTCCTTCTTCGCCATGGCGCCTACAATAAACTGGTTCTCTCAGTTTTCCGTCGTACGTTCAGACTTGAGACTGTCCACCGGGCAGATTCGTTTTGCAGCCGTTGTGTATGTATATATTTGTACTGGAGCAGATGCAACTGTTTTCATATTGACCCAAGCTAAGCTGCTCGCAACATTCAACGTACGGGGAGTGATAAACAAAGAAGGAAAGAGGCCATATAGAAAGACAACTGAAGAAACCCCAAGGAAGAACCAGGAGCCATGAGCATCCGCCTCTGTGTGAACATTATGCAACTTCTCTACATTGCCACTAGACTAATTTAAGCTGTACTTAGAAACGAGGCATTGGCAGTGGAGTACCAAACTTATCATAAGTATTATGTTTGTTCTTGACATGGAGCTAGCTCCGAATGAACACCGGTTTTCGCCCATAATAGCGCGTTGGTTCGAACGGATACATAAACAAGGGGGCGGATGCAGACGAGACAAGAGCAGCTTCAGACTGTGCATAAACTACGATTAGGAAACTCAACAGCACGATAATAGCGTGATTATCCAGATCATCTCTCTGCCTACCCTGACGACACGGCGCCAACGCCCTAATTGACTGCTTATATAGTTTATTACTATGTTGTCTGGCATCCATTCCTAATCATGCAGACCAAGACCGACTTCAGATACATGTGTGCAAAAAAATTGCAGCTACGATCGAGAGGCTTTCCTGCATCCACCTCAAATTAAGAAGTAAGAACAGGCCAATCGGCCGAGATATGAATTGGCGCTGAAGAGCAGGATTTCTTACAAGTCACGACTTGTCGGCCATCTATGTCAGCAGAAAGCCATCCTCGGGCAGAAACCTCACGCCACGGGCTCATTAGCTCCAGGAGATTTTGTGAAGATTAGCGGTAACAGTTAGCCGTATGCATCAATCGATACAGAGGCTGGGACTTCCCTTTTTGAGAAAAAAAACAGTAACAGTTAGCCCTTTTTTTTTTAGTAAACTCACGTTCACATCAAAGCGATACAGCGGTACAGCCATAATAGTTCACGTCCGACCTTTGGGCGGTGTTGTAAAACATTTAAACCTTCTCACTCCTTAATCAATAGCTAGAGGCAAATACACCCTAAATCCCCACTCTTCTTGCAAAATGATAGGTTATGTTTAAAAAATAAAAGTTGTAACTCAGATTTTTAAGGCAGACTAAAACTAGTCAGAAAAATCCGAAATTTCAGGTATGTAGAGCACTTGTAGATTATACTTACATGATTATTTCACGATTTAAGGAATTTCTGCACGAACTTCAAAATCAGGTTTCTCACAAGTAACAACAACATGCTAAGAAAATAAAACTGAAAGTTTTGAACATCCGTTGAACAACGGTTTGTTGTTCGTGAGTTGTTGTGTTTATTCGTTGAACAACAACTGACTTACACAGTAATTGTACAGATTACAAAGTACAGTTTCTTATGTTATACTGAACAAGTATATTTTGTTGTATTGGTTGATAATTTACTTATGCACGTATATAACCAATTAATTTTGTTTCCATTCCGAATCGGCGATCACAAATATCCGCATCCGAATCCGCAACCTATCTTTATCCGTTCAGGTCCGAATCCGATGAAAAAGTGTGATAGAGGATATGGTATAGACAAAACTCGATCCAATCCGTTTATATCTCGGTATGACTTGCTCAAAAAGCTTTTACTTTATCTTGTTGTATACCCATCTAATCTTTTATTTGAGCAGTTAAAACAGACCCCGCTTGTCATGATAGTCATTAATTTAAGAACATGGAATTACGGAAATCAACCTTTACCTATAAATGAATCCACTTTCTGAACCGAATTGAGCTTCCTTGAAGACGTAGCAGATCTCTCATTGTTCATTGACCATGATTGAGCATAAGCATATTTTCCAACATAGCCTTTTTTTTTTTTGATGATTTAGGTTATAAAGGCACTACATGCATTGACATGCGTAACCTATTCAAATCGCTTGATACTCCAAAAGCACATAGAAAGGTGGGATGGTGACATGTGTAATGCCACGAAGGCGCCCCAAACAGATAAATGACTCACACATGGATATTGCATACACCATCACGAGAGTAATCGGGATAATCTTTCACTTTGCACAATAGCTATCCCATGGAGACGAACACTAGAGTAGCCTATGCGTGTTCTATGGACGTTGTGATTAGACGTGACGTCGCTAGAAGCTGATTTAGGTAAGGAATTTGTTTCATGAGATTTTTCTGAAAATTATACAAATCATTAGTCACATATGCCGGTTTTTTGGCACTTTCAAACGAAGGTACTTTCAAACTGGCACGTTGGACTGATGAACCCGGTGAACCAGTTACGTTGACCGGTTCACTCATCGGACCGATTTTAAAACTCCTCGAAACAGGATGTCGCCCCGCTATATTAATATAGCAACCAACCAATACAATGGTGAGACCAATGCTAGGGCAAAAAGCACACAACAAGCCCAAAAGAAACATAAAATAAAAAGAAGAGAAAATAACACCGACAACGACGGTTTGACAAAAGCAAAAATGACTCGTAACCGCTGCGACCTCCTGAGATTTCCACCACACTCGTAGCACTTTGAAACGTCACGTACCCAGTAGTATCTCTAAGAAGGTCAGCGGCGATGACGACACTATTACCCGACCAAGGGTAAACCCTAGCATGTCCTAGGGGTTCCCTCGGTACGCCAAATAGGGGTATGGAAGAAGTACACCCGATGCCCTTCAGGAAGGATGGCGACACCCGCAGCCATCACCACGTCGATTTTTAAACTATGATGATCGGTCAATGAGGCAACCCAAGCCGTGCATACACTTGTTTCGGAGAACTCCTTAATAATTGGCATAATATCATTGCATGATGACGAGAGAAATGGTCTGAGAAAACATACAGAGGCGGCTAGGCGCCCCATGATTTGGCGGGACCTGCAATACGCGCTCCCGTCGATCGAGTTGACTTGGCACCATGGCGCCATGCCACCGTCGCCATCTCCCGAGCGAGGTCGGCTGCTTCTTCTCCTCCGCGACTCGGCGAGTCAGCACCTGCCTCCGGCCAGTTGCAGATTTTCTATTAGCCCATCGACGCGGTCGCCGTCGCCACCGCGCTCCTATACTTTACACCATCGCTCCCTTCCTTCCTTGGATCACTCGTCACCACCACCTCCCCATTTCAACGCCTCCCCCAGAGCAAGCGAGCTGCCTGTGCTGTGCAGAGGGCACCGACCCCCGCCATCGATCGATGGACGCGCTGGCCGGCCTGGCGGACGCGCCCGCGCCCGCGGCGTACACCAGCAACTCGTCGGCGTTCCCGATCGCCATCGTCATCGCCATCGGCTTCATGGTCACCTCCTTCATCCTCGTCAGCTACTACCTCCTCGTCGTCCGCTGCTGGCTCCGCGCCGGCGTCAACGGCATGCCGCCCCAGCGCTCCCGCCGCGACGACCTCATCGACCGCGTCTCCGCCGCGGTCTTCTTCACCGACGCCGACGCCGACATGCCGCCCGGCGGGGTGGACGCCGACGTCGTCGCCGCGCTCCCCGTCGTCAAGTACTACCGCCGCGCGGCGTCGGCGTCGGCCCCGGCGCTCGAGTGCGCGGTGTGCCTCTCCGAGTTCGTGCCCGGGGAGCGGCTCAAGGTGCTGCCGGGCTGCTCCCACGCCTTCCACATCGAGTGCATCGACACCTGGCTCTTCCACAACGTCAGCTGCCCGCTCTGCCGCACCGTTGTCACCGCCGCCGAGACCACCCGGTGCGACGGGGACCACGACGCGCTCGCTGCCGCCGTCGCGGTTAGCATGAGGCGCATCGACGTCGCGGGATCCGGGCTGGCGGGCGGCTCGTGCCGGTTCCCCAAGGCCGTGCAGGAGCCCATCAGGCGGTCCATGTCCATGGACTTCCTCCCCGGCGATCGAGGACGGAAGCCGCGGAAGGAGACGTCGACGGAGGGCGGCGCCGACGTGGCCGGCACTAGCAGCAGCGTCGTGGCCCCCGCCAACGGCGCAGTCGCCGGCGAGGCCAGCGGGCGGTTCCGGCGGCTGCTGTCGTCGTTCGGGGTCGGCCGGAGCTCCAGGAGCACGGTGCTGCCGATTGATCACCTCGACCCATGACAGGAGTGACCTACACGATGTTGACCGGCCGGCCGGGTTTGTCGATAAAACCCTTTGAGAATTAGCTTCTGTGATCATACAAGCAATGTACAGCTCGTAGGAGAGAGAGAGAGAGAGACTATAGCTTCTGGACAAATCTGCTGCTATTCCATTGATTTGATCGATCTCTTGCAATCTGGATCGAATGTCGTCCATCTGTCATGCTTGCTTGATCCACTATGGGTAGACATTGGTGGCGCACCATGCATGCGTAGCACATAGCACACCGGCATTTCGGATCAGATGTCACCCAAAGTGTAACATTGCCGGCCACTCGATCGATCCATCCATATTTGTCTTGATTTGTGCGTACGTGATCCATCGATGTTGGTCATTCGGCCATTTCGGGTAGGATGTCAAGAGCTGAAGTGTAACATCGCGCACCAAATCACCTGTGACAAAAGCTCAGATCATGGTCCGACGGTTCCTTGGATGTTTGCTTTATCCCTTGTACTTTCGTCTCCTTCAATGGACATGTATATGCATATATACATATTCGACTAGTCACAGCACAGAACAACTTGTGCTTGCCTTCCAAAGCACGCCCCTGGATGATCCGATGACCGGATCGATCAAGAGAGAGAGATACTGCACTGCACACAAAGTCACCGGACTGGATTAATTAACCTATGGCCTGGGAGTCAGCATCACAACGGTAGCCCTCAGCTCAATAGGAAAAACGTCGCAACGGTAGGCTGTCTAACCCACGCATCACCATTTTCCTCCATGAAACCGAATCCATCGCTTTAATTTGTGAATTAAGCAACTGAGTAGTTCCTTATATCCACATCAGCTGGAGTCATTAAGCAATATATTAATCAGTCATAGGTAGTATTAGCAACATGCAAGAAGCTTCACCATATGCATGACCACACACGAAAGCAACACAAATGTACGCATCCTCCCTCTTGATATATTACCTGCAACTAGCACATATAGATTATCATTTGGGCCATCAACTTTCGCTAAGCAATCACACATGCATCAGGACGTTGCAACCGTTGACCTTTGGATGGGTCGAGTTGCGTACACACACCAGAATATATGAGAGCGACAGAGTATAGAATTGCGGGTGCAGACAGTTACTTACTTATATATTAAGCTCCTGCAAATAGCTGTCTAGCGCTTTGTTCGATCTGCTCCCTAGCTAGTCGTCGCTTCGACGTGCCCATGTGATTAACGCTGCAAAGGGGTTGACTTCACTTCTTTCTCTCAGAAAAAAAGATGCCATGATTCCTGTCGTGGTGAGCCCTTGTCACGTGAAATGTTTTCGTCGTAATTAACCCGGTCTCTGCATTGGCCGATGCACTCCCACAAGAAGATCAGACTTGAAGAAGATTATACTACATTTTATGGTAGTTCTGTTCTGAATTGGTGGGTGTGACACATGAACAATAATATTACAAAACAATACTAATGATTCATTGAATTAAGGTAGTATTCTCGAATCATTGATCCTATTGTCAAAGCAACGAGTCCCTGTCGTCGTTCTGATTTAAAAAAAAACATTCTGAAGTAATAATCATTAGTCGAACAACTCTGCACTTAACAAGTTGTCCAGTAATCTTGATCTTTGACCTAGATTGTTTGACGGTGGTGGCGCCGAAGAACCACAATTGCAATTAGAGTGGATGTTCCAAATCCGGTCAAGCATGTTCTCAAAATCTCATTCAGATATTAGTTCGTGCTTCAAGTAGGGAATATTGTGATTTACCTCAAACTTACACCATATTTATGTTACATCACATGTAGTTCTATATATACCTAGGCATGGCAAGCCTAGCCTTTTGGCGCAGACCAAAAATCCCGGGATATATAGAAAAGACTTGGGCCAGGATTTTAAGCCCGAAGGTCGGGCCGGACCGGGCAGGGGCTTAACAAAAACGTGATTTCGGCCAGGAATGGACATGGCTTTTAGCTGATCCTGTAAGGTTGGGGCGTAAATTTTATGGCTGGTCTGTCGGGCCAAACATGTCGAGCTTAAGCTTAGGTGGTCGGGTTTCATAGCAGTGGCGGAGCTTCATTACAACCGTTGGGTTCAAATGAACGCAATGGAATTTGTAAATCCTTGCTCTAAAAACAATTGAAAATCCTTCTTACATCTAGTCTTTTCTACTGATTATTAGTGAAAGACTACATCCTTAAAAAGGCATTGAACCCAATGGCATAATTTTGTAGCTTCGCCACTGTATCGATCTCGCGCGGATTTTGTGCATATCTAGTTTACATACAAACCCAAAAAAATGAGCCTTAACCTGGAAGTTAAACCTAACTATTTACGGCTCCTCACTTTTGTTTGAAATTATCTAATCATTAGTTTATAAAATTTGCATAGGTCAGTTATCCACCCTGTATCGATATGTGACGGTATTTCCTTTTCACGAACCTACAAATATGAGTTTGCTACAATCTAGAATGTGTGTGCACACCACAAAGCCGGCCTATATTTATTACTTTTTACATGTTTTGCATTGGTCCCTAAAATACTTGGATTGTCCCAATCACGAACGGGTTCGTGGTTTAGATTCCGGAAATGCAACCCCGCGCCTAGTCGGATCTTCACCGCTTATCTGGGATGTCCAACTACTTTCGGATAACGTTCACAAATTATCAATGATTCTTTAAATTCAATTCATAGCGTAGAGGTGTGCCGGCGTAGCGGTCGTCAGAGGAGGCGTCTATTGGGATTGGAGATGGGAACAGCCGATCGAGCCGCGTACAAGGAGGTAGAAAGAGACAGAGAGAGCATATATACAAGTGTGTGCCAACTTGCCAAGCTAGCTACTACGATCTAGCTCTAGTGGTGACATGGATGGGCGTGCCCATGTATTTATTCATGCGGATTAACGGTGCAAGCCGGCCGGCCGGGGTTGACTTGAGCTCTATAGCTAGCTTATTAGTTGTTTGCTCCTCAAAGAAAAAGACGTAGTGTAGTACGCCATAGATACATGCATGCATCTATCTTGTGTGGCGGCGAGGCTTGTTACTGAATCGTGGACGGATCGTTTGATGCTGTAGTCGGCATGCAGTCGGACAAGCAAGTTGGGGGTGGTGTGTCTGAGTCGCTGGATCGTGAGGGCCGGGTATATGTGTGTGTGTGTAGTGGCTGCAGGCTGCGATGTTTGTGTTGTGTGTGCCTCTCAACTTGAGACTCAGCAGCCGACCAGCCGGGACGACGCGGTCCGTCTCTGCGGAACAGTGAGTTGCGTTGACGATCGAGGCATGGAACGCAGGCAGCATGCAGCGCGGCGCTGTTACAATCCGAGACAGACCGAAAATGACGCCAGGAACATAGCAGGGCAGCTAGCTGAAGCTTCTTCTTCACCGTGTCCGTGGCCGGACCACGATTTTTGCCAGCGTCCACGTCGTAGCAAGGACCCATGCGTGCGATCGGGTCTCTGCCGAACAGTGAGTGAGAGGCTGCGATCTGTTCCGTTCCGTGGCTGCCAGCCACAGATTTTATATAGCTCAGGTCGGCACTCGGCGGCAGCACCGGGATGGAAATTCTTCTGCTCCCTCTCTCTTTCATTGCTCGCAGAAATTGCACTCGTGGGCCGGGCTGGGCAGCCCTTATTTGCTGGCCCGTTCATAGCGTCGCGTCCAGCAAGCCGACTCCTATGGGGCGCTTGAAGCGTTCGCAATCTTGATGACGCCTTCAAATCCCGCTGCTGGCCGGCCCAACTAGAGAAGATACTCACGAGTACACGATAATTGTTCAGGTGTTTCATCTCCTAAACCTCTCGCGATTAGGCATCACCTGCTCTGCTTTGAGACACTACATGAGGTTGAGGAGGAGAAAAAGAAACTAGTTCCATTCCATAGGACGGCTCCCTTTCTCTGTCAAGTCGAACAATAATGTAAAACCACAACTAGTTAGGGCATCTCCAGCCCCCCCCAGGAGGCCTTTTTAGCACCGGCGGAAGAAGAAGAACAACGTCGTTTTTCCACCAGCCGACCCCCCAGAAGCCCAGTTAGCACCGTTTCAGCGGAAAATAGCGCCGGCGCCCCCAGGAAAAACCCAGCCCACCGGATTCGGCCTGGGGAGGGGAATTGACGCGAAACGCGACGCGGGCCAGCGCTGTCAGCGACGCGGGAGAAAATGGCGCCAACAGAAACCGCATGTGCTCGTCTTCTCGGCTCCCGCGTCGGTCAAAAGCTGCCGGAGTAATGGCGTGGCGGGCGATCAGTGAGCTCCTCCAGTCAAAGGTTGTCGGAGTAATGGCGTGGCGCGTTCATGCGGCGCACAACAGTAATGGCCACCCACCGCCGCCCCTTCGCCTGGCCGCGCCGCTATGAAATCCCCCCGACCCTCGCCGCCCATCGCCATTCCTCTCTCGCCGCCTCTGCCTCACACCTCTCTCCCCTCTCCTCCACACCGGCGAGCCCCTAGCATCCATGGCCTAAAACGAAGCCGCCGCCGCGAACGGCTGGGGCCGCCGCCACCTCCACAAGGAGGAGGCATGGGCGTTGTACCGCGTGGGCTATCCGTGCCCGCCGGACAGGGAGCATGAGCTGGAGCGCCTGCGTCAGCTCCTCGCCGAGGTGGAGGCGAGCGTGCTCGCGCTGCCGCCCGTCGCCGCATCCCCCCCCCCCCCCCCCCCGCCACCCGCGCCGGTCCCATACGTCATCCTCGACGCCGACAGCCAGGGGGGGGAGGAGGAGCCGTCGCGAACCCTGCAGTAGAGCAGGTGGTTTCGCGACGATGACGGTGCATGCCCGAGCGGGTGGGGCAACGACACCGGCGCAGGCCCGAGCGGCCTGCGCAAGGACGACGACAGCTCCCACGACGACGACGACCACGACTACAGCCAGGCGATCGCCGCCAGGCTCGGCTTGTTCAACTAGGGCCGGCATGTTTTGATGTTTTAGTTTAAATCTCCATAATCGCCTATGTGCGACTAAAAATCAATGAAATCGTCTTTGTTTATGCGCCTATTTGAATGAAATCAACTCTGTTTACGCCAATTTATGTTTGCGCCGTTTTTGAATTTCGTGGGCCGAATCTTGGGCCGGAAAACGACTGGAAACCTAGCCCCCAAGTTTCAGAATAGCGTCGTTTCGCGCCGCGGCGGACGCAAATCGCCGGCGTTTTGGGCCTTGGGGGGCTGCAAGGACTGGAGATGCCCTTAGACCCACACGATATATCATGAGCGTCCATCTCTTTGAGGTTTATGCACAAGAACATAGTCAAACTCCTCAACTCGCTACAAACATTGTTTTAGAGCACATATTAATAGGCAGAAATAAACCTCAAAAAAAGATTATGTATTCATAAAATAGATTGAATTATGTCGTAACAAAGAAATCTGATTATACAATAATGAAAAATCCAAAATATGCATTAATAAAATTAAGTCACACATTAATAAAAAAATGGATCACACAATTTTTTAAAATCAATGATGCGTTTTTCATTAGAAGTGAAATTTTTTTAAGCACACATTTTTCTTTGGATTATACATTAATCATTATAAGTGAAGATTTTAAACATACAAGATATAAACTATCACTTGTATGGATTAATTGGTCGGGCCTCTTTGTCTTGGCGTCAGCTCGGCAGTACAGATCGAGCCGCTCCACGTCTCTCTCCGAGACTGAGGCAATCCCTTTCCGCCTTCAAATTCACTCAACTGTATCCCGTCCGACCGGCTAGCGAACCAAACTGGCCGGCCGTTATCTATCTAGCCACACAAGATGAGCCAAACACCGGCGGCATTCCCGTCGTCGACGGCATCATCGGCATCGTCGTCGAGCGTGCCGATGGTGGTGATCACGGTGGTGGGGATACTGGCCGCCTTCGCGCTGCTGGCGAGCTACTACGCCTTCGTCACCAGGTGCCAGCTGCTCCGCGCGTTGCTAGCGCCGTGGCGCGGCGGCGGCGGCGTGCGGGAGGACTCGGCGTCGTCGTCCGCGGCGGTGGCAGCTGAAGCGAGCGATGAGCGTCGGCGGCGCGGCCTCGGGCTGCCGCTCATCCGCATGCTCCCCGTGGTGAAGTTCACGGCGGCGGACGGGAGGCGGGTGTCCGTGTCGTCGGAGTGCGCGGTGTGCCTGTCCGAGTTCGCGGAGAAGGAGCGCGTGCGGCTGCTGCCGGGATGCTCCCACGCCTTCCACATCGACTGCATCGACACCTGGCTCCAGGGCAGCGCGCGGTGCCCCTTCTGCCGCCGGAGCGTCACCCTGCCGCCGATGCCGCTGGTGCCATTGCCGCCTAAGCATGGGCATGGCCACGGTGACTACGACGAACGGCGCAGGCGGAGGGACGAGCGGCTCGTCACAAGCGGCGGCGACGGAGGCGACGGCGCCATCGTGATCGAGGTGAGAGGGGAGCGCGAGAGCTGGGGCGTGGGAGGGCGCAAGGTGCAGCGGAAGAAGGCGGTGGGCGACGAGGCGGTGGAGACGAGGAGAAGGAAGGACGGCGGCGGGGAGTTCGCCGTGGAGCCGATGAGGCGGTCGCTGTCCATGGACTCCTCCTCCGCCTGCTGCGACAAGCTCTACGTGTCCGTCGATCGTCCGGCCGCCGGCGCAGAGCTAGCGAGCTAGGCGGCAAGTCCGGCCGTCTCCTCCACGTACATTCTTTGATCGATAACCGTCGGTCGTACATTGGTTGATTTGTACGTAGTGGTAGTCGTACGTGTAAATTTGAGAATGCACAGTGCTGGTTTCCAAACGTTGTTCTAGCTAGAGAGTACTGTACTGTACTTGCTACTAACTGGTTGAAGACCGTGACGACTGTGTGCACGTGTACGTGGCTTGATTAACTGCATGCCCAGCTATCTATATTCATATATCTATCTACATATATATCGGTCGGCACTCGGCAGGGAGGGACGGCCGGCCGCCAGCGAGAGTTTGGCGCAAACACAGTGAGACCGGGACTTGTCCAATCCACTGATCGATGGATCGATCGATAATACAAAACGGAACAGGCGATCGATCGAGGCTGCCTCCGGCAAGCTAAGCTAAGCTAGGTAGCTTGCTCGCCGGGGCCGGCCTGCCGTTCACGCTCTATATCCATCTCCCGGTCCCGGCCACGCCATGTGCGGCTGCTGGCCGGCTAGCTATATATCTTTCGCCGATTGAACTGTTAACCCATTACCCATATATGTATATATGATATATATGCATGATCTAGAGTAGCTAGCAATGGTTTTGGTAGTGAGCTAGCTCGATGAGCCTGTGCCTATAATATCTGCTAGCTAGCTGATGCATGCACACGCGTGATGATCCAACGATCGAGCTCGCAGGTTCGGTGGCGGTAGATTTGGTTAGCTAGCTAGCTGGTGGATCCGGCATTAGTACGTAATCATTTTAGGAGAGTGGGGCGCTAATGGCGGGTGGCATGTCAACGTTGGGGCGTGCTTTGCTTTCCGTCGAGATCAGCCAGCGATGGCTACCTCCCAAGTAGCCCGCCCGGCCGGGGACCAACTCAACCAAACTACCGTCCATGCCATTCCATCGAGACCCAACTTAGGACGTCCATGGCGGCCGGATGGACTGATGGAACCCGACGGCCGGCGACGAAAAGGTTGGGCCGAGTTGCACGTTTGGATGTTGTGATCCGCCGGAGCCACCCTAATCCGTCCAACCATGCGTCGATCCATCCATCAGTCCGCCCGTCGCGCTCGCATTGCACGGTTGGTGCTGGCCAAGCTAGTGTAGGGCGAGAGCTAGCTACTCGGGCACTACCTAGCAGCTAGCAGCTTTCCTTTCTCGTGCTCCTTATATCTCCCGGGAAGTCCAGGCCACTGTTCACTCATCGGGTATACTAGATTGTGTTAGGGTATATATGGTTGTATAAAAAAAAATCACGAAAACGAAAAAAAAAAGCATTGCGTTTTGCTGCATTGATAGAAAATAAGTTTTACGTACAAACCCATAAAAATAAGCCGCCACGACCCATACAACTCAACCCAACAAGCAGATGTCCGAGGCACTGGGACCCCGTGAGCAAGATTTGGAGGAATATAGGAAGCCAAACAAGAGTGTGTGGTGTTAGACTCATCCTTTAGGGATCAACTAGTCTAGATAATCATAGTAGTGTTCCTGTGTTGAAACTTGACAATTATACAGAGAGGGAGAGAGATCAGAGAGCAGAGGGAGAGAATACCTTGGCTCTGGTTCAACGAGCTCGAATCAGAGGCCATGGTGGTCGTTGGTGATGGTGACGGAGCGGCGGCGGAGGCAGTGGAGCTTCCCGTCACTAAGCGCTAACCCTAGATCGGTAGGGGATGTCGGTGGGGGGTGGCGGCGCACGTTCAACCTCGTTAGTCGTGCATGCCGGCCCCCCACCCTTTATATAGCGCTGCGACAGGGGCCCACCGTGCATAACAGAACGGGCGCCCCCGATCAGGGCGCGGTCAAGGGGATCGTGGAGCCGTTGGGCTCATACGACCAGGAGATCAATCTAACATTCTCCCCCTTGATCTCAACTTTTACTTTTACCTTTCACTTTACTCGTTTCAGCACGGATTAATACATAGAGCATGTTTCATCGTCACAGCTCAATTGCCGATGGAATCAGACAGCCACTATATACTTTTCTGTGTTGAAACAAATCCTGTTACTTTTGGGCCTCTGTAATCCAGAAATCATAGGCTTTCCATTAAACCCATGCCGGCTGTGTGTTCCTGGAACACACTGGGTGGTAAGCCTTTCGTTAGCGGATCCGCAAGCATATCCTTTGTCCTTATATGCTCGAGACTTATAGTTTGATTCTGGATTTTATCTTTCACAACATAATACTTTATATCTATTGCCTTTGTAGCATTACTCGACTTGTTGTTGTGAGCATAGAATACTGCGGGCTGGTTGTCACAGTACATCTTTAGTGGTTTGTCAATGCAATCTACCACTTTCAAGTCGGGTATAAATTTCTTTAACCATACTGTCCGTGGCCTCATAACATGCTATAAACTCTGCATACATCGTGGACGATGCAACTAATGACTGTTTGGAGCTTTTCCACGAAATAGCCCCTCCTGCGAGAGTGAACACGTATCCTGACGTGGACTTTCTATCATCTTTATCTCCCGCAAAATCTGCGTCTGAATACCCTCTTATTTCTAGGGAATCAGATCTTCTATATGTTAGCATGAGGTCTTTTGCGCCTTGCACATAACGCAAAGATTTCTTTACCATATTCCAGTGCTCTTGGCCTGGATTTTCTTGATATCTACCGAGTACCCCGGTGATAAAAGCTAAGTCAGGACGAGTGCACACTTGTGCATACTGTAAGCTTCCAACAGCCGAAGCATATGTACTGCTTTCATTCGATCGATCTCATATTGGTTTTTGGGACATTGAAATTTCCCAAACTTGTCGCCCTTGACTATAGGAGCAGGTGAAGTACTACTTTTGTGCATATTATACTTCTTTAGAACCTTTTCTAAATATGCCTTTTGTGATAGTCCTAGCACTCCATTATTTCTATCCCGGTGAATTTCTATGCCCAAAACATAAGAAGCTTCACCAAGATCTTTCATATCAAAATTCGAGGACAAGAACTTCTTTGTTTCTAGTAGTAGACTGACATCATTGCTCGCAAGCAGAATATCATCCACATACAGAATTAGGAACATATATTTCCCACTTTTAAACTTTGCATAAATGCAGTTGTCCTCCACATTCTCTTTAAATCCAAAACTTTTAATTGTATTGTTAAACTTTAAATACCACTGTCTAGAGGCTTGCTTTAACCCATAAATGGATTTCTTTAGGCGGCATCCCATATGTTCCTTCCCCTCCATGAAAAAACCCTTCGGTTGTTTCATGTAAACATTCTCTTCTAAATCTCCATTTAGAAATGCCGTCTTTACATCCATTTGATGTAACTCTAAATCAAAATGAGCAACTAGTGCCATGATGATTCTGAAGGAATCCTTACATGAGACCGGAGAAAAAGTCTCATTGTAATCTACTCCTTCTCTTTGCGTAAAGCCTTTTGCCACGAGTCTTGCTTTATACTTTTCTACTTTTCCATTGGAGTCAAACTTTATTTTGTAGACCCATTTGCAGCCTACTGTTTTGGCTCCTTTAGGAATTTCCTCTAAGTCCCAAACATTGTTAGAACTCATTGATTTCATCTCATCTTCCATGGCCTCCAGCCATTTCGAAGAGTGACCGCTACTCATGGCTTCTTCATATGAAGTGGGATCTCCTTCCACATGAACTGTTTCTGTGTTATAAACTTTATAATCACTAGAAATAGCTGATTTCCTAGCTCTTGTAGACCTTCTAAGAGTCTCATTCTCTGGCACATCATGTGTCTCAATTTGCGACTCTTCTTCTATATGTGGTTGTCGCTGCTCCCTTTCATGCTCAATAATGGGTTGATTCGGCTCCTGGCGGACAGGTTCCGAATTTTGCCGCGTTGAAGTCACTGGTGGAGTTACAACAGGTGCTTGCATCACAACCTCTGGGATTGTCGGTGCAGGTACAACAGGTAGGGCGAAAAATGGCTCATGGATCATCGGAAAAGGTGCACACACCCTCTTCTCCTCAAGATCAATTTTCCGGCCTACCATGCTCCCCCTCATCATTTCGTCTTCTAAGAAGACCGCGTGTCTCGTTTCTACAAACTTTGTGTGTCTGTCTGAACAGTAGAAACGATAACCTTTTGATCTATCAGGATAGCCAATGAAATGGCAAGTCACTGTTTTGGGGTCTAACTTAGCAATATGTGGATTAAAAACTTTTGCCTCAGCTGGGCTCCCCCAGACGTTCAAGTGGCTTAGAGAAGGAACTCTCCCTGTCCACAACTCGTACGGTGTTTTGGGCACCGATTTACTGAAGGGGTTACGGTGCAGAAAACAATAATTTTCTAGCGATCGAAACCCTAACTAGTCAGGATCTATCTATCTAGTACATGCGATAACGGTGGCGGAACGGGTTACATTACCTCCATGTAGACCGATAGCGGGGATTACGCTCCCGCACAAGCGTTGACGATGAAGTCGTACGTAGCCGACCTCGAGGTCGCGGAGAACTTGCCGCGATGTCGGAGTCGATGACGCCGGGGTGTCGATGATGATCTGCGTCGACGGGCGTCGGGCGGAAGAAGGCAGAGCGTCAGCACCAGGGCTGGTGCGCCGGCAGCAGAGGGGGGGGGGGGGGGGGAGGCGCGGCGGCTGCAGGGGGCGAGACGGCGTCGCCCAAGCTCCTCAATAGAGTAGCCTCCGAGCACTCGCAAACATACGGAGCCTAGCGACAACTCCCGGTCATTCAGATCCAGCTGAAATCGCAGGAGTAGATCTTATCTGGAATCCCGCAGAGCAACGGCGCTCTGCGGTATGGCTTAGGTGGAGAGAGACCCCCTTCCTCAGCTCGGCGCGGCTCCAACTTGGGAACCACGAGATCGAGAGAGAAATTGGGAATTAATTGAATTTCATGTGAATTAAATCAATTAATATGCCTTGCTATATAAAAGGGGAAGGGGGTATGCAAACCCCTTGGCTCCCCCATGTGGGACTAAACAAAGGACATGGGAGGGGGGGTTCGGCCCCCACATGGGCTGGCCGAACCAGCCAATGGGGCCCACCCCCCTTTGAGGTGCGGCTTCCCCTCTTGGGCCCTCTTAGGGCCCATATAGGTGGGAGCCCCTTTTTCCTTTATTTAATTAATATTAAATTAATATAAAAATCCCATTAATTCATAATTAATATATTTATATATAATTAAATATCCCGTGACTCCGAAAACTCTTTCGGACCACCCCGAACAACTTTCGGACATTCCTGGAACCATTCCAGACCTCTCCGGAACTCCTTCCGGACCACCGGAACTCTTTCCGGATCATTTCTCTCTCTCCAACAAAACCTATAAAATTCCAGAACCTATCTCCTAGCGTCGCTAAGACCTTAAGTTTGTTACGCTACGGTTCGGGAACACTCCAGACATGGTCGAGACACTCCGCTCACCAATGATCGTCAGGGATACCTGGAAATATATGACGACCCCTGTGCATTCCACGAATATCGTCGTTGAACCATAAGTATGATATTCATTCCCTTTGTCTCTGCGATACTACCTTGTCCGAGATATGATCATAGACACACCGATGCCTTTGCTGTATCTCGTTACCGACGAAGGTTATTAACTCGTCTGCGATATTACATCTCCATGACCTAGTCATAAGCTGCAGCTATATAGATGCAATATCACCGAGTGGGCCCAGAGTATCTTTCCATTACAAGAATGAACAAATCCCGCTCTTGATCCTTACGTCTCGATGCTCTTTCGGAATACCCAAGATGGACACCGTTATTGTCATGCTATATAAGACACAACGTTTGATGCTCTCAAAGCACTCCTACGAAGCAACAATAAGTACGGTCTCACGGTCTAAGGAATAAGCTATCATACTCTTATCTATTGCAAATGACAAACATCGTAATACGATCTTATTGCAATACTTTGCGTATGTCCACCACCTTATTCAACTAACAAGATGACCCCATTGTCAACCGACGTCATTGTCCTTGATCGGGAATCTCGATCAACTGTTGCCCAATGGACTAGCTCATATAGAGGCTTGCTAGGGACCTGGTTGTCTATGTATCACACGTATATTAACAATTCCGATTAATACAGTTATAGCATAATACACAAACCTATTATAAACTTATGAGATAACGCAATAAATACTACTTATTTATTTGCCTCTGGGGCATATCTCCTTCAGTCTCCCACTTGCACTAGAGTACAAATAAACTAGCTGCATTTTACTTTATCAGAATCCCTTATCAAATAAGAATCATTTGATAATGCTTGCTCGTGGAAAAGTGTTACTGCACAATCCATGATTGTACATGCTTTTGCGATTCACTGGCATCAACTTGTTTGATATTACCATGTTGTCTAACAACATATATGGAAATACCGTAACTAAGTGAGACTTCTGCTTCCCAGCGCTTACTCTGATTATACTAACCAGATAACTGCCCTGAAAAACACACTCAGCCATGCAGAGCCCCTTGTAACAATTACAAACTCGCGATATCTACATACTTTCACACCAATGTAGAAAACTTGACATTCAAATGTCAATCCCTTAACTAACGCACTTCTACTTCCAGTAAATTCCAAATTTACTTTCATAACTGTTCTTTACTCCCAGAACATCGGTTATATTTTATCGGGCAGATAATATGGTTTCTGTATGATGTCTAATAGACCCACATGTCATACAACCATTACCTTCATGCATCATTACTCTTAATGACCAATTGGATTCCAAAGGACCATCCTTTTGATTCTATTCTGACTCCTCAGATATAATCCAACACAACTCGACTAACTATTTAAAATTCCCGTTCTATTTCAAAATAGACACTAACTTTTAAATAGTTTTACAACTTCATCCTATTCTATTGGTACAGTTTCACAATTTGTTATCTACACAAGATGAATTCGACTCCCACTCAAATTATGTCTCCACATATTTGATAACACGAGCTCCCACTCAAAAACATGTTATCCACATATTTGAGTTCCCAAGCTCCCACTCAAAAATATGTCCTTCACATATTTCTCCTGAGTGAACTAACTATGACTCCCACTTAAATCGACATCTTGGTTAAACCAAAATCATTGATCTACTATCAATTCGAATTTAATACAAACTACAGTATTACATTAATACAAATCCCTCAGACTTCAAGCATGTCTACATAAATGTAGTCAACAAATTTGATCTTGTCCAAGACACATTTCTCGACAAGACATGCTACCGCGTCTTTCTTATAGTCACATTTCTCATATAACACCTTATATGACGATTAAACAATCTTATTCCTCTAATAAGAATTACAGCAACAATTACTCTCTTAATCCTTTCAAATGCAACTTTGGATTTCCAGGCTCAAAAAGCCTTTGTTCGTATTCCGATATTTTCTCAACTTTCTTTGTATTCATAAAGTGCACCTTGATCTGTCAACAAGATCTGAAATACTTAATACAGTGTTGTGACCTGACAGCAATATTAAATATAACAACACTTTATTTAGAAGTTTCTTTCATGAAAATATTATGATCTTTATGAAGAGGATTGCAAGCAGAAAACAATTTTCTAGTCTCCCTCACTCTTAATCACTAAACTTTCATTGGCAGACATATACTCTTTGGAACATCTTCCAACATAAGTCTGACACTTTATTCCAAACTTCTAATTTCAATCCATAAACCATAATTCGAAAAGTCATCTTTTCTCGGAATTACATAGACAACAAACTGAGTTTTGTTTCTATTTGGTTCTGGAATACACTCTCGTCCAATGCGAGCAATCTACAAAGAACTACTCATGTATATTCTGAATTATCGCATAATCATATACACGTCGACATTACTGTCGATCCTATGAATTCTTGTTGAGAAAAATATCTATTTTTCTAAAGTGGATATCGACTATAATGTTTTGAACATATTAGGAAATTCTAAAACTGATTCTGACAGACCACACTTTATTTATTTAAAATAGAGCATAATTATAATTCCCCACATATCACCATATATGACATTATAATATTGTGAAAACAAATTTCCACAAGTCTTTTGTGTTGAAACCATGATTGTAAATATTGTCCTTTGATCGAATCTTGTGAATACAATATTCACTAATCTTTCTTCTGAAAAACCCCATTTGATCTATTATTAAATTAATTTCAGACTCCATAATTTATCGGGCAAATACTCCTATTTACCAAAATGATAGAAGAATTCGGATCAAGCAAAACACCATTGATTAATCATTAAAAATGACTCTCAATCAATTTCCTCTAGTATTGCAACTTCAATACTGCATTTCAAACTTAATCAATTTTGGCACTCGAAATACTTAAATGGACCAAAATTATCCATTACTTCTTTCATTGCCTTTATGACTAAATTCGATGGTGTTTGTTCTTTGGACACATAATTTTATCATTCCTGCTATTATAAATGTATATCATACGCATAATGTAATTGAGATGTGATGCAAATTACTCATAACATGAAACAACTGCTTTGTTCCATAACGTAAAACAACTGATGTGTTCCATATGAATAATTATGTCTTGTAACATTCAAGACACCAAACTAGATCACATTCTCACTATTACAAAATGTCTTATCAAAAACTATTGATGATGACTAATATGATATCTCGAGGGCGTGAGCACTACTGGCCATTAACTTGCCATCATTTGTGCACTGTCACGTCACCCTTCGCCACATACTTGTGATAATCAGGGACTCTTTCACAAACAGAACAATTATCAAACACTTTTCATCAAGTATGAGAAGAATACATTTATATCTTCGTATATCAAATATACCCATAGCGTCGAAGAACTCTTCTTCGATGAATCAACTTTTAGAGATTTGAACTTGTTCACGAACGTGAAGAAGCTCAGCGTGTCTCTATAGCATATTCACGCACATGCTATTCACAGCTAGGAGGTAAAACGCAATCTCTATTGCACTGGAGTTCGATATCTAGAAATCGTAGATATTCGTAAGCCTGAAGTAGATGTCACACAACTTCTTCAACTGAGTCTCCAGACAGGTATGCTCCCCATGTGAATGGTCCGGAACTTTCTAAGCTGTCTGAACTGCTCAAGGCAAAATTCATCTTTGAAGTGAACTCTGATCGTATCAATCACGGCATATGGCTCCATGTGTTGAATGCAACTTTCAACTCAGGTGCTAGGCATACGCTCATGACGATCGTCATTTCCATGAACATGTCATGATGCTTACGGAACTCATCATCTTGCTCCTTGCTATCAGAATCATCTGGTCTAACTCCTAACTAATGTTCTAGCACATATAGGATGTTTGTTGTGTTTGGAGAATGTTTCTAAAACTAATGCACCAGCTGATGAAGTTGGACCCGTCGGCTTCCAAGGTAGAATCCGAGCTCTTGAAGAAGTAACCGAAGTGTAGTTCCGTAGTCTCCAGATGTGATCGCAAAAGAGGTAAGATAAGTTTATAATATATAGGTGAGTTTTAGTTCTATAATCTCATTATCAAAAACACACCTCACCAAGATTATTATCCCTAAAATAATAATGGCGATTACACGACCCTCATCCACCACACTACCCCCGATCATCACGGCCGGCAGCACGGCTTCAAAGGTGGACATAAAATGTCGATCATAACAACTCTATGACTCGTGCTCGATCTTTCGATCTTCCCGTGTTCCGAGGCCATACCTCTGAGTATGCTAGGCTCGCCAATCAAACCTCGAAGACCTGCGCGTGCAACATGGCTTACACCCACTGTATGCGAACGACGAGATGTGTGACACCCGATCATCACGGCCTGCCTCATAACGTAGAACTTTCTTGGTGGTGCGCAACGAGGGAGAACACAATTTTGGTATTTGTTAGGGATCATCCTATTTATGATGCTACCGTTGTATATCTAGCATATAAGCAATCAATAGGATGCACACACAACAGCACACAATAATGATGCAATGAAGTGCGATGTGACATGGTCGATGCGCCTGGACCTTCATGGCGCCATGTGCCTGGCCCCCGGCGCCCCGGCATGGCTCCGAGTCCACAGAACCCTCCAATGCCTCCGACAGTACGAGTAATAACAAAACTTACCGTAACCATGTCACATAAAATAACGCCTCTTCAAAACAAAGTTAGACGCCTCTAGCTTTATCTAGTTTTGCAAGTTTTACGTGGCATATAGGCTTATTCGTAGGAGAACCGCTTCCCTACCTACGAACTTTGTACCACAACGTCGATCGTATAATTGCATGTTTAAGCATCCCTTTCGGGCCCTCCATTGAAAATGCTTTGCCGACTAGAGAGAGAGAAACAGACACCCGCCAGCCACAGATACGGTGCAAGCCGTATGTCAGTAGTGGAACCAGTCTCGCGTAAGCGTACGCGTAAAGTCGGTCCGGGCCGCTTCATCAACTCAATACCGAAGGCATCGCAAGTGCACGCTAGAGGGTAGCAAATATAAGAAAGACGCCCTCATTCAACATGAGTTCTAACCGTACCAGCAGTACTACGCATAGATCGGCTCTGATACCACTGAAGGGGTTACGGTGCAGAAAACAATAATTTTCTAGCGATCGAAACTCTAACTAGCCACGATCTATCTATCTAGTACATGCGATAACGGTGGCGGAACGGGTTACATTACCTCCATGTAGACCGATAGCGGGGATTACTCTCCCGCACAAGAGTTGACGATGAAGTCGTACGTAGCCGACCTCGAGGTCGCGGAGAACTTGCCGCGATGTCGGAGTCGATGACGCCGGGGTGTCGACGATGATCTGCGTCGACGGGCGTCGGGCGGAAGAAGGCAGAGCGCCAGCACCAGGGCTGGTGCGCCGGCAGCAGAGGGGGGGGAGGCGCGGCGGCTGCAGGGGGCGAGACGACGTCGCCCAAGCTCCTCAATAGAGTAGCCTCCGAGCACTCGCAAACACACGGAGCCTAGCGACAACTCCCGGTCATTCAGATCCAGCTGAAATCGCAGGAGTAGATCTTATCTGGAATCCCGCAGAGCAACGGCGCTCTGCGGTATGGCTTAGGTGGAGAGAGACCCCCTTCCTCAGCTCGGCGCGGCTCCAACTTGGGAACCACGAGATCGAGAGAGAAATTGGGAATTAATTGAATTTCATGTGAATTAAATCAATTAATATGCCTTGCTATGTAAAGGGGGAAGGGGGTGTGCAAACCCCTTGGCTCCCCCATGTGGGACTAAACAAAGGACATGGGAGGGGGGGTTCGGCCCCCACATGGGCTGGCCAAACCAGCCAATGGGGCCCACCCCCCTTTGAGGTGCGGCTTCCCCTCTTGGGCCCTCTTAGGACCCATATAGGTGGGAGCCCCCTTTTTCCTTTATTTAATTAATATTAAATTAATATAAAAATCCCATTAATTCATAATTAATATATTTATATATAATTCAATATCCCGTGACTCCGAAAACTCTTTCGGACCACCCGAACAACTTTCGGACATTCCTGGAACCATTCCAGACCTCTCCGGAACTCCTTCCGGACCACCGGAACTCTTTCCGGATCATTTCTCTCTCTCCAACAAAACCTATAAAATTCCAGAACCTATCTCCTAGCGTCGCTAAGACCTTAAGTTTGTTACGCTACGGTTCGGGAACACTCCAGACATGGTCGAGACACTCCGCTCACCAATGATCGTCAGGGATACCTGGAAATATATGACGACCCCTGTGCATTCCACGAATATCGTCGTTGAACCATAAGTATGATATTCATTCCCTTTGTCTCTGCGATACTACCTTGTCCGAGATATGATCGTAGACACACCGATGCCTTTGCTGTATCTCGTTACCGACGAAGGTTATTAACTCGTCTGCGATATTACATCTCCATGACCTAGTCATAAGCTGCAGCTATATAGATGCAATATCACCGAGTGGGCCCAGAGTATCTTTCCATTACAAGAATGAACAAATCCCGCTCTTGATCCTTACGTCTCGATGCTCTTTCGGAATACCCAAGATGGACACCGTTATTGTCATGCTATATAAGACACAACGTTTGATGCTCTCAAAGCACTCCTACGAAGCAACAATAAGTACGGTCTCACGGTCTAAGGAATAAGCTATCATACTCTTATCTATTGCAAATGACAAACATCGTAATACGATCTTATTGCAATACTTTGCGTATGTCCACCACCTTATTCAACTAACAAGATGACCCCATTGTCAACCGACGTCATTGTCCTTGATCGGGAATCTCGATCAACTGTTGCCCAATGGACTAGCTTATATAGAGGCTTGCTAGGGACCTGGTTGTCTATGTATCACACGTGTATTAACAATTCCGATTAATACAGTTATAGCATAATACACAAACCTATTATAAACTTATGAGATAACGCAATAAATACTACTTATTTATTTGCCTCTAGGGCATATCTCCTTCATTTACTTGGTACTCTGTTGAGAATGTGAATGGCGGTTTTTAACGCCTCCATCCATAATCCCAATGGCAGTGTGGAATAACTCATCATACCATACTGCGCACCATATCCATAAGAGTACGGTTACGCCTTTCAGCTACTCCATTTTGTTGTGGTTCGCCCGGCGTAGAATACTGGGCGACTATTCCATTTTCCTGTAAAAACCTTGCAAACGGTCCAGGTACTTGACCATATGGAGTGTGCCGACCGTAGTACTCCCCCCCACGGTCAGACCTGACTATTTTAATTCTTTTATCATGCTGATTTTCAACTTCATCTTTGAATATCTTAAATTTATCCAATGCCTCAGATCTTTCTTTAATTGGATAAATATAACCATATCGGGAATAATCATCTGTGAATGTTATGAATGAGTCATAGCCATCCACACTTTTCACCGGAAATGGTCCACAAATATCGGTGTGAATAATTTCTAGTGTCGCTGTGCTTCGGTTTGCACCCTTTTTAATTTTCTTTACGTATTTTCCTTTTATGCAATCTATGCATTGTTCGATATCTGAGAACTCTAACGCAGGAAGAATATCATTTTTAACGAGGCTTTCTATTCTTCCCCTCGAAATATGTCCTAATCGACAGTGCCATAACTTCGACGAGTCATGAGTTCGCTTTCTTTTCTTTTGTTCTTTGTTCGACAAGGGAATTTGTTCATTCACATTACAAACAGAATGCACTTTTTGACGCAAGGATAAAAAATAAAGCTTATCATGAAGTAAAGCAATACCCACACAAGCATCTTTAATCCATATGGCACACTTGCCATGACCAAAATAACATTCAAAATTGTCTTTATCCAAGCACGATACACTTATTAAATTTCTGTGATTGGAAGGAACAAATAACACATCTCTAAGCATAATATTAAAACCATCAGCTAGCTCCAAGGAGACGTCGCCAACAGCCTCAACTTCTGCTTGAACTCCATTCGCGACTTCAATGTGTCTTTCGCTTCTTTGCAAAGTCCTTGTCGAATGGAATCCCTGTAAAGAATTTGCAACATGAACAGTTGCACCTGAGTCAATCCACAAAGTAGATTTTGAAAACTGTGTATACAGGGATTCATTTACAAACGAAACTGTATCAATACCTTTCTTTTCCATTATGCTCTTGAGCCAATCAGGGCAATCTTTCTTGTAATGCCCTTTCTTCTTGCAGTGGAGGCATGTGTCTTTGTCCACTGGAAGCTGGTTCTCATACTTCTGATGCCCTTTGCCATGTGGCTTATACTGATGAGGGCCTTTGCCATACGGCTTAGAAGGAGAACCATTGTAGCTCCTGTTCTGGTTGTCCTTCACGTAGTTCAAAGAGCCCCCATTCTGGGACTTCAGCCTTTCCTCTTCTTGTGACAGCATCGCAATTGTATTTTCAATGTCCCATTTTTCAGGCGACACATTGTAGTTGATGATGAAATTTTCAAATTGTGGTGGCAGTGAAGCCATCACCAAGTGAACTATAAGTGCAGGCTTGAGCTCCAGATCAGCCTCCATGGACTTAAGCTTAGCAGCCATGTTGCTCATTCTGAGAATGTGCTCCCTTATACCATGTGTACCTCCATGATACTTTTCTGTCACCAGCTGTCTGAGCAACTGGGTAGCATAGGTCTTTGAAGAACCAGTAAACTGACTCTTTATCTTTTGGAGATACTCTCCTACAGAGGCACACTCTTCAATTGAGCCCACAATAGCGGTCTCAACTGTGTTCTTTATGAATGCCATGCACTTTTTATTGGCGTTCACCCACTTTTGGTTCTCTAGGGTGTAGCCCATCTCTACTGGAGCATAGTCCAGCTCTTTTTTCTGCCAAGCAGAATCATCATCATCAGATGCTCTCACTGGCTTTGCTGGCTTGACTGGCTGTGGAGTAGTCACAACCCAGTCGACCTCAGCACAGACAAAGGCCAGTTCGACTTTCTTCCACCACTCAGAGTAGTTGTCACCTCTGAGCGTAGGAACATCCTTCAGGCAGCTCATCAGGTGAAAACTTTCTGAAACCATAAGGATATAAGATAACAAAAAACAATTGCATACATTTAATCCAACGTTGGTATAAATTAAAGCATACAACAGTTGTGCAATTAAAACAATATCACTGTTGGGCAATAAAAGAAATAAATGCAGCATTTAACGCATAATAAATGAATCATGATAATGCTTTTAACAACGTTGGTCATATAATAACAGAATCATAATCATCTTTAATATCACTTTATTTCATATCTTTCAATTTTAATTATCACTTTATTGCTTTTAAGCAATTTCTTTTAACTATTTGCAGCGGAAATTATGAATAAAAATTCATAAACTTTGACTTTTCAGAAACATTCTGTATACTTTGTATTTTCTAGACAAAAAATTCGTTGGAATAAATTGAATAGAAAAAACTGAATGAAATTTGGTCAAAACTGAACAAAAAACAATAAACTGTTTCTGTAAAAGAAAAATTGTGCGGAAAAAACTAAAATGGCCCACGGCCTGCCAGCCCAGCCCACGGCTTGCGCTATCTATCGCTCGCGTGTGGCGCTGCGGCCTGGAACACGGCTAACGGCCCGTTTGATTTCGGCCTAGAAGCCCGGCCGATCTAGGGTTTTATCTGTGGCCGTAGGATTGAATCCAACGGTCCAGCGCGCATCTCGCTGGAACAAAACGACCGAACCGGTCATTTCCGAAAATCCTAGCCCCATTCTTCTCCTTTCCCCTCCCGTGCCTCTCTCTCCCGAGCCCGACGGCGGCGGCGGAAAAACATCTCCGGCGGCGCGCCGGTGACGGCGAGGAGCGCCCGCTCGGCCAAGAGACCACCACGAGCCCCTCCCTTTCTCTGTCCCTTTTCTTGAATCCCTCCACCGAAACACGCAATCGCCCGAAGGCCAACTCGGCCGGAGAGATCGACGGCGCCTCCCCTGCCCCCTTGCCGGCGTGTGCGTGCACCCTAGGGTGGGCGCATCACCGTCAAGTGGCGCAGGCGGCGGTGCCCTTTGCCGGCGACCTTGTGCCGGTAAGCTTTTTCCCTCTTCCCCTCTTTGATGTTTTAGGGTTAGGGTTTGGACAGTGGAGGATGAACTAGGGTTCTATCTGTTCTTTGCCCCCGAAGGGGTGCGTTCTTCGTCCGATGCCCCTTGCGGTGTGCATCGCATCGAGAGGAACCGGCGCGGCCTAGTGGCGGCGCTCCTTGCCGGTAATACTCCGGTGGAATCTTTACTTTTCTTTTGATTTCTTTTCGGGATTTGCTTTTGGGATAAACATACCGAATAATCTAGCACTAGTTGTTGCTCTGATACCAATGTTAGACTCATCCTTTAGGGATCAACTAGTCTAGATAATCACAGTAGTGTTCCTGTGTTGAAACTTGACAATTATACAGAGAGGGAGAGAGATCGGAGAGCAGAGGGAGAGAATACTTTGGCTCTGGTTCGACGAGCTCGAATCAGAGGCCATGGTGGTCGTTGGTGATGGTGACGGAGCGGCGGCGGAGGCAGTGGAGCTTCCCGTCGCTAAGCGCTAACCCTACATCGGTAGGGGATGTCGGTGGGGGGTGGCAGCGCACGTTCAACCTCGTTAGTCGTGCCTGCCGGCCCCCTACCCTTTATATAGCGCTGCGACAGGGGCCCACCGTCCATAACAGAACGGGCGCCCCCGATCAGGGCGCGGTCAAGGGGATCGTGGAGCCGTTGGGCTCGTACGACCAGGAGATCAATCTAACATGTGGTTCCATAGGTATGTCTCCTTTGTGTACATTTTTTTTTTGCGGGAGGTCTCTTTTGTGTGCTTGTATCTTTATTTTCTCTATTGTAACTGCGTCTCTATATATGTATGAGAAGAAGACGACGTACATACCTAGTCTTATGTTGTTTCTAATGCTCTTCGGCCAACCTGATCGCCTATTCTGATGTTAAAAGGGCTGGCTTTGGCGTTATATTCAAACCATATTTGCACAAGCTTACGAATCCAGCTAGAGCCTACAGATTGCCACTGGGAACCGTACGTACAGGCAGCATTCTTCTTGTAGCTGGTCTCTCCCTCCCTGTAGCCTATGTATCACCTTATTATCAGGACATATGCTCAGGCTTCTGCTATCATGCAGGTTTAACTGTTCTCGGAGCCAAACGGAAGTGCCCTGTAGACGACGACTCTGCCTGCCAACAAGCGGCAAGCCGGCATTGACCGCCAGCCATGGACACATGCATTCTTTTACCCTTGACCACAAATCCACAATGTTGCCAGTCACTGTTGGAGTAGCAGCCAGCCAAAGCCCTTGGTTCGTGATCCATCTGTGCTGCAGGGTAAAAAATGCCTGATCTAAGTCTATTTTTTAGCTCGGCGGTTAGACTGGTAGATACTCGAGAGATGTAGAAGCATTATTGGTCACTCGGCTGCAAATGGCAGGTCGACATATTGCAGCCTCGTGCAGTATTTGGTACCACAATGTTAGCCTAGGGATCCGTTAGTAGCCTGGCTGTTGGCGGTACAGCTGTACTATGTGTTTTTGGTACAAAAATCAATCCAATCAGAAACAAAGCCAAAACATTGGGTCGGTGGAGTGTAACATTGAAGCCAGATAAAAGGAGATGAGATAAATTACAAGGGACTCCAACTAAAACATAATGTAGAAGGGATAATCGAGGCATTGATCACGCATGTGCACCGACAAATTACTAAAAAATATTGTAAGATAAAAAACAATAAGAAGATGGCTCCGTCAAAATTATCAGTGACTCGCAGCAGCAGGAAACTACCATCAATACTGCCAACACACCAACATCGTGGTGAGTTTGGCGGTCGGCGAAGGTATAGGGTGGTGACCGAAGGGCTTTGAGTCACACTAGGAGGAGCAACCCTAGAGGCAACATACTAACTGGGTTTTATCAAGGGCAATAAGAAACTAATTAAACATCAGCCATATGCATGATTCCGTTAATGTACCATAAATCAGGGGCCTACTGAAACATAGTAAGGACCCCTCCAATAAGTTTCTTTATCTACATGATATAGTACCTACTTTGATGCATATCTGCACATAAATCCATACAATTTCTGAAGACACACGAGCTCATCTCATATTTCTGAAGACGTACAATTGCGTCTCCCTCCCTGTAGCCTATGTATCCTTTTTCACTCAACGACATATATATATGCTCAGTTTTCTGCTATCGTCGGTGCAGGTTTGGGTCCGGAATGAGCCAGCGGAATGCCCTGTAGACGACTCTGCCTCACAACAAGTGGGGATTTACCATTTGACCACAGTGTCGGCAACGACTCCTCTACCTTGACTCACTCACACTGACGCTGTTTTTAGCTCGGCTGCCGGCTGCTGGTACAACCATTTTGTCACTGGACTGAAATTCCAGGGAGACATATTGCAGTCTCGTGCAGTATATGGGCACCACATTGTTGCGCTAGCTAGCCTTCTGTTAGTTGGCTAGCTGTCGGTATAGATGTACCATATGTTTTCCGTACGAAAATGATCTTAATTATGCCTGAACCAAGGGCAGACAATGGTGCTGGGTGAAAATGTTACGAAAAGACGCCGATTTTGTGTTTTTTATATAAGACACAAAAGGCTTTTTTTCTTTTTCACTGATTTAGAGAGGATATTTTTTAAGTACGATGTTTTTTGTGTGCATAGTTTTAAGTTTTAAAGTATCAAGTTTACACATCACCGATCACAAAAAGTGGCTACATGGACGCGCCATCTAAAAATATAGAAAACACTTCTATGCATCTTGTAACCTATTGGATTACGTCATCCTCCCCGACTGAAGATAGTCCAAACGATCGTCATCAATCGAGTACATTTGGTAACCAAAGAAACCCGGTGGACCTGGTCTACCGGTAGAATAGAAGGAAGGATAACATATGGATCCAATAGGCAGCTGTTTGCATAATAACAGTCGGTGCATATCCAGAGGAGATGACTCCTAAACACTCTTCTCCAAAGTTGGGGTCAACCCGGTCGTTGAAGACGATCAACGAATCCACACACTATTCAGAATAATCAACCAAGCAAAGAACTTGTACTACTTAGAAGGAGCACAAATGTGTGGGATGGAGGGGGTGAAATAGGCTAGAATAAAATTTGCCAAATATAAGTGGGATTAATAGTAGGATTATGAAGGAAACCAAAATTATGTGGGGGGGGGGGGGGGGGGGGCTTAGCCCCTGACTCGTCCCCCCCTTTGTTCGTCCCTAAGTAGTAGCACCGAGCCGCAGAAGATAAGCCGAATAGACGGAGTAAAATCCCGAGGTGGAAAAGCTCCAAGTAATAGAGTGTTGCAGATCCTTAATTCATGTTTCTCGAGTGAAAAGAGGTAACTAGTAATAATGTTATAATAAGCCTCGTCTCAAAAGGAAAAGTAATGTTATAATAAGATGTTTACCATCTGTTCTGAAACGGACTTATCTAGACGTATTTTAGTGTTGTGAACAAGAGGAGTAGATGCTAAAGATGAGAGGGATTTGACTGTATGTAAACCGGGCACTGATTTGGTCCCCTTTTGAATTATATTGGAGGCAGCAGCATGTAGATGGAGACGACACATTAAGCAACTGACAAAGGGCAAGCTGTAGGTGACCATGGAAAGAGAACAAGTGTAGCGAGTGAGTCCGTTGGCGTGTCAGAAGCAAAATCTCTTACCGCTCAACAGTGTACTTGTGCAAGAGAGACAGACAGAGAGCTCACGAGACGATCCAAACGTGTGGTACTATCGCTGGACGCCACATAAATGTCCACGCCTTGCTTGACTCACAAACGGCTTCTGAATCAGAGGAATCGGCAGGACATCTCCAGCCATTTGCACTTGCAGAAAACAAGACACTGCAAGTTCATAATCATCCTACCAATCTAGAACCTCAGTTTCTCATCTATCCACCTACTATCACCATCGGCAACTGATGCAAGGGCATGTATACTACTACTACTACTACTACTACTACTACTACTACTACTACTACTAGTAGCAATCATCATTCACACCCAAGATCATGATCCTTCTGCCTAGTTCTGAGGTGAATGCAACTGTTGAGGTAGCAGCATGATGGATGCGGTGATTGAATTGAATCCGGCTGCTTACACCGTTGGAGACCACGGCCGGCCGACGCAGTACGTAGCCATCTCTGCTCTGGGGATCGCTGATGTTACTGGACGCAGCAGCAGGCAGGCGCCATTAACTGTATCTGTATGTGTACATATCAGTCTCTGAATGCATACGGAGGAGGGGATGACCACGCGTGCCTGCACACTGCTGAGCTCGTCAACAGAAACATGCAAATGCATAGATAGATCATAGATGGATGGATGGATATTTTCCAGCCGATATCCAACACTTCTTCTTGTTGCCTTTCATCCTGTCTGCCGGCATCAACAGGGATTGGTCCTCTGGCCAGTCCCACCATTGCAACTTGCAAGGATTCATGCACTCACTCGTTTGGCGTTTCCAGGAAGACTCTGTAAAATTTATCTCAAGGCCAACATCATAAAAGGAAAACTGATCTTACTAAGAGCAGCCTGAGAGTTGTAACCGGGGATGGTCAAACCTGACAGAACCAAACAAACATAATAAAAGGTGAACTAACTGTCACTGATAAGGGACCATTAACAACCGGATCAGAACAGATAATTTTCACAATCATTTGTGTTGCAGCGCTCAAACCTGGGTTAGACTTAAGTCCCTTCAAATGTGACAGCATGTGCAACCATGGAGGGACAAAATTCAAGTAATGGTATATAAGAAAAACAATGAAACTCAAACCCAGTGAGGACCAACATGCGTTCACTCGCCACACTATTTGGCTATACAAGCATTTTGTCAGCACAGCAAGTGCGGGGACCTTTCATAGGACATTGTTTTGTCAGTTTGCAAAAGTAGAAGCCATCTTGCTTCTACTCAAAAGAGGAACAACTCCCGACATGGAGAATATTGTACACGTAACACTCCGTATTAAGACGACAAAAATTTAACTTCTGAGATGACCCTAAAACAGAAACTTCGCACTCGACAGCCAATACTGAATTCACCAAGAGAATCAAGCTGGTGGCAGTGCGGCCGTCTACACTTCCCCAAGGGAGATTACATGAACAAACAATTTAGACTGCTGGGCAGCATGAATCAAGATATCTGATGCAGAACCTAATACACTGTAATTCGATAGGCATTAGTTTTTGCGATTTGGCATTTGGCAGGTGTTCTACCTAAACTTTTACACAGAAAATTCACATGTCATGATCACATCTCATTCCATCGAAGTAAACAAACTGTGCAGTGACAGTGGGTACTCAAGAAAATAGGAAGAATCTTTCTCTCTGTTCACTATCATTCCTCCTCCAAAATAATAGTTAAAAGACCTCAAAGGTCACTCATAAGTGGTAAAATCTCGATTTACCACCGAGTCATCTTCATCGATTCCTTGAGAAGCACAACTATCGGTCTTCGGGAAGCACGGGCAATGTATTTGCAGGAAATACTCCATGAGGTGCCCCTGAAGCCTTCAGCCTTAGCTGATACAGAAGTCTATGAGCTTCTCTTATCTCATAATCAGGGCCACAGCTTTCATAGGCAGCTAGAACTCGTAGTTGATAAACCTCTGCATCCTTGTAGCTGCAATACGAAGGACATTATCAAATGCAAATCGCCACAAGGGTATCACATACTAACTGATATATAAGCTCTTCACTATTAATTGTTAAAGGTCATGAAATTACATTAAGTTGTCCCGTGAAAGATCGCCACGACAATATTTTTGAGAAATCCACCAAGCACAAGCGCATATGCTAGTTTATGCAACAGAGACTGCTCAGAAAGTGCATATGCTAAGTGAAGCAGTATCTATTTGTTACCATGTACATGCACCAGAATAGGAGGAGTTCAATTGGCAACATGTTGATAGTGTCACATAGGCAAACACAGCAAGCATTCTCTACAGATAGTTCCAACTAGCATCACAAGAAGATAGTTTTGCATTCATTCCTTAGTCATAGTAGGTGTGGAGTATGCTCTACATAGATCAGTTATAATTACCATATTATATGTTACAACGCGGATTTTCTGCCCACGGGGATGTTGGATTTGCCCCTATACGTCGAGTACTTTCCGACGTAGACGACGACGAGTTTCCGACGAGACAATGCGTACTTCACCTTCTTGTTGGTTTTATCCCGATCTTCTCTTCACGATCGTCGAGTTCTTTCCGACGATACACGGACGTAGAGCTCTCTTTACGTCGCTGCCCGTCAAGTACTTTCTGACGACAGGCGTACGTAGCACAACTCCTCAGTAGACTTCCGGCGACACTCACGTATGATTAGCTAAGCACACAGGTAGACATCTCGATCGGATCGATCGATCTATACCTAGCTAGCTAGCTCACGTACTCACATAATCGCTGGGATCGATTTGTTGCTAGAGGTGCGTCTCGCACCTCTTCTCTTCTCTTCTTTATTTCTTCTCAAATCGATATCTGATTACAGGGGTGCTACACATGTATATATAGCGGATTGAGCATAGCTAACCTAGTAGGAATAGGACTCCTAGTTCCTACACTATACGGACTTCTTCCCGTATACAACTCGCATACCTTCCATACGTGCTTACTTCCAACATTCACCCCCCTAAGCACGACCTTCACTTCGTCCTGGGTCCCAGATACGCCAGTCACTTCGCGTAGATATTACCCTCGACGGTACTTTCGCCGCTTCAGCCTTCAGCGTCGACATTACTTTCGTCGTTCCTTGAGACTTCCATGACATCAACATTGCTTTTGTTGATTCATCTTCTCTTTGACAGCAACAATCTTTCTTGTCAACGTCTTCAAATGTCATCTTTGCTTCGGTGCTTTTGAAGCAATCTTCTATGTACTTCATCGGCTTCATCTCCGGAATAATTACCTTGAATAAATGTAGCCGTGCAAAATGCATCTCTCTTTCGTCTTGTCGCTCTTCTGTCAACGACAATGCTTCACGCCAATACTCCATTGTATCGGTATCCTCAAATTTCGTCAGTTCCTCGGCGTGCTTCCTTTCCCCTTGAACAGTTCCTGGCGGTAGAGGTACTCCTTGTTGCGTTCCCTGCATGCCGTCTTCTAGGCTGGGCGCCCCTTGAACTTCCTTTGACCGTAACCCCTCATGTGGTAAACCTTCTCCTTGGTCATCAGCTGATGGCTTGGACGGCCTACTTCCAGCTGGACTCGCTTTGTCCTCTTCTCCATTTTCTGGACTACCTCCGGGCACGCTGCTTCTTTCTTCCATAACGATAGGTTTGCCCCATGACGCAACAATGCGCCTCACTCTACCCTGCGACACCATGGGCCGCACTTCATGGACTTCTGACGCCATGTACGTCTTCTCTTCTTTTTTCTGCGACGCGACACTACGCCACATATCATGGACTTCTGGCACCATGTATGCCTTCACTTCTTTTTCCTTCGACGTGACACTACGCCGCTCATCATGGGCTTCTGGCGCCATGTACGCCTTCATACTAGTACTATCGGCATGAGTTCTTGAATCACCTCCCGTGTCAGTAGCATCGACACGTGTTAGTGGAACTTGAATGCAAACTTTCTCTTCCACAAGCGTGTCAGTTTCTTTAGCCACCGCTTGAAGAACTGGATCATCCTCGTCCATCAGTTCACACATCAGGTGCATCGGACTATCGTCTTCTTCCTGGGCCAAGAGAGCCCTATGCTTCGTTGGTTTTCGGCAATCAGACTTGAAGTGGCCGAGTTCTCGGCAGTTATGACACCTTACTTTCTTTATGTCAAACTTCCTCCTCGGCGGAGTATCCTCCTCCTCTTCTTCATCGTCGTCCTCTTGCTCATCATCCTCTTGCTCATCATTATCCTGCTCAGTGATGTACTTTTTCACTGGGCGTTGCTTATCCTTCCTTTTCTCTCGCTCTTTAGCAAGTCGAGCCTCAAGATCAGCATGAGAATACAAAAGTTTCTCACCATTGTCCTTGGACTCTTTCCTTCCCTTATGATTCTCTTCGTGTGTCCTCAATCTTCCAATCGCTTCAGGCACCGTCATCTTTGTGACATCGCTGAACTGCTCGATCGTCCCGATTATATTCGTGAATTCGTCGGTGACCGATGAAAACAGCTTCTCGACGATATCTGTATCCGTGATGGCTCCTCCGAGAGATTTAATCTCACTTGCCAAGTTCGTTAGCTTCTCGGAATACTCAGCGATTGTTTCTCCTTTGGACATCTCTAACTTGTTAAGCTGCCTCTTAAGCACTTGTGCACGGGCACACTTCACCTTATCTTCGCCAACTCGCATCTCCCGTATTGCTTCCCATGCTTCTCTCGCCGTCTCGTAATTGGCAAGAGTCATCACCATGGAATCTGGTACGGACTGCGAGAGAGCAGCCATGGCACCATCGTCAACCTCGTCCTCCACCGCGCCATCGCCTTCTATAGCCTTCCAGACACGGAGGTTTCGGAGAATGAATTTCATCTTCGTGGCCCAAACCACATAATTTGTGTCGGTCAGCATTGGATACTGAATCGGCACATAACTTGTTCTTGACATCATCATGAGCGGCTTGCCGCTACCTTCGGACGTCACCGGCGCCTGCTTCGCCGCAACCGCCGCCTTCTCCTTCTTCGATTCCTCGTCGTCGCTTGACCAGGCTCTGATACCACTTGTTGGATATGCCCCTATACGCCGAGTACTTTCCGACGTAGACGACGACGAGTTTTCGACGAGACAATGCGTACTTCACCTTCTTGTTGGTTTTATCCCGATCTTCTCTTCACGATCATCGAGTTCTTTCCGACGATACACGGACGTAGAGCTATCTTTACGTCGCTGCCCGTCAAGTACTTTCTGACGACAGGCGTACGTAGCACAACTCCTCAGTAGACTTCCGGCGACACTCACGTATGATTAGCTAAGCACACAGGTAGACATCTCGATCGGATCGATCGATCTATACCTAGCTAGCTAGCTCACGTACTCACATAATCGCTGGGATCGATTTGTTGCTAGAGGTGCGTCTCGCACCTCTTCTCTTCTCTTCTTTATTTCTTCTCAAATCGATATCTGATTACAGGGGTGCTACACATGTATATATAGCGGATTGAGCATAGCTAACCTAGTAGGAATAGGACTCCTAGTTCCTACACTATACGGACTTCTTCCCGTATACAACTCGCATACCTTCCATACGTGCTTACTTCCAACAGGGGATAGCTGCGCTGTGGCTACCGTAGGATACAGAGAGTAAAATAAGTCTGATAAGAAGCGCATTGGAACGACGAGCGGGCAGAGAAGTTTCTTTCACGGAGGCGTTAAACGCTCCGTAAGCCGTTCCCATGTCATATACTCGGTGCATCACATCATTTACGCAGGCATGGGCTACCAAGCTTCCCATGATAATGATGCCAACCGGTGTCCATGAAAACACGCGACCGTCCATGACAAATCAACCATGGGGACCGTGAAATAACGCTACCGTCCATCACACATCAAGTTGTGCACTGCGTGTTTTCTCTCCACACCACCATGGTGATGTCTAGTTTTGGCTAGCATTATTTCACTCCACACCACGGTGGTGATAAGTACTAGCCAGCATGTGTTCTCTCCACAACACGGTGTTGATGTATAATTCTGGCTAGCATGATTTCTCTCCACCCGACGGTGTTGATGAGTTATGGCTAGCATGATTTCTCTCCACTACACGGTGGCAGCGTGAATCTCATTTTCCGTATATAAAAAAGCATGGTCATCGGCTAGCGGTCTAGTTGCGTGAAAGACGTGTGTAAGAATTCGTTCTCTCGTTACGACGTTGATAGCAAGCTCCGTCGAATGTCTGTTAACTATGAGGTTGCAATGTCTCCGGGGAAGTTCACTCAATATCGCGTATGGATGGTTGGATGCTGGTGCGCAGCTATCACCATGGGCATCCCACTATTTCCCTTATATGTTATATACCTTCTCTGCCACCAGTAACAGATAAGCCCTACATCCCTATTCGGCATAGCTTATGTTTACAATTTTGGGTTGTAAGCAGAATTTCCCCTTTAATAAATCACACTAAGTTGTCATACCCTTTCTGCACAATGCAACCAATTATGGTTAAAAAGTAAAGGAGACCATGTAATCAATCTTGGAGATAATATCAATCTCGGTGAACAAAAATTGTGTTGTAAGCAGGATTCCCCATCTAACTGAGTGCAGTTAATTTCTATCTCAACGTATTTCATGCAGAGGCACCCCTTACCATATTAGATACAAACACATACTTTTCTTCTGTTCCAGTACACCTAAGCTACCACCAGAATGGTATTTTAACAAAACGTGTGCTGGCAAGAATTTCAGTTTTAATTTTGCAATTACTAACTGCATATATTGCTGAGAGTGTTGTGTGCAATAATCAAAAACAGTGCGGCAATGTTTGCAGAACAACCCACTAATCATATTTGATTGACACTGCACCATATAGTTGCTCGATTAGTTCATATAGGAAAATCTATGTTATACTGGATGTGCTGCAACACACACATAACGCATATACAATGTCGACAACATTTCTAAACAATGTAACAGATTTTTCACTTTTCTATGTGATGGCGGATTGGGGGTATAACACTTCAATCAATAAGTTATCCATAGACCATAGTGCATCCACTTACATAGATGAACTATGGATAAATCACTAGCCTAGTATGTACTAACTAACTTAATATGGACACCTAGACAGTACAGTAGCATCAACTTTACAGATAACTCTAAAGGATAGCAGCATCTTTATATGACAGACTAGCAAATGTACCTCAATGATGCGACAGACAGAATATGAACAGAGCATAAGAAATTACCTCCCCATCAGTCCATACGCATTTGCAATCAACTGCAGTATCTCAATGGAATCCTCATGTGTCGGCCCAAACGCAGCAGTAATGATGTCGCTCGCAAGGTCATAGAACTTTACAGCAGTTTGCAGTTGGCCCAGTTCAACATTAGCGTCCCCCAGATGCTTGTAAGCGAATCCTAACCCAAAGTGCAGTGGCCCAAAGCAGTTCTTCAAATTCTCGACCGCTTTCTCCAGAAAAGGAACAGCCTCATCAACTCGTTTCGTCAGCAGGAGGAGCCAACCCATCCTCAACGAGATACTCCCTTGGATGTGATGCACCCCCGGTACACCGTTGAGAAATGCAAGCGTCTTCTTCATCAAACACAGAGACATCTCAAACTCGGTCATCGACTCGTACAGCATCGATATCTCCGTATACGCGCCGGCGACACGCTCGGGGTCCGCGGAGCGCTTCGAGTCGAGGGTCTCGCGAGCAATCTCCAGGCAGCGTCTGGAGTCACTGAACCTCTCCTCGGAGCACAGGATCTTGGCCATGCTGACGAACGCCAGCGCGCGCTCCTCGCTGTCCTTGCCCGCCCGCTTCATCACATTCTTGAGGTCATTCATCGCCTCCTCCGTCTTCCCCAGCAGGATACGCAGGCCGGCCCCGTCGACCTCGACCAGAGAGAGCTCAGAGTCTAGCCCCAGCCCCTCATACACCGTCCTGACAAGCTGACTCTGCTCCAGCGCCTCCTCGTTGCGCCCCAGCCCGGCGTACGCGACCGTGAGGATCCTCCGTACCTTGGCGACCTCCGCAGAGCCGTCCCCGAACCGGGTCTCGGCGATCTCCAGCGCCTTGAGACACAGCGGCAGCGCTTTGTCGAAGCAGAGCACCCCCACGTAGGCCTCCGCGGCGTCCCTGTAGGCGTCGCATAGTTCGGTGCTGCTGCTGCTCTGGTGGGCGTCGAGGTACCGGGCCTTGAGCTGTAGCGAGCGGTGGAGGTCGGCCACCGCGTCCCAGCGGCGGCCCATGGCCGTCTTGGTGCGCGCGAGCTGCTCGTGCACGGCGGCGGCGACCTCGGGGTGCTTTAGGGAGGCGAGGATCTCGGCGGCGGCGTCGAGGGAGTCGAGGCTGTCGCGGAGGCGGTGGAGGTGGAAGGCCGCGGCGCCGGCGAGGCGGAGGGCGCGCGCGACGGGGAGGGACCACCCGCCGTGGGCCTCCTGCAGCGGGCCGAGCGCCGAGAGGGCGAGGTCGAGGGCCTTCTGGTGGTCGCCCGTGAACTCGTGCAGCTCGGCGGCCTCGAGGGCGGCGGCGGGCTGGGGCGACGGAGCTGGGTCCGGAGTTGGCGGGGGTGGGAGCGGGACTAGGGCTCGGGTGGTGGAGAAGGGGAGCGTGTGGTGCGGGCGCGGAGGCGGGGGTTGCCGGAGGAGAGGGGGAGGGGGGTGGTGGCGGGCGAGCGGTTTGGAGAGGGCGGCGGCGCGGAGGAGAGTCCGGTGGAGGCGCCGCATCGTGGCCGGGTTTAGCGGCGGGTTTCAGCCGGGAATGGTCGCACGGCCACGGCGCCGCCGCCGGCGGAGAGCCTGAGCGATCGATCGGATGGTGCTGTTTTGCGGGCCAGCCCAACTCTGCCCCCGAACGATCGCTTCTAGGCCTACGTCGCCTGAAGGCAATTCTTCATGGCCTGCTTCAAAGAATTTGGGCCAATACAAATCGTTCTCCAATATGAACAATTTTATTATTTTTCAAATGTAAACAATTTTTTAATTAGAACAATTTTCAATCTGATCAAATTAAGAATTTAAAAGATTCTCCAACCTCCAGATTTCAGTATTTTTTGTTCTAATAACAACATATGAAAACGATTCACCGACCCTTTTCTATTGACTTTGTAAAATCATGCAAGAATAGTTTATGTTCGCTCATAATTTGCGTTTGCTTTTCAAAATAGAACAATGGTTTATGTTTACTAATTATTTATGTTTTGTTTCAATAATGGTTTATAACTATTTTTTTAAAATAGTTTCCGGTCATCAACCTTTTTATGAAAATCGTTCAAAAATAGTTTCGTTCATGGACCTGTTATCTTAACTTTTCTAATTCTTTAAAAATAGTTTTTGTTCAGTGTCATTATATATTCACTATTTAAATCATGTTTTTTCACCAACTGTTTTGTCCACTTTTTAAAAATGGTGTAAAATAGTCCTCGTTCACCGACAATCTATGTTCACTTTTTAAAATCATTCAAAAATATATCATATTTAAAATAGTTCAGATGACATAAATGTACATTGTTGATCCACTTCAGATTCTTTTTTTATTAAAAAACAAGTGTATTTTTTTATTAGATGTAATAGAAATATGAGAAAAAAAAATAAAGCTTCGAATGAATCATTATTAGAAACTAAACTAAGTTAAAAAAAACTAAAATGATAGAGACTAATCTTTTCTATCTAATTAGGAGCACCACACTACTTGATTTTTCTCAACATGCAAGCATGCCACATCATCAAATTTCTGATCAGTCCACATCACTAAGCAATCTATATTACCTTTAGCCTATGAGTTTTTCTTTAAACAAAGAAATAAGCAACTAAATTCATATTCCTTATGATAAAATGATTTTTAGTATATGTCAATATCAAATTCCGCGTACCTCGATGTGGGATCCACCTACCTTTACTATTCAAATGTTGATTGATGAGGTTACTATTATTTGATTAATAAAGCTTCTTTCACCATAAAAATGAATGTACCTGGGCATGATGTGTATATCGACCTTTAAACCTGAATATTTCTCAACATCTGAACAATTTAGAAAAATGTGTTTTGTTGAATTAGGTTGACCGACTGGGCTGGCCCAAAAGGCCAAAAAGGATACGGTGAACGCTATTAACTTTCGCGGTACGCGCGTTATAGGATTATTATTCAGATTCCACGGTAGGAGTGGCCGGGCGATAGCTAGCAGTGTCCCATAACTGTTCGCATGTCTGCGTTTGTACCATATATGGTGGTCGGGATGCTAATTCTTTGGCACAATGCCAAAGTCAGGATGAAGATTAGCCAGGTACGGGAAATGCTTTCTTCCACTGGAGGTAAAATGAATGAATCGATCCACCATCCCCACAAACCAGCGGAGGAATCAGACCCACCATGCCAAACTCAAGAAACGCGAATGTTTGGGAACTGTGACCCAAAAAAAGGAAGAGCAAAATCGATGAGGGAGCCTACCTGGATGCCACATTCTCCTCCTAACCCACCACTAATGGTTGTTGCTGCTACTATGTACACATCAAGCCTCCTTTAATTGTGTAAAAGATCGATAAAACGTTAATCAAATCCTAATTATCAGTGTTCTTGCTCTTCCGATCCAATTTGTCGTGATCTTAATTTGGTCAGTTGTGCGCGCACACCTGAAACGCAATGCTTTTCGCGTTGCTGTCGCCAAAAATGTGTGTGTGATGACTGATGACTGATGCGTGCACATCACCCTTCCCAACGAGAACTTACAACTTTTAATTAAAAGGAAGACAACACTCAAAGTTCTTGGTGAAAAGAGAGCAAGGTATAGGGGTGGAAGTGGTTACCCCATCGAAATATACTCTCACTGTTTTAGCATGAGCACCGTTTATTTTGCTTTAGAAATCATTATCGGCCATTAATTGCGCGATTCTCGCACATTAATTGGTGCTTGATCAGCATATATATGATGTTGCTGGATGCCATTATCCCTAGTGATCCTGTTTTTGTGACCCCTGAACATGCAGACAAGATAAAATTTTGGTGGAATTAATTTCTTCATGAATCATTTTGGTCCGATGTGCTAGGATAGGAATAAACACATGATGCAGATGGCCGCTGGATTATCAAGACCGGCTCATGACCTAATTTGGATTCCATCGGTCGGTTTTAATGCTTTTCGGCACTAAGTAAGCACTGGCCAAAACCGACAGCTCAGGTAAACTGCGGTTGTAGTGCTAATTGTTCAGAGATGCACAGAGTCAAATTGCAGGTATCGATGACACCTCCACGCATCAGGTGCTTGCAGCCTCTCCAGTATCCCACTACTTCCCACGGCCTTCATAAGGACAGGCTCTGCACTCGGCGTTCTCCGGTCCAGTTCTTCTCTTCTCGATCGAAACCCAAACACTCGGTGAGAGAGGTTGAGCTGCCATGGCTGTCGAGACGGGAGCATTGGGGCTGTGGAGGAGGTACGCGCCGCACAACATGATGATCCTGGTGCAGCTGTGCTACACCTTGATGTACTTCATCACCGAGGCCGCCTTCAACCGGGGGCTCAACCCCTACGTCTACGTCACCTACCGCCACATCCTCGTCGCCGTTGTCCTCTGGCCCTTCGCATACTACCATGAGAAGTATGTATGTAGATTCAGACTTGTTGACAGTGTTGGTCGATGATTGTGCTCACTCTGTCTGCTTCCTTTTTAACGTCTGCAGGAAGCTGAGGCCCAAGATGACGTGGATGCTGTTCCTGGAGATCTTCGTGCTCTCACTTCTCGGGTAAGAACCAGGAAGGCTTGAGCAATTCTATATCATTCCGACAAGGATTAAATTAAGCTTCTACTCGATCAACGCCTGTTATTGTCTTCTCTAAAAAAAACATGTTGTTCTCTGTTGGTGTGGAGGAGTGTGGCCTGAACTGAAGTGCTGAACTGAACTGTGGTGCAGGGTTAGCTTGACTCTGAACATGTACTTCGCGAGCCTCAAGTACACGTCCCCGACGTTCGTGACGTCCATGGTGAACACCGTCGCGTCCATGACCTTCCTCATCGCCATCGTGCTCCGGATGGAGATCGTGGACGTGAAGAGCGCGCGGGGGGTGGCGAAGATCGCCGGCACGGCGGTGTCCTTCGCGGGGGTGACCACCATGACGCTGTACAAGGGGGCGGCGATCAGGAGCCCCTGGAGGGCACCCATCCGCATCCCCGCTGGCGACGACGCCGCCGCCGCGCACGACGGGTGGCTCATTGGGTCGCTCCTGGCGGTGGCCAGCTGCGTGTGCTGGTCCGTGTGGTTCATCATGCAGGCGTCGTCGGTGAAGCGGTACCCGGCGGAGCTGTCGCTGACGGCGTGGATGGCGACGGTGGGAGGGGTGCAGTCGGCGGCCTTCGCGGTGGCCATGCGGCACCGCAAGGAGGACTGGCTCGTCGGCTTCGGGCTCAACTTCTGGTGCATCATCTACTCCGTACGTCATACTTTCTCCTTCTACCATGTCACCGTGTCAAGTAGTGTTTTTTTATACGAAACATGGTACAAACACGGACGCTCACATAGACGTGCACACACTGTATATGTATCTTCATATTCAGGGTATCGCGTGCAGCGGGTTCACGGTGTTTGGTCAGCTGTGGTGCACGGAGAGGAAGGGCCCCGTGTTCGTGACCATGTTCAACCCGTTGTCCACCATCATGGTCGCCATCCTCGCATACTTCATCTTCGGCGAGAACCTATATGTCGGAAGGTATACAAGACATGATCTTACAAAGTTACAAGTACAGTGGATGTCTGATGCGTGTCTGAAATATACATGGTTTCTGCTCCGGTGCTACCCCCTGCCAAAAGTTCGGAGGCGAATAGACAACTCCCAATAGGAAAAAAAACAATCAAAACAAACTTTCCCCTTTAAAGTTTGGGTAGTGAAACAAAACATACATACAACCTTGCAAGACACAACACAGCAACTGCATGACATGCATCCTGAGCATAGTCCAACTCTTAACATATCTTTGTCTCCTGTTGTTGATGTGTGCAGCATAATCGGAGGCGCGGTGGTCATCGCCGGCCTCTACATGCTGTTGTGGGGCAAGGACAAGGACCAAGCCTACAACAGCGGCGGCGGAGAGCAGGTACCGGCCGATCTGGACTGCGAGAACTTGCAGCGGCTGACCATGGACGGTCCGGACCAACATGAGACCAAGACGAGGAGATAATAGCTAGCTATATAGGGAGTGTATCAATCGGTGTCAGTAACCTGAATGTGTCAACCTCGTGGGCTGGAGGACCTGGCACGACGGCCGACGTACCAGCCCCATTCGTTCTGGGCTGGGTTGCAATTAAACGCCGCCTTGTGATCAGCTCAAGACATTTCAGGTTTAGCAGCCCTTGTTGCTGTATTTTCTCATTAGTACGTGAACGCACGTATCAACTAAATTTTGTAAAAAAATATTCTTTGTATATTTCAAAGTGGCAACAACACTGTAGGTGGATGAATTATAGTCAAGTAAAGACCGTATATATGAGCAGCGGCGGAGCTAGAGCAAATTCAATCAGGTTATGTAATTTGTACTTATTAAACTCAGCAGGTTGCACTAATCGTTGATTACGGGGCGCACACACTAATTTTTGACTAATTACATGTAAGGAAACCAAATTTACCCGGGTGCGTGTGCACCCGGCTGGGTCTATGTGGCTCCGCCGCTGTCTATGAGCCATATCTGCAAGTCTATATGTGCAAAATCTATCTAACGTGTTGGCCAATGTGTTGACCCAACAAGCTTACGGGTTGTGCCGCCCCTTAGGCTTAATGGCTTAATGATTGATAGCAAAAACTCCGCCGAGATGCAGTCGCGTTGCACCACCACCACATAACCCACACCTAAACTCTGTATCTCCATTTCGAGACACACATACGTCGAAAGGGATGTTTCGACGTTCAGATGTTTCGCGTGACAGACACGTCGCAGCCATAATTGAATTCAAAATTTGCTAGTGATCTCCTCCCAGCTTCGTTTCTTTTGTTTCATTTTTAATTACTCACCTGAAGTCTACACCCTAAATAATCTCTGTCATTACACAAGACATTGGGCCTATATCATGAGTTGGTTTGTATAATTATTTTTGCTTATGGGAGGCCTGATATATTGTTGTTTAGTGAGTTGCTCGCTGAATAATTTTTGTAACTCTGTGATAATTCATCATACAACTTAAGATTATAGAAAGAATGATGTGTTCACAAATTTTGTTGAGACGTGCGTGCACGTGCAAAGCTATTAGTATTGTAGGTTGGAGAAGATGTTTAGTTAGACATGGCCATGGGCAACCCATCCCGGCCCAAAAATACCTGGCCATGCTGGATTGGGCTTACAAAACTCCACGACTCAAAATTTAGAGCGCAACGATAGTGTTGGACTTGTGCTTACGATTAAGGACCCACTTGCTTTATCTTTTTTTCCTCACTCTCGATACAAAATGACGGTTTCCTTCGGAATATTACAGAGCGATCATGGTTTGTTAAATTTTTCCCAGCCATTTGCAGAGCTAATACACCGAATCCAAGCGAGACTTAATGGGAGTTTATTCGTGGCCGGTCTGGGCTCACGCCTTACTTTGGCAACTGTGGGGCTAGGATCGGGTTTTGAGGTTTTAGTGCTGAGTTTTTTTAAAGGCCCGACCTGAGTATTTGTCAGGTCGTCGAGACAGTCAGTTGATGGTGTGGCCGCCCTTTGGGCTGAACGATCAATAGCAAAAACGCCGCCGGCACGCAGTCGCGTTGCACCGCCACCACCACCACATAACCCACACCTTAACTCCATGCATATCTCCATTTCAAAACACACACATACGTACGTCGAAAGGGATGTTTCGAACGTTCAGAGGTTTCGCGTGACGGACACGTCGTCCGCAGCCAGAATCAAACTCAAATTTGTCCTTGTAATCTCCTCCCAACTTCGTCGTCGCGTGATCGTGCCTTCTAGGCTCAAAGCCCTTGTTCCTACCCACGTGTTTGGTTTACGTGTTTAAGTTGGCTGTAGTTGATGTTTACACGTAGACATAGTACTTACAAAATTGCTTATGCATGCCCAAGGAGGAGAGGAGCGTTCGGTGCTTCGGTTCACCCACCAGGTGGAATATTTCTCACCGAGAAAGTTTGAAACGTGACGAATCAATCAAAATATTTTTATATTTTAAAAAAGTGCACTTGTCCAGCTCGAAAGGACCAGCAGCAGCGGCAGTAGTAGTAAAAGCATGCAGGCAGAGCATTTACACACCGGCCTACGCGGTGGGGGCCCACCTGCTGAGCTGTGGCGATTGGTTGGCAGTGTGGGTGTGGGTGTGGTGGTCCATCACGACGGCGGCACCTCTCCACGCGCTTCCGGATTCAAAATTTTCGCGCATCTGCCTAATTGGGTGGCATTCCGGCCGTAATTTCTCCGAGATCCGGTGGCGCTCCTCCTCATGGGCGGAATTGCGCGATCAACCCTTGGGTTTCACCGAATCACCGCTTTCAGCCTGTGTGTCTTTTGAATTCATAGGAAAAGACACCGAATGCATAATCTCAATCTTGTAATGTCTCACATCTATGAGTAATTAAATTCATTCCAGGAAAAATAAGACAAATCTATGAGATACCAGTTACACTCTTATTTCACTCGTCTCCTATGGAAGGGTGTTCTTTAGCAACGTATCTTCTCCCACTAGAAAACTTTGTTATCCCGCTTCTTCCAGCACATGTAGCTAGCTCGACGACTATGAGGAAAGCCAACGAGTTGGAAGTGAGTGCTAGGAAGAGCATGACAAACGGCGATATTAGATATGTATGATGAAGTAGAAAACCGGTATGCGTGAGAACAAATTTGAATTGAAAATATGAAGAAAAAAATACATAGGAAAATTGATGTGAAAATATGGAAAAAAAATTACATAGAGAAAAACAAGATAGGGAAAGGAAGGGATAGCAACTTCCTTAGTTGCGGTCCCATTAATACTCATCCATTTTAATCAGCACAATGATGGTGCATAATGATCACGACTATCATAGTCTTCCTTTAAAAATCGTCAGTTTAATCATTAATAACAAGCCCATTAGTCTTGAATACATACCAACTCGAAGATATACCATCTTGCAAAACAAGCAATAGAAGCAAGGCACACGCGATGAGGGACCTGTGCGTGATTTGCAAGAACTCGAGGTGAACCCGGGAAGGGTCTCTTGAACGGAGGCGCGTTATTATAAAAGTAGGGAGTGGGGGCTCCGACACGGGCCGTCGCCATCACAGATTCCGAGAAGAGCTCCCTCCCAAGGTACAGCGCCCCACGCCGGCCGCCTCGCCTCCCGCCGCCGCCGCCTGTCGCCATGGGGTTCTTCTCCTTCGTCGGGAGGGTCCTCTTCGCCTCCGTCTTCCTCCTCTCCGCATACCAGGAGTACGCACCCTTACCTCCCCTCACCTCCGTCGCCGTCGTCCTTGTTAATCTCCTTGCTCGATTCGAGGCCCGTGTAGCCAGATCTGGCGCGTCGCTGTTCGAATCCGGGGCGTGGCGCGCATTAGTGTCGGGATCCCGCGATGGTTAGCTAGCGCGCTTCGTCGGGGCTCCGGCCGTGGAAGCGGCTGGATCTGGTGTGTGGTCCGTGAGGATCGAAGACGCCCCGGGGTTCATGGCTGTGCTGTGCTGATCTAGCCCTCGGTCGCTGAATTGCGACGTTGATCCTAGTGTGTAGGGTTGAAATTGTGCGTAGGTGCTGTGTTTTTTCTGGGTTCTCGCTGCCTCTTCTGGTTGAGCGGTAGATTCGTACTTTGTTGCTAGCGCGGTTGCTATTCTAGCTTGGTAAATGACGTGGACCAGACATCGTATTAGATAATCTATAATGTCGAATTTTGGGTCATTATATTATCTGCATTATTGATGCAACATGCACTTATTAGACTGGTGGCATCTTCATTGCTGCTCTTATGTTCGTGTAGATGCAGATGCCTGATGAGGTTGAAGTCACTGGATAGTTCGTTAACATGCAAATATACTGTGTTGAGTGCTGTTCTAGTCTTAGTTACAGCACTGTTTTGACACGGTCCTGATAACCACCGTTAGTTGCCACCTATTTTACTGCTACTGAATTTGTATAACTAGTTTGATGCTATTTGCTGTAGTCTCCAATTCTAGAGATGACATTGGCAATCTCATATGTATTTAAAAGCTATTAGGTCAGCATGTATTTACTGCATGATAATGATGATAGTATTTATTACTCTTGTTGTATGTTGATTTATTAAGTTCTGGAGAAATGACTGTACGCATATGAATGTTGATTGTTGAGTTAATTTGGTTGCAGGTTCACTGAATTTGGAACTGATGGTGGGCCAGCAGCGAAGGCTCTTCAGCCCAAGTTTAACAGCTTCACCAAAAACATCTCTGCACAATTGGGAGTGGTGGTGCCTCATGTTGAGGTTAGAATTTGCTTTTATAAATGGCATACATTATGCAGCCTTTATGTTCGCAAGTCATTCATCAATATGTGCTCGATTATGAATTTACCCAGATGAAGCATGTCATCGCTGCTACCATAGGTCTGAAGGGTGCGGGAGGGCTCCTGTTTATCTTGAGCAGCTCGTTCGGTGCTTACCTCCTGGTATGTTTTGAGCTGTCGTTATGCTGTATAATGATTTATTTCCTTCCGTCAGGTTTCCGTCTATATCAATGTTACCATACTCGGAAGTGGTTTTCATAACCAAAAGTCATGACTCGTGAATAAATGTATAAATGTGTCAATTCATATAGTATGTAAATACGGTCAATTACACACTAAAATTTGGTTTCATAATTGCAAAACTTCTGAAATATTATCCTGCAGAAGGCACTTTTGTTTGGCTACACTATGTTAGTTGATTTTTTATCTCCAATTTAAAATTGAGTGTATTGCCTGTGACTAGACTGGTCACATTGTAAGGTCAACTGGATTTCTCTAGGTTATTTTTGAATGATCAAACATGGCTACTAAGATTTTTTTAAACGCCATTGTATTTTGTGTTCAGAAACTGTTATGGAATGAACATTGAAATCTGGCTCAATAGTTTCGTTTTATGTGTTCATGAGACTTGTAATTTAAGCCTATAGGCTATAGACTGTCTGACGGGCTTTTGGCAAATTGATCGTGTTACTGTGGTAGTGTTTTGGCCTTATGGTTCGGCGCTGAAGGGAATAGAACTCTCTGCCCCTGTCATTTAACGCACTGGCAACTGATAGAAATGTATTGCTGACAGTTCATGACTTACCTTCCACTCGTGTGCCCAGTTACGTCTTTTGTTATGATTCCTGCTGAAGGATGAGCTCTTTCTCTACCTGGTCTTGTCTTTTACGAAGTGTTTCTTCCACATGGCGATATGCCATGTGTGTTGGTTAGCTTCTTTACGAAGTGTTGCTATCTAATGATGTTGTTTGTCCCCTGCAGGCGCTCTACCTTGCTTTCATCACTCCTGTGGTCTATGACTTCTACAACTACGACATGGAGAAGGCTGCATTTGTACAGCTCTTCATCAAGTTCACAGAGGTAAGGACAGGAGTACTGATGTTTCTTTTCCAGGCCCATTTGCAAGCTTGTTGGAGAACGAGTACTAACCTGTGACCCCCTCTGGCTGTAACTGCAGAACCTTGCGCTCTTCGGAGCCCTGCTCTTCTTCCTGGGCATGAAGAACTCCCTCCCCAAGAGGCAGGTCAAGAAGAAGACCTCCAAGTCCAAGACCAACTAGAGTATCTCAGGACAGTAGTGGTGGCCCTAGGCGTTTGTGGAGGAGACGGTCTTAATTTAACAAGCTACCGTACCTGTTCTGTGTGTATCAGATGCTGAGATTCTTTTTGAAGGGCCGGAGTGGCGGCCGTCCCTTATGTGGTGTGGGTGGTGGTTTAGAAGAGCGGCTAGATTGTATCATGGTCATTATCATGTGCTACTATGGATTCGTTTGTTGTAGGCTGCCATGGCTAAAAATTATCCATACATTTGTTTACTTTGCAACATGTCTTATTGTTACTGATTGGAAAAGATTTACCAGGGTTACATTGCATTGGGGATTCTTCTTGTTGTTGTTTCAGCTCTCAGGTTATGAGAATGGTACATGCTGAATCCAGTCCAGTAATCCAACTCTGATGCTTTGGACCTGCAAACCCTTATCAGCAAGTCCACAGCCTTGTTGATTGTTGTAAGGCCCCATGATGTCAGGCCAGAACCTGGCCTTTCTAAGAGTCCAGAGAGCTGCGGCACATGGTAGATGCTAATCCTAGATAGTTGCCGCTGCATCTTTTCATTTGAACAGAGCTAGATGTATTGACATTCAGAAGCCACTGGCACTTCCTGAATTGAGAACGGAGATTTTTGACACTTCCTGAATTGAGAACGCAGTTTGTGAGATCCAAGCAGTGCACCAGTGTGTTGGGTGCAAAAATAATTGAAATTTTAAAGAGGTCTGTTTGGAAAAAGCAATTTTTTTTTTTTACACTGGATACACCCATATGTTTAATACGTACATGCAGTTTTTCTATGCAGAAAGAAAATCGTATTCCAAGCTACAGATAGATAACAAAATTGTGGACACAAAGGGAAAATAGTATACCTATCTGCACAACACAGCAGAAAGAGGCCCGAACTGGCCGCCGCCGCAAATAGAGCACTTATCTGTGGACGAAAACTCAGAATTCCAAGTTGCCGCATCTCCTCCAAGGACCTTCATGGATACCAGTTCCAGTTGCTGCTGCACTTTGGAACTTGCAGGAGGCCAGCAAAGCAACGCATTCTGTCTCTGCAAGTTTCAGCACATACGTGAAGCGTGAAAAGGGGAGACAAGCACGGCGGTGGCGTGCGCCGCATTCTCCAGCGTTTCACGGCAAAAACAGAGACTCCATCCGTCCATGCATCAGCCACATCACCGAGGTACGTAGAGTAGAGTAGAGTAGATTCCTACGTGCGAATGGGCGGTCAAGGGCATATATATGTTTTTGAAAATTGAGGGGCATGCATCAGAAGCATGCGCGGCCAAGGACTTTGCCTTCACCGGAGCCTCCAAACTGAAGTCCCCATCACGACGAGCTAGTGCTTAATTAGTTGCTTCCATGGATGCATCACCCGTTCTCTTAATTTGTTCAAAGCTTGCAAACATATGTTTCTTCCTTTTTTTTGTCCAGGCACATAGTGTTCTGTGATGGAGAGTTTGGAAGAAGTGCCTCTTCGTGGAGCTACACCACCCTGCGTCTACGGCCTGATCGGGATTAGTTTACGCCTCGCCGCGGCGGAGAGCGACGTGATTGCGTCGTGTCCCACGACCGCCGGACACACACAGCGCCCGTGCGGCCTGCCCTGTCGATCTCCAGGCTATTTTACACTGTACTCGTGTGCCCAATATACTGTATATATACGCGACTGATCGGTCGAGAATTAATGCATATATGATATATATGTATGTATATATAGTTTGCGTAGCTGGCTCAGTATAATGTTTGCGTGTCAGCTCGGACAGCGACACGGGACCTAAATGGCTCTAGCTCACTGTTAGCTCTATTTCTAGCATACTGATGATCCAACACTCCAGTCAATTTGACCAGGGATCGATCATGAGAGTGAGCTCTCTATCGAACGTTGGGGCACTTGCGCTTTCGAAAGCTCTGTCTCTTATGTATATTGGTTCGTGGTCGCGTCATCACATATATATATGTATATACTTCTTATTAGGTTGGAGCTTTGACCGGTCCCGAGGATGCGTCCAAACATGGATACTATGGCTGACAAGAAGCTGGATCCACGTCGACGTTGCGCTTTCATATAGGTATATATGCGATCATATCACACCGACAAATCTATTATTTGTCACTGGTTTGGGGATAGTGATATATTTTCTCCTCTTGTTTGATAGTACATTCGATCAAGCCACTAAAAACTACTGATGGATATATACTTATGCGGTCGATCCAAGTTTATATGAGCTTTGAACTAAAACCACGTCAAGTATTTTGAAACATAGGGAGTACGTTACCAGAGGGGGCATCAAGGGCCAAGAATTGGAGTACCCAAGGCAGAATGGATTCGATTGCTCTATATATAAGCAGGCTTCTCCCGTGTGGTTACGGGACTGCATGCAACAGACAGAGTTCAAATTAAGCCAACATATGCTATATATTGTGTGAGTGATCTTCTGGCTTTACACTACTTAAACAGATCACAAAAATTAAAACTGCACGGACGCACAAAAAATGATTGTCCTATCTTTGACTACACCAATAATGTGTCCCTGGATCCTTCACGTTCGTGGAGCATATATATAACAGTCGGCAACCTATCATTGGATCGTGTGCAATGAGTTTGTTGTATCGCAATAGCATCATGGAACTCATAAATAAAAGAGGAACCCGTAATGGCAAGCTAGAAGGATCGAATGATGCTGGCACGTGCTGCAGACCCTTATTCTTAAGGTACCTACTGTTACTTGTAACTTGTAAGCTTGGCCTGAGGCCTAAGCTAAAGCTTGGGGTTAAGAGTTGGAATCTCTGGACAAACGAGTTGCAGTATTTTTGTTTCGCGCCAACGCCCGGCAGTTGCATTTGATCGTGTGTATATATATACTTATATATTACACGGATGAACACGGCCAAATTTGACCATCCACCCAACCCGTTTTGGAGCCTTGCTGGCTCTAGCTCGGTTGTGATGCACGCCATGTGAGCCGTGACGCTACCTTAAACCTCCATTACTTAACCCCGACTTTTGGATTAGCCGCTTCTCTATTTCTCGAATTGTTTGACCAGTGTACACGAACTGTTCTGAAGAACATGCTCTCCACTCGAGGATGACAATGATCGATGATCGCCTCCTATACTTCAAAGGGTAACCAGGAGGAGTATACATTCTTCCGCCTCCTAGCTTGAAATGCTTTCTACTCCCGGGTGTAACTACACGCACGTCTCGTACACCACCTTACGGAAGTATTTGTCATACTTTATCGGTTTGAGTATGTTTATATATACATGCATGTCCGGAAGTCCATCCTCTTGCATATGCAATGGATGTATAGCAAAACTGCAAACAATATCATCTCTATGTCTCTGTCAGTCTCCACTCTCCAGCACCAGCTACGCCCAAAGACGCTGCACCTAGCAGGATTATCACCGCCATTACGCGTCACAAGTTAACTAACTGTGGAACAGCTATAGCCATTTGCATCACCCACGCAGTTATCTGTAACGGTATCCAAGGAGGAAACGACTGATGAAATGACGAGTCGTTATCATCGCCAATCTTTTGACAAGATCGAACATGCATTGCATCATCTGCACGGGTGTAGCCTGTTCTCAGAATATTTTCAGGGAATAATGTGTTCTACCGCATTTCCTGGCTAAACCGAACGAGTCGAAGCTCGCGCGATCATCAGCTGGAGAGCAGATCATAGGCTGCTGCATGCGTGCTGGCGATCTCATGTAAACACGGGAGGAATTTTGCTGCGTCGTAATCGGTGGTGGATCAACTTTTTTTTTTTGCCAAGAGGGAATAGTAAATACTGTAAACTTGAAGCCAAGTCCGGTCAAAGCCGGGTGTGTGTGGTAGATGCTATAAGAAATGGGTGGCTTGAAAGTGAACCCTTCTTGACTTCTCCGGTGATTGGAGACAGCCAATATTCTTATTAGCTACGTATGAAAACGAGTGTTGGTAGTATATTACCTAGGTGGGGATGTTTGTCATTCTGTTAGGTTGTTCTCGCGCACGAAATCTGCTTGACGTTTTGCCTCCCCCAATTTGATTGAATTTTATTGGATTTGGGCGCTAGATGATTCCGGGATGAGTTCTGGCTCTCATGACGCAGGCGATCCGAGATGGACGGCGGCGTTTTCCTCGACGATCGCGCCGCCTGCTACTCCGCCCCCCGCTCCGCGCAAAGGCACGCTCATCCTTCGTCGCGCTGCTGCACGATGGGTGCTCCTGGACGAGGATACAGAGGTCATCGACGCGCGATATCTCCGGGCAGGGGAGCGGGTGGTGATTGGCGTCCCGATCGAGTTGCCGGCACATCGGGTGTGGCCAGAAGCTATTCAACCTTTGCAATCGGTGATTCCGGGCGGTGGTGGGCCGGTGTTGTGTGGTCAGATTCCAATTTGTCCTACGGATCAGGGTATTTTGGGGATTTCGTCTTCCGCCATTGACGCGGGAGGGAGAAGGTTTGGTTTGCTGGGCCGAGAGTGCCCATCACCTACAGCCCACGAGGTGGTAAGGCCTTCTAATGGCGATGGAGTTGACGAAACGAACTTATTACGGGACAAGTTGTGCCTAGATCGACTGCTTCATCATTTCTGGTCGAAACCTAGGGTTTCACCGCCGCCAGGTGAGGTTTCGTTTGAGTGGTGGCCGGGGAAGGTCGGTGGAGATCCTCGGTCCTTTGCTCAGGTTGCGTCGTCTCCTCCGCATCGGAAGGTGAGAGAGGAAGTCAGGCGTCTCGCATCGAGACCGATGGGAGACCGCGGAGGTAACAACTTGGGCGGTGGAAGGTTTCAGGGCCGCCGGGGAGGTTATGGTGGCCGGAATTTCCAGGGAGGGAGAGTGGTCAACAACGGGTCAAACAATGGAAGGGCTTATGTTTGGCAGCGAGATAATCTTGAAGGAGGTGGCAGAAGGGTCGAAGGCGATGATCACGCTGGAGGCCGTGTGCTGGAGAGAAAAAATCAGAGGCAAGGAAGTGGAAAGTACCCGGATCTCGAGGTGGAGCAAGGGGAGATCAATCCGAGATCGGGGATCAATCCTGCAGTGGGGAAAGGATCAGGTCAGGAAACATCTACCAAGTCTGAGCCGTGTTTCAACTGTAATATAGTTGGTCATTTTGCTGCTTCTTGTCCTACTATTCGCTGTGATCGTTGCAAGAAATTGGGGCATATCAGAGAGATTTGTCAGGTGATTCTTCCGTGGGAATGTGTTGCTAAGATGTGTGGGTTTCAGACACCAGGGCTGGGTTTCTTTTACTTCCCTGATTCTTCTGAAGGAAAGCAATCGAAAGAAAGGGCTTCTACTGTGGTGATTACGGTGCTGGAGGGAAATCCAACTTTCAGAGACATTGAGAATGAATTCAATGAATACTTTGGGCAGGGCTGGAGATGCACAACAAGAATCATTAGTCCTAATCAATTTCTGATGCGCTTCCCTAATGCTAAGGAGGTGGATAAAACTTGCCGGTTTGGTAAGAGAATGGAGATGGCAACTTACAATGCAGTTCTCAATGTCAAACCCTGGTCCGCGGCTGCAGGAGCTAAAGCAGAATTGCACAAGGCTTGGGTACGTGTGAAAAACATTCCTTCTGATAAGAGGTGTGATATGACAGTGGCTTATGTGGGTTCTTTGGTTGGCGTAACCTTGGAGATTGATCAAGCAACAATGAACAAACCAGAGTACTGTAGAATTTTGCTTGGTTGTAGAAATATTCATGAGTTGTCTGAAGTGGCTGAGGGGGCTCTTGGTGATTTCATATATGATTTCTTCTTTGAGGTGGAATCTATTTTAGTGGGAGGTCCTCAAAAAGAAAAAACTACTCTCACTGTGGACTCTCATTCGGCTCCTTCTCCGAAGAGAACAAGATATGGAATCTCATCTGTGGATCCTAGTAACAATACCTCAGCTGGGTACAGTGAAGATTCGTCCTATGAATACAACAGAGAGGGCAGAGGCAGGCAACGTTCAACAGTTTTAGAGACCCTGGTTGAGCATGATTCTGAAGAGGAGAGTGTTGAGGATCTTGGATTACTGATTGAGCAGCTGGCTAAAGAAGGGCAAACTGATGGCAAATTTTGTGAGGAAGGAACTCAGGTGGCTCTTGACGATACTGAAGAACATGTTGGTAAGGAAGGTATGGTGGTGGATCAGTTATCTGATGAAGCGGGGGAAGGTGATATCAACTCTGTGTCTCCTGATAAAATTGCTTGGGTTGTGACCAAAACATGGGCGCCTGTTATCCCGGTGGTTCAGCAAGAATCCCCTGGGATGCAGCACAAGCAGATTTTATCTCCTGATGAGTGGCCTACGCTAATAAAAGTTACTGAAATTGAAGCTGATGGTATTGGGTCTCCTGCAAGTGCAAATGATTACTTTGTGCAATCGCCTGATGGGTCTTCACCTGTTGATGTTCATGATACAATTGAAAAGAGCATGGCACAGAGTACCTCTCGCAACCAATTCAAGAAGATGGAGAAAGTATTGGAGCAAGCTACAAAGGTATCAAAGAAAAGGAACCTGGAAGGTACTTCGGATTCTCCTAATTTAAATGCTTTTGGTGCCTTATCTAATCAGGAAATGGTGCTTAGAGTGACCAAAATGGGGGTGAATATTCCTGACAATGATTTTGTCTCGATTGATCTTCTTAGGGAATTAGAGGAGGCTAGAAATCAGTTGAATATTAAGAATAAAAAAACTGAGCATGTTAATACTGCCTTATATGTTGATCATGAGTTAGGTACAAAAACTCCTTTAAGTATTGATTGGCATGTGAGTAGTGACAGTGAGGTGGATTCTGATTCCTTTACTATTGTTCAGTCTAGAAAAAATAGAAAGCAAATGAATAAAATGGTTAATATTGCCAGGCCACTTACTAGAAGTCAAAAGAAAGCTAGTGCTTCTCCCCTGCATCCTGAGAGAAGTACTAGGAAGAGGAGGACACCTGATAAGTTTAAATGATTGGTGCCTTTTGGAATCCTAGGGGGATAAGTAAAGCTGGTATGGCTACTTGTCTCACTGACATTATGAAAACGTATGGTTTGGATTTTATTGGTCTCCTGGAAACTATGAAACATTCTTATACGGATAAGTTTTTTAAAAGATTTGATCCGGGTGGTGATTTCTTTTGGAAATGGGCTCCCTCTAATGGTAAGTCTGGTGGAATTTTGGTGGGAGTGAGGTGTGAATCTTTGGATGTATTGGGTGTTAGAATTGGTAAGTACATTGTGCAATTTAATCTTTGGGATAAAAAAAGAAGTGCCAATGGGCGTTATTATGTGTGTATGGCTCTGCGCATGAGGAGTTTAAGGAAGATTTCCTATCTGAATTATCTTCTTGGTGTAATATGGTGAATATGCCTTATGTGGTTGGTGGAGATTTTAATATCATTAGACACTGTGGGGAGAAGAATAAACAGACTCCTCTGCCTCATTCTTCTTATTTGTTTAACTCTATTATTCATACGTTGGGGCTGAGAGAAATTCATATGTCAGGTGGTATGTATACTTGGTCAAACAAACAGTCTTCTCCTACTTTGGTGAAGTTGGATAGAGTACTTATGTCCTCAGAGTGGGAGAATTTGTTTCCTTTGGTTTCGGTAAGAAAAATTGTAAGAGAATTATCTGATCATAATTTGTTGTTATTAGAGTCAGGGTGTGGGAGTTCACCTGGTAGACAAAATCAATTCAGATTTAATTCTACCTGGTTAAAAAATGAGAAGTTTCTTCCTGCTGTGACAAACATTTGGGAGAAGAATGTTAATAGTGAGAATCCTATTGATATCATTAATATTAAGCTTAAAAGGTTTAAAAAGTTTTTTAAGGGTTGGGGTGCTAATATCTTTGGGCATCAAAAAAAACTTAAGAAGGAGTTGGAGGGGGAGCTCGAAGAGCTAGAGAAATTAGAAGAAGTGGGTGATTTAAATCCTGATCAGTTGTTAAGACAACATGAGATTTGCTCTATTTTATTGAATATGTCTTGTGAGGAGGAGTCTTATTGGTATCAGAGGTCTAATGAGAGGTGCCTTCTTCATGGAGATAATAACACTAGTTTTTTTCATAAGGTGGCAAATGGTAAAAGAAGGAAACATAGTATGCATTCTTTAAAGCACAATAATATTCTTATCGAGGGTACTAAGGACTTATTAGCCCATGCTACAGAGTATTATAAAGAGTTATTTGGGCCTGCTCCGGGAAATTTATTTCCTATCTCCTCGGATTTATGGACAGTGCATGAACATTTGAATAATGTGGATAATGAGATGCTGATTAAACCTTTTACTGTAAAGGAAGTTAGGCATGCTTTATTTTCTATGAAACTGAATAAGGCGCCTGGACCAGACAATATTCCTATAGAATTCTTTCAACATTGCTGGGAGGTGGTGATGCCTGATATTATGCATATGTTTGATTGGTTTCATAAAGGGATCTTGGATGTTCATCGTTTGAATTATGGGGTCATAACTTTACTTCCTAAACTAAATGATGCTAATCAGATCCAACAATTCAGGCCTATTTGCTTGCTTAGATGTATTTACAAGCTGATTACAAAAACTTTATGTATTAGGCTTGATCCCTTAGCTCCCAAGTTATTTAGTGTACAACAAAATGCTTTCATAAAAAACAGAGATATTACTGATGGCATTATGTCCTTGCATGAGATTATTCATCATACTCATATTAAAAAGCATGTGGGGGTTGTTTTGAAATTGGATTTTGAGAAAGCGTATGATAAAGTCAATTGGGACTTTTTACTCGACTGTTTTAAAAAGAGGGGTTTTTCTGATTTGTTTTGTATTTGGGTTCGTCAAATTTTATATAATGGTACTATCTCGGTTAAAATTAATGATGAGATTGGGGCTTATTTTCAAAGTGCTAAAGGGGTTCGACAAGGAGATCCTATGTCGCCCATGTTATTTAATATGGCTGGAGAGGTGTTAACCAAAATGATTTTGGAAGCTCAAAAGAATGGTCTTTTTGAAGGTTTGGTTCCTGATCTGATTGAAAATGGTGTCGCGGTTTTGCAATATGCGGATGATACGGTCATATGTATTTCTCATGATCTTGAGAAAGCTGTCAATTTAAAATTGTTGTTATATGCATTTGAGATGATGTCGGGGCTTAAGATCAATTTCTTAAAAAGTGAAGTGATTACTATTGGAGGAGATGATACTATAACAGAGTTTTATGCTAATCTTTTCAATTGTAAGGTTGGGACCTTACCTCTGAAATATTTAGGAGTGCCGGTGACTTTTGGTACTTTGAAAAATGTGGATTGGGATTTTGTGGATGCAAAGTTTATCAAACGTTTGGCTGCTTGGATTTGTGCAAATGCATCTTCGGGGGGGGGGGGGGGGGGGGGGGGATTAACATTACTTCAAGCTTGTTTGGCTGGTATTCCATCTTACTATATGTCGATGTTTTTATTGAATAAAACTTTTATTGAGAAGTTGACAAAACACATGAGAAGATTCTTTTGGCAAGGAATTTCTGGGAAAAGGAAATATCATTTGGTTAAGTGGAATAGGATTTGTAAATCAAAAAAGAAGGGAGGTCTGGGAGTGACTGATCTTCGAAAACAAAACTTATATCTCCTTACTAAATGGTGGTGGAAGTTAGAGACAAAGGAAGGACTTTGGCAACAAATTGTTAAGGCAAAGTATTTGAGTAACAAGTCTGTGTCTACAGTAAAAACAAGGTTTAATGATTCTCCATGTTGGAAAGCGATTATGAAAGTTAAAGATATTTATATGGTTGGCAGAGGAATTAATATGCAAAATGGGTCTCTTACTCGGTTTTGGAAGGATCCCTGGTTGAATAATATTCCTCTTGTGCAAAGTGATCCTTTGCTCTATGATATTTGTCAAGTTACTGAGATAACCTTCAAGGAAGGGATAGAACGGAATTTTGAGTTTCCTTTTAGAAGAAGATTGTATCCTATTTTGGAGGAGAGGTGGAGATTTATTGTGGAAAAGGCTAGAAATATTCATATTTTGGAAGAGGATGATACAATCTTTTGGAAGCTTTCAAGTAACAAACGTTTCTCTACCAAGTCTTGTTATGATGTTTTGGAAAGAACCTCTGTCGGTCCTAATTATAAATGGATCTGGAAAGCTAGAATTCCCTTAAAAATAAAAATCTTCCTTTGGCAAGTTATGCAAAATGCAATTTTAACTAGAGACAATTTGAAAAAAAGGAAGTGGTTGGGAAATCCTTTATGTTCGTTTTGTGGGTGGACTGAAACAAGGAATCATCTTATGTTTGAATGTGGGTCTGCAAAGGTAATCTGGGGGTGTATTGGGTCGGTTCTTGGAACTAAAACTGGTCCTAAATCCATTTGGCAATGTTTTGCTTGGTTTTATGCTTTTTGGCCGGCTGGGGAACGTCTTTACCCTGTTCTTATTGCTGCGGTTTGTTGGTCGATTTGGAATATAAGAAATAAGATTACCTTTGATGGGTACAAGATGAAGACCCCTATGTGTATCATCTTCACGGTTGCAGCTTTTCTCAAACATTGGGCAGGTTTACACAAGGAAGCGGACAAGAAGGTGATCTGCGATGGAGCGGACCAGCTGATTCAGAAGGCGATGGAGGTAATGAAGACTTCTAATCCTGCCTCTGGAGTTACGATGTTGCTGCGTATCAAGGACAAGTGAAGTTCTGCTGTCCTTAGTTGCTGTCTGGTGCTGTCCTGAGCTGTTGAAGGATAGCTTCGTGTCTGTGTTCGGCTTCGGGTGTTGTTTTTTCTGTGGTCGGATCTGGCCTGTGTGGCGTGTTGAAACTTTGTTGTTTTTATTTGGATGTCGTTTGTGTAGTGGCAGCAGGTTTTTGCCCTTCAGATTAGCTCGAGATCGAGTTTCTTTGGTAGGTTTCCTGCTGCTGCGCCAGCTCGCTGTGCCCCTTTGTTTCCTTTTCTTTAGTTTCCTTTTTTGGTTTCAACTTTGTATTTCCGTTAAAGCAATTTAATGGAAAGGGGGTCAGCCCGATTGGAAATATTACCTAGGTGGTGTTTGGAAATCAAGTAAGACGTTCCATCGAGGAATGCACCGACTAAACATGCGCTTGCCAGTAATTAAGGGTGAAAACATGTCAGAATGCGGGTTGGATGATGCTCTTCCCAGATCATATCTTGAAACAAATACTGAGCTATCGACCCCTAATTAAGTGTTGAAAACAAGATAGAAAGAGTCTTATTGTTTTTACCCCTTTTAGAAATTGTACCGAATCGCGAATCTGACGGCCGGCTTGTGAGCATGATGTGGTTGTTTCTTCTCTGATGATTGTTACCGCAACTTTTTAAGACTCCTCGCACTTTAACCGGGTCCAAATACAAAACATAGCTTAAGCTTTTGGTCGCTAGCCATGTTTCGACTGGCCACCAATCAAATCAGTAACAAGTGATTTTCTTCTTCAAAGGGGATAGCCCCGCCTTCTGTATCGATTGATGTATATGTCCACAATCGGTCACTAGCTAGTTGTTTCAAGCTAATAAACCATGCCACCCCATGATAAATTCATGCCATGTGTGGCATCCAGTCAACAACCAAATCGGCCTGACGAGCAGGGACCACTATTTAAATTCGAGACAAATGGTCAAATGAGCATAAATAAAACAATGCAATAGCAGGCAAAGTTTTTAATGGAGTACCCTCTACCAGTTTTGGACACTTAAGACGGTATAAAGTGAAAATTGTTGGTTTAGCACACACTAATGTGATCGATATATGATAATAAATTATGCATGAAGTAAAAAATGTGATATATTTAAATTTTATCATCTTGGTGTTAAATTTCTCCCTAAGGATTTTTTTAGGACCTACTCCGTCCGTCCCAATTTACATGAAACCCTTATTTTCCTTGACTTAGTTTCCAACACCAGTTTGACCTATAATACATGAGAATATGTCGTAAAATTTCTACAATTAGATTTATTTCTGAGTACGAATTTGAGTGACATATATCCAACAAGGATTGCTAATATTCTTGGCAATTGGTTGAATTGTGTGAATCATAGGTTTAAACAGCTTATTATGGTGGCAACGCTTGTCGTTATATGGTTGTTTTGGCCGTGTAGAAATGACAATGTTTTTATAATAAAAATTATTCTCGCATGCAAGTTATCTACAGGAGTACAACTACTCTCCGATCATGGTCTCAGTTGCAACCGTGCGGAGCATCGAGTCCTATTACGGAGGTGTGTAGAAAACTGGAGGACACGACGAGAGACTTTTTATCGCAGCAACATGGATGAAAACCTAATTTGCGGATCGGCCTTCCACCAGTATAGGCGTTTTTACAAATTCTCATATAATGATATATAATACGCCTACTTCTATTTTTTGTACTGTTGAACTCGTGACTGCTTGTGCATCTTATTTATGTAGATGCCGGATATAATGCTTAAATAAAACTCTCTGAAATTGATTCGCAAGTTGAACCTCGAAACTGACACAGGGAGTAGTGGGGTAGGTAGCTATTGTTGTACTTTCCATTGGAACCAGCTGACATACAATCCATTAACCCTATTGGTATCCGGTACGACCATTTCATATTGTCTAGCTCGACGCCGTCGTGTTCGAGAAAAGAATGTTGTGCTCATGCATGTCGGTTCCATTTGTTGAGAGAGGTAGAGCAACTACATACTTGCCCATGAAGTAGTGTTGGTTTTGATGGGCGTTGTGTGAGAGGTAGAGAGCAGGCGAGCAAGGAGACCCACCACTGAGCTCTCCTGTCAGCAGCGCTAACCTCCATCTATCTTCTTCCCACATCCCCATGAATACTTGGGACATGTCTTCTCCACGATCTACATACAGTTATGCATGGAGCTCATGCCGACCCCTAGAGAGAAACCCTCCTTTTCTTTAAAGGCCGAGATGACTTTTGGAAGTAGCAGCTACTAGTTTTTCCTTTCGATCTTATTAAATCTGATCCCCACTTCCCTTGGTTTCCCGGCTGCTAGCAAGATTAATTGGCACTTGTGGCAAGCAAAGGTAGCTACTACAGTAGTACATGGCACACATCATGTAGCACAAGTTACTAAACTTTGTCCTAATTCTGATGTGTAGGTCAGGCCTCATTTCTTTCTTTCTTTCAGCCCTTTGCATGCATGCCCTCCTGGTGAATTACTTGTAGTACGTGATGTTCCTGATCTTGCAATTATATGGAGATCGAGCCTTGTCAACGGCCCACGATGAACATTGACATGCATATATGCAAGATCTCCGACGTGTAAAAGGTAACCATGCATGCAGATCGAGCCTGGAGCTGGAGACATGCATGGATGGGGAGTACGTAGTAGCTAGACTCTAAAAAGGCAGCATTATTGCAAAGATATGTATGTAGTGCTTCCCCGATCGAGGAGTTAAATTGTTGGCGATTGGTGAGGCAAAGTTGACGATCGATGTCACGCTTAACATGACATTCACGATTGATTTGCGTGACGATCGATCGACTGGACGGGAATAAAGAAATATGGCAGGCAGGCCGGTGATGGTGCTTGGTCGACCACGCGCGGCGTCCCGGCGAGGAGGCAGCCATGGCTTGCGGCCTTCAGCGCCGGCGTCCCGGCAGGGGCAGTGTACGCTAGCGTGTCCGTCCGTGGGGCTACCTGAGAGTTTCAGAACTGTTGGTGATGGTGATCAGTATGTACCTCCTCCTAGAAGCTCGAGTTTTACCTTTAGTTACTTCTACTTCGATCTCGCCGCAAAGCAGCCTCCAAACCTAGCTACTTCTACTTTAAGTCACTCCTAGTGCAAAGTCGGCCTGCAATGGCTCGAGTTACTACACAAGGTGACGTGGAAAAATAACGGTGAAAACTACTCCCCCGGTTCCAGATTATGCATCCCAAATCTGGTAGAACTTTCTACTAAATTTGCAACACTTAATTTAAAACGGAGGGAGTATTTACTTGATTTGGTATTTTCAAAAAACCTATGAACCGAAAGTTACACCTTAAGTCTTGGGGGGGCGCACATCAAATCCTGTTCAATGTGTTTCGTCGCGCCGCCAACATATCAAGAAACATGGGTAGAAGCCTAGAATGATGGTCACATACTATGCGAGGTAGAAAGGAAGGAAGAGGAGGGAGGAGAGCAACAAGCGGCACATGCGGAGGCAAGACTCCGCGTGGAAGAAGATGGTGAAATGAAGGGCTATTCAGTCATGTTTAGCGCGTGAAGGTCCATTAGAAGCTACACTATCCATCAACATTTTGACGATACATTGCAACTAGTTCAGATTGTTTGCTGAATTTTTCAATGCATGAATTAAATATGGTATCCGAGCTAAGATAAGAGTTATTCAATCAAGACCTGGCTAATTTAAATAAATATTTTAAAACAAAAAACACATGGACTGGGTTATTAACCTTCAAAAGTACATACTAGCTAAGGTTCTCAATTTTGCTCGCAATGTATCAATTATAGCCCACTATCGGGGCACCTTTTCAACCAGCTTGAGTTTTTGGGTAATGTCGTGCAAAGGTCTCACATATGTTGTCCGAGTGAAAATTAGACGTTTCAAATTCATAGCCGGCATAATTTTGTGGTTTTATTATTTGTGATGTTCTTCATTTCAAGCTTTCAAATTCGTAATAGCTCTATTTTTTGAGAAATAAATTCCCTAATAAAATTACAAGTCAAAAGAAAACCATATAAGAATAAATTTTGGTTCGCATCGTGTTCCTCGCGGTCGACAGATTAACACTAGTCCCTAGGACCAAAAGGAGCAAAACATACAAGGCAAAGAGCGGGAAAGAGTTTGCTTTAGTGGTCATCGTGGGGCCTATATACATGTTGCGAAAATAAGCACCAGGGTACAAGTACCAGACCTACTAGCTACTACCCCCTGTCCTTTATGTCCCACTGTTTATATAGCCAGCTCCTATATACTCCACAGATGAGATTGACGAGACACGGAAGGAAACAAACATGAAAAGAGATCCAACTATTTCTTTTTCGCCAAATCTAAACAGCAGGCGCATTTCATGAGGCATAAGCTCACGCACCCATCATGTATGCACAAAGTGATGTTAGCCCGCATTTAATGTAAAAATTGAAAATTTAAAATATTTTATAACTCAAACCGTTTATCCGATTTAGAATCCGTTTTCACCGCTGAGCTAGTCGTGACGAGATCTTCGAAACTAGATCCCATATCGACATGTTTCGAGAACTTTCATTTTTGACCCAAAAGTTACCCTCCTTTAACACATACGTTATCATACTATTTAGATAATATTTACCATACTATTTTGATAATATTTACCAAACCAATACGGATGAACTTATCATTCGGTAAACAAAATCATACATAGTTATCATACTATTTCGGTATATTTTACCTAATAGTGATAAACTTACCATCCGGTACCTATGAATTTATCTATCCATGTGTTTTTTGTGTTGTTATCAACACAAAATCGTTATATTTACCCTACTCTCTCGATAATAGTTACCATCTAGTACTGATAAAGTTATCTATTTTTTTTTCATGTGAAGTTATACTAATAGAGTTACTCATATATTCATGATATAGTTAGTCACCACATAATCGACATAGTTATCATACTCTCACGATAAAAATTACCCCCTACAGTTTACCAATGAAGTTAAACATTTATTGATATAATTATCCATCATAAAATTGATACAAATACCATGTCATCTAGATGATTGTTACCCACCTAGTAGTTTTAGTGTATAGTTACCAACTTGTGCATTATACATTGACCATCAAAAAGTGATATCCACTTATAGAAAATTAGGTGTAATATAGCGAAAATGGTTTTATATCAAAACGAAAACTAATCGTTAATACGGTGGTAACTTACATATAATAGTACTGGTAACTTACGTGTTAATGGGTGGTAACTTTTGGGTCATAAAAAATATCATCGGAACATATAATATGGGATCTAGTTTTGAAGATCTCGACGCGACTAGTCCAATGCTGAAAGCGGATCATAAATCTGATAGGCGGTTTGAGCTACAAAACATTTTGAATATTCAAATTTTGTATTTAATGCGTGATGATTTCACCAATTTTGGATTTTGGTGCATGCATGCAAAACTTCTTCCCGCACAATCGCAAGTATTTGCAGTGCGTGGACTTGTGCCCCTAGCAGGCGCCTGCCACAAAGTCAAGTCCTTCTTTTTTGAAACTTGTAAAGGGATCGAAATAGCTAGGCCGGTAGCAGGAGGAGCACTAGCTATGTGTGGAGATCGAGCTTGGTAGCATGGTAACCCTACAGAAAAAAAAATCACCACTAAAGGTCCTATAACTTCGAACGATCATATCATAGGAGAAAAGTGGATATTTTGCTAGCTTTTTCTCCACTTTCTAAAAACGAAGCGAAAAATGTTGATTAGTGACTTGGTTTTTTCAATGAAGGTTGCATATACGTTTTCTTTGTAAGTTCAATATCATACTTAAATGTTGTCTACCAAATTTTATTAATCATTTACAGTGAAATGCTAATAATTAAAAGAAAACACGTCGAGGAGTTTCCAGAATAATCTAAAACACACACCAAAGGGTGGAGGCATAGGACACACGAAGTTTCCATGACCCCTATGATGCTTCTTGGGGCCTTAGAGCATCTCCATCGGCACCCCAAAGGCCCAAAGAGGATCTGGACTACAAAATCGCCCATAGCGGCACCCCGAGTGTTCAGGCCGAGCTAATTTGTGCCCGACACATCCGAGAGGCCCGACAAACTTGTGGACCTCTTCGGGAGTGTCAGACATTGTCCAAACATACCCTAAGACAAGCTTGGTGCACCCTTCTTAGACACATAGCGCCGCACCCATGTTAATAAGGGCGTGTAAGAAGCCGTTCCACCCAAGTAATGTTGCGCACTTGTCGGGCCCTATCCGAGACCACAAGACGGGATGGGAGGCAAGGCGACGAGACGATTACATGCCTTCCACCACGTGTCACAATAACGACGACACCAACATGCACAGTAGTCCACGCGTTGGCGTCGTGGTGTTTCCACGCAACGCATTTATGCCGACGCAGATGCTCTCGCACCGCTCACCTCCCTCGTGGTGCATAGTAATTCCCCTCATCGCGCCTCACGACGCCGCACACACACAACCTCGCCACACCACCATTTCCCACGACATCCCCATGTCCAACCTCGCCGTCGCTTGCAATGGCGACGAACCATGACGCATGCAGCTCAGCACCCCGAGGTGGCCACACCGTCAACATCGAGGACGCCTGAGGGCCGGTACGTCTGAGGTGAATTTTTCTTCCACACATAATATTTACCTCTTGTATTATTTCCATAGTTCTAGTTGTTTGTGATTCAAGTACTCTTCGGCATGCACGTGTCTTGATTAGTACGCAGAGGCGAATTTTTTCCTCTTTGTGGATAATTTTCTCTCTCTTGATTAGTTGTTACCACTACTTACCTACCTCCACGAGTTAGTCATGTGATCACAATAACAATGATGAGATAAGCATGGGTTAGCACAACCTAGTAAAAGTATTAGCATATAGGCCAGCCTATCGCAATGGTTAGTGGGAGGCCAAAAGAGTTGGGCTAATTAGGTACAGTACAGGTAGTATCACACTTCTGAAAACCCCTACAGGACGATGCAGAGGCAACAACAGAGTCGCAGAAGTTCTGTTGCCCTGTTCCAATCTTTCCTGCAGGTGCCTCATAGTTTAGGACAGCCGGTACAGATCAAGGTACACAAGTTGGTGCCTTTTTCAGACTTGTTTTTTTATTAGATAGCCCATTGTTCGTGATTCTTTTATCACACCACACGGTTGTACATATACATGCCTTTGCTGAAGTACATTGACATGTATATACAACTGTATATATTTTCCCTGCTAACTTATCAAAGTGCTGTCTCTGATAACCAGAAACAAGCTACTTTTAAATTTCCCACCACTTATTGTTTCCTTTTTCTGCGTGTCTCCTTGAAAAGAAACTGAAAATAACACAAACGACAGCTCCACGTATGGCTATATATATATTTAGGTGATGTATGAATGTTTGTACGACCCCATACATCCGAATTAAAAACCAGCTCATATGCATTATCCCCTGATTTATCAACTCAGCCCTGCTGCCTAGTCTCGCCGCAACCCATCTCAACTAATCACAAAAGAAACAATCACACGAGCAAAGCAGGTATAATAAGTAGTTAAGTACTAAACTAAAAACTCAAGAAAAAGTTATACTACTAGTACTATTCAATTGCTCCCAGGTGACCTAGCCCCATTGTGCCTTGTCCTTGATTGTCTAATGGCCAGCCCTCTTGGGATTGGCAGAGCAGTACACTGGTATAGTACCTCCGGGCGCCTCATATATTGTGCTCTGAAATGAAAATGGGAGGGCGAACTTAGTTATTAGAGGCGCCATTGCGAGCTCAGAATAATGGAGCTGGTTGCCATAGGGGGAGACACGCCCGAATTGTTTAGTCTCGCAGGCCCTAACCCCTTGCTCCTTCCCTCTCCCCTTATAAGTCATGGGTGCAGCCATGGTGTTCGGCAGCAAGCAAGCACGACAGAAAACCTAGCAACAAAGCAAGCTACCCAAACACACCAGCAGTTCAGCATTCAGCAAGCACAGCGCTAGCTAGCTCCATCGATCGTCAGGTCCGAATATCCGACCACTAAATTTGTTGATGAGCATGACGGGGTTCGGGTCGCCGTGCGGGGCGTGCAAGTTCCTGCGGCGCAAGTGCGCGCGCGGCTGCGTCTTCGCGCCCTACTTCTGCCACGAGCAGGGCGCCGCCCACTTCGCCGCCATCCACAAGGTCTTCGGCGCCAGCAACGTCTCCAAGCTCCTCGCCCACCTCCCCGTCGCCGACCGCGCCGAGGCCGCCGTCACCGTCTCCTACGAGGCGCAGGCCAGGCTGCGCGACCCCGTCTACGGCTGCGTCGCCCACATCTTCGCGCTCCAGCAGCAGGTCATGACGCTCCAGGCCCAGCTCGCCGACCTCAAGCAGGCGCAGCACCACCACCAGGACGCCTCCTCCTACGTGGGCGCCGAGCAGTACGGCGCTAACCCGTGGAGCAACGGCAACGGCAACGGCGCCGTGGCAGCGCAGCCGTGCGCCTACGGTGGCAATGGCGCCGCGGCGGGGCACGACTCGATCACCGCGCTGCTGGCCTCAGACTACATGCAGCAGTCGCTGTACCACGCGCTCGAGCAAGCGGACGGGCAGGCCGCCATGGCGGATGAGTCGTCGCCGCCATCGTCCTTCGGCGCGGCGGAGGAGAGCGGGTGGTCGTCGGCGTACCAAGACTCCGAGGACCTGCAGAGCGTTGCCTATGCTTACCTTAACCGCTCGTAAGAATTCGATCGTTAAGTTAAGTCCTACTACTACTAGTGCAGAATTACTATATCATCACAAGATATATGTAGACATATATATCTCCTCGACTCGGATCGATCGATTCCAGCTGGTCATGTTTTGGGCTTGAGTTAATTTGAGTAATGATATATGTGCAATTTCCATATATAGTCTCAGACTCTCAGTCCATCAATCAGTTCGTGCTACAGCAGATGATCCAAGAGGGATGTGAGAGTTCACTGCTGGCTAGATCTACGTATGTACCGTCTCTGCACTGCAGAAACCTAATTCTTCGTTAGTGAGAGAATTAAGGACGTACGCAATCATCTTGATATGATTTGTACTGTTATTTTTCTTTGGAAATATGTTACTATCTATTCTCGACTTGTATGCATGTGTTGCTGCAGTAGTCGATATACACACATGATTCGACTTGTCATGTCAGAAATCAATATATTTGCCAGTAGAGAGAAGATCAGTAGAACTAGCTAGAGAAGGTAGATGGTGCGATCGAGACAACTGATTCATGGCCGCACATGTGGAAAAACCAGTTACACTACTGTTTTCATTTGACTCCTGGAACTCTTTTACAAAACCTATATATCTTATATATAGTGTGCCTTTCTAAAGATTCCTATATATACATATATATATATGGATCTGATACAGGAGTAGTACCTATATATTGATATAATCTTTTTGTTTGATTGTTAAGTATACTAGCTAGCTAGCTTCCTACATGCGATGATAGTGTAGTTCGATGCTTGATCATGATAAGTTTAATTCTTCACAAATAATATCAGCCTCTAACCCTCATAATTAATGTGAAGCATATGCAGTTTCACATTTCACAACTGATAGAAACTCTCTCTAATAACATATTTTGATACTTGTGGAGGAAGTGAGATGTGTAATATAAGATCATACTGTTTTGAGTTTTATATACATGTTGTTGTCCCTTCAAAGTGGGTGAGGTGATTAATAACATAACAGTGAGGTCGTGATATTTCTTCTAAATGAATAACATCAGGACATGTTGGGGCAGAATGGAACAGGAACGACATAAGGAAGAGGTTGGGACTCAATTAAAGTGCAACAATATTAATTTTGCGCTTGACAACCAGTTTGTTAATTTGGAGGCTTTGCATAGATGCTATGATCTGGTTCAGGTTTTCTTAAATCATGCCATCGATTGGAACAGTAGTACAATGCTGAAATGTTCCTGAAAATTGTGGGTATGATCATGCTTGTCCTCCTATCTCTTTCATGTGTAAGTTATTCACGCGGTGATGCTCCTCAAAGTGAACAAACCGTGCGGATGGCAGCCTTAGAACCAGAGGAACAATACCTACTAGAAGTATACTCCCAAGACCTGCACGAAATATATGGTTCCATGTAATTTGACCAGTAATTTGTATGCAAATTATACAGAACAAAAGTAATGCTATTTAAAACAAATATAATGTGCGTATACATGAATCAAATTATGATACATATAACTCAAACATTATGAGATAAACTGTCAGTAAAAGATCAACATTCAGTTACATGCACACCCCTTATATTTGTGAGAAAATTCCTTATTTGACCCTGTTTTAAAATTTGGTTCCTTATTTGGTCGTAGACTCTTTTTTCAAGTTTAAGACTTTGAAGTCAGAGGTTGCATTCACTTAAATTAGCAACTTGGAACCATTCCAAGTCTGCCACTGCGATATCTATTTCGAAGTCAGAGGTTGCATTCACTCCCTCCACTTAAATTAGCAACTTGGAGCCATTCCAAGTTTACCACTACGATCAAATACAAATTTGTACGCAAAATTGTGAACTGCAACAAACATCCTAGTAGGATCGTTCTGTCTGCAGGTTATGACGTTTTGTCGCGGTTGCGGTGATTGCAGAAACTTTGCAACTAAGTTTGTTAATCCATTGTGCACGGGTGCGAATGGTAGCTCAGTGAACTACTCCCACCGTTATAAATTTATTGATTCAGATTTAGTATAATTTAAACTAAATCTGAGTCAATTAATTCAGAACGGAGGGAGTAGCTACGATGGCAACATCTCAAACCATGTATCATGTATGTGTGGCTGGATGACCATTTCTAAATAGATTTAAGCTAAGATTTATTGAGAAAGCAAAAGCGCAACCTATGAGCCCGATAAGAGTTTTTTTTTGGAGAATCGACCCATAAGACCTAACGTTGTGGTGAATCTATGCCCGGCCTGCTACGTGGTCATTTATTCGTGGGCCTTCCGGAGCCCGATTAAAGCACTCGAGAACGAAATCCGGCCCAAGTAGCCAGAGCATACTTACGTGGGCCGTATGGTTCAACTAGGCCTGCACGTTTAGACGGCTTAAAGCTTCCAGTAACATGACGCAGTTCATCTCAAATTTCTCGACACTCCAATTTATGAGTTGAAAAGTTGTTGATCATCCCCAAACCGAAACAGATGATGATCGGAAGCCGCAGAGCACCCTTTACAGCAAACGCCGGTGAGAAGAAACACACACTCGACATCGAGCTGTTGACATGACCGGGGACGGGGAGTGTGTGTTCAATTCTTCTCTGAAAGACCGAAAAATCATGGATGCATCCGCCGGAGTAGCTAGTAGCTGCCTTCCTCCTGCTCGCCGAAGCCGCAGTACATCTCGGCGCCGCCGTCGGAGCGGTGCGCGCTGTAGCACCCGGAGCTGCTCTGCGTCGTGGCGGACGTCATGGAGTGCTGCTCCGCCGCCACCTGCCACGCATGCTGCTGCTGGTAGAGCATGAGCGGGTCGCCGCCCGCCACCATCCGCGCGCCGGCCGCCAGCGTCCTGGCCTGCGCCACCTGCGCCTGCAGCGCGACCACCTGCTGCTGCAGCGCGAAGATGTGGGCGACGCAGCCGTAGACCGGGTCGCGGACGCGGGCCTGCGCCTCGTAGGTCACCGTGGCCGCCGCCTCGCTCCGGTCCTCCGGCGCCACCTGCGCGAGCAGCTTGGCGGCGTTGCTGGCGCCGAAGACCCTGTGGATGGCCGCGAACTGCGACGCGCCGTCCTCGGCGCAGAAGTAGGGCGCGAACACGCACTCCGCCGCGCACTTGCGCCGCAGGAACTTGCAGGCCCCGCACGGCGACCCCGTCACGCCCGCGCCGGAGGACGCCATGTGTCGTCGTTGAGCTTGCTTGCTTGTGACTTGTGAGTGAGTATGGCGACTCGACGCTAGCTTGGAGATAGCTGCAGACGCACGCAGGAGTCTGGAGTTTTATAGAGGAGGTGGGTGACGCCGAGCAAGGTTAGCTGCCGAGGGGACAAGGCCAGAGAAGAATGCGCATGATGTACAGGAGTGTGTGCAGTTCGGGGACATCACCTACTTGAATACCATTCTTACTTGTTTGCAGGAAGAAAATTGAAGAGAAATGCATATGTGTCCCTTCTTGCGTATATTATATACAGGGATAACTGGTGCATGAAAACCTTGAGATCGTCTCAACCGCGGTTTGTGTCTCCGTTTCCATGGTAAGTACACAGATATCGATCGCTACAGCTCTTGCTGATCTCGGCCAAGTAATATATGATGAGTAAGCACTAAGCAAGCACGATGTTCTCATGTCAAAATGGAGAAGTTAAGTGTGATGAGAAGACCTGGACGTAAGTGGTTGGACGTAGAGAAAGGAAACACAGCCATGCATGACGCCTTTTGTCGCCGCTCACTTTCAGGTTCATATACTCATACGTGTAGCCTTTTTTTCTTTTCTGCGCCGTGTCCGTTTGCTCCGTTTAGTTTATGGCTTCCCCCTCCCGTTCGGTACGCCGGTGTTTGTCCGTTGCACAAGAATTCAGGGTCTACTCTTGCCCATACAATGCAAGCACCCGTCACATCTTACAGTCGATCGGCCACGAGCTCCCATCCCATCCCACGACACGGGCTGGGGGGACACTATCTTCAACTACCAATGTCCACTCTTTCCGCTTGGCCGCAGGCAAGACCTCGCTTGGATTGGGTGACCGTTTATTAGGCAATCCGGCATACGGAGGGAAAACATTTTGGTTTCGTAAATCTAAACAACACTCTAAGCGAGCTCTAAATTAAGGTACTACTATACACTTTGTAGCTTCAAGATGCCCCTCGCAAGGCACCACCTACTTACGTACCCTTCCCTCTTCTCCTAGGGGCCAGGATGGGGCCACACCAATGATAGCGGCAACGAGACTCTCGCCGCTTGGTGCCTCGTGCGAGTGCTCTTTCTTATCAAGGTGTAGAAGCCCACGCCTCCTCCTGAGCCGCTCCCCCGTAGTGGCGGAGCTAGGCAGGAGGGGGGTGCAACAAGGGCCGACGACGTGCACCCCCCCCCATGACATGTCGCAGCTTGATAAAAAATATATGGTTTAGCCATTTTTAGACATGATAATATACGTAAGTAGCATGTCCACCCACCCTTATGTGAAAACTATGGTCGTCGGCCCCCCTTTAGCTCAAATCATGCCTCCACCTCTGCTCGCGAGGTGTCGGTACACATCCTCCAATGCTAACGGGTCTGAAGGTGATCGTCATGCGAGCAAGGTCGTGTATACCCAACCCATTGAACCGCAAAGGACGGTAAACCTGACATCAAAATCCCAACAGTAATGTCATCGCTCTGAAAAGAGCTACTCCCTCCGTACACAAATAAGTGTCTCAAATTTGTCAAAAAGAAGATATATCTAGACATGATTTTATCTAGATACATCTACATTTTGACAAACTTAAGACACTTATTTTACAACGGTGGGAGTATATACACTTTTTCTGCAATACTGTAATTACTCGAAGTGGGATCAACGAAAGGTCCTCCATATATATAATCTTAAAGAGTGTCATTAGCTGTAATCTTTGTCTAAACTAATGATCGATGATGACTCATGATTGTCGATCAGGGACACACTAGCTAGATTGGCGTCCTTGATTCTTAAACCGAAACTCGGGTTGTTGCAAAGCCCGCCTCAAGTGCGCCAGCTCTAACGAACGAATGGTTTCTTCCACGGGGCCGGCCGCTACACTGTCCCTCAATCAATCAAATAATTAAACAATTGCAGGCGATGGAACTGAAATAGTTTTGCACGTACGTACGTGCTGTAGATATAAGAAAACACAGGAAATAGCTTGCACGTAACCCTGGCTGCTAGTTTAATCACCAGCCGTACGTACGTGCAAACGCCTATTTTTTTTGGTTGTTATCAGTGTTTCATGATTAGGATAATGCGGTGGCGACAGTGCAGTCCCGACTGCCCGGCTTGTTTGTTTCCCTGCAGTTGATCTGCTGCATCCAAGTCTGTGTATGTGCTCATGTCCTCCACGACGAGAACACGGGTGAGTGCGACGGCTGACTTTTATGCGTTTGGGGACTGATGATTGAACTACTCGAGCGTCCACATATATACTTATCTTTTATATATATATATGCATATACACTTATCTGATAGAATTCAGAGTGCTGCACAGCTAGCTTGGAGTTTGCTCGAGATGCAGAGGAAAGAAAGGGAAGAATCGGGGAGAGGCTGGGCCCGAGAAGATGTCTCGTCTCGTGGGTTTCTTTTATGGAAGGCTGGCCTTATCCCTTGTGTGGTATGGGGTCTGGCCGGATTAAGTGGCATGCAGTGTTTCGTGGGCTTTGAAATCTGCCCTAAGATTTGCAAACGTAAGAACGTCCCGACCGATTTGTCTCTCAAACAGACTCTATCGATCCGAATCACCGTTTTATTCCACTAAAATGATCACGTGTTTTATAAAACAAATATCGTAGGGAGAGCAGTACGATCGGATGGCCGAGTTGGTCTAAGGCGCCAGATTAAGGTTCTGGTCCGAAAGGGCGTGGGTTCAAATCCCACTCCGGTCAAACTCTTTTTTTTTTTTGAAATTCATCTCTCTCTCGATCAAAATCAGGGAGGGAGCTACTGTACTTTTGGCGCTGCTTCTTGGTTTTGCCTTCCAAACTTGGTGGAGCTCTCCAGGACATGGTCAGGCCCTTGAATTGAAATGGTCCTCCGTTTTGTTTACAATGAACTGCGGCTGATCTGCAGCAAGGTACCATGCAGCGTCCGCTAACTAGGCCTCGGTTCTATCTGCTGGGACATGCAGGTGACAATTGGGACAGTTTCCATGAGCAGTGTTCAACTCCTCGGTTCTGTCTAATTAACACTCCATTGAACGTTTCGTCCCACCAAACAAAGATGGAGGGTACAAGACCACGGCATTGTTCCACTGGTGCAGCAGGCTCCAGCAGGCACATTTAAGAACGTTACAAACTCATCAAAATCGTTTCCCGTACGTGCAAGAGATGGATCCTCTCAAATGTCGAGACAAATTAAGAAAGAAAATACTTATTCAAAAATGAAAAATCGTTCGCATGTAAATTTGCTTCAGACACGAGCTGTCTCAACCTTACACCATGTATGATATGCTTTGCCATTATTTTAGCGAGAGTCCGTACGTACGCGATGGTTTTAGTTTAGCTCCATCGATCCTAGCTAGGCAGGCAGGCAGGACCGCGTCAATGGTGTGACATCAACACCGGCCAAAAGATACACCCCTGCAGTGCAGCTAGCTCAGCGCAAAACAGTCCAAATTAATTATACAAGTTTCCAAGGATCGTTCCTTCGACGTAAGTAACAATCGATCAGTGATAATGCCTGTACCAGTATTATACTCTGAACAAGAGGATGCTTCGGTCGGTCTGAAGCAGCCGTCTACATTCACGTTGTACTGTACGGCGAATACGCAGTAACTAGGGCAAGGGCAGAGTCATGGATGATGCATGGTCATGGATAGCGAGGGCAGCTGCTCGATCGGCACCACTGCCGGCCGGCCGTGCACAATCTTTTACTCACAAATCGCAGAGAACAAAGATAAAAATGCTTACCCCGCCAATCTAAGTCTCTGTCCCTGTCCCCCAGCTCTGAATTTACTGGCTATAGCTCCTTGCACAAACACACATTCTTCACCGTCTCCATCGTCAAACCCTTCGAATTCATCATCGTACGCAGAGCCAGACGATCCTCGAGATTGATCGGCGTAGCTGGCGACATGGAGAGGGAGATCGGGGCGGCCCAGAGCGACGACGAGACAGTGAGATCGCCCGAACCGACTGTAGCGCCAGCGCCGGCGCCCGTTACCCGGGCGCCGTACTACGAGTGTGTGTTCTGCAAGCGCGGGTTCACAACGGCGCAGGCGCTGGGCGGGCACATGAACATCCACCGCCGCGACCGCGACCGTCTCAAGCCGGCGCCCCCCTCCCGACGCCTCGACGCGCCGGCCACCAAGAGCTACGGCCACTCGGCGGCGTATCCTCCGTCGCAGCTGCAGGCCGCAGCATCGCGGATGAGCAGCGGCGGCTTCGCCACGCTGTACTACACGGCCGGCGCTGGGGCTGCGGCCGGAGTGGACGCGGAGCAGGCCCTGAGCCCCGGTGACCCTAGCCCGAGGGAGCTGAGCCTGTTCGGCTCCGACGACGATCGTGACCGTGGCTTGCAGCTGGGCCTTGCAGGGTACCATGGGAGCTGGTGGCCCGCGCCCGAAGAGCCGGCGGAGCGGCGTCTGCATGACGGCGAGCCGGCGGAGAGGATGCAGCTGCTGGACCTGGAGCTCAGGCTCGGGCCTCGTCCCAGGCACTGATCAGATCAGTCGCACGTACGTACGGAGGTGCAACTATGCTCATGCATATGCATGTATACACATGATTATGGATATGTGTATACGCGCGTGCATGGGCGCTTAATTTGTGTTTCAATTTCCGATCTTCCATTGTTTTTATTTTTGCTTATATAAATATACGGTGCAATGACATTCTAGCTGCTTCATATTGTTTCTCAGCAATTTAGCACAAATATACTGCTTCTGGTTCTTTAGACTAGTCATAGTGGGAGTAACATAGGTAGTAACATAATTGACACATAAGTAAAAATGGTGATGTGGCAAGTATTTAATGAAGAGAGAGATGGTGGTGGTATAATAGGTAGATACCGTAACATAGCGGATTTCGAGACAAGATGACTCTATAGTCTAATAAATGCATGATTATATGATACTACCCCTATGATACTCCCACTATTGAGATAGTAACATAAACTAGTATCATATGCATGATACCACTCTATGATGCTCCCCACTATGACTAGTCTTACTGTCTAAACATCGGCGTTGCTCTCTTAATCGATGTTGATTGGTCATAACTGAATATAACCTTGTTTTCTCCAACATTTCAGCATAACTTACATAGTCCGATAATAGGCATTGAGATGGTTCAGGTTACTATCAACATCGGCCATGACATTTTCATTTTTTTTCATTGCCAATTTGGTTAGGCCTGCGGCAACTCAATTCTGATGGCCTCGTCATCATCGACTCATTTCAAAAAGAAAAATCATTGTGGCTGTTGTGAATGTCGTTGCCGGTTAGGCGTGCATGTATTCTAGCTCCATGTAGGAAGCGGCTTCACATACGAACATATGGTTGCTACCTCCTTCCGCATCATGTGCTTGTCGAAGTTGTGTTCAAATATTTTTTGTTTTCCAATATAAGGTATAAAGAGCACGTTATATCGTTATATCGAAAGCGAGTACAATATTATTTTAGTTTGCTACATCATTCGAAATATACAGGAGTTATGAAACGCATAGTTTAATGTATGGATCATCCAGATATCTTGCATACACAATTGCATAAATGTGCTACTCCAGACACAATAATGAGTATATCATGTTATCAATGCACAATTTTATTCTCCGTATGGTTCTTTGTTTTCAAATGAATATGTATATGGTTTCAAAATACAAAATCAGGGTCCTCATGTACCCATACATCCCACCGTTTTGATACAAAACATGACTCCTCATCATAAGGAACACCCAAGACATGTTTGATGAACAATAATGTTAGATAGCACATTAGCGTTTTTTCTTCAAAATGAATAGGATCCAAAATGATTTGGCAGCTCCGTAGTTGATTACTAAACAGAGGATAGTGACAGCCATTATTCTTATTCCAATTTTTTCATTTCTATAAGTAAATCCATATTCTAATAAGTACATCATGTTTATACAATTTGTGCAATAATGTTGGCGCTACATGATTGAAATAAAACGTTGGAGCTAACTACTTCATATTAAACTTTTGAGCGTGGATTTTGTACAGACACGCATGGGTATGAGACATATCAGGCCCACCCATTATGTTCTCGAGATTCGTGCATCTAGAGAAGGATTCACATTTTAATTTTATTATGTCCCATCGGTGCATTGTAAAAAAGTCAAATCAAATAGTGCAATGTATATTTTTTTTCCTATTTTTTCTCTCCTCCCCTTTCTTTCTCTTTCCTCCTGTTCCCCGCCGCCTTCAGTCTCCTTTTCCCCTTTCTCTCTCTCTCATCTTCCCCGCCGCCGCCCCGATGATCCTGCTCTGCGCCGCTACTACCGCCCCTGTCCCTGTCTCGCTCGACGCGCGCGTCCTCCTCCGCACCGATCTCAGGCCGCCCGCCGCCGGCTATCCGCCCGTCTCCGATGCAAGAGGGGATCTGGCCAGTGAGGTTGTTGGCCTCGAGGCCGAGCGCCCACATGGCCGAGCAGTTGCAGAGTCGGCTCGGGATGGCGCCGCCGAGGGAGTTGTTGGAGAGGTCCAGGAGCTGCAGGCTCCCCAGGTTGCCGAGCTCCGGTGGGATGCCGCCCGTGAAGCCGTTCTGGGTGAGGGTGAGCCCGCCGAGCTGCGGCGGGATGGCGCCGGCGAAGGCGTTAGAGGTGAGGTCGAGCGCCTGGAGCATGGAGATGTTGGCCAGGAACGGCGCGAGCGCGCCGCGGAGCCCGGACTCGATCAGCCCGGCCGCGGAGGAGAGAGAAGAACCGTGGAGGAGGGAGAGGGCCTGGAGTGAGGCGGCGACCTGGATGGTGGCGTCTGCAGCCCGGAGGGAGAGGGCCTGGATGGCGGCGGTGGCCTGGAGTGAGGAGCGACGGAGCTCCGGGCAGGGAGATGGGAGGCCTGGAGGGCGGCAAGCGAGGAGGGAGATGGGGCGTGACGGAGACGTCGGCCGAGGTGGATTTGGGGCCTCCGGCCGTGCTTGATTTGGGGCGACGGAGCAGGAATTGGGGACGAGGGGAAAGAAAGAGAAGGAGAAGAGAAAGAACAGAGAGAAGGACGTGGAGCAGTGAGAGGTGTGTCCTGTCGTAGACTTTATGTTACATCAAGTACAGTTCCCACTATTCATAAATTCACAGAAAACTGAGATAAACGTTTCTCTCCCCTCCTTTTTCTCCGGATCTCAAAGCACGGACAAAAGGTTCATCGGATAGGATAGCTACCACACCCATTAGTGCATGTAAAAAAGCATTTCCTTAAACTTTTATACTTTTTTCACAGCTTCAGTACATGTATATCATTTTATTCATATATAATTAGTAATTTCCTTAGCCAAATTTTTAATTACAACTAGCGTTATTAACCATACAATTGTGCAAGACATATTTATATATTAGGTTAGGTGTTGTGGAGTTATAATTCTTATCACTAGAAATAACATTTTTGCTAACTTAAATATTTCTTTTTTCATGCATTTTTTTAGCATTTAAATTTGCTTTGACTAAAACATTTTTTCCACATTGGATTACAACATAAACCTTAGCAAAGAAAAATCACATTATCTTTATGTGGTTCATATGCACAATTCCCTTATTAATTTGTAAATATATCAATAGTGTTTCCGGATGTATATGTACCACCGTATCTTCAGAAACTTAGCTAGAGTAAAAGACTAAGTTTGGGTGTAATTAAGAGGGTCCTACAATGCATGAGATCAACAAGTGAATTTTCCTCATATCTCTTCCCGCTGCTCTGTGTCGTATGTAGCACTTATTTTATGGTTCTTGCATCGAACCATATTTTTCACTTTTAGGGGTTCAAGTGTTTCCATAGTATCGAGCGCTTCATAACTCATCACACCCCACAACTAATAAATTCAGGCACTATGTTTCGTTGTAACAGTTAGCCTGTGTTCAAAGTGGAGTGAGGTCGACTGCAACAAGACGATATGCTATTGAGGGATGAAGTTGCACAACGGAAACCACGACCATCTAGTGTTGGGAAAATAAGTTATGTGCGCTTCAATGTTTAAGTTACATAATATTGAAAGTTCCCCTATAAAATACTAGTGGGCTAAATAAATCTGATAAAAAAGACATGCTCAACGTAGCAACGAGCGTGATTATAAGAAATTAGGAACCTTTAAGTTACATGATAGTGATTTTTTTCCTAAGACAGAGTCATATGAATCATTGACCAAAATCCTAAGGAGGGAGTTAAATCGGTTGAGGACGTGATGCGTGGCAAGCAATGAGGTTCTTTTACATGAGCTTGTCGATGACTGACACCATGTATGAATGATATACAGTAGATCATTTGAGATGAATTCAAAGTTTAGAAATATAACACTAAATATTACAAGAACCATGGCCACCTGAAGACAATTGTTAAATTTTGTGACCGTGTGGTTGCTAGATCAGTTTGGTCATGTATCTCTTAAATTCTGGGCATTGTTATTGGAGAAAATAAGCCATAGATTCGACGGCTGGTTGGGGACGGAGAGCAGTCTCACTCACGGCGGCAGCAGCAACCCTAGCTAACGCCGCTCTGCGAGTGAGCCACGCAGCAACCAGGAGCGAGCTCGGACGGACGCCACGCCACCAGAAATTTCTCTCCTCCCCTCCCTTCCTCCCCCAAAATTCCCCACCACTCCACGTCCACCCTACGCTGCGCCGTCTCCGGCAGCAGCACCCCGCCGCGGCCATGCGCATCCGCCGATACGCTGCACGCCTCCTCGCCTCCTCGGGTCCTTCCTCCTCGCCCGACGTGGCCTCGGCCCCCTGGCTCCACGCCGCCGCCGCCGACGACGACTGCGACTTCTGCCAGCTCACGCGCGGCTCCGACCCGCAGGTATGTCCCGTCCCCGTCCCATCTCTCAATCTTCCTAGTCCCTTACCCGCATTACCCCTCTCCGTCGCCGCTCTGGCCTCAGTCTGAGGAAAAAAAGCTGCGATTTTTATCCCAGCTGCTCTGACCTCTATGAACTGATGGATATCTGTGGATTGGGCCGAGTCGCAGGTCGCTCCCGACGGGATTAAGCACAGGGGCCACGTGCACATTGCCGGTCCGGAGCCGGAAGCCGAGCTGCTCAAGACCCATGACGACCTACCTCCGCGCCCTCCTGCCCCGGAAGGTCTCTCCCCCACTACCACTCTATCAATATCAAGGGATCAGTAGCTCCACTACTTTCAGCGTGCAGCAAGCTTCTTATGTTCTCGAAAAAACAATGCATAAATACTCGCTAATGTGTGAAATGTTTCTTCTTTTCGTGTTCCAGCATTGATTCCAGCTCAAGGCGAGATCAAGAACCAGCTGGCCGACCGACCCCCCATCCCGGAAGGTGCGCGACACGCTCCTACTCTAGACTCTAGAGAGGGTTCACTCCACTAGTTTTTCAGTGCCTAAAACTTGTTTCTGTACTTAAAAAAATTTCATGACTTGCTAAATACTTGATCTTTTGGTGTTTCCCAAATGGTTCCAGTTCAAGGCTGCGAGATAGACTGTGTGCACTCTCCGAGGGAAGATGCCGCGGTGCTGGAAATTCCAAGGGAAGATGCCGTGACCCTGGAATTGCAGGTTGCTTACAATGGGAAGGGACACAGTGCCGGTCTGGAGCCGGAAGGCGAGTTGCTTAAGACCCACGACGACCTAGCTCCACAGCCTCCTGCCCCAGAAGGTGCGTGCCCCACTCCCACTACCACTCCATCAGGGGATCATCACTGCACTACTTTCAGCGTGTAACTAGCTTATGTTCTTGAAAAAACGTTGGGTTACTTCTAATGTGCGAAATGTTTCTTCTTTTGGTGTTCCAGCACTGATTCCAGCTCAAGGCGAGCTCAAGAACCTGGCCGACCGACCCCCTATCCCGGAAGGTGCGCCACACACTCCTACTCTAAACTCTAGAGAGGGTTCACTCCACTAGTTTCAGTGTGTTACTTGTTTCTATCCTTAAAAAACAATTCATGACTCGCTAAATACTTGTTCTTTTCGTGTTTCCCAAATGGTTCCAGTTCAAGGCAGCGAGATAAACCGTGTGCACTCTGCGAGGGAAGATGTCGCGGGGCAGGAAATTCCAAGGGAAGATGCTGTGAGCCAGGAATTGCAGGTTGCTTACGAGGGGCGCATTGCCGGTCTGGAGCTGGAAGGCGAGCTGCTTAAGACCCATGACGACCTAGCTCCGCGGCCTCCTTCCCCGGAAGGTGCGTGCCCCGCTCCCCTACCACTCCATCACGGAATCACTTCACTACTTTCAGTGTGTAACTAGCTTCCTACGTTCTGAAAAAACAATGCATTACTTGCTAATGTGTGAAATCTTTCTTCTTTTGGTGTTCCAGAATTGATTCCAGCTCAAGGCAATCTCAAGAATCTGGCCGAGCGACTGCCTACCCCGGAAGGTGCGCAACACACTCCTACTCTAGACTCTAGAGAGGGTTCACCCCACTAGTTTTTCAGTGCGTAAAAGTTGTTTCTGTTCTTAAAAAAACAATTCATGACTTGTTGAATACTTGTTCTTTTGGTGTTTCCCAAATGGTTCCAGTTCAAGGCTGCGAGATAGACCATGTGCACTCTGGGAGGGAAGATGCCGTGTGGCTGGAAATTCCAAGGGAAGATGCCGTGATCCTGGAATTGCAGGTTGCTTACAAGGGGCACATTGCCGGTCTGGAGCCGGAAGGCGAGTTGCTTGAGACCCACGACGACCTAGCTCCACAGCCTCCTGCCCCGGAAGGTGCATGCCCCGCTCCCACTACCACTATATCAAGGGATCACTCCACTACTCTACTTTCAGTGTGTAACTAGCTTATGTTCTCGAAAAACAATACATTACTTGCTAATGTGCGAAATGTTTCTTCTGTTGGTGTTCCAGAATTGATTCCAGTTCAAGGCGAGCTCAAGAACCTGGCCGAGCAACCGCCTATCCCGGAAGGTGCGCGACACACTCCTACTCTAGAGCCACGATCTCCTGCCCTCGAAGGTGCGTGGCCCACTCCCACGACCACTCTATCAAGGGATCACTCCACGAATTTCAGTGTGTAACTAGCTTATGTTCTTGAAAAAAAAGTGTTACTTGCTAATGTGCGAAATGTTTCTTCTTTTGGTGTTCCAGAATTGATTCCAGCTCAAGGGGAGCTCAAGAACCTGGCCGAGCGACCGCCTATCACGGAAGGTGCGCGACACACTCCTACTCTAGAGCCGCGGCCTCCTGTCCCGGAAGGTGCGTGGCCCACTCCCACTACCACTCTATCAAGGGATTACTCCACTACTTTTAGTGTCTAACTAGCTTATGTCCTCAAAAAAACAATGTGTGACTTGCTAATTTGCGAAATGCTTCTTCTTTTGGTGTTCCAGAATTGATTCCAGCTCAAGGCGAGCTCAAGAACCTGGCTATCCTGGAAGGTGCGCGACACTCCTACTCTAGAGAGGGTTCATTCCAGTTCCAGTAGTTTCAGTGCGTAACTTGTTTCTGTTCTTAAAAAACAATTCATGACTTGCTAAATACTTGTTCTTTTGGTGTATTCCGAATGGTTCCAGTTCAAGGCTGCGAGATAGACCATGTGCACTCTGCGAGGGAAGATGCTGCGGGGCTGGAAATTACAAGGGAAGATGCCGTGAGCCTGGATTTGCAGGTTGCTTACAAGTGGCACATTGCCGGTCTGGAGCCGGAAGGCGAGGTTCTTCAGAGCGATGAGAAAGTCGACCTGCCTCAGCAACCTCGTGTGCCGGAGCCGGAAGGTGCGTGCTTCGTCTCTAGGGAGGGATCACTCCAATAGTGCAATGTGTAACTTGCTTCTATTCTGACAAAAAACAATGCATTTATGCCTTGCCAATGAAGTATAGCCCTCAAAATATGATGCAGCAGACGAGGTTGGTTCCGTAAGTTCCACAAGCAGTGGTCCTGTTAGAGACAAGAGTTCAACTGCTGACAAAGTAGCACCACATGATGACACACCCAGTATTTCATGCATATCAGATATAGTAGCTAGGAGTGTTGGTAAATCAGCGAGAACCGATATCGTATGTTATGCTAGGCGCAGAGGTAAAAGAAAGCTGGATATGGTAGGGATGAAGACACAAGAGATTAAAATAGATGATGGTGACATCTATGATCCGTGTGAGGAAAAGACGAGGTTGAAGAGAACTGCTCCTTGCGAGAGTGCGATGTCAACCGCTGGATCTGCAGAAATTAAACTCTCTGACATAAAGAGAGGACTTGCAGACAATTCAGCTTCAAGCAAGTGTAAAAGGAGGAAGGGACGATTCGAATGTGACATTGACTACTGCCGCATGGCATTCAAGAAACGATCAGAGCTTTCTGTCCACAAGAAGAACATGTGCACAGTCAAGTCATGTGGCAAACGTTTCAGATCCCACAAGTATCTGAGACGCCACCAGAGCATTCACAATGACGATACACCTTACAAGTGCCCATGGGAGGATTGCAGTATGGCTTTCAAGTGGACATGGTCTCTGGCTGATCATTTCCAAGTTCATACAGGGGAGAAGCCCTATAGATGCAAGACACCTGGATGTAGCAAAATATACAAGTATGTTTCAGACTTCATCCGGCATAAGAAGAGGTGCAAACCTCAGGTAAAAACTTGATCAATATTGCAAACTTTAGGGTAGGAGTAAAGCTTGGACTTGCTGCTGTAGATTTTTATTATTTGTCGGAAGGCCCTTGGCTCAACTGTTCTGAGTTCTGATAACTTAGCCGGATTGTTTCTTTATTGAGGAAAAAAATGTTAGAATTCTCGGTTTTGAAACCTTAACTACGTTATCTTGAACATCATCAGTGTACATTTCCAAAAGCTGGTTGGTAACATCCGCGATGTTTGTTGTTTTCAATGGCAACGTTTGTTCTTCACAGCGAATATATATCAGATCCAAGACTTGTGGATAAGAAGTTATTTTATTCGTTCTCAGTATATCACTTCATTGTGTATCTGTTTACAGATTTATCTGCTTAAACATCTGCAGCAAAATACTGAGATAACGTGTTTGTATTGCTTAGTTTTTCACTAGTATTGAGCCATTATATTTCTTGATGCATAATAAGCCATGAAGCTGTTCCATCATTAACTTTATTAGTGCCAACACTTACATGAAGAACTTTAAAATCAAATACTGTGCCCCTCTATTTTTAAAGTTCTTATGTGCATTTCTAGAAGAAAAACTACATAAATCAGAAAGCATTTGATGGTATCAACCAAACCGGTGATGCCTTCAACTTCATATGGTAAAGCACAGCTGCATATGAGCTACTTTCTTAGATTATTTGTTCATTGTAAACTAGAATCAGTACTAATTCCCTTACTGGGCATGTCCACTGTTTAGGCTTTTGATACTCGCAGCACCTTCTGATCCCGACCTATTTCATTCCTTGAGGTGGAAACATGTAAAAAAGTTTGCATTCACACATTAATCTGTTATTCTATATTTGCTAAGAGTGTAGTAGGAATGAGCATCTTATATGTTTTTTCTGCTTTACAATTATTGGTGGCTTCTAAAGAAGAGGTAGATAGTGCTTTTGGTAAATCTCACCTAGCTTGGAAAAGAAAAACCTATGCTTGTTGCTTGAGCCTCAGTACTCTGCACTACATCCTATCATTTTCTTATTTGCAAACAAAGGAACACTTGGATTAATATATTTTTGTCACGAAGATAGCCGATGTTTTTGTACTTATGAGATAGTTCAGCATTTGGTTTGTCATGCAGTGAGTTATTGATAAGCTGCAACTGATGAATGGGAATGAGCTTATGTTCTTGTTTCTTTTGTACTTAACCGCGGAAAGAACTCCTTTGTTAGTAATATCGGATTGCAGTGGCGTAATTAATGTACTCGGAAAATGAATACACAGGAGATATTGGCATAGTATATATCTCTTACATCTTATGGTTATCTTATTCACCTCTTTTCGTGTTTCTCCGCTCTAAGGTGATCTTCCGGATGAGTAAGCTGTATGATGTGAGCACAAAGTTTTCCTTGGACACAGAGTTTAGATCATCTAATTATCACTATGATTTCAGATCATCTAATTATCATGATTTTGGATACAATGTACTAGCCATTATCGGTAGGCCTTCCTATAGAGGCCAGTAATTAAGAAGAGTTGATGTTCACAACCTAAGTTTCTTCTTTCTTTCTGTTTGCTAGCCAATGCTCAAACCTTGTTCTGTTATCCTTTCATAGCAAAACCTGTCTTCGTTTGAAGTCCTATGGAAAATATTTGACAAACTTACTTGTTGACAAAATTATATAGAAACTTGTGTCATCATATGAAGTGTTTATTTCGGCGTATATTTAAACTAAGCAGCTATCAGTACAGAATATGAGAGCGGATATTCCAGAATTTCATCGCTCTGATGAGTCCGATGCGGCGAGGATTCCAACGAGCTGTACAAGCGGCAGCCAACTGAGGTGCTCTGGGACTGGCCTGTAGAATAGGAGGATATAGAAATGCACGAATTACTCGCCATAGAGAGGCTGTAATAAAACATTGGCTCAAGTGGAAGCACAACCAACTGACTCTCCATTCTGGAAAGGTCTCATGCGAGTGAAGGAAGATTTCTTTAGTAGAGGATCTTTCCAAGTGGGCAACGGGGAAACAACCAGGTTCTGGGAAGATACTTGGTTTGGGAATACTCCGTTAAAAGATCAATATCCATTGCTTTATAACATTGTGCAACAACAAAATGTTTTCGTTCATGATGTGTTTCACAATGCTCCCCCTTTAAACATTGGCTTTCGTAGGGCGCTAGTGGGAAACAAATGGGACATGTGGTCTCATTTATGTATTAGGTTAATGGATATTACTCTTACTGATGCTCCAGATAGGTTTCACTGGAATTTGACACAAAATGGTATATTTACAGTTAAATCTATGTATGAGGATTTGATGAATGGAGATACTAGGTTTTTGCAAACATACATATAGAAACTGAAAATTCCTCTCAAGATTAAGGTGTTCATGTGGTTCCTTCATAAAAAAGTTGTGTTGACTAAGGATAACTTGGCAAAACGAAATTGGAAAGGAGATTCTCGATGTTCTTTTTGTGGGAATAGTGAATCGGTTGAACATCTATTCATTTCTTGCCCTTTTGCACAATTGTTGTTTTTTGTACTTACAATATTCCTCCTCCTACCAATGTCAATAATATGTTTGGGAATTGGTTGAATGGGATGGATAAAAAGACCAAGGATAGGATTCGTATCGGCGTTTCAGATATTTGTTGGTCTATTTGGAATTGCAGGAACAATCTGGTTTTTAACAGGAAAGAAACTTTTCATGTCTTATAGGTTATCAATATGACGGCACACTGGATTCAACTATGGGCGTTCTTGCTACCTTCGGATCAGGGAGACCTTATGGTGGCTGGATGTGCGCGACTCCTATTGGTATAGGAGTTTTTCTCCCAACATACGTGGCAGTCTACTAGTCGACTTTTGTAGTTCGGCTTGTGTCTATTTCTATACCATAGAGTTGAGACTCAATCTTTTGTGATTTGTGGTCATGTAACTTTTAAATACTTGATACTGAAAACTGTGTAATAAGCGGCTGTGTGCATCTCTCGATGTAGAGGCTGGGAGTAATAAAATTCTCTTTTCTAAAAAAAAGAGAGGCTGTAATGTAGACCCGAGCGCTATTGAAGCGTACTTGGCCGGAGCTCCATCACCACCAGTTGGTGCAGCCACCCTTCCTGAAGGTCACCCTGTCGTTCAGTGTGCGCGCCGAGCCGCCACGTGACCCTTATGAAGACTCTTGCGGAGCGTCTCGTAGCCCCCGCGCGGTACGCGCGTACGATCGAGTGAGCACTAAGCGCACGTACCAAGCTAGTATGAACATCGATCTGTAAGAAGCTAGCATGCATCTGTACTAATCGATCGATCATGACCAGACTAGAAAAACGAATGTACAGCAACGCAGATCGGGCTGTACAACAACACAGATCGGGTTATACAGCAACACAAATCAGTTTGTATGTACAACAACCCCGACCGGGTTGTACAGCAACGGAGACCGCGTTATACAGCAACGAACACCGTGTTGTACAGCAGCGGACACCGGGTTATACAACAACACACAGACCGGGTTGTACAGCAACATACACCGGGTTGTACAGCAACGCAGGACATGTTGTACGTAGAAATACATTCGGGTTGTACAAACAACTACACGTAGCAAGTTGTACGTACAACTACAAAATTCAGTCTGTACGTACGACTACACTTAGTGTGTACAAAACACACACAAACCGAAGTACAAAAAAAAGTTTGTCGAAACCTATCAATATGGGATCTAGTTTTGAAGATCTCGACGCGAGGAGTTCAAAAACTGAAAACGGTTCGTAAATTGGATAAACGGTTCTCAAGATATTTCGTTTTTAAAAAACGAATCTCAAAATAAATGCATGTACAACTCTCTGCCCACCACCAGGGAGCTGCCACTTGTCACCGCGTGGAGAAAAGGTGGGAGCAGAAACGAATGAAATTGCGACACTTGTCAACACCGGAGCGCATGAGCGTGGACCTTTGCAAGGAACACTTTTTCTAAAAAAAATCGCCACCAGCTGTTCGGGCGGACATTGTATTGGAAGAGCGAGGGAAGGTGCTTTTACTTTCTTTTGCCAACCTTCTCTAGCTTGCAACATATGAAGAAGCCACTATTTTGTCTACACTTCTAACATGTCTACTTAGGTCATCGATATCTGGTGTTGGGAAGATGCGACAGTGACGCATGTGTCGTCCCGTGTGGCACACATGCAAGTAGGCCTAACAGAGAATGTACAAAGGAATGACACACAATACTTTTGAGTACAATATACCCACTCTGATTTAAAGTAAGTGTCGTAGTTTTAAGAGATATATCCGTATCATAGATGCTCTGGGTTACAAGCATTGTTCTTGCGTGTGGCAAGTCCGGTGCAGGTGCATATACCTTGATTTACAAACGCGAGCGCTTTGGCACCGGAGAAGGTCGAGGCAGGTGACCCTTGTGCTGCAGTGATAAAACCGCCTGGTACAAGCTTTCTCTTATAGGAGTGAACCCCAGACCCAAGTCCTTGAGCCTCTGGTTGGAGAACTTGTAGGGTTTAACCATCGGCTTGCCGCTGCCCTCGTCTTCATACTTTGCGGTGACGGGGTACCGCGGGAAGAGGTCTCGGAGCAGCTGAACGAACTGGGCGCGGAGGCAGAGGTAGCGGAGGCCGCCGCTGGGATCGTGGAGCTCGTAAACGAGGGCATGCGCGCGGGCGACGTCGCGGACGTCGGCGTAGGCTGTGACGGCGTTCTGGTAGGCCGGCTTGGCGCCGGTGAGGAAGCGGGCCACGTGCATGTTTTTAGCCGTCTGCTGCAGCATCGGACCCACCGTCAAGGCCGGCACCACCACCGCTAGATCCAGGCCCCTCTTGGCCGCGTCCTCCGCCGCTGTGATCTCCGCCACCATCTTCGCACAGCAATACAGATTCTGCAAATGGGTCAAGATTGATAAGTTTAATTACAACTGGGAGAAATATGGGATGGGAGAGAGGGGAAGAATGAGCTTGTTCCGTACGTACGCCTGTTTGTTTGCACAAGTCATAGTCGCTCCAGCACGTCTCATCGACGACCTTGCCGGGGCTCCGGTTGGGGTCCATGTGGACGGCGCCGAAGGAGGAGGTGAACACCACTCGCCGCACAGGGTGTCAGGGGTGGGATATATGAAGGGGATCGTGTGCAGAAAAAAAAATTCCTACCAACGATATCCTTAAACTAGCCAAGATCTACACTATGCAGATATAGAAGTACGGCGGAGATCGGAATACATACCCTCGTAGACCGAATAGCGGGGATTACGCTCCCGCACAAGCGTTGACGATGAAGACGCCGTAGCCGACCTCTAGGTCGCGGAGAACTCGGCGCGACGGAGACGACGAAGATGACCCCGAGGTCGGGTGGAGGAAGTAGGCCTTTGAGTACCGCTAGCGCAGCACCTCGCAGGGAGTCGCACACATACGGTGGAGACGACGGCCTCCGAAGCTCCAGTCCAGGACGAGCAGCGGAAGACTTGGACCGGAACACCAGCAGCGCGGCAGCGGGCTATGGTGGAAGAGATCCCCCTCCTCTACTCGGCGCGGCTCCGTCAAGGGAACCACGAGATCGAGAGAGAAATTGGGAATTAATTGGTGAATTAAAAGGCCAGGGGTGCCCCTTCTTATATAAGCTCCCAGGGGGAGCCAACCTTGCCAGCCAGGCAATGTGGGACTATCCCCCATTGCCTGGTTCGGCCAAACCAGGTGCGCCGGCCCTAGGTGGGCCCCATTTGGCCCACCTAGGCCGGCCAAGCCTCCCCACAAAATTCCCTTGAGGGTTTCCCCCCATGGGCCTTCTTTCGACCAGAAGGCCCATTTAGGGAAATCAGCCTAAATAAATCCGAAAATAAATATATCAAATCATATTTGCATATTAATTACACTAATTAATATCAAACATAATATATATAATTTTTCCTAGCTCCGAAAACTCTTTCGTCGCTGCCCGATCTCCATCGGACCCCTCCCGGGACGCTCCCGGTGATCTCTTTCCTTTCCGGTTGTTTTGTCGAAACCCCTTGAGTGTGTTACCCTAGCGGTTCGATATAATATCAGGTATGATCAAGACTCCTCAATGATCAACGACTAACTCGTAGGCCTGGACCCCATGAATTAACCCCTGAGATATAACGAATGACTTTCATCTATCAAACCTGGACGTATAGTCTTAAACCCTTTGTCATGGCGATACTTAGCGTGTCCGAGCATCATTCTCAAATATCTCCATACCTAGCATGATCTCGTTACCGACATCGCTATCTTCTACTCGTCTATGATATTATGTCAGCTGGTGACCTAGTCACATGTTTGCAAACTCATTTGACATAATCTCACCGAGTGGACCCTAGAGTATCTATCCGGCTATGCGGACTGACAAATCCCGCAGTTGACCCCTCGTCTCAACTACTCCTTTCCGATACCCAAAAGTATCACCGTTATTGTCATACTAAATAAGATACGACGTTTGGTGCGATCAAAGTATCTTCCAGAAATAATAATAAGAGTTGGTCTCACGGTTTTAAGGCGTAATGACTATGTCCTATAAATACTGGTTATGTCCATCACATCGTTACTCCTAACGATATGACTTCCGTTGCCGACCGGCGCCATGCCCTATGATCGGAAAACCTCGATCATCAATCGCGCAATGAAACTAGTCTTAGTAGAGGCTACTAGGGACCTGGTTGTTTATCTACCACATCTGTATTAATGTTTCCGCTTAATACAGTTATAGCATGGCATAAAACATATAATGAACGATTGGGATATTGCCAATAAACTATGTTTATTAAGTGCCTCTAGGGCATATTCCTTTCAATATATTGCATGATTGACTTCAAACAGTCTCACCACTCACCACTCCTCGCCACAGCCACGATTTTCCACATCGAAGATGTCCAGCCCCCACGGCGACGGAAGCATGGGCGCTGTGGACGCCAACACCGGCTACTGTGCGGCAACAAAGTCGTTCCACAGTCTCCGAGTTAATAGCATAAGACTACTACATTTGGAGGGTCAATTACGTATAACTATCACTTTTATTTTGAATCGCAGAAAATCCAAATGAAGGTCCGATCACGAATTGACACAGTCCAGGCCCACCCGTCAGACTGACGTGGCTAGCTCAGACAAATTAACACATACAATAACAGTGGGACCCGCTTGTCAGTCAAATAAAAAAATCAGAGAAATAAAAGAAATCAGGAAATAATTAGAGAAAAATTGTCTGGTGGCATGGGTAAATTATGTTTTTGCAGATGTGCACGTGGGTCCCACTTGTCAGCCTCACATCTTTGTTTTCGTTATTTGTTCCCAATCGTTGACCTGAGGAAGACGGTTTCCCGGTGAACTCGCCGCCGCCGCACCGTGCAAACAGGAATCTCTTCAAACAGCGCCACCGTCAGCGGCAGATCGAGATCAATCAATTGAGCTAGATAGTAGGCTTTCAATCGATGGAGTATGGAGCTATCTAGCACAATGATCAATCAATCGAGAGAAAATTTCACCTAACACCAGGCTTTGGTGCCATTGTTGCATAGAACACAGAATCAAAACCCGTTCTAAACGTTGCAGGTAGCCTAAAAATTTGGTTTAGTCTCTAACATGTGGCTCTACGACACTAAACCATATTTGTATACCGTATACCATAATTAACATGTCTCTAACGTTCACATGGGGATACTGCCCATAACATATTCAGAATATTATGACACGGGACAATGAGCCATGTAGAGGCCTGTGTTGATGCCTAATTTTTGAATATGCGATTTTTTTATAAAAATAATATAATTCTGGTGTATGGTATAGAAAATACGGTGCATAGTCTAAAAAAACAATTGTACTTTTATACTTTAAAATATTCTACTTTTTTTGCAGAGACATAAATAGATTTTATATGTACGACAAAAATAATACGTTATATTTCAAACTTCACAAAAATATATAAATTCGAGATCACGATACATTTTGTTAAGCAACGGGTTCACTGGGCACACGATGCTAGTTGTTTAAGCAAGAGCCGATTTAACAGCGAGAATGAGAAAATTATACCGATATTAACGAGAGCCCGTATAAAGACCTATGTTGATGCCCACATTTTTGTATAAGCAATTTTGTAAGAAAAATGTCTTACAATTGTAGTATACGTTATGCAAATGTGGTGTAGTGTCATGGGGCCACGTGTTAGAGACATATTCAGAGCCTAAAGCAACTTTTTGGGCTGCATGCAACGTTTAGACCAAAAACTGTAGTTTGCTACAAAAGATGTTTTGATTATTTGTTCTATGGCACCAAAGGCTGCAATTTCCACATCGATGGAGTATGGACCTAGCTCAGGTATCAAGTATGTATCGATCTGTTTGCTGAACTCGCACCCGCAATGCTCTGGTCACGCACGCCCCCGAGCGGCTCCAGGACGGCGAGCAGACGGTGGAGTGTGTATTGCTGCCCAACCCCACGCTCACCAACTCGGTCGTCGGCGCACTCAAGCACGCTCAAGCACTGTGACAAAATAGATGTGCTTCAGTTGATGCAAATTGATCCGAGCTTATCTCCTTTTTGACTGTAACAAAATAATAATTTTCTACGTACATTCTAGTCAGAGAGTCTACATGTTTTGTTTCTTTTACAGAGTCTATGGGTTTATCTAATGAATTATGTTGTCTCTAGACCCAACAAGCCTCGCACCTCAAACAGAAAATACAGAAAAAACTGACTGCTTGATATTTATTTCTCATGACATCACTTTCTCCACCCTGAGGCCTTGTTTGGTAGGAGGGGGGTGGGCCGGTATTTGGAGGGAAAATCCTCTAGAGGATGAAAAGCCCCAAAATTACCGGAAGTACTGTTTGGTAGACCGGGAACGGCGGGGGCCATGGCAACGCGGCCGTGGCTTCTCCTTCTCGGACTCGACCAAGCTGCCGGAGCAGGCCAGCGGTTACACTGACGCCGCCACCAAGCTGCCGGACGGCGCCTACACGGACGCCGGCTTCAATCACAACGTCTGCGCCGAGCACATCGCGTCTTCCTGTATGTTTTAATTGAAACTTGTACTAGCTATGATTTAAACTTTTTGGTGCTACGAACAGGCTTCATTTGCGGCCATTGCCATGTTGCTTGGTGCCAAAAAGGAATTCAGATAGTTGTACCCCCGGTGATTGCTTGGTTCCAAAGAAGGTGTTCAGGTAGTTGAACCTGTGATTGTCAGGATCAGGCTTCAACTGATGTTGTAAAAATTATGTGGAAATAATTCAGATGCTGGGAATTGTCGGTTGTTGATTCTGAAACTATGTTGCTCAAGTGCTGCTACAAAAATCGAATCTTTAAGAATGTCTATTGATTTCCTTTGCTAGCTATTTGAAAATGCTGATGTTTTACCAAATCCTGCCTACCAAATGCCATTTTTGAACAAGAGGATTGTAGGGGATTAGGCTAGAAGAGGTTTTCAGAGGATTGGGTGAGTGGAGAGGTTTCACCCAATCCCTGTGGGGATTATCCCCACTAATCTCCTAAAAATCTCTAGCACCAAACAAGACCTGAATCTTGGTGAACACCCTCCTACGTGGAAGCAAAGTAAGCACAAAGTAAAGGCACGCGAACACAGAAGGAGAGATATAGGAAGGAACAGGGAACATAAGAGGTTGTCAGAGAGGAGACATATTCTTTTAGTCTAACAAACATGAATGATAAAACCAACCTGAGTAAGTCAGCCACAACAACAACATTTTCCCCTGCTTAACGTTATCTTTCACCAATGGATTATAGGGAGTTACCTTTGACCACGATAAAGTCTTGAGTGACTTGTCTTTTAATAGTTCTTTTTTCTTCTCACGCGGTGTTCCTTCATAGGGCATGAGCCGAACTGTGTATAGTACAAGTAATCCTGCCCTGAGCCATAAGCCACCTTTCTCCTCTTGCGTTGATTGGAGCTGGTTGGCGTACTCGTCGATGTCACTAGTGTTGGTATAACTTTCTCTTTGCACTTCCTACCGCTGTTGGATCCCTCTGCCTTCATGTTCATTATCTTTCCATCTCTATCCATCTTATTTTCAAGAAAAATATCTTGCTTCATGTTTTTTACAACCATATGTTTCGTACTCGTACATTTCTCAAGCATGCCATCCATCTTCAGATCTCCGTCCACACAATTGCACAACCCATCTCTGCATGGGATACAATCATAGTAGTCTTCATAGTTGTCCTCCTGAAATTCCAACAAGTGAAAAGTTGATCATGTCTGAGATTGAACATAAGTCGAAGTAGTGTAACCTAGTCTAAGTGATATTAATAGATTTGTACAACTAGCAAGAAATTAACCTCATAATTTTTTAATGTGAGAAATACAAAATGGTTAGGATCTATGCAGAAAAAAAACACATATAGATCCACTAGGGTTTTAGTCGACGCGCAAAGACGGATCTAGGCAATTGATCCCCTTAATCTCGTTAAACATGCAAGAAACTAACCTAATTTTTTTAAAGTGAAAAATACTTAACGGCTAAGATCTATGCCCAATAATTATGAAAAATACCTATAGATCTACTAGGATTCTAGTCATGTGTGGCGGAGCATGCACGAAGTCAGATCTAGCCAAGTGATCTCCTTGATCTCTTCTAATATGAAAACCCTTAATAGGTTGCACGTCACAACCTCGGTTTCTAATGCTAGGTCTATCAAGCTCTAGACACATGTGAGAGTATGCCCTAGCACCAAAATACTAACCAAAAGAGGTGGAGGAAAATAGGTATCCCGGGGAGATAAGGGTTATAGAGTAGGATGAGTAGTCTAACCATCTTGCCATCTTTGTTTGACCCGCATATTCGCTCTGAAGGGGGTGTTGGGTCGCATCTCTTGTTGGTGGCCACTTCATCGCCATTCTTGACATCATGGGCACTATGCGTAGGGAGTGACCGTGCGGGCTGGCATGACGGTGGCGTTTGTTGCCGGTCGTCGGAGAGTTGCCTCAAAGAATTCTTGCGGATCCTCATGGCTCTAGTCTGGGTACTGATGTGCGGCGGAGCGACAATGGATGGGGGTCAGATAGTCTAGGGTTTTGGATTGCGGCGGAATAGAGGAGGAGCGATGAGATGTGGATCTGACCTTTTTATTATGCGCATTTTACCCTCTTCTCTGTTTCTTTCCTTTTTTCTCAAGTCACACCGTTTCGCCTTATTCTTAGATGTGCATTAGCGTGAGCTTTTCTCTTTCGACTACCTCTCATGTATGTTGGTGCTTAATCATTTATGCTAAGTAGGTAGCGTGGTGTAAGTTTTTGTGGGATTTTGCATGGGAGTTGTATATGTATGTGTGGTGTACTCATAAAGAGTTGTTTGGTCTTAGTTGGCTATTGGTAAAAAAACTTATAAGTAGCACGAAGGGATTGAATCTCTATATAAAGTGATAGATGTATGGGAGATTTACTAGAGAGATTCTACATTTTGAAATAATCCATGGATTGTTTGGTACTTTCATGTCCCATTTGTAGAGGAGGTACTTTAGCATTTACCTATACACGTCGTCATGATCTAGTTTCTTTCTAGAAAAGAATTATCCCAAAATGGTAGTCTCTCGAATTTGAATGTTTTGTACAAATGCACCAATGCAGTGTTGCATCCTGTTTAGACGTAATATGGTACCTTCGGGAAAAAATATCACTCAAAATTGAGTGTAGTTGTACATCCATATGTATCCTCCGAGTGTAGAACATGTTATTTTGGGGGCCCTATAGCAAATATACCCGATATTTTATTTCAAATAGAGGAAATTAAGCCTAACTTCTGTATTGACTGATGCACAACCATCACTAATCAATTACTATAATGAATTTTCTCACTTCAAAGATTTCAGAATGTACATCAATACGAAATGGGGTAAAGGTGGAAGGAAAAGGGAACGCCCCGGAGAGAACAACATGTCAAAATACAAGGAGGCATCGCTACAAAACTAAAAGGCCAGTATGGGAATCAGGCTCATATAAGATGGAAACATATTAACTTGAAAATTTTCATGAAAACATATGCCTATTTTCTTGCCTGATCACAAAGGAAAAAGTATAGGATACAATTGCTAGCATTTTATTCCTGTTATATCTGCATAAGCACAAATTAGAGCATAGCCTCTTCTTTCTCTCTATCTAGTTCCATTTTCTTGACAGCCGCATGCTTAATAACCTGCATAAATTGTCCTCCAGCACAATTAAACAGCCAGAAGCAAGATAGCACTAACGTTGAAAATTTCAAGTTTCTTCATCTGTAGAGGGTGAATCAAACATTGACACTGAGGCACAAAACTAAACATTCAGAAGTCACATAACAATGTCGTTGGATTATGTTCCTAGGAAACTGCTCTCCTCAGGAATCATCTCTCTCAATCCATCCAGTGATGCAACAAAAGGTAGAAAACCTAGGGCCTATATTCACACCGATCCAATTGATTATCTGTATTCATTTCTACTATTTGCTAAGGCGGCAACTTAGGCGTACTATGCAGTTATATGCCTAAAGAGGCAAACTGTAGAAATGACTAAGGAATGTTATCCATGCCACTATGCTTTGAACTGAAGAGAGGCAAACAGACAGGAATGTTGCCTTTCGGTTTCGTGATTTCTCAGTACGATCTGCCTCAGTTTCAACTTTCAAGAGGTGGTTGGTTCGGCTTTCACCAGGTCCCTGTAATCTTTACGTATACTCCACAGGATCTCCGCGCAGCGCCTCATGCTCGGCCGGCTCCTCCTCTGGCGAGCCAGGCACTGCAGAGCGAGCTCATACAACTTCTCAACAGCCAGGTTGGTCGCATCGGTGGCTTCCAGCGTCGGATCCAGCGTCAGTATCGCGTCTCCCTTCGCGAATTTCTCCATCGCCTGAGCATGCCAACCAATAGACGTAGCACATGATCACCAAAGATATGTCAGCTGACAGTATATAACTTAATTATTACACGCTTCATTTCGACAATCCAAAACTGCTGAAATGATAAGGATGGCGCAGCAAACTAACCCATTTCGGGGTGACACGCTCGGTGATATGCCTCTTTGGCTCTATGGGGCGCCTCCCGGTGACCAGCTCCACCAGCAACACCCCGAAGGAGTAGACATCGCTCTTCGCGGTGAGCTGGTATGTGTTGAGATACTCAGGGTCCAGGTAACCTGCTGTTCCTTTTACTTGAGTAGAGACGTGGGTGGCGTCGGTCGGGGCCAGTTTGGCGAACCCAAAGTCGGCGACCTTGGCGCGGTGATTGTTCGTGAGAAGGATGTTGGAGGATTTGATGTCCCTGTGGATGACCGGCTGATCTGCGGGGGTGAAATGTATGGGTCAGGATCTGTTTGCCAGTAATGATTTGGTGGTTCTTCAAAGGTCAGCTATATCTGTTTGTTGTGATGACAGTTCCAGAAGTATTCAGTGAAAGTTTCAGCTATATCTGCCTTGTGAAGTTAAGCAAAAGGAGCACACCAGAATCCAGATGACTCTGCTTTTTTCCTTGAGAATTCTGCAGTATTTATTTAATGTATTCATTTCTTTCCCTGAAGAATTCTGTAGTATTTATTTCATGTATTCTTGAGGGATCTGTTCTGATCCCAAAGTAAGTATTGACTACCGTGAGTTTCAAAACCACCAAAATGTGATTTTTTTTCATCCAAATAACCTGACAAATTTGAAACCCAGATGCAAAACGGAAACGCAAATAACGAAGCTATATTACCAGAGTAGGTGTGGAGATACGTAATAGCGTGAGCCACATCGATTGCAATTTCCAATCTCAGACAGAAGTCCAGAATGTTTCCATTCAGACCTGCACATGTCTAGACTCAGCAGGATACAATCAGCAAACCGTTGCACTTATCAACATAGGGTCATACGATCCTTACCTTCAAGGTGCTCTCGAAGATTGCCATTGGGAACATACTCCACAACAATTAACTGTTCACCGCCATACTCAAGGAACCCATGAAACCTAACCAGATTCAGGTGCTCGATGCACCTCAGCGTCTCGATCTCGTTCCGGAACTCTTCGCCCATATGCTTGTCATACACATTCTGCAACCAAACACAACCGATATAGCCTTGTTTGTACCGGCCACCACCAAGACCAAGTGATGCAAGATGAGCATAGGAAGTAAGCAGCAGGCACAAACCTTCTTGGCCCGTTTGATGGCGACGAGGGTGCCGTCGTCGAGCTGGCCCCTGTACACCGTCCCTGATCCACCCTGCCCGATCTTGAGGTTCGGTGAGAAGTTTTTTGTGGCCTTCTGAATCTCTGGCAGGGAGAACTTCCTGTCGCCAGGTATCTCCCTCTGTGAAGAGTTCTTGTTTGGGCCGTAGAGTCCTCTGCCTGACCTCTTGCTCTCGAAAGTGCTCCCGCTGGTAGAGCCTTGCGAGCTCAATGACTGCGAGACTGTAAATTCAGAAGAGACAAGTGTCGTGTCTGAGCATTGCAGGTAACATAATGATGATTTTTAACAGCATTGTGCGGTGAATTTAACAGCTTATGTTGGAGGGTAAACTGAATTTCAACAGGAAAGTGCATGTTATGTTCTTATCGCTGCACACATTGAGTACAAGAAAGGGCATGAATGACGCCAATCTAAGACCAAAAACTGTTACCTCTGTTCTAACCATAAACAGAAAGAGTACGAGGTCCTCTTTTTGCATTATCAGTTATCAGTGCACAAGAAAGTAAATCATATTTCACTATCAAGATCCAGTCCCGGCGGTACAGTTTGGGTTTTCAGACCCAAACAAATGCAGTATACGTGTTGACCGGGCACAGTTGACGAACAAGACATGACATCATAACTAATGCAAGAGAAAAAGAACCAGCTTTGCATTGGGTTGGAGTCGTTGGACTACTAGGCACACAGGAATGGCAAGTCGCCGGAAGATCATTGGCGGATGATAAAAATAAGGGTGAAGGCGTGTGGGCACGTTACGTTGCTGGGAGTTGTCGAGGTCGTCGTCGGGCTCCGGCGAGCGCGCGCCCGCGGGGACGAAGCAGGAGCGGAAGGCGCCGAGGACGGCGTCCTTGACGGAGGAGCGGTCGGAGGCGGTGGACGAGGCGGTGCTTGCGGCGACGGAGGAGCGGGAGATGTCGTCGCTGACGCCGGTGAAGCCTGTGAGGTCGCTCCGCCTCCTCCCGGCCGCCGAGCCAGTGGTGCCGTTGCTGCTCCTCATCGGCGGTGCTACGCCACGGGGATGGTCGCGTGGCGAGGCGGCAGCCGCGGGCGAAGACGAGGGGTGCTGGTGGTGGTCTTCTCTGCGGAGCTTGACGGTTTTGAGGACGATTGTTTGGCGCGCGTCAAGGTGGACTAGTTCAGGACTTGGGAGGGAGAGGAGAGAAGACCACCGCTGCGCGTGGGCCCACACACAGGCCACGTCTTCATTTGCCAACTCTTCAATCATGCCTTTTTTGTTTTTCAGGATTTATTATGCCAACTCTCACAAGAAAAAGAGATTGATTATTCCTTTCTGAATTCTGCATTGACCAAGCAGAATCTCAAAATTAAATCATTTTTCATGTGGAACTTGGTTGCGGAACGTTACAGCTTGATGTGGATTGGAAGGAAGAGGAGTATGATGGGCTGATGAGGAAGAAGAAGAAGAATGGAACTACTTGATTGCACCGATGGCGACATCCGATTCATGACACCGCCGAGATGGGGGCGAGTAGGTGAGAGGGGAGCATATTTCCCCTTTGTTGCTCGACTTTGAAATCCGAGTCGTGGCCGATTGCTCGGTGTGGATTGTGGTTGTGGGTCGAGTTTAATCTTAGTAGGTACTCAATCCGTTCCACATTATATATAGGATGTTTTAGCATTTTTAACGATATGTATATAATCATATTTAGTGTGTAGACTCATCCATTCTACTGCACACATATACTACTAGTTCATATTACAATATCTAAAGCATCTTAGGAGTATTTATATTTATGTAACACAGGGACTAGAAGTAGAGGTAGTTGGGATGGACTGATGGACGGACGTCGCAACGACTAGTCGGCAGGCAGTCAACGTCATTCTTCTTCTCTTTTGTTGGGCAGAAATCGAAATCTCGCGAGATGAGCACGCAAATTCACCTTGGCGGTGGCGGCAGCTTAAGCCCAAATCGACCCACGGCGCCGCCGCGTAGGTAGGTGCACCCCAGCTGCCACACCAGCCGGCCAGCGGCGGATGACATCCAGGCTTGCTCCGGTGGACGGAAGCAGCTAGCATCACCACTTGACCTTGAGCGATCTCTTCGCTTGGTTTCCACGGATACTTTCGATGGATCATGGATATGACCAGTTGAACATGATGTAAAATTGGCCGAGCCGCTGGGGTGTGAGAGTGACTAAACTCCAACTTCACCTAGCCACTGCACCGTTCATTGGGAGAAGAGGTCATTGTCGTTGACTCGTTGCCGTGTGGAGTAGGGAAAGTGTGAGTCAAATCCATTTGGGTTCATTCGCTAGACTCAAGCTATCATCGTCGCCAACGACATCCTCCAAATATCTACTCCATCCGCTCAGAAATATATGAAGTCTTTTAGCCTTTTCTAACCCGCACGCATGTTGACGCGTTTTGGTGGATAGATTCATGTATATTTTATAGTAAAACGTGTCTAGATACGTTGGTTTAGTAAAGCCTAAAACATCTTTATAATTACACACGGAGGGATTAGGTGGTTGTCAAGGTTGTGGAATTCATTCTCTCGAAAAAAGGTTTTGAAATGGGCAAGGCTAGAGCTAAATTATTCGAAACCAGGGTGTATAGAGGGTGCCATAGATTATATTTTAGGGGTGCGTATGCGATGAAAAAATGACACACCGTCGGGTCCATAAAAACTTTCACCAAAATATTATGTGAGCAATACAAGTCATATGCACTACCTTCGACGAATTTTTTGGATCAGAGGGAGTGTTTTTAAAGATTATTTTCTACTTGGTGTTCTATGCACCCTAAGGAAAGATGTGGTGATCTGGCCCTAGGGACGAGTACCTTCCGAGTCAACACGACAAACAACTCGGGAGCAGCATCCCAACATGCCACTGTGAGTCCGCAATCCGATCTCGTCAACGCTGGAGGAGGAGGCTGGTGGTAGCGAGACATCCGCCACTCGGGCTCCTTCTCCTCCTCCCCTTATCATCATGTGCCTCCTTCGATGAAGCAAAAACGTGATCTGATCTAAGCAATTGTGCCCATCCTTTTTGCGCGTACTTTGATGATGCAACATGCGAGTACACGCGGAGATGAAGGGAAGATAAAGGACACACTTCCAAGCCAGTATGGTCGCCGACGTAGTATTCTGGGGGGGGGGGGGGGGGGGGGGGTGAGGGGGTCATCACGCTGCCACCCTCGCCTTCTACATCCAAATGGCCTTGGATGAAACATCGCCGCTAAGTATGAAACAAACGACGGTGGAGATTATCAGGGCAATTGTGAGAACGCGGTTGCGGCCATGAGCCAGTGCTCTATTTTTGTTCCGTTCTCTGAGGAGCAAGGGTCGATTTCAGTAGAGATGCAAGTGGGTCACTAATTATTAGAGTATGCTCTACCCTCTATAGGTTAAACTAAAAAAATCACACATGGTACAAAAATAATGATGCCCCATTTACATCTCTAATTTCTTTGGTTAAATCCTAGGTCTATCTGGTTGGTTTATTCTGAACTTGTTACCCTGAATAGAGCAGCTGAAGTCAAAATTCGCAAAACAAATTAAACAGCAAGTTGCAAAAAAAGAAGTTGAAAAAAAGACCCAACCTGCTTGACTGCTGCTGTTGTAGGGCTTCAAGCTAGGCCGGGCCTCCATCGTTAAGGAGCATAGCAGCCTGGTGTTGAAGAGGAAGAGTTGAGCGTGACCTGACCAGTGACGACCACACTGACCAGGCGCTCCCCTGCCCTGCTCCCTTCCCCTTCCCCGGCCGACCACCACCACCGCCCCCGCCCTCTCCCACGCTCGCCGAATCTCCCCAGATCCGCCCGCCGTCCCCAACCCCGCTCCCGCCGGCGCCAGCAACCGCCGTGAGTCAGTCAGTCAGCCCAGGTCGCGGCACGTGCCAAAGCTTCCATTTTGACCAACCGCGCCGCTGTTCCTCCGCCGAAAGTCGCGCCACCGACGCTCCGGCGGCTCCTCCCCCCGCACCCCCGGTGAGCGCGCCATCTCTCTGACTCTCTCCCAGCGACTCCGTCCGATCTCTAACCTACTTCCCAACCGCACTCTGGGCTTCGGGCGGTCAGCTCCGGATCCTTCTCGCGCCAGATAAACCCTAACCGGGGGAGGCGGCCATGAGAGGCAAGAAAGTGCTCAAGGAGCTCACGCTCGACGTGCCGGCGCAGGAGACGCCCGTCGATAAGTTCCTGTACGTCCCCTCCTCTCCTCGCCCCTAATTGATCTTCTTCTTTTACTGAACATGTCCAACCTTTTCTGAGCTTTATGTAGAAAAACGGTGTCTTTAATTTGTTGGAATATATATTTGTGTATTGCGATGGACCTCGGTACCTATTCGTTGGTTGCTGAAGCAGAGGTTTATTACGCAGAACCTACTGTCTAAATATTTTAGTCCACTGCTTAAAATGAAAAAAGTACGGTGTGATCTGCTGATCTCACTCTACAGTTTGTATTTCTACTAAAGCATTAGAACCTACTGTTTAATTTGAATTTGGTAACGTTTTGAGTCTCTGAGCTGTTGACTCTGCCATTTGTGTGTCAACGCTTGAGTAGCTTATGTGCTATTTTCGGTTCCAAATCATTTATTTTTATTTACTGATGCTCTGATCATGGTTTCAACGACTATTTCAGAAGTAATAATGTGTACTATAAACTGATTGGCATTATTTTTGTTGATGGTCTTTTAGGACTGCGAGTGGTACGTTCAAGGATGGTGAACTGCGACTTAATCAAAGAGGTTTGCAGCTTATCTCCGAGGAAAACGGAGATGAACTTGTGAGTTATTGGTTCAGTGTTTACGAATGGCTACTTTTTTTTTACATGGCTACTTTATTGTTTGTTAATCTGCCCAATTGTGTTCATCTTGTATTCCACACGGTTGTTTCTTGGTATTCAGTCAACAATAGGGATTGATATGTGTGTCTCACTGATTCAGTGCACTTGGAGCGTTTATTTCATTCAATCAACAGGGAGAACCGAAAAAAGACTCGATAAGATCTGTGGTTGAACTCGTACACGCACTACCGTACAAGCCTGCATGTTACCACACCAAATGCCCGCACGTGATAACTCAATGATGGACTCAATTATTCATATATATTTTCCTAGGAGATAAGCCACAAACCTCTATAGCTGGGCCCAAAAGACCACCAGCAACCAAACACAACCATGTAATTTACACATTGCATCTTGTTATGAAGAAATGACAGTTATCTCAAAAACATTTGTCTACACAAAGAAGGAGCACAGTAACCATGTAATATAAAAAGGAAAAAATGTTATATAAAATGGAAGTTTGGGCTAAGGAATCGTGGAGATGTACAAGAATTTCTAGACATGCATCTCCTTGAGCTCCTTGAGCAGTTTCTTCCCACTCATGGTCTCTTTTTATTGGTGGGAGATTGATATGGGACTAGCCAAAGTATAGTTGGGGAGTAGAAAGGAGCCTGGGTACAGTGCTATGTAGATATGTTTTTCAGATCTTCAATTCTTCATACTGAGGCGCCATAGAGAGTCGGGAGGGGCCTGGGGGAGGTCAGTATGGATGAAGTAGGTCTGGGCCATGATTTTAGGCAGATGGAAGTGAAGATTACCACCACAGTTGAATGCTACAGCCTACCATGTATTGTGACTTAGGCAGTCAGTTGTCAGCATAAGTCGTAGCACATGCTACTTCCATTGATCAAAATTGATGATCTATGGAGTGCAGAGGACCTAACAGTTCAAACTTGGTAGGCGTGTTATCCATAGACAACGTATGCACGTATTTCTCAATTTTTGATTCACGATTATCTTGGGTAGATGTTTACTTTTAATGCTTAGGATTGATGTACTCTAGTGCTTGCTACTGGTTATTAGTTAATGTATTTATCTTTTACTCTAACAAGGATATTATTGTACTTCTTCTTTGTGTCTGCTACTATCATTTAGATAGTGATCAAGCCATTTCGGAATTCTGATTGCATCTTTATTTGTTTATTTTCCCCAGCAATCAACAAACATAAAGGTAGAAGATGTGCAGTTGTCGATGGATGACCTAGAGATGATTCAGGTCATTGGTAAGGGAAGTGGTGGAGTCGTCCAGCTAGTGCAGCACAAGTGGGTTGGAACATTTTATGCCTTGAAGGTAACAACACAAATTTATCTAGTGGGCCACATGAATGCCTACGATGTTTTTTTTTTAAGTTAGAGCATTGCAGTAGACTGCTAGTTCTTCATTGTGTTGGTGTTTTTGTTGTCTGTTGACATGAAAATCAGTCTGTTCATATCTGTGTTAACATCTACATATTATGTCTTATTATAACAATCATATTATTCTACAGTTGTTTTGTCTTGTAAGCTTTGTAATGGCATGGCAGTACATTCAATTAAATTCACAGAGATGCACACCATTAAAACGAATTGTAGAGAAAACATCTAGTACTGGCTGACCTTGACCTACAAATATCTATGGAACTCTAATTTTAGTGAAAACTGATGCTAATGAATCAGAGGACATTAGGGATGATATTCAGGCAATCAAACATTTTAAAGCATTTTTTCTGATTTGTTGTACTGCTGTAGCATATTGTCATCCATATGACCCATCAGTTATTGACTACTGCAATTCCTTCATAGGGCATTCAAATGAACATTCAGGAGGCAGTTCGCAAACAGATAGTACAGGAGCTCAAAATAAATCAAGCAACACAGAGCCCACATATAGTTTCTTGCCATCAATCTTTTTACCACAACGGTGTAATATATCTTGTTCTGGAATACATGGATCGTGGATCTCTTGCAGACATAATTAAGCAAGTTAAAACCATTCTGGAGCCATACCTCGCCGTACTTTGCAAGCAGGTACTATGGTGTCTGCTTTGAATTTTGTATTCAGAATAATCTTAATTTTTTGTCATGTCTGCTGGAAGTTGAAGCTACAATCTGGCATGTCTAACATCAATACTGTCTTAATAAATCAGGTTTTGGAGGGTTTATTATACCTTCATCATGAAAGGCATGTGATTCACAGGGACATAAAGCCATCAAACTTGTTAGTCAACCATAAAGGTGAAGTGAAGATTACTGACTTTGGCGTAAGTGCAGTGCTAGCAAGTTCAATAGGCCAGCGTGATACATTTGTTGGAACCTACAACTACATGGCGGTATGTAAAAGTATCTACTCTTCCGACTGGCTTATGGTCATAATGGTTGTCTGGGGCACATACATGACTTTTATTCCTTATGCAGCCTGAGCGGATTAGTGGCAGCTCCTATGACTACAAGAGTGATGTATGGAGTTTGGGCTTGGTAATACTTGAATGTGCCATTGGCCGCTTCCCCTATACTCCTCCAGAGGGAGAAGGTTGGTTAAGCTTCTATGAACTATTAGAAGCAATAGTTGACCAGCCACCACCTTCTGCACCTGCAGACCAGTTCTCTCCAGAATTCTGTTCATTCATCTCTTCATGGTATGTTCAACATTGCTCTCTGAAATTAGCTCCCTTTATGCATTCTTGCATCGCTTAGCAAACTTGAATGAACTTCTTGCCCTTTTTCTTAAGTTCTTAGCTTTTTGTGTGTCCTTCCAAGAAAGCTAGTAACAATGAGCCGCAAATATATGAACTGTTGGCAAGGCTGACTTGGTTTAAGATGTGCCTGCTTCCTCATTTGTCGCGGCTCGTTGTTTTTTGTCTGTTTGAAGTATTATTTTCCAATTTGAACAAGTGTGTTTTGTCTATTTAAGTATTACTTTACCCTTTGAACAAGTGTGTTTTCCGATACGACTGTGTTGATGTGATCATTTGAGCTCAGTTAGTTGTTTTTAATCTGTACTGTGTTGTGTAGAAACTAGTGTAATCCTAATTTAATAGTGGCATTTTTATTGCAACAGCAAACATATGAATTGACCTTGTTCTCCACGAGACAGCAGCTACTCAACCTCTCAAACGTTAAGCTAATCTGAAGTTTGAGTTATGAAGTGTGTAAACACCCCTGACCAGTCATGTTAGTTTGATGGCTAAAATTTGTTGTTAAGTCAGCTACGTTATGCATAATATACTTAAGGAAATGGTTTCCCAGATTACATAAGAACATGCTTGATGTGCAGTCTTAACTCTGCTTGCCGGATCTAAAAAAAAGAAAAGAAACTCTGCTTGCGGGCTGTATTTTCCATTGCTCTATATTTCATCTAATTAGTAATGGCTAAGGAATCTGCACATGTTGAAGGCAACTGGTGATTCCTGGCAGCTTTCTTTACAGAGTTGTACACGCTGTCAGTATATATATATCATTCTGTAGTTTCCATTTCATATCGCTACATTATTGCTTTGCAGCATACAAAAGGATCCCGCTGAACGGATGTCTGCTTCAGAACTCCTGGTCAGCACCCACCCCCCCATTTACCTCTCTGTATAAAAAGTTTCCGAAGCTTTTCCAGGTCTGATTGATACTACCACCATGTGTCGACTGACTGGATACCTTGTGCTGGATCGTTGTTGCAGAACCATGCGTTCATCAAGAAGTTTGAGGGCCAGGATCTGGACCTTAAAATCCTCGTGGAGAGCCTCGAGCCGCCTATGAACGTACCCGAGTAAGGTGGCCGCTTGAAGGCTTTGTAGCGAGTCCGAGGGCCGCCATTCTGACGATGTCGCATGCTCGGCCATACATACCTGTGGTGAACCGCATCATCTTCCTCCCCCCTATATGTGATGTGATGATGATGATGTATGTTTCGGGATCTTCCAAGAGGATCTGACAAGTATTGATGTACGTACTGCCGACTTGAGGCCTTTTTGTTGTGTGTCTTGACATGAATGAATGAATGAATGAATGTGTGACTAGTTGAACATGGATGATACGAGGAAAATACCGTCCTAATGTTGCAGCCTGCTCTGTGTTGTTTGTATGACCGTTGGAATTTGAGATGTTTCTGTGTGGTTCAAGCTGAGAGCATTGGGATCAATTGTCATGAACCCTAATTTGGATCTGAACATTGGTAACAGAGATCCGGGACAGCCGCACGGTGGACGTGGCCGGTGACGGCCGTACCGGGCCGCCGCCGGCAGCCCAGCCAAAGCCAATGATGATGACAGAATTAAATCCGACGCCGCGAGTCCTGTGATCGCCTGCAGTGAAGGAACGTAGCTGCAGGGTGCAGGACAGTGGACCACCCGTTTGGTATAACTAGAGTGCACACCGGAGCGGGCTGCCAACTTTTGCTTTGCTTCAAAAACTCATCCTGAGATGAGACAAACATGAACCACATTTTGAAATCGAAATTGCTTTGCATCCGACGTTTTCCGTCCGATTTCTGTACGATACACCAATCCGACGTTGCTGGCTCAATCGCTGTTGCAAAGCAACGGACTGATCAGTCCGTCGGACATGCTTCGTACAGGAAATCGTCGTACGCCAAGCAGTGCTCTTTTGAAATTTAGACCCGTTTTGGAATCGTCAAGTGGAGACGGGTCTAAACTTATTCAAGCAGCCGCTTCTGGAACTGCCTCGTGTGAATTCTCTGACTTGGAATAGCCTGACTTTGTTATGATTAAGCTAGGAACTAGCTAGCAAAACGTCTACGTTACGTCTAGGGTTGGCTCTCTGGCGACGCCCAGGCGACTGCGCGCCGCCGCCGCCAAACCATGGACGGGAACGATCTCTGTATCCGAGTTTGTGATGTCTACGAGTCCGTTGGGAAGTCCAAGTCGTGTACGAGACCTCCAGTAGGAGTTCGGCTGGTTCACGGAGGCGCTCTGATGATAGATTCAATCGGGGAGAGGCGCCATATATGGCCGGCTGCGGACGGCTCTGTCAAGAAACTAATCCGATCTTTCGACGAGAGGTCTAAAACCTTCGATCCCGGCGAACCTCCCGACTACAAGCAGTCTCGAGCGATGTCGTCTACTGGCGGTGGGGGTGAACAAGGGGACGCCGGTGAGGCATCTACCCACCCGAAGCCGCTGGTGGAGGGCACGATCGTGGCTGCGCGTCAGGATCACCGGGTCATCATCACGGAGGTTTCAGAATCTTACGATGGCAACTGGGAGGCGGAAGAAGAGGATGGCACGAATGTCGGGCCGGAGGCCCGACTTGCAGGGGAAGTAGATCTTGAAGATGACATCTGTGTCGAGGAACCTGAGGAAGTCGTGGCGGAAGATCGATCGACTGTGCAACCATGGAAGCTGCTCGCCAGGTATTACTCTCTGAAAGCGGCGAATTGGGCTAGCCTGCACGAGCACTTCATGAAGGTCTGGGGTATCCGGGAGAAGATGTTTTTCACCCCGCTTAAAGACAATTTCTTCATCATCACGTTTAAGGGAGAAGGAGACTATCGCTTTGTCAAACGAGGTGGTCCATGGATTAAGCTGGGGGTAGCTGTTCTGATTGCCCCGTTTGTTAACAATGCCCAGCCATCAGAGACGGTGCTAGATACAATTCAGCTATGGGTGCGTTTCTACGATGTTCCATGGAATAAGCAAACCGTAGCTTACGGCGAGTTCGTGGGGGCGCATCTTGGAAAAGTGGAGGAGGTTGATGTTGATCAAGAAGGACTGGAACTCAACGACTATTTGCGGATCCGCATTGCTATCCCGCTGAATAAAAGGCTGCAGACCAGATTTACTACCAAGGTCAAAGGACGAAGCTCGCCCATGGTGTATCCGCTGCGGTATGAACGTGTGCCGCATTTTTGCTTTCACTGTGGCTTCATTGGACACCGGAAAGAGGAGTGTGAGAAGAAGATAAAAGGTATCCCAACGATGCATTACGATGACTCGCTCCGATGTTCGCCAAAACGTAAGTATGACCGTCGTGTCTACACGGCCCCTGTCAATCCAGCAGCGAAGAAAGGCTTAGCGTTTAACTCGCCAGTGGGCAGTGTTAGCTCGTCGCCGTTGGGCCGACCCAACTCTGCACACAATCAGCCTGCCAAGGAGACGACTAGGTATACTGCACATGTTCCAGAGGCAGTGGATGCAAGGGATGGGATAGAGGAGCCAGTGTTCAGAACAACGGAAGAGGTGGAGGAGTCTCTTGCTCGCACGGTAGAACAGTTGGACTTGCTGAGAGGTGGGCATGCAGGGAGAAGGCCGAGGTGTAATTCTGAGCCGCCAAGACCATACAACATCCGAGATAATCAGCTGTTCGCCGACAAGGCTGAGCGCGAACAGGAGTTGGGAATGCCGGCGCTAGAGGATGATGTGCAACAGGTGCAGCCACCGCGAAGTCCTAACACTGAAGACATGATACCAGCGATCCAAAACCTGTCCAACTCAACTGCATCACTAAGCAGCATTGCGGATGTGACCATGCAAGCTGCGGACTCGGTGTTGGGGAAGCGTCTGGCTGCATATGGGGATCAGGAGGATCGGTTGGACCTAACATTGGCACTGAATCTGAAGGGACAGGACCGAAACTTGATGAAGAAGGGAAGGATGGAGAGGCCGAGGTACCACGTTCAGCATGTGGAGGATGAACACACGGCAGACGGACAGGTGGATGAGGCAAGGATGCGGAAGAAACAGGCAGCAACCGGACCCGGGGCTTCCGGTACCCTGACGAGACCTAATGTTTGGTCTCGTCAGGAGCAATGAATTGCTTATCGCTCAACTGTCGAGGGGCCGGGAATACCTTGACAGTTAGAGAGCTGGCCACCCTTTCCCAGACTTGGAGTCTGCGTTTGTTTTTTCTTTGTGAGACTAGGCAACATAAGAGTAAAATTAGGCGTTTGCGTAGGCGTTTAGGTCTTAAAGGCTTTGCTGGTTTTAGTAGTGATGGTCTTAGTGGTGGTATTGCTTTATTTTGGCATGAGAGTCTCGTTGTAGAAGTGCAAGATATTAATGAAAGGTTTATTGATGCGTATGTGCGTGAGTCTCCCCAAGCCCCACAATGGCGAATTACTTGTGTCTATGGTGAGCCTCGTGTGGAAAATAGATATCAGATGTGGGATAAGCTACGTGAACTTAAGACAAAATCAACTCTCCCATGGATGATTATCGGTGACTTTAACGAGGCCTTGTGGCAAGAAGAGCACTTATCTAAAACCCCTCGTTCTGTGTGTCAAATGGAAGCTTTCCGTGAGGTTTTATCTGATTGTAACCTTGTTGATCTTGGCTTTTCAGGTGTCCCTTACACATATGATAATAAGAGGAGAGGCAATGCTAATGTACGGGTACGTCTGGATAGAGCTGTTGCGTGCCATGCTTGGAGGGATCTTTTTGCTGACTCACACGTGAAGCATCTGGTAACATCAGTTTCGGATCACTGCCCCATCCTTTTAAACATTACACCAGAGGAGCGTATCATGAACCCTCGACCACGGCGGCAATATGAAATTATGTGGGAACGGGAGGCTGAGCTTCCTGAATATGTGGCAAATGCATGGGAGCAAGCAGGGCAGAAATCTAATCTAGCTGATGTGATGTCCGGGATAAATTCTGTTATGGATGCCCTACAGCAGTGGAGCAAAAAGAAATTTGGAAATATTATCCGGGAATTAACAAAAGCTCGCCGGAAGCTGGAACATTTGATGATTGATGGTGCAGACCAACAGGAGATACGCTGTGCTAATGATCACCTGAATGAGCTGCTATACCGAGAGGAAATGCTATGGTTACAAAGATCTCGGGTCACATGGTTGAAAGAAGGTGATCGTAATACAAAGTTCTTCCATCAAACTGCTAAGTGGCGTGCTCGTAGAAACAAAATAAAAAAGTTAAAAGATGATCAAGGCGTATGGAAGGATGTCCCGACTGATATGGAGCTCATGGCGACGTCCTATTTTAAGGAATTGTTTACGAAGGACCCGTCTCTTAATCCTGATCATCTTGTCTCTCTCATGCAGCCAAAGGTGACCCTTGAGATGAACCAGAATCTTTGTAAGGACTTCACGGAAGAGGAAATTAGCGATGCACTTTTTCAAATCGGTCCTCTGAAAGCGCCGGGAGTGGATGGCTTCCCAGCTCGGTTTTATCAACGTAATTGGAGCACTATTAAGGTGGAAGTAATTAATGCTGTGAAGCTCTTCTTTGTTACTGGACATATGCCGGACGGGGTCAATGATACAGCCATTGTGCTTATACCGAAAAAGGAACAACCGGAAACTCTCAAGGATTTTAGACCCATTAGCCTATGTACGGTGATTTATAAAGTGATTTCCAAATGTATGGTGAATAGGCTCCGACCAATATTGGGTGAGATTGTATCAATGAACCAAAGTGCCTTTATTCCCGGAAGATTAATCACGGATAATGCCCTGGTGGCCTTTGAATGTCTTCACTTCATTGAAAATAATGTGAAGCATGAGAAGAACTTCTGTGCGTACAAGCTGGATCTATCAAAAGCGTATGATCGGGTGGATTGGGATTTTCTAAAGAAAGTGATGCAAAGGATGGGTTTCTCGTATCGATGGGTGGACTGGATAATGTCTTGTGTCACATCGGTACAATATAGAGTTAAATTCAATGGAAACCTCCTGGATTCATTTTCGCCTTCTCGGGGACTCCGTCAAGGTGATCCTTTATCTCCCTTTCTGTTTTTGTTAGTAGCTGATGGCTTATCTACTTTGATTCAGAATGAGGTGGATGGCCACAATATCGATGCTGTTAAGATATGTCGCCAGGCACCGGGGATCTCGCATCTACTATTTGCAGACGATAGTCTATTGTTCTTCAAAGCCACTGTTCAACAGGCACAAAGAATTAAAGTGATTCTAGATCAATATGCCATGAGCACGGGCCAGCTTATAAATCCCGACAAATGCTCTATATTCTTTGGTGAGTCTTGTTCTTTGGAAACCAGATTGGAAGTTAAGCAAGAATTAAACATCACACAAGAACTTTTTGAGGCAAAGTACCTTGGGTTGCCTACCCCGGATGGTCGGATGTCCAAAGACAAGTTTGAGAGTATCCAATCTAAACTTGCCAAATGCCTTGTTGAGTGGGACGACAATCATAAGTCTCAGGCTGCCAAAGAAGTGCTTATTAAATCTGTTGCTCAAGCACTTTCGGTTTATGTGATGAGTGTTTTTAAACTCCCTCTTGGTCTATGTGATGAGCTAACAAAGATCATTAGACGATATTGGTGGGGTGCTGAAAATGGGAAAAGGAAAACATGTTGGGTCGCATGGGACATATTGCTGAGGCCGAAGATGTGTGGAGGGTTGGGATTCAGGGATATGAGGTTGTTTAACCAAGCGTTGTTAGCCCGTCAGGCTTGGCGTCTTATTCAATTCCCTGATACACTTTGTGCAAGACTTCTAAAGGCGAAGTACTACCCCAACGGTTCCCTCATTGACACTGTTTTTACAGGGAACGGATCGTCTACTTGGCATGGCATCGAATATGGACTCGAGCTGCTAAAAAAGGGAGTTATTTGGCGTGTTGGGAACGGATCCCAGATTAGAGTGTGGCGAGATCCATGGATCCCTAGGGATGGCTCTCGCCAACCTACGTCTAACCAGGGGCGATGTCGCCTACGGTGGGTTGCCGATCTCATACAAGCTGATGGTGAGTGGAACCTACAGCTTCTCCAGCAATATTTCAATCAAGAAGACGTTACTGAAATCTTGAAAATAAAGACCTCTACAAGAAATGAGAATGACTTTATTGCTTGGCACCCGGATAAACGAGGTATATTCAGTGTGAGAAGTGCCTACCGCCTTGCATTATCTATAAGCATGCTTAATCAGGATCGTGGAGCAACTAGTAGTAGACCGCATGGTGAGAGGCCGTGCTGGAAGTTGATTTGGAGCTGCCCTGTGCCCCCAAAAGTCCGAAACCTGGCTTGGAGAATTGGACGTAATGCCCTTGCGACAAAGGATAACCTCCACAGAAGAGGCATGGCCTTGCATGCAACTTGTGATATATGTGGAGGGGAAGACGAAGACACTTACCATGCCTTTCTCCGCTGCCCACATGCCCGAGGCCTCTGGCTAGCTATGAAAGATGAATGGAGCCTGCCCCCTGACGACATGCTAGTCTACACAGGATCTGAGTGGCTCCTCCACATCCTTGATCGCATCACTGAAGACCAGCGCGTTATGTTGCTGATGACCTTATGGCGTATTTGGCATGCCCATAACGAGATCACGCATGACAAACCATGCCCCCCAATTGAAGGATCAAGAAGGTTCCTAGTCAGCTACCTTAACTCTCTTCTTTTAATTGAACAATTCCCTGTTGCAGATATCGCCAAAGGAAAGATGGTCGTTGACATGGAGAAGGGATTTAGTAGATCACCGGCCAAAGCGGATGGACGACAGAAGGTGCGGAAGAGGTGGTGTCCGCCGTCTGAGGGTACTACAAAGCTGAACGTCGATGGATCCTTCGTCAGCGGAGGGGAGGCGGGAACGGGAATGGTGCTTCGCAACCATAGAGGCGAAGTCATCTTCTCGGCGTGCCGTAACCTCCAGAACTGTCATGATGCAACGGATGCGGAGCTGCGTGCGATCGAAGAGGGCATTCAACTGTCCCTGCTATGGACAAACGAGGATTTCATCGTTGAGACCGACTGTGCCGACGCAATTGAGCTCATAAAAAAGGAGGCCCCCAATCTGTCCATCCATGCGTTCAGAATTGAAGCAATCAGAAATCTTATCCAGGAGAGAGGAACTGTTATAGCTAAGATTAGTCGTGACGCAAATTTCGCTGGTCATGAATTAGCTAGAATTGGTAGGTTACAGGCTAGAACCCAAGTATGGCTCAGTAGTTACCCCCCGGAAATTGCTACAGCCATTACTGAAGATTGTAATACCCCTGTGATGCATTGAGCATCCTCTCCCCTCCGCAAAAAAAAAAGAATAGCCTGACTTTGTTTCATTGACAAGTCAGGGAATCCGTGCCGGCCGTCCACCATGGAAGGGTTTTAAAACCCCAAAATTTATCAGATTTTCAAATTTGGAAGGGTTGTGTTTTTGGTTCTGCTCCGACAAATTCGCATTTGGACCCGCTCTGCACTGATGGATACTCTTCCTCGTCTCCAGCGCGACCTTTTCAGTTTCGTTTCCCCACACGCTCTCTTCTCCTCGTCGTTGCCCGACCTCAAAAGTCGCTTCTTTTTTGTTAGGTTTTCTTCCTTCAGGCCTGCCATGGCGCCAGTGCTTGTTCCCCCACCCTGACTGACCCACTCCGAGGACCTCCTACTTCCGGAGCTTCCACTCCCGACTCCCCACTCCCCACGCGCGCAATGGAGGAGGGCCCGCCGCCGCTGCCGGACCCGGAGCCGCCCGTCCTAGGGCGCTGCGGCCGCCACCCGGCCCAGCCCCTCGCCGGCGTCTGCTCCTCCTGCCTCGCCGACCGCCTCTCCTCCGTCCGTAGCCCCGAGATCGTCGAGCTCGCTGCCCCCGGCAGCGCCGTCTCCGGCTCCCGCCCGGAGCCTGAGGGCAAGCTGCGGAGGACGCTCATGCTGCTCTTCCAGATGGACGACGACGACTCCTCTACCGCTGCGCGTCCCCCGCCCGGAGCCGCCGAGGACGATCCACAACCGTCGTTCCCCGGACGAGGAGGCGCGGGTCGGGGGCCCACCAAGTGGAAGGGCCGCGGCTCCTGGCTCAGGTCCATCCTGCCCAAGAAGAGGGGGCCCGCCCGCCGGCGCACGCCCGGCAACGAGGAGGCGCTGTCCGTGGAGTCGGTGTCGGTGGCGCCGGATCCCAGCGTTGCAGATGCGACGCCGCCGGTGGAGCGGAGGGCCAGCTTCCGGCGCTCCTGCGAGTGGATGGTGTGCCGGGACCCGCCGCCGCGCAGCGGGGGGGACCCGCCCCGGCACTCCTGGGACGGGTCCATGGTCGGCAGGGCCCTGGCGTGCTCCTTCGCCTGCCTCGACGACGAGCCGTCCGACGGGGTCACCAGGGTGCGGCGCAGCAATGCGGAGGAATCATCCGTTGGTGCTGTCGGGGCTGCAGAGAGCAGCAGGAATGGGGGCCATTCGGCTGGTGACTTGTGCGGCGACACTGGTCCGGAGATGGCTGGCTCCGGCGGTGTCGGCCGTCGGAGGTCCAACAGGTGGAGCAGGGTGTGGGATCGGAGCGTCACGAGCCCGCTCAAGGAGTTCGTCAGGAAAGGGGAGCAGCATGTGCTCGACCGTTCCGTCTCGGAGTCGAGGAAGGACACGCGGAGGTGCACGAACAGAGAGACGGCAGACATCGACGGCGAGCTCCACCACCCTGGCCGCAACGGGTTGTCGGCTTCAGGCAGAGCGAGCCAAAGAAGCTCGCAAGCCGCGGCGGCCAATGGGGATGCGCAGAATTTCCGCACTGGTTGGCTCAGGAATAAGGATTGCAAGATCGGCAGGAGCAGGAGCGTGCATTATACTTCTCCTGGTAATTACGACAACGGGATGCTGCGGTTCTACCTGACGCCGATGAGGAGTAACAGAACTGCAAACAGGGGGAGGAGGAGGAGCTCGCGCCTGTTTGCGAGAGGACTGTTTGGTTTTGTTTGAGTTTGCTGAAGTTCAATACACTAGCCATGCCATGCGTTTTAGAAGATGGCGGCAGCACAGGCAAATTTCTCTTCATAATCTTCTGCTTGGTTTCTTAGAATTGACCCCAACTTTGTAAGTTACTCAGCTACTTCTGCATTCTGTCTGCAGTTCTGGATTGATAAGCCCAGCTTAGAGTCAGGAGGATTAGTTTAAGTTGCGGAATCACTGCTCTGTTCTTTCGAGATGTCGCTTATAGTAGATGGGATCTGGACGAAGCTGTCCAGATTAGTATCATAGTGTAATTATTATTTACAATGATAATAATATTTGTCCAGAGTCTGAACAATCTGTCTCACTACATAAGGATACATGCTGTTCTAAACTTGTAAAATATATTCTGCCTCATAAGCATATATATAGCATTATGTTTGGACAAGTTCGCAGCCCAGAGAAATTGGGCTGTTCTTTTTGTACTATTAGGCAATAACAATAACCACATACAGGCTATGCTGCAATCTATACCATGAAGGCAGTAAGCTGCGTATGATAGTTCATGTTCTGCAAGTTTCCCTCTTTTGTTACTTATTCTCATTCCTATATTTGAGGACTGATCGTGTTTGAACCGTTACTTATGGGTTATAACCACTGGTCCACAGTGTTCATTTCTCTTTACTTATGCGTCATATTATAACCAATGGTCCATGTTCATTGCTCTATACGGGTACTTCTGTCTGTACGGGTGTCATGAGAGGTCTCAGTGGCGGGTCCTTGTGGAACTTCAATGGGTTTATTTCCCTCCTTGTTTAACATTTCAGTTTAAGTATAAACCACATTTGGAAACATTGTAAGTCCAACTTAGCGTTGAGTTAGTAAAAGTTGCAGATTTGCTGCTCTGTTCTGAGACATCACTTATAGATGGAATCTGGACAAAGCTGTGCAGATTATTAGTAGCAGAGTGTAATTATTATGTTGATAATATTATTTTCAGCTGCTGTTTTTTATGATCCATACATACAACCCATATGCTATAATCCACGCCTGAATTGGTTGGGGACTCCTCCGTGCGTCTGAACATTCTGTCTCAGTATATGAGAATGCATTCTGTTCTAACCTTGTAAGAGCATCTCCAGTGGATTTAGCGTTGGTGATTTGGCGCAGAGGGAGACGACATCGATTTGGCGCTTGGGATTTGGCTCTGTTCCTCGACTGTTCCTCGATTTGACGCTGGGGATGGAGCGATATGGTGATGGGGAGGTTGGGGATGGAACAATTTGGTGCTGATTTGCTCAATTTCATAGTCAATTTGGTGCTGGATTGCTCAATTGTGTACTCAACTCCATGGTGTTGATATTTGGTATTTGTCAATTGCAATATACACGCCCATATACACGTCTTCATTTACACGTTCCACTGAAAAATTAGGAGGTGTATAATTTAGCACGGTGTATATGATATACACGTCCAAATTTACACGTTCCACTGGAGATGCTCTAACATGTTGCCTCCTCATAAGCATATAACATATATCTATCTTTGGACAAGTTCACAAGCCAGATAATTTTCAGTTGCTGTTTTGTGTGATTAGGCAATAATTAATACTCCCACATAGTATAGGCCATATGCTAGATTCTACACCTTGTTAAAAAAAGAGAACAAAAATCTACACAAAGAAGGTAATAAGCTGTGTATGGAAGCTCCTGATCTTGAATAGTTTACTCTTTCCTATATTTGAAGACTGTTTGTGTTTGGATGACCGTTAACACATTATTTCCACTGGTCCATGCTAATCATTGCTCTATATTTGAAGGCTACACTGATGTGTGGTCCTTGTATCTGTACCCAAGTCATGAGAGTTCTCAGTGGTGGGGGGCCTTGTGCCAAATTATTAGTATATTTTATGCAACTTTAGTGTATTTCCATGTTTAACTTATCTAAGTACAAACAACATCTGCATTCCTGTATTTTGATTTTAGTTTGCAAAACAGGCATTTGGAGATCTGGTTGTGTATGTTGACTCTTGCTAGACAAGCTATGGCAGAACCCATTGGTTGTGGACTTTTATCGGTTCAAGTTCCTTGTTTTCATGGTGCAACACCTAAATTATGATCCTTTGGAGTTCAGGATGTTGTAGGCGTAAACATGATGAGTATAACATCTCACATCTGTTGCCCCATTTGGTTACTTTTGACGATACTTTATCCCTATTCCTCATATTTGTTCAATCTAAGTTTTTTATCAATGCTGTAGATAATCGTGACAGTGGAGAAGTATATACGAATGCTGAATCAGAAGGTGTGTTTGGGAACAGGTTTCACTCTACTGGTGAATGGTGTGGCTGCATGAAATTCACGGTCGCTGATTGCCAGATCTGAATGGTAAGAAGTTTGCTACAGGTCAACAGATCCGGACAGTCTTTTGTTTCTGAGCAAAGTGTAGAGTTATTTTCAAGAAATGCTGGGAGATCGTCAAGATGGATCTGTTGCTCGCTTTCAACCAGCTTCATGCTTTACGAGGGCTGACACTGGAGGCTGCTTAAATTCTGCTCAGGTGGTGCTGCTGCCTAAGAAATTGGGGGCTGCGTGTGCTTCGGAATTCCGACCTGCACGGCGCTTCAAAGCTGCTACAGCAGGTCGTATGTCACAAACACTGCACCTATTTTTACGGGGGGAATTTGTTGTTTTGTAAGGGAGATTGCAATCTAAGACCGCCAATATTTGCATACAGAAATAACCGTAGGTGAACTGACCTCCCGTAGCGGGTGGCGGCGCCGGTCCCGGAAGCATGACCATGGCGTCGCCGTTGAAGAACCTACTTTGGACCTGCCCCTTCTTCTACCTTTGAGTATTGCATTGTAGTGTGGAACCGGTCTATGTGAAGGATGGATGTGTGTAAAGCAATTACGAATTGATTCAAGGGTTCCAGCCCAATCTGTGCTACAGGAACGCAACGCACACAGCCAGAGTATAATAAGAGAGATTTTCATGAGTGCGCGCGATAACGATCTGTGTACACTAACCATGGCCTCGCCTAAACCCTATTAAGTTGCAAAACGCAATTGTTCGAGGTACTTAAATAAAGTAAAATCGTATAGATTATTTCCATGTATGGAATTGAATACAAACATTGGATTGAGGAGGATAGGAGCCTAATGGCAAATTTGTTTCCTTATGTTGGTGATTCTGATATCTACTTCCTCATGCTATCTTCCTTTCTATTGATCTCCATTCCTCTTCCCTTTGATCCATTCAAATCCCCTTTCTCTGAAAACAACCAGTAGAACCTTTTTTTCTCCAGAAACATAGTACAAAATGTAAGCAAATTGCTATAGAATTCGAATTCTAACATATACTGATATAGTTTTCAAAATCCATTCTTTTGTAACCTCTCTTACGAACGTAGAGGCGCTCAAAAATACGCATGTACAAACACCCCTATGAACGCACACACATAAATCTTACCCCTATGAACACCCCCGAAAGACTGGTCAGACATATCTTGAGGTTGATAAAGTCACCACATGCGTCTCGGGCTACACCACCTACCACTAAAAGCATAACGCTGGTTCCAACACAAGAAATCAAACCAATTAAGCATAGACTGCTTGTGATCCAATTGATTGGTACTGGCAGTAGACTCGGCTATCCGTGATATAGGCTGTAAATTTTTTGCTTCTACGCAAATCTATGGGATGAAGGGAACACATTGGGATGTAGTGATATAGAGTCGTAGTTGTCTCAAGAAGATAAGCAAAATTCACGCAACACATCTCCATGACCATTTATCTTTTCCTTGTTGCAAACTTGCAAATTCATCTTTTTTCTTCTTCTGGTTCTCCTCATCTCTCCTGTTTATTCTGGTTCGTTTTGTTCTCCCTTTTCTTTATTTTCAACAAAATTTTGTTCACAAGGAAGGCTTTTATGCTCCTAATCACCATATTTCATCCTTGTTTTTTACAAAGGAGGACTTTTATGCTCCTAATCACAATATTTATCCCATACTTGGCAAAAATAGCATGTATGAAAATACTTTTCAATATTCTGACTTCCTTTGAACATAGACATAAAAGTGTGCGCTGGTGCGGTAAAATGCAAAAATCGTACGTTATAATAAAGTAAAGAAAACCACTATAATAGAATGGACGCATCACATGTACAACCATAAAGTATGAAAGTATGTTCTTACCTACTCATGGGCGTCTCCCCTCGCTTTTCAAAGGTTTAAAGGTTCGTTTTAGTTGGTTGGTTCAAGTTACATTTTGCTGACTCGTCCCGTCTCGTTCCCTCCTGTGAGCGGCCGGGGGACCCTAGTGCCGTCTCATAACCCCTCCTCCTCCCTTCCTCTGCTCGCCGCCACCGGGCAAAGCCAGGACGGTGGTACCGACGATGCAACACCTTCTCTCTTCTCGCGGTGGTGGTGGCACAACGCATCTCAGCCGGGGAGGGGGCACTTTTCGTGGGGTGCAACGGCGTGTACCGGTGGTGGCCATGGACGACGATAAATCGACCTGGTGGAGAGTGTGGAGGTCCTCCGACGTAACCGGTAGGGTAGTGTAGCCTTCACGTCGTTTCGAGTCGTATTTGTATCTAAAAAAGTTACATTTTGCTTAATTAATTAAAACCGGACAACTTATACTCAAAAGGAAAATCCAAATCTTTTTGGATGGTAAAAAGAAATCCAATTCCTATACACGAAAAGCCCAACACTTATGCCGTAAGTTTTGCTGGAATCAGACAACGTAGGCCGTACTCCAGTCGGTAGTCGGAGGACTGTTTTCCAGATAAATCTCGCAAGAATTTACGGAGAGTTTTTTTTGAAATTTTCCATCACAATATATTATGTCAGCAAGCTCACCTTGTTAAAAACCTTTCAGTCCTCATAGGTACCCTCCTAGAAGGAAAAGAGTGCCCTATACCAGATTGACAAGCAGTGTGATTTACCAGATTGATTGATTGATTAACTAAACCGTCATCCCTCTGCCCTATACCGACCTGTCTCCTCGGCCATCCTTTCCTCCGTCCGTCCTTCGTCTTCCCCTCTCCTCTCCTCCCCGTGGCCTTGTCCCTTTCCTCGCCCATCGCGCCTCGATCCCCTCACTCTTATCTCCAAAGAACGCATCTTGATAGGAGAAACACAGGATTATTGCTTCTTCTTCGGCGCCGCCAGGGCCACGATGTCCTCCCCGAGCAAGCGCCGGGAGATGGACCTGATGAAGCTGTGAGTTGGTTACCACCACTCAGATTCTTTCGATTCTTTCTTCTCACGGGGGACTGACTGATTGGCTGATTGATTGATTCCCTGATCTGGATTTGCAGGATGATGAGCGACTACAAGGTCGAGATGCTCAACGACGGGATGCAGGAGTTCTTCGTCCAGTTCCGCGGCCCCAACGAAAGTACGCACCCACCCACCACCAAGGCTGCTGTCTCTCCACCCACGCGGCCGATTTCGATTCATTTCGGTCTTGACACCGATTAACACCCCCGTAGCTCACGGTTTCTGAATCTTGACGTGTTCCTGGACTTTCTTTTCTTTCGACGTATGCCATTGTCGCGTGTTGCCACTGATTTAGCTTAAGAATGGCGGCGGATTAATAGATCTCATCAAAAGCCAATGGCAGTTGCAGAGTTTCCCTTCTGTAGTAACTTTGCTGTCGTTAAGCTTCAGTCATGTTTCCGTACACCAGCGAAAATAAGCTGAGCTGCCTGCCGCACTGCTTGATTTGTCTTCTTGCTGCTGAATTCCACAGGTCTCTACCAAGGAGGCGTATGGAAGGTTCGGGTAGAACTGCCCGATGCGTACCCTTACAGGTCTCCCTCCATCGGTTTCGTTAACAAGATATATCACCCCAACGTCGACGAGCTGTGAGTATTTTTGTTGCTGTAGTATTCAGTGTTTGTGCTCTGCTCACCCCGATGATTCTAATCACGATTGCAGCTTCCTGTTTCCTAACCACTTTTGGATGGACGCAAAATGCAGGTCTGGTTCTGTCTGCTTGGATGTCATCAACCAGACATGGAGTCCAATGTTTGGTAAATTTGATCTCTCCGTTTTTGTACATAGCCCTGCTGAATTGCTGATCACCTTTCTTAGGTTGAGCTCTACTATTTTAGTAACAACTATTTCAACCTATATGTCACGTTTTACAGATCTTGTCAATGTGTTCGAAGTCTTCCTTCCACAACTTCTATTGTACCCAAATCCTTCGGATCCATTGAACGGAGAAGCTGCTTCACTGTTAATGCGTGATCGCCTTGCTTATGAACAAAAAGTGAAAGGTGAGCATATTTATTTAATACTCATAACAGTGGCATCCATAGTCATGACACAGTCCTTTGATTCTCTTTAGTCTTTGTACTCCTTTACAAACTAGTAGAAAGAGCTAATTTATCTCTTTTGTTATGTATAGCGGCCTTGCACCCTGAATTGTCCTGTTTGTTTACCATGCAAAGTTCATTTAGAAAAATACCGGTAGCAAGTAATAAACACACGTTAAAGACCACTTTCATACAGTTTTTAGGTAACGAGCATCCAAAGAATATTTTTATCTGTTCTATTTTGCGTTCAGTTAAAGGTTCTATGGAGAAATCTTAATTTACCACATCGGGTATAATACATACTATTGACTACAGCAATTTATTGCCGGGGACAGTATCAGATGTTGACTAGAAGATTAAAATGATTTATGTAGTCTGAGTGCATAACATAAGGTTTAGTGGCTGTTTGGATCGATCCTGACGTGCCATGCCAAAATTTTGGTTGCCAAAGTTTTGGTGCAGGATTTCGCCGCCCTCAACTCGCCCGGAATTTGGCGTCAAAATGTATTAATAGGCCTGGGCTGGCTTGGGCTTGCTAAAATTTTGGCTCCCAACCAAACAGCACCAAAGCATCACGGCCAAGCCAATATTTTGGTAAGGCCGGTACTGGCACAGAACCAAACGCGCCCTTAGAACCTGTTGGCTTGATGCATGGTTAATTAGCTGCAGTAGGTATGTTTTGATGCGGTACAAAAACATATTTGTGCTATTATAATTTTTTTATGGTTTTATCTCATCTAGTAATTGAAATCCAGATCTGAAAAGAAAAATCAATACAAGTTTGTTTGTAGGGAATTCATAAAATTTGACCTGACTGCCCATTTTGCCGTTGCCAACTCTAGCATGGTAGGTTTTATGTATAACTTTTCTGCATGTAAGGTGATGCATAGCAGCATTAGGCTTACACACAATCAAATACTTAGAATTTATAAATAGAATCTGCTACTCCCTCCGTTTTTTAATATAAGATGTTTTAGCTTTTGGCTAGATTCACATGCATCTAAATGTATGTAGACATATTTTAGTGTGTATGTACATTCATTTGAGTGTGCACCTAGTCAACCTACATACTATCCAAAACGTCTTATATTTATGAAAAGAGGTAGTATTAAGGAGGGTTTGTTTGTGTAGCATGGCACTATGGCAGGTACAGGTTTTTAGCAACATAACATGCACTGTCTAGTAATTAAGCTGAAAAAGATGGTATGTAGTACAAGCATTGCGGCACGTTTTCTAGGAGAACATAAGGAAGCCCTGGAAAAACTCCTGGAAACAATACATTTTTTCAATCTTGGATGTGTAATGTGATAAGTAGGTTGTAATCATGTAAGTCTCCAGAGAAGCATGTTGTGGGTGTGGTTAGGTCATATAGGGACCTGGCATGGTGCATCAAGCGGTCATTTGTTTCCAGTTCTGCTGATGCATTTGCTGAGTGAGTAACTCGTGTTGCTGGTGCAGAGTTTTGCTTCTATGAGGGGCTAGAGACACTTGCTGTACTAGAATATAGTGTATATAATCATTCAACTTTACCAAGAGTTGTTCTGATGCATCAAGTAGCGATTGCAACATTCATCAGAAGATCATATTATTTTCCTAGCCACATGAGGCTTCATTGGGTCTTCTACGGTGCCTCAAAGCTGAACTCCATTGCTCATGTTTGTGCAGAATTCTGTGAAAAATATGCCAAACCAGAGGATGCTGGAATAACCCCCGAGGAAAATTCGAGCGACGAGGAGCTGAGCGAAGAAGACGATGACTCCGGCGACGATGAGCCCATACTGGGCCATCCAGACCCCTAGTCAGTTCATGACTCTACTTCTCAAGCTAAATTACTGTACAATGTTTATTGCAGCAACTGCAATTAAACAGTCTGTAGTTGGTCCGCCGAAGTCTGAATGCCATGTAAATAAGTGCATCGTCAGTGTTCTTTAATGTTTATTTACGTCCGTCTTACATACTCATTTAATTTACAGCAGCACCTATATTTTCCTTTTTTCGAATGCATGTGGTTCACCTAGTTGAAATATGAATCCTACAGTGACTGCATTGTTCATCTATTAATGGAACTGTTTTGGTATGACATTTCCCTGTCCGAACCGCGAGATAGCCTTTCTGTCTGCCAGTACCAACCTTTCATTTTTCAGAGCTACTATTGTCGAAAGCTGGGAAGCAACGGCTGTGTCGAAGCCATAATTCTGAGTTTAGCTTTCCAAAATCACTAGGTACAAGTTTAGAAGAGTTCACACCCCTTCTTCAAATATGGTTTGTCGGCCCTAGAATCAAATTGTATGAAAACTAGTCAGTGCGTGATAGGTTCACCTCCCCTTGCGTCGAATTGCAGTGGCAGAGGTTCGCCTCCACATAGGTGCTTACAATGCTTTTGAAATCTAGGAAAAAACTTACCATTTTTTTTATCATTATCTAGCAAAATTTAGACATGTCATAATTAAGTTAGCCCTCTTTTGTCCTTTCCTGGGTCCGCCATTCACAACGGGCGGCAATCTCTGCCGTGAGATGTGAGATAGTTGCAGTAGTTTTGTTGTCGGTGGTAACAACATAATTTTGGAACAGATGTTTTGCTGCCGAGGTTCTTTTTTCCACGCGATCCTCTTGGGATCGGTTTCGATTACCATAGACAATGAAAATACAGAGTTGCACGAGCTACAGACGCCATGTTGAGAGGGAAATTAAAACTTACATAGGATTGTGCTTTGCCTCCATTACTTTACAGCTAAGCTGGGAATCAAGCGAACATTCCTTAACCAAAAGCGACAAGTTACACGTTCTCGCTGGAATCCCATGACATTCTACACAACATGCCAATTGGATGGACAAATCCTCCATCATTCCAACCTACACAAGGCACCATTGGAATCTACATTTATATTGCCATTGTGCTCTAGACCTCAAGTGCCAATAATTGATCAAGATCAAGACATGCATGCACAACATGAACTCTAGACCTCAAGTGCCAATACTTAATACAAACACAATGCAGGACCCTGTCCTATCCCATGTCGTACTACGTGGATACCAATCACAGCAGCCAGCATTTGCTGTAGATACACTGTCAGTCTTCACATCTTTTGCAATAAGTGTCTTCAGATTTAATATGCTGGCCCCAAATAAGTTTCTGACAAAGCGAAGTTTCGCAGTGCATATATAGTGACAAATTTTGTAAGTTGGCACGGAGCACGGTCTCTCTCTCTCTCTATATATATGTGCATACTCCTTGAGACATCCACTATAGTGAAGCGAGGACCCTCTTCTTCCTCTAGCTATACACTGGTGTGTACTCTGCCAGTTGCTCCCGTCTCATACTTCAGATCGGGCTGTTTTTGGATCTGCATTATCAGGGGGCAAACTGCCCGGTAAGTATATATGCACCTGCATTATTATTAGTCGTATCTGCATATGTAAGCATTTATATTCGCAGCACTTTCGACAGGTTTATATTGTACTGTACATGCTACTGAAAGTTCTTTAATTTCACCTTACTAGCTATCCTAGAAGCCACCATAAGAATCGATACCATTCAGATAATTAGGTGAATCAACCTCTACCACCATTCAGACTTTCCTGGCTCACCTAAAAGAACGAATTTATCTTCCGCGTGAAAAAAGAAACTAGATGTACCAGGAATAAACAAAACCAACGTTCTTAAGCTCAACTAAAAACATAATATTTCCACCTCACTTAGACATAGATCAGTTCTCTGCTTAGATTAATTAAAGTAGAAGAGAAAACCCCATGCAAAGGAATTACAACTTCATGACATCTCAAAGAATAAGACAAAGAAATTACTGCTTCCTAGCTATGGTGCCTTTTGTTTTGTATAGTGTTGAATGACACTTGTTCTCTCTAAGCTGACTGCATTTCAGCATATCGCGTGAACTGATGCATGTGCACCAAGTTTTTTTATGATTCATAGAGTTTATGTCCTTTACTCATACGAACTTGTGTAATGCTAGAAAATGGCTTACGAGCTTACATGCATATGGTATTATGTAGACATAAGCTTAATTGAGAGTGACCATTGATTGTGTAGGAAGGAGCGATGGCTAAAGGGCCCCAGGAGCTTGAAAATCTCTTGCCGGTGCCGGTGCAGATACTGGTGCTCTGTAGCCTTGCACTACAAGTACTCCTCTTGCTCTGCGCCGGGGTCCGTCGGAAGGAAACCTCCAGCGGCGTGCGGGTGATCAAAGTAAGGCTGCTCTGGCTAGCATACAATATGGCCGACGGCTTGGCTACATATACCCTCTCCCACCTTTGGTTGTCTGGCGCGGCGGGGAACCACCCGCTTGTGGCGTTATGGGCACCGTTCCTCCTGCTGCACCTCGCCGGGCCGGACAACATCGCCGCCTACGCACTGCAAGACAACCAACTCTCGCTTCGCAGCCTGTACACCTTTTTTGCCCGGATCATCGCAGGAGTATATTTCCTTTACACACATAGAAACATCAGCGGGGATTTCATCCGGCTGGCCTCCCGATTGGTATTCGTTGTGGCTGTTGTCAAGTACTGGGAGAGGTGGCTGGCACTGCGGAGAGGCAACCTCGGCAGCATCCGTGACTCCCTTAAGCAGAAGAAACCACCTGCCATGATTAGCTGTGATGTTCACCCACAAGATGTAAGGAATGAAGAAGAATCCACCGTGCGACGAGCTCACTCGCTGTTCCACATTTGCAAGTGTGGGATGGTTGATTCTTCCGAAGACGAACCTGGCAGGCTGAACTACGGAAAAAAGATGCAGCAGTTGGAATATTGGACAGTTGTAGAGATCGAGCTCTCGCTGATGTATGACATCTTGTACACTAAAGCGGCTGTGATCCACACCTGGCACGGCTACACCATCCGAGTCATATCGCCACTTGCCATATCAGCCTCGCTGCTGCTGTTCCATTTCAGTGCAGAAGCACAAGACATGCATACAGAAGTTGACACTGCCATGACATATGTTCTGTTCGGTAGCGCTTTGATAATGGAGTGCGCTTCCCTGCTGAACGCGCTGGCATCATCGTGGATGTTTGCAACCCTAAGTAGCACCAGAATCTCATGGCTTAGATACAATTTTCTGTGTAGTGGGCGATGGGATCGGCTTCGTCGTTTTGTTGCATCTCTCGACTCCCTTGTCACCTGTGGAGGTAGCAGGACCGGAGCAAGGAGGTGGTCTGGCAACATGGGACAGTACAACATGCTGCACTTGTGCACTCGCCCTGACGCTCTCCTCACGCGTCCTCTGCTCGGCAGGTTGGCTGAGCTGGTGGGATTCGGAGAGTTGTGGAACAGGAAGCATTTCTCCGGGGCCACGAATATCTCGGATCATGTCCCAACAATCAAGGTGTGTATCAATAAACACATTCACCAACATCTATACATGAAGTGGGGTTTGACCACGCTGGGATATATCACACATCGATGGGGCATGGCAACACTAGAACGCCATGACCTGGTGGAAGACAAATTTGAAGAGACCCTAGGCAAAGAGTTTCAGGAGGGCATCATCATCTGGCACATCGGCACGGATTTTTTCCTCTCCATGTGCAAGAGTACGGCCACCAATGCAGACCTTGTGAACGCGATCAGGGCGCTGTCAAACTACATGATGTTTCTTCTTGTTGAACGCCCCTACATGCTGCCAGGCGTGGCCCAAAACAAGTTGTACGAACGGACCTGTAAAGCTCTGCTGGATCAGGGCGTGAGCCATCAACCCACAGGTGTTTATGCTAAGCTCAAGAGTTTGTTCCGCTGGCGCGATGACCCAGCAGCAGCTGACTATACGTCCAGGGCCACACACACTAAGATCTGTGCAGAAAATCTGTACAAGTTTTTCGTCGCCCAAGGTTTCAGCTATGAGACTGTTCGACTCACTTATTCAGCTAGGGTTGCCCACATACTGCTGCAATATGAGCAAAAGAAAGGCACTACTGCGTCGTTGAATGTTGTGCTTGATGTGTGGGCGGACATGCTCGTCTATGCGGGCAACAAGTGCAGCAGGGAGTCACATGCAAAGAAGCTCAGCAGTGGCGGCGAGTTAACAACCATCATGTGGCTAATGCTGGAACACTTCCACCAAGCTTCACTCGGCGAGGTCGACAGCACGAAAGATTCTAACGAAGAGGAACGAAGCAAGGACGAATATCAGGATTGTTATAGAGTATAAAGTCAATCCTGCTTGTTTTCATTACTTGAAGCTAGCCAAATTAATTGGATTGTATTTCTTTACTTTTTTGAACTGTTCCTTAACCTTTTTTTTTTGAGAATTTAACTGTTCCTTAACTGGAAACCCTCCTTAACTCCTTTTTAATAGAAGGCCTGGTAGATTTTGTTGATCAGTACTTCCGTTTGGCATAAGGCTAACGTTTGTCGAAGCGAAGGCAGGCCCATATCCGGAGGCTGGGCCGAGCGAAGCTTTCTCTCCCCGCGTCATGGATCACTTGTGTTTGATCGTCTCATCATGTGGACAAAAAATACACTTTGTACTTTCATACCAGTTATGTTTAATGAGGCTTTGCCGTGTAAATCAAGCCTTGTCCTTTGCCAACAAATTGCAGAACACGGCGAAGCTATCTATGCCGTGAGGGTAGCACAATGCGCACGGGAAAGAAATAGTGCATGACAGAGTCGTACAACGATACACGACGAAAAATAATACACGACGTAGCCAAAGGAAGACATACGACAAAGAATAACATCTCGACAAATAATGCTTTGCCGTGTGCCTTGATAAACCGACACGGCTAATATGTGGGGCCCGTGACAGCCGCAACTCACGATGCCGTGACAACACATTTCCCACGCTCACTACCAAAAATGAGGCTTTGCCATGTAAATCAAGCGTTGTCCTTTGCCAACAAATTGCAGAACACGGCGAAGCTATCTATGCCGTGAGGGTAGCACAATGCGCACGGGAAAGAAATAGTGCATGACAGAGTCGTACAACGATACACGGCGAAAAATAATACACGACGTAGCCAAAGGAAGACATACGACAAAGAATAACATCTCGACAAATAATGCTTTGCCGTGTGTCTTGATAAACCGACACGGCTAATATGTGGGGCCCGTGACAGCCAGTAGCCGCAACTCACGATGCCGTGACAACACATTTCCCACGCTCCACAAAAAATGGCACACGTCCAATTTCAATGCCGCTTCTCCAAAAGAATTTGACAGACGGTGGTCAATTGGTTGACAACCTCCAACCACAACGGGGCACATGGAATAACTTTGACTACTTCAAAACGTGGTGGGCATCTACCTCTGCCGTCCAAGGCACTCTCCGAAGGAGGCGGCAACGTTCGTCTCTTGGATGATTTAGAACCAGCGCAGCACAAGAGTCTTTCGCCATCACCATTCACTTCATTATCTATCGTGAAATATCGGAAATAGTTTTGAACATGTTGGGAAAAGCAAAGAAACAAATATTGCGAGATTAAACACCACATCATTTCTGGAGATCTGGAAATGACGGAGGGTAGCCGCGCAATTACCTGGACCAGTCAGTTAGCTTCAACTAACACGAAAGCATATATACAGTTTAAGTATTTTGCAACAGCGACAGTGTCGTGGTTAGAATATGCATTTTGCTAAGAGACCAAGACCCAATCCTACCCTACAATTATGTTTTTATAACTTGAAGGAAAACGTACGTACGTACACACTAGGACTGACAAAATCATCATCTCATGCGTCCTCTGCATCGTCCAATCATCACTAATAAGTCATCTCCTCTCCCAGTAATCATGCAGAGTGGTTGCCCGTCAAGCTCATAACGGCAATTAGGTTGCTTTCCTACAGTCGCAAGAGCATGCGTATGCATGTATTAGTTACGGTTTATAATGATTAATGCCGTCAATCGTAATATTGGCGATATAGTTCAAGCAGGGAATGATATCAGATTGATCAGGTCTTACTTGAAAATAATTTAACTACCTAGTAACAGCTAGCGACGGCCGGCTGGGATCAGGTTTCAGGACTCCTGGATTACTACACGGGCACCAACACTTACTACTTCCTTCGATCGGAATTATTTGTCATAATGTTGTAGAGGATTTGTTAGTAGCTTTCCTGCCAACTGGGAACTGGCTACCTCGGTGTTAGATCTGATTAACGGAACGGCATTATTCCTGCTCCCGTACTTATCGCCTGTCCGGTAAGTAAGCTTACCAGTTAATTTTTGCTTAGCTAAGCTAAATTGTCTATTGTTGCAATGGCAAAGGATCGCTCCACACCTAGCTAGCCGTGTGTTCAGGTTACGCATGAGCGAGGCGCATTGTTTACTTACTCATGGGGTTAGGCTCTTTCTGCAAGGAGCAAGCGAGATTGGTGATAGAGATTGAGATATTAATTCTTAGGGTTTGGATGCACTGAGATATTCATAGGCCCACATGGTAGAGAGAGCTCGGTCGTCTTGCATGACCGCCATGATGCTGATTGTTATGCTGACTACGGGTCCGGGTCGACGGCAGCTGCACGGGTATATGCATATTATAGTGAGACTATCACATTACAGCCACTACTCACTTCAACTTGCGTCAACAACTATATTATCAAGTCATCTAACACTACACCTAGTTGCTTTACCGATTGGTTTGCCGAGCTTGGGACAAAACATTCTTAAAATTTAAGGATGTATAACTATATTAAGCAGCCTTGACAAAGGAGGATATACGTACGTAGAGTGTTGTTCTATACTCCCTCTGTATCAAAAGATAAGATGTTTTAGAACAAGATATACGAAGGGAGTAGGAGCTAGCGTCTGATCTGCAAAAATCCCAAGAATCATTAGTTCATCACAGGATGACGTTTAAAGATCGAGCCCGGAAGGCGGAACTACTAGTACTGTGTTCAATCGGCTGCTGCTCTTGCATTTGCCACTGACTGTGATGGTGACGGTTGCTGCCAAAAACTACGGGTCGACGGCAGCTAAGTTCCACAAGAGGGATCTAGAGATTCCAATGAGAAACAACCGTTCGTGGGTCGGATCCATTTGTCTTGTGAATATAGACCCATTTATCATATCACATGCATGCATACAGATTGTAGAGTCAATTGTGGACTCGGTTGATACATATACAATTTGGTACAAGGTTATTTTTTTCCAGCAAACTCTATATATGAACAAAAGTTTACGAAGGTTTAGAGTGTTTGAATCTATGGTTTTGTTAATGAAAACAGTGTGGCAAGGGCTGGTCTAATAGCAATGAAAAATATTTTTCGACATTGTTGGATCCTTTCATATCAGGGATCGCTCTGAAATAAGGTTATACGGGGATATATGGCTTGGGAACAACACCCTCGGGGGATAATATCTCGATCTATGTAATATCTTCACCAGAGTGATATATAGCATTACCTAAAGTTATGAAATTATCTAGCTCCTCCATACATGAAGTTCCTGAGGAGATTTAGTTGGATCATGGCTTGCGGCATGGTCGCATGGAACACTCTTTTGACGCGGTTTATAGAGATGCATATGTAGAGTTAGGTGTTACACAATTCTTTTGAGAACAGTTAGTTGCGTGAATTGATGGCAATCCATGGGATTTATCTGCTTTTTTTTTGGCTCCGAATCTCTGTGGTAGGATTCGAGGATATGTCAACTCCATGGATCTAGTCCTAGCTAAATTCTATTGACCATTCTAGTTGTACTAGCAAGCTATATTTTTAGTTTCAAAGAGGTAGCTGTATATAAAACAATGCCCTACTTGCGTCATATACCACATTAGCAAATAATTTCACGATACAGAGGTTGCTTAACTTGCTGATGGGTTATGCTGGGCTGCCGAGTTGGTGAAGAAGCTAGGTTAATATACTGTGGACGAGATGGTGATGAGTAACCACCTTGGACGAGGTCGTAGCCTCGTAGGATACAGCTTGTAGCCTTGAACGACTGACTGTCATGTGGACCATCGTGCATGCAGGCTGAAGCAGTTTCCATTGCCAACACATAAACTTAGGCGCTACAAATATATAGGTTCCTCCACACACTAGTCATAGGCTCATTGCTAGCCCTCAGCTCTCCATCCATCGATCGGTGCTTCATCCGCCGCATCAAGGATTCAAGGGTGCAGCGCATCAAGGTGAAGTCTTATTTTCGTGATGCTTCCTTCCTTCTCGATCTTGGGTTGATTTAATTCTCTATGGATTTTTGCTACCGTTTGGAAGGCCAGTTTGTTCATGCCATAGCTAGCTACTCGATCGATGATATATAGGTTGGATCAACAGATGAATATAACACAAATTCTTCTTCTTCTTCTCTCTCTCTCTCTCTCTCTCTCTCTCTCTCTCTCTCTCTCTCTCTCTCTCTCTCTCTCTCTCTCTCTCTCTCTCTCTCTCTCTCTCTCTCTCTCTCTCTCTCTCTCTCTCTCTCTCTCTCTCTCTCTCTCTCTCTCTCTCTCTCTCTCTCTCTCTCTCTCTCTCTCTCCCCCATAAAGGGAGTTTATGTTAACCCGGTAGTTTGCAATAGCTAATATTTCTGGCAAGAAGATGTTTTTTTTGCTTTGATTGTCGCAATAGAAGAAAATCAACGTTGATTCAGGACAATAGGGTGGTTCTGGGTTAACTAACTACTATTTTTTGTGGGGTTGGAGAATGTCCATCCAAAGTGCAGCAATGAAGTTTACATGTTTTAGATTGAAAATTGGATATACCTTAGAATCTTCCAATTTGACCAAAAACTAATCTTTACTGTTTGAAATAAAACATTTTCTTACTAGAAAACTCATATGCATGGTTTGCGCTCGTTGATTCTTGCGATGGCTACTACATGGTTGGTTGGATCAAAGGATCGTCAGTCAAATATAACTATATTGTGGGCTAAACTAAGATTTGTTTTTATTCGATGATCCGAGAAGAAGAACACCAAAGTATGTTTCGTCAAGCCGGGCGATCGCTACAGTAAGTAGGTACGTAGCCCTAAAAGTGGACGTTTCGTCAAGCCGGGTGTCGAAAGTATGTTGCCGCGACCGGAGCATTTGCTCACCTTGTGCCCTAGCACTAGCTGTCCTGAGACAGCCGCAGCTGTGCCACAATGCTTAAGGTCTATCTTGATAGAAATGGAGCCAATTAGTACAATCTATAGGACGCAAAATATAGAAATTCCAAATTATTCTGAAACTAACCTTCCAAAATGGTCTAATTTCTTCGAAAATTGGAGTAATTTTATTGTGTACCATATTTTTGTGACTGTGATTTAAGGCAGCCCCTTGTAGACATACAAAATGGATTTTCTGCGATCCGGGATAACCCCCTTGTAGGCACCCAGGTTTTCAATTTCAAATGTGTGCGTCCTCGGTATGGATATCGCCGAAAGTGCTAGTTTTGACAACATCAATGCCGAAACCCATGTTTCGGTATCGCCTGTCCTAAAAGTGGACGTTTCGTTAAGCCTGATGCCGAAAGTATGTTGAGACCGTATGTTTTCCTTCTTAATTCCTTGATTAAAATAAAAGTCACTCAGTTGTATCATGATTTGACACTAAATAAGTATGCAATAAATGCACATTGACAGGTACATTTCATTCCCATAATCGCTTTCGAGTTTCGTCAACTCTAACTTCTTAATAATTTAGGATCTAAACTCATACATTTTTTTGATAAATTTAATCAAATTCGTTGCACACTGTCAACCGTTTGAAATTTCATTTCATGAGTAGATGTATCTCTCCCTTCCGCACAACTTTTATGTTGTAACCTTTTTGTTTCGATGGATATATACATATTTTATGTAAAATCTATAGGAAAACACACATATAAGAGATAAAAATATCAATATGTCTGTCGAAAAGAATACTACAACGTAAAAGCTGTGGGGAAAGGAGAGATACATCTACTCATGAAATGAAATATTAAACAACCGATTGAGTGCCACAAATTTGAGAAAATTCGTTAAAAAAATGTGTGAATTCAATCTAAAATTAAGAAGTTAGAATCGAGAAAACTTTAAACCGATTACGGGAATGGAACCTACACGTGGAAGTGCAGATCATATCTCACATATATTTTCTCGAATCATGACACAGTTGAGTGTTTTTTATTTGAATAAAAATTAAGAAGAAAAACCTACCGTCAGCATACTTTCGGTGTCAGGCTTCACGAAATATAGGTTTCAACACTACCATTGCCATAAATGCACTTTTGTCATTTCCCATGCCGACGGCACGCTACATAAAAAAATGTCTCAAAATGTGCGCTACTTATCATATGATAATTTGAAAGTATATAATATTATTTGAAACAATTTTCTTAAAATTCATGGTCATGCAAAAAATGGGAAAAATTCATTGAAGATGATCTTACAAATGGTCGTGATCTTGTCCATTAGTTTGATTGAAACCCCGTTGAATATTTGTACATGAAAGACCACTTGTGAATCTTTTTTGAGAACATTTCATAATTCACTTGGGGTACTATTGTTGGCAACTATTAGCCTTAAACGGACTACATGACAAGGAATTAGGAATGACAGTTTTACCTTTTTAAATCTTATTTGTTTATTTCAATTAAGAAGCCGGGTGCATATTCCTGAAAAACCTATCGATAGCACGCAACTTTGATTATTACAAGACCACATTAGGACGTTTTATAGAGTCCTACGAGATTTACATAAACATAATTTCTTGTGATTTTTTAGAACGACATATCAAACACCAACTAGTTGAAGTTGTAAGTAATTTCAGTAATTTGGTCAAGATTCATTTGGCGAAAGAAGATAAAGGCAAGAAATTTCAAAATATTTCGGCAGTAGCCCTCCAATATGGTCTAATGAGTTTGAATATTTCGGTGATGTCATTTGCATCATGTTTTTAACTTGCTTGGCAAGACATAACCTTTTACATGTATAGAAAACAAAAAAAAATAAGTTTTGAAAAAAAAAGGTTGGAATCTTCTTTGTCGTAGTTGTTTATCATGGTAAAAGGCATGATGTGCGAAAACAAATGTGGAAATTTTCATTACAGATGGTCTAAAATGGCCATGACCTTAGTCTTTTGAATTGAAAAGTTCGTTTACTATTTAATTAATCCAAGTTGAGCGAAAAACACTATTCTAACAATAGTAATGCACATGTTTCGTGTTGAAGTCTTGAGCACAAGTTGAAATGCAGATGGTGGCCCAGAGTGCAAAGCATCTGAGCATGCATGTATATTCTTGTTCTGACCCTAGTTGTTTTCATTAGTAAAATTCAGAAATACATTTATTTTCCCGCAATAAGAGAAGTATAGCCGTCCTGTACAGTTTTGCGTCTGCTCCCTCAGTTTTTAAATATAAGCATTTGTTCACATTCACGAGTATAAAAATGTATCCAACAAACACGTTTTAGTGTATGTTCACTCGATCGTTTTACTATGTATTTAGACAATATGTGTAACGCCTATAACATACTATGTTTGAAAACGGAGGGAGTAACTGCGTGAGATCAATTTGGACATGCATGCATCATAAACTTTTTAGTTTGATGCTTATTGCATGCAGCACAAACTAACATTCGTGCATTTGATATTTGTTTTAGCATGTGCGGAGAACGCCAAAAGAATGCACAGAATGAATCGGAAAACCGTGGTGGGTCTAGACCGCCTGCTCAGCCTCAGCCTCAGCCTCAGCCTCAACCTCAGTCTCAGCCACAGCCTCCGGCTCCCATAAGCCATGGTGTTGCCGGTTCACAGCCACAGCCGCCGTCTCAGTTATGGCTAGAGCCGGCGGCAAGTACGCAGCCACCGGCGCCTCGTCGTCGTATTGCAACCGAAAAAAAGAATGGAGAACTGCGTGGCGACTAAGACTAGCATATATATCGACTTAAGGATTGAGCTGAAGCCACAGTTTGTGTGTAAATGTTTTCATGAAAGTTTCTATATGTACAACAGTTTGTGTAGAAAACGTCGAATGCATGGCCCTTCCGTCTGTTTCATTGTGCATGCTCCCGAAATGTAGACATTCATGTGATGTGTGTTATAATTCGCGCTTGTCAGAAATTTGTTTTGCCCCAGAGACTAGCGTGTGGTGCTGTGCAGGGGGACGACTGGATAATTTGATTCATGTTTTTCTTTTTCCGTTGGTGTAAGCTGCTTTAAATTCGCTGTTTCCCTTGAATATATATTGTATGTACAACTAATGTTCAATAAGTGTGTTTTCCGCTGAGTTTATATATGTCTTTTTATAAACTCCGTCCGTTTCACAATATAAGATATTCTAACTTTTTTGTACATTCACATATACATACACATATCTAGACACATTTTAGTGTATGTATACACTTATTTTTATGTGAATCTACACAATATATACACAACACTCATAACATCTTATATTATGGAATGAATGGAGTATGTGTGAATAACTTATGTGTGTACCGATGATATCCCGCGCGTGTTACGCAGGGAAATTTTGGCCAAGCATTCATAAGAACTGTATATAGGTAACGCATAATTGAAGCATAGAAAAGAGCTCTTTTACTGTCATATCCTGCCGTTGAGTCTGAATTTCTGTAGCCGTTGATAAAATTTTAATCGCGATAAATTTATTTTTAGACCTTTTCTTCTCCTCCATGTCCTGTGTCGCTACTCTTTTTTATGTGAGCAATATCACTACTAAATTCATTAAATAGATAGAAGATTGGTTCAGTTTATATGGAAATTAGACCCAAAAACCATACATATAGGAACAGTCGTGAACCTATCCGAAGAAGTCGTGATTTAGAGCATGCCATTAAAGGACCACCTTTCTAGACAAAACGCCTTTCGACATAAACACGCACCACAAAGATACGACAACGTCATGCCAAAACAACCAAGAGAGCCACAAGTCCCCGTAACCGCCTCCAACTCTAAAAGGACGCAACCCACACACGGTGATACTTGTCTCCTTGAGGATGCAATACCCATGAGCCATTCATCTCCCAACTGGAGGATGCAACACCATAGTGGCGCCAAGTTGTGCGCGTTTACAGAACAAATGATAAATGATTAGATGCCAAGAGCCTAGTTTGTGGTTTTACATTCCTGACCAATTCGAGAACAAAGTTGCTTATACAAGTAAGCAGCAACAACAACAATGGTGGATAAAAAGAATATTTGATACAAAATTTTACTAAAAAGTAAACAACTGCTAGCTAGGCAACAGGGCAAACTGAATGGATCATCATCCAATGCAGTGAGGAGTCGAATCAAAACGGTGAAACTCTATCTTCAGGCCATTTTCTTTCCAGCCGGCCCATCTTTGACGGCGGCCAGATGACGTGGGTCACCCTCCCCTTTATTAAACCTAAAGGGATCTGAAGATACACCACAACAATAAAATAAGTCATACGGTGCAACACGTAGTAGAGTAAGATGGAATAACAAGTCCATGTACATTAATTAAGCTTGAGAGTCGATATAGCATATCGGTTTTCTATATTTATCACAACACTCTTATTTGATCTACGGTATCCTTTGCAAATTCTGAACATCATGAATTAACACCTTTACAAGCAATGCAGCAACACAAAGAAGAAGACACCAATTTGACAAGTTCAGAACTCCGTCACCTTAGGCCTTAGCACGCAAATATGCCTGCCTTCTAGTGTATTGATGATGTGCTTCTGTGTTACTTATAGTATAGCTTTTTGTTTACTCTGTTTTTCCTTTAGTGTTTTTATGCCTTGTTTAGGCCATATAGTGATCCATGCATACTCCGATAGCCGATAGGTAGGCAAAGCATGAATTTTGTATCATCGGATGCTGAAAACACAGTGAATTAATTCAGTAGGTTCAAGAATATAACATCACATAAGATTGTTAAAAAGTACCAATTAAGAAAGAATCCTACAACTAATAGGCATAAAGCTGGAAGTTTGCTAGGCTGCTTCCTAGTTAACATCACTTATTTTCAATCCTAGTGTTGCACATCTCCACAGATTTCTGATTCAGATCTTAAGATCATATACAGCCAGTAAGATCAATATGCCCATCTCCATCGGACTACAAAACATATGCGTATTTAAGCACCCGCTGTTCTATGGAAGGAACTCACTTCATGAATTTGCAACAACAACCAGCATCTCAAGAACTATTTAGTCGTCAGATTCACATGATAGTACTAGGAGTACCGTTACGCAGGAAAAAAATGTGGTAAAGCTCCACCATTGAACAAATAAAAGCTTCTAACCAATTGATACTAGACAATATAACACTGGAGGCACTAATATGTTCCACTCAAAGAACTAGACCTGAACATTTGACAGGAAAAGCGAAAACAAAGCAGAATAGTTCTATACATTGGAAAATGAAGATGAAGTAACTTACTGGGCCGAATGACCTTGAATCCCAGCTCCGAGCAGCGTTATCACCCTCGACCCAGCAATGCCCTTCTGGGATCTTAATTATCTCAGCAGACGCAGGGACCCGTATCCACTCACCAGGCAAGGCAATCAGTCTCTTCACGAAATCCTCCTTATGATCACTAGGGCATCTACAACAAAAAGGAACAATCACACCGGGCACGTGAACAACCAAACAAGCTCGAACACACATAGATCATTTTTTGTAATATCAGGGTAGTACTCACTTGAATATAACAACATCACCCCGCGAGAACTTGTAGTTATTGAGGCATCCCCTTTCCGCCACCACGACGTCACCTGGTTCGAGCACCCTGGCGGGGTCAGCACAGAATCACTGAAAACGGTCGCAGAATAATCCAGCTATCTTACGCACATTTTGTACTGATATGTAGAAACTGAATGCTGAATGTAATACCTCTGAAGAAGCTATCGGAGGCCGTGAGGGTGGGATGCATCGAGTCGCCCTTCGTGGTGACCACGGTCACGTAACGGTCGGAGATGGTGAGGCCGATCACGGCCCCGGTCGCCGACGTCTTGGCGATCGACCAGAGCTGAGTGCGGGTTCCCATGTCCAGACTATCTATCAGGTCATACAGTCAGGATCCGAACTCTTTTCTGAACGTGCAAACACTGCAGAAATGCAGTGAACTGAGTGAAGTGCAAAAAACAAAAAAAGGAGAAATGTGTAGTGCTTTGTTAGTACGGCGAAGATTTGCAGCTAATCGAGCGGGCGGTGAAGATGAGTGACAATTACAGTAAAAAAAAGAGAGTGACAGACCATAGAAATGTTTGTCACAGCTCAGATTAGGGGAGAGCTAATCCAGTGCATCGAGGCTTACCGAGAAATCTTTGTTCCTCCCGCCCGGCCAACGGGTCTGGCGACAAACTTTGAGGATTGCCTCCGTTGAGTACGGCGACGGCGGCGGCGGCGGCGGAAGGTTTGGGTTTGCCGGGCGTGGAAGGATAAATCAGATTTAGGAAACCGGAGCCGGCAAGGAAGCAGTTACCTCCAGCCGTCCGATGGACGTAGTGGACGGTCCATATCGAAAGATTGGGTGACAGGTCGCCTCTTCTGTTGGTCTGCTCCGGCACGCACCCAAACCCTCGCTGCCCAACCCACCGTCGGCGGCGGCGACCCACCACCGGGGTCGCTGGTGCGCCGCGGCCGAAACCTCCAGTGCCCGCTCCGGTAAGCCCCTCGCCCGTTCCCAAAGCTGCTCGATTGCTCTGTCTCTCGCCTACCCAGCCTCCAAGCTCTGGAATCTCCCCTGTAGTCAATCCAGTGATGAATTTATTTTACGAATTTGGGGAGCGTGCTGGTGCGCACACCCTTGATCCGTCCATGTCTGCTGTAGGCTGAGTATTACACAAGGGGCTGGTTATATAGAAACTTCAGTTTTAGATTCTGTTTTTTTTCGAGCATTCTACGGCGGACCCAAAGGGTCGGCCTGAATCAAGTTTTAGATTTTGCTCCACCACTACCATAGTTTTCACGCTCAATCTTGCTGAACTTATTACTATGATTTATGGATCACACTGCTGTTATTGGAGCTTCCATGTGCATTTTCATTGCTTCATTTATGTTTGGCCATTTATTTATGCAGTGTAATCTGAAGTTTCCAGCCAGAGTTTCTGAACTCACTTGCGGTTGACTGATGGATGGGTCTAAGGGTAGTGCTGAGGAAGACGCCGGAGACTTACGGTCGCCAAAAATTCCAAGGAGAAGTCCTGATGGTTGGGACTCTTTGAGGAGTGAAGCATCTGCAGATAGGGCTGATACAAGGGGCAGGAGGTCCGGTAGCGTGGAGAATGCCAGTGAGAGGAGAGGATCTGCTATGGCAGATAACATCGCTGAGGATAGGAGATCGGTGGATCAAAGTCATCAAACTGGTGAGAAGGAAGAGATTCCTGGGCATAAAGTGGAGTACACACATGAAAGTGAGGGTGGTGTGGAAAACAAAGACTTGGATAATGAGCGGGGTGCTGGTACAAAAGATAAAACAAGAGTGGATGCCCGTCGAGACACATCAGACAGAGGGAGGGACAGCAGTTGGAGTGCGAAACCCCGAGATGCTGAAGGATCTGAGCAGTACTCGAGGAACCTTCAGAGGCGAGATCCTGCGGAGGCAAATGTTTCTGAATGGAGGAGCACACAGGAAAGGTTAGATGGTACGAGCTCACATGGTCGAGCTGGGTACCGGCAGGATTCCAGGGGTAGATCTGAAAGTTTTAGAAGTTTTTCAACCTATGGAAATCGGTATGACAGGTCTGATTCAATAGAGATCAGGCCAAGTAGTAATTTTGATTTTGGGCAAGAGGGCTCTGCTTCTGGAAGAAAATCTGATGCTGCTGGGACTCATCATCAGGATGTAATACCTGGAGCAGCTGATGATAAAGGTACCACTCCTCCTGAAACAGATCAAAGTGGTGCCACCGCTATGATTTCTTCATTTCCACAGCAAGGGCCCAAAGGTGATAGACCCTCTAGAGGAGGAAGGGGGAGATCAAATGGAAGGGATTCTCAGAGAGTTGGAGTTCCAGTTCCACTCATGCCGCCGCCTACATTTGGTGCACTCACTCTGCCACCAGGACAAATGCAACATATGGGGCCCAATATTCCCCATTCTCCAGGTCCTCTTATGCAAGGTGTTTTCATGCCACCGTTTCCAGGACCTATGGTGTGGCCTGGAGCAGGAGGTGTTGACTTGAGCATGCTCTCTGTTCCACCTAATCTTCCCATGCCTCCTCCTGATCATAGGTTCACTCCAAGTATGGGAGGTGGACCTGGTCATAATGTTCACTTAAATCAAATAGGCCCAGGAATAGGTAATCCAATGAATGTGTCGGGATTGGGTTTCAGCCAGATGAACACACCAAGTCGTGAAATGCCACATGATAGACTATCCGGTGGTTGGGTGCCGCATAGGAATAGTGGGCCGACCAGAAAAGCTCCTTCAAGGGGTGAGCAAAATGATTACTCACAGAACTTTGTGGACACTGGCATGCGACCTCAAAACTTCATTAGAGAACTTGATCTTACAAGTGTAGCAGAGGACTACCCAAAATTGAGAGAACTCATACAAAGGAAGGATGAAATTGTTGCTAATGCTGCTTCACCACCGATGTATTATAAGTGTGATCTCCGTGAACATGTTCTTTCTCCAGAATTTTTTGGTACAAAGTTTGATGTTATTCTGGTGGATCCACCATGGGAAGAGTATGTTCATCGTGCACCAGGAATAACAGATCACATCGAACATTGGAATGTTGAGGAAATTATGAATTTGAAGATTGAGGTTTTTGTCGTTATCTGTTTATCTTATCCTTTTTAAACGTGTCTATTTTATGCTACAGAGTTATTAATATGTTCCTGTGAATTGTTTGAACCAACAGGCTATAGCTGATACCCCCTCTTTTCTCTTCCTTTGGGTTGGTGATGGTGTAGGTCTTGAACAGGGCCGTCAATGTTTGAAGAAGGTAAGGCAGCTTTCTCTTCAGTAATCTAACATATGCAGTTGTTCTTTTTTGCTTTGATGTCAGTTTTTGGGGCAGTGGCATGATTTCACTTTACATAAAGTCTCCAGGGCTCCAGGCTCGTGTGGTCTTGTCCAAAATATATAGTCGTTACGTATTTAGTCATGTTTATGTTGTTGCCATCCGTTTAACTCCAATCTGCATAAAGAATATATCCATTTGCTTCGAAATAATATATAAGCAGTGTTTACTTTAATATAGATCAGTCATAAAATTTCCAGCTGTTTCTTGGAATGTAATAAATGAAGGTAGCTGAAACATCTCTTTTGTCCAGTGGGGATTTCGTAGGTGTGAGGACGTTTGCTGGGTGAAAACCAACAAGAAAAATGCATCATCAGGTCTGCGGCATGATTCTCGTACATTGTTGCAGCATTCAAAGGTAGTGCTGTTATGTTTTGCAGCATTGTTTTCTTTTTTACCTTGCCATTCCCCATGTACCTGGGTTACTTGTGAAGTATTCATCTTTTCCTTGTCCAGGAGCATTGCTTGATGGGTATAAAAGGAACGGTACGCCGTAGCACTGATGGCCATGTCATCCACGCGAATATTGACACCGATATAATAATAGCTGAAGAACCCACTGATGGTATTTATCTTTATCTCTTAGGTGGCATGGATAATGCTTATTATTGTTCTTCATTTACGATCTTTTTCAAGTGTATTCCTTTGAGGCACAGTGCTTTTGCTCTAATCTGTGCCACCATCATTGACAGTTTGAGGTGACGTCAATTAATATTTCTGCATTGTCTTTCATTTCCTGTCTTGTTCTTTCAAATTCTCTGTTTTTTTTTTTGTTATGGTATGATATGAATATTCTGGTTTGGTCCACGAAAAGTGAGTATGGTTTTGTTTAAGAATTAGTTCATAAAAGCATGTTTTGTCTGGCTTGTGGCTGAATTTGCTTGTTTACAACTTGTATGATGTATGAAGCAAACTGTGCATCTTTTTCCTTTATTTTCTTGTTGACCTGCCATATGAAGCTTGAACTTGAATAAAATCCTTGTGGCACTAATTAAAAAATCAAACTAAACCATATGGCGCTGACTATCCTGAAGCAGCTGTAGTGACTATTCCAGTACGCGTACATTCTCTGTGTAATAATATCATGACAACCATCAAAGTGTATGCAAGATTGGAGAAACATATATTCATGTAAAATGTTGTTATGGTTTCTTGATGTGCACGGTTGTGTGTTTGTGAAAGGAGTTATTATAGATTTCATGTGTGATGTTGTTGATGGATATTGCTTCTTGGGATAATGGAATGTAGAAGATGAGCATATTTGTTTACTCTTATGAGGCATGGACCCCATATCGGTTAAATAATTGAACTATGTTTCCTTCTGTGGTGGCCCTTTGCAAATTTTCCTTTTCCTCCATCAATTACATTTTGGTGAAGTTGCTAGGTAAGGTTTACTAATTCATCTTCTATGTTTATGGTACAGAACTACATATATTTAGTTGTCCATTTTTCTTGACAACTTAGAAACCATTTCAGAATCTCCTATATTTACAGTGTTAGAAGCATAGCCTTTTTACTGAACCCTTTGTAAGCATAATATTCCATTCATGATGCCTAGAAGTGTGTGTCTTCTTTTATAGGTTCAACAAAAAAACCTGACGACATGTACAGGATCATCGAGCATTTTGCTCTTGGAAAGAGGCGTCTTGAACTCTTCGGCGAGGATCATAACATTCGGCCTGGCTGGCTTACTCTTGGGAAAGACTTATCCTACTCCAATTTCAACAAAGAGGTAGAGAGCTCTTGATGCTCAGTTTCTTAAACAGGCACACAAGCATGCCCGTCAGCTCCGTAGATTTATGTTATCTCTTATTACAGGCGTATAACAAGAACTTTGCGGACAATGATGGGAAAGTTTGGTTGGGAGGCGGCGGGCGCAACCCTCCCCCTGGGGCTCCGCACCTGATCGTGACGACTCCGGAGATAGAGGGCCTCAGGCCAAAGTCTCCCCCACCGAAGAACTGACAGCATTAGCCTGTCAAAGGGATCACAACTGCACTGATACCGGAAAGTCCCCAAGCGGCTGGGTGACTGATTTGCTCGTAAGCTCTAATGCTTGCTACATTTTTGTAGAACTGTAGACCTTGTAGGGGTGATTGAGCTGTTGTCTGCGAAATGAGAAGTCCCGGAGAGAACTGAAGTTCAGATATGAAAGAATAAAGGGCTTATTGAAGCATTGTTTGGGCAAGATGGTTCAGCCTGTAGTATTACCGCGAAGTTGAAGCTGAAGCAAATAGTTTGAAACACACGCCTGTCACAAAAGCAAGATGATACATCCTAGAGTATCTACTTTTTGTACCAGGAAGCTTCATGTAATTTCCATGCCCAGTGAAGTTCATAATCATATGTCCTGTACCAATAAAATGTTAACAATCAATTTTCAGTTTCAATTTCTGCATAATCCTCTGAAGTCGATGCACAATCATGTGTCCAGTCAAGATGCCGATCTTGACAAACCCAGGAAACTGACAATTGCTACCATCTGACTAGACGACTTTGCAAGGAAAAAATCCTTGTCTTTCTGATCATCTGATCTTGCTCCAGTGGTCACAAGAAGAATGTTGTGAAACCGGATTACCTATACAAGCTGTCCCGTTTTTAGCAGACATCAACTAATCGTGGACATGTTGTTTCACTTTCATTTGATAAAATGGTCAAAAGTTTCATGGAAAGCATCACACCCGTTGCTGTCAAAACTTGTATTGAAATCAGTCAACTAATTAAGCACAATGTGTAAGATGTGCTGGTAAAACGTTCCGGAGGACCAAGAATTATAGTTAATATGGTTTCTCAAAATTCTTCTTCGGTCGTATTGAAATCGAATGATTAAAGTGGAATGTTTGGTTCGAAAATGGCAGAAAATCTTATACAAACGCATTGGTATACTGTTTATCTTTTTTCGCAGATTGGTAGTACCACACACAAGCAAGTGCTTGGTTCGTGAACGTGTTCTTGTCACCTCACACATTAGTATTGCTTAGGATCTTCGCAAAATATACTCCTCCACTTGCTGCAGTCAATTAAACGACCGTGTGAGGAAGGACAACGCTAGCTCATTCATGGGCGATAGAGATTGACAGGGATAACGTGTGGAAAACTAGTACGAGAACTCTGTCCACGGAATCGTTTCATCGATTAGAACCCTTTATATGTGTGTAACTCTGAGGATATCATCTCTTTGTAGCAATCCTTAATTTCCACGCACAATCTTTGCTTGAATCATCAAGATCAAGGCCTGATTCTTACATGTATCCGGTCACAGGTTTGTTTTCCTTTCATTCTAAACGGTCGTAATACAAGTTTAAACTCTCGCTAAAAAAAAGTACAAAATTCGGCAAGACAGCGATCGGATGAAACCTCCGAAAAAGAGAGAAGAGAAGCTGAAACTTGACATCCAATCGTCTGAACCTTGTCTTGAGTGAAAGCTGCTGGCCAGTGAAATGGTTGTTTTGCGCAGTATCTGGACCTGTTTCAACAAAGTTGTCATCTCGGTTCAGAGTTCAGACACTCTGGAAGCATATGCAGGGTTAATTGGAACCCGTCGAACATGTAACTGGGGTACGTCAACTAATTAAGCACAACGTGCAATCACTTGAGCAAAAATAGGGATGAAAAAGCGGCAAGCCTGCTATCTCAAACAACAAGAGAACAGTAATAAGATAGACATGTATGTGTGAAGAATTCTAATAATGGCATGCCGAGGAATTCAGAGGAGCACACTCCAGTTTCGTCAATGCATGCTGCTGCAGGTTGAAGCAATTCGGACCAGTAGTAGTGCTTGATAAATCAACGGATGATAAACAAGCTACAGCTAGCTAGCTCAGCTGATTGCGAGAGTTACTGCTTCTTCGATGTGTTTGTTGTGATCCTTGATTTCGACCCACAAACCTTTCAGTTGAATCGAAATGTACTGCTTCTTCGAGATGTGTTTGTTCAGGCCTTGGTGATTCACATGTCTGTTTTTGTTTCGTTCTTTAAAAGTCAAGACTTCCCCGCATCAGAGTCTCAGCTCCAGAAAATAGAAGAGTGAAGAGGAACTGAAAACGACAGTCAGTTAGTTGGAGCACTGCCTTCGTTTACTTAAACCTGCTGCAGGCAAGTAATCGGTCAATTTGTGTGGTATCTGAACCTGTTGCAACAAGTTGTCATGAGGCCCAATTGACACCGCGAGTGGACGAGAATTTACGTCCGACGCGCCCAATAAACCTATTGGGGGTGGAGTGGAGATACTCTTATGGTGGTGTGAATGGGCGACCATATCAGGAGGAGGGACCGGCCTCAGCTTGCCCATCCACATTTTGTACAACTGCGTGATCGATCGAGGTGCGACTTGTGACCCAACACATATGCGGTTACAGTATGGACATGCATGGACAGTTGGATCTCTCTTAACGGTGACCGCTAAAACTACACTCGACCATGCTACTTAATAATTAATGCCGAGCAAATTTCTCCGCAATGTGTTGGCAAGTCACAAAACTAGAAATGGGCGGACTAATTCACTTTTTTGTGTCGTCACAAAAAAGTTTTTGTGAGAGGGAACCACGAAAAGTTTGGACAACTCTAACGGACGGATAAACACAGATCGTGGTCCGAGATGCACAAATGTACGCGTAGAAAGCAAGCCTTCAATTAGCGTGCTGCCGTGAAAATGGGTGACTGCAAATCCGTGGTTAGTCCAAAGCAAACACGAGGAGTACGTGTAAGAGCCCCCATAGCTAGTCTGCATGCTAATTAACCTAGCTAGCCTTCACAATATGACATGACAAGTAGGAGTACGTACACGCAAACAAAGTAAGCCAACAAGATGACGAACCGCGAGACACAAAATGTAGAAAACGCAGTCCGCGACGACACATGATATGTGTAGACGACGACAGTACAGTACACTCAATCACGCATTAAACTCGTGTGGACGCGCACGCTTAAATGAGTTCTAACACGGATGGATCCATTGTTCTAGTGGTGCAGGATAGACCTAGTTGCATGGGCACGAATAAAGGCCTAAAAATAGCTAAGAATGACAGGTGGTGATGTCATGACTATGTCATACAATTTTCGAGGGGTGGAGGGGCACACCAACAGGTGGAATTTTGGACTACTGCGTTGGTGCTGTGTAGGAGATTATTTTGTTGGGCTGGCTAAGATATCCTACTTACTTCAGGTCATTTGAGTACGAACCCAAATTCATTTGAATACAATTCGGGTCGCCGAAGCAAACCAACATGTGGTTAGATGGTTAGCAGGGTGGTTATACCCTCATCCCACCAGATTTCAAACTCAGGTTTGATTGTGTGTTGCATTTAGCCGGAATATTCTTTCAGTGGGAGACGGCAACAGTGAGACGCCCATGGTGACTTCGTCAATCTCAAGACTCGTTCCGCCGGCTCAGTATTTCGGAGATGGTCATAGGGGTAGGGTGTGCGTATGTGCTTTCATAGGGATGAGTGTGCGCATGTATGTGAGCGTCTGTGTTTGTACTGTGTTTTTAAAAAAAATTGGGTCACCGAAGTTGTCACCCGAGGATGTACTAGGCTTTTATGGGTTTTGGGCTTATGGATTCGGGTGTTTGATGTCGGGCTTATGGGTTCCGGATTTTTTTGCCCAAACAAGTGTAAAACATTTTTGTCATCCATGCTAGGAGTTGCGCCTTTTTTGTCCTTTCTCTCCCTATCTCTCGGCTCTGAAAAAAACTAGTCTCGAGCATGAGAATGATAAGTAGGTTAATTAGCAGCAAGCATAAAGATAAAGTGCAACAATGATCATCTAGTTAGTTAGCACTATAACCATGAAACAAATTGCCTAGCTACGTTAAGCATGGGAGATCGATTCCTTATTTCAGTACTAATCGGAAGAAGAATCATGGCGCTCGATCGATCTCATTTCTCAGTATACTATTAGTCAGGTCATTTTTTTGGCAATATTCTCGGCCGCAGCGTCCCTGTAAGGGGCTATAATGTCTATAACGACCAAAGATAGCAAATAAGAAAAACATAGCTATCTAGCTTAATTTGCCTAGTAGCCTGGGGTATCCCCTAAAATTGTCGTTCACGTTCCATTCCATGTGCTAATTAATCCGGATTTGGATGATAGATGATGAGACGGGAGAAGGGGGATGATCCGGTGATGTGATCGATCACCGTCGCAGCGGCTCTCTCTTCGTCTCCGCGCGCCGCCCGTACGTCGAGTCTATCATCTGAACTGATCGAGATGCATCGATCTTCTTTTTGCATGCCGTCTCTCTAAGCTACACCCGTGACCACCAGTTGTATAGTAGCAAGATTTGTCTAAGACACTGATCCTGGTGTGATGATGTGGCTTACCTGTCGAGCGATGATCTATCAGATATCTAGTCCATATATCGTACTACGTTCATGTCGATCGTTGGCTCAGGATCCGCTTAATCACAACAACTAATCATGCAGTTAGGTAAACGGTTCGTGTTGAGGCTTAATGAACCGCATGGACTTTTTTTTCACCATGGGCATTTGTAAACTGTAATGACTCACACACACAAGGGCCGGAGAGCCGGAGAGACGGACGAGGGAGGTGATTTGAGGGCGACGGGGCAACAATCTTCCGGGGTCGAAAGGGACCGGGTTCATACGGGATGCAGGCACCTTTTGCTGCGCCGTCGCCGTCGCCATTACAGCCGGTGCCCGTACGAGCTTAGCTTCACCTCAAATATGGATCGACGGAGGCCGGCCTCACACGTCGACGCCCGTCTGGCCCCGCTTATTTATACCTCCGGCCGGCCCGGCTTCTGATTCACGGCTAGCTAGCTCCATCCATCCGGCCGTCTCGTCCTCCGCCATAGATACAAGCTCCACGAGCTGAGCTCTCCCACCGTCCCACGCGCGCGCGCACCGCAGGCCGGCCGAGAGATCACAAGAGCTCGATCGATCAGTTCTTGGGTGGAGAAGTCGGCGGCAGCGTTCCAGAGTGATCAACAGGCCGCCCAACCAGCCGGCGTTGGAGGAGCTAGCAACCGCGTCCGCGGCCGTCATCGCGTGCGGCTAAAGGCATTGCGTAAGCTTTCTGCGGCATGCATGCTGGCGCCATATCATCTTCTGTTCCATATTTCCGTTTTGTTATTTTGGAACTATTCCGGCAAACAAAGTTATTTGTGAACTAGCTTCCGGCGGATCGATCGATATTTTTACAAGAGTAAAACGGTTGGGAAGTTACCAACTAAGAGAATGCTAATTTTAGGTCACCAACTTGTATATTACAAACACGTTGGTCATTCTGTCACAGCGTTGTCCCGCTGCTGGCAGTTTTTTTTTGTAAATACGCTCTTCAACTTTTAGTTCTTCTATAATTGCTAGTCCTTTATTCCAATTTTTATTTGGAAACAAACCTTCATCGAGCAGAGAGAGGGTTGCGCCAGCTCCATCGTACGTGCTCGCATGATCCTTGCTATGTCGCCGCGCCGACCACCATTGCGGAACTTTTCTACTTTCTTGCTCGCTTGTCACGAAACCTTAACCCAACTTCGGCAGCCACCCGACAATGTTGCTATCGGCCTCCCCCCTGAGCTCCCTCGAGATGCTCTGGAGCTCCGTATGTTATTCATCCTCTGCGAGTCGTATGTGCTTGCCGAGAAGTCATGGTAGTTGTATGTGTTACTAATATACAACTTGGCGACCGATAGTTAGCATACTCCTAATTGGTGACCAATCCTCTCGTTCGCCACAAGTTGATGACCTCCCTAGCGTTTAATGTTTTACAACAGAAAATCAGTCATTCAACTGATGCGTGCATCATGAATTTTTATTCCGTTATTTAGTATTATTTTCCTTTGTGTCAGCTACTACATTGGTTCGGGATAAAACACACATCATTGTAGTGATTTGTTTTTTAGGATGTGTTGTGACATTTCCTACACGGGCCCACTTGGCACTTGCCTTATTGGCTTAGGTCCAGCCCGACGCGGGGTGTGGGTCGGCCGTAAAGGAGGGTTCATGGCAAGGCCAGCCCATAACTTGCCCGCTTCACCAGGACCCATGCTTTAAACCGTTTGGAAAAATATATATATATATAAATAATATAAACTGGATATAGCAATAAAAAGATGAGAAAAATTATAGATAGAAAAAATGTTTCTTCCGTCTAAAATATTAGAAACAATGTACTCTTCTATCCAAATCAATTTTGTGTCGATAAAATTAATACAAATTTCAATAGTAGATGAATAATTGTAAATTTTGTTGTACACGATATTAGAATAACTTCAAAATAACTGACATAATTTTTTCCCTCATAAGTAGAATATGTAAAAAGAAAGGAGGCGGAAACATTTTGGGATTTATGGTTAAATAAGAAAAGGAAGAAAACATGGGTTATGTTGAATTTCAAGTATTCGGTTTCACCTATAAGAAGATTTGGGTTTGGAATTACACAAAGAATATTTTTCATCGGAAAGAGGTGTACAAAAACTTTGAAAAACTTCGATGCTTGCTGGTTTATTTGACAAGGAAAAATATGCACGAGCACCAACCACATAAATGCGTGAACAGGTTCTGGCTGTTGGCAAACACACCAACCCAAATACGGCCATCGTTCATAAAGAAAACCCAATAACGGCCAAAACAACTTGAGTACTGCCAAACATCGGTATAGTTTAGTTAATTCCGCCATCGACCTGCTAGAGTCTTGACACGTAGATGCTGATCCCTTTTAAGAAACTGAAAAAAGAATACATATATTCCTTTCCTCCTTTTGGCTCATTCCATGGAACTGCGATGTCTACTTTACGAGCAGATATCTTCTTGGGTGCAAAGCCAGGAAAGATCTCGTCTTTGCACACCTAGCTAGTCACGACGTCCAGGTGAATCGTCTCACTCGTTATATATGCCAACCCGATTCGTCACATCTCAAAACGGATCACGGTAATTTCCACTGCAGTCTGTTTCTAGACCTAGCTCAGCTAGGCTAGCTGTTATATCCCTTATTAACATTACGTGACTTGGTCGGTCATTGGTTACACTATGGAAACGGATCACATAAGGAGAGCTAGCCCTTGGTGATTTGTGTTCCACAAGATCACCACAACATCCTGATATCTTAAAGAAGAACCAGACGATACCTGATGGAATGGATGGATGCCGATCAGGTCACATCCGAGGCAGTACCACTACAGTGATCCAAGGCATTATTGAGGTCGAAAAGCCATACTAGCTCGCTTTTAAAGAGCCCTTTTATGGTACCCTCAAAGCAACCATAGCCACTTATTTCAGTCAATCCAATGGCTAATATCCTTTCATACTAGTGTTAAAACGAGTACTAGTATAAGTCATACTAGTACTCAATCATAGCGTTTGCGTGGATGGGCTCTGGCCCAATAAAACCCAGTTATTTATTTCTCAGCTATCTCAAAAAAGAAACGATTTGACTTAAATAAAAAAAAGAACAATGGTCCACTTTCCTCACCCTTTCCTACCTGCAGCCATGGCGGCGACCCAAACCATGGCGGCGACCCAAACCATGCCGACGACGGCTCCGCCAAACAGGTTTGGCCTAGGAAAATATTCCATCTATGCATGAGCGTGTCGCCGTCGTCATCGACGGATTCCGTCACACACTGGCCCAACTCAGCGTTGAGGTGCATCTCCATGGACGACCTCTTCAATGGCGGCCGTTGGGTGAAGCTGCGCGACGGACTGGCCTACGGATGCCCAGTTGGCTGCTCACCATTGGCACGTCCGAGGATGCCTGCCCAGTTCGCCGAGGCCATGCCCAGCTTCTCGGCCGCACTCGTGCGAGGATGGCCTGGCAGCGGCGCCAGTCCGCTCTCGGCAGCAGAAGCTCCCATGCCTCACACGTTCACGCCTGCTTGTCCCGCCGTCTCGCCGCACTCACTGGACACGTCCTCGTCCGCATGGTGTCGCCGCACCCACATGCCTGGTCATCTCGACGTCGGCCGCCAGTCCTGCTTGTCTCGCCGGTATGCGCTAGAAGACGTTGTCCGTTGGCACACATGAGCAACAAGAGTCGGAAATGAGAGGAATTGGGCGAGCAAGCCAGCTTGACGGACATACGCTGCTTGACCTGTCGTTGATGAACTGGTTTAATCGAGGCTTAATGTTTTTTTTATCGGACGATCATAACTCTGCTAATTGTATAGCACTAATAGGTGTGCTAGGCTACCGTTTTTTCAATCGAATATCAATGATGGGCTAACTGGGCCAAATCTTTTTGAATCGTCGGATGAAACCATACTAGTCCATTTTGATGACTAGTAAAAGGTAATATAAAAGCTGTGCTTTTAAAAACACTTGGTGCCCGAGCAAAATTATACACTTTCCGAGCAGAAGCAAGGCAAAATCAGTCGACAATATGAAGGCAAAAAACATCACTCACTACTTGCCTACTTGGCACACACGGTCTCACGCGCAGCTCAAATGGATCCATGCACAGCATGCATCCATCCTCGAGATCACGGTTTCCTCTAGCTATATGGGGTTTAATTTGCACAGCATCCACCACCGTTTGCCGGCCGGCGGCGCCCGATTCACTCCACCATCCATCGGGTCGCCTCCCTCCTCCGATCCTTCACATATACACACATCAGCCTTGCGAGCAGAACACTCATACGGGCACCTACCAACCACCATCCCCATTGGCAAAGCAACAACCTGATACGGCCAAAACAGCTTGGTAATTGTATATTTCATGCTGTAATTAGAGGGTTTAAGGCAAAGAAATGCAGACCATAGACCAGCTAGCTCTCCCGCTAGAACCACGACACGCAGATGCTAATCCCGTCGAATAAATCGACAAAGTAATCCTTGACGTCTTCCTCCAAACCTTACCTGCGTCGTCGGCCAGGCATGCACTTTACACAGGTAGACGGCATTTTAATTTCTCCGGCTAAGAAGAATCCAGCAGCGTGATCTTGTTCTTGCCCTTGCACACGGGTGCAAAAGGTCGTTTCCTCTCTTTTGTTTGTACTTTGTTGTAGTAGCTGGTGCCGTCCAAAACACATGACATCTGAACGAATCACGGCGCACGATCACACGAGAGATGACGAGACTTGATAAAACAGGGAATCGCAACACCGAATTGTTTTGTACTAATATATTCTGTCAGTGAGGATTCTGTTTTCTGAATATTAGACAAGTGCTGCACAGCCCAACACGTACACATACATATTCAGGGACTTCCCCTTCTGGTTTGATATACTGCCTCCGTCCAAAAATATTGGACGTAAATTTGATGTGTTTAAGTTTATAGATACATCCGTATAGAAAAATTTGCATCAACTAGTTTGGGACGGAGGGAGTTTAGACAGATTTGATATACTCCCTCTGTTTTTTTTTAAATGTACCAAATGAAATTTGGCCTTGAGTGGAGCTACCACGAAGTTGGCCTACACTTCCCTTCGTTGGTTGAGCACATCAGATTCAACTCTGCTGCACATGACACAACACTTGCACCAAGAACTACTTTTTCTTCCCCTCAATTACACTACTCAATTATTATTGGTCGGTCATTGGTTAGTACGGACTACGGAATGGAACACAAGGAGATGCTTTGTTGTGTTCCACAAATTCATGATATCTTAAGAGAAAACAAAAACATACTTGATGGACGCCGACCAAGCCACCTATAAGGTAGTGCTACAACAGCTAGTGTATGTTGAAAGCAAAAAAACATTGCTATCTCCTGAGCCCGATCTGGCTCTTTTTGTAAATCGAGAACTTTATTTTAGTTTTTCCGTCTACTCCATAAAAGGATGCCAGAAGTTTGTCTAAACTTACATGTATTTACACATCAAATCATGTCTAGATACCTACAAGTTGGATAAACTTGTGACATCTTTTTATGGATGGAGGTGGTAATAAAATTCTAAAAAACAATCATAGTAGGTATACATGTCTTATATGTACGCAGAAATTTTTAAGCAAATAACTTTTCATACGTGATCTGCACAAAAAGAACAAATTTGTCAAGTAAAAAGTTATTTTAACCTTCTTCACACCCACGAATTTGTGATTTTTGAGTAACCTACAATGCATCGTATTATTATGTGAAACTATATAAATATGTAGATAACATATATACGATCCAAGATAAATTTTTAGTATTTATAAAACTTTGAAATACCATTTTCGAATTTTTGTAAATGGCAGGAGCTAGCAGTACTGATGCTCAGGAGGCAAAAGTCCCCTCTCAATTTCAAAAAAAAGTCCCCTCTCTAAATAAATGCATTATCGATGCCACAAAGGCCAACACAAAGGTGAGCACATCCGAGGGAGCACTAGCTAGCTAGTGTCCTAGTGAGTCCTTTTCACTTTTCTTCTCTTTAAAACTAGCTTAGCACTGTAGTTAGTGTCCATGATGCGGACAGGGAGATGGATAGCACCATGCTTAACGGCTATTTCCTCGAAGATCAGTCGACAATATGCATGATGGCCACCCACGCGTTTTTCTGTCTTTCGGTGTCGACACAGACGCGTTTTAATTAAGTTTCCTGCTCTCCAAGCTTACATATTTCTTGGCTACAAAGAAAGAAATCGGGCACCATCACAGAATCACTTCATCACTTGGCCGCCACACACGTCCCTCCCACGCGCAATTCAAAATCGGCAGCACTTGACAAATCACATGGGAAACTGCTACGGCCACTCTTTTGAATGTCATCCTATATTTGGTAACATTATCTTTTTGATCTGTGGGAAAAGATGGGCTGCTATGCTGTGCATCAATGCGTGTATTGTTCCGTCTATGTTTTTCTTGGAAAGACAACACTTTCCCCATGTCTTGTGTTTTGCAAACCTTTGTTCCACGTTTGCTTGTGTTGCCTTGCTCCTTTTACAAAGGCGTGCAATTGTGTCCTATGTTTTCCAATCTGAAAATAAAACCCGACAGAGAATATGCATCCAAACACGGTGAATGATTATAATAGACCGCAAAAAACACCTTACCGCCCTCACGATGACCCGCCCACGGGTTGCAACTGTTGGGTTCATAGGAGAGGAGACCCGTGATGAGTTCTAGGATCATAACACGCTCAAACAGAACACGTCACTGTTGATGCATAGATTTCCTGTTGGTGACAGTAGACGTCCATGTTGATGCACATATTTCATGTTGGTAGATACTCAGGGACGGTGTACCTCTGTGTGCCAATGACTCGTGACATCACATTTGATTTCTTCATTGGTTGCCTCCTTCTAGCTATCGTTGTCAAAGTTTAACAGCTTCGCTTTGAAATCGTCGTTGAGAAGCATCGACAATGCCTTACCCCGTGGATAACTAGTCGTGAATGCAGAAATGCACACATTGAACCTTTCTTTTTTGCATTTCATATTATGGAAATATCTACGACAACAACCTGCTGTTGGGGTGGGGGGGGGGGGGGGGGGGGGGGTGGGCATATGCCCCCGTTTAGTGGATTTTTTGGTTTATGCTCACGGAGTCGATCAAACCCCACAAAAAAGTGACAAATTTCATTTTGATAAAGGCTAATCTTCACGTAAATCCAGTTCCAGATCCTGTTAAAGAATCCATGACTGGTTTGAAAATATCTGACATGATAGGATACCCGATTCCGGGACACAGGTATACAATATGGTATGAACCTGACATGATAGGATACCCGATTCCGGGACACAGGTATATAATATGGTATGAAAAATATCATCCAGATATTTATTATTCAAAATATTAATGAACACTTTCCGTTTATTTTAAACCGGATAATCCAATCGTGAGCAAAAGAGGTAGCACATTTAGTAGTTAGTCAATTGCTAAGCTCGTATGTTAAATAAAAACTACTACATAGTCATGGTACCAGTTATGGAGTACAACTTTGTTAGCCTACCGGGTAAGTGAACAACTATCGTTTTGAGAGAAAAAAATATAGGTTCGTGATGTCCTCATGGGACTTATCTTCCCCGAGTATGTTTCATTTTTGTTTTGAATCCAAAACGTGGGGGGAGTATTTTTTTTGTTATGAATCCAAAACCCCATTTCGTGTTGCATTATTAGTATTTTTCTGTGGGAGGAGTCAAATTGAAGACTCAAACTATCACTTGGTATTCCAAAACGTGTATGTAACCTGTATTCTGAACAAAACATATGCTCAAAGAAAAATTTATATTTTTCATTTTTATAAGTAACAACCAAGCCCAAAGAAACATACGTGTCACTCGGCTGTTGACTAAAACATGGTTAGGTGTGCTCAGCAAAAAGAAACGTTTGAGCCTGACGGGTGTGTGCATAGTAAAACTGCTAGATCCTCGGACCCTTATCGTCATCAGCGTTGGGACTTGGGAGGGAGGGACCCAGTCAGCACTCAGTTCATCTCCTCCATCAATCCATCCATCCATGGAAGCTGAGCTGGGCACCGCCCTTTATTTATAGCAGTCGGCCACTTCATTCCCGATCGCCTCCACTCCATCTTCTCGCTCTCGTCACAAGAGTCAGTCACTGTGGACTCCACGCCCCTACTCCAAGGTGAGCAATCCCCAATAATCCGCCGCCAGGTTTATTCATTTCAATCACAAACCATTCATTCTAGCACTGAAATCTCCTCGTCTCCGCCTTCCGTCTCTAGTCCTGATGAATCTTGTCTGAGCATGTTAGTCAGGGAACCCTACCTGTTATCTGTATGTATGTCAGATTTGATCTAGGAGTAGCTAGCACCTCCATAGATAGATACCAGAAACCTCGGGAGGGCGATCTTGGCCTTCGTTTTCTCTTCTGGTGTGGTGATATGTGCGTGCGGATGGAGGATTTCGTATTCAGTATTGACGATGGGTGTTGGGATTGTTTGCAGGACACAACGTGAGTAGGCGCGGTGCTGCTCTGCTCTGCTCTGCTTGATTGATCCATATGCGCTGCTGTGTCTTCCCCTTTTCGCGCCCGTTTCGTCTTGCTAATCCAAGATTTGATTTTTTATTTTGTGTTGCACGATCAAATCGAGCTTTATCCTCTATATAAGAATCATTTCTGATTTCCTCTCTGCTAGAGTAGTTCCTTCCCTTTCTAGCTTCCGGGTTTGTGATTAATAAAAACTCCCCTTTTGTTCCTCCAATTTTGCAGGAAGGAACGATCGTCGTGAATTCAGTCGTGGATATATGGGCAGGGTTCTGTCTTCGCTGTCGATCGATTCCAGCAGCATCGCTCCTGTCCGTCCGTCTGTCATTAACCTAGCAGACTGACTTTGGGATCGACTGCTGTGCCTGTGCTCTGTTCTTGATCACCTGAGTGCAGAATCGCTAACGTGTTTTTAGCCGAGGAATCGAAATCATGCCGCTCGCGAGCACGTCCAAGGTGGTGCTGGGATGCGTGGCGTTCAGCATCTTCTGGGTGCTGGCCGTCTTCCCCAGCGTGCCGTTCATGCCGGTGGGCCGCACGGCCGGCTCGCTGCTGGGCGCCATGCTCATGGTGCTCTTCCGCGTGATCACCCCCGAGGACGCCTACGCGGCCATCGACCTCCCCATCATCGGCCTCCTCTTCGGCACCATGGTCGTGTCCATCTTCCTCGAGCGCGCCGACATGTTCAAGTACCTGGGCAACCTGCTCCAGTGGAAGTCCCGCGGCCCCAAGGACCTGCTCTTCCGCGTCTGCATCGTCTCCGCCATCGCCTCCGCGCTCTTCACCAACGACACCTGCTGCGTCGTGCTCACCGAGTTCATCCTCAAGGTGGCGCGCCAGAACAACCTCCCGCCGCAGCCGTTCCTGCTAGCGCTTGCCACCAGCTCCAACATCGGCTCCGCCGCCACGCCCATCGGCAACCCGCAGAACCTCGTCATCGCCGTCGAGAGCGGCATCTCCTTCGGCCAGTTCCTGCTCGGCGTCTTCCCGGCCATGATCGTGGGGGTCCTCACCAACGCCGCCATCCTGCTGTGCTACTTCTGGAGGTACCTGGGCGCCGCGGAGCCGTCGGACCAGCAGGAGCGCGGCGCCGCGCAGCAGGGGCCCGAGGTGGTCGCCGACGACGAGGTGATGTCGCACCGCTTCACGCCCGCCAGGATGTCCCACGTCTCTTCGCTCAACCCGGACGACTTCGACTGCGTCAGCGAGCCCATCATCCGGAGCGCCAGCGTCAACGCCAACGGCGACAGCCTCAGGAGCCGCAGCGTCAGCTCCGACGCCGGCGAAATGCAGTTCTCCATCAAGTCCCTCCGGTCCTCCAGCATGTCGCACGAGATGGTGGAGGTCTCCACGGTGCCCACCGGCATCGACGGCGCGTCGTCCAGGAAGTTCACCAGGACTGCCAGCCAGCAGAGGAGCGTCATCATCGAGGACGCGCCGCCCTCGACGCCAGACCATGCCGCCGCCGCCAACGGCGACAAGGAGCTGCCTGAGGTCGCCGAGAAGAGGTGGAGGGTGCTGGTGTGGAAGACGGCCGTGTACCTCATCACGTTGGGCATGCTCGTCGGCCTCCTCATGGGGCTCAACATGTCCTGGACGGCCATCACCGCCGCTCTCGTTCTCCTCGCGCTCGATTTCACAGATGCTCAGGCTTGCCTTGAGAAGGTAACTAACTCAGATCACTCCTTTCAAATAAGTCAAGTACAGTAGTATCAATCAGCATGATGAATGAACAACGACCAAATATTCATATTTGCATCACTACCACTGTCAGGTGTCCTACTCGTTGCTCATCTTCTTCTGCGGAATGTTCATCACGGTGGACGGGTTCAACAAGACGGGCATACCCAACACGATGTGGGAGCTGGTGGAACCCTACTCCCGGATCGACAGCGCAAAAGGCGTCGCGCTTCTCGGCTTGGTGATCCTCATCCTCTCCAACGTGGCCTCAAATGTTCCAACAGGTAATAACAAACTCATCATCGTCAGAATCGAGATCTACTTCATGCTCAATACTCTTCTTGGCAGTTGCAAACTCTAGCTAGTGTTTGTGAAGAACTGAAATATGTACGATCTGAACTCTGGTTGGTTTGGTCTTCAGTTCTGCTGCTGGGGACAAGGGTGGCCGCGTCGGCCGCGGCCATCTCGCCGGCATCGGAGAGGAAGGCTTGGCTGATACTGGCGTACGTGAGCACGGTGGCCGGCAACCTGACGCTGCTGGGGTCGGCGGCGAACCTGATCGTGTGCGAGCAGGCGAGGCGCGCGCAGTTCTTCGGCTACAACCTCTCCTTCTGGAGCCACCTCAAGTTCGGGGTGCCGTCCACCATCGTCGTCACCGCCATCGGCCTGCTCATCGTCAGCAGCTACTGAAGCTCGGATCCATAACACGCAGAACAGAATCCTCTCAATAATATAGGCTTCTCCTGTACTAGGTCGTTTGTCACTCAACCTGCTCATCCGTCGTAGCTAAGCAAGAGACAGACGGTGAGTAGGCTAGCTGCAGAGCAAGTAACCTGCATTTTCTGTCTGGATCAATGGGAGCTGTTGCAGTTGTAGATAGGGTTAATGCTCAAGAATGAGTATATGGTAATTTGATTTCAGTCGTAGACTCATCCATCTGCCAACCACATGCCTGCATTTTCAACACTACCCTCAGAGTCTCAGACCCATCTGGCCATCCATCAGCCATAGATACCCGAAATCACGACTTTTTACGATTTCGTGAAACTCCAGTTACAGGGTCCCGGGCCGTTTAAATCCACCGAGACCCCAAAATCGTGTGCTATAGCTCATGAAAACAGCAAGAAATGCCCGAAATCACCAGTTTTTTACGATTTCGTGAAACTCACGTGACGGGGTCCGTGCCGTTTAAAAACAACCGGAACCACAAAACCGTGTGCTATAACCCACGAAAACGGCCAGAATTGGTCGATATCACGAGTTTTTTTACGATTTCGTGAAACTCCTGTGACGCGTCCCAGGTCGTTTAAATCCACATGAGACCCCAAAATCGTGTGCTATAGCCCATGAAAACGACCAGAAATGCCCGAAATCACGAGTTTTTTACGATTTCGTGAAACTCGTGTGACGGGGTCCCGAGCCGTTTAAAAACACCCAGGACCCCAAAACCGTATGCTATAGCCTGTGAAAACAGCCAGAAATGCCCGAAATCACGTGTTTTGTACAATTTCGTGAAATTCGTGTGACGGGGTCCCGGGGCGTTTAAATCCACCCGGGACCCCAAATGCTATAGCCCACGAAAACAGTCAGAAATGACGAAAATCACGAGTTTTTTACGATTTCGTGAAACTCCTGTGACGGATCCCTTGCCGTTTAAATCCACCCGGACACCAAAATTGTGTTCTATAGGCCACCAAAACGGCTAGAAATGCCCGAAATCATGAGTTTTTTTACGATTTCGTGAAACTCGTGTGACGGGTCCCGTGACGTTTGAATCCACCCCGGACCCCAAAATTGTGTGCTATATCCCACGAAAACGGCTCGAAATGTCTGTAATCATGAGTTTTTTACGATTTCGTGAAACTAGTGTGACGGGTCCCGGGACCATTAAATCCACCCGGGACCCAAAAGAGTGTGCTATAGCCCACAAAAACGGCCAGAAATACCCGAAATCATGAGTTTTTCACGATTTCGTGAAACTCTTGTTACGAGGTCCCGAGCCGTTTAAATCCACCCGGGACCTCAAAGCCGTGTGTTATAGCCGACGAAAACGACCATAAATGCCCGAAATCACGAGTTTTTTACGATTTCGTGAAACTCCAGTGACAGTGACCCAGGCCGTTTAAATCCACCCGAGACCCCAAAATTGTGTGCTATAGCCCATGGAAACGGCAAGAAATGACCGAAATCAAGATATTTTTACGATTTCGTGAAACTCGTGTGACGGGTCCCGTGCCGTTTAAAGACACCCGGAACCCCAAAATCGTGTGCTATAGCCCATGAAAACGGACAGAAATGCCCGAAATCATGATTTTTTCACGATTTCGTGAAACTCCTGTGAAGGGTTCCCGGGCCATTTAAATCCACCCGAGACCCCAAAATCGTGTGCTATAGCCCATGAAAACAACCATAAATGCCCGAAATCATGAGTTTTTACGATTTCGTGAAACTCGTTTGACGGGGTCCCGGGCCATTTAAAAACACCCGGATCACTAAACCGTGTGCTATTGCCCATGAAAACGGCCAGAAATGCCCGAAATCACGTCTTTTTTACGATTTCGTGAAACTCGTGTGACGGGGTCCCGGGCCGTTTAAATCCACCGGGACCCCAAAACCGTGTGCTATACCCCATGAAAATGGCCAGAAATGCCCGAAATCACGAGTTTTTTACACTTTCGTGAAACTCGTGTGACGGGTTTCCAGGCCGTTTAAATCCACCCTGGACCCCAAAACTGTGTGTTATAGCCCACGAAAACGGCTAGAAATGCCCGAAATCAATAGTTTTTTACGATTTCGTGAATCTCGTGTGACGGGGTTCGGGCTGTTTAAATCCATCCGGGACCCCAAAACTGTGTGCTATAGCCCACGAAAACGGCCAGAAATGCCCGAAATCACGATTTTTTCACGACTTCGTGAATGTTGTGCACCCGGACCCCAAAACCGTGTGCTATAGGCCACGAAAAACGGTCAGAAATGCCCGAAATCATGAGTTTTTTACGATTCCGTGAAACTCGTGTGACGGGTCTTGTGCCGTTTAAAAAGCCCCGGAACCCCAAAATCGTGTGTTATAACCCACGAAAAAGACCATAAATACCCGAAATCACGAGTTTTTTACGATTTCGTGAAACTCCAGTGACAGTGTCCCAGGCCGTTTAAATCCACCCGACGCCAAAATTGTATGCTATACCCCATGAAAACGGCAAGAAATGACCGAGATCACGAGTTTTTTACGATTTCGTGAAACTCGTGTGACGGGTCGCGTGCCGTTTAAAAAACACCCGGATCCCCAAAATCGTGTGCTATAGCCCACAAAAACGGCCAGAAATGCCCGATATCATGAGTTTTTTTATGATTTCGTGAAACTCTTGTGACGGTGGTTCCGGGCCGTTTAAATCCTCCCGAGACCGCAAAATCCTGTGTTATAGCCAACGAAAACGGCGAGGAATGCCCGAAATCACGAGTTTTTTACGATTTTGTGAAACTCGTGTGACGGGGTCCCGGGCCGTTTAAATCCATCGGGACCACAAAACCGTGTGCTATAGCCCATGAAAACGGCCAGAAATACCCAAAATCATGAGTTTTTTTTTTCGATTTCGTGAAACTCGTGTGATAGGGTCCTGGCTGTTTAAATCCACCCGAGACCCTAAAACCGTGTGCTATAGCCCATGAAATCGGCCAGAAATGCCCGAAATCATGAGTTTTTTTACGATTTCCTGAAACTCGTGTGTCGGGTCCCGTGCCGTTTGAATCCACCCCGGACACCAAAATTGTGTGCTATAGCCCACGAAAACGGCCAGAAAAGCCCGAAATCACGAGTTTTTTACGACTTCGTGAAACTCCTGTGCACCCGGACCCCAAAACCGTGTGCTATAGGCCATGAAAAACGGTCAAAAATGCCCGAAATCATGAGTTTTTTACGATTCCGTGAAACTCGTGTGACGGTTCTTGTGCCGTTTAAAAAGCCCCGAAACCCCAAAATCGTGTGTTATAACCCACGAAAAAGACCATAAATACCCGAAATCACGAGTTTTTAACGATTTCGTAAAACTCCAGTGACAGTGTCCCAGGCCGTTTAAATCCAACCGAGACCCCAAAATTGTGTGCTATAGCCCATGAAAACGGCAAGAAATGACCGAAATCACGAGTTTTTTACGATTTCGTGAAACTCGTGTGACGGGTCCTGTGTCGTTTAAAAACACCCGGAACCCCAAAATCGTGTGCTATAGCCCACGAAAACAGCCAGAATTGCCGGATATCACGAGTTATTTTTACGATTTCGTGAAACTCCTGTGTAGGGGTCCCGGGCCGTTTAAATCCACCCGAGCCCCAAAATCGTATGCTATAGCCCATGAAAACGATCAGGAATGCCCGAAATCACGAGTTTTTTACGATTTCAAAAAACTCGTTTGACGGGGTCCCGGGCCGTTTAAAAACACCCGGGACCCCAAAACTGTGTGCTATAGCCCATGAAAACGGCCAGAAATGCCCGAAATCACGAGTTTTTTACGATTTTGTGAAACTCGTGTGACGGGGTCCCGGGCCGTTTAAATCCATCGGGACCACAAAACCGTGTGCTATAATCCACGAAAACGGCGAGAAACGCCCGAAATCATGAGTTTTTTTACGATTTCGTGAAACTCGTGTGACGGGTCCAGTGCCGTTTGAATCCACCCCGGACCCCAAAATTGTGTGATATAGCCCACGAAAATGGCCAGAAATGTCCGTAATCATGAGTTTTTTATGATTTAGTGAAACTCGTGTGACGGGGTCCCGGGCCCTTTAAATCCTCACAGGACCCCAAAACCGCTCGAAATCATGAGTTTTTTTACAATTTCGTGAAACTCGTGTGACGGGGTCCCAGGCCGTTTAAAACCATCGGGACCACAAAAGCGTGTCCTATAGCCCATGAAAACGTCCAGAAATGCCCGAAATCACGAGTTTTTTACGATTTCGTGAAACTCGTGTGACGGGGTCCCGGGCCGTTTAAATCCATCGGGACCACAAAACCGTGTTCTATAATCCACGAAAACGGCCAGAAACGCCCGAAATCATGAGTCTTTTTACGATTTCGTGAAACTTGTGTGACGGGTCCCGTGCCGTTTGAATCCACCCCGGACCACAAAATTGTGTGCTATAGCCCACGAAAACTTCCAAAAATGTCCGTAATCATGAGTTTTTTATGATTTCGTGAAACTCGTGTGACGGGGTCCCGGGCCCTTTAAATCCACCCGGGACCCCAAAACCGTGTGCTATAGCCCACGAAAACGGCCAGAAATGCCCGAAATCAAGAGTATTTTTTACAATTTCGTCAAACTCGTGTGACGGGGTCTCGGGCCGTTTAAATCCATCCGAGACCCCAAAACCGTGTGTTATTGCCCACAAAAAACGGCCATAAATGCCCAAAATCACGAGTTTTTCACGATTTTGTGAAACTCCCGTGTCGGAGTCCCGGGCCGTTAAAATCCACCCGGGATCTCAAAACCGGGTGTTATAGCCCACGAAAACGGCCATAAATGCCCGAAATCACGAGTTTTTTTACGATTTCGTGAAACTCATGTGACGGGGTCCCGTGCCATTTAAAAACACCCGGAACCTCAAAACCGTGTGCTATAGCCCACGAAAACGGCCAGAAATGGTCGATATCACGATTTTTTACTAGGTCCCGGGTCGTTTAAATCCACCGATGACCCCAAAATCGTGTGCTATAGCCCATGAAAACGACCAGAAATGCCCAAAATCACGAGTTTTTTACGATTCGTGAAACTCGTGTGACGGGGTCTCGGGCCGTTTAAAAACACCTGGGACCCCAAAACCGTGTGCTATAGCCCATAAAAACGGCCAGAAATGCCCGAAATCACGAGATTTTTACGATTTCGTGAAACTCGTGTGACGGGGTCCTGGGGCGTTTAAATCCACCCGGGACCCCAAAACCGTGTGCTATAGCCCACGAAAACAGCCAGAAACGCCTGAAATCATGATTCTTTTACGATTTCGTGAAACTCGTGTGACGGGTCCCTGGCCGTTTAAATCCACCTGGACCCCAAAACCGTGTGATATAGGCCACGAAAACGGCCAGAAATGCCCGAAATCACGAGTTTTTTACGATTTCGTGAAACTCGTGTGATGGGGTCCTGGCCGTTTAATTCAACCCGAGACCCCAAAATCGTGTGCCATAGCCCATGAAAACGGCCGGAATTGCCCGAAATTACGAGTGTTTTACGATTTCGTGAAACTCGTGTGACGGGGTCACTGGCCGTTTAAATCCAACGGGACCACAAAAACGTGTGCTACAATCCAGGAAAACGGCCAGAAACGCCCAAAATCATGAGTTTTTAAGATTTCGTGAAACTCGTGTGACGGGTCCCGTACCGTTTGAATCCACACCGGACCCCAAAATTGTGTGCTATAGCCCACGAAAACGGCCAGAAATGCCCGAAATCACGAGTTTTTTACGATTTCCTGAAACTCCTGTGCACCCGGACACCAAAACCGTGTGCTATAGGCCACGAAAACGGCCAGAAATACCCAAAATCACGAGTTTTTTACAATTTCGTGAAACTCGTGTGATGGTGTCCCGGCTGTTTAAATCCACCTGAGACCCCAAAACCGTGTGCTATAGGCCACGAAAACGGCCAGGAATGCCCGAAATCACGAGTTTAATACGATTTCGTGAAACTCGTGTGATGGGGTCCCGGCCGTTTAAATCCACCCGAGTCCCCAAAACCGTGTGCTATAGCCCATGAAAACGGCCAGAAATGCCCAAAATCATGAGTTTTTTTTTCGATTTCGTGAAACTCGTGTGATGGGTTCCCGGCTGTTTAAATCCACCCGAGACCCTTAAACCGTGTGCTATAGCCCATGAAATCGGCCAGAATTGCCCGAAATCATGAGTTTTTTTACGATTTCGTGAAACTCGTGTGCCGGGTCCCTTGCCGTTTCAATCCACCCCGGACACCAAAATTGTGTGCTATAGCCCACGAAAACGGCCAGAAATGCCCGAAATCACGAGTTTTTTCCGACTTCGTGAAACTCCTGTGCACCCGGACCCCAAAACCGTGTGCTTTAGGCCACGAAAAACGGTCAGAAATGCCCGAAATCACGAGTTTTTTACGATTTCGTGAAACACGTGTGATGGGGTCCCGGCCGTTTAAATCCAACCGAGACCCCAAAACCGTGTGCCATAGCCCATGAAAACGGCCGGAATTGCCCGAAATTACGAGTTTTTTACGATTCCATGAAACTCGTGTGACGGGGTCGCGAGCCGTTTAAATCCACCTGAGACCCCAAAATCGTGTGCTATAGCCTATGAAAACGGCAAGAATGACCGAAATCAGGAGTTTTTTACGATTTCGTGAAACTCGTGTGACGGGTCCCGTGGCGTTTAAAAACACCCGGAACCCCAAAACAGTGTGCTATAGCCCGCGAAAACGGCCAGAAATGCCCGATATCACGAGTTATTTTTACGATTTCGTGAAACTCCTGTGAACGTGTCCCGGGCCGTTTAAATCGACCCGAGACCCCAAAATCGTGTGCTATAGCCCATGAAAATGATCATAAATGCCCGAAATCACGAGTTTTTTTCGATTTCGTGAAACTCGTTTGACAAGGTCCCGGGCCGTTTAAAAACACCCGGGACCCCAAAACCGTGTGCTATAGCCGATGAAAACGGCCAGAAATGCCTGAAATCATGTGTTTTTTACGATTTCGTGAAACTCGTGTGACGGGGTACCGGGCCGTTTAAATCTACCCGGGACCCCAAAACCGTGTGCTATAGCCAACGAAAACGGCCATAAATGCCCAAAATCACGAGTTTTTTACGATTTCGTGAAACTCCTGTGCACCTTGACCCCAAAACTGTGTGCTATAGGCCATTAAAACGGCCAGAAATACCCAAAATCACGAGTTTTTTACGATTTCGTGAAACTCATGTGATGGGGTCCCGACTTTTTAAATCCACCCGAAACCCCAAGACAGTGTGCTATAGCCCATGAAAACGGCCAGAAATGCCCGAAATCATGAGTTTTTTTACGATTCCGTGAAACTCGTGTGACGGGTCCTGTGCCGTTTAAAAAGCCCCGGAACCCCAAAATCGTGTGTTATAACCCACAAAAAAGATCATAAATACCCGAAATCACGAGTTTTTTACGATTTCGTGAAACTCCAACGACAGTGTCCCAGGCCGTTTAAATCCAACCGAGACCCCAAAATTGTATGCTATAGCCCATGAAAACGGCAAGAAATGACCGAAATCACGAGTTTTTACGATTTTGTGAAACTCGTGTGACGGGTCCCGTGCCGTTTTAAAAACACCCGGAACCCCAAAATCGTGTGCTATAGCCCACGAAAACGGCCAGAATTGCCCGATATCACGAGTTATTTTTTACGATTTCGTGAAACTCCTGTGTAGGGGTCCCGGGCCGTTTAAATCCACCCGAGACCCCAAAATCGTGTGCTATAGCCCATGAAAACGATCAGGAATGCCCGAAATCACGAGTTTTTTACGATTTCAAAAAACTCGTTTGACGGGGTCGCGGGCCATTCAAAAACACCCGGGACCCCAAAACTGTGTGCTATAGCCCATGAAAACGGCCAGAAATGCCCGAAATCACGTGTTTTTTACGATTTCGTGAAACTCGTGTGATGGGGTCCCGTGCAGTTTAAATCCCACTCGGGACCCTAAAACCGTGTGCTATAGCCCACGAAAACGGCCAGAAATGCCCGAAATCACGAGTTTTTTACGATTTCGTGAAACTCGTGTGACGAGGTCCCGGGCCGTTTAAATCCATCGGGACCACAAAACCGTGTGCTATAATCCACGAAAACGGCCAGAAACGCCCGGAATCATGAGTTTTTTTTACGATTTCGTGAAACTCGTGTGACGGGTCCCGTGCCGTTTGAATCCACCCCGGACCCCAAAATTGTGTGCTATAGCCCACGAAAATGGCCAGAAATGTCTGTAATCATGAGTTTTTTATGATTTCGTGAAACTCGTGTGACGGGGTCCCGGGCCCTTTAAATCCTCACAGGACCCCAAAACCGTGTGCTATAGCCGACGAAAACGGCCAGAAATGCCCGAAATCATGAGTTTTTTTACAATTTCGTGAGACTCGTGTGACGAGGTCCCAGGCCGTTTAAATCCATCGGGACCACAAAAGCGTGTGCTATAGCCCACGAAAACGGCCAGAAATCCCCGAAATCACGAGTTTTTTACGATTTCGTGAAACTCGTGTGACGGGGTCCCGGGCCGTTTAAATCCATCGGAACCACAAAACCGTGTGCTATTATCCACGAAAACGGCCAGAAACGCCAGAAATCATGAGTTTTTTTACGATTTCATGAAACTCGTGTGACGGGTCCCGTGCCGTTTGAATCCACCCCGGACCCCAAAATTGTGTGCTATAGCCCACGAAAACTGCCGAAAATGTCCGTAATCATGAGTTTTTTATGATTTCGTGAAACTCGTGTGACGGGGTCCCGGGCCTTTTAAATCCACCCGGGACCCCAAAACCGTGTGCTATAGCCCACGAAAACGGCCAGAAATGCCCGAAATCAAGAGTTTTTTTTACAATTTCGTCAAACTCGTGTGACGGGGTCACGGGCCGTTTAAATCCATCCGAGACCCCAAAACCGTGTGTTATAGCCCACAAAAAACGGCCAGAAATGCCCGGAATCACGAGTTTTTCACGATTTTGTGAAACTCTTGTGACGGGGTCCCGGGCCGTTTAAATCCTCCCGGGATCTCAAAACCGGGTGTTATAGCCCACGAAAACGGCCATAAATGCCCGAAATCACGAGTTTTTTACGATTTCGTGAAACTCATGTGACGGGGTCCCGTGCCATTTAAAAACACCCGGAACCCCAAAACCGTGTGCTATAGTCCACGAAAACGGCCATAAATGGTCGATATCACGATTTTTTTTTCAGGGTCCCGGGTCGTTTAAATCCACCGAAGACCCCAAAATCGTGTGCTATAGCCCATGAAAACGACCAGAAATGCCCAAAATCACGAGTTTTTTACGATCCGTGAAACTCGTGTGACGGGGTCTCAGGCCGTTTAAAAACACCCGGGACCCCAAAACCGTGTGCTATAGCCCATGAAAACGGCCAGAAATGCCCGAAATCACGAGATTTTTACGATTTCGTGAAACTCGTGTGACGAGGTCCCGGGGCGTTTAAATCCAGCCGGGACCCCAAAACCGTGTGCTATAGCCCACGAAAACAGCCAGAAACGCCTGAAATCATGATTTTTTTACGATTTCGTGAAACTCGTGTGACGGGTCCCTGGCCGTTTAAATCCACCCGGACCCCAAAACCGTGTGCTATAGGCCACGAAAACGGCAAGAAATGCCCGAAATCACGAGTTTTTTACGATATCGTGAAACTCGTGTGATGGGGTCCCGGCCGTTTAAATCCACCCGAGACCCCAAAACCGTGTGCCATAGCCCATGAAAATGGCCGGAATTGCCCGAAATTACGAGTGTTTTACGATTTCGTGAAACTCGTGTGACGGGGTCCTGGGCCGTTTAAATCCATTGGGACCACAAAACCGTGTGCTATAATCCACGAAAACGGCCAGAAACGCCCGAAATCACGAGTTTTTAAGATTTCGTGAAACTCCTGTGACGGGTCCCGTACCGTTCGAATCCACCCCGGACCCCAAAATTGTGTGCTATAGCCCACGAAAACGGCCAGAAATGCCCGAAATCACGAGTTTTTTACGATTTCCTGAAACTCCTGTGCACCCGGACCCCAAAACCGTGTGCTATAGGCCACGAAAACGGCCAGAAATACCCGAAATCATGAGTTTTTTACAATTTCGTGAAACTCATGTGATGGTGTTCCGGCTGTTTAAATCCACCTGTGACCCCAAAACCGTGTGCTATAGCCCATGAAAACGGCCAGAAATGCCCAAAATCATGAGTTTTTTTACGATTTCTTGAAACTCGTGTGACGGGTCCCGTGCCGTTTGAATCCACCCCGGACCCCAAAATTGTGTGCTATAGCCCACGAAAACGGCCAGAAATGCCCGAAATTACGAGTTTTTTACGACTTCGTGGAACTCCTGTGCACCCGGACCCCAAAACCGTGTGCTATAGGCCACGAAAACGGCCAGAAATGCCGGAAATCACGAGTTTTTTACGATTTCGTGAAACTCGTGTGAAGGGGTCCCGTGCAGTTTAAATCCACTCGGGACCCTAAAACCATGTGCTATAGGCCACGAAAACGGCCAGAAATACCCGAAAATACGAGTTTTTTTACGATTTCGTGAAACTCGTGTGACGGGGTCCCGGGCCGTTTAAATCCACCGGGACCGCAAAACCATGTGCTATAACCCACGAAAATGGCCAGAAATGCCCGAAATCATAAGTTTTTTTACAATTTCGTGAAACTCGTGTGACGGGTTCCAGGCCGTTTAAATCCACCCTGGACCCCAAAACTGTGTGTTATAGCCCACGAAAACGGCTAGAAATGCCCGAAATCACGAGTTTTTTACGATTTCGTGAATCTCGTGTGACGGGGTTCGGGCTGTTTAAATCCATCCGGGACCCCAAAACTGTGTGCTATAGCCCACGAAAACGGCCAGAAATGCCCGAAATCACGATTTTTTCACGACTTCGTGAATGTTGTGCACCCGGACCCCAAAACCGTGTGCTATAGGCCACGAAAAACGGTCAGAAATGCCCGAAATCATGAGTTTTTTACGATTCCGTGAAACTCGTGTGACGGGTCTTGTGCCGTTTAAAAAGCCCCGGAACCCCAAAATCGTGTGTTATAACCCACGAAAAAGACCATAAATACCCGAAATCACGAGTTTTTTTACGATTTCGTGAAACTCCAGTGACAGTGTCCCAGGCCGTTTAAATCCACCCGACGCCAAAATTGTATGCTATACCCCATGAAAACGGCAAGAAATGACCGAGATCACGAGTTTTTTACGATTTCGTGAAACTCGTGTGACGGGTCGCGTGCCGTTTTAAAAACACCCGGATCCCCAAAATCGTGTGCTATAGCCCACAAAAACGGCCAGAAATGCCCGATATCATGAGTTTTTTTATGATTTCGTGAAACTCTTGTGACGGTGGTTCCGGGCCGTTTAAATCCTCCCGAGACCGCAAAATCCTGTGTTATAGCCAACGAAAAACGGCGAGGAATGCCCGAAATCACGAGTTTTTTACGATTTTGTGAAACTCGTGTGACGGGGTCCCGGGCCGTTTAAATCCATCGGGACCACAAAACCGTGTGCTATAGCCCATGAAAACGGCCAGAAATACCCAAAATCATGAGTTTTTTTTTTCGATTTCGTGAAACTCGTGTGATAGGGTCCTGGCTGTTTAAATCCACCCGAGACCCTAAAACCGTGTGCTATAGCCCATGAAATCGGCCAGAAATGCCCGAAATCATGAGTTTTTTTACGATTTCCTGAAACTCGTGTGTCGGGTCCCGTGCCGTTTGAATCCACCCCGGACACCAAAATTGTGTGCTATAGCCCACGAAAACGGCCAGAAAAGCCCGAAATCACGAGTTTTTTACGACTTCGTGAAACTCCTGTGCACCCGGACCCCAAAACCGTGTGCTATAGGCCATGAAAAACGGTCAAAAATGCCCGAAATCATGAGTTTTTTACGATTCCGTGAAACTCGTGTGACGGTTCTTGTGCCGTTTAAAAAGCCCCGAAACCCCAAAATCGTGTGTTATAACCCACGAAAAAGACCATAAATACCCGAAATCACGAGTTTTTAACGATTTCGTAAAACTCCAGTGACAGTGTCCCAGGCCGTTTAAATCCAACCGAGACCCCAAAATTGTGTGCTATAGCCCATGAAAACGGCAAGAAATGACCGAAATCACGAGTTTTTTACGATTTCGTGAAACTCGTGTGACGGGTCCTGTGTCGTTTAAAAACACCCGGAACCCCAAAATCGTGTGCTATAGCCCACGAAAACAGCCAGAATTGCCGGATATCACGAGTTATTTTTACGATTTCGTGAAACTCCTGTGTAGGGGTCCTGGGCCGTTTAAATCCACCCGAGCCCCAAAATCGTATGCTATAGCCCATGAAAACGATCAGGAATGCCCGAAATCACGAGTTTTTTACGATTTCAAAAAACTCGTTTGACGGGGTCCCGGGCCGTTTAAAAACACCCGGGACCCCAAAACTGTGTGCTATAGCCCATGAAAACGGCCAGAAATGCCCGAAATCACGAGTTTTTTACGATTTTGTGAAACTCGTGTGACGGGGTCCCGGGCCGTTTAAATCCATCGGGACCACAAAACCGTGTGCTATAATCCACGAAAACGGCGAGAAACGCCCGAAATCATGAGTTTTTTTACGATTTCGTGAAACTCGTGTGACGGGTCCAGTGCCGTTTGAATCCACCCCGGACCCCAAAATTGTGTGATATAGCCCACGAAAATGGCCAGAAATGTCCGTAATCATGAGTTTTTTATGATTTAGTGAAACTCGTGTGACGGGGTCCCGGGCCCTTTAAATCCTCACAGGACCCCAAAACCGCTCGAAATCATGAGTTTTTTTACAATTTCGTGAAACTCGTGTGACGGGGTCCCAGGCCGTTTAAAACCATCGGGACCACAAAAGCGTGTCCTATAGCCCATGAAAACGTCCAGAAATGCCCGAAATCACGAGTTTTTTACGATTTCGTGAAACTCGTGTGACGGGGTCCCGGGCCGTTTAAATCCATCGGGACCACAAAACCGTGTTCTATAATCCACGAAAACGGCCAGAAACGCCCGAAATCATGAGTCTTTTTACGATTTCGTGAAACTTGTGTGACGGGTCCCGTGCCGTTTGAATCCACCCCGGACCACAAAATTGTGTGCTATAGCCCACGAAAACTTCCAAAAATGTCCGTAATCATGAGTTTTTTATGATTTCGTGAAACTCGTGTGACGGGGTCCCGGGCCCTTTAAATCCACCCGGGACCCCAAAACCGTGTACTATAGCCCACGAAAACGGCCAGAAATGCCCGAAATCAAGAGTATTTTTTACAATTTCGTCAAACTCGTGTGACGGGGTCTCGGGCCGTTTAAATCCATCCGAGACCCCAAAACCGTGTGTTATTGCCCACAAAAAACGGCCATAAATGCCCAAAATCACGAGTTTTTCACGATTTTGTGAAACTCCCGTGTCGGAGTCCCGGGCCGTTAAAATCCACCCGGGATCTCAAAACCGGGTGTTATAGCCCACGAAAACGGCCATAAATGCCCGAAATCACGAGTTTTTTTACGATTTCGTGAAACTCATGTGACGGGGTCCCGTGCCATTTAAAAACACCCGGAACCTCAAAACCGTGTGCTATAGCCCACGAAAACGGCCAGAAATGGTCGATATCACGATTTTTTACTAGGTCCCGGGTCGTTTAAATCCACCGATGACCCCAAAATCGTGTGCTATAGCCCATGAAAACGACCAGAAATGCCCAAAATCACGAGTTTTTTACGATTCGTGAAACTCGTGTGACGGGGGTCTCGGGCCGTTTAAAAACACCTGGGACCCCAAAACCGTGTGCTATAGCCCATAAAAACGGCCAGAAATGCCCGAAATCACGAGATTTTTACGATTTCGTGAAACTCGTGTGACGGGGTCCTGGGGCGTTTAAATCCACCCGGGACCCCAAAACCGTGTGCTATAGCCCACGAAAACAGCCAGAAACGCCTGAAATCATGATTCTTTTACGATTTCGTGAAACTCGTGTGACGGGTCCCTGGCCGTTTAAATCCACCTGGACCCCAAAACCGTGTGATATAGGCCACGAAAACGGCCAGAAATGCCCGAAATCACGAGTTTTTTACGATTTCGTGAAACTCGTGTGATGGGGTCCTGGCCGTTTAATTCAACCCGAGACCCCAAAATCGTGTGCCATAGCCCATGAAAACGGCCGGAATTGCCCGAAATTACGAGTGTTTTACGATTTCGTGAAACTCGTGTGACGGGGTCACTGGCCGTTTAAATCCAACGGGACCACAAAAACGTGTGCTACAATCCAGGAAAACGGCCAGAAACGCCCAAAATCATGAGTTTTTAAGATTTCGTGAAACTCGTGTGACGGGTCCCGTACCGTTTGAATCCACACCGGACCCCAAAATTGTGTGCTATAGCCCACGAAAACGGCCAGAAATGCCCGAAATCACGAGTTTTTTACGATTTCCTGAAACTCCTGTGCACCCGGACACCAAAACCGTGTGCTATAGGCCACGAAAACGGCCAGAAATACCCAAAATCACGAGTTTTTTACAATTTCGTGAAACTCGTGTGATGGTGTCCCGGCTGTTTAAATCCACCTGAGACCCCAAAACCGTGTGCTATAGGCCACGAAAACGGCCAGGAATGCCCGAAATCACGAGTTTAATACGATTTCGTGAAACTCGTGTGATGGGGTCCCGGCCGTTTAAATCCACCCGAGTCCCCAAAACCGTGTGCTATAGCCCATGAAAACGGCCAGAAATGCCCAAAATCATGAGTTTTTTTTTCGATTTCGTGAAACTCGTGTGATGGGTTCCCGGCTGTTTAAATCCACCCGAGACCCTTAAGCCGTGTGCTATAGCCCATGAAATCGGCCAGAATTGCCCGAAATCATGAGTTTTTTTACGATTTCGTGAAACTCGTGTGCCGGGTCCCTTGCCGTTTCAATCCACCCCGGACACCAAAATTGTGTGCTATAGCCCACGAAAACGGCCAGAAATGCCCGAAATCACGAGTTTTTTCCGACTTCGTGAAACTCCTGTGCACCCGGACCCCAAAACCGTGTGCTTTAGGCCACGAAAAACGGTCAGAAATGCCCGAAATCACGAGTTTTTTACGATTTCGTGAAACACGTGTGATGGGGTCCCGGCCGTTTAAATCCAACCGAGACCCCAAAACCGTGTGCCATAGCCCATGAAAACGGCCGGAATTGCCCGAAATTACGAGTTTTTTACGATTCCATGAAACTCGTGTGACGGGGTCGCGAGCCGTTTAAATCCACCTGAGACCCCAAAATCGTGTGCTATAGCCTATGAAAACGGCAAGAATGACCGAAATCAGGAGTTTTTTACGATTTCGTGAAACTCGTTGTGACGGGTCCCGTGGCGTTTAAAAACACCCGGAACCCCAAAACAGTGTGCTATAGCCCGCGAAAACGGCCAGAAATGCCCGATATCACGAGTTATTTTTACGATTTCGTGAAACTCCTGTGAACGTGTCCCGGGCCGTTTAAATCGACCCGAGACCCCAAAATCGTGTGCTATAGCCCATGAAAATGATCATAAATGCCCGAAATCACGAGTTTTTTTCGATTTCGTGAAACTCGTTTGACAAGGTCCCGGGCCGTTTAAAAACACCCGGGACCCCAAAACCGTGTGCTATAGCCGATGAAAACGGCCAGAAATGCCTGAAATCATGTGTTTTTTACGATTTCGTGAAACTCGTTGTGACGGGGTACCGGGCCGTTTAAATCTACCCGGGACCCCAAAACCGTGTGCTATAGCCAACGAAAACGGCCATAAATGCCCAAAATCACGAGTTTTTTACGATTTCGTGAAACTCCTGTGCACCTTGACCCCAAAACTGTGTGCTATAGGCCATTAAAACGGCCAGAAATACCCAAAATCACGAGTTTTTTACGATTTCGTGAAACTCATGTGATGGGGTCCCGACTTTTTAAATCCACCCGAGACCCCAAGACAGTGTGCTATAGCCCATGAAAACGGCCAGAAATGCCCGAAATCATGAGTTTTTTACGATTCCGTGAAACTCGTGTGACGGGTCCTGGGGCGTTTAAAAAGCCCCGGAACCCCAAAATCGTGTGTTATAACCCACAAAAAAGATCATAAATACCCGAAATCACGAGTTTTTTACGATTTCGTGAAACTCCAACGACAGTGTCCCAGGCCGTTTAAATCCAACCGAGACCCCAAAATTGTATGCTATAGCCCATGAAAACGGCAAGAAATGACCGAAATCACGAGTTTTTACGATTTTGTGAAACTCGTGTGACGGGTCCCGTGCCGTTTAAAAACACCCGGAACCCCAAAATCGTGTGCTATAGCCCACGAAAACGGCCAGAATTGCCCGATATCACGAGTTATTTTTACGATTTCGTGAAACTCCTGTGTAGGGGTCCCGGGCCGTTTAAATCCACCCGAGACCCCAAAATCGTGTGCTATAGCCCATGAAAACGATCAGGAATGCCCGAAATCACGAGTTTTTTACGATTTCAAAAAACTCGTTTGACGGGGTCGCGGGCCATTCAAAAACACCCGGGACCCCAAAACTGTGTGCTATAGCCCATGAAAACGGCCAGAAATGCCCGAAATCACGTGTTTTTTACGATTTCGTGAAACTCGTGTGATGGGGTCCCGTGCAGTTTAAATCCACTCGGGACCCTAAAACCGTGTGCTATAGCCCACGAAAACGGCCAGAAATGCCCGAAATCACGAGTTTTTTACGATTTCGTGAAACTCGTGTGACGAGGTCCCGGGCCGTTTAAATCCATCGGGACCACAAAACCGTGTGCTATAATCCACGAAAACGGCCAGAAACGCCCGGAATCATGAGTTTTTTTTACGATTTCGTGAAACTCGTGTGACGGGTCCCGTGCCGTTTGAATCCACCCCGGACCCCAAAATTGTGTGCTATAGCCCACGAAAATGGCCAGAAATGTCTGTAATCATGAGTTTTTTATGATTTCGTGAAACTCGTGTGACGGGGTCCCGGGCCCTTTAAATCCTCACAGGACCCCAAAACCGTGTGCTATAGCCGACGAAAACGGCCAGAAATGCCCGAAATCATGAGTTTTTTTACAATTTCGTGAGACTCGTGTGACGAGGTCCCAGGCCGTTTAAATCCATCGGGACCACAAAAGCGTGTGCTATAGCCCACGAAAACGGCCAGAAATCCCCGAAATCACGAGTTTTTTACGATTTCGTGAAACTCGTGTGACGGGGTCCCGGGCCGTTTAAATCCATCGGAACCACAAAACCGTGTTGCTATTATCCACGAAAACGGCCAGAAACGCCAGAAATCATGAGTTTTTTTACGATTTCATGAAACTCGTGTGACGGGTCCCGTGCCGTTTGAATCCACCCCGGACCCCAAAATTGTGTGCTATAGCCCACGAAAACTGCCGAAAATGTCCGTAATCATGAGTTTTTTATGATTTCGTGAAACTCGATGTGACGGGGTCCCGGGCCTTTTAAATCCACCCGGGACCCCAAAACCGTGTGCTATAGCCCACGAAAACGGCCAGAAATGCCCGAAATCAAGAGTTTTTTTACAATTTCGTCAAACTCGTGTGACGGGGTCACGGGCCGTTTAAATCCATCCGAGACCCCAAAACCGTGTGTTATAGCCCACAAAAAACGGCCAGAAATGCCGGAATCACGAGTTTTTCACGATTTTGTGAAACTCTTGTGACGGGGGTCCCGGGCCGTTTAAATCCTCCCGGGATCTCAAAACCGGGTGTTATAGCCCACGAAAACGGCCATAAATGCCCGAAATCACAAGTTTTTTACGATTTCGTGAAACTCATGTGACGGGGTCCCGTGCCATTTAAAAACACCCGGAACCCAAAACCGTGTGCTATAGTCCACGAAAACGGCCATAAATGGTCGATATCACGATTTTTTTTTCAGGGTCCCGGGTCGTTTAAATCCACCGAAGACCCCAAAATCGTGTGCTATAGCCCATGAAAACGACCAGAAATGCCCAAAATCACGAGTTTTTTACGATCCGTGAAACTCGTGTGACGGGTCTCAGGGCCGTTTAAAAAACACCCGGGACCCCAAAACCGTGTGCTATAGCCCATGAAAACGGCCAGAAATGCCCGAAATCACGAGATTTTTACGATTTCGTGAAACTCGTGTGACGAGGTCCGGGGCGTTTAAATCCAGCCGGGACCCCAAAACCGTGTGCTATAGCCCACGAAAACAGCCAAGAACGCCTTGAAATCATGATTTTTTTACGATTTCGTGAAACTCGTGTGACGGGTCCCTGGCCGTTTAAATCCACCCGGACCCCAAAACCGTGTGCTATAGGCCACGAAAACGGCAAGAAATGCCCGAAATCACGAGTTTTTTACGATATCGTGAAACTCGTGTGATGGGGTCCCGGCCGTTTAAATCCACCCGAGACCCCAAAACCGTGTGCCATAGCCCATGAAAATGGCCGGAATTGCCCCGAAATTACGAGTGTTTTTACGATTTCGGTGAAACTCGTTGTGACGGGGTCCTGGCCGTTTAAATCCATTGGGACCACAAAACCGTGTGCTATAATCCACGAAAACGGCCAGAAACGCCCGAAATCACGAGTTTTTAAGATTTCGTGAAACTCCTGTGACGGGTCCCGTACCGTTCGAATCCACCCCGGACCCCAAAATTGTGTGCTATAGCCCACGAAAACGGCCAGAAATGCCCGAAATCACGAGTTTTTTACGATTTCCTGAAACTGCTGTGCACCCGGACCCCAAAACCGTGTGCTATAGGCCACGAAAAACGGCCAGAAATACCCGAAATCATGAGTTTTTACAATTTCGTGAAACTCATGTGATGGTGTTCCGGCTGTTTAAATCCACCTGTGACCCCAAAACCGTGTGCTATAGCCCATGAAAACGGCCAGAAATGCCCAAAATCATGAGTTTTTTTACGATTTCTTGAAACTCGTTGTGACGGGTCCCGTGCCGTTTGAATCCACCCCGGACCCCAAAATTGTGTGCTATAGCCCAGGAAAACGGCCAGAAAGAATGCCCGAAATTACGAGTTTTTTACGACTTCGTGGTACTCCTGTGCACCCGGACCCCAAAACCGTGTGCTATAGGCCACGAAAACGGCCAGAAATGCCGGAAATCACGAGTTTTTTACGATTTCGTGAAAACTCGTGTGAAGGGGTCCCGTGCAGTTTTAAATCCACTCGGGACCCTAAAACCATGTGCTATAGGCCACGAAAACGGCCAGAAATACCCGAAAATACGAGTTTTTTTACGATTTCGTGAAACTCGTGTGACGGGGTCCGGGCCGTTTAAATCCACCGGGACCGCAAAACCATGTGCTATAACCCACGAAAATGGCCAGAATATGCCCGAAATCATAAGTTTTTTTACAATTTTGTGAAACTCGTGTGACGGGTTCCAGGCCGTTTAAATCCACTCTGGACCCCAAAACTGTGTGTTATAGCCCACGGAAAACGGCTAGAAATGCCCGAAATCATTAGTTTTTTACGATTTCGAGAAACTCGTGTGACGGGGTCCGGGCTGTTTAATCATCCGGGACCCCAAAACCGTGTGCTATAGCCCACGAAAACGGCCAGAAATGCCCGAAATCATGAGTTTTTTTTTCGATTTCGTGAAACTCGTGTGATGGGGTCCCGGCTGTTTAAATCCACCCGAGACCCTAAAACCGTGTGCTATAGCCCATGAAATCGGCCAGAAATGCCCGAAATCATGAGTTTTTTTACGATTTCCTGAAACTCGATGTGTCGGGTCCTGTGCCGTTTGAATCCACCCCGGACACCAAAATTGGGTGCTATAAGCCCACGAAAACGGCCAGAAATGCCCGAAATCACGAGTTTTTTACGACTTCGTGAATGTTGTGCACCCGGACCCCAAAACCGTGTGCTATAGGCCACGAAAAACGGTCAGAAATGCCCGAAATCATGAGTTTTTTACGATTCCGTGAAACTCGTGTGACGGGTCTTGTGCCGTTTAAAAAAGCCCCGGAACCCCAAAATCGTGTGTTATAACCCACGAAAAAGACCATAAATACCCCGAAATCACGAGTTTTTTACGATTTCGTGAAACTCCAGTGACAGTGTCCCAGGCCGTTTAAATCCACCCGACGCCAAAATTGTATGCTATACCCCATGAAAACGGCAAGAAATGACCGAGATCACGAGTTTTTTACGATTTCGTGAAACTCGTGTGACGGGTCGCGTGCCGTTTAAAAACACCCGGATCCCCAAAATCGTGTGCTATAGCCCACAAAAATGGCCAGAAATGCCCGATATCATGAGTTTTTTTATGATTTCGTGAAACTCCTGTGACGGTGGTTCGGGCCGTTTAAATCCTCCCGAGACCCGCAAAATCTGTGTTATAGCCAACGAAAACGGCGAGGAATGCCCGAAATCACGAGTTTTTTTACGATTTTGTGAAACTCGTGTGACGGGGTCCCGGGCCGTTTAAATCCATCGGGACCATAAAACCGTGTGCTATAGCCCATGAAAACCGGCCAGAAATACCCAAATCATGAGTTTTTTTTTCGATTTCGTGAAACTCGTGTGATAGGGTCCTGGCTGTTTAAATCCACCCGAGACCCTAATAACCGTGTGCTATAGCCCATGAAATCGGCAGAAATGCCCGAAATCATGAGTTTTTTTACGATTTCCTGAAACTCGTGTGTCGGGTCCCGTGCCGTTTGAATCCACCCCGGACACCAAAATTGTGTGCTATAGCCCACGAAAACGGCCAGAAAAGCCCGAAATCACGAGTTTTTTACGACTTCGTGAACTCCTGTGCACCCGGACCCCAAAACCGTGTGCTATAGGCCATGAAAAACGGTCAAAAATGCCCGAAATCATGAGTTTTTTACGATTCCGTGAAACTCGTGTGACGGTTCTTGTGCCGTTTAAAAAGCCCCGAAACCCCAAAATCGTGTGTTATAACCCACGAAAAAGACCATAAATACCCGAAATCACGAGTTTTTTACGATTTCGTAAAACTCCAGTGACAGTGTCCCAGGCCGTTTAAATCCGAGACCCCAAAATTGTGTGCTATAGCCCATGAAAACGGCAAGAAATGACCGAAATCACGAGTTTTTTACGATTTCGTGAAACTCGTGTGACGGGTCCTGTGTCGTTTAAAAACACCCGGAACCCCAAAATCGTGTGCTATAGCCCACGAAAACAGCCAGAATTGCCGGATATCACGAGTTATTTTTACGATTTCGTGAAACTCCTGTGTAGGGGTCCCGGGCCGTTTAAATCCACCCGAGCCCCAAAATCGTGTGCTATAGCCATGAAAACGATCAGGAATGCCCGAAATCACGAGTTTTTTACGATTTCAAAAAACTCGTTTGACGGGGTCCCGGGCCGTTTAAAAACACCCGGGACCCCAAAACTGTGTGCTATAGCCCATGAAAACGGCCAGAAATGCCCGAAATCACGAGTTTTTTACGATTTTGTGAAACTCGTGTGACGGGGTCCCGGGCCGTTTAAATCCATCGGGACCACAAAACCGGTGTGCTATAATCCACGAAAACGGCGAGAAACGCCCGAAATCATGAGTTTTTTTACGATTTCGTGAAACTCGTGGACGGGTCCAGTGCCGTTTGAATCCACCCCGGACCCAAAATTGTGTGATATAGCCCACGAAAATGGCCAGAAATGTCCGTAATCATGAGTTTTTTATGATTTAGTGAAACTCGTGTGACGGGGTCCCGGGCCCTTTAAATCCTCACAGGACCCCAAAACCGCTCGAAATCATGAGTTTTTTTACAATTTCGTGAAACTCGTGTGACGGGGTCCCAGGCCGTTTAAAACCATCGGGACCACAAAAGCGTGTCCTATAGCCCATGAAAACGTCCAGAAATGCCCGAAATCACGAGTTTTTTACGATTTCGTGAAACTCGTGTGACGGGGTCCCGAGCCGTTTAAATCCATCGGGACCACAAAACCGTGTGCTATAATCCACGAAAACGGCCAGAAACGCCCGAAATCATGAGTCTTTTTACGATTTCGTGAAACCTTGTGTGACGGGTCCCGTGCCGTTTGAATCCACCCCGGACCACAAAATTGTGTGCTATAGCCCACGAAAACTTCCAAAAATGTCCGTAATCATGAGTTTTTTATGATTTCGTGAAACTCGTGTGACGGGGTCCCGGGCCCTTTAAATCCACCCGGGACCCCAAAACCGGTGTGCTATAATCCACGAAAACGGCCAGAAACGCCCGAAATCACGAGTTTTTAAGATTTCGTGAAACTCCTGTGACGGGTCCCGTACCGTTCGAATCCACCCCGGACCCAAAAATTGTGTGCTATAGCCCACGAAAACGGCCAGAAATGCCCGAAATCACGAGTTTTTTACGATTTCCTGAAACTGCTGTGCACCCGGACCCCAAAACCGTGTGCTATAGGCCACGAAAACGGCCAGAAATACCCGAAATCATGAGTTTTTTACAATTTCGTGAAACTCATGTGATGGTGTTGCGGCTGTTTAAATCCACCTGTGACCCCAAAACCGTGTGCTATAGCCCATGAAAACGGCCAGAAATGCCCAAAATCATGAGTTTTTTTACGATTTCTTGAAACTCGTGTGACGGGTCCCGTGCCGTTTGAATCCACCCCGGACCCCAAAATTGTGTGCTATAGCCCACGAAAACGGCCAGAAATGCCCGAAATTACGAGTTTTTTACGACTTCGTGGAACTCCTGTGCACCCGGACCCCAAAACCGTGTGCTATAGGCCACGAAAACGGCCAGAAATGCCGGAAATCACGAGTTTTTTACGATTTCGTGAAACTCGTGTGAAGGGGTCCCGTGCAGTTTAAATCCACTCGGGACCCTAAAACCATGTGCTATAGGCCACGAAAACGGCCAGAAATACCCGAAAATACGAGTTTTTTTACGATTTCGTGAAACTCGTGTGACGGGGTCCCGGGCCGTTTAAATCCACCGGGACCGCAAAACCATGTGCTATAACCCACGAAAATGGCCAGAAATGCCCGAAATCATAAGTTTTTTTACAATTTCGTG